>JAUCBN010000013.1:7440529-8690529 GCA_035048815.1 Abelmoschus esculentus | reverse complement strand
GTAATTCAGTTTATACTAATATTAATCAGCCCAAAGGAAGATTAATAATTAGTAATGTTACATGTGCATCTGTGGTAATAAACATGTGATAATTATTCAGTTTTATATGTGAACAATAAATCGGCCCAAAGGAAGATTTTTGTTTAACATATTCTTATTATCAATGTTTGATTACTACATCAAGATATCACTTACAAATTAATATTTTTTTTAAATATTATTGGAGTGTTCGATATCTTGTGATGATGTTACCTTTATTCAAATTTATTGTTATTTTGGTTATCTTTTATCTTGAGTAAAAGATAAAATTAAGAAAAATATTTTTAAACAATTAAATTCATATTTTGGCTTCGAATATCTAATATTTTAATAGATTAATTGAAACATAATGTCACCAAAGTGACCGCTTTTGTGTAGATTAGTTTATTTAAAATATTAAGATAATTATAGGTCTTTGTAATTCATGCGTTTATTAATTGGCCCAAAGGAAAATTAATATTTGGCCGAATTACAATGACAACTGTGGCGATAATTGTGTGACAATTATATGGTATTTTATGTGAACAATACGTTAGTCCAAAGATTAATCTATTGTTTGACATAGTTTATTGTCAATGTTTGATTGCTACAACAAGAGTACCGCTTACAGTTAATATTACTGTCCAAAGACTTGATATTAATGTTGTGCTTGGTATCTTGAGGGGAACTAGCCATTATTTTGAATTTATTGTTTACTTATATATATTTGTGTGAGCTTGTTTATTTACTTATTTTTGTTCTATCTTTAGATGATTTATCTTTACTATCATAATATCTGTTGAATACATTCTATACTTATGTTTAGTGAAATTAATTTCAAGGAATAGAAAAGACACTTATATATAGTATTTGATGGTATGAACATAGAACTTGCACTAAGTGAATAACAACTTGCACCTCTCACGGCGGTAAACATTCATAAATAGGATTTTGAGAGGTGATTTTATTCAAGTTGCATAAGTCTAATGATCATAAAGTATAATATTTTATAATTTTTTAGGAGCACAAATCTAAAAAAAATATTCATACTAAGAATTTCCTTGATAAAAAAAATAATATTATTTTTTTTAAGATTAATATGACATCACTTTTGGTTTACTTGATGTCTATTAAGTATAAGGATCAAGGAAATGTGAGAGAGTATATTATATTGCTTCAAAACTTAAGGCACATAAGATCAAACTTTATAACAATTGTTTGCTCTTATAATTTTAGTATAGCTTCCTATACAGTTTAACTAATTCAAAATTAGTTACAATTATTAAAGGAGAAATAAACTTCAAATGAGATTATTTCTCATTTTGTTAAAGAGGAAGAAAAGTTGAAGCATTATAATTATAAAAATACTCAATCAGTCAGTGCTCTTTGGTTAGTGTCTCTAAGAATAAGGGAAATAAAAAAATATATATTAGAATAAAGTTGCTAAGGGTCTTGCTCCAAAGGAATAACAATAAGGTATAAAGTGTTTATTCTTTTGTATAAGCTAGGATATATGTAAAGAAATTAAACTTCAAAAGTAAGCAATTACTTAGGCTATTTTGAGTGATCCATAGGCTGTAAATTTTATGATCCCACAATTAAGATTATTTTAATGAGAGATTTATAACATTTTTAGGATGTTGAGTTTGGAGGGAGAATAAGGTTAGATACATTGTTGTTAAGGAGGAATTGGATATTAATTTAATTTCTACTATCATTTTTCACGATGTTTAGGTTTTCACACCTATCATTAATAAAAAGTGAATCAAGTACATCAGCAAAACAATGTTGAACAACTCTCGTTCAAGATAAGGTAATTATTTTTTAGAAGAACAAACTCAACAACCTAAAAACAACCTAAAAAAATGTGTCTTTAAAGATATCCATGAGAGGAAAGAGAAATACTATTGAGGATTATTACTTAGTATTTCATCAAGAAAATAAAGATAATAATGGAATGATAAAAGACAATCTGATCAGTTTCTTTTATCAAACCATAAATGTTTTAACTCTCAAAAGTGGATTGATGTTATTCAAAAGAGTATAATTTTATACAAGATAATAAAGTTTAAGAACTTGTCTCATTACCTTAAGGTACAAACCAATTGGTTGTAAATTAATATTTAAAACCAAGAGGGATGTAAATGATAATGTGGACACGTATAATGCATGTCTTGTATTTAAAGGATATACTCTAAAAGAAGATATTGATTTTGTGGAGACTTTCTCCTAAGTTATACTGAAAGACTCTTTCAAAATAATTTGACACTTATTGCTTTTTAATCTTGAGCTACATAAGATGGATGTTAAGCTTGTGTTTTTCAATGACAACATTGAATAAATTAATTATATGGTACAATCATTGATTTGTGTCTAATGATACAAAATTAATGATATGTAAATTAAAGATATCAATGTATGAGCTTAAGTTTAACTCTCATTAATAAAATTATAAATTTTATATTGATTATCTCATTTGGTTTTGAGATAAATTTGGTTGAAAATTGTACATATTATAAGTTCAGTGGGAGTAAACCAAGTGACACTCATATTACTAAAGAAGATATTTTTTTAGTGCCCTACAAGTAACCTTGAAATTTATAAAATACAAAAGATTCTATAAGCTATGGAGAATCTAATTTATGCTTACGTATGTATGCATTTGGATATTGCGTACATTATTAGAATGTTAGACAGATATTGAAGTAAATCTAATATGAATTGTTGGATAGCAGCAAATAGAGTTATGAAATAACTTTAGAGAACAAAATTTATATGCTCACATATCAAAGTTCTGGTAAGTTAGAGATCATCAAGTTTACAAGCTTCGATTCTACTAGAATATTGATGTAAAAGACTCTGTCACATGAGCTGCTAATTATAGATTGAATTGAAAGACCACTTCAGTTATTTTATGACAATAAATATGCATCATTTATTCTATAAACAATAGGAACACTTTAGTTCCTAGTTGTTAAAGAAAATTCAGAGTGTTTGTGTCTATAGAGCATGTTGGTACAAACTCCATAATTGCGTGCTTATTGAAAAACTATCACCCTAGGTCTTTCATGAGCACACTACTCATATGGGTGTAATATTATTTAAGTATATTCAGTTTTAGTGGGAGTTTGTAATTTTGATAAATGCTCATTCGTTTTAGACACAATTTTGGTTACTTTAGTTTAAGGTTAATTTCTGCAGAAATAAAGTTATTTTGGCTTATGCACACTCTGAATTCAGTAAAGTTTGATCTCACTAAAGTTTAGGAGGACCAGTTGGAAATAGGCATGTTCGGTTCACATTTATATGTAATTTCCATGCTACGCATCCATGATTGATCTATGTCATTTGATTATATTTTTATATGTGACCATTGATGGGTCCAATCATGATTGATATGATGAAGACCGCTTTGATCCTATATGAATATAATTGATGGACGAGATTGTTTTAGAATACCTATTATATGATAGTAAATTTTTGAGCTCATAAGGTTATACATTTGTCAAGAAACATATGTTACCCAAGTGGGAGATTGTTGGATTAAAATTCAATAATAGTGGGCACATATGTATAATGTATATTGCTATTATAAAATTTAACATGTAATTAAGTGACCAATTATGTTACACGTGCTATAGGTATTAAATTATCATGGAATTAAAAGTGTAGATACCATAAGGTGTATTTATAATTTGATGAGGGGCAGAGTTATAAATACTTCAGAGTTGGTTATTAAATCAACTACTAGTTGGTTATTAAATCAACTATATAAAGGGTTTATGGTCCCCAAGAATTAGGTCAACTTTTATATCTCTTTTCCCCGTATGAGAGTTATGCCGCAAGAGAAAACCTAACTTCTTGGAAGATCAAACCCTCTGGAAAATCTTCATCAATTAATTCAGGTACGCTTCCGCATTCAGTTTATTTATTTTATTGTTCTTGATGATTTGACATGTATAGATCTTGGGTTTATATTCGTATCAAATATTTTTTTTAATTCTAACATTAAAAATTTATTAAAACATATAATTTTTTTTATTAGAACCATGAATAATAACGAGATAGACCGATAATATAATTTATCCATTATCGCACTCTTTCAAATGTAACTATTTTTATTTTGAGTAAATATTTATTTCGGTATCTAATATTTTTTTTTCCAATTCCAAGTACATATTTGAACTTTGCTTCGTCTAAATTGACACATGATTATGATCAATGACGGAGCTAAGATCCAGGGTTAGGAAGATAAAATGTAAATGATTGAAGGTGAGAGTAAATTCATAAATAAATTAAAATAAAAAAAATTAAATATGAGAATAAAATTAAAAAAAAAATTTAGGACAAAGGATAATCATGCCCTTATACGACTTTTTAAAAAAATTTATACTTACATTAAATGATTTATTTAAATTAATCTGAGTACTTAATTAGATGAAATATAAAGAATTATTTTTTCTAAGTCAAATTTGAATACCCAAATAAAAAAGAAAAAATATAATATTTACAAGATTTAAACTCTGGTTTATAAAATACTAACAACAGACCCTAATCACTCCATGTCTTCACCCTTAATTTTTATTTAAAAAAAACTTAAAAAATCCAATAATCAATATTTTTTAATAAAGATCTACTAATTTTATTAAAATAAGAGTATATCCGAAATTATAATAAAAATTTAAATCATAGTAAATAAAACCCTTAAATTCGGATATATATCTAGCAAATAAAATTAGGGTTGAAAGATCATAATAGGATTAGATAAGGAAAAGATAAGAACTTCATCTAAAGACTCAAAATAAAGTAGGATACAAACATTACCCAAATCGACAATTATATGTAAAACCATCAACAAATAACATAAATACATATTACAATGAAGGTACGTTGATAATAAGGACATTACCACCACTCAATCGCTATAAAAAAGTAGATGTAATCTCGTATCCAAATCTAGATTGAGGGTCTGAAATAGGGAGATCAACAACATAACAAAAGAAGCGTCATCTTGATTAGTCGTGTCGTCGTCGGATTCAACCCTATAAAAAACAAATTAAAGAAAAAAATATATCAAAAGGTAGAATAATATCGTGCCACAAGAGCGGAATAATTTATTAAAAATAAAACAAACTAAAAGATAAAATCCGGAGGTTGGTGACCAATATTAAACCGGTGCCGCCGCCGGTATATAAAAAAATTAGAAAGGAAAGCGGCCAAGATTAAGAAAATGGAGAGCCGCGCTGAACCTTAACATAAATCATATGTATTTTTAATGTTAATATGTATGTTGTCATACTAAAAGATTAAATTTCAGGGTTTAATAGTATATCTTGAATCTTAAATTTTGAATCTTAAAATTTAAATCACACGGCATAAAATTTAAACCTCAATAATAATTCTTAAACTTTATGTTTTAGTGCTGAAATATACACGGAGACACTAAAAAGGGACATGATTTCAATAATTTTGTATGGTAAACAAAAGTCTTATGTCTTTTTCTCTGTTTCAACGCTAAACAAAAATTAAATTATGAATTTTAACCCTAAATTCTAAAACATAAATCTTAAAAATATACCACCTTTAATTTTATAAACTCTAACATTAAATCTTAGTCATAAACTTTAATCTTAATTTTTAGTATAAAACACAAATAGAGACACTGAAAACGTGTGTGTATATATATATATATATATATATATATATATAGGGGTGAGTATTCGATCGAGTCGAGTCGAGTCAAAAAATTTTGAGTTATTCGAGTTGACGAGTCATATTTTACAACTCAAACTTTATTTGAAATTTTTCGGTTCGAGTCGAGTTTAAGAAATTCGAGTTGAGTCGAATCGAGTTGAATTTTCGAGTTCATATAAATATTTAATTATAATTATTTATCATGTTATAGTATAATTTGACTTCAATTTAGACGATTTTCTCTAATCATATAAGATACATGTATAATTTTTTTCATATGTATCGATATTTCTTTATATTTTTATATATAAATGTATACCTATCATAAAAAATTGAGAAATTCGTCTTAAACTTAAAAATTATTCCTTTAATTATTAAAAATTTCGAGTTATTTGAGTTTTCATTTTACAACTCAAACTTTATTTGAAATTTTTTCGAGTCGAGTCGAGTCAAAACGAATCAAATATTTTTGCCTCGAATCGAGTCGAGTTATTCGATTTTTTCGAGTCGAGTCGAGTTTTGCTCACCCCTATATATATATGTATATATTCAATGACGAAACCAAAATTTTATTTGAGGATAAGAGCATATAAATTTTTGAAATCTCAGAGTATATACAAATCTTAAATATTAAAATATTTTAAGATTAATATATAAAATTAAAAAATATATAAATTTTAAAAATTTCAAAGAAGTTGGATCGGCCGCCGTATATGTTTAATATCTAACCTAAATTTCAAGTAAAGTAAAGATTTTAATCTTGCTTTGCATGTGATTAAGTGAAGAGCAAAGTTCAATGTTGGGATTTGTTGGCTTTTGGCCATTGTCAATAGCCTTTGCCTTTCACATCCCATCCCATCTCATCTAGACAATGGTGGGATGTGCGCACTAACATCTTTGTTTTTATTTTTTCCTCTAATTGTACCTTGTAAGTCCATTAAGGTGTATCCCCCCTTACCACCCCCACTAATCTCTCCTTTAATTCCATCACCATTTGCTTTGCTAGGGATTTGTGTCATCCACTCATGAAATAAAAATTATATTTATTCTATTTAATCAGATGTTCGAATTTTGTGTGAACAAAAAAATAAAGTTGAGAGAATCGTTCTTATGATAAATTGTTGTAATTAAAAATGTTTATTGAGCGAGTTAAGTATGAGTTGAGTAATGTTCGAATTGATAAAATTTTGCTTCGCTCATGCTTGTCAATTTTTTTACCTTATTTTCTTAAATATATGTAAAATCTAGTAATATAATATAAAATTTAATATAATCATAATTAATAATTTAAAAAAAAATAGTGTGTGGAGCAACTCCAAAGTACCAACCCACAAATACATCAAACAAACATGTTAAAACAAAATTAGAGAAAGCTCGTAAGCTTATTGAGTTGAATTAGGATTTGCTCGACTTGATTTGTTCAGGTCTCTAGTTAAACTCGAATTCAAATTAAATTAATTCAAGTTGATTGTGATCGAGTTTTGATCAAATCGAGCTTGAACTACTCTTTAACTACTCAACTCAATTAATAGCCTATAATAATATATTTTAATTAGACAATTAATGAACCGAAAACTTTTAAAATTGGGGTGGGAGCATACATCTCTGATTATAAGGGTAATTCTCATAATCTAAATTCTTTATTTAAAATATCAAAATTTAAACTCTTAACATTTATAAAGTATCTTGTCTCAGTGAATCGATCCGAATCAATAAATTAATTTTTTAAACACAAATTTTGAAGCTAGTCCTTATATTTAATTTATCCAATGTTGTCTTTTCAAGTGGTTATGTTTTGATTACTTTTTCTTTGAATTATTTTGCCTTTTGAAGTAGTTAATAAAGTAAAGAAACGAATGGCAAAAGGATGATAAAAAATAGTGCTTAGCAAAACCTCAAGGTTCATGAACTATAATCTCATGGGAATCATAATATATAATAAATGGTTTTAATTAAAAGGAAAAGGAATCTCACAAGCTATGAAAATTAATGATTAAACTTTGTTTTATTTTTTAAAAGGGATTAATGATTAGAGGTTTATTGTTTGATATATATGAACAATATCAGTATAATATTTGATTAATTAATATTTTAGCTTTATTTTTAAGTAATTTAACTCTTAGAATTTTAATTTGGGTTAAATGATTTATTCATGAATAAAAATCATCGGTCAATTAAAGTTAAATAACATAAAATAACTTGATAAAATGACATGTTAAAAAAATATTTTATATTTTATCAATTTTATAAAAAAAAAATTAACTGATGAGTCTTGTAAAGTCAATATATTTGCTTATATGACACTGCTATCATGATGTATACTATCATATAGGTTTATCACATCATTTCAAGTCATTTAGTATTAATTGACTAATAGTTTTCAGTACACTTAAATTACTTAAAAATATATGCACCAAAATGATATTCATTCAAACATTAAGGGTAATTTTTGACATTATATCAAAAATAATTTGATAAGCATACTATATAAATTGATCGATTTTAAGATTTAAATCTCTAACTCAAAAATCGTATATATCAAATTACACAGTGTAAAGCTCTCTTATTTTTACATATTGTTTGGATCGTTGAATGAGTAAAACGAACGATTCAAATTAGCAATCGATTATATGAAGATTATGATTTAAGAAAAAAGTAAAAAAAAAATTTTAACCATCTGTTTAAGTACTCATTCTCTTCCGAATTATAGGCAAAAAGAACAATATAAATTTCCAATCATCTACTCTTATAGTTCTAAGGGCGATATTGATAAAATTATTCAAACTCAATTTTTTTAAAATAAATAAAATTATTCGAACTCATATTTATTAGAATAAATAAAATAATCTTTTCCATAGAAACCGTTCGTTACGTTCCAATCATATGTAAACCTTCTCTAAAATAATATCATATGTATGAATTCATTGAGCATTACCAATTGAGATAGGGACAATGTATACTTTATACAATGGAGAGAAGCAAATCCCCACAACTGTCTAATCAAAGCTTTGAGAAGTGAATAGAAAATTATAAGAGAAAGAAGCTTTGAAAGAGTGGAAAAAATGACCCACATGTAGATTCTATATATATATATATAGTTGCAAGGGAGTGGAAGATCATAATCACTCACATAAAGCTAAGATTCTTCTCACTCAAAATTTAGAAAAAAAAAATTAGTAACCGTATTTTTTATACCTTTTACTAAAAATACTTAAAAAGTAAATTTTAAATTTTAATTTATACATCGTAAACGTTAAATTCTGCACTTTAAAAAATACATCTTACCCTTATTTTTTAAAACTTAAATCACAACCCTTAACCTTTTTAAACCCTAACCCAAAATTCATTATTTTAAATAAAAACACTATTTATATATAAAAAAATAATTTACACCCCAAAAGTTAATCATTAATCTTTTGAAAATTTTCTTTAGTTTTTTATTTTTTTTCATAAGTCACTTCTCAACTCAATGTCTTCATCAAATACATACATCAAATGTGGCACAATGATATTTTATGGAACCCAAAGTGTTTCTTTGTGTTTTGTTTTGTAGAAAGGGCTTGAAAAGCTCTTCTTTGAACTTACATACATGCATATATAAGTAGGATCTAGTTAAAAAGTTTTGATAAATTACATGAATGATCATTTAAATATAAGGTGATTTTAATTTAACTATTGATCTATTAATTTTATTAATTATATCCCTTAATTATTTAAATGATATTAATTAAATTAAATAATGTTAATACTTAATGAAGAATGTAACATGACGGTTAACGAAAATTCGTATAATTGATTATTTTTACTTACACGAGGATTTTAATTAATATTAGTATATTTGTTGATTTAAGTTTTGGGGAAAAACTTCAATATTTTAGGATTATATATTTTAAGTTTAAAGTTTTAGGGTTTAAGATCTAAAAAAATAGTTTATTGTTTAAAATTTAAGGTTTGATTTTAAAGATTTAGAATTGAAAATTTAAGATTTAAATTTTGTAATATAAATATATAAATTTATGTTAAAAAATTTTATATAATTTATGTATCAAAAATATATTTTTTAAGTTCGGGAACAACTTTTATTTAATGTTCAGTAGTAAAAATTAAAGAAGTAAATATATAATTTGAAAGGATTTGAGCCCATGACAGTTGAGTTTACAAAGGGATATTACCACTGATCAAGTTCAATACTTGGAATAATTTGACAATATATAGTATATTATGTATTAATATCAGCTTATATTATATAAAATTTAATTAGTTTTATATTAATTTATAGTCATTAGATGGGTAAAATTAATTAATATATAATCTTTATATATCTTATTTTTAATTTTATCCATCCATTTTACTTATCTAATAGCCACGGATTAATATAAAACTAGTTGATTTTTACATAGTATAAATGGATTTATCACATATTATATATAAGGTGAACTATAATTAATGATCTCCTGATATAATACTCATTCCGTCGTACAAAATTTGTTATATGTTATCATTGTTATGAATATTATCTATGTGGATGTCTATCGTAATAAAAACTCTATCATTAGAAATATTATCTTCATTAATTAAAGTTTAATATATTATGTACTGCTTATGCCTATAAATAGATGAGTTTATGAAAAACATTGTACATAAGTCAATATTGAAAATAATACAAATATCTCTCTTTGTATCTTTTATTTGTTCTTTCATTCTTGTTCTTTATTCTTGTTTTAGTTCTTCATTATCTTATTTACAACAATCATTTTTTATTTTAATTTTTAATAATTTAAAATTTATTATTGATAAAAAAATAAAAAATATATTTAAAACTTTTAATCAGTAATTTTCAAATATATATTTTAAAAATTTTAATTAATTTAAATAAATTGTAGTAAAAGTTTAAAAATTAATTAAAAAACTCAACATGTAACAGTTTTAATGAAATGAAAAAATAATATATAATATTATATTTTAATTTAATAATATAATAAACTATTGATATATTTAATCATATTTATTAATTTTTCAATATATAACATTTTTTCTTTAAAATTTTTATGTTAATTTATTATTTGTACTTTCTCTTTCAACTAAATTTAATATCACACAGGGATGCGCCTCTAATATCCCTATTTAAATTCTTTTGTTTCCCTATTTAAATTCTTTTCAAAATTATTTTTTATGAATTTATCTACTACTTTTAAATATTTATATTTTACCCCTCAATTCTAAATCTTGATTCCATCCTTGATACCACGTTCTAATATCCCTACATTTATCTAAAAAATAAAGGCTGCATATTTGTGATTTTTTAGCTTCAAAAAGCGATATCAAGACAAATTTGTAACACCTTTTTCTTCCAATTCTTTAAGTATTTAATAATATTTTAGTTTATTTTTATAATTATTAGCAAATCAAATATAAAAATTTATTATGAAGATTTTAATTTTACTAAAAAAATTAATATCTTATTCTGATTGAAAAAATTATTAGGTGAACCTTGTTCACCAAGTCATCAATGGTTCTAACCAATTAGATTTGTCCGGTAGTTATAGGTTTTTATTTAAAGATGAACGATCTTGATTGCTTAAACCACGGATGACATAGCGAACAAAATTCACTTAATAATCTCTCTATTGACTTTTTTTACTTAAAATTTTAGAGTTGATTAAATATTTATTATTTGTTTTTAATAAATCATGAATAATATTAATGAAGAACCATCAAACAAACGTTTCCAAACTTCACAACGAAGGATTAAACTTTTTATTTGATTGTCTTCTTTCCCACACCCACTAATTTTCGTGATGATTAGATTCTACATTTTGTTTCACTAATTAAACTACTATTTTTTAAGTTATCAATGTAGTATTATGGTAGATTTTTTATTAGATGATAAATTCAAGTACAAAATTAAAATAAGTTTAGGATATTATTGATGCTTTTAGAGATGCAGTGAGAAATAAAGTTAGAGGTAGGAGTTTAATTACATTTGATTCCATTTGCTTAAATTGGGATATTTTTTAATACTTTTAGAATTTCGGTTGAAGTTGTCGAAGATCTTTGTACATCATTATAGAACATAAATGTACAAACAATGAGTTTTAATGAGTTTCCTTAATGATATCGATAAGAAGAGATTCATCATAAGGTACACAAACCCAATCTCGAAAGCATAAAAACCTTCAAAATTAATTATAAAATCAGATTCATCATCACTTTATAGAATAGAAACAATAGACTGCAGTTGAGGATGTTAATTGTGTAATGTTTGGATTCTTGATACTATAATAGAATAACTATGAGTTTAATTATGAAGCAATGATGCTTCTAGAGTTAGAAATAACTATAATAGCACAATGGGTTGCAAGATAACTATTGTACAATGAGTTTGATACAATGACAATATTAGGATTCAATGATCAATTATAATACATATCATGTTATGGTTTGTGGTTGAATGCATCGACTACAATGTTGGCCTAGCTCGAATGATAGTCAATAATAAAATCATAGTATTTATGGAGTTTTATTCATATCCCTTTTCAAAAATCTAACTCTTTTCGAGTTAATAGGTATTTAAGACTTAAATGACCTATAAAGAGATAATACTCATCACTGTAGAGATAATACCTCTAGATTTTCAATGCGAAGATAACTACAATCAACTCCAAATCATCTGTAGAATAATTCATCTTGTGGGGCTTAAGTTGTCGAGATACATATGTTATGAACATGCTTTCTTGCATGAGAATACATCCTTACCTGATATATAATGCATCACTATATATTGTTTAGTCTTTATAAGACTCGGGTAGGGTCTGGACTAGTGTATGGTTAAAACTTGCTTCAACTGATCAAAACTTATTCATTGATTCTAGGTCCAAACAAAAGATATTTATTTTCTCAAAACTTTGCCAACAAGGCTACAATCATACAAAACACTTATGAATCTCTTGTAATAGCTAACTAGACCAAGAAAACTTATTTCTTTTTCGATATTTTTTGGTGACTTCTAATCTAAGATAGTTTGAATTTTATTCGGGTTAACTTGGATGTAAAATGCTAATACAATTTAACAAGAAAGACAACTTTATTGATCTAAAACTCACACTTGGAGAATTTAGCAAATAATTGCTTCTCCCGAAGAGTCTACAACATAATTTAAAGGTGATATCAATGTTCCTCAATATTCTTAGAATAAATCAATAAATTATTGATGAATACAACCATAAAATTATCTATATAGGGTCTAAAAACTCGATTCATCAAGTCCAAAGAGGTTGTCGATGCATTGGTTTGCGCAAATGGCATCACCAAGAATTTATAGTGTTTGTGTTTAGTATGAAAAGAAATTTTAGGTACATCATATTCTTTAACTCTTATCCTATAATACTCTAACCTTAGATCGATCTTAGAAAACATAGCAGCATCATTTTTAGGTAAAAGATACTTTTTCTTGATGGTCATTTTGTTCAACTATCGGTAATCTATACACAGTCTCATAGAATCATCATTATTCTTCACAAATAGGACCGAAGTTTCCCAGGGTGAATAACTTGATCGAATTAAGTCTTTATCAAGAGATTTTGTATCTAGTTTTTCAACTCCTTAAGCTCATCTATTGCCATATGATAGGGTATAATAGAAAATAGGGTTGTTTCGGGTTGTACTTCAATATCAAATTCCATTTCTCGTGTCAAAGGTAAGCATGTAGGTCAAGTACGGGAATATATTATATATCTTGTACTTATGGAAAGTCAACTTAGGTAGAATATCTTTAGAGATCATATTTAGGATTGTACCTTGTGTATTTACTATAAAATATTTAATTTCTTAGAATACTAAGTTAGTCTTTGTATATAATATCTACTCTTTCTTTAAATAAAATTAAGATAGTTTTTCCTTCAATTCTACATGGTATCAATTTAGGTCGATCGTTTTTTTTCTTTGATCAATTTTCTTTCTTCTCGATGGCATACGAAAACTAGAAGTTATTTCTTCAACCATCACTTGTGCTTCTGATTTCATTTTACCTAATGCATCTCCTCCTCAAGCCACAACCTTGACAACCACTGAAGGTAAATTTTCATCCTTACAACATGTCAATTTCTTTTATTGTATAGTGGATTCTGGTGCTTGTGACCATATGATAGGAAATTTCAAGCTTTTTAGTCTTTCTACAGCTATAGTCCTCCTTGTTTATTAAGATTACTGATCATACCCTCTCTAAAGTATTAAGAATAGGTTCAGTTCGAATCAATAACAACATGGTTCTTTTGAATGTTCTCTATATCCTTAGTCTGACTTGTAATTTATTATCTGTCAATATATTGGTTAAAGATGTTAACCGTGATGTTTATTTTGGAGTTGTTGGTTCGATTCTTCTTACTCAAGTGGACTTATACCTCTATATTATCTTCTAGTTTACTTTTAAATGATTTGTTGATGTGGCATTTCAGGTTAGAACATCCTAATGTCCATTATCCGAGAAAGCTTTTTTCATAAGCTATTTGTCCATAAAAATCCTTTTTCTTTTACCTATGATGTGTGTCAAATGGCTAAACATACTCGACATACTTGTGTTCTTTCCCCCTTTAAACCTATTTCAACTTTTTCGATTATACGTATAGACATTTGGAGCCCTTCTAAAGTCATGACACCATTTTCGGATCTAGATGGTTTATGTCCTTCATAGATGATTATTTTAGGATTACTTGAACGTTCTTAATGAAAGATAAATATGTTATTGTAAACATCTTTAATAATTTTTATACAATGATCCAACACGCCTTAAAAAGGTGAGGAGTAATATGGGAGTGAGTATCTCATACTCTTGAGAGTTTTTTAGGGATAAAGGTATCTTTCATCTTACTTTATATGTCAATTCGCCTTAAAAAATAGTGTGGTTGAAAGAAAAAAATATACATCTTCTTGAAGTCACTCGATCTCTCTTATTTGTTGTTGTTTCTCCTAATAATTCTTCAGCAATATTTTTCTCTCTTTAAACCTTTCTTTTTTTTCCTTCCTCTTAGAGTTTTTGGATGCACAACCTTTCTTCATGTACACAGTGTATGTAGAGGTAAACTTGCTTCCCGGTCCTTAAGATGTGTTTTTATAAGTACTCATCAACTTATAAGGGTTATAAATGTTACTCTCCTACTACTAAAAATACTTGTCTCATTTGATGTTACCTTTTTTGAACACTAACCTTATTTTAAAAGGATTTCTATTCAAGGGAGAATTACAAGGAATTTTAGTCCTTAAATGACCAACAATTATTTTCTATTTTTCCTATCTTTAATGGTGAAACCTATGATAGTCCACCACAACCTTCACATGAACCTAGTTCCTCAAATGAAGTTGATGTTATCCCTAATAATCCAATCTCTAATCCAGTAGATATACCTTTCCTACAACACCACAGTCATTCAAAAAGTTTCAGCCCTCATACAACACCTCCTCCAACTTTTAAAGCTATATTACATTTATCCCCAAATTTTTTGACACCTCAAATTACAGACAGACAACTTAGTGTTTATACCAAAAATACAAGAACCTTTCATGAGGCTATTATTATACCTGTTAATAGAAAAATATATTAAATTTACAAATAGACAGAAATATTACTAAAAAATCAGACTCGAACTTAAACCTAACAAGTATTCATAAATTTTGGAATTCCCCTTTGACCTTCGAGAAGAATATGTCAATTTCTTATTAATATTTAAAATTATGGAAATTTTTTTAAACAATAATTACTAGATTTTTTAATTAAATTAGTGAAAAAAAGAATTACAATGTATCCGAACATAGAGAAAAATAAGGATAATACTCATAAAAAAATTTATACATAAAAAATATTAAACTCAAAGATAGAAAGAATAACAAAATCTTATATTGAGAATGATGTTATATCAAAAGAACTTACCTTCATAAAATTTTATTTTCTTTGTAGAAAGAGAAGCTTTACGAAATAATAAAAAATGACGAGCAAAATATATCTGGCATGTTGTTTTGTTACACAATTCTGATTATATTGACTAATGATCTTTGACTAAAGAAAGGTTCTAACTTTATGTGAATAAAGAGCGAGTCAAAATAACTAAAAATAAATGCGAAAAACGTAAAAAAATCATAAGGAATGTGTAACAAGAGCATATTTTCCTATCACAAGAACTTAAATTTTTATTTAAAATAAAAAAAAAGAAATAAAAAATAATAATATAAAATAATAATGATAAACTTTGGTGATCGACAACTAAAATTAATATTTTTGCTGGCTAAACAAAAATTCAACAAAAAATATTGAGAGAAAACATAGATCAAGGATAGGGAAAGCCCAAGCTTCAATTCTGAAGTTTTGAGTGCAAATAAAACTTCATTTGATAAAAAAATATTTTTCTCTTGAATTCTAAATTAAATGCTTAATACATGTATGTTATGTTTTAAAGTTTGAATAGTTATCAAATTATGAAATTATTGTCAAATATGAAGGATCCTTATGCCAGGACACTGAAGCGTGGAAACTAAAATATGAAGCAGCGCAACGCATAGTTCAGAATCAGAACAATGAGTTAGTCAACTTCAAGGAACAGGTCAAAAACATCGCCTCATACGTGCAGAAATTGTCGAAGGAAGTTACGATCCTTCTAAAGCGGCCGAACGTTGAGCTAGAGCGCAGAGAAGTCATCGTACGATTGCTACATGAGTTGACCAAATTGGGGATTAGAGCTAGCAATTTTCGGTAGTGAATGATTGATTATCTTTACCTTGTATATGAACCTTTTGGACAAACAGATATTTTTAAGAAGCTGTTTTTTCAAATTCAATACCTTATTGCATAGATACATTCATGCATTCATACATCCTATGCATTATTTTTTAAAAATATATATATAATTTTACTAAAATGATTCTATAGCAGTGAACACTTAAATCACAATCATACTCAACTCGTTCTTATACTAAAAAGATGGAAACTGATGCGTGTCAAATGCGCAATTAGTACAAGTGAACACGTCGCAAGTAATAAGTGATAAGTATTATCGAGTTATCATCTCCTTAGGGATCGATATACTTAATATGCTTCATTTGATCTTTTTGCTCTACAAAACAATAGTAAAAACACAAGTAAAGTTGGGTGTTGATTAAACTAAACAATTAAAGTAAACTAAATAGGATGAGATCAAATTTGAGAAAGAGGGCAGGATCCAGTTGTGTTGTATAGTGGATTTGATTGATCTATTTCTATCAATGCAATTGTACTGCACTGCCTCGGCAGTACTGCAGATTATTGTCTTCGACAGCGACAATGTTCTCTGCCGCGATAATTTCTTACTCTTGGGTAGATTTACCAAAGTTCGGCAAAGTGTCCTTTGATGACTCCGTTTATCCCTAAATCGAAATACTATTGATGGTCAGTCCTTGATGATACCTCCCAACGTTAATCAATTATAACCAACAACCAATCCCACACTTCCTTTAACCGCTGATACTCTAACCTATCCCTAGGCTGAGTTAGTATCCTGCAATCAATTCGAATACCGCACTTACTCCTTTCGTGAGTCTAACTCTTCCGAGTCTAGAAAAATAGATTACTTACAAACTTCCCTCTCGGGCTTGAATGTAAGAACAAATAATGGCAAAGAGTAAGAAAACTTTGATATTTTATTGCATAAAGTAAGAAACAAGATACAATCTCCTCTCACTAATACTCAACAACTTTCACCTAAACCCTAAGAAAGCTTAGAACATGATGGGAAGAATTGTTCCTAAGGTGAACTCTCTCAAATTTGGCTCTCTTAAACCCTTAGACGGTTATGCCTTATATAGGCTTGGCCTAGGGCAAACCTTTCCTAAATAGAGTACAACTTGGAGTAGGGAATAAGTTATGTGCTTAGGTTGCATATTTCCAAGTTTAATTTTTCTAGAAGGATTTTTCCCGCGTGGCCTTATCCTTGGGCTCTTGATGTGTTGTTCAGCTCTGATCCTTGGTTTTTTTGTCCAACAACGTTCTCCTTATTTTTCTCCTTAGTTTTCCTACCATATTGCTTTTTATCCTCTGCTGCCTCGGCCTCATTCTGCTACCTCGGCAATACTTGTTCCTGCATAGATATGAAAATGAAGTAAAGTACGCCTTTTATAAAAATATCATCTTTAATAGCATCATCCCTAAATATATTACATTAAGTACATGCATTGATTCAAGAAAGTGTAGAATTGATGATAAGTGCCTATGAAAAGTGTAGAAAGTGATAGTGAGTTGAACAGTTCTCAGCAACGGAAGAAAGACTAAAGAAATTAGAGGAAGATTGTATAGTGTTTCAGAATTGTTTGGATGGAATAGAAAATAGTATGAAGGACAATATTTATGAGGCTTAGGCAAATTTTATCAGTCAATTGACAACTTTACTGGGACCAAAGGTATCAGAGAAAGATAAAGTGTAAGCGGGAGGATCAAATGAGACCGAGGGTCAGACGGATACTATATCTCACATAAGGGGGCAACCTAAAGTGCAATCGGTACCTACAAAAGTGCAAATCAATCTTGCGGGAGCATCTGCAAGTCACCAAGTGGAAGTGTCTAAGTTTGTACTCCGAATGTCGAAGAAGTCTCAGATCTCAATTTCATGAACGAGCTAGAAAAGATGTGACAGGATATGGAGAAAAAGTATACTGATCATTTCAAAGCACTAGAGGCAAAGATACTAGAGATACAAGGGACCGTTGATCAAGGTACTGATGCATCTGATCTGGGGTTAGTAGTCGATTTATTCTTACCGCCAAAGTTTAAAATGCCCGATTTTGAGAAGCTTGATTTAACTACATGCCCACATGCCCATATGATTATGTATTGTCGAAAGATGGTCGCCTTCAATAAAGATAAGAAGTTGCCAATTCATTGTTTCCAAGATAGTCTGACGGGTTCAGCGATTCGATGATACACACAGTTGAGTAGAGAGAACATAAAAACATGGAAGGAATTACATCGTGCCTTTATGGAGAATTATAAGCATGTATTAGAGATGGGAATTAATCAAGTGATGTTGCAGCAGATAGGGCAAAAACCGAATGAAACATTCAGACAATAAGCTCACAGAGGGATGGATGTGGCTTCCCAGGTACAACCTCTATTGATTGAGAGTGAAATGACGCATATGTTTGTGGAAACATTGAAGGTTTTGACGTATTACCGTTTGTTTACTACTTCGATGCAAAGTTTTTCTCAAATCGTCGCTACATGGGAGCTTGTTGAAGTAGCCATCAAAAGTGGGAGAATAGAAGGGTCTCATAATTCTTAGAGGAATTTAAAAAAAAAAGATAATGAAGTGAATAATGTCTTTGTATATGAAGAATCAAGAAATGTAACCATAACTAAATCGGGAGCGGGAGCAAGTAGTTCGCAGAATCCAAACAAAAAAGAGTTCAAGTGGGAAAAGCCAGGTTTTACGCCTATTCTGATAACGTATGTCGAGTTGTACATACAGCTATACGATGCGGATATGGTACGTCCCTATTTCATTGTACCGCTTTAACCTCCATACCCATCATGGTATGATCAGAAGGCTCATTGCGATTACCATGCCAAGGTTCAGAGGCATAGTATTGAAAATTGCACTACATTCAAGAGAGTAATTCAGAATTTGATTAATACTGGGAGTGTTGAAATTTGATGAACCCAGTATATCCATAAACTCGTTGCCAAATCACGGTGAAAGAGGTGTGAATATGATCGAAAAAGGTCAAATGAGACAAGTAAAGATGATTGTATCAGAGATCAGATCACCGTTGAAGTGGGTGTTCAAGCAGTTGTTTGATAATGGGCTTATATGACAAGAAGTGATGATGGAGGAACCAGTTGAGTCAGGGTTGTACTGCGAGTATCACCAAGAGCAAGGACATGAGATTCAATGTTGTTTTGAGTTCATGAGTTTAATGCAAGGAATGATGGATAACAAGGAGGTGGAATTTTTTGCCAAGATGGGAGAACGAAGACTGGTGGATGTGTGTACGTCCGAGAAAACAATGGAAAAATATAGTGTGGATAGGCCATTAGTCATTCCGTCTCGACCAAAGGGTGAGAGTTCATCAGGGGAAGTGAGACTAGTAACTACCCCTCGCATAGTGATTACTCCTCCAACACCTTTTTCATTCAAGGATACACGAAGGATTCTATGGAATTACACTGTAAGTATGACAACGCCAAGCAGTTCAAAGTATGTCGAAGAGATATAGTTGGAGAAGCTTGAGATAGAGAACAAGATTGAGATAGAAGAACCGGTGAATGAGGTAGGGCATTTCACAAGAAGTGGAAGGTGTTATTCACCAGTTCAAGATAAAGAAGAAGAGAAAGCAAAGAATATGGAGAAGAGAAAGATTTTCGAAGATCCGATATCGAAGGTAAATGAGCCCGTTATCGAGGAACAAACACATGAGTTCCTGAAGTTTTTGAAGCATAGTGAGTATAACATCGTTGATCAGTTGAAGAAACAACAAGACAGAATTTCCATACTTGATCTGTTGTTGAGTTCTGAGGGGCACCGTAATGCTTATTGAAGGCTCTAAATCAAACCTTTGTCCCAAATGATATATCAATGAACAAGCTAGACTGAATTATTAATTATATCACTGTAGACAATTATATAACCTTTACCGATGATAAGATCCTAGATGGTGGAATAGGATCCATTAAAGCTTTAAATATTATGACTCACTGTAAGGGTCATGTTTTGCCAAAGGTGCTAATTGATAATAGTTCATCACTGAATATGTTACCTATGGTGACTTTGCAAAGGTTGCCTATCGATAGTGCTCACATGAAAAGTTATCAGAATATGGTCAGAGCGTTTGACGGAACTACGAGGGACGTCTTAGACAGAATAGATGTGTCGCTGCTGATTGGGCCATTTGTGTACAATGTAGATTTTTTTTTGTTATGGACATCAAGCCCACTTATAATTTTCTGCTTGAAAGACCCTAGATTCATTCAGCTGGGGCAGTGTCGTCATCTCTGCATCAAAATTTAAGTTTATGATTGATGAAAGCTAGTGTGTGTTGGGGAGGAGGAAGACATCATTGCTTCAGTTTCTATCGATGCATCGTACATCCAGGAAAATGAGGAAGCGTTGGAATGTTCTTTCAGGGTGTTGGAGTTTATCAATGTTGCGTTTGTTGCGGAAGATGTGAAATTTTCGTGCACTAGATTTTCAAACTACACAGAAATGACTGTTAAGGAAACTCTCTGCAAAGGAGCCAGGACTGGAAAGGGATTAGGAAGGAAGTTAGAAGGAAGTTTACGTCCAAGACACGTGGTTATGAAGAAGGGTTGAGCTGGATTGGGTTTTTTAATGGAGGCATTTTGGAAGAAGTATGGAAAAATTGTAGCTAAGGGGATCTCATTGAGTTTAAAGATCGATTTTATATCTCATGGATTTGTGAATGTCACAGAAAAAGATGAGAAGAATCTTCAATAGGCTATTAAGCTGCAAGAGAAAGAAATCTTCGGGGATGCTTTCGATGGTCTGTTCGTGGGGGGAATTTCTGAAGGATCAAGGATGAACTTTCTGCAGGGAATCCGTCCATACCTCCCTAGCGAAACTCTGAAGAACTAGACTGTAGAGGATTTACCTATAATGTTTAAAACAGAGTAATTCCATTAACAACCCTATACTTTT
Organism: Abelmoschus esculentus; assembly: GCA_035048815.1. Taxonomy (NCBI): domain Eukaryota; kingdom Viridiplantae; phylum Streptophyta; class Magnoliopsida; order Malvales; family Malvaceae; genus Abelmoschus; species Abelmoschus esculentus. The sequence goes on along the minus strand of JAUCBN010000013.1, from coordinate 8,669,149 downwards.
GCTTGAGAGTATAAAGGATTTTCTATAAAGGGCTTTTACATATTTTCACTTGCAAATAAAGATGTTTCTGTTGTTCTCAAATGGTAAATATTCTCTTTTCTTTTATTTATTCATTCATTCATTCATTTATTATTTTCATCCAAATTTATATAAATTTTCTTCGCAGGTTCCCAATCAATGATTGCATGAGTGATTTTGTACCTAATCCCAAAATAGATTTAAAAAGGATCTTTTGTCTAACAGAAATTAATGAGTTTGAAGATAATGTGGATTATGAGGTTCCTGAAGAATTACTAAGATTGGTAAAAAAAAGAAGATAAACAGATCATTTCCTACATAGAAGAAATAGAGATTCTGAATCTGGGTACTGAAGAATTGAAAAGAGAAGTTAAGATCAGGGCAGTGTTTTCACCTGGGGCAAAGCTTTGATTGATTTGTTGCAAGAGTTTAAAGATGTTTTTGTATGGTCCTACCAAGACATGTCAGGTTTGAATACTGACATCGTGGTACACAAGTTGCCAATTAGACCAGAGTGTAAGCCAGTACAACAAAAGCTCAAAAGGTTGAGACCAGAGATGCTTTTGAAAATCAAAGAAGAGTGACAGAAACAGATTGATGCGGGATTCTTACAGGTGGCGACATATCCAGAGTGGGTAGAAAATATAGTTCTGGTACTGAAGAAAGATGAGAAAGTGAGAATATGTGTAGATTACAGAGATCTGAATAGAGCAAGTCCGAAAGATGATTTTCCTTTGCCCCACATAGATGTTCTGGTTGACAATACTTTGGGACATTCGTGGTTCTCTTTTATGTATGTTTTTTCGGGTTACAATCAGATCAAAATTAATCTGGAGGATATGGAGAAAATAACTTTTACTAAACCATGGGGTACGTTTTGCTACAAAGTCATGCCATTCGGATTGAAGAATGTTGGGGCAATGTATCAGAGAGATATGGTGACACTGTTTCATGATATTATGCATAAAGAAATTGAAGTCTATGTGGATGATATGATATCCAAGTCACAAACAGAAGATGAACATGTTCAGAATTTGAAAAAGTTGTTTCAGAGGTTAGGAAAGTATCAGTTGAAGTGAAACCGTAACAAGTGTAAGTTTGGGGTTACATCTAGTAAGCTCCTTGGTTTTGTGGTTAGCAGATGGGGCATTGAAATTAACTCAGATAAGTTCAAGGCGATTCAGAATTTGCCTCCTTCAAAAACACAGAAAGAAGTTCGAGGTTTCCTTGGAAGATTGAATTATGTCTCTCGGTTTATTTTTCAGTTAACTGATAGAAGTGATCGAATCATTAAATTGCTTCGAAAGAATAGTTCAGGCGAGTGGGACGATGAATGCCAAGAAACATTGGACAAGGTCAAATGATACTTGTCAAATGCATCGGTATTGGTGGCACTTGTTCCTAAAAGACCATTGATACTCTATTTCAAGGTGTTTGAGAATTTCATGGGATGTATGCTGGGGCAGCATGATAATATTGGAAAGAAAGAGGGCATTTTATTACCTGAGCAAAAAGTTTAGCGAGTGTGAGGTACGGTACCCGTTTATCCAGAAGATATGTTGTGCGCTTGTTTGGGTTACTCGTTGGCTTAGACAATACATGTTATACCATACTACATGGTTGATATCGAAGCTTGATCCGTTAAAGTTCCTGATGGAAGCACCAACTTTGACCGAGCGTGCTGGCAAATATTATTGTTTGAATTTAATATATTATATGTAAGTCAAAAAGCAATTAAAGGAAGTTTCATAGTTGATTTTTTTGCAAGTAGAGCTTCAGAAGATTATGAGACTTTGAACTTTGACTTTCTTGATGAAGATGTGATGACCATCTATGTGGAAGAAGACGATGAGATAAAGAAGTGGAGATTGTATTTTGATGGAGCAGTTAATGCCTTGAGACGTGGAATTGGAGCTGTGTTGATTTCTCCAAGTGGTGTACACTATCCTCTCACAAGCAAGTTGGAGTTTTTGTGTACTAACAATATAGCGGAGTACGAAGCGTGTGTTATGGGATTGAGGGCTACAATAGAAAAAAGGATAAAAACCTTAAAGTTGTACGGAGATTCAACCCTGATTATTTATCAGTTATGTGGAGAATGGAAGACCAAAGATGCAAAATTGATGAAATATCAGAAGTTGGTGTTGGAACTAATTGAAGAGTTTGAGGAGATAACTTTTGAATACGTCCCCAGAGAATAAAACCAAATGGCGGATACTTTAGCTACACTAGCTTCGATATTCTAAGCAAATAGACCGGAGGATATGATACTGATTCGAATGCAAAGTTATAAAACGTACGCTCAATGTTGCAACATAGAAGAGGAAGATGGTAATCCTTGGTATTTTGATATTCTATAATACATCAAGTTCAAAGCTTATCCATTTGAAGCGAATGATAATGATAAGAGAACAATTCAAAGAATAGCTGTCGGTTATGTGTTGGATGGTGATATCCTATACAGGAAGAGCAGAGATCAAGTGTTACTCAGATGTGTCAATGCTCGTGAGGCTAAAAGTATTCTTGAAGAAGTGCATGATAGGTGTTAACGCTCTAAAAAGCATTATTTTCTACCCTTTTACTTAAGGTTTTTTTGGTTTCAAGTACATTTGCATTGCATTTCATTGCATTTAGTTGTATTTCATGTGCATTTGCATTTAGTTTAGTTTAGGTTTTTATTTTATTTTATTTTTATTTTTAAAAGATGTTGCTTTGAAGGGTATGTTGTTGGTTATGCTGTGCAGATGCTGAAGCAAAGTTGAAAGAGTGGAAGAGATGTCGTAGCATATTTCTCAAGTGTTGGATCGGACAACAAGGATGCTACAACATTGTGGGCAGAAAAAACAGAACGGAAGAAAGCATACACCCACAACCCACTATCTCCACGCGTTTTCTAGGCCAACTGTACCCCCTCTGCAAATTCTACAGACATCGCACCACCCCTTGCAGACCTGACATAGTCCCCTGCATACCAGACATTTCTGCCAACCACTGCAGCAAATGTCAGGGGATATTCCCTTGGCACCTTTAGGGCTCCAAACCCTAGAAGCCTCCTATAAATACAAGGCCAAGTCTCCTTCAACAAGAGAGCAAAAAAGATCCGAGAGTGTTTGGAGCAAGAAAAAAAGAAAAATCAATATCTAAGAAGCCATAAAGGAGTTATCTTTAAGGAAGCAAGAGGGGGAAGAAAGAAGAAAGGAGGCCACTTTCGGTCGTCTTCAACCTCTAGCCAAGCCACCATTGTAGAAGAGCTTCAAGCAAGGGATTTGCGCGACTTCGGGAGGAGCGACAAGCTAGGAAGTGTCACGGTACAAGCGTTTGAGACTTCCTTCCTCTTCACTTTGTTTACCTCTTTTCTAATTCGATAAATATGTATTTCAAAGGACGCAAGTTGAATAGTTTTTCTTACCTAGCCATAAACTAAACTAGTATGGCTAAGGCTTATTTTGGATGATTTTAATTTGTTTTTAATGGATGTTCTACTGTTTCCAGTTTATTAAGTGTTTTGTTCAAGCATGCTAACACTTTTTACTCTAAACCTTGGTTTGTAAGAGCATCGGGAGGTAGCCATAGCTCAAGGGGTTTGGGAAGCTTAGATCTAGGGATAGGTAAAGTTAGACCAACTTGAACAATGGGGTTGCTGTGGGAGAAGAATCCTAACTTGCCTTAGGGATAATGTAGAGTTTCAACGACTAAAAAGGGTAGCACTTTATCAACATTAGGAGTGTTAGGATTGAGACCGGGAGGTAATGCCTTACCATTTTTGAATGTTAGGCCTTCTGACTAGGGATAGTGGAGGCATTTTCATTAAACTCTATCAAGCACTATTAAACCTTGGGAACAATAACATCTAGGAGAGCAGTGAAGTCATGCCATAGCAAGCCTAGCCTATCTTAAGCTTGATTATCTTTTCAGTGTTGTGTTTGTACAACTTTATTTATTCCTCCAATATTTGTTTATTGCTACTGCATTTTCGTGACATCCTTTGTTTTGCTCCAGCATCTTTGTTGACAGTTCTATTTTGCTAAAGCATTTTTGGTGACACTTGCAAATTTGCTTTAGCATATGACTTTACAAAAGATTAGTTTATCTTTTGTGTATGATAACTATTTTTGAATTAACCTACCCAATCCTCGTGGGAACGATCTCACTCATACACTTTATTACTTGTTCGATGTGTATACTTGCACACTCTTTCATGCAATTCAATTACAATTACATATTTTAATAATCTCTCTCAAGCGTTGCGTGCACACCAACAATGGGATATGCGGTATACATGCCAATAGTTTCTCGATGACACGAAAAATAATGAGATACGAGTACTATTGGTCTACCATGGAAGGAGATTGCATAAAGTATGCCAAGAAGTGTCATAAATGTCAGATTTATGCAGATAAGATCAATTCTCCACGGGTACCATTACATACAATAAATTCACCTTGGCCTTTCGTTGTTTGGGAATGGACGTGATTGGGCAGATTTACCCTAAGACTTCGAATGAGCATCGCTTTATCTTAGTGTCTATCGATAATTTTACCAAGTGGATAGAAGTTTCTTCTTATGCCAATATCAAAAGAACAATTGTTTGTAAGTTCTTGAAGAAAGAGATCATTTGTCGATATGGTCTACCAGAGCGAATCATTACCGATAATGCTACTAACTTCAACAACAGAGTGATTGCAGAAACATGTTAGTAGTTCAAGATAATTCATTATAACTCCGTGGCATACCGACCGAAGATGAATGGAGCAGTCAAGGCAGTTAACAAAAATATTAAGATCATATTGAAGATGACAGAAACATACAAAGACTGGCATGAAAGGCTTCTTTTTGCCTTGTTTGCATACCGTACTTCGATGAGAACTTCTACCGAGGAAACGCCTTATTCTCTGGTGTATGGGACTGAAACATTGTTACCACTTGAAGTGGAAATTTCATCTCTTCGAGTATTATCAAAAGTAAAGTTGAATGATACAGAATGGGCACAGATTCATTTTGATCAGTTGAATTTAATTGAAGAAAAGCGGTTGAAAGCTATCTGTCATAGCCAAATGTATCAGAAGCGGATCTTCATATCTCATAATAAGAAAGTTCGACAGCGAGAGTTCTGAGAGGGTGATCTAGTTCTTAAAGTGATATTGCCAATACATCGTGATTTCCATGGGAAATGAATGTCGAATTGGGAAAGGCCATATGTCATCAGAAAGACCTTTTACGGAGACGCATTGATCTTGACTGAAATGGATGGAAGAGAACTACACAAGCCTGTAAATTCTGATTCAATTAAGAAGTATTCACTTGAAGAATAAAATAAATAAAAGAAAAAAGAAAAATAATAAATAAAAAAGAGAAAAAGAAAAATAACAATGAGGCAAAAACCTGAAAGAGCGTTTCATAAAAAATGATGAAAATAAAGAAAGGAGGGGTCAAGATGAAAACCCACAAAGGGTGTCCCGATACCAAAGGAGGATTTGAGTCGAAAACCAAAAATAGCGGCTCAAATGCATGACAATAGGCATTTGACAACTTATACCTCTCTATTATCTAGTAGCTTAGAAGGGGCTTCATGTTTCCAAAGTTGGATCCTTACTTGAAGAACTGTTAGACAAGCAGATCTGTTCTAAATCTATATCTTGGGAAAAGGTCTAGATGATCGTATATGATAGGCGATTGAGAATTTGCCTTTTATTTCTCGTTTTTCTTTTTCAATTGGTTTTCCATGACTATTTTAAATTCTTTACTTTTCGCAAACATACAAAAAGCTCCAGTAAATGATCATTTTCTCTTCCAAGCTTTCTTTTTTATCCAAAGCATCATGCAAGTGAACTAATATAAATTAATAAATGTAGTAAATCTCTTGTCATTGTTATGTTTTAAAAGTTATAGGCAATATTTGCTTTTCCAAATCGGAATAATGGGATAGAAGCAAGCAAGTTCAGGTGAAAAGATGAAACTCTGAAACAAGAAAGAAGTCTATTGGATACGATTCAGAAGAAAGTTTCCAAAAAGTGGTTAGTATCAGTGCTAAGAGCAGTTCAAAACGAATAAAAAACAAAGAAGAAAAGAGAAAAGAAAATAATAATGATAATTTAAAGTGAAAACCTAAAAAAGCGCTTCAAAGCAAATTTTGGAAGAAGACGGTCACCAAATGTTACCTTTTAATGTGAGGTGAAGAGTCAAGATATGACCAGGAATGCGGAAAGAAGATGAAAAAGCCAATTGGGCTCATCAAAGTGACAATTGACTGATAATGTATGCCTTTCTAGGCAATACTCATGCATCATAATAGAAATATCTATATTAGGATCATACTAATAATGCATCATATTTCTTTTAAATAGGATTCAGAAACCTGTGAGAAACAATTCATAGAAAATCAAATTAGCAACATCAATAGGTCAACCTTTCATGGAATATGAGGAATTTCATAATAAGAAGAACAACTTCAGATTTCATTATCTTTTTGTTTGAAGAAATTCACAATTAGAAGAACAACTTCAGATTCTAGAGAATTTTATAATGAGAAGAAAAGCTTTAGATTTCCCTGAGACGAGGACTTTCACAATAAGAAGAATAACCTCGAGTTTCATCACTTGATAGGTTTGAAGAATTTCATATTAAGAAAAACAACTTCAAACTTTGGAGAATTTCATAATAAGAAAAACAACTACAGATTTCCCAGAGACGAGGAATTTCATAATAAGAAGAAAAACCTTGGGTTCCATCACTTTTTATCTAAAGAAATTTAAAATAAGAAGAACAACTTCAGATCTTGGAGAATTTCGTAATAACAAGAACAACTCCACTTTCTAATGGAAGATGAAGAATTTCAAAATGAGAAGAACAACTTCATTTTCCATGGTTCAGTATAAGTTTGAAGAATTTCAAAATAATAAGAACAACTTCAATCTTTGTTAGCGTAACAGAGGCCAAGAAACTCAGACGAAATTCGTATCTTTTCAGTCTTTGCTCGTCTCCTGCTCCACAGTATTGAGCAAAGAGGGGTAGCTGTAGTACCCGAATTCGTCTAGCCTAGGTATATATAACAAATAAATAAATATATAAATAATAACCTAAAAATAAGAAAATAATGATAATAAAAGATAAATTAAAAATTGAAAAAGAATAGGTTATGGTCGGTTACTAGGAGTTAGATAATGATCAGTTAGAGTTGGCAATAAGGGGGGAAATGTTCAGGAAAAAGGAAAAAGGGGGGGCCGAAGCATTGAGGATCGAAGTAAAGGGATCGAAAGCATTGAGGATCGAAAGAAAGGGATCGAAAACTAGATTCAGAATCGAAGTTGAAATTTAGGAACATTTTGATAGGTAAATCTTTTACGCTTCCTCATTATGTTTTTATTATTAGTTAGGGATTTGAGTAGTGAGTTGTTTATTGGTGTGTCTTTAGCTTGCTCGATCAATGGAGAAAAGAATAGGTTAGGTTCGACAGTTCCATGTTTTCCAGGTTTAGGATTAGATCTAGGATGTGTCTTAGGAAGTATCCGGGTAGATTCAAGAAATCTAGGTGTTATATCAGTAAAATCGAGTGTCTAAAGGAGGATTTTGATGTTTTTTTAAGGTTTAGATCAAGAAAAATGAGTTCCCGAGGCGTTTTTAGGGATTTTGATCTTTTTGCCGAGGTTTCTTATGCTGGAAGCCTTCGCCGGAGCTCAATTATGATGGTCAAAATTTTGGGTTATAACCGGAAAACCTATCGGAGAGTGTTTAGTGGTCGATGTTTTGGATATCACGGCGGAAGATACGGCGGTTCCTGACCATGTTCTTCGTGTTCTTCGCGAGTATGAAGAACAAGCATGTGTGTTACTTAAAATTTGTGGCTTTTGATCCATATTTAGTTTGGTTCTTTGGTTTTAGGTGTTAGTGTTGAGAGAGTTTGGTGAGTGAGTGAGTCAAGCCGATTCGGAGAAAGGGTCAAATGACCGAGTCAACTCGAGTCTTTAGGGGGTGGTTCACCCACGAAACGATGTCATTTCGCAAGTGAGAGGATCCGCGGGTCAATCCGGGTTGACCTAGATCCGTGCTTTTCTTGATAAAAGGGGAAATCTCCCTCGTGGTCCCTCAGATTTTATGTTGTAATTCATTTTGGTCCCCTTACCTCTAATCAAGGCTAGAAACTTCAAAATTTGCTCAATTCAGTCCCTAATTAAACCTTAAATCCAAAATTACATCAATGTAGGCATTAATTTCAGTGAAATCGAGTGTCTAAGGGAGGATTTTTGATGTTTTTTTGAGGTTTAGATCAAGAAAAACGAATTCTCAAGGAGCTTTTAGGGGATTTTGAGCTTTCTGGCGAGGTTTCCTATGTCGAAAGCCTTCACCGAAGCTCGATCATGACGGTACAAAGTTTGGGTTGTAACCAGAAAACCTATCGGATTGTGTTTGGTGGTCGATGTTTTTGATCTGGCGGCAAAAGATACGACGGTTCATGGCCGTGTTTTTCGTTTTCTTCATGAGCATGAAGAACAAGAATGAGTGTTACTTAAATTTGAGGCTTTTGATCCATATTGAGTTAGGTTCCTGGGTTTTAGGTGTTAGTGTTGAGAAAGTTTGGTAAGTGAGTGAGTCAAGCCGAGTCAGAGAAAGGTTCAAATGACAGAGTCAACTCGAGTCTCTAGGGGGTGGTTCACCCCAAAACACCGTCGTTTTGCTAGTGGAAGGATTCGTGGGTCAATCCAGGTTGACCCGGATCTGTGTGTTTCTTTATAAAAGGGGAAATTGCCCTCGTGGTCCCACATGTTTTAAGTTTTAATTCATTTTGGTCCCTTTACCTCTAATTAAGGCTAGAAACTTCAAGATTTGCTCAATCCAGTCCTTAATTGAACCTCAATTGAACATTAAATCCAAAATTACATCATTGTAGGCATTAATTTAATTAAATTTAATTTAAACCTCAAGCCTAGAAGTAATTTAATTGGATCCTTAATTGAATTTAATTAAATTTTCTAATTTTGGATTAATTTAATCTAATTAAGCCTATTTTAACCCCTAAAATTGAATGTTTGTCAGTTTTGTTCTTGCTTCTCCCTTTTATGTCATTGTAATACTCTTTGTTTCAATTTAATTTCTCATGTTGTATTTCAAGCTCTTAGCTGTTTAATAAAAAGTAACTTAGTTTTCTGCTTTATTAATTGCTTTATTTAATGCTTTATTTATTTATTTATTTATTTATTTTGAAAAGTAATGTTTTATTTATTTATTTATTATGTTTGTACATTTTTAAAGCATGTAGTACATTTATCTAGGGTAACACCTTAATTTACACATAGTTAATTAAATTAGAGCCTATTTAGGATTAGTCAATTTAATTAAATAATTAATTTTTATTAGGAAAATAATTGTAGTAATGATGGCATGTTAATCATATACCTCGGATACACTAAGCGGTCGGTGTTTTGACGTACCATGATATTGACTATTGTTGGTTTGCACGACGCTTAAAATATGATTGTGAATTGCATGAAGAGTGTGCAAGTATACACATCGAACAAGTAATAAAGTGTGTGAGTGAGATCGTTCCCATGAGGATTAGGTAGGTTAATTCAAAAATAGTTACCATACACAAAAGATAAAATAGTTTTTTGCAAAGTCATGTGCTAAAGCAAATCTGCAAGTGTCACCAAATATGCTTTAGCAAAATGGAACTGTCACCAAAGATGCTGGAGAAAAAGAAAGGATGTCAAGAAAACGAAGTAGCAATAAACAGATATTGGAGAAATAAATAAAGCTGCATAAACACAACACTGAAAAAGATATTCAAGCTTAAGACAGGCTAGGCTTGCTATGGTATGACTTTACAGCTCTCCTAGATGTTACTGTTCCCAAGGTTTACTAGTGCTCGACAGAGTTTACTAAAAATGCCTCCACTATCCCTAGTCAGAAGACTTAACACTCGAAAATGCTAAGGCATTACCTCCCGGTCTCAACCCTAACACTTCTAATGTTGATGAAGTACTATCCCTTTTAGTCGTTGAAACTCTACCTTATCCATAAGGCAAGTTAGGATTCTGCTCCCGCAGCAACCCCATTGTTCAAGATGGTCTAGCTTTGCTTATCCCTATATCTAAGCTTCTCAAACCCCTTGAGCTATGGCTACCTCCCGATGCTCTTACAGACCAAGGTTTAGAGTAAAAAGTGTTAGCATGCTTGAACAAAACACTTAATAAACTGTAAACAGTAAAACATCCATTAAAAACAAATTAAAATTATCCAAAACAAGACTTAGCCATACTAGTTTAATTCATGGCTATGTAAGAAAAGCTATTCAACTTTGCGTCCTTTGAAACACATATTCATCGAAATAGAAAAGAGGTAAACAAAGTGAAGAGGAAGGAAGTCTCAAACGCTTGTGCCGTGACACTTCCTAGCTTGTCACTCTTCCCGAAGTCGTGCAAATCCCTTGCTTGAAGCTCTCCTACAATGGTAGCTTGTCTAGAGGTTGAAGACGACCGAAAGTGGCCTCTTTTCTTCTTTCTTCTCCCTCTTACTTACTTAAAGCTCGCTCCTTTATGGTCCCGTAGTTACTGTTTTTTCTCTTTTTCTTACTCTAAAACATCCAGCTTGGCTCTCGCTCTCTTTTTGTTGTTGAAGGAGGCTTGACTTTTACATGAGGCTTGTAGGGTTTGGTGCCCTAAAGGTGCCAAGGGAATATCCCCTAACAATTGCTGCAGTAGGTGGCAGGAATGTCTGGTATGCAGGGGACTGTGGTAGGTCTGCAAGGGGTGGTGCAACGTCTGCAGAAAAGTGTGGCAGGGTGCAGGGGCTGTGCGACGTCTGCAGGTTTGCAGAGGAGGGACAACTGGCCTGGAAAATGTATGGAGATAGTGGGTTGCAGGTGTGTGTTTTTATTCCGTTCTGTTTTGTCCGCCCACAATGCTGTAGCATCCTTGAAGTCCGATCCAACACTTGAGAAATATGCTACGGCATCTCTTCCACTCTTTCAACTTTGCTTCAGCATCTGCACAGCATAACCAACAACATACCCTTCAAAGCAGCATCTTTTAAAAATAAAAAGAAAATAAAATAAAAAACTAAACTAAATGCAAATGCACATGAAATGCAGTTAAATGCAATGAAATGCGATGCAAATGATCTTGAACCAAACAAAACCTTAAGAAAAAGGGTAGAAAATAATGCTTTTTAGAGCGTTAACACGCCCCCAAACTTAAGATATTGCTTGTCCTCAAGCAATGACATATAAAAATGCTATGACTTTACTTTCAAACCTTGATAGCAGTTCAGGCAAAACATCAATCCTCAGAATATAAATGCTATAACAATCTACACGATATTGAGAATTCCAAGAACTTGAACTAAGACAAGATACTTTGCTTGTATGTGCTGGATTGTATCTAACTTATGCTTAAATGTTAGAAAAATTTTAGTTTTCCTTATCTACTATATCCTAGTTCCTAGAAATCTTCTCCCTTGCTTAGTTCTTTTTTATATATATACTCTAGCAAAAAAGGAGTTTTTCTTTCCTTCCAAACTAAGGCATAGATTCTAAGTTTTCTAAAAAATTTCTACTACTCAAGTATAAAAAATATACAATCGTGTTAATAAAATTCCAAAGCATCAAGTCCTAATTTAGTTCAATTCATTCTCAATATATTCACAAATTCAGTTTAAAAGTATCAAAATTTTTATCATCGGATATCATCTATTCTAACCTAAAAGTTGTCTTGAATTGAATTTAATGCTATAGCAAATTCATATGTATGAAGAATGAAAGGAAAATGCTAAGGCGAAGACTTTGCTACCCCCAAACTTGAGCTTAGCATTATCCTCAATGCTGAGAAAAATGAATCTACATGCAAAAAGAAAAAGAAAAAGAAAAGATATTTACTTCTCAGCGGGTCTTGTCTTGTGGACGGCCATCTTGATGCATTTCCAAGGCCTATCCAGTGGTGATGGCTGCTTTGTTTCTGCTACTGCAATGGGCATCAAGTCCTCCTCCAGCCTATAAGAAGTGTGTCTTCCAACTGTACGCTTAATCTTACAGCGTGGGACAGATGTAACCAATTGATCTGTAGGAGGCACCTCTTCATGTGGTGATGAGTTGAGATCGAAATCATCACTGCTGATTTCCACTGTTCATTGCGTAGAGGTTGGTGATCCCATAGCAGGTTCCTCGCCTTGGTCCTGTGGTGATGGTTCTGATGGACCGACAAGGACCTGGTATGATGCTGTAGTAGAAGCAGCATGAGATTGTTCCGATACTGGTGCTATGACGCATAGTGGTCTTAGCTTGTACCTTCAAGAATTAAAAGCTGAATAGAGACAAAAAGGAATTAAAAACATCTTAAAAGAAACCCTAAATAAAAACTTTTACTTTTTATTCAAACTGAAAATTAAATGCTAAAGCAAAATAGAAGAGGGGGAGAGAAATGCTTAGGCATTTTGCAGGTTGTGGTCGTCCTTGTCACGCAGAATGGGAGCTCCGTTGTAAATCTTCAGCCTTTGACCATTGACCTTGAATGTTCGATCTCCATCTAGTGTTTTGATCTCTACAACTCCATAAGGATAGACCTTATATATCAGAAATTGTCCTGACCATCGAGACTTCAATTTTCCGAGAAAGAGTTTCAGCCTTGAGTTGTAAAGTAATACTTGTTGGACCTCTAAGAAATGTCTTGGCAAAAGATGTTTGTCGTGCCACCTCTTTTTCTTTTCTTTGTAGATCTTAGTATTTTCATAGGCATGGGATCGAAATTTGTCCATTTCATTTAGCTCTAGAAGCCTGTTCTCTGCCTTGAAATCCATATTGAGCTTTTTGATGGCCCAATAAGCTTTGTGTTCTAGCTCCACGGGCAAATGACATGCTTTCCCATAAACCAGCTTGAATAGGGACATCCCTAAACGAGTCTTGTAGGTTGTCCTATATGCCCACAAAGCTTCATCCAGCTTTGAAGACCAGTCTTTTCTTTTTGTGTTGACCGTCTTCTCTAGAATTTGCTTGATTTCTCTATTAAAGATTTTAGCTTGTCTATTTGTGTGCAGGTCATATGCTGTAGCAATTTTATGTCTGACTCCATAGCATTGTAATGCCTTAGCAATGAGCTTGTTATCGAAGTGAGTTCCTTCATCACTGATTATGGCTCTAGAGACTCAAAACCTTGTGAAAATATTCTTGTGCAGGAACTTCAGGACTGTCTTGGAATCATTGCGAGGTGTTGCCACCGCTTCTATCCATTTGCTCACGTAGTCTACTCCTAACAAGATATATAAATCACCATAGCAGAATGGAAATGGTCTCATAAAATCAATTCCTTAAACATCGAAAAGCTCGATTTCCAAAATATTTTGCATCGACATTTCATTCCTTCTCGAGATGTTACTGGTTCTTTGATATATATCGCATCCCTTATAAAATTCTTGAGCATCCTTGAAGAGTGTAGGCCATTAGAATCTAGATTGAATGACCTTTGCAGCAGTCTTTGATCCACCAAAGTGCCCACCACACGATGCTGCATGGCAATAGAATAGGATATCTTTTTGTTCTTCTACCGGTACACATCTTCGAAGCAATTGGTCAGCATATTGTTTAAACAAATATGGCTCATCCCAATAGAAAAATTTTGCATCATGTTTGAACTTCTTGACCCTGGCTAGATAAATCATGAGGCAAAATACCACTAACAAGAAAATTAACAATGTTGGCATACCAAGGTAATGTTGTAGGATATAAATTTTTCTCACCAGGGAAATTTTCTTTGATCTCAAATTTCTCTCCAAGATTATCAGGATTTTCTAGCCTAGATAGATGGTCTACAACTTGATTTTCAGTGTCTTTCATATCCTTTACTTTTATATCAAACTCTTGAAGCAAAAGTATCCACCTAATAAGTCTCTATTTAGCATCTTTCTTAGTCACTAGGTATTTAATGGCAGAATGATCAGTGTGTACTATCAACCTAATTCCTATAAGATACGCCATAAACTTATCAAAGGCAAATACTACAGCAAGTAACTCTTTCTCATTAGTGGTATAGTTAATTTTAGCATCTCTAAGAGTTCTACTTGCATAGTAAATAACATGGAAGAGTTTACCTCGCCTTTGACCTAGTGTTGCGCCAACTGCGTAGTCACTTGCATCGCACATCAACTTGAATGGCCCAGTCTAATCGTGTGGTATTACTATTGGAGTTGATGTAAGCTTCTTCTTTAGTTCATTAAAAGCGCTGTGGCATTTTTCGTCGAAGACAAAGGGTTGATTTTGCTACAGCAAATTGTAGAGCGGCTTAGAGATTTTTGAGAAGTCCTTGATGAACCTCCTATAGAAGCCAGCATGTCTCAGGAAATTTCTGATTCCCTTCACATTGGTGGGAGGTGGTAGCTTCTCTATCAACTCAACTTTTGCTTTGTCAACTTCAATACCTTTGCTTGAAATCATGTGCCCTAAAACTGTACCTTCAATCACCATGAAATTGCATTTCTCCCAATTGAGTACAAGGTCAGCTTCTTCACAGTGTTTCAGTACCTTATCCAGGTTGCCGAGGCATTTTTCAAAAGTTTCTCCGGACACAGAAAAATCGTCCATAAACACCTCCAAAAATTCTTCAATCATGTTTGAAAAAATTGCCAACATGCAACATTGAAAAGTTGCTGGAGCATTACACCCAAATGGCATTCTTTGAAAAGCATAAGTTCCATAAGGGCAGGTGAAGGTTGTTTTCTCCTAGTCCCCTGGTGCTATAACAATTTGGTTGTACCCAGATTAGCCATCGAGGAAGCAATAGTAAGCCTTTCCCGTCAATTAATACAGCATTTGATCGATAAAAGGAAGGGGGAAATGGTCCTTCTTAGTTGCCTTGTTCAGCTTCCTATAGTCCACACAAATGCGCCAGCCTGTGACTGTCCTTGTCGGGAGAAACTCATTTTCCTCATTTGTGATCACTTTCGTGCCACCCTTCTTAGGAATACAATGCACAGGGCTAAACCATGAGCTATCAGAAATTGGGTATATGATCCCTGCATCCAACCACTTGATAATCTCTATCATCACTACCTTCTTCATTGCTGGGTTTAGTCTTCTTTAGGGCTCAATAGAATTGTTGTGGCATTCTTCATTGCTGGCCAAGACTAAGCTCTTGGTCAAGATCTAAGCTAGAAGAAATAATCACTGGCAAATTATTGTGAGATCCCAAATAAACATACTTTAAATGCGGCGGCAGTGGTTTTAGATCTAGAGATGGTGCATGTAAAAGTGATGGTTTAGGAGGAATAAATTCAGAGAAATCTATTGATATGAATTTTATACCTGGTCTTGGCTTAAAGTGGCCAATTTGCTGTAGCTCTAGATGAGCTTCTTCATCCTGATCATGCTCCTCCAGTATTTTTGCAAAGTCTTTCATTTGCGGAGAATTGTCACAGCAAAAATCTGCATCTTCTTCAATTGCCGCAGCATTTATCCCGGCAATACAGTGACATTCTTCATTATCATCCATGTACTTGAGAATGTTGAAGACATTAATGGTCATGGACTGATCTGTTGCTCACATTGTGAAGTCTCCCTTCTCACAGTCGATGAGAATCCGACCAGTTGCAAGGAATGGTCGCCCCAAGATGATGGGTGTTTTGTAGTCCACTTCACAATCCAAAATCAGAAAGTCCACAGGGAACACGAACTTACCCAATTTTACTATTACATCTTCCACCTTGCCTTCTAGTTGGATATGAGAATGGTCCGCTAATTGCAGGATGATAGTGGTAGGTAGCGTACTCCCTATACCAAGCTTCTTGAATATTGCCTTGTGCATCAGATTTACACTCGACCCTAGGTCGCATAATGCTCTGCCCACAAAATTATCTTCTATCGAGCATGGAATGATGAAGCTGTCAGGATCTTGCCTTATCATGGGAAGCTCAGTCCTCCCAGAATAGAACTCAGATGTTATAGCAACTGTTTCAAAATTCTCAGCTTTTCTCTTCTTCGTAACAATGTCTTTCACAAACTTTACATATGAGGGCATTTGATCAATAGCATCTAAAAATGAAATATTTATATGAAATTAGTCCAACATACTTACAAACTTTTGAAATTGGAAATCCTTTTTGTGTTGTTTCAATCGTTAAAGGAATGGTGGCGGTGGTCTTGCGTCTCTAAAGTTTGCGATGGTGCGACTGCTTTTGCTGCAGCATCTGCAAGCTTCTCACCAAATGCCTCAGTATTTAATTTTTCTCCAGTTTCTTCTTGAGCAGATTCTTCTTTTTTTTCAGTTTCTTTTTGCTCCTAAATGGGGATTTCTTCTTTCTTCTTTCGTTTGATTTGTTCCCCCATGTTGATTTGTCTTCTACTCCTCAAGGTAAGTGCGTTGCATTACTCTTTGCCATGATTTTTAGTGACTTCAGTATCACTAGGCAAGTTACCTCTTGGTCTTACTTGTAATGCTTGAGCAATTTGACCCATTTGAGTCTCCAGCGATCTCAGTGAAGCACTGTGATTTACAACAGTGCGCCTTAGGTCTGCAACAGATTGCCTTGATTTGAGATGGTGGTGTAATGCTCCTGCATTAATGTTTTTGTTGATGTCATGAACTCCTTAGTCGAAGCTATGAATTATTGCAGCGAAGCTTCCAAAAAATTGTTGTGACTTTGATGTTCATTAATGTTCATTTTGTTGAAAACCTTAGACTCCTTGGTTTGTTGCCATGGGTTGCTGCCTATTCGAGCTGCTAGCTTGATTTGACCCTTGATTTGAGCCTTGTACTCCTTGGTTTGTTGCCATGGCTAGGTAAGAAAAACTATTCAACTTGCGTCCTTTGAAATACATATTCATCGAATTAGAAAAGAGGTAAACAAAGTGAAGATGAAGGAAGTCTCAAACGCTTGTGCCATGACACTTCCTAGCTTGCCACTCCTCCCGAAGTCGCGCAAATCCCTTGCTTGAATCTCTCCTATAATGGTGGCTTGGCTAGATGTTGAAGACGACCGAAAGTGACCCCATTTCTTCTTTCTTCTCCCTCTTGCTTCCTTAAAGCTCGCTCCTTTATGGCCCCTTAGCTACTGATTTTTCTCTTTTTCTTGCTCTAAAACATCCATCTTGGCTTATATAGGAGGCTTCTAGGGTTTGGTACCCTAAAGGTACCAAGGGAATATCCCCTGACAATTGTTACAGTAGGTGGCAGGAATGTCTGGTCTGCAATGGGTAGTGCAACGTCTACAGAAAAGTGTGGCAGGATGCAGGGGCGGTGCGACGTCTGCAGGTTTGCAGAGGAGGGACAACTGGCCTGGAAAACGCATGGAGACAGTGGACTGCAAGTGTGTCCTTTTCTTCCGTTCTATTTTTTCCGCCCATAATGTTGTAGCATCCTTGAAGTCCGATCCAACACTTGAGAAATATGCTATGGCATCTCTTCCACTCTTTCAACTTTGCTTCAGCATCTACACAGCATAACCAACAACATACCCTTCAAATCAACATCTTTTAAAAATAAAAATAAAAATAAAATAAAATAAAAACCTAAACTAAATGCAAATGCACATGAAATGTAGTTAAATGCAATGAAATGTGATGCAAATGATCTTGAAACCAAAGAAAACCTTAAGAAAAGGGGTAGAAAATAAAACTTTTTAGAGCGTTAACATTGACCAAAAGAGTGTACTTTTGTATCGTATTGACGTGACATCAAAACATAGAAATTGATAAATAATTTAAGGATTAGATTTAAATAAAATCGATTAGGTAAATAATTAGTAACACCAATAGTATTATTAATTTTGTTCGGTGTCGAGATGGTAGTGTCCGAGCATTCGGATGTTATCATAATACACTTGGTGAAATTAATAATTTAATAGGGTTTAAATATTTAATTAACGAAGCCTTATAGGTTAGAGATTAAAATGAACCAGATAATAACCGGTCATGTATTTAAAACCTTTTGGGTACAACTTATATTTCTTTAAATACAAGTTAAGGTTTTTTATCTAGAGGACTTCTTATTTAAACTCGTATTTAAAAGAAATATATTTTTTTATCCAAAAATGATATTCTCATTCGAGCAATATTTATTTAACAATAACAAATTAAATTAATATTATTATTCAAAATACCGAAATACCACATGTAATTAATAAGGTACCGATCTTTGGCGCTTGTAAGGGTTGTCCTTACACGTAATCGACTCCCGAGCCCAAATGCTTTTAAAAGAATCTCTGATTTGTTTTATGGTGTCTGGCCTACCAAAGTGGCCGGTGGCGACTCCAAATTATTTTTAAAATTCAAATAATATACGTTTTTAATAAAATTTGTTTTTCATAATTAAAAGCAATAAAATTTAATTTCTTATAAAATTAATCGCTAGGCTATTTTTCATATTTTAGGTTTTAAAATGGTCGCGACACCTACTCACTACTTGGGACGAAGGTATATTGCTAATGGGAGACATTGCTGCCCCAAATGAATTTCTTTACCTATTATTTTTTATATATATTTTTTAAAAATAGAATAATTATGAATTTATCCCTTTAAAATTTATGTTTTGCCCCATCCTTTATTTTAGCTTTCCCTTTTAATACCCCTCTATTTTTATATTTCCATGAAAATTTAGTTTAAACACATATCAATCCTACTTAAACTATATATTTCCTTAACCCTGCTCTTTAATTAATTTCCCTATACTAAACTATTATACTATAAATTATTTTAAATGTTTTGTCTGGGAACTATATAAAACTTAACCAAATTCACATGATGATAGCGATGGATCATAGAGATTGATATAAAGCTTCTAATTTAATGTTGTATTGTAACGGTTTGGACAGATTTTGTGATTCATGTATTTATATAATCAAAGATAGAGTGCTTAGATAAAGTAAGCATAAACAATTAAATAGAATAAAGCATACCTTTTGGAGTGAATGTGTGAGAGGGATAATTTTTGCGATTATTAAAACGACTTGGCCGCCATAGTGGGTAGGGTTTAGTTTTATCTATGGGTAAAATAATTTTTTTACCAATAAAACATGGGATGAGTATGGTTACAGGTATTCGGGTACTCGAAGTACCAGGTATGCGAATCTTTGGATAATTAAAAATTTATATTGTGTCTGGACTTAGATATTTCGGGTACTTAATATTTTAGGTATATGAATATTTAAGTACTCGAAAATCGGGTATTCGGGTACTCAAGTTTTTAATTTTAAAAATATACATAAATTTAACAATTTGAATTATATAATCCAAATTAAAATATAAAATTTAAAATCTTCATTACATAATCTAAATATAAATTTTAAGACCAAAATTATGTAATCTAATTCGAAAAGAAAAAAAAGCATAAGGCTTAAAAAGAAAATTTTAAATATTTTTTTATATATTCTTAATTAGTTTATTTTAATTTAATATATAAAAATTATTGATTTAAATACTAAAGAGTTTTGAGTTGATTTTCGTATTGATTAATGCATATACAAAAATAATGCATATTTAAATGAGTAAAGTTTGAATTTTGTTAACTCGAAAAACAAATTTTATAATTTTACAATGAATCTTAATTTTTTTACACTGAGTATCTAATTAATTTTTAAAAATAAAGTTTGAGGGATTGGGATTTAAAAATTAGGTTGTTTGATTTGGGAATTGTAACACCCCTTTCCAAACCTAGTAGGGAACTAGATCGGAAGATGCTACGGTTGAAAGTTTCAGTGGTTCGGTGATATTTTTTGGTGCTTCAATTCAACTTAGGATATTATTATTCCTTATTTTATAATCTTAGTTCGATATGAGGTAGGAGGGATCGTATTCGTTTCTGAATCAAATTGAAACTTTTACTCCTTCAATGCTTTAAGCATAAATTTCGTTAACCATAGGCTACATTTCCAGAATTCAACCACCTATATCGAAACACCTATTGGTCATACCGGAAAAGTACTCTCAGGTTCGGTAAATCATTTATTCTAAAGATTCATTTCGGTACAACATAGAGCTATATCGACACACCTTAACCAAATGCGAGTTAATCAAGTTGATTAGTTTAAACATATCTAAACGTCCAAAGACCCTTCTGATACCAGTGATAGTAGAGGTAAATTGAGTTACTGAGGAAACGGTAATTACCTACAGAGGTAATTAGTGTTTCTAAGAGATAACTAATTATCTATTGAAGTAATTAATGTTTCTATAAACAATATAATTACCTACAGAGGTAACTAATGGTGGACGATGTCATGTTGATTATTCAACAGAAACTATAATTATCATATTCTAATGTCATCCTAAAGTTTAGGTCATCCCGAGTTCATTTACTAGGTTTTACCCTTTTAGTCTCAAGTATATACTTTAGCCATTTATGCCATTTAACTTTGCGGTCATTTTACCTAATTAGAGTCTAGGCATAACATATATATTATTAACACATCAAGGTACATAATTAGGACTCAACAAGATACTTTGCCATCATTCTAGGAGTATACTAAAACAAAGCTTACTTTATCACTATATGTGACTTGCCAAGGCTTTCTAAAAAGGACCCATCTCTTCTCTAAGGACTCTAACCAGAAAGTCCATGAAAAAGGAATACATTAGGCATACATTGTCTAGTGAGGTAGTCTATGACAACATTAAGACATAGAATGCATATAAATAACATGCTTTTATGCCATAACTTCAAATTTTAGCCAATATTCAATGATTCTTGGTAATAGCTCAATATTTAATATCAATGCATCGATGATTCATATGTCATAATAATGAAATCAATAACTCATTATAAATCTTTGGATCGATCAAGATAATGGATACACGGATTTCCTATAGCTCGCCAATACAATGAATGGTTTAATCCCTCCGCCTCGTCAAAATGACCAATACACAATCATCCCCCGCCTCGCCAAATATAGACTGTAGCTCAAGGACCGTAATCCACCCGTAACAGTGAGATCATAAATCCTATGGCATACCAATTGTATCCATTTTTCACTCCAATCCAAGGTCCAATGCATTTAGGCCAATAGACAATTCCAATGACATTATCCATAGTTACAATAAATCAATAACAATGATTTTGACCCTTAGGTCCACGTCAATGAGTCCAATAATCCACATCAAATGCTTGGCCATTTCAATATAATCGATGATCCATATTTGTGTCAATAGCAATGATAAAATTATCAATGTTTAAATGACATGTTCAATGATCAATATTTTAATAATTTAATGCGTTAATAATTCAATTTCGTGTTCAATGATCTAATGAATATTAATCATTAAAGGAATCTTACCATAGCTTACCAGAATACCCTACATGGTTCCAATGCCATATCCTTGTCATGATCATGATCCATGTAAACAATAAATGATATAATGAACTTGGAAAAGCATTTGCTTTCTCCCATGACTTAACTACACTCACCTCGACAAAAAGAGCCTTCACGGTTCTTGAATGGCAACTTTCTTGCCCTTAGCTTGAATAGGGATTGATGATGAATCCTTATTGTAAATTGAAAGAAAATGAGTTTCTTATTCGTATAGTATATCAAAAGTAGTCATTTGAAATCATATAAGCTTATGCATATATAAGCTTTAAGTAACCTAAATTGTACAACTTCAAATAATTTAACAGAATCTTGGATCTTGATTCTTGTTTACCTATATAGATAATTGAATACTTGAATTGTTTACCTATACAGGTAACCGGATACTTGGATTATTTGCCTATACAGAGGTAATTACACGTAACAGACAAACTGAATATCCGAATTATTTACCTATACAGGTAACTGCACGTAACAATCTTCTACGATTTTAACTAGACAAAACCCTGAAAATTATTATTAAAGATTCCAACGAGTTGAAACAACATTTAGGATGAGACAAGCTTAAAGATGACATAAATTTCATGAAATTAAACTCTTTAAACATGGGTTTCATAACCAACCTTTCAAGAACCTTTCCTTGAAATTGAACATAATTATATATGGAATTTAACAAAAAATAAAGGGGTTTAACTCACGACTCTTCAGGCTTTAATTTGGCATCTTGAATCAACCAAATATAAAAGATGATATTAAGGTGCTTGCTTACTCTATGAAGAAGACAACAATGGTGGTGTAAGCTTGGGCTAAATGAAATGGGTGAGAAAACGATGGAATTCAAAGCTTAGTTCCTTTAATCCATTTATGAGGAATTTTTTTAATTTTTTCCTCTTGATTTTCTAAACTTATTGTGCACCAAGGAGGATCCATGTGATTGCCTTTCAAGAGCCAATCACAAGCTTTCCTTCCATGGAGGGAAATCAATATTTACTTATAAAAAATTTCCCATTATATCTTATTTTCCTTTACCATCTTATCTTACTTTCTTTTTCCAATTAAATTGTGTCATATTCAATGACAAAGCTACTAGTTCTTCACGTGAAAGAGTCACAGCAAGGAGGTGACTCGCATCTTAAAAAGGTAAAAAAATACAAGGTTGATCCCTTGATTTTCTTAAGTTTGTAGTTTTACCCTTAAACTTTTAATCCCTTACAATTTAGTCACTATCCAGAAACTTCTTTACTGAAATTGCATATTATTGACTTGTATACATTATGAAGCGTGCGTAGCTACATTTTTACAAATGCCGAAAGGATTAACAACTCATCAATGAACAAGCACAATATCCTAATTACCTATATAGGTAACCAGCCTATGTAATTGTTTAACTGTTAATTATCCATCAATAGTCACTAAATATCTTTTATTTTCCAAATTAGATCGTTATGCTAAAATTAGACTTAATTAACATTCCATTATATAATTATTGAATACAAAAAGGATTTTGATATTATATTTAAGAATTTTTGGTACAAACTTCCGATCATCGAAACATAATTTCTACTAGACTGATTTTCGGGGTGTTACAGGAATATATTAAATATAAGTATATTTTTTAAAATAATAATTATATTTAAAATAAAAAATAAGAATCGGGTACCAAAAATTCGGATAAATAAAAGACTGGTCGAGTACCCGGCCCTGACACAAAAAGAAATTCGGATAAATACTCGATTTTTTATATTTAGATAGTCAGGTAATCGGGTCAAATCATTCGGGTTGGATATTTTTAAACATCCCTAGTATGGTTGAGCCTGTTTTTTAATGGTCTTAAATTTGAATTAAAAATTAAAATAATTTGATCCGACTCGATAATCTATAATATACTATCTAATTTAAATTAGACTTGAATATTAGGATAAAGACTCGACCCTTATCAAACTTGATATAATACAAATAAAAATTTATTTTATTAGATAAAATAGATAAATAATTAAAATTAAAAATATAGAGAAAAGGAGCATTTTAGAAATCATCCTTAAATACATGTACATAGAGAAAGTGAAAATTTTATATTATTATCTTATATCAAGAATTTTTCACCCAAATTTCAAATTTGAATCGACCTGATTTTTTTCTTCATAATTATTGTTGTTAATTTTAAGTGACACCAAACCAGGATGTGAAGACAATGATTGATAAAAACGAGGTTTGGTGGTTCTCCTATCATAGAATGGATAAAAAGTCACGGTAGACAGTGATTAACCGTATAATTAAACAATTCACCCCTCGTTGATTTGGGACCAAGAGCTACAAATAATGTAGAATGAGTGATAAGTCATGTGAAAGAGAAGAGAGAAAGTGGTCGATGTCAAAGAATCGTCATAAAATCATATCTTTATCTTTGGTTTTAGGGGGTGTATATATCCTACTAGGATCCTATAGATGGATTGATGTTTGATGAGACCGTATCAAGCCTAGTGATAGCTATTGATGGGCTGAAAGGTGGTAGTTCAACTGTCAAGCTATAAACTTGGTCGAACTTGATGGTTATCTTGTCTTAACGTGATAGTCTTCAGAATTGGTTGATTTGGGGTGTAGAAGTGTCTAAGGGCTTTATGATGCTTGAAACATGAGAATTGACAGAATGTAACGATCCAAATTTTATAATTTGTGAGTTAGATTAATCCGAAGTGCGAACCCAATATTCTGATTGATATTTTAGGCCTCGTAAGACTTAACGAGCTTGTTCAATGTATTGTGGTTTGGCTTAAAAGATGAGCTAAAGAGTAGAGTGGTAATTTACAAATTAAATAGAAAATATGAATATATATTTTTATTCTAATATGAGTTATATTTTGATACATTGTTTATGTAATTTTTTACACAACATTCTTTTAAAATTTAAAATTTAAAATCTCAACCCAACAAAATAAATTTTAAATCATACACCCTAAACTTTAACTATAAAGTTAAAATTTTAAACTCTATTAACTAAACCTTTAAACTTTAACTTAATCCTTGATTTGATAAATACGTGTGAACTTTAATTTATACAGATTATATATAATTTTTCTTTAATAAATTGAATAAGACCCTTTAAATCTCTGGATTGTCTTTGAGTATAATTATTTGATAAATAATAATTGTAGCGTCTAAAGACATAGGACCCTTGGTATCCTATTTGGAATTTTTTGTTGATACTTTTTGCATAGAAATAAATGCATACTCAAAAGGTAGGAATCGGATTCTCTCTTATTTGAACCAAAACGTCAAATAATTTTTTTTAATGAATTACCATATATATAAACACCCTCCCATATTAGAAATCCTCGAAAATAAAAAATTACTAATAAAATTATTATTTAATCACTAAAATTAGATAAGATAAAGTTTCTCTTATCTTAATCAATGGTCAAAAATTTTAATTTTATTTTAAATATAAAAAGTGACGAAACAAAATAGGTTTGGGAGGGAAATCCCCGTCCGCCCCCGATTTTTTTTTATTTCCAAATTTAATTAAAAATAGTTTAGTTATGAGTTTACCCTTCCATACATTGAAATATTTATATTTTGCCTCCCCTTAACCCCAAATTCTAACTCCAAATATAAAATAACTTTAAGATTTGCGACCATTATCTATCATCATACATGAAATAACAAAACATAAATAATTAATCGTTAAATTTATTTTTTTTATCGAAAATCATTAAACTTGTTCCAACGAATACTTTAGGACACAAAAATAATGAAATTATTTGAGAACCATACAAATATACCATAAAGTACTAGACTTTAGATATTGCTCTAAAAAGCTATCAAAAAATAAAGTTCCATACATATGAAACAAGCTAAACAAGTTTGTGGTATTATTATAATGGTGGAAGGTTTAGGAGCGGAAAGTATGAAGAAAATACATCGGGGACACCTCCCTTGAGACCGTTCTCATCCTCAATACGTCCTCGAGACGGGATAGTATAAAAACATCTCGAAAACGGCTAAATTTTATCAAAGATGGTCAAACTTTAATAGAACAGTCAATATTTATTGGGACGTCCCTAAATAAATTTACTTAGAGACGAAACTAAATGAGGGTAAAGAGAGATAATTACTCCACCTTAAAGAATTATT
This sequence comes from Abelmoschus esculentus, assembly GCA_035048815.1. Lineage (NCBI taxonomy): Eukaryota > Viridiplantae > Streptophyta > Magnoliopsida > Malvales > Malvaceae > Abelmoschus > Abelmoschus esculentus. The sequence goes on along the minus strand of JAUCBN010000013.1, from coordinate 8,643,727 downwards.
TTTTATTTGTCCTTCTATTTAAATTTTTTAAAAATTTAATTTATTTATGAATTTCATGAACACATTTTCAAATATTTATATTTTACCCTCTATTCTTGAATCTTTAACTCTGTTTCCGTCTGAACGTCCGTTTAAAGTGCAAAAATTGATAGTTGGCAGGGGAAAGCTTGGTCAAAAACTTGTGCCGAAGGGGACCTAAGTCTCTCAAATGCTAAGTCTTAAGTGCTAACATTGTTAGGGATTTATTTATCGATTGATCCAGGTTGTACTATAAAAATTTATTATAGAGATAATTATTTTAGTCTAATTTATTTTATTCACAATATTAAAATTAAAACTTTTAATTTTATTTAAAAATTTATTATAAAAATAACTATTGTAATCTAATATATTTTACTCAAAATATTAAACTTAACGTGGCATTTTATTAAACCAGTAGGCGGATTCCCTTGGACTGTAGTTCCTATAAGCCCAAACCAGCTAATAGTATGGATTTAGACCTACCATGTGACACTGTAATAAAATAATACGGACTATATAGTCGGTTAGAATAAATAAATATATTTTTAGATAAAGAGATATGATCAAATTATACAGTGTAAAAATCTATAATTTTTATATATTTTTTGGATCGTTGAGTGATTGAAACAGATGACTCAGATTAATTACTTAATTTTTCTTCTCAAATAATATGTCTTGACATAACTAACTATTAATCTGAGTTATTTATTTAAGTCCTTTAACGATCCAAAACACGTGTAAAATTTAGAGAGAGTTTTACGTTATATAACTTGATCTTATCCCTTAGATAAATTATATTTGATAAATTGAACTTTAAATTTATTAAATATTTATTATGTTTGTAATTATATAAAAAAGGTATGATACAACAAAAACATTTTAACACAAACAAAAATAGCAAGCAGTTTTACAAAAATTTATGGATTTTTCCCTTTACTTCTACTTTTTGATGCTGTAGAAGAAAACTTGGTTTTCTCTTTTGTTTTTGTTTTTGTCTTTTTTTTATGTAAACTTGAGGAACTTCCCAACACAATTAGCGGCATATCAAACAGGAGAAACAGCGACGATCTCAACTTGACAACATTTAAAGCTGTTTTAATACACTATAGAGATGTTGAACTTCCCAACACAATTAGCGACATATCAAACAGGAAAAATAACGACGATCTCAACTTGATAACATTTAAAGCTGTTTTTATGTCACTATAGATATGTTGGGGGACAAGATATAAATATGCTTTTATCAAGTGCTCCTAAGGAACATAGGGTTGATGGTTAACGAATTGTTTGGCGAATAACATTAAGTGTCCGAATCAGTTGGTTGTGTTTGTTTTAGTTTAATTAAAGATTTTGGGTTCAAGTTTTCGAAAATACAATATTATTAAATATTTTATGGAAAGGGTTTGTTTTTTATATTTTTATAGGACTCGATGAGATTAATTTTTCATTTAAATCATTATGATGAATAAACGAAATACTTATAATTCATATGTAAAAACACTTATTCTTTAATATATTTATACAGATAAATTAAAAAATTATTATTAAATTTTACTCTTAAATTTATTTGGCCGCAAAAGTTTTAAAATATTAATTTTAGTAAGTGAAGTTTAGGAACTGAATTTTTTCCGTCACTTCTCCATCAATTTTTTGATTGTGTCCATTTGACAAATGAAAGAACTTCTCTAAGTTCCGAATAATAGAAAATTTTATCGGTTTGATAGAAATAATATATTGAGAAATATTCTCTGTCAATGATGAAAAAGTAAGATTAGTGAGAGAAAAATTAAAAATATTTTACCTGATTCAAGATATTTTTCGACAATAGAAATTAGATTCAAAATTGTAATGAGACCAAGATGAAACGACTAGAGAAATTTAAAACTGGACTATCATCATCCATGATCATCAACGATTTCATCTGATTACGGTTGACATCATAAATATATTTGAGAGTAAAGTTTAATGATAATTTACGTTATTTATCTTATAGTATATAAATAGGAGTATGATCCCCTTACACTCATATATGTGTGTGAGAGAGAGAGAGAATCTTTTTAGACCATGTAAAATTCAAATCACTTTTATGATAATTCATGGTTATTGAATGAGTAAAATAAATGAATGGGATTAAACACCCATCTTATATATGTACGTGGGAGAGGAAAAATTATTTGATAATCTTGTTCACCACATTATATGTGATCCAAGCAATTAAATCCGTTCATCTTTACCTAATAATTACCCATTCACTAATCACATGTAGGACAAAGGTGATGATGATTCATCTTAAAAAATAAAATGAACGAATCTGGTTGGTTAGGACCACGAATGATGTGATGAATAAGGTTAATATAATATTTTTTTGTGCGAGAGGGATAAGATCTAGTTATAGTGTAAAATATATATTCTTGATCGTTAGATAGGTAAAAAAGATGACTAAAATTAATAATAATACATATACATATACATATGAGGAGCTTTTAAATTATGGGGCGAATGGAAATTCATGATTGAAATTATCTAAATTTTTTATAGTTTTCTTACAAATCTCATCCTCCTCAACTTTTAATCTTAGTTGTTAATTTACATTCGTTCAATAGTTTATAACTGATATTAAACAAAAAAAAAATTACGTTGTATAATTAAATTCCACATCATACATGGCATGATACATATATAGTATAAAACTAAAAAATATATATTTATTTTAATTATTGAATGCGTATATCTATTTATTTATTTATTTCTACATGTCCGAGACTTTCATTTCAGACACTGATTTGTGTTGCTTCCATTTTGAAGAGCAAAGTACTCCCTCTACCTTTGTCCTTAGACCCACACTAAGTGGCTTAGAAAATTTCACAAGCAGCTTTCGAGATGGAAACATTGAGAAACGGGGACAACACAATCAGCAAAATCTAAAAAAAATATTATTATTCTTTTCTTTTATTTGACTGAATATTATTATTTTCTAAATTGCTGGAATTTTAAATTTCAAAATACAAGCATATTAATAAGCTCTTAAAACTGTAATTAATATTCAATTATTAAAATAGGATCATTAATTTATAAATGATAAAAGATATAAGATTTTTTAAAAAAGAATATTTTATTATAAAATATATTATTAGATTAACGTTAATAAAAATGACTTATAAACGTTTAAAAGCAAACATTTTCACTTAAAAGTATATTAATTTTTTGTATATTTTTAAGTAAAATCATCTAAAACACTTTCAATATCAATTTCTTCTAAAAAAACACTTTCGATTGTCATCAAAACAAGTTTATTTAGTCTTTTTTACGACATAGTTATTCGTAAATATGACTTCAACAACTTCGACTTTAAAAAGCTTCATTTAGAAAAAACATAGTCAATAAGATTTTACAAGTAATTGTTATATTTAAGAAACAATTATAACATTCTAACAATTATAATTCAATTTTGAGAGCATTTTTAAAACTCTTTAATGATTTTCAAGATTAACATCATCTAATAAATATATTTATTAAAATTTTATTATTTTCTTTTTTAAAAGATTTTGTACAGTATTTTGTTCAAAACCTCACTGTTTATATTTCAAAGGTTTTTATAGTTGGTGATTAATATATTATGTGGACACTCTTTTCCTCCTAATTTATGAAATTAAACTTTTATTTGAATAAGGTGGTTTTTAACCAAACTTTTCTGTGAGATAATTCGGTGAAAAACAAAATATATATATATATATGATATGCCATATTTTTATATAATTTTAAAATAAAATAGTTAATTTTTTTTAATTCAGCTAAAGTGGTTAGTAGTATCTGTTCCAAAGTATACTCTCAACCTTTCAATATTGATCGCTCAATTAGTTGACAATACTGGTGCTTGAACTCGTGACCTCTAGGAACAACAATCATTCCTTTACCGATGAGGCTAGACGGTTCGTGCTTAAAAATTATTATGTGAGCTTCGAACATAAAATAATTAAATTAAATACAAATATAATATCTCTTTATATGCATAGAGATGATAATAAGATGGGGCAGGTTTTCAACTATCCCGATCTTGATTTTTCTGATTTTAATATATTTTATTTATGATCTAATTTAATTTGATATAATACAAATATAATTTAATCCCAATCTTAATATTTTAATAAAATCTGACTATATATGACCTAACTCATAGAAATTAATAAAAATATTAAATATAATATATAATAAATATATAAAAGTATATAAGGTCAAGTTGAGAACTTTTACTTATAAACCATATTTCAACTGTTTTTTATTTCAACTCAATCTGCTTTAACGCAAAATTTAAAAACATTAAAAAAAATATAACCTTATCGAATCGAATCGGGTTAAAACCCGTCAGAAATTTCATGTCATCCTATATATATAAAATTGTTTTAATCATTCTTAACTAAATATTATAAATCTACTACACATATTCATTTTATAAAATATTTTTTTACTCAAATCGTATGCGTAATAATTAATCTTTTTATTAAATTTAAATTAGAATTAATTTTATGTTAAAATATCAACACCTAACTTAATTACTAATTAAATTCATTTAACGTTTAGAAAAATTTAAATTAAGTTTATATTTTTAGTTTAACAAATTGTTAATTTTAATTGTTAGTTAATAAATGTTCATTTAGTTTAAGATTTATTAAACTTTTCTCTATTCCTTATATAAAGAGCATGCGTACTTGTAATACGCACCAAAGAAAAATTAATAATCTTTTTTTTAGTTGATTATTTTTTTTGTTCTATAAATATTTTGAATGTGGAGTGTTCAACAATTGATATCAGAGCCTTGTCGAAAGTTATTTCGATTTTTCAATTAATGCAAAATAGTGTGGTACAGTAGTAGTGCACGTATAGGAAAGTTTTGACTAAAAAAGACTTGGTATTTGAGTGATCTGAGTGATCCATCTCTCTTTTCTAGGAGCTTACCTGGTTTACGTTACACATACTTTCACTTGTATATTTATTTTGGTGAAAGTCATTTGTTGGTACAATGACAAACTTACACGCTGTCGGTGGAATGAGAAAACTTAACAACGACAAATATAATATATGGTCAACTTGCATGATATCATATATCCAAGAACAAGAGACCTATGAGAGATTATTAGTGATAATGAAAAGGAGCAACCAAAAGTAGAGGATACAAATCACGTGCTAAAAATGAAAAATAAAAACAAGCAAGACAATGTACACCTTCAAGACAACAGTGAAAGAATATATGCTAGAGTATATTCTAGATGTCAAAACCTTAAATGAAGCTTCGGAAACAATTGAAAATCATTTTTAAGAAGAGCAATACGAAACTTCAACTCCAAGAGAGTGAGTTGTTTATGAAACAAGAAAACATGACGATTAAATAATACTTTCACAAAGTAAAGTTATTATGTCGAGAGAAATCTGAGTTGGATCCAGCAACCCTGATTGATAATAGCAGGATAAAATAAATCATTTTTCATGGTTTAAATCTAGTTTTTTTGGAGTTTTATTGCTGCTATACAAGGATGGCAAATTCAATCATCACTTATAGAATTTAAAAATTTGTTAACTAATCAAGAAACATTAGCTAAATAAATGAGAGTTGTCTCATTGAAAAATGATGAAGAGACACTATGTCAGTAAAGAAAAGCAAAACTTCAAATAGTGTGAGAATGGAGTGTTCGATAAAAATAAAAAAAAGAAATTACTAGTGAAAGCATAAAGATTAGAGTCGATCTATATGATGTCTGCGAAAACTGCATATGTTGACAAAAAAATAAGACATCAGACTTGTGGTACATGCAGTTAAGACATGTTAGTTGCTCTAAGCTAGACGCGATGATAAAGAAGTCAATGTTAAATGGATTCTAAAACTGGAGGTGAGAACAAACACTATATCTACGGGTTATTAGTATAAAAAAGCACATTAACTACCATACAAGGAGTCAAAGTATAAAGTAAATGAGCCATTAGAGTTAATCCATTATGATGTGTTTGGACCTATTAAACAAACCTCTATTGGTGGGATGAAGTATATAGTGACTTTATTGATGATTTTACTAGATATGTGTGGATATATTTTATGAAAGAAAAATTTGAGACTCTTTTAAAGTTCAAAGAATTTAAAAGGATTGTGAAAGCAAAAATTGATAAAAAGATTTGTTGGCTATGTATAGATAATGGGAGAAAATACAGTTTAGATGATTTTGCAAAATTTCATTAAGAGTATTGAATACGCCGTTAATTCATATGTGCTAACTCTCCACAATATAATATTATTGTTGAAAGAAAAAAAATAGATATTTATCATAAATATATCGAAGCATGCTTCATGCAATAAACGTTTCAACTCATTTTTTACTAAAAGAAATAAAAATTGCAGCTTACTTGAATAACAAACTTCTTCAATAAAGCTTACTGGAAAGTGTTATGTATCTCGTAATATGGTGTTTGATAAATCATCTTCATGGTGGTCCTTCGATAAAGAGTTATTGCCAGACTCAGATACTCTCAAGAGAGAATTGCAATCTTTTCAAGTTTAGTTGAGTTTAGATGAAACTAGAATTATCGATGATGGTGAAGATAAAACTCTTAATCCATGGAAATCTGGTGTTCACCAGCAATTGGACGAAGATGGTGGGTCAAATGAAATAGAAGAACCAATATCACTTAGAAGATCAACAAGTATCAGAAAGTCAAATCCCAAATAAGTTAATGTTGTAGTATAAAATGACAATTCAAAAGATACAAAACCCTTGGAGAAGCTTCTAAAAAAAGTATAATAGATTAAAGCAATAAGAAATGAGATTTATGCATTTGAACAGAATCAAAATTGGAAGCTTGTACCAAAGCTAAGATGTAACGATCGAAACTCCTTAATTAAGAAAATCCCTAATTTGTGTTACTAAACTCTAATTTAAGATTTTCCCCAATTATAGAACCCTAATTTAAGTTTAATTAGGCTTTGTAATGAGGGTATTTTTGGGAATTACTTGGTTAATCCTAACTCAAAAATAATTATAACTAAAGGGTTTATATTTATTAGTCCTTTCTACTAATACTCTCTCTCTCAGACTCGTTTCCCTTCTCTATCATTTTCTTCTTTTCCCTTCCAAGCCGTCGTCGGTCCAAAGTTTTAGATTTTCCTTGCGTTTTCCGATGATGGAGCGTGGTTATGGTTCGGGTTATTGCGTGCCACTTATCGTTGTGTTTATCAGGCGAAAATATAAGGTTAGTAGTGATGTTCCGTATCTAGTTGTCTCTATCTTCATCTTCATCTTCAGATGTTGTTAACCCTTTAACCGTTCCACTCATTGAACCAATTTCATGGAACTATATTAGGAATTACCGTGTATCAGGGTTGGAATTTTTGTAGGTCTTTGTTTTATTGTTAACGTGTTAGAGCCAAGTTTTTGGGGAAATAATTTTAGTTGTTTCTTCCAAATCATATTCTGGTGTTGGCATGATTTTGTTGGGGGTTTGATTGTTTGAATTGCACCCACCACGTGAGCTTTTCAGGGGAAGCATGTAAACAAATTGGTTTCCATTGGAAAATTTTTTTCCACGTGATTATGGGAAAAAAATTGGTTCTAAATTCATGGTGTGTAAGAGGAAGGAGAGTGATCATGTATGGTCACCTTTTGGTTCACCCTCCTTTACTTTTTTTGCTTTCATCGAATCTGATTTTTTCTGAAGCCAAGGAGTATCTTAATCGAATGTAAAAAATTTAAGATAGTGTTATCTTATAATTTTAAGAATATTCGAATTAAAGATATTAATTCGAATATTTTTTTTGTGTTCTTTCAGACGACGTCGACTCTAAAGAGGACGTTTTACCTTCACTACCTCCGTCTCGTGTTCGATCAACTCCTGCGAGCATCACTCGTGATACGCGTATGATTTTTTTTAAAGTCTGTTAGGTGGCATAGTATTATTATTTCTTTTTAAAATAAGTTTAATTTATAGAACTTATTGTAGGCTCTGACTCAGCTAGAACAGGACCTAGTTCAGACCGTGGAAAACGTCAGTGTCAAAAGTAGTAATTATGCTTCGAGAGTTGTGTTCTCTTCTTGTGCTAGATTGTGTTCTGTGATTAATTGTTTATGGTGATATTAAATTCTTGTGATACTTTGTGATACTATGATCAGACCATCTGAGTTGTGCATTTCATATCATTACTTGTGCTGAGAAATTAAGTACATTTGCATTAAATGCATTACATATGCATGGGATGGATTGTACAGAGGAAGGTGGTTTTACCATACTACGTTTTGGAGAAATAAGGGGTGAGGGGTTCTGGGAACTACCTCCACTGTGATTGGTTGGCTTTGCTACCATTGTGTTTGGCGTTCGAAGTATGGGACTGCATTCTCTGTGACATTGTATTCATCACTCATTGAGTGATTTATTGCGATGATTTACATGTTGTATATATCTGTAACTGTGAACTGAATGCTTATGTGATTTGTAACCGCACTATAGAGACACACTGTGCTTTATAGCTCACCCTGTTTATTTAATTTTTCAGATACTCGACCCTAAGAGTTGGTACTCGGAGATCTCAACCAGATACTTATTTCCAATTTATTATTTTTAGTATGTTAACTATTAGATATTTTACTTTATTGTTTTGGGGTTATTATGGATCAAAATATTTTAAGTTACATGCATCAATTTAGATATTTGATTTATTATTATTATTATTATTATTATTATTATTATTATTATTCAGGGTATTTAATTATAAACTATGGTTTAACGATTATGATATAATTTGGTATTTTGAAATCACTTATTGGTTTATTTATCGACCAAGTTATTATATATATTAATTTATAACCTAACGTACGCCTCAAGTCAAGAACGAGGGGTTACATTTTTGGTATTAGAGCCAAGTTCAACACTCGGACTGTGAGGCCCGTAACCAATGTTTCTACCGGTGTTTGAAAAGCATGCATGCATTAGAAATTTTTGAAAATAAAATGTTTCACTGAGATCTTACTTGTGTTTTGGAATTGAGACTCCAGTACCAAATCTAATATAGGTTCCATTCTTGTAGATAGTTACTATGCCACCTCGTAGGAGTGTTAGACTTGCTACTACCAGAGGCCGAGGCCATGGTCGTACTGTTGTGGCCGTTAGTGAGCCGCCATCAGCTGTTGATCATACTGCTAATGATCAAGCTGAGATGCAAAACTAGGAAGTTGACCCTCAACCTGAGATACAACAAACTGTGAGCCGACAGTCTGGGGATAGGGATACAAATGAGCAACCACCTCACGAGGAAGAGCTGATAGATTCTGACGATGATGAAACAGTGGAACTTGATAGTGCTATAGTTAACCGGAAGTTACTGAAATACTTCCGTGAACAGTCGAAAAGTGCTAGGAAACCAGTATCAACTGTTTTCCTAAGTGTTGGAATGAGGGTTTTTGTGGGTGTTTCGGATCAGCACCCATCGGATGTTGAGCTATGGATGGAGGATCTTGAGAGACTTTTTGAGGAAATATAATATCCCACTCGTAAGAAATTAAGAATTGTTGTTTCACTACTGCAAGGCGAGGCACAACGTTGGTGGAGATTGGAACAAAGGCTAATGTCAGTTGATCAAATAACCTGGGATACCTTTTGTCAGGCCTTTCAGAATCGTTATGTGGGAGAACAATATTTAGCTGATCGGCATCAGGCTTTCATTGATCTAAAATAGGATAATATGACAGTATCTAGGTATGAGATCAGTTTTGTGGAATTATCCCAGTATGACTTGGTTTAATGGACATTGAAAAGGATAAGTGCCGAGAATTTCTGAAAGGTCTTCGTTTTTCGATCCGTGAGAAGGTAGCTCCTTTTCAAGACAAGTCTTTTAGTTCTTTGGTTGATCGTGCCAAGACAGTCAAAATATGAGAAGGATCGAGGTAAGAGATATTATGGGTCAGGTTACCAGCAGGGTACCCCGAGTTATTCGGGTAAGAGAGCTAGAGAGGAATCAGTCTAATAGAATAATCAGAGGTCAAAACCGATGTTATCTACCACCAGTATAGGTGGGTCGTCAGCTTCCCGACCAATTTGTTCTTTTTATCATAAGAAACATGGATTAGAATGCAGAAGAAAGGTCGGTGTTTGTTTCAGGTGTGGACCCCTGAATCATTTCTTTAGTGCTTGTCTTGAACCGCCTACAACTTCCTTCTTGAGGAAACAGTCACGGGATCCAGTTCAGACATCCGATGTGGGTAGAGGCCAAGGAAAGTCAGTCACCTCCGGTACAGAAGGTAAGAGAGGATCAGTTAAGAGTGCAGTTGCTTCGGGTGTTAAGAAACCAAGCTTGATTTATGCTATCAGGGCTCAGGATGATCATGATCAACCAGATGTTATAGCGGGTACCTTTTTTATCCATTCTTTACCTTATTTTTCTTTGCTTGATAATGGGTCTACGCACTTTTATGTGGCGAGTGCGGTAGCGAGTGGCCTTGAAATCCCAGTAAGTGAAACCAACTTTTCTTTAACTTTCCAAAGCCCCGTGGGTAAACCCGTAGATGTCAATAGAATTTACCGTAACTGTCCCCTTGAGGTCCAAGGAGAGATGTTTCCTGCAAACCTTATGAAACTCCTTTTTTAATGAGTTTGACCTTATTCTTGGTATGGATTGGTTATCCAATCATCGGGTTATTTTGGATTATGAGAAAAAGAGAGCTTTTTTGAAAACACTTGATGATCGAGTTATAATGTTAGTAGGGGAACGAAGAGGATTCTTATCTAATTTGATATCAGCTCCTAAAGCTGAAAAGTTAATTAAGAAAAGCTTTGTAGCCTATCTAGCGTACATTCTTGATCCAAAACAGTCGGATTCTAGGATGGATAAGATTAGAGTTGTGAAAGATTTTCCAGATGTGTTTCTTGAGGAATTACCAGGAGTGCCACCTTAGCATGATGAGATTGAGTTTGGTATTAAGGTTTATCCGAGTACAACCCCGGTATCGATGGCACCATATCGGATGGCACCTAAGGAACTTAGGGAGCTAAAGATTCAGTTGCAAGAGCTTTGGGATAGGGGATTTATTAGACCAAGTATTTCACCCTAGGAGCTCTAGTTTTTTTTGTCAAGAAGAAGGATGGGACGCTCCGTTTGTGTATTGATTATCGTAAACTGAACAAGTTCACGATAAAGAATAAATATTCTCTCCCTCGTATCGATGATCTTTTTTATTAGTTTCGGGGTGCTAAGGTTTTCTCGAAGATAGATCTGAGATCTAGTTACTACCAACTCATGGTTAAGGATTCTGATATTTTTAAGACAACTTTCCGAACATGTTACGACCATTATGAATTTCTCATATACCTTTTGAATTAACAAATGCTCCTGCAGCATTAATGGACTTGATGAATAGAGTATTTCAGCCCTACCTTGATCAGTTTGTAGTTGTTTTAATCGACGACATTCTAATTTTTTCTAAGTCTGAAAATGAACATGAGAAACATCTTTGAATTGTTTTGCAAACTCTGAGAGAAAAAAGTTATATGCTAAGTTTAGCAAATATGAATTTGGCTTAGTGAAGTAATATTTTTGGGACACATAGTTTATGCTGAAGGTGTTAAGGTAGATCCGAAAAAGATTGAGGCTATAATGGTCTGGAAACAACCTAAGAATATTTTTGAGATCCATAGTTTTTTGGGTTTGGCTGGTTACTATCGGAGGTTTGTGGAGTGGTTTTAGATCATTGCAGCTCCTTTAACCAAAATTTTGAGGAAGAATGCTCCTTATGTTTGGACTGAGGCCCAACAGTCCAGCATTGAGAAATTAAAATTAGTGCTAACCCAAGCCTCTGTTCTGATACAACCTGAGTCTGGAAAACCATATATCGTTTATAGTGATGCTTCTCATACAGGTTTGGATTGCGTACTTATGCAGGATGGTAGAGTGGTAGCTTATGCCTCCCTTCAGTTGAAACCGCATGAAGGTAACTACCCTACCCATGACCTTGAGCTAGCTGCTGTGGTTTTTTCTCTCAAAATCTGGAGACACTATCTTTACGGGAAAAATGTTATATCTTTACCGACCATAAAAGTTTGAAATATTTACTCACTCAGAAAGAACTTAATTTGAGACAACGTCGTTGGTTAGAACTTATGAGGGACTATGACTGTGAGATTGAGTATCACCCTAGAAAAGCTAATATAGTGGCAGACGCCTTGAGTCGTCGTGTAATTGCAGATCTGAGAGCCCTTTTTGCTCGTCTGAGTTTATATGAGGATGGTAGTATCTTAGCAGAACTTCGGGTTATCCCTACTTTCATCTTTGAGATATGTTTGGAGCAGCCGAATGATGTGTTCTTGATACATCGTAGGAAAGAGGTTGAAAAAGGTACCTCTAGGGATTTTACCATTAACCAGGATGATATTCTTTGTTAACGAGGTCGGTATTGTGTTCCGAAGAATTCTGAGCTAAGGCAAACTACTCTTTGTGAAGCCCATGATAGTCCCTACTCTATGCATCCAGGTAGGGACAAGATGTATAAGAATCTCCGGGAACGATATTGGTGGAAAGGAATTAAGAGAGATGTTTAACTTGTTAGAAAGTGAAGGCTGAACATTAGAGACCATCTGGGTTATTACAACATATTGAGATACCTCTGTGAAAGTGGGAACGTGTGACTATGGACTTCATTAGTGTTCTCCCTTTGACTCCGTCGAAGAAAGACTCTATTTGGGTTATCGTGGATCGTCTCACTAAGTCCGTACATTTTATCCCGGTTCGAGTTGACTATGCCTCAGTAAGTTAGCTCGATTATACATAGCTGAGATAGTGCGACTGCATGGAGTGCCAGTTTCTATAATTTCTGATCGTGATTCGAGATTTACAGCTAAATTTTGGAAATCTTTTCATACTGCTCTAGGTACTCGACTTAATTTTAGTACTGCGTACCATCCACAAACTGATGGTTAGTCTGAGCGGGTTATTCAGATCCTTGAGGATATGTTGAGGGGATGTGTTATTGATTACACGGGCAGTTAGGAGAATTTTCTACCCTTGGCAGAGTTTGCGTATAATAACAGTTATCAGGCTAGTATTCAGATGGCACCTTACGAAGCTTTGTATGGACGTAGGTGTCGTACACCCATTGGTTGGACTGAGTTAACTGAGCATAGGATTTTGGGCCCAGATATTACTCGAGAAGCTGAGGAGACTGTTAGAATGATCAGAGACAGACTTAAGGATGCTTTTGATAGATAAAAATCTGATGCAGATTTAAAACGTCGGGATATTGAATATGAGTTGGGGGATAGATTCTTCTTGAAAGTATCTCCATGGGTCCAGGTACTTCATTTTGGACGAAAGGATAAATTGAGTCCCCGTTTTATCGGACCTTACCAGGTTTTGCAGAGGGTAAGGCCAGTTGTCTACCAGCTTGAGTTACTTCATGAGTTACAACGTATACATGATGTATTTCACGTTTCTATGTTGAGACGTTATAGATCCGACCCATCCCATATCATTTCTGTTGATGATATTGAGGTTCGACCTGATGTAAATTTTGAAGAAGAACAAGTTAAAATTCTTGAGCAGGACAAGAAAGTGTTAAGGATAAAGACCATTAGGATGGTCAAAGTTTTTTGGCGTCATCATGGCTATGATGAGGCTACGTGAGAGCCTAAGTCAATTATTAAAGCTCAATATCCACATCTTTTTTCATCAAGTAAATTTTGAGGACGAAATTTCTTTTTCGGGGGGAATTGTAACGATTGGAACTCCTTAATTAAGGAAATCCCTAATTTGTGTTACTAAACCCTAATTTGTGATTTTCCCCAATTATAAAACCCTAATTTGAGTTTAAATAGGTTTTGTAATGAGGGTATTTTTGGGAATTACTTGGTTAATCTTAACTCAAAAATAATTATAATTAAAGGGTTTATATTTATTTGTCCTCTCTGTCGATACTCTCTCTCTCAGACTCATTTCTCTTCTCTATCGTTTTCTTCTTTTCCCTTCCAAGTCATCGTCGGTCCAAAGTTTCAAATTTTCCTTGCGTTTTCCGATGATCGAGCGTGGTTGTGGTTCGGGTTGTTGCATGCCACTTACCATTGTGTTTATCAGGTGAAAATATAAGGTTAGTAGTGGTGTTCCGTATCGGGTTGTCTCTACCTTCATCTTCATCTTCAGATGTTGTTAACCCTTTAATCGTTCCACTCACTGAACTAATTTCATGGAACTATATTAGGAATTGTCGTGTATCGAGGTTGGAATTTTTGTGGGTCTTTGTTTTGTTGTTGACGTGTTAGAGCCAAGTTTTGGGGGAAATAATTTTAGTTGTTTCTTCCAAATCATATTCTGGTGTTGGCATGATTTTGTTGGGGGTTTGATTTTTTGAATTGCACACACCACGTGAGCTTTGCAGGGGAAGGATGTAAACAAATTGGTTTCCATTGGAAATTCTTTCCCACGTGATTATGGGAAAAAATTGTTTCTAAATTCATGGTGTGTAAGGGGAAGGAGAGTGATCATGTATGGTCACCTTTTGGTGCACCCTCCTTTACTTTTTTTACTTTCATCGAATCTGATTTTTCCTGAAGCCAAGGAGTATCTTAATCGAATGTAAAAAATTTAAGATAGTGTTATCTTATAATTTTGAGAATATTCAAATTAAAGATATTAATTCAAATATTTTTTTTGTGTTCTTTCAGACAACATCGATTCTAAAGAGGACGTTTTACCTCCACCGCCTTCGCCTCGTGTTCGATCGACTCCTGTGAGTGTCGCTCGTGATACAGGTATGAATTCTTTTAAAGTCTGTTAGGTCGCATAGTATTATTTATTTTTAAAATAAGTTTAATTTATAGAATTTATTGTAGGCTCTAACTCAGCTAGAGCAAGACCTAACTCAGACCGTGGAAAACGTCTGTGTCAACAGTAGTAATATTGCTTCGAGAGGTGCGTTCTCTTCTTGTGCTAGATTGTGTTCTGTGATTAATTGTTTATGGTGATACTGAATTCTTGTGATACTCTTTGATATTATGATCAGACCATCTGAGTTGTGCGTTACATATCATTACTTGTGCTGAGAAATTGAGTACATTTGCATTAAATGCATTACATGTGCATGGGGTGGATTGTACAGAGGACGGTGGTTTTACCACACTGCGTTTTGGAGAAATAAGGGGTGAGGGGTTCTAGGAAACTACCTCCACTGTGATCAGGTGGCTTTGCCACCACTGTGTTTGGCGTTCAGAGTATGGGACTGCATTCTCTATGACATTGCATTCATCACTCATTGAGTTATTTATTGCGATAATTTACATGTTGTATATATCTGTAACTGTGAACTGAATGCTTATGTGATTTGTAACCGCACTTTTTGTATAATGAGCTAGATTGAGAGATTTATATGGATCAACCGATTGGTTTTCAAAGTCGAGATCATCCTAAGTATTTATGTAAGCTTCGAAATTCATTATATGGGTCCAAGCAAGCGCTCAAGGCTTGGTATGACAAGATTATTAAATTTCTAACTCATAGTGGTTATTTAGTGGCTCTATCGGATTCTAGTCTATTCGTGAAAGCAATTGAAGGAAAATTAGCTATTGTGCTTGTATATGTGGATGATTTAATTATCACTTGTGATTTTAAGGATGAAATTATTCAAACCAAAATCAATTTATCAGTTAATTGTATTGTTCAGTCTGAATAGGCCGTTAATAATTATAATGGTTATCAAATTATAATTTTAATTATTAAAGACTAGTTAATTGTTTTAACTCCTAATCGATATTAATGATTTGAGTACAAATTAACATGTAATTTATTAATAATATAAACGAATCAAATTAAAATTTATATTTATAATAAATAAAATGTATTGATAAATTCGATCGTTATTAAGAAAATGTGAAAGTATATAACATTAAAGTAATTTTATGAATTTATATTCAATACTGATGGTGAAAACAAAAGTTTTCACAAGTGACTTAATTTTAAGGTTTAGTGTTAGAATTTATGGGTTAGAGGTTAAGGGATTAGGTTTAGGGGATGTGGTTAAAATTTAGTGTTTAGAGTTAATTTTAAAGATTTAGAGGTTAGGGTTTTAATATAACACTCTAATCTCAATCCTGATCTGAAGTATCACATTCGGGTAACAAACTGACCCATCAAAACTTTCTTGTAAAACACGTGCTTGCGAATCCCTAAAATGTCTCACATTTTATAAAACCATGTAGATAAGAGTATAATAAAAGGATTTACAAAATAGGTGCTTCAAGTCAAAATATATTGATTGGCTAATAATTAAAATTCAAAATAAAGTTACAGACTCGAGTTATGGTAAGATTCTATGAATATAAAAGTCTAAGTTAGAATATCAAATATTGTACTCTTATAGGCCTCGATGCTGGGAAGTCATCCACAATGTGTTCTTCCAAAAGCAACTTATCAATCTAAGTATAAAAAATACCATAATTCCTCGTGATGAGCTAACAAAGTTCAGTGGTACATTTCTACTCTACTACAATTCTAAATATTATAAAGCAAGCATACTTGATAAAATAATCAAGAGTGCGCGTAAAGGTTTCCAATCTAAGGGGTCATCTTTTAGCCTGCCCTAGCTAGAGCTAAAGAATAATACATCTCAAGGCATCATAGTATAAGGAGATCAAGTGTCATACCAGGATTACTTACTCGATATCACACAGCTCCTCAAGTTACTCGAGTTTACACAACCCACCGGTTATAAATATAGGACCTTAATCACTCAGTCGTAGAATATAAAAATAATCATCCATCAATTCATACAACATACATACATACATACATACATACATATTGGCCAACGCAACCCTACTTTACCCATCCTCACATAGTCGTTGGGTTTTCCCTTGATCATATAGCCATCGGGTTGGACCATATTTGGAACAACATAGAAACAGATACGTCCGAGGCATACTTGGATTAAAATAGTCACAAGCATTCTTTTTCTGAGGTCAAATAGCTCATTGAATTACTTAATGCAAACACAACCCATCAAGTTACTTGATGCTCAAACAATCCATCAAGATATGGTTCTTCATTCGGATCACCATAGCCACGGATGGGTTATAATCGTTTTCAGTTCATATAATCCATGGATACATCGGATGTACTCGCTCATACAGCCCAAAGTCTACATCCCCTTAATTAAGTATTCATGCATCAACACTAGAACATCCATATTCCTTTACAAAAACATATAAGCAACAAATGCTCCCAAACAATCTATACATCCCACCAAGAGATAAGAAACACCTAACTATGCCATTACTAATGCCCATGGCATGTCTTTAATAATTAAGGTTTTGTATCTCAAACTATTAACTCATTCATATAATTCACTTAAGATTGTCTTGCTAACTAAAGTCTCTTAAATACATTGATGTCCCTTCAACACACAAAAAGAACGCTAACTATAATAAGCTATTACTCGATCTACAAAAAATTAAACATAATATAAATAACTTACGCATCAACTATCAAGTTATTAGGCATAATTTCATATATTGGAGTATTAAACTGGATTTATTAGTTTTACCATTCATTTTATGCCTTTATTGACCCATTGGACGCTTTACCTTAAACTATGAAATCTCTAAATATTAACTCAAAATTAATGTGCAGATTGCTCTACGAGTATCGATACGCCCCATTAGGGTATCGATACACCCCTTAGTATCGATACACTCCCATGTTGTAATGATATTCTAATCAGGCTTGAATAACATAAAAAGTCTACTCGTATTAATACGCTAAACCTATGTATTGGTACCTAGTATCAATATGCAAAAATACCATACTGATCTTCTATCCATACCGGGATACCTTTAGATGCGTACTAATATTCAAAGTCATCTTCAACCAATAGAATAATGGTACTGGTACACGTCCCCGAGTACCAGTACACTTAAACAATTCTAGAATTCAAAATTAGCCATGGGTATCAGCACTTTTCCCCATGTATCGATACACCCTTCACAAACTGCCTCCTAAAATACCCTAGCATATTGATACACTCCCTAGCGTACTGATATGTATTTCCGAAAATGAAGGTTTGGTTCAAATTTCACCTAGAAATCCCACTAAACCTATATGATTAAGCTTCAAAATGTTTCTACAATTTATTTGAAGTATAATAAGTGGTTTTCTATCAATTTTATGTTATTTCAACCCTTAATACGAATTTCACCATTTTTAGGGCTCTAAACTACCAAAACACCCAACTAACAATTTATAATCATTCAAGAAAGCAAGACAGCCATTTTATGAGGCTCATGAAATGTAGATGTTAGAAATATACTAACCTTATGCAAGCAAACACGGATTAGAGCTCCCACCAAGCTTCTTCCAAAAGATATGCACCTTGAATGATAGATCTTTCCTTGTTGAACAACTCTTCCTTGATCAAAACGAGATTCTCACTCAACGGCCTTTGCCTTCTTAGTGGTACAATTTACCCAATTTCCCTTTAAACTCATCTCCCATTAAGCACAAGTCCAAAGCCCAACAACACAAAAAGCCCATCAAGACAAAATCGAGGCCCAGTATAGCTCATCAACTAAAACACTCGATCTAATATGACGACTCAAGACTCAGGTCAATACCCGACGTTGACTTGAGAAAAGAAAGGCCATTGCATTTAAGTTTAGGGTTTTAAGATTTAGAGGTTATCGTTTTAACCACAATCCATCATTCTAATTCAGTAAACTAAAATCTTTAGCTCCTAAACTCTAAAATCTAACTCTAAATTTAAAAAATTAAAATATATGAGTCATATATTTTAATTTTTTTAATTTTCACAATCTATGTAAGAAATAATTACCTAATATTATATGTTTTTTTTATATAATATAAAATATTCAAACTGTTTCTCACCTACTCATACCTTTCAAATTAATTTTTCACACCCTATTTTTGTTGTTTATAGTATCAAGGAAAATAACTCAGTGGCTATTAATAATAACGAAAGCAAAATGACAGACGCATTCCTGTGGACATTTATTCCGTCGGAGATCAAACGTTAAAGGAAGTTTCAAACTTTGAAAAAAAATACATAAATTAATCATACCAATAATTGAAATAAAAACAAATAAATACAATATAATTATTTTTTATTATTTAATGGTTTTGTTTAATTTATATCCGGGCTGAATATACGTTAAGATGTATTTAATAATAGGATGAGTCTATCACGTACGTTGCACATCATTAAACACCACTAATGACAAACACCATTAAACACTATTAAATTAATTAATAAAAATTATAAGAACTAAACTTATAATTAAAATTAATTCAACATAAAATTTAAAAAATAATTTAAATTTTTATATAATTTTTAATTGATATATTAAAATAAATTTCCTAAAATCTCCTTAATATCAAAACCCCTAAATTTAATCTCTTTATTTTTCTTCGGTTGTCGCCGTTACTGCTACAAATTTGTGTATGAAAAGCCATATTCAACGATGCTACTCTCCATTATTTTAATTAATCGAACATAGATTTTAATTAACCAATTGATTTAATTGATGGAACATAGAGCTTTAATTAACAGATTGTTCTAAGCATCGTAAGCTTAAAAGAATCATATACCGCCGTTGAACGTAACTTTGATTAACAATTGTTAGAAAGAAATAAAATATATATGTATTTAATTAACTGGATTGAGCTTATGGGCTTTGGTTGAGATATAAGTGGAGGAGATGGTGGCCGCACGGCGGGGAAAGAGAAATAAAAGGTTGAGTATAAAGCTTTTTATATTAAAGAGATTTTAAGATATTTATTTTAATATATTGATTAAAAATAGTATAAAGAAATATAAAATAATTATTAAGTTTTTTATTTTTAAAAAATAAATTTAATTATTAGTTTAGTTTTTAAATTTTTCAATCTTTATTGATTAATTTAATGGTATTCAACAATATTTCATATTAATAGTGTTCAGTTTTGTTCAGCGGTATTAGTCATACGTCGTAGAATTTTCCATAATAATATTAAGGCATAAAGATAATTTTAACCCTTAACGTTTACAGTTTTTGTCGTTTTGGCCCTTATTCTTTTTTGGGATAAATTACCCCTTAACCTATATCTTTTTGACAAATATCTTATTTTTTTAACTAGCTTGATGACTGGACCGTTAAAAATTTAATGATGATACATATATATATGGAATATAATTTTAAGTGACATGACATGTAACCTATCAAATGTATATATATATGGAATATAATTTTATTCCAATATAAAATATAAAACAATTAAAATTCAAATAAAATATTAAAAATTAATTAGTTCTAAAATATAAGATTATTAAACATTCTTAACGCTAACTACGATAAAATCAAAATCTTATACGAATTGTGTTTATATTTTTTAAGATGAGATTTTGATTTTATCGTAGTTAGGGTTAAGAATGTTTAATAATTTTTTATTTTAGAATTAATTAATTTTTAATATTTTATTTGAATTTTAATTGTTTTATATTTTATATTGGAATAAAATTATATTCTATATATATATATATATGTATTTGATAGGTTACATTCCATGTCATTTAAAATTATATTCCATATATATATATATATATATATATATATCATCGTTAAATTTTTAACGGTCCAGTCATCAAGCTAGTTAAAAAATAAGATATTTGTCAAAAAGATATAGGTTAAGGACTAAATTTATTCCAAAAAAAGAATGAGGGCCAAAACGACAAAAACTATAAACGTTAAGTGTTAAAATTATCTTTAAGCCTAATATTAATCAAGTAAAAGACTTTATTATTGTATTTAATACAAATCTTATCTAAGAGGATTCTTATATTATATAATTCATTTAGTAATATTAATTCTCACATTGAGTTATTTAAGTGTTTAAGCTTTATGATTTTTTAGGATTGTAAATTAAGGTTTAGTGTTTTATTTAGGGTTTATGATCTAAGATTTAAATGTTAAGAGAATAGGATTTAGAGTTTAGCATTTTTGTTTTAGTTTTTAGGGGTTTTATTTAGTTTTTAAGTATTTAGAGTTTATGGGAATTTATTTAAAGTTTAATATTTTAGAGATTAAATGAATTATGTGATCAAATAATCAATTATAAAATGAGATTCTTATTAAAAGTTTCATATTAAATACAATAAAAAAATATGTTATTAAATATACTTTATTTTATTCTTCATGACATAGGTTAAACAAAACCCTATTTTATAAATGAGAAAAGTGATAGAGTTTGTAATAAAAAAATAACTATACTTTCCTACAAATAGTTTCATGGAATTTTACTTAAAAAAACTAATTTCTTTCTCGAAACCCTCCTAGCCTCGTTTTCCTTTCTCAAATTTTATCTGTTCTTGATTTTTCGTTTTGATCGTTCCCTTTGATCGGTGACCGACAATCAATTTTATTATTGGTTGTTAATCACCGGATCTATTTCTTTTTTTTGTTTTATTTTAATAAGGATCTTTGTTCTTCTGTTTTTGTGACACGCTTTTCTCTGTCCTTGTGACATGTGTTTATTTTTGTTTTGGGGTTTGATTTGTCTGTCTTTATGGCATGTTGCAGCATACCTTAGCGATCGGTTGTTCGCACAAAGATTCAATCGATACTAGTTTTCTGATTTATTGTTTTGTCGGTGCACTTGAAAAGACTTATCACCACTCGGTTGACGGTTGTTTACCGATAAAATCAGTCTTGGGTAGCGATACATTTTGCACGACAGTTTGAATCGCCTACAACTCCTTCCTTCACTATGCGTCTCGTTTGGATAGAGACAAGGAGATTCAGGAAGCTGTTGAATTTTATTGGTATGCTTATTTCCATGAGAATTTTATTTTTCTTGAATTTTTAAATTTTTTAATCCAATTATTTTGTTTTTCTATGGATTTAATAAAAATTCAGTAACATTTTTCAAAAAAAATAAACTAAGATCTAATCCAATTAATGAAGATATAAATTAATATTAATTTAGATAATTGTGAAAATTTTGGGTTAAAGTGAAAATTTTAAGTTAATTATATCATATGTTGTTAAATTATTGTCCTTGTTTTGAATTGGTCTTTAAACTTTTAAATATTTTAATTTCATATATAAATTATGACTTTCATTCTAAATTAGTTCGTGAACTTTGAATATTTTAATTTAATCCTAAAATATGCTATTATTTTAAATTAATCCCTAAACTTTTGAACATTTTAATTTTATATCAAATTATTAGTGTATGCAACATTAACTATTGTTTATGGCTTATCATATTATTACATAATACACGCCAATATTTACATAACGACTAATTTTAGCAATTTTATTAAAAATAGGCATAGTTAAAATGTAATGATAGTTTGGAGATAAAATTAAAATGTTCAAAAGTTTAAAAACTAATTTAGAATAAGGATCAGAGTTTGGCGATGAATTGAAATATTATAGCTTATGAGCCATAGTTTGAAGATGAACCGAAATATTTAAAAATTTAGAAAACAATTTAAAATAATCATTATAGTTTAGGAACATGGGTTACAATTAACTCAAAAAATTTAGTTTCGATTATATTTCTTGATACATAATTTTTCTTTCTAACTCTATAAATATATGATGCGGTTTAGGGATTCAGTGAGCCGTTTTAGAGAGTCATTAAGTCGTTTAGTTGTATATACTCATCTTATATAAAAAAATTTTACTTATTTTTTATAAATATATTAATCTTAATCTTATCTAAAAGAAAAAAAAATACGATTTTAAAATAAATATTATTAATAAATCTAAAATATATGACCTAAAAAATTAAAAATAAATAATTTAACTAACTAATCAAATATTTTTTATTATACAATCATTATATTTCATTCATCATGTAACAAAAAAATATATATAATAGTATTGATCGTAGGGAGAGTTAGTTATCAAATGAATGATTTCCTGACAATGAGGTAGTTAATAACCACTTAAGCTTGTCTTGTCCAAATACAAGGGAGTGGCCCTCTCTCTTCCATGTCCTTGGAGACATTATTTGCCTGTGGGGGGTCATTTTCAGTCGCTTCTTTTATTTTGCTGATATTTTGCATTCATTCATACCCATGTGATTATTTTCATGATAAATTTTAAATATAATTCGAATTCGATATAATTTTTAATTTTAAATAGATTTTTACTCGATTCAATTTTCTTTTATCATTGACATGTGATTATTGTCGCATCCGTTTCCATCGCTATTACCATTAACATTCCTCTTGTTTTTTTTTACCTATAATTGTATCTACGTTATTATTCGTGAGATATTTATATTCAGATAAAATAAATAAATTTGATTTGGTATAAAACAATATGATCTTGAGCTTTCAATGGAGCCTGATTCGAGCATCGTAATACATGGCTTGAACAACTCGCAAACGTAATCGAGCTTTTCATTAATACATATTTTTGCATTATTAATTACAGAAGTATCCTTATTTTATATAAAATAAATAAATTTTAATTCGAACTCAAATTTAAATACAAACGAGCTTAATCATGAATTAAAATTTATAACCGAGTAACAGCTCGAGATTCTCGGTTGTACGTTGAGCCGAAAAATATATGTAAAGCTAAACTCGAATTTAAATTTTAATATACTATTTTGAAGATTTTCTTTATCTCTACCTCATATTGACATTCTTTTACCATTTATAATGACACGGCTTAGTCCAAATCATAATTTTGAATTTAAATATATACCCTAAGTTTTGAGAATAAAAATTCTGTTTCTTTTTAGCATTTTTTTATATATCTCAATACTAAAAATATATTCTAAACCTTAACTTTGAATTATAAATCATAATTTCTAAACCTTAATCTGTAAAATATCACTCTATTCTAATTCACTACATAATAACCCTAAATTTTAGGCATAAACCTTAAATTTAGCTATTTAGTGTGAGACGTGTAAATAGAGACACCAAAAAAGAGAAAAGATTTCTACTCAAATTTTAAAATATAAAATCTAAGCTCCAAACCTTAAATTTAGTTATTTCGTTTAAGAAATAAATGGAGGTACAAAAAAAAAAAATTATAATTTTTTGAATAGAGATCTATTAATTATACTTAAATTCGGACATATATCTAGTAAATAAAACTAATATCGAAAGATCATAATAGGACCAGATAAGGAAAAGATAAGAACTTAATCCAAAGAATCGAAATAAAATAGGACACAACATCACCCAAATTGACGATGATAGGTAAAACCACCAATAAACAACATAAAAATGCATATTACAATGAGAGTACATTGATAACAAGGACATTACCACCACTCAATCGCGATAAAAAAGTAGATATAATCGCGTATCCAAATCTATATCGTGTGTCCGAAATAGGAAGATCAAAAACATAACAAAAGGAGAACCATCTTGATCAGTCGTGGCGTTGTCGGATCCAACCCTAATAAAAAAACCAAATCAAAAGGGAAAAAAAGTACAAAAAGATAGAATGATATCGTGCCATAAGAGCAAAATAACTTATTGAAAATAAAGAAACAAAAAGATAAAATACGGTGATCAACGACTAATATTAATATCAGTGCTGCAGCCGGTATATAAAGAAAATGGAAAGGGAAGTCGCCAAGATTAAAAAAATAGAGATCAGCGCTGAACCCTAACATAGAAAAAGTTGGAGAGCGACGTTGAAATCGTTAAAAAAATTATATTCAAATTTTAAATTATAAAATCTAAACCTTGAATAAAATACATAAATTTTAAATTTAATCTAAAATTTTTTAAAAAATATTAGACGAGTCTGACTCATCACGTCATCCATAGAATTATTCAATAATATTTTTTATCTCATTTTTGACAAAAAAAAATCTTTATCTTTTTTATTTTTTACAAGATAAATCTTTATCTTTTTTACATATTATTAACTAGATGAAATATCATTAAATGAGATCATAAATATTATAACAATCCAAAACCATATAATATTTTTTAATTTGATATAATTTAATACTTTTTACTATTAGCAATATTATTCTTTAGTCCAAATCACTAACATTACTAAAAACTGTCATTTTTCTTAAATTCCTAAATCAAATAATATTACATACATAAATATTTTTAAATCCATATGTTCGTAGATATTACAACAACAATAAAATAATGGAATTAAACTTAGTTAAATCTCATTTTTTAAGAAGAAATTATATTATAGATCATTTTTATCGTATTATCTATAAAATCAACCAATCAAATATATTTATTTAATTATTTAATTATTTTATTTTTATTCGAGTGAATCATTATTAATATTTACTGTAAATTAATTTTAAATAGTTTTGACCAAATAAAGATTCATATAAAAAATAAAATAATAAAAATAATTAAATAAACGTATTTAATTGATTGATTTTATAGATGATGTAACGGAAATAAATCAGAATATAATATATTTTATAATTATAAACCTGACCCCTCAATTCCCATAATCAAAACTGCAAATCTTTCGAGAATCATACCAACAATCTTATAGATCGCTAGTTATAACTGTCGTGCACTTTTAAAATTTTAAAAATTAAAATTATAATTAAAATTATTAAAAAATAAAATAGATTTAATAAATCTTTTATATTTCTTTTAAGTATTTTTTAATTGATATATTGTAATCAAATATAGTAAAATCTCTTTAATATAAAAATTCTAAACTCAACCCTTTTAATTATAAGGCTAATTTTAAAAAAACTTAGTCTTTATTAAAAATTTAATAATGTTTAATGGTATACTGAGTTAGAAGATTTAACGATGTACAACGTTCGTAACAAAAATAAATAAAATATTTTTCATTTATTTTTTAAAATAATTGATAAAAAAGTGTCCCCACTATAATTTAATTTTGTCCCTCTGCACCACTTATCAGTTCTCAAATTTAATTTCCCCTCCTATACATGAAAATGAAATTTCTTCAAGGGAACAAAAGGGATATATGTAGGCTTGAAAGACTATTTTTATCCTTTGAGTTTAAGCGGTAAACAATAATTTTTTATCGCTTAAATAGATTTTGAATTTAAAATTTTATGTACGTAATTTTTTTTTGAGAGATTCATCTACTAAATTTAAGTGTACGACACGAATCGATTTAAATTAATCAAAATAAAGCCTTTAAGAATAAAAAAAAGCAACCAAAAAATAATTATTTTAATCTCTCCAAAAAAAATTAATTTAACCTTTAAACTCGTAAATAACGTTCGATGATGTTATCATAATTGAGACAAAAAATTACCTCTTTTTGATGTTTTTTATGTTCTCGCACTAAAATAAATAAATTTTAAATCTTAAACTTTAAAAAATATATTTTTTTTAAATTTTAATTATAATCTCTAAACCTAATTTTTAGTGTAAGACGTAAAAAAAATCAGAGAAAAACAATAAATTTCTTTTTTTTTTATTCAAAAGACAATAAATTTCTATTTGCATGGTAGAGGGACAACTGATCATTTTTTTTTATCTAATATTTAAAAAAAAATTAAGAATTTCTTCCATGAAACAAAAGGAATATATATAAATCTATATAAAGAGAGTGTTACTGACATATCCCCCATCTTCCTCTCTCTCCACCCTCTTAATTCCTACCGATTTCTCTTTCTCTGTGTTTTATCTTTCATGGCGGAATGAATGCTGAATGATTCCCAATATTCTTTGTTCATCTTCAGCTTAACCCTCTGTTCATAATCTAACAAAAGGGATAGTGGAAATCAATAAATTATTATATATGAAGTGTTGTTTGAGAGAAATAGAAGGAAAACGAGCTCATGATCCGATATTCATCGAGAAGATGAAGTCGTCGCCGTCGTCTCGTTGTTTATACGTTTCGGTGCCGGTTATTATCGGCGCAGGGCCTTCGGGTCTAGCGACGGCCGCTTGCCTGATGGAGAAAGGTGTGCCGACTGTAGTCCTAGAGAGATCGAACTGCATAGCCTCTTTGTGGCAGCTCAAGACCTACGACCGGCTCCGTCTTCACTTGCCGAAGCAATTCTGCGAGCTTCCTTTGATGGGGTTGCCCGGTGATTTCCCGACTTACCCTAGTAAGCAGCAATTCGTGGACTACTTGGAATCCTACGCTAGGAAGTTCGGTATCAAGCCGAGGTTCGACGAGACGGTTTCGAAGGCGGAGTACGACGAGACGATGGGGTTTTGGCGCGTGAGAAGCGTTGGTGGGAAAGGGGAGGTGACGGAATATGTATGCCGGTGGTTGGTGGTTGCGACGGGGGAGAATGCGGAGGCGTTGATGCCGGAAATTGAAGGTATGGGTGAGTTCTTCGGTGATGTAAGACATACTAGCTCGTATAAAAGTGGCTCAGAGTTTCGCGGGCAAAGGGTTTTGGTTGTTGGGTGTGGGAATTCCGGCATGGAGGTGTGTTTGGATCTTTGCAATCATACTGCAAAGCCTTCCCTAGTGGTCAGAGATACGGTAAGAAATCTATGCTTTTACTTGATATGCAGAGAGAGAGTTAATCCGAAGATATAAATTTTTCTCAACATAGTATTGGTCTCAAAATTTATGTATTTTATTATTTCAATCTTATTTTAAAATTATTTAATAAATTTAATTTTTTATATTTAAAAATTCTGTCAATTTGGTATTTTTATAATAATGTCAAATAAAGCGAATTTATCGGATCAAAATAACAATTAAGAATTATATTTTACAATAAAATAATAAATTACTATTAAAGTTTATTATACTAATAAAGTAATAAGCATAATATTTTTGGGAGAAAAACAAATAATTTAAGAGAATAAAAATAATTTGTTAAAGTTTATAAATATAAAGGGTAAATTTATTGATTTGTTTTGAAATAAGACCAAATTGTTAAAATATATAAATTTTGGTATCAATTTAAAAAATATTTAATTTAAATACCAACTTGAAAATATATTTTTAGATTCAGATTTAGATGCTAATCTAGGAGAAGATATTTAATTTCATATTAAATATATATTTAAATTATTAATTCTAATCTTTTAATAATACATACAATTTACTATAAGTTCAAAATGGGTAAAAATCATTTATCTTTTTTTTATGTCTCTTTCATGCCTCCGTTTTAAATTAAAGGGATTAGGATTTAGGGTTTAAAGGTAAGGGATATGATTAGGGTTTAAGAAATTAGAGGTAGAGTATATATTTTTAGGGTGTATAGTTTAGGGTTTAGAATATAAAAAATAATAGTTATAGTTAAAAATTTAATTTTTTTAATTTTTTTAAAAAAACATAAAAAAATACACTATAAAAAATAGATGATTTTTACCGTTCAAAATAAGAGTGAATTCTAAGGGTCTTTTTCTCTTTCGATCGCAGTTCTCAATTTCAAATAAATGGCAAAGAAACCCATAGTTTCTGTGGCTTCAAGTTCCAAAGATTTCATCAGTTAAAAGACACATCAAAGCAATTTACTATCGCTAAAAATTAGGTAGACAAGAAAGAAAGAACAAAGATCTTTGTCCTTTCACTTTCTTGGGATTCCCAAGCATGCGCAACATACTAGAATATGTAATAAAAAAAACCTAAAGATATTATGTCTTAATCATGAATCTCTCCACTGGTTTAGACACAACTGAACCCACAACACAAGAAAGCTAGGTGGCTCGGTTTTACCATCACCAACTCTTTGTTTTTATGTTTTCTTTCTTTCTTTTGGTTAGTGAACTGTTTTTTTTTCCTTTTTGGGTTTGTTCTGAAGGTTCATGTCCTTCCACGAGAGATGCTAGGTATATCGACTTTTGGGGTGTCATTGTGGCTGCTCAAATGGCTGCCTTTGCGGCTCGTCGATCGCTTCTTGTTGATAGTGTCTCGGTTGATGCTCGGCGATACTGCTCGGTTCGGATTGCCACGGCCGGAGTTGGGTCCGCTTGAACTCAAGAATCTGTCGGGGAAAACACCAGTTTTGGATGTTGGCACCCTTGCTAAAATCAAAACTGGAGACATTAAGGTACTTCACCCTTTTGTCACATCACTTTTTTTTCCTTTGTCAATCCTATACTGTGTTTCAACAATAGGCCACATTCTTTCCCTTTTGCCAACTAAGGCCATCTTATTAAGGGGATATTCGACTCGTTAAACAAAAATATTTTAAGTATCATTTATCGGACAATCAATCACAACCCTTTTAAAATGTTTAGTATCGTGTTCTAATAGTTTTGGGGTTCGGTTTTAGGCTTTTAGCACAAGTGGCATACCACCCAAAAAATGACATTTTAATCTTTAGATCATGAGTTTAAATCTTATCATAGTATCGGAATTTTATATAACTCTTTACGCCTTAAAAATAAATATATTTATTTTGCATCAAAATAATCTCTTTATACATGAAAATAAATGTGTTTTTCCCCACAATTATTCATTTTGAACTATTGTTGATAGGTCCGTCCAAGCATAAAGAGCTTGAAACGACATGCTGTGGAGTTTGTCAATGGCAAAATTGAGAACTTTGATGCAATCATATTAGCAACCGGTTATAGAAGCAATGTACCCTCTTGGCTAAAGGTATACAAATCCTTATTTCAACAAAATTTCTTTTTTTAATGCAATATCTAAAAATATCCTAAAACTTGACCGGATAGTCACTTTGATTCTTTTTTAAAAATTTTAGACCTCAGCGTTTCGTTTTAGACCAAATAACTCATTTGATATTCGTGGATAAAAATTATTAGTCAATTAATGATAAATGACTTGAAATGACGTGAAAAACTTATATGACTTTCATATAGACAAAGGTTTTCATATAACCTGACATAAGATTTTCATATAGACAAAGGTGTTGACAAATTGACACCTTTGCCAAAATTAATTTTATAAAATCATATAAAATATAAAAGGGTAAACTATAACAAAGGTCACTTAATTATGTGTATAGTTACATTTGAGTTACTTAATTGTTGAAAGTTACATTTAAGTCAAATCATTCATGGGTAAAATTACATTTGGGTCACCCAAGTATTAAAGGTTACATTTGGGTCATTCAATTAGAAGTAAGGTTACATTTGAGTCACTCTTCATATTTAAAAAAGTACATCAATATGGTATTTTTTTTCTTCTAATTCGCTTGCATACTCTTGTTAACATTAGAGTACTTCATTTGAAATCATTAATTAATCTAATACACAAATTGATTTTTTTTCAAATATGAAGAGTGACCTAAATGTAACCTTAACTATAATTGAGTGATCTATATATAACCTTTAATAATTGGGTGACCCAAATGTAACATTACCCATAAATGAGTAACCTAAATGTAACTTTTAATAATTAAGTGACCTAAATGTAACCCTACCTATAATTAAGTGATCTATGTTGCAGTTTACCCAATATAAAATTATTTTGTTTGTTAGCATATCATTTTGTCAAATTATCTATCTTTAGTTGATTAACAATTTTCATATACAGAGAAATTATTTTGACATAAATTAAAATGTTAGAATGTTAAAGTACTAAAAAAATACTAAAGTGACTATTCAATGAGTATTTTTTACATTATGCATCTTTTTTATCTATGATACTTAAATGTCTATATGTTAAAGATCTCCATAACTAGAAAGTAACGGTCTAAAGTTCGAACAATGGAAATACTTGTCAGGAAAAAGACATGTTCTCCGAGAAAGATGGTTACCCTCGAAGGCCATTCCCTAATGGGTGGAAAGGTGAACGTGGGCTATACGCCGTAGGGTTCACTAAACGTGGGTTGCTCGGCACATCAATTGATGCTATGAAGATAGCTCAAGACATCCAAAGGTGTTGGAAAGAAGAGAAACAGAATTTTGGTTGAAAATAAACTACACAAGCTACATATTATCGGACACATTGATGTTTGACACTTTGGTCGGATGATGTCGTCTGCTTTAATCGATAAGAAGAGGGAGAGAATTGTCTCGGTGAACCCTTTATCTTGATTGTGAAGATGGACACCGGAGATGGCGGCTTCCGGGGCTCGGGAAGAGGATACTTGAAGAAGTTCAATTCAAGGTGTTGATTGATTGAGAGACAGACAAAGGGGTGGTGCTAGTTTGGTTTGGTGGAGGACTGTCTTAGATATTGTACTATACAAATTCTATTTTGCATGTAATTAGGCATCACTTTGGTTTATTTTGAGAGAGGGGAAACTGAATATAGGATGTTTGACATTAGTTTTGCAAAAAAATATGATTGGGTTTTTTCAAAAGATTTAGAAATCGAACGTCTGATTATTTCACTAAAAATTATTTTTGAAAAATAAATTACATTTCTCATGATTACATAAATTATTTTCATGTGTTTAAATGATACTGTGTAAATTATTTTTTATTGTTTGATAAATTTTACTTAAAAAATTTAAAAATATTTTTAATGAAATAAACCTAAAATAATCAAAACATGTTGAATTTCTGCTTTACGTCGAATAATTCAATTTTTTCGAATCACCCAAATATTATTTACATCTATTACTTAGTATCTCTATTTTATTGCTTCAACATTGATCTGACAAATCCATTTCCTTGCTTCAATGCTAGAATTAAAAATCCAAATCCACTCCAATGATTTTATTAACTTTTTAAATTATACTGAACATTGGATGATGCTTTCTAACCACCATGCTTCATATCTTTGCAAAACATCAATGCCTTCCTCATTATAACAATCTATTTCAAAGACAACATATGGGATAAAATACAAAGCATTATATCAATCTATTTTAGAGACTAAATCTTTCCTTTAACATTTAAATACTCTAGAAGGAGTGCCTTCCTCATTTTCTTGCATTTCAATTGCGCCGAAGAAGATAACTATAAAAGAATCACAGTTTAATTATAGATGTTCCAAAATGATGTTAAAGACTGAAGCTAATCTGAAAAATTTAGGCCATCATCTTCTAAAAATATAGAAAAAAATATAAATGAAGCAAGATCAATAATCAAACTCCAAGTAATCTAATATGAATTTTATAAATTTTTACTGAAATCTAACTTATATGATTGATTCACTTAAGAATTACAAAATCTAAACCCATAAACAAATACAAAGCATTAACTTTCGAAACAACCACAAGAATATAAGAACTAGGCAAACCATAGCATGTATAAAAGGTGTACATAATAAAAATCCATCAATTTTACTTCTCTAACTAATCAACATAATGAAAGGAACTATCGCATACTTATAACTTCATCTAGTTCTTTGTTAACTGTAATTAAATTGAAACTTACCGACTTTATCTAAAGAATGAAGAGTAGTACGCCGGTGAGAAGAGTGGAGGCGAGATGTTACTGAGAAAACAATAGGAGAAAGAGCTTCGTAGTCTATATCGCCTTCTTTAACGAAAAACGGTAACTATTTCATTGTCCATTCAATTAATTGGGGATACTTATTTTGGCCACCCAACTAACAAACTCATCAATCAGGTCACTCAACCTTTAAACCCTACCTATTTGTGTCACTCGTCGTTAAAAAACAAGCAATGAATCTGACGTGGCTGTGATATATTCTTTTAAGAGTAAACTACTCCGGTGATCACCCAACAAGTTAGGGATACCTATTTTGGCCACTCAACTAAAGCACTCGTCAATCAGACCACCCAACTTTTAAACTCTACCTATTCGAGTCACCGTCGTTAAAATTCTAACGGAAAAGTAATGACAGTGACGTGTCTGTTTAATAAAATTTGTATAATTACATATTTAATCCCTATAATTTATTTATTATTTTAATTTAATACTAAATTAAGTTTATTTATTATTTAATATATTTTCTCTCCAATTCAGTGGTGACATGTGTCACTACCTGGTTGGTGAGAAAGAATGAGATAAATAAAATATTAAAATGTAATTGCTATTGAGGGAATTAGAACCCTCTTGTTAAAAAACTAATAGGTAAACCACTAAAACAAGATGGATTTAGTAATATAAAGTCTGAAAATTTATTGTTAAACGCTTATGTTTTTAGTAAAACTAAAAATTATTAAAGGAATTAATAGTATTCTTATTCAATTAATATTTAAATCTTAAATATTTTAATTTGAATTAAAATACCTCAATATTTATTATTTGAATTAAAATATTTAAATACTCAATATTTGAATTAAAATATTTTATTTAATATCAAAACATTTGAATATTATATTAAATATTTTTATTTAATGTTAGAATATTTTATTTAGAATCAAAATATTTAAAAATTTAATACTCTAATTAAAATATTTAATAATTTTAATTCAAATATTAAATAAAATAATACTTTAATTCAAATATTAAATCTTAAATAAACGAATACTTTAATTCTCAGAAAATCAGAAGATTTGAAGTTTGTAATTGAAATGGATGAAGATAATTTGGATCGAGAATACTTCTGTAGAGCACGTTCTTCATTGAAGACAACAAGAAAAACTAATAATATTGGGAGAAGATTTTAGGGTTGTAAAAATTATAGACAAAAAATTTACACTTGTAATTTTTTATTTGGTCTGATTCGTCAGTTTATAATCAATCAATGATTGTGATTGTCGGTCTTCTAAGAAAGATTTTAGCTATAAAACATGAAAGAAAGAGCGAGAGTTTTTAGGATTTTAATTCTTTGTTTAGGATTTTTAAGGGTTCAGGATTAGAAAAATAAATTTTAAATTTTGGTTTGTATTTTATGTTTTTTTCCAGCTATGCATCTGGAATAGATTTAAAGTTGTTATGAAATAAATTTTAAGTTCTATTTTATATTTGTTTTTCAACATATATTAAGACTTGTATACTTTTGAGTTTTTAACCAAAATATGTATAAAACATTTAAGGCATAAAACTATTATAAAATAGATCCTAAAATATTTAAGGTATAAATCATTATCAAATCAGGTCAAAAAATATGTATAGAACACATAAAAATACATTACAAATAAATCTTAAAACATATATAAACCATTGCAAAAGTACATAAAATATTTTGTTTTGACCATTTCAAAACTACAAATATATTTTGTAGTCATTCCTGAAACATTTTCTATCCTAAGGGTCAAGTGTATGTATAATAACAAAAAATTTAATCCTAAACATTAACACATTCAAGGTTTAGTCATTAATCCTAACATAATCAATGTGCAAAACTCTCTTGAGTTGTAGAAATGAGCATCCATCTAACAATATGAATTGGTGGAAGTATTTTGCTTGTCTTTGGACTGTTACCTTGGTGTTTTGTACCAAATTATGTATGTGAACTATCCTGAGCGGTGGGGGTGAGCATCCATCTAAAAGTTTTCACTAATGATTGGCTGGTCCTTGAACTATTACTTTAATGTTTTTGTATCAGATTGTATAATTGAACTCTCTTAAGTGATGAAAGATGACATCCATCTAAAAAATTTTACTAGTGGTTAAGGTCGTTTTATCTTTGAAGTGTTTATTTGTGTTTGATTTTGTGTCTACACTGGTGGTTGAGTTCTTTTAATCTGTAAACTAAAATAATGAGTTATTGTCAATTATAAACAAAAAACAATGTGTTATAGGGATTTTATGTTTCTATAGAATACTTACTTGAAGTTTAGCTCTTATATGAGCTGTTCTTACAGCTGAACTGTATCCTCTTATTTCAGGTTTAGTATTGGTACGAACAATGTCTTTACATATTCTTGTATTATGACTAGTCCTTCTATACTTTACATAAGACCTCTTCACACTTTTTTAGATATCTATCACCTTGTGGTGCTTCATCAACCTCTTTTTTTTTAATGTTTATGTAGTCTTCATGGTGACCTTAAAATAAGAGGTAAGATTTGTAAGTCTATTTATAGATGACTCCATTGATTCTCACACATCACTGGATTAATCAAATGAGAATATATGACTAATTAGATAGACATTGAGTAACATTGATTCACATAATTTTTAGATCTGTCTCCATTGAATATAATAACAAAAATTATATAAATGCATGAAATTCTCGTATAGAAGAATAACATAGATTACTCAGTGTATGTATACATTTACACTATTAATATATTTAAAAATAATATGTTAGTTTTCATCTTTTACATGAGCAAGACTTTATTTGCATGTTAACAGAATATTGGTCTTAGGGACCATATGAAATTTGATATATTTCTCCACAAGCAAAGTATAAAAAAATAAAATTAACAAACCTATATAACATTGATATTGCAATATTTAGCTTTATCTGAATTTTAAAAAAACAAAAAATTAAGTAATTTTTTAGCTTTAAATCTTTTTTTAGCAATTCTTTGCATCAATTTGGATCTGATTGATTTTATTAAAATAATCACACCTTTGTCTCTAACTTCAATAATCATAAAAAAATCAAAACAATAATTGTATAGAAGGCAAGTGTGATTTTAGGTATCATTGATTAGAATGATATATTTACCTCATTGAAATACTCACAATGATTGCTTAAAAGTATTCTAATTCAGGTCTAAAGGAAAAGTATGATTTTGTCCACACTAAGGGTCTTTTACTAACAATCAATTATGTCTATAAATTGATAAACCCTACAAATTTTAAAAATGAATAAAGATGATCAAGTAAATAAGTAATGAAAAACCTACATATACTCGGAAGTAAGTTTTAAGTATTGTTTTCTTAAAGGTTCACATATTATGTCTTGTTTTTATAACGTTATTTGTCATGCTCTTATTCTGTTATGCATATTTTATTATGCATGTATTTTAATGTTAATGAGACTATTTTTATAAAAGTTTTTATATGTATATGATACTCCCACGATTTTGTTTTGAAAACATAAGAAAATTAGTTTTTATCGGGTAATGCATTTAATGCATATATTAGTGGGATACATGAATTTATTTCACTGTTTTTAACTCGAAACTTGAGTATTTTTTTAGTATTGGTATTAAAGATGATGAAATATGGATAAATTGATCGATCAATAGGATATGAGTGCACTATAATTAAAATGTGTACGTGTATTAAATGCCTTGATGATGCATTAGAGTTAATACTTATATTGTGATATATGTGTTGTATTACATGTAAACCTTGTTTATCCCGGATACTAAGGTGAGATTTCATGATTGGAGTTGATCCATCATGGGTATGATTAGGCGATTAACCTTCAAACATGGTATGAGTAGTGATTAGCTCTCATACGTGGCATGTCTGCGATTTGGCCTCATGCGTGACATGTTAATCATGTGTGTTCCGTTTATCCTAATGTTTATTGGTAATCTAAACGGTTCACTAATACTAATACAATGTTGTGAGCAAGTATAATTTCTTAATTGAATAATGTTTTTAATGTAGCATTGCCATGGGCATGTAAGTCATGAGTTATACTTATTGAGCATGTGTTTTCAAAGTTATACTTGTTGTTTTTCATGATGTTGGCATTGATAGCCATTCGTTTATTTCTTGAGTTGAGCATGACATGTTTTATAAAACTTTGGCTTTTATGGGCTGTATTACAAGGTATTTTTAAATATGTTTTTATTCACTAATTAAATTTATGCTTACCCTCTCATTTACCTTGCGATGCAGATTATTTATTGTAAATGCAACAAAGAGAAGTAAAGATCCAAGTAACCGCCAAGTGAAAGCTCAAGTATGTCTTTATAACATTAGTAGTAGTGAGAGAGCAATGAGGATGAGTTACCATATTAAGAATATTGTTATATTGATGAGACTTGTAGTAGTCGTGTGCTTATAAATGTTTGATGTTTATCTATGTTGATATTAGCTTTATGACTTTAACTTGAATTGCCCATTGATATTGCTTTATTTATAATATAGTTATTTTAAAGTTTGATTGTTGATATCCCTATGTGTGAATTTGAGTGTTGTTGATAATGAAACATGACTATTTATGAGTTGAATCTATGATGTTGTTATTTAAGTTGGAATGCATTTAGAAATCATGTTAAGTATATTGAGGTGGTTCTTTCGTGTGTTTATAAGATTGATGATGTTAAAGTATACTCTTATGAGTTGAAAATATTGTTGCTAAGTAGGTTGAATTGCATCTAGCTAATATGCCTTGATATGTGCTTAGTGTTTTTAGGTGAAATTGCATATAGAGAATGCCATGAAATCTTTGGAGGTTAAAAATAGTCCCTAAACTTTGAGCATTCTATTAAATGACTTGTAAATATTATTTTAAGCTAAAATTTGAGATACAATTATTTCATGAAATTAATTAAATATTGATAATCTTAATTTCACAATCAAGGCATAAAAATCTCTAGAAAATTACAATTAGGTTCCTATAACTTGTTCGGTTAAATTAGGACTTATTTCTTATCGATTTCCGATGTAATTGTGTTGGAAATATCATAAAAATCAAGGAGAGTATTTTAGGAATATTAGTTTTCAATTTTATTTAGTTGTCAATTATGTAAATTAGGGATTAGAGATTGCGTTTCCTATAATTTAGTCATTTTTTCCTAGTTTAGGACCTTTGTATAGTGTATAAAAGATTCAACAATGTAATAAGAGAATCATCCAAGAATTATCCATCTCTTTCAATTTGGTATCAAGAGCCTACTTCTAGTTTTTTCTCAATCTTTCCAAACACCATGTCAGATGGATCAAATGAGACTTTTTAAAATACATCTACCGTAAACCACTCAGACAAACCCAAACCTTTGTCTCAAACAATACTACTATAACTGCATCATCAAAAGTAAGAGGATGCAGTAATGAATCTCATCCTGTCTAAATTACTACCATTCGCTTGAATGGTGATAATTTTTTGCGATGGTCTCAAGCTGTTCGCATGTATATTTAGGGCCATGGAAAAATGGGTTATCTTACTGGTGAGAAGAAGCCTCCAATAGAAGATGATATTGTATATGTCACTTGGGATGCAAAAAACACAATGGTAATGACCTGGTCGGTAAATTCTATGGAGGAGGATATCAATTCTAACTACATGTGTTATCCAACAACAAAAAAATTGTGGGATAATATCAATCAGATGTATTCTAACTTGGAAAATCAATCCCAAATATTTTAACTGACCTTGAAGCTTGGTGAAATGCAACAAGGAGAAGAAAGTGTCACCAAATACTTCAACTCCTTGAAGCGTGTATGACAGGACTTGGATCTGTTCAATATTTATGAATGGAAGTGTGCAGAAGATGCTCAAAACCACATGAAGATAATAGAGGATAACAAAACTTTTAAATTCCTCGTAGGACTAAATATAGAATTTGATGAGGTGAGGGGAAGAATATCGGAAGACAACCCGTTTCCTCAATTGGAGAAGTATTTTTAAAGGTTAGAAGAGAGGAAAGTTGGAGGAACGTGATGCTTGGCAAAAAGGAGTAAAACACTATCGTCGAAAGCTTCGCTCTTGCTGCAGGATCAAGTGCTGAAAAAAATTCTCAAACCAACAACGAACTATTGAGAACCAGCGTAGGAATAATGGGAATTCTCAGGTTTGGTGTGACTATTGCAACAAACCACACCACACCCAAGAAACATGCTGGAAAATCCATGAAAAACCAATCCATTTGAAGAGTAATAAGTCTGGTTAGGTTGTTCCTACAGCAAATGAAGCTGAAGCAAGCAGTCCCTTGACCAAAGAACAGGTCGATCATATTCTTGCTCTACTAAAATCCAATTTAGTATTTTCTAGTACCTCTAGTGTGTCCGTGGAACAAACTGGTAAGGAAATAAGTGCTCTATCTTCCTGCCTAAATTCCTCTGCTCCATGGATAATAGATTTAAGAGCATCTGATCATATGACTAATTTCTAAAAATTATTTGAATCCTATTATCCTTGTCTTGGTAATGAGAAGGTTAGATTTGCAAATGAAACCTTTTCTCAAATTGCAAGCAAAGGTTGAATTAAAATATCTGAAAGAATAGATCTTAAATCTGTTCCCAAACTTGCTTGCAATCTTCTATCTGTAAGTAAACTTTTCAAGGATTCTAACTGTTACATAATCTTCTTTGATTCACACTGTGTTTTTTAGGACCAGAGTTCAGGGAAGATTATTCACAGCGCTAGAATGAAAGATGGGCTTTACTATTTTGAGGATAATTTATCTAAGAATAAAACAGTTCAAGGATTTAGTAGTGTTAGTTCTATTTCCATTTATGAACAAATAATGGTTTGACACTATAGATTGAGACATCCAAGTTTTTCTTATTTGAAATATTTTATTTCCATCATTATTTAAGAATATTAATCTTAAATCTTTGCAATGTGAAAGCTCTTTTTTGGCAAAAAGTCATCGAAACACTTATGCCCCTAAATCTTATCAACCTTCAAGACCATTTTATTTATTCCATAGCGATGTTTGGGGACCTTCAAAAGTTACCACTATAACAGGTATGAAATAGTTTATAACTTTTATAGATGATCACACACAAATTTGTTGGATTTATTTGTTGCGTGAAAAATCAGAAGTTGGAAAAGTTTTTGGAACTTTTTACCATATGATTGAAAATCAATTTCAAACAAAAATTAGCATTTTAAGATCTGACAATAGGATCGAATATTTCAATAAGTTTTTAAATGATTTTATAAAAAAAAGGATTGTTCATCAGTCCACTTATCGTGATACCCTTGAACAAAATGGAATAGTTGAGCGGAAAAATAAACATCTTCTTGAAATTGCTCGAGCTATAATATTTTCAATGAATTTGCAAAAATATTTATGGGGTGATGCACTTTTAACTGCAACCTACTTGGTTAATAGGATGCCAACTAGAATTTTAAAATTTAACACACCTTTAAAATATTTAAAAAATTAGCTTCATGAATCAAGGTTGAACTCTGATTTGCCTCTAAAAATTTTTGGTTGCACAATATATGTTCATCTTCCCCAAGGAACTTGCTCTAAATTAGATACAAGGGATGAAAAATGTGTTTTTGTAGGATATGCACCTAATCGAAAGGGTTATAAGTATTTTAATTCAAAAATAAAAAGGTATTACACCACCATGGATGTTACTTTTTCATAAAATACCCCTTTTTTGACAAAAATTCTCTTCAGGGGAAAGTCTAGTGAGGAAGGAAAATTTTGGGAACAAAATCCATTACCCAGTTTCATTTACCCTGAGCCTCCCATGACTCGATATCCTGTTTTTTTAGAAAGAGAAAAACAAGATGAATCCTTTTTGAAAATAATACTATTTAGGAAAAGAAAAATATTCAAATAAATAATATTGGATCTCAATCTGTTGAACCTATTTTGGAATAAATAGGAAAAGAAACACTACAAAAGGAAAAATATAAACCTGATCTGCTTGTTTATTCTAGAAAGAGAATCCACGAAAAAGGAAGTTCATCTCTTATTCTAGCAAATGATCAATCGTACTCTCCGAATGAAGGTCAAGAAGATAATACAGGTAATCTTTCTCATCCTTCTCTATCTGAATTCATTCTTTCTAAACCTAACAAACCTTTAGTCCCAATTCCTATTTTACAAATAGAAAATCTTGATATTTCGATTGCTCCTAAAAAAGGAAAAAGAAAATGTGCCAAATACCCCATTGCCAATTACATGTCCTTTGCTAAACTTTTCAAATCTCATAGAGTCTTTGTATCCAACTGTAACCCCTTAATTTTGACTTGAGGTGTATGGTAGGTTAAAATCGTAATTTTAAAACTTTAACATCATGTAAACATATGAAGTAATTCAAAATAAAAATTTATAAACCAAATATTAAGTAAATAATTTAAAAGTATTTATTCTGATTAAAAATAGAGAATATTGGATAAAAAGGTTTTACATATGAAGTTTAAAAACATCTTAAATCTCTGATAATCCCAAAATAACTAAAAAAGTGTTTGTAAATAACCGTACTAAAAAAATAAAATGTTATCCGATAGAGATCTTCAAGTACCAACTCCTAGGGCTAGATATCTAAAAGAATATAAAATAAAAGAATGAGCTATAAAGCTCAGTGTGTCTCTAAAGTGCAGCCAAACATCATAATATCATTTAAATCACGATCACAATTATAGCATAATTTTTGTACTAAAAAAAGCATAGAGTGATGAATGTAATGTCATAGAGAATGCAGTCTCATACTCCGAACGCTAAACAAAGTAGTGGCAAAGCCAATCGATCACAGTGGAGGTAGTTTTCCAGAACCCCTCACCCCTTATTTCGCCAAACACAATATGGTAAAACCACCTTCCTCCGTACAATCCACCCCATGCATATGTAATGCAATCAATGCTAATGATCTCGAATGTTCCAGCACATATAATCCTATAAAATACGAAATACACTGTTCAGATAATTTGATCACATATCACATGGAATCTCAAGATCATAGCATCACAATAAACAGTTAATCACAGAACACAAATTTAGCATAAAAAGAGAACACACATTTAAAATCATTTAACAATAGCACAAAAGAAACATACATTTAGCACAAGAATAGGACACACATTTATATTCATTTAACAATAACACATGAAAATACACACATTTAACGCAAGAAAATAACATACATTTAGCACAAGAAAAAAAGGCACATTTAAATTCATTCGATAATAACACAGAAGAAACACATATTTAACACAAGAAATAGGTTAAATCCAAGAAGTTAACATTAAAAACTTTACCCTTAAAACCAATTTAATTTATATTATTTCATAATAATTGTAAAATATTCAAATACTTAATAATTATTCAAAATCAAAAGTTAAAATTATAACTACAAATTGATAATTTAAGAATAGTTAAAATTCACAAAATACATTGTCTCATAAACTTATTAAAATTAATTTAATAGTCTGATGATTCAAATAAAATATCCAAATATAAGAAAAATATTTATGTATACTGAAAATAACCTTAATTCTCAAATATATTAAAGTTTCTAAAATACTAATAATAATTTGAATAATTAAAAGTTAGTTTTATATTTAATAATAAGATAACCAGATAAAATACAAGATTCTTCAGGTACCGCATTGCCTAAAATCCAAAGGTTTATAGGTGGAGTAACATAAAGAACTTAGCGTACTTTTAAGATGTAGATAAAAACAACAAAACAAGGTTTATAAAATTATTTCTCAAGAGTAATATTTTAGAAAAACAATGTAAAAATATGATGTACGCACAACACAAATCACAACTATATATTTTAATCATAGTTCAATCCAAAATTATAATTTATCCGAAATCTCAATTTATCCAAAAACACAATTCCATCGGGTTTAAAATCATAATTACTCGTAAAAGTATGAGATCTCAAAATCTAAAAAGTTTTATATATTTCTTAAATCACAATGACATATAAGCACGAAAACACAAATATGCAATCAAAGACACAATATAACAATTCGACATACCAACAAAACACAAATATTTTTTAAAGCATAAAATATTAAGCATGTCATAATATATATATATATATATATATATTAAAACAAACAAACAAACAAATATAGCACCAGTAAGAGAACACACTTTAGCCAAAGCGACTCAAATTACCGAATAATAATGTTTTGAACTCGAACAAAACTAAAGAATGAGAAGAGAGGCTTTAGAAAATCTTGATGAAAGAAAATAATGTAGGGTTTTCTCTTGAACCATGATATGTATATATATAGAGAAAAATAACTAATTCTAATTAGAATTAAAGTTTTATTTGATCATATTATAAATATAAAAAATAAGGTTTTATAATTTCAAAGGGATTTCGTTCCTTTATCTGAGACTTTAACTAATATATAATATTAAAAAAGAGTTTTGATGATAAAATAATTAAAATAAAATAATATTTTTAATAAAAAGATTGAATGCAGAAAAACTCTTAATAATAAAAAAATAATAACTAATCTCAATAAATTAGAATTCAATTTAAAAGTATATTAGTTATCCAAAAGTCATCAAATCACTTTAACTTTTAATCTTTAAATTCACATTTAAAACTTTCAAAATTTTATAATTTTATCTCAAAAATTTTCCTTTAAATTTAGAAAATCAATTTAAAACTAAAATAAATTAGGGTTTCAGAAATTAGGAATCTAAAAATTAGGATTTTTAATAAGGGATTTCAAAATTAGGATTTTAAAATTAGGAATAATTTTTGGGGTATTACACCAACATTTCCAAAATTATTGTGACAAGAAACATACAAGAGGCACTAGAAGATTCCAACTGGAAATTAGCAGTTCTTGAGGAGATGAGAGCTCTGAAAAAATGGGACTTGCGAGGTTGTGGATTTGCCGAAGGATAAAAAAACCGTGGGATGTAAGTGGGTTTTACGATAAAGTATAAAGCTGATGGGAGTGTAGAAAGATATAAGGCGAGATTGGTGGCAAAGGGCTTCACACAAACTCAAGGAATTGACTATCAAGAGACGTTTACTCCTGTGGCTAAGATAAACTCTATCCGAATATTACTTTCTCTTGTAGTCAATTCAAATTGGCCCTTGCATCAGCTAGATGTGAAGAATGCATTCCTCAATGGAGAGATAGAGGAAGAAGTTTTCATGAGTCTCCCACCAGGGTTTGAAGGAAAGCATGGGGCTTAGAAGATGTGTAGATTGAAGAAGTCCTTGTACGGTCTCAAGCAATCTCCTAGGGCTTGGTTTGAACGATTTGGCAAAGCAGTGAAAAGTCTTGGCTTCTGTCAAAGTCAAGCAGACCATACCATGTTCTACAAACATTCAAAAGAAGGTAAAATTGCCATTTTAATTATTTATGTTGATGATATTGTCCTAAAAGAAGATGATAGTGTGGAGTTGGTAAGATTAAAGGATAAACTCTCTATTGAATTCGAGAATAAAGACCTTCGGCCATTGAAGTATTTCTTGGGTATAGAGTTTGCTAGGTCTAAGGAAGGAGTTTTTGTTAGTCAGAGAAAATATGTTCTGGATCTCCTTAAAGAAACAGGTATGATGGGTTGCAAGATAGCTGAAACACCAACTGAACCCAACACGAAATTCGAGATTATAAAAGATGCTAGGGAGTGAGAGCGCTACCAAAGGTTAGTGGGAACATTAATCTACCTGTTTCATACTCGACCAAACATTGCTTATGCGGTTAGCAAGGTGAGCCAATTTATGCATTCACCAGGACTTAGAACATTTTGAAGTTGTTTACCGAATCTTAAGATACCTAAAGGGAACACCAGGTAGAGGGTTACTCTTCAAAAAGCGAGAACATATGCAGATTGAAACCTATATTGATACGAACTGGGCTGGGTGTGTAACAGATCGCAGTTCAATCTATGGCTACTGCACTTTTGTGGGAGGTAATTTGGTTACTTGGAGAAGCAAGAAACTGAATGTGGTTGCACGGAGTAGTGCAGAGGCAGAATTTAGAGCTGTAGCTCATGACATTTGTGAAGTTATCTGGATCAAAAAATTATTAGAAGAACTTAAAGTTCAGGTTACTTTACCTATGAAATTGTA
The DNA here is from genome assembly GCA_035048815.1 of Abelmoschus esculentus. Classification (NCBI taxonomy): domain Eukaryota; kingdom Viridiplantae; phylum Streptophyta; class Magnoliopsida; order Malvales; family Malvaceae; genus Abelmoschus; species Abelmoschus esculentus. The sequence continues at coordinate 8,599,358 of JAUCBN010000013.1, read as the reverse complement.
CTGTGACAACAAGTCAACAATTGTCATAGCTCAAAATCTGATTCTTTATGATCGTACAAAACATGTGGAGATAGATAAACATTTCATCAAAAAAAAAATGACAGTGGACAAGTATGATTGGTTTACACTCCAACTACAGAACAAGTTGCTGACATGTTCACTAAAGGGTTGCACAAGAAATAATTTGATTGTTTAATGAGCAAGCTGGCCATGGAAGATATCTTTAAACCAAATTGAGGGTGAGTGTTGAAAATATCACAAAAATCAAGGAGAGTATTTTAGGAATATTAGTTGTCAATTTTATTTATTTGTCAATTATGTAAATTATTTTATTTAGTTGTCAATTATATAAATTAAGGATTAGTGATTGTGTTTCCTATAATTTAGTCATTCTTTCCTAGTTTAGGACCTTTGTATAGTGTATAAAAGATTCAACAATGTAATAAGAGAATCATCCAAGAATTATTCATCTCTTTCAATTAATTGAACTCAATACTTGCATGAACATGTAGTATCTAATAGAATGGAGGATTTTTCAAGTTTCTCTCGAGTTTTTTGCAAGTAGTGGGAATAAAAAAAAGACTTTCCAAATTTTAATGTTAAACCATTTTCAAGCATGGAAAAATATTAATAATAATAGACACATGCATCGCCGTTAGTTCTTAACAACAACGTCAGATTCACCGTTTGTTTTTTAACGGAGATTGACACAAATAAGTAGGTTTTAAAAGTTGGATGACCTGATTCACGAATTCGTTAGTTGGAGACCAAAATAGGTATCCCTAATTAGTTGGATGATCACTACAGTAGTTTACCCTATGAAAAATGACTTACCAAAGAAATGATTAGTAAATCATTTTGTGGGAAAATGCTATTCTTTTAAATTAACTGTAAAACAATTTCATTTGAACATTTATATTATACTTGTAATCCCCTCGACTTGGTTTAGACACCACCAAACTTGAATGAGCTACAATGGGAATACCAAGGCCAATCCGGTGGAACAACCATGCCTGCATCCCAGCAACTACAACCTAAAAAGCTTCGACTGTCGCCTAGATTAACAAGGTCATATCATTGACAACCTAAAAATACTCACTTCCCTTTTATTAGAAATCGATCGAGTATTGATCCTTAGTTCACTATGAGGTCCCATAGTACCACTACAGCAAAATAGGTTTCTTGCGGCGTTTTTTTAGTCTTGTTGCGGCGCTACAAAACGCCACTAAAAAATTTTACGGCGCTTTCGAAAATGCCGCAAAAAGTGCCACTGAAGCTAGTGCCGCGATAATTTGCGATGTTTTGGGATAAAAACGCCGCTAAAAGTCAAGATCTATAGCGGTGTTTTGAAATAAAAATGCCGCAAAAAATATATTCTATGGTGGTGTTTATTTGTACAAACGCCGCAATAAACCTGTTCTATCGTGGCGTTTGTAAGAACAAGCACCGCAATAAACTTGTTCTATAGTGGTGTTTGTAAGCACAAACGCCGCAAAAAACTTGTTCAGTAGTGGCGTTTGTACAAACAAACGATGCTAAAAACACCTTATTTTCAAAAAAAAATCTCAAATAATAATAATCCAAAAAACATATTATATACTATGTAATAATTTATTAATCCTTTTTAAAATAATTCCTTGGTTAAAATCACCTATTAATCTATTTTTCATGCAATGTCTCAATTTCGGCCTCGTTCAAACAACAAATTCCTTTTCATATATGAGGCATACAAATCGTCCAAAAATATCAGAGTAATTTAAACTTCCTTTGCGAGGCATACAAAATAATTTAACCTTTACAGAACTCAAGATACCATCATTTAACCAAAAGAAATCATGTATGCACACAACTATTTTAAGAAAAAAACAAAACAAAAAATCAACCATCATTCTACATAAGCTGTTAACAGCTTAACCAAAAAGAATCTTTTATACTAGTGTAAGGCTAAGAGACAGGAAATAAATAACATAAGAATTTAAAGATAATAAGAGGTTAATTAGATATAAAATCATTAAATATGTGTATAGAAAGAAACATGATCACAAGTGTTCTAACCTGAACAAGCAACAGAGCTTTAATGGAAATCTTCTTGCTTAAAGATTCTGGAAATTCATCAACTGTTATAGGCTCAAACAGTGCATCAAGGCCAAGCTCAGATATAGGCTGCACCAACAAAATCATTTCAAGATATAAATAAAACAATGAAACAAAATATATGAAGTTAAAACAAACTAAAAAATATAATAAGAAATTAAAATACATCTTTGAGTAAGCGAACTCTAGCAAACCATCTCTTATCTGCGAAAGATAGCTCCAAACCATCATCTAACTGCAAAAGAATATTCACATCAGTGTTACCAAGCGCACAAGACACTAGAGCCCTGATATTGCCTCAGGTGCTCAACACAAGAAAAACTTTATGAATGTCTTCAAAAGCTATTTAAAATTTAAAACAAAATATAGATAGAACCATGTATGCCTCTTGTGAAAATCATAAAAGAAAATTGAAATAGAAAAGCATTAAATGGAATGGAAATCAATACATTTGTCACTTAAAAATTAGTGAGCAGTCAATCAAATAGATAATCTCATTTTACTGTCTTGCGTAATCTATCAATCAAATATGTACGTTGGTGTGCATTAAGACCATCTGAAAGATGTCTTTTCTCCATGGCATGGCTTCAAGCGCTCTCTGCCATGTACGGAACCACATGAAGAAACCTATTTTAAACCAAATCAATGTAACATTGTCAACTAAAAAACTACAGAAGTTGAACACATATTGCACAGACCAGCCAATCCTCAACCAAAGAAAAACTTTTAAAATAAATAATTTAAACACGACCAATTTCAAGGATACTCTAAAACATATTGTAACTAATCACTTCATAACTAATGACACTAATAATCACCTCTAAACACGAGTGCACAAACACAAAAAAGAGAAAAAATTATAACGAGAAAAGCAATTTTCAAGTCTAAAAATATTCATATTACTTTAAAATTAACAAGGCAGACCTGAACACGAAAGTTGTAACGAATATAGTCTCCATGTAATAATCCATGTTGCATTTGAGAAGACTTCAGAAGCTACAAAACTGAATACGGAAGCCAAAATAAACATGAAAATAAAAAATCAGATAAACATTATAAACTCGCGATCAAATTTATTATCATTGATGCAATTTCTAAAGTTCAAAATCGATAAGGAAACATCAAAACTAACCATTGATTAAAAATTTAGGGTTGATCTAGTCGAAATTGTTTGAATTTGGATCATCGATTTCTATCGTCGTAACCTTTGCCATAACACCTTCAATAACAAACACAAAACAACAACAATAATTATGCACGTAACGAAGAAAACGCAAGTTTCTAGTGGACTTGTGACGAAGAAATTCAACGATAATTTGAAGGTATTTTACTGGAGACCAAACAGAGTGTATAGATCTATAAAGAACGGACACAAATTGACAAAGAAACACGGCGTGAGAAGGAGAAATGATAGATTAAAATTTGGCATTCAAGGAAATTGATTTGTTAACTGTAGAAAGCTATTTTAGGTTAGGGATTTATGAAGAACGACCCACCAAACTTTTCTTTTCTGTCTCTAGTGCAAAAATAAAAGAAGAATCGGATTTAAGGTTTTGGGGTGAGGAGAGGGGCTAAGTTATAATTCTCAATTCGAAACAACGAGTTTCAACTATTGTATATAGCGGCGTTTATATGTAAATGTCATTAAAAACCATGTATATAGCGACAATTTTGGGCAAACGCCACTAAAAACCATGTATATAACGGCGTTTTTGTGCAAACACCACTAGAAACATGTCTTTTGCGGCATTTGGTTCAAAAAACGCCGCTACAGACATTATTCTTAGTGGAGTTTGCCCAAAATGCCTCTACATACATGGTTTTTAGTGGCGTTTACCCAAAACGCCGTACAAGACTTATATATAGCGACGTTTTATGAAAAACGTCATTAAAAGTATAAATTTAGTGGTATTTACCCAAAAATTGCCGCTAAAAGTGCTGTTAGAAGACAATTTTGTTGTAGTGTACGTATTCTATGAAAATATGATAATATTTAAAACCAAGTGAGTCAAACGAAAGCATAATGCCTAATAGCTCAAGCTTACCAAAAACCAACCTAAAAGTAGTAGAGCAATGAGAACCTATGCTTAACATACTTTATCCAACAACAAATAAGCATATCATGTTATATCATGAATGACATGTGAAGCAAACATCGTGTAAATCATCAAAGCAATTTAAACACTCACGTGCATCACAACATAACATAAACAATCAACAACATACCCTAAAGTCTCGTAAACCTAAGCTTTGATACCAAAAAATGTACCCCTCGACCTGGTCTAGATATCACCCGACTCTAACGAGCTACACGAGGAATACCAATGCTAATCCGGAGACTTGCCCCGATAAACGAACCTATTTTTTTCTTTTTATCTTATCTAGATGTTTTATTTAGATCCTACATATTCATGCAAGTACTGAGTTCAATTGAAATGGAAAACATTAAGAAACGAGTCCTAATTTAACCAAACAAGAATTAGAGACCTAATTATAATTTTCTAGAAATTTAAAAACTAAATGTTGCGTGTAAAAAGTACGCAAATAGTGCAAGTGTACACGTCGCAAGTAATAAAGTGATAAGTATTATCGTGTTTCATCTCCACAGGGATTGATAGACTCAATATGTCTTCTTTTATCTTATTGCTCTTTAAAAGAAATAAAATAAAAACACAAGTACTTTGGGTTGAAGTAAACTAAATAACTTGAAAACTAAATAATAAGAAAATAATCAATTTAAGAAAGTGGTCAGGATCTAGTTGTGTTGTATAGTGGATTCAATTGACTTGTTTCTGTCCAATGCAATCACATAATACTGCCTCGATAGCACTACAGTTTTACTGCCTCGATAGCGATGGGTTTCGTCCGCCGCGACAATCCCTTGCTCTTCGGTGGACTTTACTAAAGTTCGGCAAAGTATCCTTTGATGACTCCATTTATCTCTAAGTCGAAGTACTATTGATGACCAATCCTTGATGATACCTCCCGACGTGAATCAATTATAATCACCAACCAATCTTACACTTCTTTTAGCTGCTGAAACTCTAACCTATCCCTAGGCTGAGTTAGTATTTTTCGAATAGAAAAATACCGTACTTATTCCTTTCATGAATCTAACTCTCCTGATATTAGATAAATAGATCTCTCACAAACTTTTCTATCGAGATTGAATGCAAGAACAATGAATGACAAAGAATAAGCAAACCTTGATATTTTATTGCATTGAAACAAGAAAATAAAGTCCAATCTCTTCTCACTAATACTCTACAACTTTCACATAAGCCTAAAAGAAATTAGAACATAATAAAAGTAAACAAAACTCTAAAATGTAAGATAAACTCTCTCCGGTCAAGTCTCCGAAGTGATGCTCCTCTTTTCTCCTTAGACGGCTATGGTTTATATAGGCTTGACCTAGGTAAACTTTTCCTAAGTAGGAATACAACTTGGAGTAAAACACAAGTCAAGTACATAAATAAATTATTTGTTTTATTTCTAAGTTTATTCCCACCAAAAATCTTTTCTCGCGTGGCCTTTGACTTGGGCTTTCTACTTGCTTCTCAGCTCCGATCCTTGTGCTGCTTATCTAGAAACGTCCACCTCATTTTTCTCCTCAGCTCGCCTACAATATCGGTACTTGTCCTTCAGCTGCTGCCTCAGCATCAGATTCTTCCTCGGCTTTAATTGCTGCCACGACAATAGATTTTTCTGCAAAAACACAAAAATGCAGTATAGCTTGCATTTTCTATAAATATCACCTTTATGTGTTACACAAGCAAAGTACCTGAATATCTTACATTAAGTATATGCATTAGTTCAAGTAGGTGTAGATTATGTGATTATTGCCCACGAAAGGTGTAAAAAGTGATATTGAATTGAGCACTTATCACTAAATGTGAAATTAAAGTTATCAATCCTTAATTAAGTTCATTAAATGCTTAAGTCTCAAATTTTAGCTTAAAATGAGGCTTACAAGTTATTTAATTGCATGCTCAAAGTTTAGTGACTAAACAATAGAGTTTCGAATTATTTTCTAGCTTAAAACTAACTTAAAAATCATTAGTATCGATACTCCAAGGTACCGTTTCGATACCATTTAAAACTATAAATACTGGTATCGAAATGCCAACCTTGCATATCGATACTGAGGTCATTACTCGACCGTTGCCCTACGGATAAGCCTGTGTTTCGATATAGAATGGAACCCGTTTAGATACTATTTGAAACTATAAAAACCGATATCGAAACCTATGGTCAGGTGTATCGATCTACATGCTTATTTTCATACTTTCGTTTTGACACCAGTTCATGTGGTTATGATACACAGGTTATTTTTCCCAGAAATCCTTCGTATTATTGCCTAGGTATCGACACCCTATGAAGAGGTATCAGAACCATTTGCCCATAAAGTGTAGATTACGCAAGTTACATGCATTAAAGGAATTTTAAAGCCTATCTAGATTCATATCTCACCTAAGGGCATAAAGTACATATAAACACAACTTTTCTAGATGCAACTAACACCTAATTTGTAACCTCTAAAATTCACCTAATTTCTTGGATTAGAAGTTAGGGTTTTATTTTACTGAAACTTGATTTACAAGTTAGGGTTTTTATAAAATTAAAAAATAATTTGGATAATTAATTAAATAATTAATAATTTAAAATACTAAAAATAAAATTCAACCCACAAATGATAAACAGTTCAAAACCAAAAGTTATTCAAAGTCTGATATAAATTATTAACCGAAATAATTATAAGTCTGAAATAATAAAACGCACGGTAAAACAAAAGTTCAAATTCAAAAGTCCTCTAAGTACCGAGATCTACGACTGGGTATCTGAAACAAAAACTGGAAGGATGTAAGCTAGGGAGCCTAGTGTGTCTCTAAAGCAGATAAACAATATTATAAAATATTTTTAATGCAGATGATGTTAAGTATGCATGATATGCACCCAACTCCGAATACCAACAGAAGAGTAAGTTCCCCTAAACCACTCTAACTCCATCACATCGAAAGAAGTGGAAACTCGACCCGCAAGTGGAGCCACTAAACAGAAGTGATAAATCACTAACTTCCTCGTACACATATATTCTATCAGATGTAATGTTCTATGCATAAACAGAATCAGAATGCATGCCTTGATATCAATAGGAGACATACATGACAAATATCAGGATCAGAGATTTAATGGCAGGATAATGCATGATCATACGGTTTAATAGAAACTGAACATACTGAAAATAACAGAATTTACAGAAGAGAACACACCTGAAGTAGAAGACTCAACGTTGATACTAACGTCTATTGGAATCGGCTCTACCACTAGAATGAGCCGGTGTAGATCCTACAAGTAACAGTAATCTTTAAACACACTACTATGCCACAATACAAGAGGGTACAATAAAAGAAGTGGATCGAATACTCACGAGCATATCCCGAAGACTGCTGAACAAGAGGGCGTCTAGGAGGAGGAGGTAGATGCTCGGGGTTGGAATCCACATCACCTAAACCAAACAGAAACTGATTCAAAATCCTTTACAGATAACTTATAGATAAATAATCGAACTTAAAAGCCTTAAAAACTACACTTCGGGTTCAAATTTCGAAAAACGGACAGCATCAACGGACTTAGGACATCAAAAAACATAAAGTGGGCCCGGGTCGAAAAAGTCAACTACTGACGTCAGCACTGGTCAATGCTGACGTCAGTAGTGACGTCATCAGGTCAATGTTGACGTCAGCAGATGACGTCAGTAGTGATGTTTGCAGATGACGTTAGTAGTGATGTCAGCGAGTCGGTTGTCGGGTTGGTCAGGTCGGGTTTCAGGTCGGGGCAGTCACGTCCATATTTTCCTGGTAGCCAAACACACTATTTTTTTGACTAAACTCACCCCTAAACGACTCGATTCGATCCCTTTCACTCATTCGAATCAAACATAACCCAGAAAAAATATAAACTCATCCAAATCAAACATAAACTAAACTAAACTCTCATCCCTTCAAAACCGATTAAAACCCGAAACTCAAGTAATATCCTCCAAACATCTCCCACACTCAACAGATTCGAACTGACTCTTCCACAAGCACAAAACCAACAGAAACAGAACGAAGAACAACATGAACGGAGTTCTTACCAAACACTTACCACTCGGCAAAACAAAGAACCCCCACAGAACGGTTTGAATGAAGACGGAGAGAGATGGAGGAAGACACACACCAAAAGATTCGAAGCTCACAACAACGGAGAAAGAAAAGGGCAAATCGGTTGAAAACTTAGGTGAAACAAGAAATTGAGGAATTAAAACAAGATTTAAATCATGAATTTAAATCTTTAATCAAAGAAGATCGGTTTTAGAAGGAAGAAAACATTACCCATAAGAAATGGGAAAATTACACAACAAAGGTCTGGATATTTCAAAAAAATTCAATTTAGTCACTGAAATAAAAAATTCAAAATCCCCAAATTCTGGGGCACAATCTAGGGATTTTGACTTAAGTCAAAAGGGAAAAATTTAGAGTGTTACAACTCCCCCCCTAACAGAAAATTCACCCTTGAAATTTACCTAGATCAAAAGATGTGGATACTGGGCTTTGCTAACAGATATGGGCTCCCACGTAGCCTCATCAAGACCTCGATTACGCCAGAGAACCTTAACCATCTTAATGGTTTTACTCCGAAGAACTCTCTGATCCTGAGCAATAATCTCAATTGGTTCCTCCTCATAACACAGATCTGGACGAATCTAGAAATCCTCAACAGACAAAACTTGAGACAGATCAGCTCGATAGCGTCTCAGTATAGAAATCTGAAAAGCATCATGGATACGCTTGACATCTAGTGGTAACTCAAGCTGATAAGCTACAGGTCCAACTCGCCAGATAATACGGTAAGGTCCAATATATCTGGGACTGAGCTTGCCCTTACGGCCAAAACGTAGTACCTTCATCCACGGAGATACTTTCAGAAAAACCTCATCACCAACCTCAAACTCAAGGTCCTTATGCCTCAAATCCGCGTAAGATTTTTGTCTATCAAAAGCGGCTTTAAGCCGATCCTGAATCAACCTGATTGTCTCCTTAGCCTCATGTACAAGATCTGGACCCAGTAAACGGTGCTCATTGAGCTCAATCCATCCAATAGGAGTGCGACACTTATGTCCATACAGGGCCTCATAAGGTGCCATCTTAATGCTAGCCTGGTAACTGTTATTATATGCGAACTCTACCAAAGGTAAGAAATTCTCCCAACTACCTCTAAAATTCAGAATACATCCTCGTAACATGTCCTCAAGGATCTGAATCACACGCTCAGACTAACCATCGGTCTAAGAGTGATAGGCAGTACTGAAGTTCAACCGAGTACCCAAAACAGTATGTAGAGATCCACAGAACTTAGACGTAAACCTCGGATCCCGGTCAGATATAATAGACAAAGGCACTCCATGTAACCGAACAATTTTAGAGATATATAACCGTGCTAGCTTACTCAGAGGATAATTAGTCTTGACAGAAATAAAGTGTGCAGACTTGGTCAAACGATCCACGATAACCCAAACAGAATCCTTCTTTGACGGATTCAAAGGTAAACCACTGACAAAATCCATAGTCACACGCTTCCATTTCCACTGAGGAATATTAATGTGCTGAAGAAGTCCAAGTGGACACTGATGCTCTGCTTTGACTTTCTGGCAAGTCAAGCACTTGGACACAAAACTGACAACGTCTCTCTTGAGACCTTTCCACCATTACTTCTCCCAGAGATTCTTATACATCTTATCACCACCAGGATGCGTAGAATACGGACTATCATGTGCTTTTCGAAGGATCACTTGTTTCAACTCAGAGTTCCTCAGAACACAGTATCGACCACGGAAACAAAAACACCATCCTGATTTAGAGAAAAGTCCTGAGAAGTTCCCTCCTTAACTTCCATTATACGATGAGCTAAGTAAGGATCATTGAGCTGTTCAGCCTGAATCTCAGATATCAAAGTAGGAACCATACGGAGTTCAGCCAACAAACTACCATCCTCAAATAAACTCATCCGAGCAAATAGAGCTCTCAGATCTGAAATGGCGTTGCGACTCAAGGCATCCGCAATGACATTAGCTTTACCTAGGTGGTAGTCAATTTCACAGTCATAATCTTTTAGAAGCTCTAACCAACGTCGTTGTCTCAGATTAAGTTCCTTCTGAGTGAGAAGGTACTTAAGACTCTTATGATCTGTGAAGATGTAAAACTTCTCTCCATATAGATAGTGCTTCCAAATTTTTATAGCAAACATCATTGTTGCTAACCCTAGATCGTGGGTCGGATAGTTACACTCAAGCGGTTTCAACTGTCAACATGCATAAGCCACTACCTTCCCATCCTGCATCAGAACACAATCCAAACCAGTGTATGAGACATCACTATAAACGGTATAGGGCTTTCCCGACTCTGGCTGTATCAAAACTGGTGCCTTTGTTAGAATTGATTCTAGTTTCTCAAAACTCTCCTGCTGAGCCTCAGACCAGGTAAACGGAATATTTTTCCTTAGAATCTTAGTTAACGGAGCGGCTATAGAAGAAAAACCCTCTATAAACCTCCGATAATAACCAGCTAGTCCCAGAAAACTACGGATCTCTGCTACATTCTTAGGTTGTTTCCAATCCATGATAGCCTCAATTTTTTTTTGGGTCAACCTGAATACCCTAAACTGAAACAACATGCCCTAGAAAAACAACCTCTGACATAATACGGAGATGCTGCTCTTGCTTATCCTCAGACTTGGAGTAGAACAGAATATCATCTATGAAAACCACCACAAACTGATCCAGATAGGGTCGAAACACCCTATTCATCATGTCCATGAATGTTGTAGGAGCATTCGTAAGACCGAAGGGCATTATCAGAAACTCGTAGTGACTATAACGAGTCCAGAAAGCTGTCTTAACACATCAGAATCCTTAACCTTGAGTTGGTAATAACCAGATCTCAGGTCTATCTTAGAGAACACAGAAGCTCCTCGGAACTGGTCAAACAAATCATCGAATGAAAAGAACAGGGGCTCCCCACGAAGAAATACTCGTTCGAATGAAACCTCTATCCAAGAGTTCCTGTAACTGAACCTTAAGCTTATTGAGCTCCTTCGGAGCCATCCGATATGGTGCCATAGACACTAGAGTAGTCCCCGGATACAACTCAATACTGAATTCAACCTCTTCCCGCTTAGGGGGCACTCCTGGTAACTCTTCTAGAAAAATATCTGGGAACTCACTCACAACCAGGATCTTATCCATCCCAGAGTCAGATTGCCTCGGGTCATGTATGTAGGCAAGGTAAGCCACAGATCCCTTCCTTATCATCTTTTCAGCTTTCAGAGCGGAGATAATATTAGACAGAACCCCTTACGCTCACCGATAAGGGTTATCTCACGGTCATCAGAGGTCCTCAAAGTAGCTCTCTTACGCTCACAATCCAAAGTAACTCGGTGAGTTGACAGTCAATCCATCCCAAGAATCAAGTCAAACTCCTTAAACGTCATCTTCATCAGATTAGCTGGAAAGATTTCCCCTTGGACCTCAAGAGGACAATCCTTATACACTTTGGTAACCACTACAGGATTACCTACTGGACTATAAACAGAAACAAAGCTACTGGTATTCTCTACTGGATTTCCAAGTATCCAGATACAGAACTAGATACATAGGAATGTGTAGACCCATTATCCAAAAGTGCGAACAAAGAAAAAGTATGAACAGAAAAAGTACCAGCAATGACGTCTGGCTCAACCTGGTCCTCCTGTCTCCTCGTAGCATAAACCAAGCCGGGCTGAGATCCTATGAACTGACTGGGTCTGCCCCTACTACCAGTACCAGATGTTGTAGGTCTACCCTGTCCTCTTCCCTAGTTGGGGTCTGAATTGATGCCTGAGACTGCACCTGAGTATAACCAGACTGTGGTGCCACTGGACAGTCCCTGAGACAATGATCATATGAACCACAATGAAAGCATACTCCACTCTTCATGCGACACTCTCTTGAATACCATTTCTTATAGAAAGTACACTGGGCTAAAGCTCGGATACTAGTGGATCCAGCTCCACTAGCAGCAGGTACAACCGAGGTAGTTGGTCTAGAACGTGTAGAACTCTGAAGCTCAAACTCATCGCGATCCCTCTTCCGGGACTAAAAACCCTAATTATACTGAGCCGGTGCTACAAGCTGTCGTTTACCTCTATCCTGAACCTAAGACTCCAACTGAAGCCTCAAACTCTCGTTACACTCGGCTTTCCTGGTACGTCGAGTGATCATCTTATATTTTATGTCGTGGTGAGCAACAACGACAATCTTCAACTATACCCGAAATCCCTTCAGAAAGTGGTCACACTTTTGTTTCTCAATGGAAACAATACCAGGAGCATACTGGAGCAGACGAAGGAACTCAATCTCATAGTCATTAACGGACATGTCGTTCTGCTGTAGATTCAGAAAATCCTCATGGCACTTAGCCAGATACTCAGGTCCAACATATCGATCCTCGAAAGCCTGTCTGAAAAACTCCCAAGAAATCTTCTCCGAAGCAGTGACTTTTTCCTCTACCTCCCACCAATTCAGGGTTTCTCCCTGAAGTAAAGATACAGCAGCCCTCAGTTTCCTGTCAGAGGGGTATTCCATCTCGATGAACAGACGCTGAAGCTTCTTTAGCTAGTACTCTGCATCGGCTGGGCCAGTACCGGTCTTGCCATCAAACATGGTCATCCTAGTAGCTAGAAACTCGGTAGAGATGGGTTTGCTAACACCCTCATTTTGTCGCAAGTACCGGAGTAACTCTCTCTACATGGTCACAAAATCCAACCCAACGGTCTCGCTGTCCCCCAAAACAAAAGGTCCCTCACTCTGGACCGACTGATCAACCTCGGCCTACTGAGCCTTGGTCTAAACCTCAAGTAAATCCCATCCTCCTAAATCTTGTGCCAAACTATGATCCTGTGGCGGGTCTATAGAAGGCGGAACATCACTAGTAGATCCAGCAGAACGACCTCGACATGGCCTCTCCTAGAAGCTAAACATGTACTCCTACGAGGTGGCATAGTAGAGTATTTACAGAAGAATAGATAAAATGCTATATTAGAATCGGTACTTGGAGTAATATTCAAAATATTTCAGAAATTTTCAAAACAAAGTCAAAATAGGAAATCTGGATCTATAAAACAGATTTACAAAAATCATTTTCAGATCAAAAATCATTTTGGACCTCACAGTCCGAGGGTTAAACCTGACTCTGATACCATTAAATGTAACCCCTAAAATTTACCTAATTTCTTGGATTATAAGTTAGGGTTTTATTTTACTGAAACTTGATTTACAAGTTAGGGTTTTTATAAAATTAAAATATAATTCGGATAATTAATTAAATAATTAATAATTTAAAATACTAAAAATAAAATTCAACCCACAAATAATAAACAGTCCAAAACCAAAAGTTATTCAAAGTCTGATACAAATTATTAACCGAAATAATTACAAGACTAAAATAATAAAACGTAGGTAAAATAGAAGTTCAAATTCAAAAGTCCTCCAAGTACCGAGATCTATGAACGGGTATCTGAAACAGAAACTGGAAGGATGTAAGCTAGGGAGCCTAGTGTGTCTCTAAAGTAGATAAATAGTATTATAGAACATTTTAATGCATATGATGTGAAGTATGCATGATATACACCCAACTCCGAACACCAACAGAAGAGTAAGTTACTCTGAACCATACTAATTCCATCACACCAACAGAAGTGGAAACTCGACCCGCAAGTGGAGCCATTGAACAGAAGTGATAAATCACTAACTTCCCCGTACACATATATTCTATCAGATGTAATGTTCTATGCATAAACAGAATCAAAATGCATGCCTTAATATCAACAGGAGACATACATGACAAATATCAGGATCAGAGATGTAATGTCAGGATAATGCATGATCATACGGTTTAACAGGATAATGTCAGGATAATGCATGACAAATATCAGGATCAGAGATATAATGTCAGGATAATGCATGATCATACGGTTTAACAGAAATTGAACATACTAAAAATAACAGAATTTACAGAAGAGAACACACCTGAAGCAGAAGACTCAACGTCGATACTGACGTCTACTGGACTCGGCTTTACCACTAGAATGAGCCGGTATAGATCCTACAAGTAACAGTAATCTTTAGACACATTACTATGCCACAATACAAGAGGGTACACTAACAGAAGTGGATCAAATACTCACGAGTGTGTCCTAGAGACTGCTGAATAGGAGGGCGTCCAAGAGGAGGAGGCAGATGCTCGGGGTCGGAATCCACGTTACTTGAACCAAACAGAAACTGATTCAAAATCCTTTACAGATAATTTCCAAATAACTAATCAAACTTAAAAGCCTTAAAAACAACACTTCGAGTTCGAATTTCGAAAAAAAGACAACGCCATCGGACTCGGGATGTCGAAAAACATAAAGTGGGCTCGGATCGAAAAAGTCAACTACTGACGTCAGTAGTGATGTCATAAGGTTAACGCAGACGTCAGCAGATGACGTCAACAGTGACGTCAACGCTAACATCAACAGATGACGTTAGCAGATGATGTTAACGGGTCGGGTTTTGGGTCAGTCACATATGGGTTTTGGGGATTTTCCCGAGAAAATTTGGGAATTTCCAGATTTACTCGAGAAAATCTGGAATTTCAAGATTTTCCCGAAAAATCTGGAAAATCCCTGAATTTTCCCGATAACCAAACACACTATTTTTCGACTAAACTCACCCCTAAACGACTCGATTCGATCTCTTTCACTCATTCGAATCAAACATAACCCAGAAACAATACAAACTCATCCAAATCAAACATAAACTAAACTAAACTCTCATCCCTTCAAAACCGATTAAAACCCGAAACTCAAGTAATATCCTCCAAACATCTCCCACACTCAACAAATTCGAACCGACTCTTCCACAAGCACAAAACCAAGAGAAACAGAACGAACAACAACATGAACGGAGTTCTTACCAAACACTTATCACTCGGCAAAAAAAAGAACCCCCACAGAACGGTTTGAATGAAGACGAAGAGAGAGATGGAGGAGGAAACACACCAAAAGATTCGAAGCTCACCACAACGGAGAAAGAAAAGGGCAAATCGATTGAAAACTTAGGTGAAACAAGATATTGAGGAATTAAAACAAGATTTAAATCATGAATTTAAATCTTTAATCAAAGAAGGATCGGTTTCAGAAGGAAGAAAACGTTACCCATAAGAAATGAGGAAATTACGCAACAAGGGTCTGGATATTTCAAAAAAATTCAATTTAGTCACTGAAATTAAAAAATTCAAAATCCCCAAATTCTAGGGCACAATCTAGGGATTTTGACTTAAGTCAAAAGGGAAAAAGTTAGAGTGTTACATAATTCCATAAGCATATCACAAGTCACATAAGCATGCTTCAACAAAGAGAACATGGTTTAACATAACTTCAAATTATCATAAATAGAAATTCAAAGCACCTTAAACACAAGAGTTTACCAATTGGAACTTCAAAGGCTAAAATATTTTAAAACACATAGATTCGCTATCTCATTGCTCTCGACTACCTAGGCTCATAACTTTTAAAAATAACATACTTGAGCAAAGAAAATACTAAAATAGGCAACATTCGGCTCCTTTGTTTTACGGTCACTTCTAGCACTTATTTCTTTGTATTGCAAGAAAATAAAGAGGTTAAGCTCGAAGCTTAATGAGGAAATTAAAATATTTAAAACATCACTTGCAATACAGCCCATATTAACTGAATATGACAAAGTAAAAACATGTCATGCTTCCTTAAAAACAATTTCAATATGGACAGCAACGACAACAGTAAATCCAGCTAGTGTTAACAAATCATGACCTAACAAGCCAACATAAAATCCCGGTAAAACTCTTTAAAATATATGACATGCTTTCTAAAGAAAATTCAAGGGTAACAGTTATGTATTTAGCAAAGTCTAATTAAAACTTAACACTTGCAATTAAAAAATTCAAAACATATATTGGTGCTAGTGATCCGATTTGTACTACCCCAAATCATTAGGATAAACGGAGAACTGCATGATAATACTATCACTAAAGCATGCGCATGTTGGTACCCCTAACATAATAAGTCTCACCTTGGTTTTCGGTGAAAGTAGTATCCCTATCAACCCGAATGTGATAGTACTACACCCATCACACATCATTAGGCTAAAACCCAAAATATAATACATAAAGAATTTTTACATGTACGAATTTTGAATGTTTATTGTGCACTCTAGACCCTATTGATCGATCAACTTATCCCATAAGGTTCATCAC
The DNA here is from genome assembly GCA_035048815.1 of Abelmoschus esculentus. Lineage (NCBI taxonomy): Eukaryota > Viridiplantae > Streptophyta > Magnoliopsida > Malvales > Malvaceae > Abelmoschus > Abelmoschus esculentus. The sequence goes on along the minus strand of JAUCBN010000013.1, from coordinate 8,582,913 downwards.
ATGACTAGACAATAATTATCGAAACCAATGCTCAGAACTTAATTCAAACAGAATTAAACCATATGCGTCTCTTCTTTCTCGTATCAAGTCATAAAACGATAAAATCATATTTAAGTTATTTTGAAATAAAATTATGGGAGCATAAACCGTATATAAAACCTTTGTAAAATAGTAACATTAGCATAACAAAATTCATAGCGAAAATATTGTGTAATATGGGAACCTTTGCGAAAGCTTAAACCTTTACTTACTTCGGAGTATAGCGAGGTTTCTCACACATTCCCTACACTCTCAAATCTTTGAAAATATATTTAAAACACTACCGAAGCATCCCACTCTCTTAATTCACTCACCGATAATAGTTACTTAATCGGCAAGCCACCAACATGATCCGATCTCCTTCAAACTTCATCTCCTAACTCTGGCCTTATTTCAAGCACCAAAACCCAAGGATTTAGTGTACCAAAACAGCCCTAACATCTCCCAAGTTGAATCCCTACACAACAACCCTTCAAACCTATCGAAATCTTAACTAAAAACTTTCAGGAACTCACCAAACTTCACCTAAACCTTAAGTATGGGACTAGTAATATTAAAGACATGTTATAAAATCCTAATACATTCAAAAATATGAATTTAGGATAAACAAACAGTGGGTTAAAACCCTTGAACAAAAATTAAGTTTTTTGACCAAAAATGAATTTTTATGGAATCAAAAGATTAAAAACAATTAATCTAAGTCAATAACTTCATAATTTAAGTAAATAACTTTAAGATTTTAGAGATTTGACGATCCAATCACTTTTTGAGATTTAAAATAATAAAACGACGAAAAAACTAACAATTTTAAGGAAAAATAGTTATGAAAATTAATCCAAACGAAATTCAATGGAAAATATGAAGTTTTTACTTTGAAAATTGATAGAGTGGCTGCCTTGAACGAGGGAAAACAAAAATTATAAAAATAGGTTTTATTTTTAATGTGAAAAGGGGTTTTAGGATTGAAAATTGGGTTTATTTAATTATTTGTTTTAAAATATAAGTTTTAGGCTTAATTAAATAATTATTGGGAAGTTTAGACCAGCTAAGATTATAATTGGATCAAAGTCCCTTAAAGATTCAATCGCAGAGATGCACTCGCCAAGGCAGCAAATTGGTTGTCACAGCAGTAGAGTAAAGATAACATATGGTGTACGATAAATAGAGAATAAGGAATCTAACCCAGTGAGCCTAATCAGAGAAGAAAGAAAGTCAAGTCATGATCAAAGTCATGAAAATTCAACAGTCCAAAGGGAGTAAAATTAGGAAATAAAATAAAGAGTTGTATTTTAATATGATCTTTTCTTTTATTCCTAGTAGAACTCCTATTACCAATGGAGACTTCAATCTAGGATTGGCCTATATAAGCCATCCCTTAGACCTAGGAAAACAAGTCGGCTTTCATCGAATAAACCCTTAGCCGCCGACAACACATTATGTTCTAATTCTTAACCAAGGCATAGGTTAATTGTGGAGTAGTTGTGGAAAAAAGTCGTAATTTTATTTTATTCTTAGTAATGCAATCTCAAGATTCATAGTTTATTCTCTCTTGGTTCATACTCTTTCTTACATACGAGCTCGGAAGACGACTATGTGTTAAGTATGACCAAGAATCATCTGAGGTTATAGGTGAGTTTAATTGTTAAATTGATGCAACCTAAATCATTGATCGATGCTTTTAGGTTAGCTAAACATGTAGAGTCAATGTATTTTTTTGTTCGTAAGAAACAAACTTCTAATTTATAGTTGAGAGCACCTAATCAGAATCTATCTTTGGTAGTACCTCCTAGAAGTACAGGATTTGTTTTTAGGGGATCAACTACAGGGTAGGAAATTCTACTTATTCTTCAAAAGCCCCTACACCAAAGTTGTTAATTCCTACAGCATCCAAAGCTACTGGAGAGTACGGAATTATTTGAATAGAAAGGTTATCACTATAACAGAAATTAAAGAACGTAAAAAAAAGGGTCTTTATTTTTGGTGTGCAACGAAATACCCTCCGATACAAAATGAGCAAGGTTCTAGGTATTTTATATTATATTAGAGGGGTAAATGAGGAGAATGAGACTAAAGTTTTCTTAAATTATGAAGAAACTAATGATTTGAGAGCATCAAAAGGAGTAAAACCCTACAAGCAATATGGGAAGTTCAAGTTAGAAGATAATGAAATTGACTATAAACATTGAAGGCGTTCAGTGTATGACACTAGTAGATTAAGAAAGCACGCATAATTTTCTGAATCTATCCATGTGTAAGCACAAAACATGGAAGGTTATAGTAGCATATGATAATTGGATGGCTACTTTGGTGGATTGTAAAAGGGTAGAATGGAAGAGTCAAGGAATTCAGTTTAATACTGATTTTTTGGTGCTACCATTGAAAAATTGTGATGTTGTTTTAGGAGTGCGGTGGTTGTCACAGCTAGGCACAATCAATTAGGATTTTGCTAAATTGACCTGAATTATTTAGTGGGGTAAGAAGTATACATTCTCTGGATGCAAAAAAATAAAAACCAGTGCAGTTGGAGGATTCTAGGAAATGTGAGAAAATGTTGAGAGGAGCTCAAAACCCACATACAATAGCTATGTGGTTTCTTAATACTAAGTTAGAAGTGACAGATCAGGATGAGAACAAAAAGAAAAAACAACTACTATTGTAGAAATATAAGGTGGTGTTTGAAGGACCTCAAAGATTACCTCCAATTAAAAAGAAATCTCACAGCATTGAGTTAACGGATGAAAATGTTGGGGTCAAAATCAAACCTACAGACACCCATCTAGTCAAAAGGATAAAATTCAAAAAATAGTCAGAGATATACTAGGATCTGAAATTATTAGAAACGACAGTAGTGCATTTGGTTCTCCATGGTCATGGTCAAGAAAAAAGATGGAGGTTAAAGAATGTGTGTTGATTCTAGGAAGCTAAATCAACTCACTATAAAAGATATTTTTTCAACGCCAATCATAAATAAATTGTTGAATGAACTGAAAATACATCTTGGTTTTTCAAATTAGATCTGAACTCAAGCTATCATCATATTAGAATAAAGAAATCTGATATACACAAAATTGCATTTAGAACTCATGAGGGACACTATAAGTTCTTATTTATACCTTTTGGGCTAACTAATGCCCTAGCTACATTTCAGGGACTACTGAATAGAGTCTTCAAGAAATAATTAAAGAAGTTTGTGCTGAATTTTTTTTATAATATCTGTGTGTATTCCAATAATAGAGAGTCACACTTAAAACATTCGAAAGTAGTGTTATCCATTTTACAATTGAATAAATTATATGTAAAGATGTCAAAATACAATTTTGGGGCCAGAAAAGTAAATTATCTAGGGTATTTTATCTCGGTTAAAATAATAAATATGGATGAATCAAAGGTACAGTACATTAGAGATTGTTCAATAGCTCAAACAGCTAAGAAGCTAAGAGGGTTTTTAGGACTCTTAGGATATTAAAGAAGATTTGTTCAAGGGTATGAGTGTATAGCCAAACCACTCACAAATCTATTAAAGAAGGGAGTTTAAAAGTGGGATTTAGAAGCAGAAAAAGCTTTTAATGATCTCAAGGGAGCTATCAGTACTCTCTAATTTTATCTTTACCAGATATGCAAAAGGAATTCACTATTGAAACACATGCTTCTAATTTAGGAGTGAAACAGTTCTAACACAAAAGGAAAAATCAATAGCCTTCTTCAGTAGAGCATTAGGGTCAAGAAATAGAGAATTTTCAGTGTATAAGAAGGAGATGTTGGATGGTCTAATGACAGTGAAGAAGTGGTTAGCTACTTAATTAGGCATAATTTTAAGGTTAAAACAAACCTCCAGAGTTTAAAATTCTTGACTGAAAATCAGGTTGTCATCCCTTTTTAACAGAAGTGTATAGTTAAGATGTTGGGTTTTGATTATGAGGTACATTATAGAAAGGAAATAAATAATACGATAGCTGATGTACTATCAAGGAGACCAAACTCTGGATCTTGTTTGACTATGAAAATTAGCCGGATATTATTGGTGTGATGGATAAAGTGAAAAATCTTGAAAGACTGATAAAAAATTTTAAAAAATAATTAAAAAGAAAGATAAGGATCAAACAAACACTCAAAATATAGTTGGGATGACAGGTTTCTAAAGAAAAAGGATAAATGGGTGATAGACAATGATATTAATATAAGAAAGAAATTAATTGAATATTTTCATAGTAGTGGTATAGGAGGATATCCTGGAGCTCCAGCAACTATCCATAGGTTGATTGCAATGTTTTATTGGAAAGATTTAAGGATATAGCCCAAAAAAATTAATTTACATCATCCCAAAAAAATTTTACAGTATTGATTTTGTTGAAGAATTACTTGTCTAAAAAAAATTACATTTTAGTGATAGTAGATAGGCTAACAAAATACAACCATCTTGTGACCTTATCTCATCCTTTTTCAATCAAGGATATAGCCCAAGTGTTCTTAGAATATATATTCAAATTACATGGCCTCTCTGAGAATATCATTGCGATGAAAACAAGATATTTATGAGCATTTTTTGAAAAGAATTTATATATATAAAAAAAGAGTGATTGTGCAGCTTCTACAGTATACCACTTTGAGATTGATGGACAGACGGAAAGGGTCAGTCAATATCTTAAAACATACCTCAAGTGCATGACTGGTGAAAGATGAAGGGAGTGTAGTGAGTGATGGTATAATACAACTTTTCATTCTTCCGTTGCTGACTCCTTATCAAGCTATGTATAGACAGTCTCCCTCTTTGTATTTACCTTAGTTGCGTCTAATGTAACAGATGTGGATCAAAGTTTACAGCAGAGAGAAGCTACTATTAAATTATTAAAATTTCAGTTGAAACGAGCACAAAATATAATAAAAAATCAAACTGAGGAAGAGAAGAGAATGTTAATTTAAGATAGGAGATTGGGTGTTTCTTAAGCTACAATCTTACATGTAACTTTTTATTTGTGCTAGAATGAGTTAAAAGTTATCTCCCAGGTGGTTCGGACCATTTTTAATTACTGCCGGAGTGGGGGAAATAGCATATAGGCTAAAACATCTAATAAAACTCAAAGATGCATCTAGTCTTCTATGTTTCTCAGATGAAGAAAAGATTAAGGGTTGACAAAATCCAAGAAGAACTACCCATTATTGATTCTGAAGGCAATATCAACAAGGAGCCAGTGAGGATTTTGAATCGGGAAAAAGTGGAAATAGAGCAGTGACAGGGATGTTGGTTGAATGACCCAATGCTTTCTTTGAAGATGAACTTAAGAGGCATTACACCACTTGCAGTTAATTGTAAAGGTTACCGATGATGTGAACGCTCATTTTTCTTTTTTTTCTTCAGTTTATTTTGACTGTTTACATTGATTGTGAACGCTCATTTTCTTCAGGGAAAAGAAGAAACAAGGCTCACACTCTCTGTGTTCTATTTGACGTCGAAGCTTCCATCTCCAGAAGAGCCGTTGTGGTGCATGTGGCTACCCTGCCAGCCGAATCCGAAAATGAAGTTATTTGCTTTAGATTCTCCCCAAATCTATTTGTTGTATCCATTTTAGCTCTGTTTTCAGTTCAGTATGGTGAAACTAGATTAAAGTTGATCTGTTTTCTTGATTTGGATTGAGCATATCGTAAGCTGTTTTCCATGTTAATTCTTTCGATCTAAGTGTCTTGAGCATATTGTTTGTCAATCCTTGGTAGAAAATGGCAGCTGTGTTAGGTGTTACTAAGTCAAAGAAAGTCGGTGTAATTAGAAAAAGTCAATAGATACAAGATTGGTTGTATTGTATCATTGACTATAGATTGATCTAAGGAAGTTACGAAATGGTTAGGATTTCTATTAGAATACCGTTCCTATAACTAATTCAGATCAGTCTCTAAGTTTGTATAAATAAACTGGTCCTTTTCAGGGAATATTACAACTTCCTTTCAATAAAATAACGAGAGTATTGTCTCTCTTTCGCTAAGAGAGAAAGCTGGATTTGTCACTGATTTATATTTTCAATTAATTCTATCTGCTGAACATTGAACAGTGGCTTTAGTTGCAATATTAGCTTGTTTGACTGATTTGTCGAATTCACTGTGTTTTCGGTTTTAGATAACTGGAGTGTGATTTAATGCTCTGCAGATACTCAAGCAACTCCGGGGAAGAAGGCAGCCATTGCTGCTCCGTAAGTTTATTGTTGTGATTTTTCTTTGGATTCCTATAAACCCAACCATGTTACTTTTATGCTAGCCTAGCGCTTCAAGTAATATTTGCAAATGGTAAGTTCCATTTTACTCTGATATAGTGACGTTGTCTTCCATAAATGATTTCATAATGTTCTGCAGGCTGTTTACTGCTCTCGAGATGTGATTATTTCCAGGTTTTATAGTATTGTTCTTCTCCGAGTGGGAAGAGAACTGGATATGGCTGTGTGTAATATGCTTTACAATTAAGTTAGGTCCCAATCCTTGAAATGTTTAGCAAAATCAAAGCAGAAGAAGATATATTCCTTGATCTGAATACTGCTGGAACTACTATATATGATTGGGTTTAGGGCGTTTAAAAGTTCGGTTAATCAATTAACAAATCGAACTAAAGTTTTTCGGTTAATTTTAGATTAGATCTATTAATAGTTAATGGTTTTTTAAAACTTCGGTTATCGGTTAATTCAGTTAGAAATTTTTATATTTTATATATTTATTTTTAATCATTAACTTTTAAAAATTATAAAATGATCATTAAACTTTATAAAATTAGTACAAAATGATAATTAAATTTATTAAAATATAAAAAAATAATCATTAAAATTTTTACTATTTATCAATAATTTATAATATGCGGTGAATCAATGGAATAATTCGATAAGCCTAATGATTTTTTAAAAATTTTTGAAACTCCAGTAGCTAAAAAATAATTTTAATATAGTTTAGTGGTCATTTATGTAATTTATCCAATTTGTTTTTAGAAACTTCGTTTAATCGAATTAATTGATCGGATTAACCGAACTTTTTTGGTTCGGTTAAATTTTTTTAAAAAAGTTGATTCATTTAACGGTTAATATGAAAAAAGTTAATTAATAAAAATTTAAAAATTCAGTTCGATTAGTTAACCGAACTGACCGTTTGAACACCACTAATTGTGTTCGTTTAGTAATTACCGTAAAATGTAGTATCCTTTACTTGTTACTTACTGCCATGGCACACTCCGTTGTTTCTCGCCTGTAGTAGTCGATGTTGGATTAAAATTCAATAATAGTGGGCACATATGTATATTGCTATTATAAAATTTAACACGTAATTAAGTGATCAATTATGTTACACGTGTTATAGGTATTAAATTATCATGAAATTAAAAGTGTAGATACCATAAGGTGTATTTATAATTTGATGAGGGGCAGAGTTATAAATACTTCAGAGTTGGTTATTAAATCAACTACTAGTTGGTTATTAAATCAACTATATAAAGGGGTTATGGTCCACAAGAATTAGGTCAACTTGCATATCTCTTTTCCCCGTCTGAGAGTTGTGCCGCAAGAGAAAACCTAACTTCTTGGAAGATCAAACCCTCTGGAAAAACTCTATCGATTAATTCAGGTACGCTTCTACATTCAGTTTATTTATTTATATTGTTCTTGATGTTTTGACATGTAGATCTTGGGTTTATATTCGTATCGAATATTTTTTTAATTCTAACAAGTGACATCAGTGCCAGAATTATGTTGAATCATTAAGATCATAAATTTTTGGTTTTAATTTATTGATATGATCTAAAATTAAATATAATTTTATGGATTATTTACTTCAATATGGTTTTATAATTAATCGTATAAGATTAAATTATATATATCTGTCGTATTTTAAGAATAAATCAATTTATTTTGTTTTCTATGATTTTATTTTGGGTTTTCGCCAATCCGGTTGTTTTTTCTTTTCCAATGGATTAACATTCATTGTTTTACGATAAATATATATTTTTGTGGATTCAGTTTGGTTTTACGTCCATGGGTTTGAATCGATTAATTAAGAATTCATAGAAATCAATCTAGATTTATATGAAGATTAGGTTTTGTCTGCATGAAAATTTATTTAATTTTTTTTGGTTGCTATTAATTGGAAATTAAATTTTAAGTTTGGATTCCAATTACTTCGATAGTAACATATTTACTTTATTTTTATGAAATATATATTTTAAATATATTTTATCTAAATTATATGTTTAATTTGGTTGGATCAAAATTTTAGTTTTGATCATTGGATATTAAGTTAAATTCGGTTAGATCAAAATTTTAGTTTTGATCATTGGTATTAAGTTAAATTCGGTTAGATCAAAATTTTAGTTTTGATCATTGATATTAAGTTAAATTCGGTTAGTTCAAAATTTTAGTTTTGGTCGTTAATAATAAAGAAAAATATAATTAATTTCGCCTTTGTCATGATAAATTTATTATGATTAAAAAAAATATATTTAGATTAGCTATTAAAGTTGTATATTCGGTTTATGTCTATTAAGTTATGATTGAATAATATTTTGGCATGTTATTTTTTAAAGTTTAATACTACTTTACGTAGTTACTTGGTTAATATATTCAGTATTTAGTTTGATCATAAGTTATTTTAGATTATAGAATATATATCTAGTATTGATATATTCAATTCGTTTTGATCAAAAATTTATTTTTGATTATTATATTATTATGATTATATTAAAGTTTCAAGTAATTATTATACGAATTACTCATTTGTATGATATTTTTGTATTTTTGTTTTTAGTTAAAGATTAAATGTTTTGATCGAATTTAGTTTTGGTAAAAACATATTTAAGAAATTTTTGAAGAACAGTCAAAGATTTCGGTTATTTGGATTCTGATAGCCCCATTAAGACAACCTTAATTTGGTTTATTTTGAAAACTCAAGTGTTATCAGAAATTTCAACTTTGTCTGGTATAAATATTAAGTTTGAATATTGGTATATTTATGTTATATATTTTAAGATAAATTAATTGAAACATTAAGTCACCAAAGTGATCTTTATTGTGGACATTATTTTATTTTAAAATATAAAAGGTTTTGTGCATGTAATTCAGTTTATGCTAATATTAATCGGCCCAAAGGAAGATTAATAATTACTAATGTTACATGTGCATCTGTGGTAATAAACATGCGATAATTATTCAGTTTTATATGTGAACAATAAATCGGCTCAAAGGAAGATTTTTGTTTAACATATGTTTGATTACTACATCAAGATATCACTTACAAATTAATATTTTTTAAAATATTATTGTAGTGTTCGATATCTTGTGATGAAGTTACCTTTATTCAAATTTATTATTACTTTGGTTATCTTTTATCTTGAGTAAAAGATAAAATTAAGAAAAATATTTTGAAACAATTAAATTCATATTTTGGCTTCGGATATCTAATATTTTAATAGATTAATTGAAACATAATATCACCAAAGTGACCGCTTTTGTGTAGATTAGTTTATTTAAAATATTAAGATAATTATAGGTCTTTATAATTCATGCGTTTATTAATTGGCCCAAAGGAAAATTAATATTTGGCCGAATTACAATGACAACTGTGGCGATAAATGTGTAACAATTATATGATATTTTATGTGAACAATACGTTAGTCCAAAGATTAATCTATTGTTTGACATAGTTTATTGTCAATGTTTGATAGCTACAACAAGAGTACCGCTTACAGTTAATATTACTGTCCAAAGACTTGATATTAATGTTTTACTTGGTATCTTGAGGGGAACTAGCCATTATTTTGAATTTATTGTTTACTTATAGATATTTATGTGAGCTTGTTTATTTACTTATTTTTGTTTTATCTTTAGATAATTTATCTTTACTATCATAATATTTGTTGAATACATTCTATACTTATGTTTAGTAAAATTAATTTCAAGGAATAGAAAAGACACTTAAATATAGTATTTGGTTGTATGAACATAGAATTTTCATTAAGTGAAGAACAACTTGCACCTCTCACGGCGGTAAGCATACATAAATAGGATTTTGAGAGGCTAGTTTGTTCAAGTCTAATGATCATAATGTATAAATATTTTATAAATTTTTAGGAGCACAAATCTAAAAAAAATATTCATACTAAGGGTTTCTTTGATAAAAAAAATATATTAATTTTTTTTAAGATTAACATGACATCACTTTTGGTTTACTTGATGTCTATTAAGTATAAGGATCAAGGAAATATGAGGGAGTATATTATATTGCTTCAAAACTTAAGGCACATAAGATCAAACTTTATAACAATTGTTTGTTCTTATAATTTTGGTATAGCTTCCTATACAGTTTACCTAATTCAAAATTAGTTACAATTATAGGAGAAATAAACTTCAAATGAGATTATTTCTCATTGTGTTAAAGAGGAAGAAAAGTTGAAGCATTATAGTTATAAAAATACTCAATCAGTTAGTGCTCTTTGGTTAGTGTCTCTAAGAATAAGGGCAATAAAAAATATATATTAGAATAAAGTTGCTAACGGTCCTGCTCCAAAGGAATAACAATAAGGTATAAAGTGTTGATTCTTTTGTATAAGTTAGGATACATGTAAAGAAATTAAACTTCAAAAGTAAGTAATTACTTAGGCTATTTTGAGTGATCCATGGGCTGTAAATTTTATGATCTCACAATTAAGATTATTTTAATGAGAGATTTATAACAGTTTTAGGATGTGAGTTTGGAGGGAGAATAAGGTTAGATACATTATTGTTAAGGAGGAATTGAATATTAATTTAATTCCTACTATCACTTTTCACGATGTTTAGGTTTTCACACCTATCATTAATAAAAAGTGAATCAAGTACATCAGCAAAACAATGTTGAACAATTCTCATTCAAGATAAGGTAATTATTTTTAGAAGAACAAACTCAACAACCTAAAAAAACAACCTAAAAAAATGTGTCTTTAAAGATATCCATAAGAGGAAAGAGAAATACTATTGAGGATTATTACTTAGTATTTCATCAAGAAAATAAAGATAATAATGGAATGATAAAAGACAACCTGATCAGTTTCTTTTATCAAACCATAAATATTTTATCTCTCAAAAGTGGATTGATGTTATTCAAAAGAGTATAATTTTATACAAGATAATGAAGTTTAAGAACTTGTCACATTACCTTAAGATACAAACCAATTGGTTGTAAATTAATATTTAAAATTAAGAGGGATGTAAATGATAATGTGGACAAGTATAAGACATGTCTTGTATCTAAAGGATATACTCTAAAAGAATACATTGATTTTGTGAAGACTCTCTCTTAAGTTATACTGAAAGACTCTTTCAAAATAATTTGACACTTATTGCTTTTAATCTTGAGCTACATAAGATGGATGTTAAGCTTGTGTTTTTCAATGATAATATTGAATAAATTAATTATATGGTACAATCATTGATTTGTGTCTAATGATACAAAATTAATGATATATAAATTAAAGATATCCATACATGAGCTTAAGTTTAACTCTCATTAATAAAATTATAAATTTTATATTGATTATCTCATTCGGTTTTGAGATAAATTTGGTTGAAAATTGCATGTATTACAAGTTAAGTGGAAGTAAATCAAGTGACACTCATATTACTAAAGAAGATATTTTTTTAGTGCCCTACAAGTAACCTTGAAATTTATAAAATATAAAAGATTTCATAATTTATTGAGAATCTAATTTATGCTTAAGTATGTATGCATTTGAATATTGCGTACATTATTAGAATGTTAGACAGATATTTAAGTAAATCTAATATGAATTGTTGAATAGCAACAAATAGAGTTATGAAATGACTTTAGGGAACAAAATTTATATGCTCACATATCGAAGTTCTGGTAAGTTAGAGATCATCAAGTTTACAGACGTCGATTCTACTAGAATATTAATGTAAAAGACTCTATCACATGAGCTGCTAATTATAGATTGAATAGAAAGACCACTTCAGTTATTTTGTGACAATAAATATGCATCATTTATTCTATAAACAATAGGAACACTTTAAAATTTTAGTTCCTAGTTGTTAAAGAAAATTTAGAATGTTTGTGTGTCTATAGAGCATGTTGGTACAAACTCCATAATTACGCGTTTATTAAGAAACTATCACCCTAGGTCTTTCATGAGCACACTACTCATATGGGTGTAATATTATTTAAGTATATTCAGTTTTAGTGGGAGTTTATAATTTTGATAAATGCTAATTCGTTTTAGACACAATTTCAGTTACTTTAGTTTAAGGTTAATTTCTGCAGAAATAAAGTTATTTTGGCTTATACACACTCTGAATTCAGTAAAGTTTGATCTCACTAAAGTTTAGGAGGACCAGTTGGAAATAGGCATGTTCGGTTCACATTTACATGTAATTTTCATGCTTTGCATCCATGATTGATCTATGTCATTTGATTATGTTTTTATACGTGACCATTGATGGGTCCAGTCATGATTGATATGATGAAGACCGCTTTGATGCTATATGAATATAATTGATGGATGAGATTGTTTTAGAATACCTATTATATGCTAGCAAATTTTTAAGCTCATAAGGTTATACATTTGTCAAGAAACATATGTTGCCCAAGTGGGAGATTGTTGGATTAAAATTCAATAATAGTGGGAACATATGTATAATGTATATTGCTATTATAAAATTTAACACGTAATTAAGTGATCAATTATGTTACACGTGTTATAGGTATTAAATTATCATGAAATTAATAGTGTAGACACCATAAGGTGTATTTATAATTTAATGAGGGGCATAGTTATAAATACTTCAGAGTTGGTTATTAAATCAACTACTAGTTGGTTATTAAATCAACTATATAAAGGGGTTATGGTTCCCAAGAATTAGGTCAACTTGCATATCTTTTTTTCCCGTCTGAGAGTTGTGCCGCAAGAGAAAACCTAACTTCTTGGAAGATCAAACCCTCTAGAAAAACTCTATCGATTAATTCAGGTACACTTCCGCATTTAGTTTATTTATTTTTATTGTTCTTGATGTTTTGACATATAGATCTTGGGTTTATATTCGTATCGAATATTTTTTAATTCTAACAGTCGGGACTCGAGATTGAATACGTAATCATAGGAATGAATACATGAAAAGGAATGTAATCGATGCATATCTCGTTTATGTAAATAAACAGGAACGTACTCCGTTAGTATCTGTTCGATTCGTTTTTAGTCTTATATATATGTCATTGTAGCTTGATTAAGTTTAGATTCGGTCATTATATTTCAAAAGCTTGCAATTGAATTTCTCTATATATATCAATTATAATCATTTTGTTGTGTAATGTATTTAATTTAAACTCTCAATATGTCTATTATCTTATTTTGTAAATAACTTTTTGATAAAGGGTTACGAAGACTAACAGAACGTAAAAAATTGGTCGTCGAATTTATTTTGATGATATTTTAAGAAAACAAAAAAAAATGTATTTATTTAAAAAAATTAAGGTTAATTTCTAAAACTTAATGTTTCATATCAACTTTATTAATTGTATTGGCAGTTTTTATTTTAAAAATAAACTTGGATGGTTAATTTGTAATTTTTTAAACTCGAATGACCTAAGTAAAAACTCATTAATAGTAGGTCAACTATCTGTGGAAATTGCTCTTTTTCTTCATTCAATATAAAGGTTATATTCGATGCACCATCAACCATCTCATTTAATGAGTAAAATATAATGAGTAAAATAAAATTTATTGAGGGTCTTATACATAAATACTAAAAATTGTACTTAAAAATAATTTAAAAAATTTATTTTTTTTACTCATGAGTTGAATTTAGGGGTGAGTAAATCTGGACTCAAATCTTTTTTACTTTATATAACTCGATTTGATTTTAATCATAATTTTGTAAAGTCAGCTAGATTTAAAAATATCGAATAATGTTAATATGAATCGAACCAAATTGACACGATATGTCCAAGTTTGATTCATACCGAATTGAACATGACATTCAAATCAAAGGCGACTTAAAGATTTTGGGGTTTTGTACAATCTATTATATTGACCACCGTACTTTATAATCAATAAGATATATAATTTTTTCATCGAAATAAACCTTAATAGAAAAATATTAATTAGATTATCTATTTGAGTTAAATATTAAAGTCTAAAAATCAAATATTTTTAGTTTTTCACCTAAAAGGTAATATTTTTGGTATAAATATAATTTTAACCCTTAACGTTTACAGTTTTTGTCGTTTTGACCCTTATTCTTTTTTTGGATAAATTTAGCCCTTAACCTATATCTTTTTGATAAATATCTTATTTTTTAACTAGCTTGATGCCTGGACCGTTAAAAATTTAAGGATGATATATACATGGAATATAATTTTAAATGATATGGAATGTAACCTATCAAATACATATATATATGGAATATAATTTTATTCCAATATAAAATATAAAACAATTAAAATTCAAATAAAATATTAAAAATTAATTAATTCTAAAATAAAAAATTATTAAACATTTTTAACCCTAACTACGATATAATCAAAATCTCATCTTACAAAATATAAACACAATTCGAATAAGATTTTGATTTTATCGTAGTTAGGGTTAAGAATGTTTAATAATCTTATATTTTAGAATTAATTAATTTTTAATATTTTATTTGAATTTTAATTATTTTATATTTTATATTGGAATAAAATTATATTCTATATATATATGCATTTGATAGGTTACATGTCATGTCACTTAAAATTATATTCTATATATATATATATGTATCATCGTTAAATTCTTAACGGTCCAGTCATCAATTTAGTTAAAAAATAAGATATTTGTCAAAAAGATTTAGGTTAAGGACTAAATTTATTCAAAAAAATAATAAGGCCAAAAGGATAAAAACTGTCAATATTAAGGGTTAAAATTATCTTTATGCTATTTTTTCATGTTTTAAGTTTTAGATAATTGTTATATATACACGTATATTATATATTTATATATTTTTTATAAATATTTTTATTAATTTTTTATTATTTTTTGTCCTCTCTTTTTAGGAGCCGCTCCTATTAGTTCTGTTCAGAATCTCACTTATTCGAATTATGGATGGATCTGATTGATACAAAATGAAAATGATATGTTTTCCAATGGAAATCCTGAGAAAGTGGGGATTCGTTAGAAGTTAACAGCGTTCCAGACATTGACCCGCTGATCTCACAATCCTGGTATCAATGATTTCATCCACAGGTCCACACAGACGAAATACGTATAAAAGAAGAAGTGAGTCAAAACAGGCCTTCCATTCGTCATACACATTCAATCAATTCAAACATGGCGAGATTTGGAGTAAAACGGGACGTTGCGCTATCGTTAATGTTGAATTCCATCAACTTTGGGCTGGCTTTCATGTTAGTTTCGGCTGACAGGAGCTTGAGGAACGGAGAATCGAGCGAGGGATCCGAAACCGATGATAACTATCTTGTCAAAGCTGCTAATCTCTTATGGAAATCTGATCGATCAGGTTATCAACGTGTTTGGCCTGTAAGAACGTATTTGAATCGAAATTTAAATGTAGTTTCTTTCGGTTTATATAGTTCTGTAAATGATTTTTATCATTTGGTGTAGGATATGGAGTTGAATTGGCGATCTGTGCTGGGAACTTCGATTGGATTTTGTGCAGCAGCGTTTGGGAGTGTAGGAGGAGTAGGCGGAGGTGGCATTTTTGTTCCCATGCTCAGCCTTATTGTTGGATTTGATCCGAAATCCGCCACAGCTATTTCAAAATGTATGTTCTTAGTTCATTATTTGTTTCGAATCTTTGCAGTTGCATGAAGTAGAGGGAATCTGATTGTAGAATTTTAAGAATTTGTTAGGAAAATAGATGAGTTCAATGATTCTATGTTTTTTGGGGGCATTTTCCTAGGTATGATCGTGGGTGCAGCAGCTTCTACTGTTTACTACAACCTTAAGCTAAGGCACCCCACACTTGACATGCCTATCATCGATTACGATTTGGCTCTGCTTATCCAGCCGATGCTCATGCTTGGAATTAGCATCGGAGTCACGTTTAACGTGATCTTTGCGGATTGGATGGTCACGGTTTTACTTATTATTCTCTTTGTAGGTAAGTTGTTTGATGACTTGTTGCAGCCTTTGCTCTTGGGGTAATGTTGTTTTAGCAGTATCTGTCAATGTCGATGGTATGGCTTGTAGGAACCTCAACTAAGGCATTCTTCAAGGGTGTGGAAATGTGGAAAAAGGAAACCATACAAAAACAGGTAGGAACCTCAACTTAGGCATTTTTAATACACATTCAATCAATTCTCCTTTCCATTGCGATTTCCAATATGATTTTAAGTTGTGTGTGTTATTATATAATCAATTGCTAGCTATCTGAAATCTGCTTGTCTTGGATATTAGGAGGCTGCTCGGCGCTTGGAATCAAATGGTCAGTTGCCTTCTTTCTTCCTCTAATAAGTCCTTAAGATCATTGGTGAATGGTGATTTCCTCTTGACTTGTGAAATAATCCCATATATCTTATATGATTTCAGGTACCGGCAGCGATGCGGATTACAGACCTCTTCCGAGCGGCCCGAACTCTAACCGTCCGAAGGATAACACAGACAAAGAAGTAGGTTGACTGTAATCCCACAGTTACTCACTTCCAATCTTCTCTTCAAACTTATTCAGTTCTATTACTGCAGGTCACTGTTCTGGAGAACGTTTGCTGGAAAGAACTTGGGCTTCTTTGTTTTGTTTGGGTTGCATTCCTCATAGTACAGATTTCCAAGGTTTTGTTTCTTCAGCTCTAGTTGCTGCTTTAAGTACTAGTAGAATATGAATTGTTGAATCAAAACTGATACGGTACAACTTTCGTCGACAGAACCGTACAACTACTACTTGTTCTGTTGGGTATTGGGTGCTGAACTTGATGCAGGTAGCTTATAATCTTTTTTTTTTTCACTTTTGTTGAATAGCACGGTCACGATGTAATATCTGAGCATCATGGATCAATGATGATATTTGCCGAAACGGTTTCTTTAAAATCTGGTTTAACGAGTCCTTTGTCTTCCGCAGATCCCAGTTTCAGTTGCAGTGACTCTGTATGAGGCAGTCGGTCTATACAAAGGACATAGAGTAATAGCATCCAAGGGAGAGCATGGTACAAATTTTACAGCATATGAGCTTGTTTGTTACTGTTTTTTTGGGGTGCTAGCTGGGATTGTTGGCGGTCTACTCGGCCTCGGCGGAGGATTTATCATGGGTCCATTGTTCTTGGAGTTGGGTATCCCCCCTCAGGTAATAACCTGATGACTGATGAGTTTATCCAGTGTTTGTAAATCTTGATCTTTAGGCTTCTTATCAACATCTGGTGTATAGGTCTCAAGTGCCACGGCAACCTTTGCCATGACATTCTCCTCGTCAATGTCGGTCGTCGAATATTACCTTCTGAAACGTTTTCCGGTACATTACGGTAAGTTTGTAATTCAGAACATGGATTTATGCTTGTTTTGTTCTCATACTTCCTTTGTGTGCAGCTCTTTACTTCACTGCAGTGGCTACCTTCGCCGCCGTTGTCGGACAACATGTCGTGAGAAGGCTGATAATCTTTTTCGGAAGGGCGTCTCTGATCATCTTCATTCTAGCATTCACCATATTCGTTAGTGCAATATCACTAGGTGAGTCTCAAATGTCATCAAGATTACTCGAATGGTCTGTTTTTATTAAACGACATGAAATGACACGAACTCTGAAATATATATATATATATATATATATCGGGTTATGATTCGGTAGGTAGCGTTGGCATATCGAACATGATCGGAAAGATTCACCGGCATGAATATATGGGATTCGAGAACCTCTGCAAGTATGATGGCTAGCACTTGAGGTTTTCCTCTTCACCTCATTTTCGTTTAACCATCCGTACTGATTTTTGTTTCTGAAATGAAATAGATGTTGCCTGGTTGTTGTTTCATGCTGTTATATCACTAATTACTGCTTTTAATTTCCCTGTTCTCAATGTTGTAATTTTGTATTATTTGAAGATAATATCACTAATTTCAAGTTTTTTAATTTATTCTCACTCTTATTTCATTTAATGCTTCTACTATTGCTATAAAATAAAATTCAAATTCTAAATATTATTTTATTTAATTGCAATATATATTATATTTCTTATTATTAGAATTATTAATATAATTTATAAATTTAATGATATCCGTTTTATATTTTTTATTTTATGTTTATTATTATTTTCTTTTATATTTATTTTTAAAATTTGTATGCTTAATTTGTATTCGTTAAAATTTTTTGTTATTCGGCTCGCTATTTGTTAAATTCGATAATACTTATTAAAAAATTATTATTACTCGTTAACTTTGTCAAAATTTTTATCTTATTTTTTAATATAAGTAAAATCTAATGATACTATTAGAGCTTAATATAAACACAAAGATTAAAAAAACATGAGATTTAAGGAGATAAATAAATTAACTTTCAGAACCGAATTTGAGATGAATTCAAAATTCGAGTGTGAGATTTTTTTTTAGTTTTGCAAAAATTTTGATAAACAACCAAGGAGAGAATGACTTTGAAATTTTAGTTTTAATTTTTAATCTTATTTTTATATAAAAATCGAAAATTGAAGACTTGTAAATAAAATAAAGAAGAACTAAAATAAGAATAAAGAACATGAATGAACGAACAAAGAGAAAATATAAAGAGAGATATTTGTATTATTCATAATATTGACTTATGTACAATGCCTTCACAAACTCATCTATTTATAAGTATAAGAAGTACATAATATATCAAACTCTAATTAATAAAGATAATATTTCTAATGATAGAGTTCTTATTATGATAAACATCCATATAAATAATATTCATAACACTCCCTTTGGATGTCTATGAAGATAATGTGCCTCGTTAAAACCTTACTAAGATAAAAACTCTGTAGGAAAAAAATTCTTAGTGAAGGAAAAAGAGTACACACATTTTTGATACGCATAACATGTTGCCTCATTAAAAACCTTACTAGGAAAACCCATTTGGACAAAACCTTGGTTAAGGGAAAAAGAGTGCAATGTGTATTTACTCCCCCTCATGAAAATATAACATAAGATCTTTGAATCTTCATAATTCAATATTGAATACAATCTTCAAATGTTGAAGTAGGCCATGCACTAGTGGATAAATCTTCCAAATCATTGTTTGAAATGATTCATTTAATACTATTCATCTAAAAATCATGAGGGATGAAACTTGAATAAATATGTTTCGTTTTATCATATTTGATATATCCACCTTGAGATATAAATTTTTTATTAGAGTTCTATAAATATATTTAAAACTCAATATCTCTTTGTGACTTTGACGAGTATAATGCACTGTAAATATGGAATAAAGTTATATTTGGAAATAACATATTTGCTCAACGAGCATAATATACTGTAAATATGAGATAAAGTCTCATTTGGCAAATAACATATTTGCTCAGTCGAAGCTTTCTGTGATATTAGTACTTCCGGATATAGTACTCATATTATTCCCTTACATTTAAAATGAGAAAATATGCATAATTATGCACCTTTTAATACGTACTTTATTTCATTCACTTCGGGAAATGAAAATAATCAAATAATCGCATGGAATAATCATCATGTTTGCATTCACTTCAAGGAATGTCATAAATCCAATAATTGCATGGAATAAGCATCATGCATGCATTCACTTCAGGGAATGTCTCCCATAAAAATTATTTGATCAAGACGATTTTCGTAACTTGAATTGGGAGAAATCTATAGTCTAGTTTTTCGACACACAAAAAAATATTATTTTCAAGCAAATATAAATTTTATAATATTCATACTATTAAATAGTAATTGATCAATCAATATATATATACAATACATACAATGAACAAAAATTTAATCCTTATACGTGACGTTATTAAACCGATCCACAAGGTCTTAATATCATGTAATACTCGGATTAAACAAATATAACAAAGAACATATTAATTAAAGGTTAATATTTGTTCTAATATCATGTAATACTTAGAACATGATTAAAACATAAACTTTTATCATAATAATAAAATAAAACAAATATTAGTTATGAATAAAGAAAATCTCAAATTAAATAAATAAAACATATCGAACTTTCTACTAATTTGAATACGTGGAAAGTTTAATCACCAATATTTTGTTAAAAAATTTTCCTAGAAATTGTCGATAAGAACCACGGTATTTGAGCCACTTTATCACTACACAAACACCAAACAACCAAAGATTTTTAATAAATTAAAAATCAAATCAAAGATCTAGGGAGAAAAATAAACGATAATTAAAATATAATTGAGGGAGAAGAACTTATCTTTGATTTATGCTAGTAAAAAATTCTTTTCAATAAGTCCTTCAAGATTCAAATGACAAAAACCTCCGTTGGTTAGAGTCTCATGCTGATAACGTGTTGTAAATAAAATAAAGAACTAAAATAAGAATAAATAACAAGAATGAAAGAACGAAGAGAAGATATAAAGAAAGATATTTGTATTATTCACAATATTGACTTATGTACAATGCCTTCACAAACTCATCTATTATACGTATAAGAAGTACATAATATATTAAACTCTAATTAATGAAGATAATATTTTTAATGATAGAATTCTTATTAAGATAGACATCCACATAAATAATATTCATAACAAAACTTTCTTTTTTATTTTTATATATAAAATAATAATAGAAGAAAGAAGAAAAACTTGTTATTGTAATTTCATTTCTTATTAACATAAATTAACTTTTTTTTTCTCAAAAAATGCAAAACGTTTTGAAAATTTAAAATTAAAATTTTATGTGTAAATTACCTACAAATTTATAATTTTTTTTTTTAGAGTTTTTAACTATTATTTAAATTTCTTAGAATATAATTTATTAATGTAATCATCAAAAATTTATAAAAAATGAGTTTTTCTCAACCCTATTGAATTGAATTAAGTCTTACTTGACTTGATTCGATGCTGAGTCAAATTTGATTTAAGACTATTCGACTACAACATGTTTAAGGCTATTCCTACGAGAAATGGTCCATTGCAGCTCCCGCAGGAACGGGATAGGACCGATCGATAATCATTCGAGATAAGGATGTAAAAAGCTGATTTGATCTGAAAACTCGATTAAAATATGTTCGATTCAGAAACTGATTTGACCCAAAAATGTAAAGACCCGAACCTGATATGTATCTGACTGTTGTTGATTCGAACCTAATATGTATCTGATTGTTGTTGATCCGAACTCGATTTGGACTTGTTATTATCGTAACCGAACTCGACCCGCATCTGACTGAGAATGATTCGAATCCATTTGAACTTGTCACTGTAGACCCAAAATCTGACCGAAATGAAATTGAACCCGAGTTTGACCTAGCAGATAACCGCTATTACCCAACAGAATCGACTCGAGACCTTATTTTATCCGACCCGTTTTAAACCCGACTTATTCTAAACCCGACCTGTGATTATATGAACTAATATTTATAAATTTGATATTTACATGACATATATTTAAGGATATTTATAATTTGATAAACTAAAAATAATGATAAGTATAATTAGACTTAAAAAATTAAAATTAAGAATGAACTTAAAGATTAATATTTATATTTAATATTATATATTTGATTTATTTAGTTAGTTTTAGTGTACTTAGTTTTAATTATACATTTAAATTAATATAATATATATATTTAAGTATACATTAAAGTTCAAATAATTTTTTGAATTAGCTAATAATGATTATAATAGTATTTATTTTAAAATATAATCTTCATCATTTAACATTGGTCGCTCGATCACTCTGCTGGCATCACTGGTGCTCAAACCCATGACCTCTAGATACAACAACCGTTCCTTTAAGCTAGAAAACTCATGCATTAAAATTCAAATATTAAAGTATATCTATTAATACATTAATATATATATATACTTATATGTATAATATATTAAAGCATATTATATAATTTATATATATAAATATAATACATTAATAAATATATTATACTTATATACTATATATAATATATTATACATCTAATATATTAATGTATTATACATATACATATATCTATCTATATATTATATATTATATATATAGTATATACATTTATAAATACACCTATAAAATTCTATAAGTATATATTAAAGTATTAAATATACATTATATATATAATAAAATTTTTATATATAGTATATATTTTATATATAGTAAAAATTCTTTATATAGTATACATTCTATATATAGTATATATTAAAGTATATACATTTATATTCTAATTTCTATATATAATAAATATTTTATATATAGTATATATATGTATATTAAAGTATATTATATATTAAGTATATTATAAAAATTATATTGTATATGTATAATGTATTAAAGTATATATTATACATACATATTAAAATTTAATTATATTTTTATTCATATTAGTTCCTAAAAGTTTAGATTTTCACCGAATTTTATTATTATTAATTTATATTTTTTGCAATTTATTTTAGTATTTGGATAATCTTTTTATTTATTCTAATCCTTACAACTTTATTTAAATTCTAAATTGACTTTTATTTAATTTTATAATTTAATCCAATATTTTTAATAAGATGATATTTTATTTTATTCATTTTTTAATTTTAAACTTAAATTTATGCCATATAAATTTTTATTTTTTATAATTTAGTACTATGTTTATTTTTTATAGTCTCTTAAACTTTATTTTTAGTTGAAATTGAAAACATTCCTTTTTTTTTAATTTAGTTTAGTATTTATTATTTTAATTTTATATTTTATTAATTATAGTCCCTAAAACAGTATTCTTATTCCAAATTGACCTTTATTCATTTTATGTAATTTAATCTAGTATTTTTAATGTCATGATATTTTTATTTATCTCCAAAATTTGAATTTATTAATTTTTTTTAATTTAGTTCAATTTTTAAGATATGAATTATTTGATGATATTTTTATTTAGTCTAGTGCGTAATATTTATTTTTAATGTGATTCATGTTAGTGAAAGACGTTAGATGTTAAATAATTAATTCGAAATGAATAATCAAACCAAAGTCTATCTACTATTTGTACCAAACTCAAACTTAATATGAATTCAAAACTTGAATTAACCCGACCTTGAAATAAAACCGACTTGAATTAAACCCGACATAAAATAAACCCGACCTGAAATGCAACCGAACTGAAATGAACCCGACCTGAAATCTACTCGACCTGATATGAACCTGCCAATTATTTGTTTCTGACCCGAACCTGAAACTGAACCGCACCTGACCTGAATCGAGTCAAAACATCAAATCAACTTAAAATAACATAAATACGATTTTGTTTAAGTTATTATTTTTAAACTAAGTGTTGAAATTATTCTATTTTTAAGTTATTATTTTTAACTTTTTAAGATAAAAAAATAATTTAAATATTTATTTTGATATTAAACTAATAAAATATAAAAATGATAAAAAAATAATTTTAACACCTACAAAAAGGCACAAAAGAATATAAATTGTTTAAAGATTTATCTTGATGAGAAATTATATCATGAACCCTTTTTACCACATCATTCTCTTAATCAATCAGATTCATCTATCTCAAATAATTATTTAAAGATAAACAGACCTAATTGCATGAATCACGGATAACATAATGAACAAGGTTCATGATATAACCTCTCTATTTTGATATTAAGCCAATAAAATATTGGGTTAATTACTGCGGAGGTCACGTTTGTTTACCCCAAGTAAAATTTAGTCACTGGTTTTGAAAATCAACCAGTACGGTCACGTACGTTTTTGGGCTATAAACTTATGGTCACTCCGACGTTAAAAGTCGTGAAGTGTTAACAGAAAGATGATTTGGCACAGTAAAAAAGGATAAATTACCTAAATAGTCACTAAATAATTATCTTATTTATATTTTATCTTTAGTTTAACCATTAAAATTTAAATTTTTATAATTTTACCATCTTCTTAAAAAATACTTATCTCTCTAAAAGTTTTTATAACGCAAGAAACATCTACACTTATTTCTCTAAACCATTGAATGAATTTCCCTTTGTAAAGTTACTATCCCTGTCTTTCACTCCATCCAGTACCTGTCCGTGTTCAGTTAGTTTCAAATAACTACAAAGCACTGGTAGAGTCCATTCTTGAAAAAAGCAGAGCAACTAGCTGCTGTCCAACTCCACCCGTTACGCGCTGAAACAATTCAAACAAAGGTAAGAAATCCTAATCGTTACTCAAATGCTACCCAGGTATAAACTCACGCTCACTTCATCTATCATACAACATCAAACCATGAAATCCTCTCGTCGTTTTAACAATTTTGGATACTATGACTCTTCAGTCTTCACCATCCACTTTGATTCTCCTCCGCCACCTCAAGAATACAAAGAAATCCTCACCAATAACACCCTAATAATTGTCCCCCTCCTCCAACCCCAAACCCAGGAAGCAGCAGCAGCCATCAAGATTCAGTCAATTCACCGAGTTCGAGTCATCCGCAACCTTTACAAGAAAATTTCGTCCATGAACTCCGAGGCCAACTGTCTGCAATTGCAACACCTAATCCAACGGCAGGAAACAGTAGACTCTATCAGAAACGATAGAAAAATAGAAGTTGAGGATAAACTAGATCTTGTGGGTCTTCTGCTGAAACTAAACTCTGTGTCGGGGGTCGATCTAGGAGTCAGTTGCAGACGGTAGTAGTAACGGCGACGGTGGATATATAGAGGGACGGAAGTGACTATAAATAGTAGAAAGGGAGGGAAATGGGCTGGAGACAAGGAAAATATAGATGTTTCCTGCATCATGAAAACTTTTAGAGAAATAAGTGCTTTTTAAGACGGTAAAATTAAAAAAAATTAAATTTTAATAGTTAAATTAAAGATAAAATAAAAATAAGATAATTATTTAGTGACTATTTAGGTAATTTACCTTTTTTATTGTGTCAAATCATCTTTTCGTTAATACTTCACAGCTTTTAACGTCGGAATGACAATAAGTTTACAGCCTAAAAACGTACGTGACCATACTGGTTGATTTTTAAAATCAGTGACTAAATTTGTTTTGGGGGCAAACAAACATGACCTCCGCAGTGATTTTGAAATATGTGTATGATGGTTTTGAGTTGGCATGTAAATGTTTTGTTTAAAGATTGTTGGCATGTAAAGTTATGACAAGGCCATACTTGAAACTAAGTTAATATGATGAATATTATATATATTAGTCTTGATCTTGATTTGTTCAAGAAACATGAGGTGTATACTTCTTACATGACTTCCAAACATGATTAGAATAAGTCCTTAGAGTATAGGAATGACTTGAATTTGAATGAATGGATTTTGGATAAAACTCTAAGTAATTTATTTTAATCTCGTCCTTATTTTATTTTAATTTGTTTTTAATAGTAAATAATATGAGTTTTCAAATGGGTAATTCGGTCGGTGGCCGAACCAAATTACCAAAACTTGAATTAACTGAACTTTTAAAATCTTTAACAGTTAACCAACCAAATTTTTTTGACATACATTAATCGAACCGAACAAATTTTGGTTAATTCGATCGGTTAATTTGGTTAACTGAAATTTATTATAAAATTTTGGATAAATTATACAAATGATGACTCAAAAATGTTAAAATAGTCTTTTTAACCATCGAACTTTCAAAAATTATAAAATAATCATTAAAATTATCTAATTATTATAAATTGATCATTTGATTATTGTATATTATAAATTATTGATAAAAAATAAATATTTTAATAAATATTTTTTAATAATTTAATAAATTATTTATCATTTTATATTAATTTCGGTTAATTTTTAAAAATTTAGTGATTAAAAAATATATAATATATAAAATATAAAATTTTGGTTAATTTGGTTAATTAATTTAATTAACCGTTAACTGAACTTTCAAAAATTTAACCATTCACCAATCGAACAAAGTTTGGTAGCTGACCGTTTAACCGAATTAATTTGGTTTAGTCGGTTAATTTAGTTTGGCCGACCGTTTGAACACCTCTAGTAAATACTCCTCAAATCCTAATCTTTAATATGTATTTAAATTTATGCCTTTTATTATTTTATTTTCATTTAATCCTCATTTATTTATTTCTTTTTTTTATTTCTTTTTCTTTTTAATCATTTCCCTTTTATTCTTTGTATTTATTTTGTTGCTTTCAAATATATATTTTTTTAGTTTTCTTTCCTTATATTTTATTTCTGATTCCATTCATATTTAGTATTTTATTTATTGTCATATAAATTTTATCATTATTTATTATTATACATTTTGTATATAATATTCTATATATTGTTGTGAATAAAATAAAGAATAAGAATAAAGTAGGAGAACAAAGATGAGAGACAAAAAAGGGAGATTTGTATTATATTCTCAAAGTAGGATTGTGTACAATACTGTCTAAAAGTCTATATTTATAGACATATGATAGAAACCCTAATTTTTAAACCCTAATAACAAAGTCCACTAAAATTTAATTTAATATATGGATATCTACTATGAATAAAATTATTCATAACACTTCCCCTTGGATATCCATGAAGATAATGAGTCTCGTTAAAACCTTACTAAGATAAAAACCCTGTGAGAAAAAATTCTTAGTGAAGGAAAAAGAGTACACACATCTTTGATACGCATAACATGTTGTCTCATTAATAACCTTACCAGGAAAACTCATTGGGACAAAAACTCGGTTATGGGAAAAAGAGTGCAATGTGTATTTACTCCCTCTTATAAAAATATCACATAATATCTTTGAATCTTCATAATTCAATATTAAACAATCTTCAAATGTTGAAGTAGATTATGCACTAGTGGATAAATCTTTTAAATTATTACTTGAAATGATTCATTGAATATTATTCTTCTGAAGATCATGAGCGACGAAACTTAAAAAAATATGTTTCGTTTTTCACATTTGATATATCCACCTTTAGATATAAATTTTGCATTATCTCTACAAAAGATAGATTGTATCTTATCTTGTGAAAGCAATTCACATATCTTCAGGATATGTTTAGCCAAACACATGTTTCGGCTTTGCCTCATGCATAAAAATTATTTAAAGGTAAGGATCTCGTAGCACTTAAATAATATTTTTGGATCAGCTAAGATACAATGTTTCCAGATCAAATAATGTATATATTGTGCTTTTAGACCAAGAATATCATTATCCTTTTCTCGAGAGTGGAATGGATCGCTTACCTTAAGAGACATAACAACCATAAAGGTGATCAATTAATATGCTTTATGCATATAAAGTCTCTTTAAACATTTTTTTCTGTATGTCGATTGATGCATAAGGATTTGAGGAGATCTCTTCACGAGTCTCAACGATATTCAAATCATTGGCATACACAACAATAAAAATTCATAGCTAAACCTATTAATAAAAATGATCGGGGAAATAATTCATATAGCATTATGCTAATAAGTATTCAATGAGACGATTATACAAAATACGCCTAAATTTTTTTCAAGCCATAAAAAGATATATTCAATATGATTGAATAATATTCTCGAGAACTTGAATTAACTGGTTATGGAAATCTAAATCTTTCCGAAAGTTTCATGTAAATATTACTATCAAAAGGTCCATTCAAATAGGATGTAACAACATCCATTAGGCGAAACTAAGTCACTTTATTTATTGCAGAGTATCTAAAAGTAATTGCATCTACCACCGAGGAATATATTTTCCTCATAATCAATTTCATGTCTTTGTGAGAATCCTTGTGCAACCAAATGAGCTTATATTTTATGATTTCTCCTTTTAATTTCTCTTTCTCACAAAGGCTCATTTATATCCACGAGCTTTACACATTTTCAATGTACAAGCTATAGGCCCAAATACTTCTCTTTTCGAAAGAGATTTCAGTTTCGCCTCAATTGTCTCTTTCATGTTGGTCAATCATTTCTTTGTTTATATTGCCCAATTGATAATGATTCATGATCCACATCATCAAATAAAATCTCTAGTGCTATATTGCACGCAAATATATTAACGACATCGATTTAATTTCAGTTCCACTTATCACCAGATATGATATAATCTATTAAGATCTCTTTATTATCAAGTACCTGAGTCACATCAATGTCTTTGTTGGAGACCTTTTAATATCTTCTTGAGATTTTCATAATTCAATGACTCCTCGATCAGAACATCATAAAATATAGCTCATTTTCTTTATCGAGAATTTTTTATCTTTAGAACTTACTTATCTACTACGCTAAAGGAGTAAGTTAGACTCACTAGCAACTAGAGTTTGTCCTTCTAGAATATCAAATTCAATCGGAGCATTCATAACTAGTATACATGACATAATCATACTTTTAGGGTTAACAAAATCATCTGGCAATTGATTTGCTAAATGAATTATCCTTTTGAACTTATAGTACACATTGTTGAATACGTGGATCAAACTAAGAAAATGATAATTCATTCCAACTTATTTCTTTTTCCAGCTATTTTATTTTTCCTCCTAATGTTGGATAAACTAACTCATTAAAATGATAGCTAGTAAATTGAGATATAAATAAATTTCCTATCAAAAGCTCAAGATATTTAAATCTTATATATTTCCCAACAACTCATCTTTGTGCATTGTGGTGAAGCAATTAAAACATATATCGCACACTAAAAAAATCTAAGATGAGAAATATTTGGTTTCTGACCAAAAACCATTGGTAATGGGGAGAACTTATAATCATTTGTTGACTTGATGCGAATTAGTGATATTACATGTAAAATGACATGTCATCAACATTATCAAGACCGATTGTCTTTATAAGATAATATGGAAATGCGCTCATAATTTTATCAATTGAGTAAATGTCCTCGCAAGCACCAAGTTTCAGGTTAATAACAAGGATACATATAACATCTAGTCGATGCATAGACTAAAATCGTAAAATATCTAGATGGACTTTAAGAAAGGTGTATGGGCCTATATATCACCTTGTATCCGTTCCAAAAAATTGATTTACACTCTATATTAACTGTTGATAATTGAATAATCAAATTACTTTCATAGCAAGTATCACATGAAAATTATCTTGAAGAAAATCTTAGTTCTTCAATAAATGACCATATAAAAGTATCAATAAATTTTTGCATCATAATTGAACCGGGATGGCCTAACCGATCATGCCAAATAAAATTATCAATAAACATCTGGTTTACAATAGCATGAGCTTTAATTTGTATTAATTCTTATGTAGTACAATATGGATAACAGTGCATGCAATTTTATTAAAATTTTCTTATTGCCTTGAGTTATACTCGTAATATTGAGATAGTCAACATCACTTTGATTGATATTCTCAATATATTTCTATAAATATCTTTAAAATTCAATAAGTCTCTTTGTAACTTTGACGAGTATAATGCATTGTAAATATGGAATAAAGTTTCATTTAGCAATAACATATTTGCTCAGTTTGAGCCTTCTATGATATTAGTACTTCTTGATATAGTACTCACATTATTCTCTTGAATTTAAAATGAGAAAATATGTATAATCATGCACCATTTAATATGTGCTTTATTTCATTCACTTCGGGGAATGAAAAATATGTGCTTTGTATCATTCACTTCGGGGAATGGTAAAATATTAAATATAGCACATTATATCAAATCAGTTATCTATCAAAGATAAACTCTCAAAAGACCTTCTGAAGCATTGATATTTCAGTACTTTGAGATATAGTACTCATATTTCCCTTGTATTTAAATTGGAAAATATTTCTTATGCTTAAGTATTGTATAAGTACTTGCATTGTCTGTTAAACACAAATCACCATAAATTATTGCATATTTTATTCCAGATGCAATCATATTCTTTTAAGGAAAAATTAACATAAAAGATAAATAATATATAAAGTAAGTTAACATAAATAAATAATAAATAAAAGTAAATTAATATATATAAATAAATAAATTAACATTAAATAAAATAAATAAAAGATTAATTATTTTTTTTGCACAAAGAAGATTTGTTTATATTTTCTTTAATTTATCATTCATGATTATGGATAAAGTCCATAATACTTTGGCGTTTGACAAGTACAAGATCAATTGTTTATACCATCGCATTGATAATATAAAGATTTTGATATGATCTCTATCATTCTTGTCATCTTTATAATTCTACTTCTTGTGGATATAAGTATTCTAAAAATAATTATCTTATTCATGCCTATTTTATGATCTCAATCATGACCACAATTACTAATATGGCTTTTATTCTTTCCGCTATAAAATATCACATTCACTTCAGGGAATAGAGCGAAGTCAATGGGTCTTTAAAACCTTTTCACGATATTGTATCTACATGACAACTTTAATGTATAAAATAATCATGCTTGCATTCACTTTAGAGAATGACATAAATCAAATAATCGCATGAAATAATCATCATGCTTCCATTCATTTCAATGAATGTCATAAACCCAATAATTGCATGGAATAAGCATCATGCATGCATTCACTTCAGGGAATACCTCCCATAAAAATTCTTGGATCAAGATGATTTTCGTAACTTAATCTTGGGAGAAGTTTATAGTCGAGTTTTTCGACATAAAAATAATATTGCTTTCAAGCAAATATAAACTTTATAACATTTAAAGTATTAAATAGTAATTGATCAACCAATATATATACAATACATATAAGGAACAAAAATTTAATCCTCATACGCTGCATTATTAAACCAGTACACAAGGTCCTTTAAAAAAAACCTCCTTTAAGACCATTAGCCTCATAGAATGGGATGTTTAGCCAATATCCTTGGATTAAACCAACATAACAAATAACATATTAATTAATTAAAAGTTTAATATTTGTTCTAATATCTTGTAATACTTAGAACATGATTAAAAACATAAACTTTTATTGTAATAATAAAATAAACAAATATTTATTATAAATAAAGATAAAAAATATCAAATTAAATAAGTAAAATATATCAGACTTTCCTCTAATTTGAATATATGGTAGGTTTAATTACCAATATTTTTTAAAAATCTTTTTCGGGAATTATCGACAATCGTCACGGTAATTGAGTCACTTTATCGTTACACAAACAACAAACAACCAAAGGTTTTTTTTAAATTAAAAATAAAATCAAGAAAAAAAAAAAAATAGAATATAATTGAGGGAGAAGAACTTATCTTTGATTCATGCTAGTAATAAATTCTTTTCAATAACACCTTTAAGATTTGAATAATAAATATTATCTTTAAAAATGCAGTAAAGTATGTCTTTTCTATAAATATTATCTTTAATAGTATAATCTCTAAATATATCACATTAAGTATATGCATTGGTCCAAGTAGGTGTAGAATTTATGATACATGCCCATGAAAAGTGTAGAAAGTGATAGTGAGTTGAGCACTTATCACACCCCAAACTCAAACTATTGCTTATCCTCAAGCAATGCAAACCATCAATTTGTCAAACTCTATTCTCTATTGGTCTTATGTTTCCATTTATTCTCCCCACCATAACTATGACTATTCTTTAGACTTAACCTTTTGGTTACCTAAGGGTGTACCTAGAAGACAAACTATTAGGTTTTAGTGTGTATGTGTTTTTGTGGACAAGTTTGATTAAGGGCCTTCTTAGATAAACTCTAAGTTCAAGACAAATAGACTTGGATTAGTGTAATCTTCTTAAAACAACAAAATTTTGAGCCAATTTCGGGCACCTTAAGGATTGTGTTTTTTTTTCTTCTTATTTTTCTTATTTCTTTTGCTATTTTTTCGAATATACTAGAGCCAATTTCGGGCACCTTTAGCCACCTTTCTAAAGATCTAAGTCTTTATCACCTAAGTTTATTAAAAGAATTACTATAGCCAAACAAGTCCCAAAAGTGTTTTTAAGTTCAACCTTATAGTAAACTTCTAAGTTTTTCACCTTAAGTATCCTAGAATTAAGCCTTCAAAATAGAACCTAACTATGGTAAGGAGAAATATTTCTATTACCTTAAAGAATAAACTAAAACAATAATGATGATGGGCAGTGCAAGAGTATGGGTAACAATTTTAAGTAAAGTGGTGGACATAAAAAAAGAATTTTATCACTAAAAACTCCATTTTCATAGAAAGGAAGTGGTAGTGGACTGCCTCGGCATTGGCTCTACACCCCAAAACTCAAACCAAGCATTATCCTCAATGCTTAACTTAGGGGAAAGCAGTAGGTAACAAAATATAAAAAGGAAAACAAACAATTATAAGAACAGCAAAAAAATCATAAGGACTCTGAGGAGCTTTCTTCCACAATTTGTTTTCTAGATCTTGTTGCTGATTGCTACATCCTTGATAATGACGATAACTTTGCTCGTCTTGGTGGTTGAACTCTTGTTGGTGTCACTCATTTCATAGGAGCATTCACTTTTTCTTCTCCTTCATCTTCTGTCTCCATTATATTCATCCCTCTATCATTCTCTGGATCTATCTCGGCATTCTGAATGCTTAGCTCGGCAGAGTCTGAACTCTTATGTACATAGGCATCTATCTAGGTTGATAGACTACCTATTGGGATTGAGGATCTTGGGGGAGTGCTGAAGACTGCCTTCCTCTTGGAAGGTCTTCTATTGGCAGAAGTTGTCATGGTAGAATCAGTTGCCCTAGATGAGCCAGCAGCATGAAATTTGTAAAACCCCAATTTTTACCATAATTCGAGATTTAAATTCTGAAATCTCTAATTACTAAAATCCTAAAATTTTGGAAAATTTTGATTTGAAATTCTAAGGTAAATTCAGAAAGTTGAGTGACCAATTTGGTTATTTGGTAAAATTGGGAGGTTATTTCTCAAACCCTAGAAAGTTCAGGGGTATATCTTGTGATTTACCCTTTTTACTTTGGTTTTTAAGTAACATTTCAGCAGAATGAATCCCCCTTTTTGCTGTAGCCGCTTATTTCTTTTTCTCTCTCGTCTTTGCACTCCATTAAATCCATTCCTTTTGGTTTTCGTTTGAGTCACCAGTGGCCTTGCTAACCTTCACCCGTTAATCGCTTGTGAGCAAGTTTGGTAGTGTTTAAACTCCCTTGTCGTTATTCTTGCCATTGATCTGACTTTTTGCCTTCATCCGTGGCTTACTTAACCGACCTTAGTTCATCGGTATTTCAAGTAAGTTTAACTCAGTTATTCTTATTGTGACTTTTATTTCAGAAATTATGAGTAAGCTTTTGGTTTAGAGTTTTGTTATAGTTGGTGGCTTAGTATTAGTTTTGAATAGTAATTCAGTTATTTTTACCTCATAGGTCCTGTTTCAGCTAGACCGGTATGCGAGATGCGTCCATCTTAGAGTTAGAGGTTCAGTTCTTACAGTGTGTCTCTTCTTGTGCTACATATTTCTGTGCTTATACTATATTATGATATATTTTGTGTATTTCTGAAATATTATTTGTACACTGCTTGATTTAATATTTGAGACTGTTATCTGTTTATACATGGTATCATCATGCATGCATGTGCATTCTATTTTCAAATCAAGCATCTGATTTTCTGAAAAATTGCTACTCGAAAGAGTTCTGATTTATGATTATGCAAATCATATCATGCTTTAACATCGAAAATATTTTCAGATTTTATATCAATAATGTGAGGGAAACCTCCACTTAGTATGTTTTCTGATATCGGACCCTCTGCTTTTCTGTCATGAATCCCTCATCATAACATATCATGTTTCAGTTTTTCTTGAACTCAGAAATATTTTTAGAAACTTTTCAGAAATGTAAAACACGTTTTGTTTATGACTGTTTGCACTTTAGAGAGACACTAAGCTCTTTAGCTTACACCTCTTTAGTTTGTTTTTCAGATTCTCAGACCAGTTTAGGCGAACCGGTATTTGGAACATCTCGCATATTATTCAGATACATTATTCTTCAGTATGATTCTGTAATTATTTCAGTTTTAATATTTTTATCTGTTATGAAACGTTTTATACTTTCTGAATTTATTGAATACATGTTTTTCTGAATCTATTTTCGGATATTATAAATGTTATTAAGATATTTTTTTAAGCATTTGTATTTGTATAATTGAAATCCCCAAATTGTTTTCCTAATTTGTCAAAGTAACCCTAATTTTGAAATTATTTAACCTAAAATAATTACTTGAGGGGAAAGTTTTTGTAACTTGATTTCCAAGTTTTGATCTAAGAAATTAGGTCGAAATTGGGGGTTACAAAATTGTTATTGAGGACCTATGGAGAAGAATGGTCTTGGTCCTCCTAGAGTTGGTGTTGTTTCTCTGTAGGGTGCAGCTGTCACGAACATGTTGGTTGGAAATTCTAGAAACTGCACCCCTTGGTTTGGAAAGTTGTGGAGCATCATTTGAGCAAGTGTGTTGTTGAAGTCTCTTTGATACTCCATGTATCTTTGTTGCCTAAGGTTCATGGTTGTCATCCTTTGTAGAATCTTCTGGTATGGGTCTACTGCGGCAGTGGTATGGGCAGCATCATGTATGTCTTCCATGTACTAGGCCTCGGCAGTAGTGTCAGCAGTGAACTACTGCGGAGTTTCCTGGATTAGTTCTGCTTGAGTGATCTGCATAACTTTGTGGAAGAAGTATCTGGTTCATCCTTTTCTTTGGGGTGTGAATTCATCTGTCTCGACAGTGGGTACACCTGCAGCATTACAAATACTAGTGATTAAAGAAGAGAAATATAAAAGGAATTTATCCTTCTTACTGCATTCGTAAATTTCACGTAAAATTATTTCTCCATTGATACTTCTTTTGTTGATGATTGATTGTATGAGCACCAATCTCTTTCGGTCCACCGTGCTGTTATGGGAGGTTGAGGTAAGGCGTCTCTTTACAAAGGTGTTCTAAAGTTTGGCCTCGGGTTTCAAATTTTACCTTGCTACGGATCCTTTATGGGAACCGGTCTTCCATAGGGTATTATCGTAGCAGAGGTCGTCCTTTATCAGTTCGTAGTCTTGAGTGGTGACATCATCCAAAAATTCAGCATGGATATCACGTATAGGGACAAGGCCATAAAAATCGTTGATTATCTCGGCATCGATCCTGACAGGCCTACCTCGACCGTGGACAAAGAGAGAGTACTTGCTTAGCCCGTGCGTATAGAATTCTCGTACGATGGTGGCATTGGCTTGGAGAGGTTGTAGGCAGAAAATCTTTCATTCTTGATATTTAATCTTGTCGAACAAGTAGTGTTCGATGTTGAAGTCTTCTTCCTCTGAATGTTGGAATCTTTTTTCCTCCCATAACTATCAAGAGATGAAGGACCTGTTGAAGCGTTCTTCAACGGCGGCAGGGGCGAATCATTTGTAGGTGGTCATCGATGAGCAATTGAAAATTAAGAGTCTTAGAGAAATTCTTGAAGATTTTTTGAAAATTTCGAGAAGGTTATGAGTAGGAAGAGTATTGTGAAAGCAAGATTATCAAATATTCTAAAGAAAGGAATGCAAGAGTGAATAGTTCAAGAGGAAGCAAGTTCTTATAAAGGCTACGACAGTGTGACCGTTTTAACCACTAGCCGTTTTGTAGCCATTTGATTTTTACTTCCCGTTCGCATTTACTTTCGCAGCAGGAATCTCGGTAGATAGCCGTTACACTGTTTCTGCCCGTTGAGACTGCTGCGGCTCTAACACTGTTTACTTTCTTGGCTAAATTCCTGTTATGAACTATTTCTCCTTTATTCTTGCTTATTGTCCTGAACAATTATAAACATCAAACAAAAACTAAAATTAAAGATAAAAACATAAATTCTAAACTAAAGCTAATCATAATATAATAAATAAAAATAGAAGGGAAGAAATTATGTTACTTGGTGCATGTATAAAAAACGTATTTAAGTGCAAGTGTACACGACAAGTAATATAATGATAAGTATTTATCGAATATCGTTCTCCACAGGGACTGATGTACCTAATATGCCTCCTTCTTCCTTGCTCCTAAGTTAATAAAAATAAAAACACAAGTAAAAAGATTTGTTGAATAACTAAAGAACAAAATCTTAAATAAAAGGTTGAGAACGAATAGAGAGAATGGGTAGGTCCAGTTGTATCATATAGTGGATTCGATTGATCTATTCTTGTTCAATACAATGGCACTGCACTGCCTCGGCAGTACTGCGGATATTGTCTCGGCAGCGGCAATGTTCTTTGTCGCGGCAATCTCTTGCTCTTGGGTAGAATTACCAAAGTTCGACAAAGTGTCCTTGAATGATTTCGCTTATCTCTAAGTCGAAATACTATTGATAACTAGTCCTTGATGATACCTCTCGGCGTGAATCAATTATAATCACCAACCAATCCCAAACTTCTTTTAGCCGCTGAAACTCTTAACCTATCTTTAGGCCGAGTTAGTGTCTACAACACTGCACTTATCCCTTTCGTGAATCTAACTCTCTCGATATTAGATAAATGGATTAACTACAAGCTCCTCTCTCGAGTTTGAATGTAAGAACAAAGAATGGCAATATGATAAGGAAACTTTGATATTCTTATTGTATTGAAACAAAGAAACAAAATACAATCTTCTCACACTAATATTCAACAACCTTCACCTAACTCTAAGAAAGCTTAAAACATATTGTATTGAAGAACACAATTCTTAGGGTAAAGCTTTCTCTCTAATTCTGCTCTCCCTTCTACACATTCTACGGTTCATGTATTTATAGTCTAAAGCTAGGGTAACTTTTCCTAAGTAGAATATAACTTGGAGTAGGAAACAAGTAATAAAAATATAATATTTTCAAGTTTAATTCTATCTAGAAGACTATTCCCGCGTGGCCTTTGACTTGGTCTTTTCACGTGCTACTCTGCTCCAATCCAAACGCTTCAAGTTTAGACATTCTCAGCTTATTTTTCTCTTTCAATGGCCCAACATCAGTACTGGAATTTCTGCTGCCGCGACATTGCTTCTACCTTCGGTATTGCTGCTTCCTCGGTAGGTAATTCCTGCAACTACACAAAAACAAGCCATAAAGCCTTCTTTTCTCACAAATATCATCTTTATATGTTGTGGCATGAAAATGTTGATTATTGACCAATAAGTATATGTATTAGTTCAAATTAGTGGGCAATGAGTATATATTGTTTAGGAAAAGAATAATAAATAATAGCCTTTTTAAACACTCATCAAATACCCCCAAACTCAAACTATTGTTTGTCCTCAAGCAATGCAAAACATCAAATTGCCTAACCTTATTCTTCCTTGGTCTTAATTTTCCATCTATTCTCCATCATAACTATGTCTATCTTTTAGTCTTAGCCTTTAGTTTACTCAATGATTTCTACTCGAAAATAAACTATAAGATTATGTGAGTGTGTGGGTTTTTTTGGACAAGGTTGATTAAAGGCTTTCTTAGATAAACTCTAAGTTCAAGACAAGTAGATTTGGAAAGGTTATTTCTCTTCTAAAAACATCAATCACTTGAGCCTGTTTTGGTCACCTCAAGAGTTGTACTTCCTTCTATTTTTCTTTCTTTTCTTAGGTATACTAGATCCGGTTTTGGGCACCTCTAGCATGAAGAAGAGTAATTTCCTAGAGCCAGTATAGGCACCTCTAGTCATATTCCATAGAATCTAAGTCTTTATCACCTAAGTTTATTAACAGAACTCCTAAATCAAACAAGTCCCAAAAGTGTTTGTTGATTCTAACCTTATAGTAAACTTTTAAGTTTTATTCCTTAAGTATTCCAAGGTTATTTCTTCAAAACAGAACCTAGTCATGGTAAGGAAAACGATTTCTAAAGCCTTAAAAGAATAAAATAAGGCAAAAATGATGTAAGGCAGTACAAAAGTAAAGACAATTATTTCAAGTAAAGGCAGGTATAAAGAAAAAAAATTGAATTAAGGCATCAAATTACTTCTTTTTCTGATATTGTCGCTCGATAGTGGACTGCCCTTGGCAGTGCACTCATACCCCCAAACTCAAACTGAGCATTGTCCTCAATGCTCTAATCTCACAGCAATTAAAAGAAAATAAATAAAAACAAAGGCAGTAATTTTATTCTAATTCTGAAGAGCTGCTGGAAACAGTTGCTCTTGTAGGTTTTCCTGCCGATGCTTTTATTCTGGACCCTTTTCCTGGTGAGTGTTGTATCTTTGCTTGTCTAGGTGGCTGCACTCTTTTGTTCGTTGGCTTCGGCCTTGGGGCAGTGACTTCTTCTCCTTCTTCTTCGTCACTGAGGACTTCTGTCTGCATCATGTGCGTTCCTCCTTCTGCCTCGGCATATGGGATTCCTTGTTGATCATGTGGCGTGAGTTGTGATGGTCATACTCATCAATCTCCCTAGAGAGACTATCCCTAGAGAGGCTGACCATTGGGATGGGGCGGTTTGGTGGAAAGTTGTAAACAACTCTCCTTTTTTATGGTCGTCTACCGGCGGAAGATGCCACGGCAGTGTCTGCTGGTCTGGATGGTCCAGCACCGTGGAATTGTTGTTGTGGTCTTGCAGTGAAGAATGGTCTTGGCCCTGGGGTAGGGGTAGTTTCTGTGTAGGGTGCAGCAGTGATAAATATATTTGCTGGGAATTCTGGAAATTACATTCCATAAGAGGGGAAATTTTGTGTCATCATGTGTGTGAGAGTGTTGTTGAAGTCTCTCTGATACTCTATGTATCGTTGTTGTCGGAGGTCCATGTCTACCATCCTCTAGAGAATCTCCTGGTACGGATCTGCTTCGGTGGGGGCTTTGATAGTGCCTGATACATCTACTGTGTACTGCCCTCCAACAGTGTAGTCGGTAGTGAACTGTTGGGGTGTTTCCTGCACTAGTTCTGCTTGCATTATCTGCATTATTCTGTGG
The DNA here is from genome assembly GCA_035048815.1 of Abelmoschus esculentus. Classification (NCBI taxonomy): domain Eukaryota; kingdom Viridiplantae; phylum Streptophyta; class Magnoliopsida; order Malvales; family Malvaceae; genus Abelmoschus; species Abelmoschus esculentus. The sequence goes on along the minus strand of JAUCBN010000013.1, from coordinate 8,544,016 downwards.
CAGAATTCTCTGGTCCAGCCATATCTTTGAGTTGAGTATTCATCTGTTTCTTCTATTGGAACACCTGCAACAATATACAAGGCAGATATTAAACAAGGGAAATATAAAGGATCTTTTTGTTTCTTACCGTAATCATAAATTTCTTGAAGGATGATCTCTCCAACATCAATGCTTCTCTTGTTCATAATTGAATGGATCAATACTAATCTTTTCCGGTCCACTGTGTTGTTGTGGGAAGTAGGCATAAGGCGTCTCTTGACAAATGTGCACCACATTTTTGCCTCGGGCTTGAGGCTTTTCCTTGTCACCGAACCTCTATGGGAAACGGTTTCCCATGGAGTGTTGTCGTAACAGAGGTCATCCTTGATTAGCTCGTAGGCTTGGGTGGTGATCCCTTCCATGAATTCGGCATGTCGATTACAGATGGGGATGATTTTATAAAAGTCATTAATTACTTCTGCTTCAAGACGGACAAGCTTCCTCGGCAGTGGACAAATAGGTTGCTCTCGCTCGGTAGATGTGCATAAAATTCTCGCAATATTGTTGCATTAGCCGGCCGTGGTTGCATGTAGAAGAATTCCCATTCTTGGTATGTAATTTTTTCCATCAAGTAGTTGTCGTGGCCAAAATTCTCCTCTTTCCTGATTTGAAATCCTTGCTCTTCCCACAGCTGCCGAGCAACAAATGATCTATTGAATCGTTCAGCAACAGCGGTAGGATAGAAGCGGTTGTAAGTGACCATGGATGATTCTTGAATAATTGGGATATTGATGAGAGATTCTTTGAAAATTAATCTTGGCAGATATAGTCGTTTGAATTTTTAGTCGTTTGGCTTTTCTACCGTTTCAAATATTAACTACTGGCAATAACTGTCATGGCAGAAAATTCGTCAGATAACCGTTACACTATTTCTGCCCGTTATAACTGTTGCAGCTCTAACACTATGCTCTGCCGCGGTAAAGGACTTCCTGTTGTGTACTGTTTCTCTATTATTCTTGTTTTATTATCCTAAAAATAAATAAATGAGATAAAAATATTTCAAATATAATTATTGATGTACTTAAATAAATAAAATAATAAAAATAAAATTCTAAAAATTATTAATCTAAATTAATCCTAATATAATAATCTTATGAGTAGGGAAGAAATTAAGTTACTTGAGGAGTGAATGAAAATGCATCTCCCAATTTGTCCTTCTCTTTATGGCCAAGATGATGGTTCTGTGATTGTTGGCCATTCTTATCAAGTTGTTCTTTGTGTGCTGCCTCTGTTGTGGATTTAATTCTTTTTCCAAACATTCTGCCAAGCATGTTGTCAAGGTAGGATATTTTGGTGTTTGTGGTATAGATGGCCTTGCACTCTTTTGGATCCTCAGAATTGTTTAGATTGTGTAAGGCATTAAATTTGACTTGTTGGTCATTGATCCTCATAGCCAACTCTCCATTTTCCACATCTATCAAGGTTCGTCCAGTAGTAAGGAAAGGTCTTCCTAGGATGATCGGTACTTTTTCATCTGCTTCACAATCAAGGACAAGAAAGTCAATTGGAAAAATAAATTTATCGACTCTTACCAGTATTTCTTCAATTTTTCCTTCGGGGTGCACATATGATCGATCCGCAAGTTAGAGCAACACTATTGTTGGTTTTGCCCTTCCTATGTTGAGTTTTTGAAAAACTGATTTGGGCATTAGGTTGATGATTGCTTCAAGGTCACATAGGACCTTTCCTTCATAGTTATTCCCAATCGCACAAGGTATGGTGAAACAGCCAGGGTCCTTCAATTTGGGTGGCATGCGATTATATAACATTGCCATGCACCCTTCAGTTGCTGACACTATCTCAAACTCACCTAGCCTCTTCCTTTTAGACACAATGTCCTTCAAGAATTTAGCGTAGTTGGGCATTTGTTCAATTGCCTCAATAAGTGGCAAGTTGATGTGGACTTGTTTCAGAATATCAAGAAATTTCTTAAATTGATGGTCATGTTTCTATTTGTTCAGCCTTTGTGGGAAAGGTGGTGGTGGTCTCATCTCATCCAGGGTTTCATTAGATTGGAATTTAATACCTAGGACCATTGTTTGTCTTACTGCCTCGGCAGGTAGTGCAGGTGCTGCCGAGCTTTCTGCTGGGGCATCATCTTTATGCTCAATCTGTTCAGCATACAATTCCTCCTTATCTGTATCTTCTTGTATTGTTTAGGGGGCTTTGGTTGCTGAATTGCCCATTGTTTCTTTCAGTTGTATGTCACTTCTTGTTGTAATTGCTTTGCATTGTTCATGGTCCATTCCTTTAGCAACTTCATTATTGCTAGGTAATCCCCCTTGTGGTCTTGTATTTTGTCTTATAGCGAATTGAACAATTTGGGTTTCTAATGATTTTATTGCAGCATCTTGGTTTTGTAGCCTTATCTCTGTTCTATTCATGAAGTCATCAGTCCTTTTCATGAAACTACTGTTCTCAGCCATATATGATTCAATTTTCATAATAAAGGACTTGAGAGTATTTTCTAGTGAATTTATAGGTTGTTGCTGCTGATGCATTTACTGCTGCGGCAGTGGCTGTTGCATCTGCTGCTGCGGCAGTGGTTGATAATTGGAGGTCTGGTTGGTGGGGTTTAAGGCATTGTTTGGGTTGCTCCATGAAAAGTTTGGGTGCCTTTTCCAAGCCGGATTATATGTATTTGACATCATGTTGTTGTTCCGGTTATAATTTCCCACATAAAATCCAGTTTCCTCGTCTTGCATATACTCAGAAGAATTTATAGCATTCACTTCTTGAGTATTCTTTTGTACTTGCATGTTCTGAACCATTTTTCTTAATGATGCCAATTGTGCTGCCACTGAATTGTTGGTTTTTAATTCATTTATTATGGAAATTGGAAATCGTTCCTTGCGAGTTTGTTCAGAATCTCTATTGCTTCTTCCGGTGCCTTGTCAAGGAGTGTGTCGTTTGTTGAGGCATCCAACATCATTCTAGTCAGGGTATTGGTGGCATTATAGAACATGGTTACATGTGTCCATAATGGGAATCCATGTAGTGGACATCTGTTCAGTAACTCTCTGTAGCGTTCTCAAGCCTCGTACATAGGTTCGTCATCAGCCTGTCTAAATGAAGTGATCTCATTGCGGATTCTATCATATAAATTTGTAGGGTTAAATCTCGTAATAAATTCTCGGTAGAGTTCACTCCAAGATCCAATTGATCCTGCCGGAATGCTGTTTAACCAGGTTTTGGCCCTATCCCTCAATGAATAGGGGAAGAGTTTCAGCCTCAAAATATCTTCATGTACTCCTTGGATTTTGAAAGAAATGCATACTTCCATGAAGGATTTAAGATGTTGTCTGGCATCTTCTGTTGCAGCTCCACTGAATTGTCCAATAGTATTGAGCATATTGAACATTACTGGTTTAAGTTCAAAGTGGGTTGTCTCAATCTCTGGTGTAACAACTCTAGGGTTTAATCCATTTAAATCTTTTACCAAAAAGTCTCAAACAGTTAGTTGTCGCGATAGTGGTTGCAGCAGAGGTTGTTGTTGCTGGCCTCCAATGCCTTCATGTAGGTTCTAATTTCCTAGATTCACTGTCATGGCTCCTTGGATCTATCTTCTCAGTCTTTGATAAATCCTTTCGATTTCTGGGTCAATATCACGTAAGGAATGCTAGGGTTAGCCCTGGTCATACACCAAAGATAAAATAGATTAAATTTTTTTAAAAAAAATTTATAACAACTTAAAAGTAAGAAAATTAAAAAAAACAAAATTTAGTTGTCAGTCTCCGTCAACGACGCCAAAAACTTGATGCGTGTATAAAAAGCGTATTTAAGTGCAAGTGTACACGTCAAGTAAAATAATGATAAGTATTTATCGAATATCATTCTCCACATGGACTGGTATACTTAATATACCTCATTCTCCTTCCTTGCTCCTGAAGTTAATAAAAATAAAAACACAAGTAAAAAGATTTGTTGAATAACTAATGAACAAAATCTTAAATAAAAGGTTGAGAACGAATAGAGAAAATGGGTAGGATCTAGTTGTATCATATAGTGGATTCGATTGATCTATTCTTGTTCAATACAATGGCACTACACTGCCTGGGCAGTACTACAGATACTGTTTTGGCAGCGATAATGTTCTCTGCCGCGGCAATCTCTTGCTCTTGGGCAGAATTACCAAAGTTCGACAAAGTGTCCTTGAATGATTCCGCTTATCTCTAAGTCGAAATACTATTGATAACTAGTCCTTGATGATACCTCTCGGCGTGAATCAATTATAATAACCAACCAATCTCACACTTCTTTTAGCCGCTGAAACTCTTAACCTATCTTTAGGCCGAGTTAGTATCTACAACACCGCACTTACCCCTTTCGTGAATCTAACTCTCTCGATATTAGATAAATGGATTAACTACAAGCTCCTCTCTCGAGTTTGAATATAAGAAAAAAGAATGGCAATAGGATAAGCAAACTTTGATATTCTTATTGTATTGAAACAAAGAAACAAAATACAATCTTCTCACATTAATATTCAACAACCTTCACCTAACCCTAAGAAAGCTTAGAACATATTGTATTGAAGAACACAATTCTTAGGGTAAAGCTTTCTCTCTAATTCGGCTCTCCCTTCTATACATTGGATGACTCATGTATTTATAGTCTAGACCTAGGGTAACTTTTCCTAAGTAGAATATAACTTGAAGTAAGAAATAAGTAATAAAAATATAATATTTTCAAGTTTAATTCTATCTAGAAGACTATTCTTGCGTGGCCTTTGACTTGATCTTTTCACGTACTACTCTGCTTTAATCCAAACGCTTTAAGTTCAGGCATTCTCAGCTCATTTTTCTCTTTCAATCGCCTAGCATCAGTATTGGAATTTCTGCTACTACGGTATTGCTTCTGCCTTCGGCACTACTGCTTCCTCGGCAGGTAATTCCTGCAACTACACAAAAACAAGTCATAAATCCTTCTTTTCTCGCAAATATCATCTTTATATGTTGTGGCAGGAAAATGTTAATTATTGAGCAATAAGTATATGTATCGGTTCAAATTAGTAGGCAATAAGTACATATTTTTTAGGAAAAGAATAATAAATAATAGCCTTTTTAAACACTCATCATTATTGGTGGAGTGCATATAAATGCATCTCACAATCTTTTTATCACTTGTTGGCCAGAGTTTTCTTCAAGTGTTGGCCATTAGCTTTAAGTTCTTCCCTTTTTATTTTGATCTTCACTGCACCATGTTTGTCTGGATAGTATATTGTGTTGTTAGTTTCCTTCACCTTTGCCTTACTTTTCCTGCCAAAAATTCTACCATAGTAGATATCTAATTTTTTGTCGAGCATGTTGTCCAGGCTGTGACTTTTACAGTAGGATTCCTTTGTGTCTGCATCTGTGGTGTGAAGGATTTTGCATTCTTCTGCATCATCATACCTTTTCAGATTGTGGAAGACATTGAGTTTAACTTGTTGGTCATTGACCCCCATAGTTAACTCTCATTTTTCCATATCTATGAGCATACGTCCAGTGGCAAGGAAAGGTCTCCCAAGGATGATCGGTGCATTATCATCTGCTCCACAATCAAGGACAAGAAAACCAGCAAGAAAAACAAATTTGTCTACCCTTACCAATATGTCCTCGATTTTTCCTTCGGGTTGCACGTATGATCGATCCGTAAGTTGAAGCATTATAGTAGTAGGTTTTGCCCTTCCAATTCCAAACTTTTGAAAGATAGATTTGGGCATTAGATTGATGCTTGCTCCAAAGCCGCATAGAGCCTTACCTTTATGGTGGTTACCAATTGCACAAGGTATGGTAAAGCAACCAGGATCCTTCAACTTTGGTGGCATGCGATTGTGTAGCAATGTCATGCTTCCTTCAGTTGCTGCCACTGTTTCAAACTCACGTAGCCTCTTTCTTTTAGACACAATGTCCTTCAAGAATTTAGCATAATTAGGCATTTGTTCAATTGCCTCAAAAAAGGTAAGTTGATGTGGACTTGCTTTAAGATGTCTAGAAATTTTTTGAATTGGTGATCTTGTTTTTGCTTTTTCAACTTTTTTGGGAAGGTGGTGGTGGTCTCATCTCTTCTAGGATCTCATTGGTTTAGAATTTAATACATGGAACCACTTTGTTTATCACTGTCTCGGCAGCTTGCTCAGGTGTTGTCGTGCTCTTTGCTGGGGCAGTGTTCTCATGATCAGGTTGTTCAGCATCCAAGTCCTTTTCTGGTTAATCTTGTATTGCTAGTGGGACTTTGTTTGCTGAACTGCTTGATGTCTCCTTAAGTTATAGGTCACTTCTTGTAGTGATTGCTTTGCATTGTTCATGGCCCATTCCTTTAGCAACTTCAGTATTGTTGGGTAGCCCTCCTTATGGTCTAGTATTCTGTCTTTGAGCAAATTGATCAACTTGGTTTTCCAGTGATTTAATTGTTGCCTCTTGATTTTGCAGCCTCACCTTAGTTCTATTCATGAAGTCATTAGTTCTCTTTATGAAACTGTTGTTCTCATCCATATATGATTTTGTTTTCATCATGAAGGCCTTGAGAGTGTTTTCTAATGAATTCATGGGTTGTTGCTGATGCATATGCTGCTGCGGCATTGACTGTTGTACCTACTGTGGCGGTAGTGGATGCTGATAACCTGAGGCTTGGTTAGTGGGGTTCAAGGCATTATTAGGATTACTCTATGAAAAATTTGGGTGCCTTTTCCATACAGGATTATATGTGTTGGGCATCATATTATTAGTCTGGTTGTAGTTTCCCACATAAAAAACAGATTCCTCATCTTGCATATACTCAGAAGAATTGATCGTTTTAACCTCATTAGTATTTTGTTGCAATTGCATATTCTGAACCATCTTATTTAGAAAAGCCAATTGTGCTGCCACCGAGTTGATAGTTTCTAGTTCATTTACTATGGCTTGGCGTCTTACTCCTTCTCGCCTAGAAGTAGGGAATTGAAAATCGTTCCTTGCGAGTTTGTTCAGAATCTCAATAGCTTCTTCCGGAGCGTTGTCAAGGGGTGTTCCGTTTGCCGAGGCATCTAACATCATCCTTGTCAGGGCATTAATAGCATTGTAGAATATGGTCACTTGTGTTCATAGTGGAAATCCATGCAATAGACACTTGTTCAGTAACTCTTTGTAGCGCTCTCATGCCTCGTACATAGGTTCGTCATCAGCCTATCGAAAAGAATTAATTTCATTACGGATTCGATCATATAAGTTGGTAGGATTAAAACGCGTAACGAATTCTCGGTAGAGTTCACTCCAAGATCCTATAGATCCTACCGGAATGCTATTTAACCAGGTCTTGGCCCTATCCCTCAGTGAATAGGGAAAAAGTTTTAATCTCAAAATATCTTCATGGACTCTTTGAATTTTGAATGAGTTGCAAACTTCCATGAAGGACTTGAGAAGTTGCCCGGCATCTTCAGTTGCAGACCCACTAAATTGTTGAATAGTATTAAGCATATTGAATATCACAGGTTTCAATTCAAAGTGGGTTGCTTCTATATCTGGTGTAGCAACTCCAGGGTTCAATCCATTCAGATCTTCCATCAGAAAATCTCTAACAGTTAGTTATCGCGGCAGTGGTTGCTGTGGAAGGCCTCCATTATCGGCAGGTAAGTTTTGATTTCCTTGATTTACTGTCATGGCTCCTTGGATCTTTCTCCTCAATCCTTTATAGGTACGTTCGATTTCTAGATCAATCTCGTACAACGGATTGCTTGGGTTGGTCCTGGTCATACACCAAAAATAAACCAAGTAAAATAAAAATTAAAAAAAATTAAAATAACTAAAAAGTAAGAAAATAAAGAAAACAAAATTTAGTTGTCAATCCCCGATAACGGCGCCAAAAACTTGATGTGTGTCAAATATGCGCAATTAGTGCAAGGGAACACATCGCAAGTAATAAAGTGATAAGTATATCAGATATCGTCTCCACAGGGATTGATGTACTTAATATGTCTTCTTTTGTCTTCTTGCTCTGTAAAAAGAAATAATAAAAACACAAGTGATTGATTTGAGATTTAACTAAATAAAACAATTAAAAAAACTAAATAAAAGGAGATCAAATTAAGAAAGAGGGTAGGATTCAATTGTGTTGTATAGTTGATTTGATTGATTTGTTTTTGTCCAATGCAATTGCGCTACACTGCCTCGGCAGTACTGCAGATTACTGTCTTGGCAGCGATAGTATTTTCTATCGCGATAATCCCTTGCTCTTGGGCAGATTTTACCAAAGTTCGGCAAAGTGTCCTTTGATGGTTTCGCTTATCCCTAAGTCAAAATACTATTGATGACCAGTCCTTGATGATATCTCCCAGCGTTAATCAATTATAACCAACAACCAATCCAACACTTCTTTTAGCCGCTAAAACTCCAACCTATTCCTAGGCCGAGTTAGTATTTTTCAATCAAGTCAAATACCGCACTGACTCCTTTCGTGAGTCTAACTCTCCCGAGTCTAGACAAATAGATTACTTACAAACTTCTCTCCCGAGCTTAGATGCAAGAACAAAAAATGGCAAAGAGTAAGCAAACCTTGATATTTTATTACATTGAAAACAAGAAACAAGATACAATCTCTTCTCACTAATACTTAACAACTTTCACCTAACCCTAAGAAAGCTTAGAACATGATAGAAAAAATAACAATTATTCCTAGGGTGAACTCTCTCAATTCGGCTCTCTTCTTCCCTTGGACGGCTATGCCTTATATAGGTTTGGCCTAGGGCAAACCTTTCCTAACTAGAATACAACTTGGAGTAGGGAACAAGTTATGTACATAGGTTAAATATTTCCAAGTTTAATTCTTCTAGAAGGTTTTTCCCACGTGGCCTTGTCTTTGGGCTTTCTTCAGGCTATTCAGCTTCGATCCTTGGGCTTCTTGTCCAGCAACGTTCTCCTTATTTTTCTCCTCAGTTTGCTTGCCATATTGCTAATTATTCTCTGCTACCTCGGCATCAGGTTCTGCCTCGGTAATATTTTTTCCTGCATAGACATAAAAATGCAATAAAGTATGTCTTTTCTATAAATATTATCTTTAATAGCATAATCCTTAAATATATCACATTAAGTATATGCATTGGTCCAAGTAGGTATAGAATTTATGATACATGCCCATGAAAAGTATAGAAAGTGATAGTGAGTTGAGCACTTATCAATTGTGTACAATACTTTGTCTAAAAGTCTATATTTATAGACATATGATGGAAACCCTAATTTCAATATGTATTAAACCTAATAACAAAGCCCACTAAAATTTAATTTAATATATAGATATTCACCATGAATAAAGTTATTCATAATATTTTTTTTACAAATGCTACTGAATTTTATTAAATCCATAAAAAATTATAATTACATTGTCTTCAAGAAGCATTTTACAACCCAAAAAACAGAGAAATTAAAATTCTTATGGAATTAAGCATACCAATAAAATTCAGAAGCTTCTTGAATCTCCTTGTCTCTGTCCAAACAAGACGCATATAGAAGGAAAGAGTTGTAGACAATCCAAACTGTCATGTAAAAAGCATCGTTACCCAAGACTGAATTCATCGGCAAACAACCATCAACCGGAGTGGGGATATAACTTTTCAAAAGATCATCGACAGAAATATAAATCAGAAACTAGTGTCGATTGAATCAAACCACAAGAGCAGATAAATTAAACCACTGACAAACAACAATCGATCGCTAGGGTATGCTGCAACGTGCCACAAGAGCGGATGAATCAAACCACAAAACAAAAACATGTCACATAGACAGAAGAAAACGTGTCACAAGGACAGAAAACGTGCTATAAAAGCAGAAATTTCTTATTAAAATTAAAAATAAAAGTAATAGATTTATAGATCCTATGGTCGACAACCAATACTAGGATTGATTGTCGATCACCGACCAAAGAGAAAGATCAAAGTGAAGAACGATTAAGAATAAAAGAATTTTAGAGAAAGAAGAGAGCGGATAGGATAAGGTTTTCTTATTAGTTATTCATAATATATATAGTATAATATAATTCATACATGCGGTGTGCTCTATATTAATACATTAAGATTTTATGTCTCGTATGAAATATACATATCTTTTGACTTATGTTTTTTTCTTGATTATTGTTCATTTATAAATGATTATGGTATGTTTATATTATTTGATTTTCCTTTTTTATTCCATCGTATGTTTTATTTTATTTTAACTTATTTTTTCTTTTATTTTAACTTATTTTTTCTTCAATTTTCCTTTTCATATTGTGTTATTTTATTTTTTATTTCCTTTTATGTAACCTTACATTTAATGTTATTCTATTGATTATTCCTTGTTTTGTTTTTAAATTGTTGTCTAATATATTCATACCTTTATTTGTACGTAATTGTCATATATTTATACCATAGAATACGTGTAGTACTGTACATACATTTAAATTGGTAGGTTATACTCCTTCCGTTCCACTTATAATGTCCGATATTGATTTTTTAAAAGTAAACATTTTAAAACATTGATGATGATTATTTTAAATATTTTAATTTATTAAATTTTATAAAATATATATTTTTAAACTATTTGATTAAAGGTTTTTAAAATATATATTTTTTATATTTTTATCAATAATAGATTTAAAGTTATAATGAGTCGGTGTTAAAAAAATAATTTAAAAAATCAAAACTAAACAAATAACGTAGGACGGAAATAATATAATTATCATTATTTAAAATCTTGTTTTTAATTATTCCTTTAATACATTTTTAATTCATGTTTTTTGCCTTTAATTCATAAATTGTTATGGTATGTTCATATCATTCTGATTTAGTATAGTAACATATTCATATTTAATTTTACGTTTCATTTTTAGAATTTTTTATTTCCGTGTATTTTAATATTATTTATTTCATAGCTCTTTTTTATCTCCTCGTTTTTTGTCATCTATTTTCTTTATTTATATTATTCATTGTTTGTTTTGATTTTGTCGTATCAGAATGCATAGCATTATATTAAATTGTTAGCGAAGCATATCATTATATTAAATTGTTAGCGTAGCGCTCTCTTTTATGACGATAAATTTAGTTACAAGTCTAAGATTTTAGATGGTAGTTTTTTATTTATTCTTTAAAAATGAAAAATTATTTATAATTTAATCGAATTTTAATTTATTCGTCATTTTAATTCATAAAATTTGATGTTAATAAAATAATAATTAAATCAATATTAATTTTAGGCAGTGTGAAATGTTAATCTTTTCTCATCCATAACCAACTCTCAAACTCTTATTTTAAATCTTTGATTTTGTTTTATGATATTCGACCTAACAAACTGATTAGTGACAGCTACATATTTTCCAAAGCACCCAAAATCTTCTCTTTAATTAATTTCCAAATAAAGAGCTGATACACTTTATATACTAGAAGTAATTATTTTTCACAAAAACGGTCGCTACAGAATCCCTGATGTACTACTCCAAAATACTTTTTTCTTCTAAAAACACGTTTGACTAGCCTGGGTCCGAATTAAGAGAGGATGGAACCATGAAATTTATTGGAACTGAATATTATGTCTTTCCGGCGCTCGAGGCCCACAGATATTATTGAATAATAACAAGTGAAAAACAAATACATGGATTGATGAAGAATTGTTCTAACCCAAACGAGTAACGGCAGCATGAATGGCATCAGCCAGATGAGGAACCGTCTTGGAGCTAAGACCCGCCATGCTAATCCTCCTGTACAAAAATGTCAAAAAATATATATAAGTTTACTTGTGAGCAACAACTGGTTTAGAGCTCTTCTTTTCTTTTTCATAACTGTGTTGGGCACATATACGTAGGGACAAAACTAAGATCAAATATTAAGAGGGGTAAAAATCAATTAAATTTTTAAATCTAAAAATTGAAGAAAAAAAACCTTATTTTATTATTATTTAAACTGAGAGGGACCTCATGTGTAGTTATACTAAAAAATTTGGGATGGGCATACACAATGTAGCTTCATCCCTGCATATCCGCACATAGATGGTCGGATAAATACATGTATCCGACACTCACCCCTCAATCCAAGTAACATAGGACGATAATCGACTTACCCGTCAGAAGTCATGTAGATGTGGTATTCTCTGGTCATAAATTCTACTTGCTTTGAATTTAGTCCGGTAAAGGTAAACATTCCGATTTGTTTGATGATATGACTCCAGTCACCGGGCGTTCCTGACAAATGGAAAAGACCGGAAAATTGAGAAAGTGACAAATACTTGGGATGAACTATTTGCCAAGGTAGGCTGCTTAAATAGAAGAAATGGAAGGCATGTGAGAAGAAGTTGAAAGAAAATTAGGAACTTTGAGATGACCTCTAGTACGCAAATCATCAAAAAGTTGTTCGCGCATGCTTTTGATACAGTCAGCCATCGCCTTTAACTCAATTGTCCATTCGTTGAACATGTTGCTGTTTGTTAGAAGCAAACAATAGAAAACCGATAAAGAGCAGCAAACTAAATGATGCCGGAAAGAGCGGCGCAGAGAATCATGGGTGAAGGGGTGCATACCTGTCCTTCAGGATGGTAGCCACAATGGATGCGCCGTGAATCGGTGGATTCGAAAACATTGGCCGAATAACAAGCTTCAACTGGCTCTCGACCCTGCTTGCTACTTCAGCTGTCTTGCAGACCTATTGACAATGAAATTTGACAAGAATCTGAATACATTCTTCATGTCCACAAATAATGAGGCAGACAAACAATAAAGAAAAGCCTTTTAGATTAAAAGATTATAGAATCTCATAGGTATCAAATCCGAGTCTTACAACACTCAGTGCACCAACACGTTCCCCATAGAGGCCCATGTTCTTTGCATAACTCTGAGCTACAAAGCATTCACCACCATCAGCGACAAACATACGAATCGACTGTGCATCTTGATCCAGACTTCCACTTGCAAAACCCTACAATAACAAGTACCAATACAATCCTCTTAGGAATGATAATAATACTAACATCGAATGACTCGGTTTGAGCTCTCACCTATTAAATGATTTGAACTGTCTTGATTTTCTTGGTATGCATAAGTAAATACCCAATGTTTCATTCGGTTTCAACTTACCTGATAAGCACTATCAAAGAAAGGTAACAATGCCTTTGATCTCATCAGCTGCCTTATTTGCTCCCACTGCTGAAGGGTGGGATCAACACCAGTGGGATTATGGGCGCAAGCATGAAGAAGCACAATCGAACCGGAAGGGGCAGAACCAAGGTCCTCCAATAACCCTGTTAACCGGACGGAAATGAACTTCATAAAATCAAGAACTTAACAGAGTAAAACTAAATCAAATTAGTTGATCACGAACTTCAACAATAAGATAATTGATAAAATGCCAAATATAAGATCAAAATATGTCATTGTTATATACACAAACACATATTCAAAGAAGTTCTCATACCCTGGAAATTCAATCCGCGTGTGTTCGGATCGTAATAACGGTATGTTTTCACAGATAATCCTGCCAAAGTAAAAATCTTGGGGTGATTTCCCCAAGTTGGCTGTGGAATGTATATAGTTTTCTGCAAAATCAGAACATCAAAATCACAGTAAAAAATGCAAGTGAATTACTGCCATGAGATTGGCCAAAGATTATACAAACAAAACTATAAGTAAAATAAAACAAGAAGTTTACTTGATGATAATGCCTAGCCATGAATTCAGCACCAACTCTCAACGAACCCGTCCCAGATAAACATTGAACCGTAGTAACTCGATTCTCTTGAATAGCAGGGCTACATTTAAACCCCATGAAAAGCAAGAAATTATATAACAAAAACAGTAAAATCAATCTAATTCCGTATCCTGGCATTAAACATTCAATATTAACAAACCTGTTAGCACCAAAAATGAGTTTAGCACTTAATTTATTAAAGTCTGCTATTCCAACAATGGGAAGATATTCCTTAACACGAGACCTGTCGTTCAACAGCATTTGCTCTGCCTTTCTAACCACATTAAGAACAAGAGGTTTCCCTTCCTGTTATCAAAAATGAAAAATTCCAACGTTTATGGAAATATTTCCTTTGAAATCTAGTCCTTAAAAATTAAAATATAATGGATAACAATATTCAAAGTTCTGGTTTAAAGAAATGAATCCTAATTTATAGCAGATATTCAAATCTAAAGCAAGTTCATTAATATAAATTAAAAATTAGACTAAATTTTCAAAGGATAGAAGAGTAGAGGAACTAGGGGAATAATTATACTCAAGTAAAAAATAAAATAAAAATTACCTCGGTTCGATAAGCACCGACTCCTAAATTCAACTTAACGGGGCTCGGATCTTTGTTGTATGCGACAGTTACCTTATAAATCAAAGGAATATTGGATTAGCTAATTGTTGAATCTTAATCACTCGCAAATAGAAGAAGATTAAGATCAAAAATAAATAAGACAGATTGAATTCAATTAGCGTACTCCGAGAATGGGATCTTCAGGGGCGCGAACGACGTGAGAGAAAACAGAGTCCCCGTGACCACCGGAGGTGGGAGAAAATGCCACGGCGGTTCGAGACTCGATTGATCCGGTTGCAAGGTGCCGGACAAGAGCGTTTAACCGCCGATCGGCCGGGGAAGATGATGACGTGAATTCGCGGCGCATGTTAGCTTGTGGATGTGATTGAATGTTTGATTTACGCTTTCGTTTTTCTCTTTGCTTCACGGCAGATTTTGCTTTTGATTTTGATTTTGATTTTGATTTTGCTTCTGCTTGCCGATCATTGACTGTTGGTTTTGTATTTATATATAAAAGCTTACGCGGCGGGTGACGGTAGCTGTTATCTGATTATCACTTGATCGAAATGGGGTCCACCTTCTTTTTCTCTATTACTATTATTTTTTTCATAGTTTTTAATTCAATAAATTTAAGAAAAATAAACATAATTATATTTATAATTATATTTAGATCATATAATTATTAAAAATTATATTTGTATGATTTATTTATGAATAAAATTATATTTACGTTATATTTAATTATAAAAGATTATATTTTTATTATTCAATTATAAGTAAAGAAAATTTATGATTAGTTTACTTTTTTATATTTAAAAAAATATATCATTTAATTTTGGTATAAAAATAATTTTAACCCTTAACGTTTATAGTTTTTTTCGTTTTGGCCCTTATTCTTTTGTTGGGATAAATTTAGCCCTTAACCTATATCTTTTTGACAAATAGCTTATTTTTTTAACTAGCTTGATGACTGGACCGTTAAAAATTTAACGATGATATATATATGGAATATAATTTTAAATGATATGGAATATAACCTATCAAATATATATATAGAATATAATTTTATTCTAATATAAAATATAAAACAATTAAAATTGAAATAAAATATTAAAAATTAATTAATTCTAAAATAAAAGATTATTAAACATTCTTAACCCTAACTATGATAAAATCAAAATTTTATTCGAATTGTGTTCATATTTTTTATTATATTTTTTATATTTTTTATATTTTTTATATTCGAATTGTGTTTATATTTTTTATTATATTTATTCTAAAATAAAAATATAAACACAATTCGAATAAGATTTTGATTTTATCGTAGTTAGAGTTAAGAATGTTTAATAATCTTTTATTTTAGAATTAATTAATTTTTAATATTTTATTTGAATTTTAATTATTTTTTATATTTTATATTAGAATAAAATTATATTCCATATATATATATATTTGATAGGTTACATTCCATGTCATTTAAAATTATATTCCATATATATATCATCGTTAAATTTTTAACGATCCAGTCATTAAGCTAGTTAAAAAATAAGCTATTTGTCAAAAAGATATAGGTTAAGGGCTAAATTTATCCCAAAAAAAGAATAAAGGCCAAAACGACAAAAACTATAAACGTTAGGGGTTAAAATTATCTTTTTGCCTTTAATTTTTTTTAAATTATTTATATACCCTTGTTAATATTAGAGTATTTTATTTGAAATCATTAGTTAATCTAATATATAAATTGATTAATAAAAAATATCGCAAAAGCATAATAAAGGCTTGCCGCAAAAAATAAAGATTCTCTATGAAAATTAAAAAATAAAATATTAAAAAATAATAAATAAAAATATCAATGAGCGATAATTAATATTAAAATTGATTATCGATTTTAGCCAAAGAATAAAAATGATAGAAAAAATATATTATTAAAATAATAAATATAAATATATTTTCTTTTAAACTAATGATTATAATTGTATTTATTTTAAAATATATTATTAAAATAATAAATATAAATGTATTTAATAAAATAAAAATATGACATTTGACGTTGTTTTAGTCTTTCCATTAAAATTTAACCACTTAAATATTATTCTCAACATATAATATTTTTTAGTTTAAAATTATACTATTATTTAATTCATTAATCATGAAAAAGAAATCGCAAATAACTCTAATTTATGGTTATATCTTTAATTAATTAAATACGAAAACACAAAACACTGGATTAAAATGGTTTTTTATTAATCAATTAATTTTTTGTTCAATTCTTGAAAAAATTAAAAAAAAAAGTTAATTTTGCTTTTAATGGATTAATAGGTGTGAAAAAAACACGAGTCAATCAATTAGATTTATTTATTTGTTGATCTGATTTAAAATTTTAGATAAATAATTTATCTTTTATTAATGTAATTAGTTATCTAAAAAATGTATCGGATATGGTTATTTATTTTATATTCAAATTGAATATCAAAATATTAAAACTTAATTATTTTCTGTATATAAATTTTATTATATTCAATATTTTTATTTGTTATATATGAAAATTTAAAATTTCTAAGATTACAAATTTTGTTAAATTAAAAATATCAAAAAAATATTGCTAAATTCAAAAAATTACTTAAATTGAGTAATAAATTTGAATATTTAAATATCTAAATATTTTATATTCAAAAGATATCCAAGATATGGTTAGTGTTTGTTATATTAAAAGTATTTAAAAAATTATAAATAAAACTGCTAAATTCAAAAAATTACTTAAACCGAGTCATAAATTTGAATATTTAAATATTGTTATGAATATATTTATCCATGGTGGATATCCATATATTAAGTTAAAGTTTAATGGGCTTTATTATTAGGGTTTAATACCCATTGAAATTAGGGTTTCCATCTTATGCCTATAAATATAGACTTTTGACCAAAGCTTTGTATACGACTCACCTTTGAGAATACAATAAAATCTCTCTTTTCTCTCATCTTTATTCATCAATTCTTGTTCTTTATTTTATTCACAACACGTTATCAGCACGAGACTCTAACAAACAAAGATGTTTGTCATTCAAATCTTGAAGGAGTTATTGAAAAGAATTTGTTACTGGTATAAATCAAAGATAAGTTCTTCTCCCTCAATTATATTTTAATTATCAGTTATTTTTCTCTCTTGATCTTTGATTTGATTTTTAATTTATTAAAATCTTTGATTGTTTGGTATTTGTGTAGCGATAAAGTAGATCAAATATCGTGGTTCTTGTCGATAATTACCGGAAAAGATTTTAACACAATATTGGTAACTAAATCTACCATATATTCAAATTAGTGGAAGGTTTAGTATGTTTTATTTATTTAATTTGAGATCTCTTTTGTCTTTATTATAACCAATATTTATTTCTTTTATTATTACGATAAAAGTTTATGTTTTTAATCATGTTCAAAGTATTTCATGATGTTGGAACAAATATTAAACCTTTAATTAATATGTTCTTTGTTATGTTGGTTTAATTCGAGTATATTGGTTGGACATCCCGTTCTGCGAGGCTATTTGTCTCAAAGGAGGTTCTTTTTAAAGGACCTTGTGGATTGGTTTAACAACGCCGCGTATAAGGATTAAATTTTTGTTCCTTGTATGTATTGTATATATATTGGTTGATCAATTATTATTTAATAGTTTGAATTTTACAAAGTTTATATTTGCTTAAAAGCAATATTATTTTTTGTCGAAAAACTCGACTATAGAATTCTCCCAAGTTCAAGTTACGAAAATCGTCTTGATCAAAGAATTTTTATGGGAGGCATTCCCTGAAGTGAATGCAAGCATGATGTTTATTCCATGCGATTATTGGATTTATGACATTCCTTGAAGTGAATACAAGCATGATGATTATTCCATGCGATTATTGGATTTATGTTATTCCTTGAAGTGAATCAAGCATGATGTTTATTCCATGCAATTATACAAGCATGATGTTTATTCCATGCGATTTTTGAATTTGTTTCATTCCTTGAAGTGAATACAAATGTGATAATTCACTATATGGTTAGTGAATAAAACTCAATTATGTGACAGAGTATCATTGATGAGGATATGTTAGAAAAACATACTCCACTTTTTACATATTAATGTTGTCTTATAGACACAATATCATATAAGGATTTTAAATACCTATCAGTCTCCGCTTCATTTCCTGAAGTGAATGTGATATTTTATAGCGGAAAGAATAAATGTCACATTAGTAATTGTGATCATGATTGAGATCATAAAATAGATATGGATAAGATGATTATTTTGAGAATATTTATATCCACAAGAAGTGGAATTATAAAGATAACAAGAATGACAGAGATCATATTAAATCTTTATGTTACCAATGCGATGGTACAAACCATTGATCTCGTATTTGTCAAACGCCGAAGTATTATGGACTTTATCCATAATCATGAATGATAAATTAAAGAAAATATAAACAGTTTTTCTTTGTGGCAAAAATAATGGCGTTATTGATCCAACTCAATTGGATATTGATAATTTTCTCATGATCCTTCAAGAGAATAATCCGCCATTTATTTTATTTTCTTTAGATCTTTTATTTATTTTATGTTAATTTATTTTTATTTTTTATTTATTTATGTTAACTTACTTTATATATTATTTATTTATCTTTTATATTATTTTTTTTCTTAAAAGAATATGATTACTTCCGGAATAAAATATGCAATAATTTATGGCGGTTTATGCTTAGCAGAAAGTGCAAGCACTCATACAACACTTAAGCATAAGAAATATTTTTCCATTCAAATACAAGGGAAATATGAGTACTATATCTCAAAGTACTAAAATATCAGTACTTCATAAGAGCTTTTGAGAGCTTATCTTTGATCCGATTTGATATGATGTGATATTTTTAATATTCCTCGAAGTGAATGGTACAGAGTACATATTTTTTATTTCCTGAAGTGAATGAAATAAAGCACGTATTAAAAGGTGCATAATTATGCATATTTTCCTATTTTAAATGCAAGGTAATAATATGAGTACTATATCCGGAAGTACTAATATCACAGAAAGCTGCGACTGAGCAAATATGTTATTTACCAAATGAGACTTTATCTCATATTTACAGTGCATTATATGTTATTACCAAATGGAACTTTATTCCATATTTATAGTACATTATACTCGTCAAAATGGCAAAGAGATATTGAATTTTAAAGATATTTATAGAAATATATTGAGAATATCGATTAAAGAGATGATGACTATCTCAATATTATGAGTATAACTCAAGGCAATAATAAAATTTTGGTAAAATTATATGCACTGTCATCCATATTGTACTACATAAGAATTAGTACAAATTGAAGCTCATGCTATTGTAAACTAGATGTTTACTGATTATTTTATTTGGCATGACCAGTTAAACCATCCCGGTTCAATTATGATGCGAAAAATTGCTGACACTTTCATGTGGTCATTTATTGAAGAACTAGGAGTTTCTTCAAGATAATTTTTCTTGTGATACTTGCTATGAAAGCATTTTGATTATTCAATCATCAACAACTATAATAGAGTGCAAATCTATTAATTTTCTGGAACGGATACAAGGTGATATATATGGGCCCATACACCTTTTATACAGTTCATCTAGATATTTTATGATTTTTATCGATGCATCGACTAGATGGTTATATGTATCCTTATTATTAACCCGCAACTTGGTGTTTGCGAGGATACTTGCTCAATTGATAAAATTATGAGCATATTTTCCAGATTATCTTATAAAGACAATGGTCATGATAATGTTGATGACATATCATTTTATATATAGTATCACTAATTAGCATGAAGCCAACAAATGATTATAAGTTCTCCCTACTATAAATGGTTTTTTGGTCAGGAACCAAATATTTCTTATCTCAATTTTTTGGGGTGTGCGATATATATTCTAATTGCTCCACCACAACACACAAAGATGAGTTTTGTTAGGAATATATATAAGAGCTTTTGATAGAGGATTTATTTACAATCCGATTTACTGACTATCATTTTATTGAGTCAGTTTACCCAACATTAGGGGGAGAAAATAAAATAGTTGGAAAAGGGATTAAGTTGAAATAAATTATCATTTTTTGTTTGATTCACAAATTCAACAATGTGAACTATAAGTTCAAAGAATAATTTATTTAGCAAATCAATTGCCAGATGGTTTTGCTGACCCTAAAAGAGTGACTAAGTCACGTATACCAGCTATGTATGTTCCGATTAAATTTGATGTCAAGGAAGGACAAACTCTAGTTGTTAATGAGTCTAACTTATGCTTAAAGCGTAATAGACAAGTAAGTTCCAAAGATAAGAGATCCTCGAAAAAGAAAAGGAGCTATATTTTATGATGGTCTGGTTGAGGAATCAATGATTATAAAAATCTCTAGAAGAGATTATATGGTCTCCAACAAAGACATTAACATGACTCAGGTACCTGACAATAAAGAGATCTCAATAGATTATGTCATGTCTGGTAATAAATAGAACTGAAATTAAATCGATGACGTTAATATATTTACATGCAATAGAGCACTAGAGATTTTATTTGGTGATGTGGATCATGAATCATTGTCAATTGAGCAATGTAAAAGAAATGATTGGCCAACATGAAAGAGACAATTGAGGCGAAACTAAAATCTCTTTTGAAAAAAGAAGTATTTGGGCTTATAGCCCGTAAATTGAAATGTGTAAAGCTCGTGGATATAAACGAGCCTTTGTGAGAAAGAGAAATCAAAAGGGGAAATAATGAGATATAAGCTCATTTGGTTGCACAAGAATTCTCACAAAGATATAAAATTGATTATGAGGAAAATATATTCCTCGGTGGTGGATGCAATTACTTTTAGATTTTGATCAGTCTAGCAATAAATAAAATTACTTGGTTTCTACCTAATGGATGTTGTTACATCATATTTGAATAGGCCTCTTAACAGTAATATTTACATGAAACTTTCGGAAAGATTTTGATTGTCATAAGCAGTTCATTCAAGTTCTCGAGAATATTATATTGAATATATTTTTTTATGACTTGAAACAATTTAGGCGTATTTGGTATAATTGTCTCATTAAATACTTATTAGCATAATGCTATATGAATTGTTTAATTTCTCCAAGCATTTTGATTAAGTGGATTAGTTCTGAACTTTTATTGTTGTCGATGATTTGAATATAGTTGTGACTCGTGAAGAGATCTCCTCAAATCCTTGTTCATCAATCGACATACAGAAAAATGTTGAAAGAGATTTTACATGAATAATGCATATTCATTGATCACCCTTATGGTTGTTAGGTCTCTTAGTGTAAACAAAGATTCTTTCTGCATCAAGAAAAGGATAATGATATTCTTGGTCTAAAAGCACAATATATACATTATTTGATCTAGAAGCATCGTATCTTAGCTGGTCCAGAAATATTATTTAAGTCCTACGAGATCATTACCTTTAAATAATTGTTAGGCATGAGGCAAAGCCGAAATATATGTTTGGCTAAACATATCCTGAAGATATGTGAATATTTTTCACAAAATAAGATGCAAGTTATCTTGTAAAGAGATAATACAAAATTTATATCTCAAGGTGGATATATCAAATATGATAAAACGAAACATATTTCTTCAAGTTTCGTCCCTCATGATTTTTAGATAAATATTATTCAATGAATCATTTCAAGCAATGATTGGAAGATTTATCCACTAGTGCATGATCTACTTCAATATTTGAAGTTTGTATTCAATATTGAATTATGAAGATTCAAAGGTCTTATGTGATATTTTCATGAGGGAGAGTAAATACGCGTTGCACTCTTCTTCTCTTAACCGAGGTTTTGTCCCAATGGATTTTCCTAGTAAGGTTTTTAATGAGGCAACATGTTAT
Organism: Abelmoschus esculentus; assembly: GCA_035048815.1. Lineage (NCBI taxonomy): Eukaryota > Viridiplantae > Streptophyta > Magnoliopsida > Malvales > Malvaceae > Abelmoschus > Abelmoschus esculentus. Next base: position 8,521,844 of record JAUCBN010000013.1, on the reverse strand, counting down.
GCGTATCAAAGATGTGTGTACTCTTTTTCCTTCACTAAGATTTTTTTTCCCACAGGGTTTTTATCTTAGTAAGGTTTTAACGAGGCATATTATCTTTATGGATATCCAAGAGGTAGTGTTATGAATATATTTATTCATGGTGGATATTCATATATTAAGTTAAAGTTTAATGGACTTTATTATTAAGGTTTAATACCCATTAGAATTAGGGTTTCCATCTTATGCCTATAAATATAGACTTTTGACCAAAGCTTTGTACACAACTCACCTTTGAGAATACAATAAATTCTCTCTCTTTTTTCTCATCTTTATTCATCTATTCTTGTTCTTTATTTTATTTCACAATAAATATCTAATATTCAAAAAACTTTAAATATCCCTATTTTTTAAATCAAACACGGATTGCAAATTTATGGATACAGAATCCTTGTAATCCAACATTTTGGATTAGATTCTCTCCGTGATCCAAAATATATATTCTTAAGGGGCTGTTTGAATCAAAAAAAAAAAAATACCAACATATAAATACAATCTTTGAAATCTCGTACTCACGTTTTATTGAAAAGATTCACTATGAGGTAATACTTTATTTCCAACAGTAACGTTTTTTAATACCGAAATCCTCTTCGCTTTTTATTCTTTGATATTTAACAATTTTTTCCATTTAAAACAAAAGTTCCCATAACAAAATAAAAATATTTCAATCATACTTCTTTTTTGGGTTAAAATGATACTTTAGATTATTAAATAAGACATAATTATCTATAAATAAATAAATAAATATTAGAAAATAAAATTCAAAGTTAAACTTAAGATAATAAATAAATATATAGATAATGTAAAAAAATATAAATATATTTTTTATAAAATAAATTATATATAAGAATATTTGTAATATAATTATATTTATATAAAATCATAAAATACTTTAAATATCATTCGTTAAATTTACTTTTAAGGATTACTATTATGAATTAGTAGTATTCTTTTTTAATTTCAACAACTGAAATTTATTCTTAAAAGGTGAGAGAGATTGAATAATATCAGTAATTTAGTTTTGTAATAATATATAAATTTAAATCTTAACTTTGAATAATTAAAAAAATCTTTATGCACTTAAGATCAACACATTATTTTCTTCACTATATTATATCTCATATAAATAAATTTAATACTTAGTATAATATTTAAAAATATAAAAATTAATTTTTTATTGTATATTTTTTCTCTTAAAATGTATTTAGTTTCACGTAAATAATTATATGAATTTTCATGTAAATATTTATAATTATATAAGAAAAATAAATTTGTTTGAAGGTAAATAGTTTATAAAGGTGGCTTTGTCAAATTTACTTTTAAATAATTTTATATTTTTACAATAAAATATTATTATTTTATATTTTTATTAATTAAATCAAATTAAATATTATAATATTCTTAATAATTTATCAAATTAAATTATATTTTGAGAATTTTATTTTTACATATAATTTTGGCTATTTTAGAAAGATATTAAATTCTCGAAAAATAATTGAGGATACAAGAAGAAAGAATCTATATTTTAAAATTACGATAGTTATTATTGCCCTTTATTCCCTTAAATAATGAATGAGTCATGCATAATATAAGAAAAACGTCATGTGCACATGATGTTATCCTCGTTTACTATAACAATTTTCGTAGTTTCCAAATATACACTCTTTCCCTTTATATCCTCAATTATTGTTTGAGACTCCAATATAGGGGTGTAAGCGAGTCGAGTCGAGCTCGAGTAGTGCTAGGCTCAGCTCTTTAAGATTTTGAATCGAGTTTGAGCTTGAGTAATTTTAAACGAGACTAAAAATCTGAGCTCGGTTTGGCTTGTTAAGAACTCGAGTCGAGTTTGAGCTTTATTCGAGCCTAATTGAGTCAAGTGTTGACCGATCTTTGGCAGTGTTAGACTCGAGTAACTTTTATTTGTTATGTCTCATTTAAAACTAGGGAAGAAAAAACTTTAATAAACAAATTATCAAAGCTCAAATTTGTTAATTTTAAGGTTTAACGTATTAATTTAGGGTTTAAGACTTATGTTTAGAATTTAGATTTTATGTTTAAAGTTTAAAAAATTATATTTTAAATTATAAAAAAAATAATATATTTATATTTTTAAATAACTCGTGAATTTTTCAGTCGGATACATATAGTTCAGCTAGACTTGTCAAGAACTCGAGTTAAGTTAAAACTCGAATTGAGTTTAATCCAATTAAATTTTAACTGAACTAAACTCAAACAACTCACAATCTATCTCGTCTTATTTACAACCCTATTCAAATATTTTTTAAAATAGCCTATAATTTTATATTGTCATTCAAATGCACCTTAAATGGTTGAAAAAACACCCACGTGGCAGATAGTATCTTTGAAGATGATGTATTCTAAATGGCACGTTTGTCAAGGTGAGTTTTGTCATCTGTTTTCTTTTCGGATATTCATCAATTCCTAGGTTCAGTTGGATAAGAAATTAAATAGGTTATCTTTTACTTGACAAATAACGATTACGTATGAATTTCCCTAACCCATCAGCCATGCAGATATGTATAGGTTAAGAAGTCATTTAAAAATTTATATTAAATATAAAATTTTATTTAAAAATTCTATATTATTTAATATATTATAAAATTATAAAAGAATTTATTTAAAAATATTTATTAATATTATTAAATTTTAAACTCTAAATTTTAAAATCATAAATCATAAACTCTAAACCCTAACACTAAAATCTTACCATAAACCCTTCTACACCAACAGAGTCATTTTTGAATCTGGGCAACAAAGACGATGAGTCAAGGTTCCAAGATAGTAAGATTCACTAATCATTTAAGTTAAAATAATAATTATTATTAAAATTAAATTTATTTATCGTTAAACCACATTAAAAATTAACAGCTATTAAAGTATAATAATAATTTCAAAGAAACTTAAAATTAGAGTGAATCTCTCTATTTTAATTATTTTTTAAATTTAATTATATTTTTATTATTTTGTCATCAAATAAACTTTAAAAAATGTTGCTAAAAATTTAATAGCTTTCATAATTAATTATAAAATCTTTGGTATCTAATTGGCCTAAGTATTAATATATTATAGAGTAATAATTAAAATTATAATAATATTTTTTTATTTTAAATTAAGAATAAGAAAAATTCATATAGAAGTGTAAATAATATTTTTATTGTTTCTGTTCTTCATATTTTAATTTTTCATCACTTCATCTCTTTTTTATGTTATTTTCTCATAATTTATTTTAAAATTTTTATTTATAATTTTTGCTTCGATATTCTAAGAAGACAATGATTTATTTATTTAAAAAGATTATAATTTATTAGATTTATTGTTGATATGCTATAATTAAATTTGAGGCATAGTTTTAACGAAAAAAACTTAGGTGCTATCGTTCTATAAGTTTTTCTTTATAGTTTTTATTATATAATGTTTATTTGAAGAATGTTTGTAGAAGTTGTTTTGTTGTTTTGCGTAAGTTGTTCGGTGTTTAGAAAATTTTTTTGCTATTTTTTATTTGATAATTATTGAGTGTAATAAAAAATTAATTTATAAATAAATTAATTTATTTCTTATGCTCTTTAAATTAATATTTTTAATACTTGTTACTAGGGGATCTATTTTTAGATTTGTCCCTAGCTTAATAAAATCTCAAAAACAGATTCGCACACTAATCCCTAAAATTTTAAACTCTAAATCATAAAACCCTAAATCATGAACTTTAATACATTAAATAAGAGTTTTTTAATTGAAGGTATCGATATTGATACCATGAGTCTATTTTTTTACTTCTAAAAGCTATTAAATCTATTTGTTTGAGTTAAAAATATTTTAAAATTATTTTAGACATATTTTCAAGTTATTTATACTTTGAATAAGTTTTGCAATATTAAAAGGTTATTTTAAAAAAAAAGAGATTGTTAGAATATTTATTTTGATATAATAATTTTAAAAAATAAATTATTTAAAAAGATTACAAAATTTACTCAAAACCTAAATAACTACAGGTGAGACGATAGGGTTGGTCCTTAAAATTTTCTTTCTTTTGTCGTATTTTGCTCAAAGGATTAAAATGACATAGTGCATCAAACTATTCACAAGGGTCAACTTATCCGGTAAGAAGACAATATACAGTATATACTATACGGTAATAATATAATATACAGTAAGTATATAATCAAATATAATATACATAATATAACATTTAATATAATCCTATAATACTATATATATATGCAATAGTTGATACATACAATATATAATATAAGATATATATAAATGGTTGAAATGCTAAAATGGAAAAAGAAGGGTTAAATTTGAATGAAATTAAAAGATAAAATTGAAATTTTAAGAAAATAAAAAGGCAAGGGACTGAAAGAGATATTAACCCACGATGAATTTGAAAATAGGAAAGAACATTTCGGATTAATACGGCAATTTGCCTATTAATAAAAAAATTGGATTCTTTCCTCGAGTTGGATCACCGTGCGGATCTGAAAACACTCAAAACGGCAACGTTTAGTAAAAATCCTCTAACTTTTTATCATATCTTCATCTATGTTTTCTATTTAATTTTTATTTTTTTTAAAAAATTAAATTTTAAATCCTAACCCTTATTTTTTATATTTTAAACCCTAAAAAATATATCCTAACTCTAATTCTTTAAACCCTAACTACAACTCTTAACCTTGAACCCTAAACCCTAAATCTTTTAATTTAAAACAAAGACACGAATGAAGGAATGAGAAAGAGACAGACAATTTACACCCAGATATGTAATGGATATTAGATTTGATATATGGGTTATGTAAATGGACTATTTAAATAGTATATGTTTTTTAATTTAAAATTGTTTATTTTTTTATTTTTAATTTTGGTTTATTTTAAACCCGGACAAAAATAGAGGTCGAAACATTTGGATTTTGTTTAACTTGGATAATATTTTAGGTTGAAATTTTTTTCTTATCGATATAATAATATTTTAAGATAAAAATATAGATCGGTCACAGTCGATTGATCTCAACATTCTGTACTCGATCCATGTATTATTGAGGGCTATTAATTGGGTGTAAGTAAACCCTAAATTTCATTAAAAAGAGACTTAGAACGAGAAAAGCTTGGAACATGGTGAAGAAAATAAAAATTAAATGGGAAAGTGAATTGCGAAATAAAATGACTTTTTTAATTGTTTGGATAAACCTTAAAGTGTTTTTATAAATACTCTTTAAGATCTTATTGTAGTTTTTTAAATAAATTAGTTTTAAACATATTCAAGCCTAATAAGTTGGTCCTTTTTTAATCTTTTGGATAAGTTCTTGTACTTTTTGACTTGGTGAAAAAAGTTGAAGAAACTTTTAAAAGAGAAAAAACTTGTAAGAAATTGGTAGGGTGATTTTAGGGCGAAACCTTTAATTAAAGGCAAAAGTAAGATTCACATAAAAAAAATTATATTATAGGTAAGTTTCATTATGCGTTCATGGAACAATCACTAAAAATTACTTATTTCATTAATTTTTTCATATCATATTTTTTCTGAAGTGCTCTTCACTTGAAAAACATGTTTTTAAAATGAATTAATGGTAAATATGAGTGAAGATTCATTCAGAAAAATATGACATCGAAAAAATAACAAGATGAATGATTTTTAGTGGTTAATCACATAGATGGCGTTATGGGACTCACCCACAATATAATTTCTTATTCTGCAGGTAATCGATTTGTACATAATTTCTTATAAAATTTGTACATAAATAATTATAATAATTGTAATAAAAATAATATATAAATAAAATATTATGATATAAAGATTTATGTACATACATATTTTAGTGCGATAAACCTTATTTATTACAAGAAAGATAAGAATTTCAATATGTACATAAATTATTACAAATTTAATATAGTTTCTTACTAAAAATATAATAAAAATGTCAAGTACCAAATTTCTTACACGAGATCACCAAAACTAAATAGATCTAAAATTAGGGTAAACATTTCTATACAAATATATTTTTATACAAAAGCCTAATTTATTACAAGAACGATAAAAATTTTAGTAGGTACAAAAAATATTATAGATTATACATAGTTTTTTACCCAAAACCTAATAAAAACAATAAGTACCGAAATTTTTATACGAGATCAACAAAACTAAAAAGAGCTCAACTTAAGTAAGTATTTCTGCACATATATATTTTCCTACGATAAAATCTAATTTATTATAATAATGGTCGGATTTTAGTAGGTATATAAATTATTATAAACTATACATAATTAATTACGAAAAAATAATAAAAACAGTATGTATCGAAATTATTTCACGGGATCACTAAAATCAAAAGGAGCTCAACTTCTGGGAAACATTTGTGCACAAACATATTTTCTTAAAAACCATAATTTATTATAAGAATGGTGAGAATTTTAATATATACAAAAATTATTATTAACTATACATATATGAAAAAACATAGTGTAACAACCTTAAAGAAATTCGAAGTGTTGCTAATTTTTGAAAATCTTTTAGAATCGAAAATGAATTAAAATTTACGAACAATAAAAATCGGAATAAAAGATTGAACATTTAATTTGAAAATTTCGAGAGGTTTTAAAATTAATTGAAATGTGGAAAGGGATTTTTTTACATGAAATATTTAAAAAGTAAAAGGATAAAAACGATTTAGAAAACTGATTGGAAAATATTCAAGAAAAAAAGTTTTAAAAAAATAAAATTTGTTGGAAAAGATTTTAGAAAATAATTTAAAATGTTGGAAACAATGGGAAAAATGTTGGAGAATACACGGTTAAAAAAAGGGTTCAGAAAACAAATGGAGAACGGTTAGGAATACGTTTGAATTGGAAATGATTAAAAAAATTTGGAAAACAATTGGGAAAATTTATTCTTTTGAGAAATAAAACTTTCTAAAAAGGGTTTATAAATTATTAAAAAATTAGATTAGAGTCGTCACCAACCATTTTGGTAGATCTGACACTACAAAACTAAAGATTCATAATAAAACAAATAAAAAAATAAATTTGTGAACCAGTTACAGTTAAAAATGATGTTAACATTTTAAAATCGCCCAAAAATTAGTATTTTAAGAAATTTATTATTTTTTAATATTAAATTTTACAAATTAAAGTGACAAATTAAATATTCAAAAACAAATGTTTAATTAGTACCACTTCGATTGATATTAATTTCATTTATACCGAATAAAAGACGTCGCATTAATTTATTGAATTCCGAGTGCAATCCTAGTTAATGAACAAAAAATATGTATGGTATAAAGTAATAAATGTAAAAAAATGGCAATGATGCATGTGAAAGCTAATGCATAAAACAAGCATGATAAAATAACTAAATAAAAGAAAGCATGTTACAATACCTGAAGATATAAAAAGCATAACAAAGCAATTCTATGTAAACATGAGATAAATATGAAAAAAAAATGTACTACCCTAGTAAGGCTTAGTTAGATATTATTTTTAAAAAGAGCCATTGAAAAAGTAATTTTAAAAGTGTAGCAGAAAAAATGATTTTAAAAAGTTAGTTGTGTTTGTTATTAATGTCAAAAAATGATTTTAAGAAAATAAAATGTCTATTTTAGACGTGATGTTGTAAGGTATAAGTGAACTTAAATTATAATAAAAATTTAAATAATTGTTAATGTTATGATTATTAAATAAATCAACTTGAATTATAATAAAATTTTTAATTTTTTGTAAAATTTAATTTAAAAATATAAATTATATTTTAGATTATATATGAACATAACAATTATAAATCAATAATAAATTTAAAATAAATTAGAAATAAAATAATTTTATTATCATTATAAATATTATAAAATATATATTATTTTATAATTATATATGCATAAATATTATTTTAATAATATATTATAAGGGTAAAAAAGTAATTTTATTTTCAAATTAGCTTTTTCAACCCCAAAGTCATAAATTCTAGTTTTTGGTTTTGGGTGAAAAAACTGATTTGAAAAGCAACAAAAACGATCAAAATTTAATAAAAATACTTAAAAAGGTGCTTTTAATAAAAACTACGCATAAAAAGTACGAATAATAATAATTAAAAACAAATAAAGTTTCATGAACCATCTAGCCTTATCGGTTAAAAGAATAGTTGTTGTTCTTGTACGTCATGGGTTTGAGCATTGATGAGTGTACGAAAGTACTATTTTTATGATCCCTTTTACTCGTATTATTGTTAGAACTAAGCGTATTACTAATTATATTTAGTCATTCATATATATTTACATAATTTCCTTGGTTGTCATATTAATTTCGTGGTATGGTTAATATTCGTGGAAAAGGATATTGCTTTGGTGTATTTTCTGTTTGCAGGATTCCTTCCTTGATGAAGAAGTACCGAATGGAAAATATTCTTTATAATTATTTCCAATTAAAGTTTATTCTATCACCCAAGTCAACCAAACCTAGCTATTAAAAGAGGATCTTGCCGTCCAAACAAAGTGAGTCGATCGAGTGGGAGAGATTGACACAAAGGGGCTATCGAGTTTTCTTCTTGTTTTCTTGTTTTACTCGAGTGATGAGAGAATATTGTTAGATGTTTTGCCCAGCCATGAACTAATTTAAAGTGGCTTGGGTTATTTTGTTTTGTGGTTTAATTTAGTTTGATTTTTATTTAAGTTTGTGGTGTGTTCTTAATTGAGGTTTGCCTATTCTTGGTACTTGATTTGTTTACGAGAGAATCGGGAGAGGACCTCGATAAATGACTTATTTATCCAGATTTGGGAGGATTGAATTCACGAAACGAATAGGTATGGTTCAATCCAAGTGCAAAAGAACTAATCTGGCTTAGGGATAAGTTCAAGATTTCAACGGCTAGAAGAAGTTACGTTTTGCCGAACCTTAAGGATAGTCGTCCAAATTACCCGAGTAATTCCCTCGTCATAATTTCCCAAACAATCTACGAACTGACAACTTAGAGAAATGATATAAGCAATCGGTTGAGCCCAATTGCCGGAACAAGTTGAGCGGTGCAAGCACCCACTTGCAAGGAAGAATTCATTCATTCATCACTCCATAATTCAGTATAATCTAACCTAATCTCTCTTATTGATTGCTCCAATTTATTTTGTTTGTTTATTTTATTACTTTTATTTAAATATCAATTCGATAAACTATTTGTGTCTTTATTTTCAGTGCAAGAAATTAAATTCTGGAAGAAGTATTAATCCCTTTGGAGACGATATCTTTCTATACTATAACTTGAAAACGTGTACACTTGCACGCAATTGCGAACACTTAAAACAAACAACAAGTTTTTGACGTCATTGCCGGGATTGACAATAGCTACTTTGTTTTTTAGTTTCTTACATTTTTTTATTATTATTTTTACTAACTTTTTTTCTTTTAAAAATCAAAAAAATAATTATAGGTGTGTTTCAAGTTGAAGATTTTTAAGATGGAAGGAGAAAAAGAAATCTGTTCGGGAGTTGATGTTGGAAGATATGAATCGATCCAATCAAAAATTTATTGATAATTATCTATACCAACCAAGAAAAACCCAACAAGTTCATGCTATGACAATTATTTGTTTTTATTGTGGAGAAAATCATTGGTTTAGCAATTGCTCGTACAATACTGAAACATAAGGCCACATGGAGGACCAAAGATGGAACCAACAACAAAATCCTTCATTGTATGATCAAGCGCTCAAAATTGTTTTTACCATGAAAACTTTGTTGATGCTACAGATATGCTAAAGCATTATAGTCATTTTCAAGAGAATTCAAATTCTTTAGAGGAAGTATTTCAAGCAGCAATGGCTGCCATGGACAGATTAATAGAGAAGATGAGAGATCAAATAAAGTTCATGAATGCGAGGAAAATGAAGTTGGATGCACCTTTGGGGGATTTAGAAGATCAATTAAGGAGATTTATATATGTCATGGATAACATGCCCCTACAATCAATTCTTTGGGATACTGACATCCCAATACTTAAGGACAAAGAGGAAATTCTAGAACCTTTAAGTCCAGAACATGTTGATGAGAAAGATTGTCACATGTTAGATGAGTCTACAGAAATAATAGCCACGACAATTGAGGAGCCTAAACATAACGAGATTGAGACAATAATTAGTGTCGTTGAGGAGAGTACTTCTACAAAAAATTCTGAGTCTAATTCCCAGGATATTACATCAGCACTGATGCTGACGAAGGAGGATTACTCTCACTCATAGTTGCCTGGACAATTACATTTGCTTGATCAACAAGATGACGATACTTTGTTAATGGAATATGAAAAAGTAATGATTGAACCTTTTAAATTCTTTAAAAATTCACATCTTCCATTGCATGTACCTTCCGATGAATCAACGCCAAATGATTTAAAGCCATCAAAAGTAAGATATGATTGTTTAGGAGAAAACATTCTATCCTTGGTAATTCCATCTAATATTAGTTCCAAACTAAATTCTCTACTGATGGAGATATTTGAGAAGCATAAAGAATACAGTGGGTTGATTCTTAAAAACTTTAGAAAAAAGGAACCTTCACTTGAATTTAACCGAATTTTGGCAGATGATTGCTACGAAAGTTTGCTAGCACAGCAATTGCCACGACAATGAAGGCTATATCCAACTATGATGGAAGTTAACGATAATGAGGTAATTAAATGGTTGGATGTTGATATAATTTTTTCTAATAATTTATTTATGCCTTCAAGAACAATCTCAAGGTAAAGGATATACATGGATTACAAGAGAACATGAAGGAAAGACACCTCCACCATGATAATGCAAAGGGGCGTATCCATACTCATTTTGGCCCAACCCTTTTTGGGCAGAATTGTTACTCGATGGAGGGTGTGGATGGATTGTAAAAAATATCGAAAACGATCCTCCATAAGTTTTTTTATACTTTATTTTATATTATTTTTCTCTTTTATTTTATTTTAATTTTTTAAGAATTTTCTTAATTATGTATTTTAGGAATAATTATCTTCTCATTACTTGAATAATTCTTGTTTTATTGTTGTTTATCTTTTTAGGAAAAGAAATCAAGATCAATGGAGATTTTCTTGAAGATTTGGATAGACTTTAATATGGATCAAACTTTGAAGAGATTAATTTCATAATTAACTCTAAAAGTTACCCATATTTTTGGTTTATTTATTTCTTTTTTATTTCTAACCGAAATTCTTTCCTTCACTAATGATCTTTGTCACCTGCCTTTCTTAATATTATTTTTGTTTTTCTTGAGAGGCAAGTGAAGTTGTGATTATATTAGAAATTTGGATCCATTCGTTGTGATGTTATGCTCGCAACTTCACATGCCTAGGCAATCGTTTTTGCTCAGACAAGTGCTGCTCAAGATAATGAAAAAGCATCAATGGAGGACTTAATCCACCACCACCACCACTACGAGGACTGAAAGTTACATCCATGGCAAGCAGGAAATTATTAAATCAAGGTGAAAACATTTCTAACTCATTTGCATTTTTTTATTTTTGCATGCATTGGGGACAATGTTCATGTCGAGTTTTGGGGGTGTTTACCTTTAATTGATTCATGATAGTTGCATTCATAATTAGTTATTTCATATAGATTGCATATATTATTTGCCAAGAATTTTAATTTGATCTAATTGCTTTAAAATTTGGTGGATAACCAATGATAATATGTTACCATTGCACTTAATTGAAATAACCTTTGATTTTAGTATTGCATTGGAAGAATCTAGATTTTTTTTCTATGATGCTGAATTTTTTACATGGTTATGACTTGTTGATTGATAGAGACTTTGTGATTTTAAGTTAAATTTTGGGCATTTAAGAATTAAAAAAATAAAATGGATAAGCATTATCATCCTAGAGGTGCCCGAAACTGGTTCTAATTTTCGTGCATTGATGAATCACTAAAGGTGCCCGAAACTGTCTCTAGTTGATAAAATTAAAGGAATTGCTTAATTGCTAGAGGTTTCCGAAACTGGCTCTAATAAAGATTAATGCCCAGACAATTATTGTTAAAACTTTTTTTTACATAGAATCTTGAAAATTAACTTGTACACAACTACGCACACACTTTATCACGAGCATTATAGTTTGATTCTGGATAATTTCTTTGTTTTTTGAAAAATTTAAAGATGATCATACTTTGTGCCCTAGTTCTGAGGTTTAAAATTAAATTTTGAAGCATTTCTTTTCTATTAAAAGAGGATCTTGCCGTGCAAACAAAGTGAGCCGATCGAGTGGGAGAGATTGACACAAAGGGGCTACCGAATTTCCTTCTTGTTTTCTTGTTTTACTCGAGTGATGAGAGAATATTGTTGGATGTTTTACCCAGCCACGAACTAATTTAACGTGACTTGGGTTATTTTGTTCTGTGGTTTGATTTAGTTTGATTTTTATTGAAGTTTGTGGTGTGTTCTTAATTGAGATTTGCCTATTCTTGGTACTTGATTTGTTTGCGAGAGAATCGGGAGAGGATCTCAATAAACGACTTATTTATCTAGATTCGGGAGGATTGCATTCATGAAATGAATAGGTATGGTTCGATCCAAGTGTGAAAAACTAATCCGGCTTAGAGATAAGTGTAGTATTTCAACAGCTAAAAGAAGCTACGCTTTGCCGAACCTTAAGGATAGTCGTCCAAATTGCCCGAGCAATTCCTCATCGCAATTGCCCAAACAATCTACGAACTAGCAACTTGGAGAAATGACATAAGCAATCGATTGAGCCCAATTGTCGGAACAAGTTGAGCGGTGCGAGCACCCACTTGCATGGAAGAATTCATTCGTCCATCACTCCATAATTTATGATAACCCAATCTAATCTCTCTTATCGATTGCTACAATTTATTTTATTTGTTTATTTTATTACTTTCATTTAACTATCAATTCGATAAACTATCTGTCTTTCTTTTTAGTACAAGAAATTAAATTCCGGAAGAAGTATCAATCCCTTTGGAGATGATATCTTTCTATGCTATAACTTGGAAACGTGTACACTTGCACGCAATTGCGAACACTTAAAACACGCAACAAGCACCAATACTGTCAGCATAGTGATTGAGCAATCAATATCCAATGGTTGAGAGTATATAGTCTAGAACAGATACTACTGTAATCACTGTAGCTAAATAAAAAACAAATAAAGTTAAATGGATGATCAAAAGGCCACTGGTTTTTGGACCAAGTTGAAACTAAGACAAACTTACAAAGTCGGTTTGAAAAGAAAATAAATTTAATTTAAAAAAATAGACAGAGATGAAATAAAAATAAAAATAGAGAGTCAAATAAAAAGGGAAAAATAAATAATTTAAAATCGAGGCTTAATTGAAATTAAAAATAAAACTTAAAGGACTTGAATCAGAATAAACCATAAAAAAAGATAGGTTCAAACGCAAGTAAGGACAAAGTTATGAATCGAATTAAAACATCAGCGACCAAGTAGTTGATTTTATGAAAGTTTGGGGGTTAAAGTGATTGAACAAAAACACGAAGGGTCTTATAATGTGCTAAAACCATTTTTAAATCTACTCTAAAACCCAAATAGAATTGTTCGGCCCCTCCTTTCTCATTTTTTTTATCAAACCAAATTGATAAAGTCTAGGGTTGGGCATGGTTAACTGTAAAATCGAACCGAAACAAGGTATTGTGGTTCATAAATTTACGAACTATGATTAACTGTGGTTAACCGAATCAAACCAATTTGATTTTTTAATTAATTTTTAATTATTTTTATAAGGTAAAAATAAATATTATACTTAAAATAATATAAATGTATTTTTATTTTTAATTATTATGAAAAATATCTTGAAATATTTATTTTTAATGTTTAAAAATCATAAAAAAAATCTATTTTGTAAAGATAAAATATGTTTTTTTATAAATTAACATTAATATGAAAAAAACGAAAATCGCGGTTAACCGAGCCGAAAACCGATGATTACTAAAATAGCTTACCGAATGCAACCAAACTCGAACCGAATGCAACCCTATGATAAACCCTATATTCTCCCGTTGTTCTTCAAATAACACATAAAATGATGAACATTTTTCGTGTTCTTATAAAAAAACAGAAGTCACTGTTCCTTTTAAGAAAAATCATTGTAACCTTTTAGACTTAACTTGTGGCGTACGATAGCGTTAAAAACATTGTTTTAAAAACCTTAACGTCACGTAACCACGTAAAGTGATTGAAACTAAACTTGTAAACCAAAAACTAATTACATAACTAAAAATAAATATCTAGTTAATTATAAATAAGAAATATTGAATAATCAAAGTTTTATTTACCCAAAACTCCAAATAATTTCTTTAATAAAAATTTCATGCATTAAATTTAAAATATCTCAAATCCCTAATAATCTTAAAATAATTATAGTAAAAATGTTTGAAAATAATCGTACTGTAGCGACCCTTTCGCTAAATAAAAAAATAATTTTAAGTGTGATAAAAAGGGTAAGGTCACTAGTGGAAAAATTAGGAAAATTGAAATTTTAAAAAGAGGAATTAAGGTTCCAAATTGAAAATTGATTTGAAAAATTGGGAATTAGGGATTTAGGGCTAAAAAGAAAAAAAATGGAAATTGAATTAAAAAGGGAAAAATTGAAATTAGGGTTTGAAAACACCTAAAATAAAAAGAAATTAAAAATCGAAGATTTTGAAAAATTGGAAATTTAAGGTTCTAAAAAATTAGGGATTAAGTTTAAAAAGGAACAAGTGGAAAATTGTTTTAAATTGGAAATTGGGGACTTAAAAAATTAAGGTTGAAAGGAATTTTGAAATTAGGGTTTTAGAAAAGGTTGAAAAAGTTATAAAAAGGGTGAAAAGATTTAAAGAGAGTTGGAAAGATTTTTAAAAAGGTTAGAGTCGCCACCGGCCACTTTGGTAGGCCGGACACCGTAAAAACCAGAAATTCTTTAAATTAGGTTTGAGAGTCGATTACGGTTTAAAACGGGGTTAGTGTTAAAATCGCCTAAAATTGGTACCTTTATAAAATTAACCGCTTAATCTTTGGGAATTTCAAGTTTTAAAGTGACATTAAATTAAAATTTGTTTAATGTTCGAATTAAGTTTTATTTTTACCGTGTCTTTATTCGAAGGCAACGCATACATCGCGACCACTACGTTGAAACATGGGCCCGATAGGATCGAATAAAGACGTAATTATTAGGTTGATTAATTAAGAAATGGATGTAGCTTAAGAAAAATACATGTCACATATAAAATAAAGTATGTACATGAAACATATATGTACGTCATGAATAAATGCATAAATTAACAACATGTGAATAAATATATACAACAATAAAGTAAAGAATGCATGGCATAAATGAAATAAAGCATGATATAAAGAAAGCATATATACAAGGATACAACATATACACAAATATATGACTAACATAATAACTGCATAAATAATAAAACATGAAAAATACACAACAGTAATAAGAGAAAACAAAAATAAATGTAATAAAATAAAATAAAAATAAAAGAAACCAAATCAAAACTGTAAATGATCAAAACAAAATAAAAACAAAGTTTCAAAACCAAATCAGAAGAAAATAAGGTTTTAAGTTTGAATTAGTGACTAAAATAAAAGATTTAAAAAACTTCAAAGCCCTCAACAAGCTATTTTGAAGCGAAGAAGGACTGAAAAAAGTATTCCAAAGCACGGAGGGACTCTTCCACAATAAACCCAATCTAAAATAGATAAACGGTCGATTTGGTGACTAAAATGGAAAATAAAACAAAATAATCCCACACGGAAGGATTTAATGAAAGAATAAAACCATTTTAAAAAAAAAGATCGAGTATAAAAGCCAAACAGAAATTAAACTTTTCCTCCTTCCTCCATATTTTCGTTCGAAAGAAAATAAAACACCCCAAAAGCTTTCTTTTGTCCTTGCTAAACCCAACAAGAAGATGAACACTTTGAGTGTTCTTCTTTTGACCCCAGAAATCGTCCATTTTTCAGATTTCGACCACTACCGGCGGTGGCCGGAGAAACAAAAACGATCGGAAAACTCCCTTTCGAAACCGGAATACGACTTTAAAACCTTATTTCACGAAACCAAAACCAAAACCCTTTAAAATCTTTCGATAGAACTAACAAAAACCCTTTTTTGGATCTGGAAAACGGAAAGAATGAAAGAAAACTCTTCCTTCCTCATGTAGCTCACCCTCAGCCGCCCGGAGACCGTGGGATTATCGTCGGTAAGAGGAGGATTCGCGAAGAGAAGATAAAGAAACACCAAAGGTAAAAAACTTAAACTTTCTTCTCCCTTTTTCGGTTAGATGCATGCGAAAAATCGAGAGGTAATTACCTTTGAAATTGGTTTCTTTTTGTATTGATGAAAAATGATGGGAGAGAGTCCCATTACAAGTGTTGATTTCGGTTTTTATAACCGATGGAATACATGGGTTTAAAGAATGAAAAATTCATCCTATTTTGCTAATGGTTTCCAGCGATTTGGACGTATTCATCTAAAATTCTGAAATTTTGACCGAATCCTTCTGGGTTTTCTGATTTTTTATCGAGTTGTCTCTGAATATTAACCGATTGTACTCGAAATTTTCTGCAATTTATTGTGTATATCGCCTGAAATCTCTGCGAAAATTGACGTTTTGACCTCTGATATTTCGTACATATATGACATTTTTTGTTTTTTTGTATATGTGGCCACCGGAAATTCAATGGGGGACCACCGACATTGTCGCGGTCACCGGGAGGCGAAGAGGCGATCTGGAGACAAAAAGCACGCGTGGTCCGCAAACGCGCGTGGGAAATTGGACAGCTGGCGCGTGGAAGGGAGTGAGGATCTGGAGGTTTCTTCTCCTCTGATCGTGACCGTTGGATCAAGATTCGATCCAATGGTCGAGATGGGGCTGCACAGGAGACAAGAAGGGTTAAGTTAGACTAGGGTTTCTGGTGTAATGGGTTTATTCGATTTTTGGGCTTGTAACCGGGTTTTGTAATCATAAAAAAGTGGGCTTGTATTTTACTTCGGGCTTATAAAACATGCTTTGTATTTAATTTATTTTGGGTTTAATGTATTGGACTGAATACTATTTATAAAATAGGTTGTTGTTTATTTATTTAAATTGGGTTTGTTATTTATACATTGGATTATTTATTTATATAACAAAAGAAAATAATAATAATAATAATAATAATAATAATAATATTTAATAGTAATATTAAAAATAAAGATAATAATAATAATATATAATAATAATAAAGATAATAATAATAATAGTAATAATAATAAACGGAAAAGATAAAGAATCAAAGCTTTACATAACAATAAAAACAAAGCTACCAAAAAGTAAAATTAAATATAATATATATATTTTTATATATAATACTTTTTAAATTTTTAACAAACGTATATATTTATATTTCAAAGACAACAGAAAATATATTTACCAAGTTAAAAAGGAAAATAAATATCAATATAATATTTTTGAATTTTTGATAACAAATAGTAACGAAGCCCATTATTTATTCGAAATTAAAATTAAAATTAAACCCGGGTTTAAACCCCGGATAAAATTAGAGATTAAACGTACTAAAAACATAAATAAAAACTTATCCGGTAGAGATTCACTAGGACCAAACTTCTAAGTTTAAGTATCTGAAAAAAATAAACTAAAAAAGAATGATATATAGAACATAGTGTGTCTCTAGAGTACAAACAAATATCACAATATCACAATATCACATAGCTCTCAATCTTAGTCATATCATAATTATCACAGTAAGTAAACACAGAGAGTGATGAATGAAATGTCACAGAGAATGTATATCTTATACTCTGAACTCCAACACAGTAGTGATAAAACAAATCGATTGCAATCCAGGTAGTTCCCAAAAACTCATCACCTTTATTTCACCAAACACAATATGATAAAATTACCTTCTTTGTACAGTCTCACCCATGCATATGATTATGCAATCAATATAACACAAATCAAAAAAGTCTCATCACATATTTTCATATAATATAAGAGGCACACAATTTTTATAATCTGATGAATGCAAGATTACAGAGAATGCATATCCCATACTCCAAACTTCAAACACAGTCAAGGTAGTTCCCCCAAATTCTTCACCTTTATTTCATCAAAAACAGTATGGTAGAACCACCTTCCTCCCTACAGTCTCACCCCATGCATATGGTATACAAATCAATGTCACGAATCTCAAAAATTTTATTACAAATATTCGTAGAAAATACGAAAGACACAATTTTGATAATTTGATCATCAAAGTCACTTGGCGCATATGGCGCATGCGCTCCTCTTCGAATGCTCGAGATGAATTTCTTTTTCTCTTCACCTGCAGCGGCGATCACTCTAATTTCCTTTCTCCAACAGTCACCTCACACAAACAAACAAGAAGAATGTTAGATTTGCATAATTTTTTCAGCCAAAAATTTCAATAATTATTCATGCAAATTCAGAGAATTTCAGAAACAAAATGAGAGCAAAAGAACCGTACGAATTCGGCTAAAATTTTAAAGGCAACACCAACATGAATCAAAATAAATTTTCATGGCAACCAATAGTAAATCAAAACCCATTTTCTCTTTTATTTCTTTTTGTAATCAGTTATAAAATTGAATTCATCCATTGTAATAGGGGTCTTCTTCCCCCACCTTTCGATCAATACAAAGAGTAAAGATTTTTGAGGTATAACCTTGGTTCTCCAATTTTATCCATTGCAAGCACTAAAAGAAAATAGATTAGGTTTTCGTTTTCCTTACCCTTTCTTACCGACTGTTTTCCTTTGCCATGACTCGAACTAATTTCTCCGGCGATAAGCCTAAGGCCTTGCGCCTTAAAGGGTTAATCGATTGAAGGGTTCGAGAGGGGCTTTCGGTGTCATGTTTTTTTGAAAAAGAGGTGTTCCTTGTTTTTGATATTCGAATAAAAGAAAGTTATTTTTAAATGTTTTGATCTCAACAAAAAAGAGTTTTTGGTTCGGTTTTGAAAAAAAATTTTGGTTCGAGTTGTGTGTTGAAAGAGGTATTGAAAAGGTTGTTTTAAGGCCGTTTTAAGTTCTTTGGACACCGTTAGTGGTGGTCGGAATTTGGGTTTAAAGCTTTTTCTGGGTTTTATACGGCGGAGATTAAGAACATTCATCATGTTATTATGAATCTCCAGCTTTTCAGATGAACTTTTCCGAAAAAATATAAGCTTAGGGTTGTTTATTTTTTGAAAGTAAAAAAATGAAAGCAAAGGGTGATTTTCAAAAATAATTAAATTTTATACTCAAGCAAGAATAGGGTTATTAACTTCATAACCCCTCCGTGTATTTCTAATCATCCCCTTAGTCTTTCGTTTTTTATTTTGTTTTATAATTTGGTCCTTATTTTTTAAAATGTCTTATGTCTCTTTTTTATTCTGCCTCCGCATTTTGGTTTTCATTCAATTTAATCTTTTTTTATTTAAAATCAGTATTATAATTTTATTATTTTTATTTTTTATCACTATTCGAAAATCATACTTTTTTTATTTTGATTTTGTATTAAAATTTTATTTTTCTTCAAATTTGGTCCTTTACATGGTTGAAATTATTTTTTTTTATTCTATTAATTAATTGTATACATTCATTTTATGTTTCATTTTTATTGAATTATGCCATGCATTTTTTATTTATTTAGGCATTTTATTTTATTGTTCAGATATTTGTATATGTTTATTTATCTCTTTACGATGTATTGTTATTTTTATTATCATGTTATTAAATTTATTTAAGTTACACAAATTAAATTAATTAAATGTAATATCTCTTTATTCGGTCGTAACGGGCTTGGTACCAGACGTAATAGTAATGATGTATGCGTTTACCTTCGAATAAAGAGACGATTAAAATATATAACCTCTAAAAACATATTAATTTAATGGCACTTTAAATTGAAAAATTCAAAATTAATTAAGCGATAATTTTTTAAAGGTGTCAATTAGCGATTTTAAACTCTAATACTATTTTTAGTCATAACCGACCCCTGAACTCAATTTATTTCGAATCTATGATTTTACGATGCTCGGTCTACCAAAGTGACCGATGAAGATTCAATTTATTTTCAAGTTATTTTTCAACATTTTTAATTTATTTTCTAAAACCTCTTTTAAAATTATTTTCGATTGTTCAATTCTATTTTTAAAATTAGTGACCTTTTAATTTTTTCCACAATTTTAATTCCTTTTTTTATCTTAGTGATTTTCAAACTCTAATTTATTTTCTTTTCTTGTTTTCAAATTCTCCAATTTTAGATTAAAATCCCTAGCTTACAAATTTTAAAACATAATCTTTAATTTTTATTTTTTCATAATAGTAACATTTTTGTTAAACTTGTAAATTTTTAAAAGGGTCGTTATAGTATCACTGTGTTTTATTAATTCAACGTGCAAATGTATTATTTTTTCCATACGTAGATTAATAAGTCTATCGCTTGATGAAGTACATCAACGTAGATTTTTTAAATAAATTATAATATTTAAATAAAAAGTTGAAGAAATTTTTAACTCCAAAGGAAATGAGAAAAACTTATAAGAAATTGGTCCATAATTACATCTGGAGCTTATGTTCAAGGTTAGCATATCTCTGGCTGTACAAATTATTGATATTATTCTTCTTATTTTAAACATTAAAAAGGACAAGCAAGTGAAGAATCTAGTCAGTCCTTCCTCACGCTGTAGTTGTGACTTGTGAGCTAACCCATTGCCCTCAAACTGAATACGACTGCAGTGCCCACTGTATTTCTTCCTAACCTTTTCCATATAACAGGACCAGAGTCCAAAGGCACCAAACTTATTTCAGTAATCAGATTTGCTTATTATTATATTAAAAAAATTGAGGATTTAAATTTAAAAATTTGAATTAATTGTATCGTATATTAATCGTAATTTTAAATTAATCTTAAATATTTTAATTTTATTTTTAAATAATATTTTTTAATATAAATTAATTCTTAAACTTTTAAATATTTTATTTTTTCTTAAATTATCGCTTACATAGTTAACAATTTTATATTTGCGTTAACATAGGAAATTATTAAAATATACTGATAATAAGGGGATTAAATTGACGTGTTCAATAGTTTGGGGACTAAATTAGAACGAGAATTATAATTTGGTAATAAAATAAAAAAATTCAAAAATTTAAAAATCAATTTAAAATATGAGTAATAATTTGAGAATGAATTCAAATAGTTAAAAAAGTTTGAAGACTAATTTAAAATAAAAATAATAATTGAGAGACGAGGGGTAAAACTAAATTTAAAAAGTTTATACATATTTTAAAATATTTTTATATCATTAATTTTTGCAAATGATTATGATAATACATATTTTAAAATTTTAACCACATTCTAGTTATATTATGAATTCATTTTTATTAAAAAATTGAGATAATTAAATATTGTTTTTAGTTTAAGTATTATGTATTAAAATATTTGTAATTATGTGCGAGTGTATAGCTATTCATATATTTAAAAGTGTATAATAATTGAATCCAAAAATTATATCATGAGTTGTTCTTGTTATGTTATTAATGAGATAAGCTAATAAGTGTATTAATTTTATTAATTTTTTCATCTCATATTTTACTAAATAAAACTTCAACTAAAAATTGTTTTTAAATATAATTTACATTAAATATTAATGAAGATTTTCTTGGTAAAAAAGATGAGATAAAAAAATAATAAAATAAATACATTAAATTGATTGGTTTTATAGATGACGTAGCAAGAATGACTCATAATAAAAATATATATAATTATATTTTTATATATATAAATTATTAAAACTTAAAACATGGAAAAAACACCTTTTAAAGGTGAAAATATTTAATTTTTTAGATATTTAATATTTTATTACACAAGAGGATAATTTGATAGTATTTATTATTAATGTATTTTTTAAAGAAAAATTTATATATTTTATTAGTTATAAAGTAAGGGTTTTATTTTAATAAATTGTACCAAGACTAGGACTGTAAACGAGACGAGATAAATCGCGAGTTACTCGAGCTCGACTTGGTCAAAGCTCAGTCAAAATTCGACTCGATTGGATTTGACTCGACTCAAACTCGGCTCGAGTTCTTAACGAGCTGAGCTATATGAGTTCTTAAACCCTAAATTAAGATACTAAAAACCTAAAATTAACAAGTTTGAGTTTTACATAATTTGTGTATCAAAGTTTTTTTCTCCATTAGGCTTTAAATGAGACGTAAGAGATAAGAGTTACTCGAGTCTAACACAGTCAAGGATCGGTCAATACGTAGCTCGATTAGGCTCGAAAAAAGCTCAAACACGACTCAAGTTCTTAACGAGCTGAGTCGAGCTCAGATATTTTAGGCTTGTTTAAAATTACTCAATCTCGAAATCTTAACGAGCCGAGCCAAGCTTAGCACTACTCAAACTCGACTCGGCTCGTTTACACCCTAACCAAGACTGCCAAAATCTTTGAATCGTCCCTAACCGTAAAACCTAAATGCTAACAATTACCCATACACCTAACCCTATACCCTAAAACAAATCTCTAAAGCCTAAAACTAAGATAATTTGATTTATCGGTAAGATGTATATGTATTATTAAAAGATTAAAAATTTATATAATAAATATTATCTTATAATTTCACTTTTAAATTATTTAAAAATTAATATAAACCCTAAAAATTAAAAATGTGTAAAATAATTTTAGATTTTCATTAATGTAAGCAAATATATTCTCTTAAAAATCAATACTACCAATTTAAAAATATATGAAAATTCAAATTTATTTTAACATTGTGTGGTTTGCTTGATAACTTATATTATATGTCATTCTTATCACATAATGAATGGATCAACCAATTAAATATATCTATTTTATTTATTTTTTAATCTTAAAATTTTATTAAGGGAATCCTTATTAATATTTACTATAAACTAAGTTTAAAAATAATTTTTATCAAACGAAAATCTATTTATTAAAAGAAAAAAATTAAATAAATATATTTAATTAATTTTATAAATAATATAATAAAAATAATTCATAATATATGTTTTCAGTTTGCTTTCCTCTTTCTCGTCTGTTGTTTTTAATACACAACTTTGTTGCTTTCTCTTCACACGATTCTTTGCTTGCTTAGATTCCGCTTCCTTTCATTCTGGTCCCCCGCGTGAACTCAACTCAACTGCACAACTAGCTATAAGAAAGAATAGGTCTAATTATATTTTGGTCCTTTGAACATGAAAAAAATATTTATATTATAACCTCATATCTTTATCTAATTGAGCTAACTGACAAATAAAAAAAGTAACTAACAAATTTTACCTTTTACTTTTCAGAAATTATATGGGTGATCACCCAACTATCACCCTTTTTCTATTTTAGTCATCCAATTAATTTTTATTTCCTGTTAGATTTTTTTGTATTATTTCTCTACTAAAAACTTAATGAAATTATTGATGTGGATTTATTATTATTGTTATTTTTATTTTTTTTATTTTCTATATTATTTTTTAAAAAAATTCAGATCAATGCGATAATAACACGTGTTTTCACCGTAACAAAGAAAATAAATCAAATTTGAGGGAGAGCACAAACCATCTTACCTCAGTGATTAAGAGAACAACTGTTGTTCTTGAAGGTTACATGTTCGAGCACTAATATTATAACATAGTGATTGAATGGTTAATGTATAATGATTGAGAACATATTCTAAAACAGATTAACCACTATAACTAGGGGTGAGTATTCAATTGAGTCGAGTCGAGTAAAAAATTTTCGAGTTATTCGAGTTGACGAGTCATATTTTGCAACTCAAACTTTGTTTGAAATTTTCGGTTCTAGTTGAGTTTAAGAAATTCGAGTCGAGTAAAATCGAGTTTCGAGTTCCTATAAATATTTAATTATAATTATTTATCATGTTATAGTATGATTTGATTCCAATTTAAACCATTCTCTCTGATCATATAAGATATGCATATATATTTTTTCATATCTAACGATATTTCTTTATATTTTTATATATCAATGTATATATATCATAAAAAATTAAGAGACTCGTCTCAAACATAAAAATAAATCTTCTAATTACTAAAAATTTCGAGTTATTCGAATTTCCATTTTACAACTTTAACTTTATTTGAAATTCTTTCGAGTCGAGTCTATAAAATTTCGAGTTAAGTAAAAAAGAATCGAGTGTTTTCGCCTTGAGTCGAGTTACTTAGTTTTTTCGAGTCGAATTTTGTTCACCTTTAATTATAACCGGTTAAAAAATTTAAATTAAAAAAACGAACCCCAAATCAAAGAAAAATGAAAAAAAAAACATTTGACTCACGATAACTAATACTTAAACTCACATCTCACAACATGAAATTGAAAGCCAAGCACGAACCAAATGTGCCAAGCGGAGATTATAATTTATTTTTAATAAAATTTATATTTAATGTATATTAAGTTATGAACAACATAAAATAAAATATTAAAATTAGAAAGTGATTGAAACACAAAACTTTATGGATAAAAATTTAAATATTTAAACACAAAATTAAACTAAGAAATTTTGATACTTTTTAACTTATATTATATTTAAATAAACTGTAATTAAAACTAAAAATCAAGCTAGATTTCAACTATTTTACTTTGTTCGGTACTGAAAAATTAATTAAATAATTAAAAATTATTTTTATAAAATTAATATTAAAATATTTTAAAAGGATTTTAGATCATGCCTAAATTAAATGATTATTTAATTATTATTTTCATAATTGAAAAAAGTGAAAAGATAAAATCTAGTTTGTTATGAATATATTTATTCATGGTAGATATCTATATATTAAGTTAAAGTTTGATGAGCTTTATTATTTGGGTTTAATACCCATTGGAATTAGAATTTTCATCTTATGCCTATAAATATAGACTTTTGGAGAAAGCATTATACACAACCTTACTTTGAGAATATAATAAAATCTCTCTCTTTGTCTCTCATCTTTGTTCTCCTATTTTATTCTTGTTTTTTACTTTATTCACAACACGTTATCAGCACGAGACTCTAACCAACGAAGGTGTTTGTTGTTCGAATCTTGAAGGAGTTACTGAAAAGAATTTGTTACTAGCATAAATCAAAGTTAAGTTCTCCTCCCTTAATTATATTTTAATTATCGATTATTTTTCTCTCTTGATCTTTGATTTGATTTTTAATTTATTAAAAATCTTTGGTTGTTTGGTATTTGTGTAGCGATAAAGTGACTCAAATACTGTGGTTCTTATTGACGATTCCTGAAAAAAGATTTTAACAAGATATTGGTAACTAAATCTACCATATAGTAAAAAGTTCGGTATGTTTTACTTATTTAATTTGAGATTTTTGTCTTTATTATAACCAATATTTATTTTATGTTTTTAATCATGTTCAAAGTATTACATGATATTGAAACAAATATTAAAACTTTAATTAATTAATATGTTCTTTATTATGTTTTTTTAATCCGAGTATATTGGCTGGACATTCCGTTCTGCGAGGCTACTGGTCTCAAAGGAGGTTCTTTTTAAAGGACCTTGTAGACTGGTTTAACAACACCGTGTATAAAGATTAAATTTTTGTTCATTATATGTATTGTATATATATTGGTTGATCAATTATTAATTAATAATATGAATATTATAAAGTTTATATTTGCTTGAAAGCAATACTAATTTTATATCGAAAAAAACTCGACTATAAACTTCTCCCAAGTTCAAGTTACGAAAATCGTCTTGATCAAAGAATTTTTATGGGAGACATTCCTTGAATTGAATGCATGCATGATGCTTATTCCATGCAATTATTGAATTTATGATATTCTTTGAAGTGAATGCAAGCATGATGATTATTCCATGCGATTATCGAATTTATGTCATTCCTTGAAGTGAATGCAAGCAAGATGTTTATTCCATGTGATTATGCAAACATGATGTTTATTCCATGCAATTATACAAGCATGATGTTTATTCCATGCGGTTATTGAATTTGTTTCATTCCTTAAAGTAAATGCAAACGTGATAATTCACTATATGGTTAGTGAATAAAACTCAATTATGTGCCAGAGTATCACTGATGAGGATATGTTAAAAAAACATACCCCACTTTTCACACATTATTGTTGTCTTACAGATACAATATCATACAACGATTTTAAATACCTATCAGTCTCCGCTTCATTCCCTAAAGTGAATGTGATATTTTATAGTGGAAAGAATAAATGTCACATTAGTAATTGTGATCATGATTGAGATCATAAAATAGATATGGATAAGGTGATTATTTTAAGAATACTTATATACACAAGAAGTGGAATTATAAAGATGACAATAATGATAGAGATCATATTAAAATCTTTATGTTATCAATGCGATGGTACAAACCATTGATCTCGTATTTGTCAAACACCGAAGTATTATGGACTTTATCCATAATCATGAATGATAAATTAAAGAAAATATAAACAGATTTTTTTGTGGCGAAAATAATGGCGTTACTGATCCAACTCAATTGGATATTGATAATTTTCTCATAACCCTTGAAGAGAATAATTCGTCATTTATTTTCTTTATAAATTCTAAAAGAAATATTTGATCTTTATTTTATTTTGTTTGATTTTAATTTATTTATTTATGTTAATTTAATTTAATTTATTATTTATTTATGTTAACTTACTTTTTATATTATTTATTTATTTTTTATGTTAATTTTTCCTTTAAAAGAATATTATTACTTCCGGAATAAAATATGTAATAATGTATGGAGATTTATGCTTAGCAAACAATGCAAGTACTCATACAATATTTAAGCATAAGAAATATTTTCCCATTTAAATACAAGGGAAATATGAGTACTATATCTCAAAGTACTAAAATATCAGTGCTTCGGAAGAGCTCTTGAGAGCTTATCTTTGATCCGATTTGATACGATATGTTATTTTTTAATATTTTTCCATTCTCCGAAGTGAATGGTACAGAGCACATATTTTTTATTTCCTGAAGTGAATGAAATAAAGCACGTATTAAAAGGTGCATAATTATGCATATTTTCCCATTTTAAATTCAAGGGAATAATATGAGTACTATATCCGGAAGTACTAGTATCACAGAAAGTTCCGACTGAGCAAATATGTTATTTGCCAAATGAGACTTTATCTCATATTTACAGTGCATTATGCTCGTTGAGCAAATATGTCATTGCCAAATGAAACTTTATTCCATATTTATTGTGCATTATACTCGTCAAAATCGTAAAGAGATATTGAGTTTTAAAGATATTTATAGAAATATATTAAGAATATTAGTCAAGAGAATACTGACTATCTCAATATTACGAGTATAACTCAACGCAATAATAAAATTTTGATAAAATTATATGCACTGTCATCCATATTGTACTACATAAGAATTAGTACAAATTGAAGCTCATGCTATTGTAAACTAGATTTTTACTGATTATTTTATTTGGCATGACCGGTTAGACCATCTCGGTTCAATTATAATGCGAAAAATTACTGACACTTTCATATGATCATTTATTGAAGAACTAAGAGTTTCTTCAAGGTAATTTTTCTTGTGATACTTGCTATGAAAGCATTTTAATTATTCAATCATCAACAACTATGATAGAGTGCAAATCTATTAATTTTCTGGAACGGATACAAGGTGATATATATGAGCCCATACAGATTTCATACAGTCCATCTAGATATTTTATGATTTTTATCGATGCATCGACTAGATGATTATATGTATCCTTGTTATTAACCCGCAACTTGGTGTTTGCAAGGTTACTTGCTCAATTGATAAAATTATAAGCACATTTTCCAGATTATCTTATAACGAAAATGGTCTTGATAATGTTGATGACATATCATTTTATATGTAGTATCACTAGTTCGCATCAAGCCAACAAATGATTATAAGTTCTCCCCATTATAAATGATTTTTGGTCAGGAATCAAATATTTCTCATCTCAATTTTTTTGTGCGCGATATATATTCTAATTGCTTCACCATAACGCACAAAGATGAGTTTTTTTTGGAATATATATAAGAGCTTCTGATAGAGGATTTATTTACAATCCTATTTATTACTATCATTTTAATGAGTCAATTTACTCAATATTAGGGGAAAAATAAATAGCTGGGGAAAGAAATAAGTTGGAATGAATTATCATTTTCTCTTTTTGATCCACATAATACATAATGTAAACTATAAGTTCAATGGATAATTCATTTAGCAAATCAATTGCCAAATGATTTTGCTGACCCTAAAAGAGTGATTAAGTCACGTATACCAACTATGAATGCTCCGATTAAATTTAATGTCATGGAAGGACAAACTTTAGCTGCTAATGAGTCTAACTTATGCTTAAAGCGTAGTAGACAAGTAAGTTCCAAAGATAAGAGATCCTCGAAAAGGAAATGGAGCTATATTTTATGATGGTCTGATTGAGGAATCAATGATTATGAAAATCTCTAGAAGAGATTAAATGGTCTCCAACAGAGACATTGACATGACTCAGGTACCTGACAATAAAGAGATCTCAATAGAGTATGTCATGTCTTGTAATAAATGGAACTAAAATTAAATTGACGTTGTTAATATATTTGCATGCAATATAGCACTAGAGATTTTATTTGATGATGTGGATCATGAATCATTGTCAATTGGACAAAGAAATAATTGGCCAACATGAAAGAGATAATTGAGGCGAAACTAAAATCTCTTTTCAAAAAGAGAACTATTTAGGTCTATAGCCCGTACATTGAAATATCTAAAACTCGTATATATAAACGAGCCTTTTTGAGAAAGAGAAATCAAAAGGGGAAATCATGAGATATAAACTCATTTGGTTGCACAAAGATTCTCACAAAGACATGAAATTGAATGAGGAAAATATATTTCTCGGTGGTGGATGCAATTACTTTTAGATATTTTGG
This sequence comes from Abelmoschus esculentus, assembly GCA_035048815.1. NCBI lineage: Eukaryota > Viridiplantae > Streptophyta > Magnoliopsida > Malvales > Malvaceae > Abelmoschus > Abelmoschus esculentus. Next base: position 8,492,854 of record JAUCBN010000013.1, on the reverse strand, counting down.
CAATAAATGAAATGACTTAGTTTCGTCTAATGGATGTTTTTGCATCTTATTTGTGTGAGCCTGTTGATAAAACATTTACATGAAGCTTCTAAAAGGATTTAGACTGTCAGAAGCAATTAATTCAAGTTCTCGAGAATATTATTCAACCATATTAAATATATCTTTTATGGATTGAAAGATTTAGGCGTATTTGATATAATCGCCTCATTGAATACTTATTAGCATAATGCTATATGAATTGTTTAATTTTCCCAAGCATTTTGATTAAGTGGATTAGTTCTGAATTTTTATTATTGTCGATGATTTGAATATAGTTGAGACTCGTGAAGAGATCTCCTCAAATCCTTGTACATCAATCGACATACAGAAAAATGTTGAAAGAGACTTTACATGAATAATGCATATTCATTGATCACCCTTATGGTTGTTAGGTCTCTTAGTGTAAACAAGGATTCTTTCTGCCTCAAGAAAAGGGTAATGATATTCTTGGTCTAAAAGCACAATATATACATTATTTGATCTAGAAGCATCGTATCTTAGCTGGTCCAGAAATATTATTTAAGTGTTACGAGATCGTTACCTTTAAATAATTGTTATGCATGAGGCAAAGCGAAATATGTGTTTGGCTAAACATATCCTGAAGATATGTGAATGTTTTTTACAAGATAAGATGCAAGCTATCTTGTAAAGAGATAATACAAAATTTATATCTCAAGGTGGATATATCAAATATGATAAAACGAAACATATTTCTTCAAGTTTCGTCCCTTATGATTTTTAGATAAATATTATTCAATGAATCATTTTAAGCAATGATTTGAAAGATTTATCTACTAGTGCATGATCTACTTCAACATTTGAAGTTTGTATTCAATATTGAATTATGAAGATTCAAAGGTCTTATGTGATATTTTCATGAGGGGGAGTAAATACGCGTTGCACTCTTTTTCCCTTATCCGAGGTTTTGTCCCAATGATTTTTCCTGATAAGGTTTTTAATGAGACAACATGTTATGTGTATCAAAGATGTGTGTACTCTTTTTCCTTCCCTAAGAATTTTTTTCCGACAGGTTTTTTATCTTAGTAAGGTTTTAACGAGGCACATTATCTTCATGGATATCCAAGGGGGAGTGTTATGAATATATTTATTCATGGTGGATATTCATATATTAAGTTAAAGTTTAATGGGCTTTATTATTAGGGTTTAATACCCATTGGAATTAGGGTCTTATGCCTATAAATATAGACTTTTGGAGAAAGCATTGTACACAACCCTACTTTGAGAATATAATAAAATCTCTCTCTTTGTCTCTCATCTTTGTTCTCCTATTTTATTCTTGTTCTTTACTTTATTCACAGCATAGTTTAATTTTTATTTTTAACAACAATTTAGTTAAATATAATTTAAGTTAAAAGTATTGAAACTTCTTAATTTATAATATTTATTTCTTATCAACAAGTTTTTGTGTTCAAATCACTCCTATAACTTTAATATTTTATTTTTTTATTGTTAGTAACTTAATATATGTTAAATATAAAATTAAGTGAAAATAAATTATAATCTTTCCCGGCACATTTGGTTCATTTCTTTAATTTAAAATTAATTTGTGATCAAGTATGATTATATTTGGGGTTTAGTCTGGTGGTTAACATATTTACTTATTTATAAACTAACACGAGTTTAATTTAATTTGTATTTTTTGTTTTGGTCGTGACACATAGGTATGGATATTTTATCCGACCCAATCAGGTTGGATTTTTTGATGAAAAGATCGGGTTTGGGTTTAGTGTGTAAAATATTCGATTGATCCGAGACTAAATATGTAATCATAATTTTTTAGGGATATTTAATAATAATGGTCTCCTATCTATATTTTTTTTATAATTAGGTCCTTAAAATTAATTTTTATTTATAATTTAGTCTTTAAAATCATATTTTTTTTATAATTAAGTCCTTAATTTTTTTTTACAATTTAATCGCTAAATTTAATTTTTCTATAAGTCAGGTCGGGTTTAGAGTATTTATTTCTGGGTGTGATTTTTTAAAAAAATATTCGGGTCGAAGTCGATTTTAAGGTATCTGTGTTCGGGTGAACCATAAATCCGACCCGACCCGTGCCCATCTCTAGTGACACATGTCATGACTTAGATTCCATTAGATTTTTAACAGAGGGGCCAAAACAAGAAATATATTTAATAGGAAGGACGTTTTTTGACAAAAGAATTTAGTTAGCCAAAAACCATAAAACTGTTAATAGTTGGGTGACTACCCATGTAGTTTTTCCTTTTTTCTCCTAATTGAGTTGATATAGACGCACACAGTAATGAGGGGATTGACCCTAAAAATTTTGAAAGATTAACATTTGACCCCACATTTTTTAAAGTTTAAATTTGGACCTTCAAAGATTTTAAAATTCTCATTAAATTTCAATTTCTTTGAATATTTTTAATTAAGCTTTTTTTAAATTCTCATTAAATCTAAATATATTTGTAAATTTTAGTTTTAACTTTTAATTAGTTTTAAACCAATTGAATTAGAGCTGGTCATGAATCGAGTCAAAGGTTTTGGCCAATCAAACCCTAACATAATATTATATGCTTTCACCCGCACTCAACCCGAGTCATATAGTGTTTTCACCCGACCCGATTTTTGGGTGAAAATCCACACCCAATCTAACATACAAAAATAATTTTTTTCATTTGGTAAAAATAGGCTTAATTAAAAGAAAGAGAAAAGGATATTATTGTAAATATTCTCGAAATATATAATAAAAAAATATATTATAATTTTGAATTGAGTTAAAATTTTTTATCATAAATTAGAATTTGATCTAATCTCACCCTAAAATATTCGATCTAAATCAAATTTATTTTTTAAAATAATAATCTTATAAAATTGACTTGAATCAAAATTTATATTGTTCGAACAAAAATATCCTCCCTAGTTCAATTACCATTGACTATTGAATTCAACTCAGTTTTTAGTAATGCTAGGAACTAGTTAATGGTCTCAATCATTAGAAAAAAAACATAATTTACAGTTAACAAAAACAAAAGAAATATCTTTTTTCACATTGGTCCGTGACGAATAGATCTATACCCACCGGGTAACATACATAAAAACAGTTCCTTGGAAGTTCAAAAAATATATTATTCTGAAAACGACACCGTTTAATTATACGTGGCTGACGGTGGTTGGTCTTTCATTTTCTTATTTCACCTCCCAAATAATTGAAAAAAAAAACTAGTATTTGATTTGATCTCAGAAACAGAAGGCGAGAGAAGCGAGGAAGAAAAGAGAGAGACCTGCCGAGTTCGGGCTGTTTGGTTCATTTGTTGAAAGTAGATTTCGAGTGTTCCGGAGTAGTCTCCAGAATATTCTGCCGTTCGTCTCGATCGTGACCGACGGTGACCGGAATCGGAGTATTTTTTTGCTTTTGTTGTTTTCGGTGCGTGCGAATCTTTTTATTCTTTTTTTTTTCTGTAAGTGAAGATGGTGAACTCTATGGTGGAGAGAGCTACGAGTGACTTGCTGATCGGGCCTGATTGGGCTCGGAATATCGAGATCTGCGACATGCTTAATCACGACCCTGGGTATGCGTTGCTCTAGATTCAAATTTCCCTCATCTTCTAAGTTGTTTTTGCTCTTATCATTCAATTGATGGCTGTGTGTAATTTAATTATAAAGAATGAATATGAAGATCGGGAATCTAATGTGCCTTCTTATTTTGGAATTCGTTTTGCTTTTACTTTTACCATTATTTTTAAATATTTTTCCTCTTACTCTGCTAGTGATTGTAGATTTAAGATAAGTTAAATATTAGCTTTGCTTTAACAGCATGTAAATTTAAAGGAAGAGATTTGGTTCTGGAAAATTTTAATGATTGATCAATTTGTTTTGCCTTTTTCTTTCTTTGTTCGACATGTATTTTCTTTCATTGATATATTTATAAAACAGCTTTTATGTAAGATTTTTTGATTGATAGGGGTTTAACTCCATGTAAATTTGATTGGTTATAGAGCTCAGCTACTTTCTCAAAGTGAGATTACTGGGTGATTTTGCTATTAAGTTTTCCTTTCTCGGATACGAACTGGATTGTGTTAGTTTTAATGGAGTAGCCTCATGGTAATCATATTTTATACTGTTGTTTTTTTGTTAATTATTTTTGGTCCTTTTGCTGGTTCTTTCTTTTAGCTGTGTCTTCCTTGGAAGTAGAAAGGTCTAAAGGTTTAGTTTTATGATTTTCTGGTTACTGTTGATCTTTCTTTCTTTTTTCAATTTTCTCTCTCAAGAGGAGAAACACTGGAATGTGACTGGATAGTCTGGATTTATATTTTTTAAGTTTGAATTTTTTTGCTTTCTTAAATCTAGTAGTGAATTGTTATGATTCTTATCAGGCAAGCAAAAGATGTTGTGAAAGGCATAAAAAAGAAGCTTGGAAGTAAAAATCCTAAAGTTCAACTTCTTGCACTAACTGTAAGCTATGAATAACCTTTTTCATTCATTTCCACTAGTCTCCAGATATAATGATCAATTGTGTTGCTTGTTTTGTCACCATTTTGTACATTGAACTAAATTTCTTTTAATTTGGTTTACTTTCTACATTCTAGCTGCTGGAAACTATCATAAAAAATTGCGGGGACATTGTCCATATGCATGTTGCAGAGAAAGGTATTCTTCATGAGATGGTTAGGATAGTCAAGAAAAAGGTAGGGAGTTCCATTTTGTAGTTATTTTCTTATTGTAAAACTTGTTCTCAGATTTTGTACTGCTCAATTGTAGCCCGACTTTAATGTTAAAGAGAAGATATTGATTCTGATTGACACTTGGCAAGAAGCTTTTGGAGGTGCAAGGGCAAGATATCCACAATATTATGTTGCATACCAAGAGTTGTTGGTATGTCTGCTTAGGTCTCTCATCTCAAATTGTATGTCTATGAGACATGCTGCATTTCTTGGGATCCGCTCTATGCTATTCTTCATTTGTAACTTACATTGTATTCAAAACATATTGATATGCAAAGAGTACTTCTACATAATGTGGCCTTTTCCTTCTTTTTTCTCTCTGAGTCAAATTGGTTTATTGTTCAGCGCCTTGGGGCAGTATTCCCACCAAGATCTGAGAGGTCTGCACCCGTACTTACTCCTCCTCAAACACAACCTTTGTCTTCTTATCCTCCAAATGTTCGCAATTCTGATCAGCAAGACACAGCTGGGTCTTCTGCAGAGTCTGAATTTCCAACCCTGAGGTATTTTTTTTTCTTTTTGTTCCTCAGTTTTTTAGTGGTATAAAAGCATGGTTGTGTTTGTGTTTTGCATTATTCCTATTCAGTTTCATGACGGCCTTCGTGTGTTTTATAAAAACTTTCTGAATGATGTCTTAGTAGAACTTGTGCTGCAGTAAAATGGTTATGCAGAAGGCTGCTGCTCATACTAAATTATTGTTATATTTGTTTAATGTTAAATTACAGAGCTTACTGAAATATGTTTTTGATAATGGCTTCACAAGAATAAGAATGCATTTTGTATGTGAGAATGAATTATTTGGTACTTTCTGTACTAAAATAATTGTCAAAGCAAACTCTTTATTCAGTCCTTAATGTAATCTTTGAAGCGATCAAAGTGAGTTGTTGGGTGAAAAACTTCCTACTTGTTTTAACTTCACTTTTGGTTATCACATCAGTGTTCCCTTCCCTTAGCTGGTAAACATGATTGAGGTGTTTTCACACCAATGATTTTCCATGTCTCCTAGAACTAGAGCAGCAGGGACTAGGGACTTTCCACAGACTAGAGCAGTTATAATCTTTGAAACAATATGAATGGCTCGTTCTACCACATTGATGGTAGTGAAATTACATTGCTATACTTCTAGTCTTTTAACAGAAGTTTCATTTATCAGTTTGACAGAAATTCAGAATGCACGTGGTATTATGGATGTCCTTGCAGAAATGCTAAATGCAATAGATCCGGGGAACAAGGAGGTATTTGTTCAAAATTTGATATGTATGAGAATGAACATACTTTGGATACTTGCTACATCAATTGTGATTGGCTAGCACATGGCAGTGTAGTTTCTAAGGGAGAAGTCTTTTGCTGGATTTAAAGTTATTATCTGGTATTTGTGTACAAATGGTTGGCTATGCTCAAATTCATCGGATGGCGAACAGGGTTATCTGTGTAAACTTGTGTTTTTCTATCTCTTATAATGAAAATTCTTTTCTAAAGTTTATATGAAGTTTCAAGTTGCTCAATCTAAAGATATAATGCTGTTGGGGTGTCATTAAGTTCATTTTCTATTTGCATATTTACTGGTCTGCCTTCTACCATTCAGGGACTTAGGCAGGAGGTGATTGTTGACTTGGTGGAGCAGTGTCGTAATTACAAACAAAGAGTGGTGCATCTTGTTAATTCAACAGTGTAAGATAACTTTCTTTTACTAAAACTTCCCTGAGGCCGTTCATACTTTGTATAAGTTGACAACTCAATGTTATCATGTTTTTTCTTGGATGTGACATGCTTTTCTGCTGGAACTCTCTTTTTATTCTGTGGTCCTTAAGGATTCTGTGCTATCATTTGTTAAAATACTTTTACCAAAAAGATGTAGTGAAATCATGTGTTGAGATCACAAGGCTTTCATTAATTTATTCAATTGTGTTGTATTCGCGAGAAGCTGGAGCAGTCTGTGAAGGAATTGATTTATTTATATCTTTTTCCTCACCTATGCCAATGAGAATATTTGTGCATTTGTGTGATACTTCCACTTATTTTGTCATATATTATGTACGACTTGCATAAATAGTTAGCTTCTAACCTCTATGGATTTTTGTAATATATTGTTTGATGCTTTTTACGTTTATGATACATCACCTTTTGGTTATCTTTGTAGGGATGAATCACTTCTATGTCAAGGTTTAGCATTGAATGATGATTTGCAGCGTTTACTAACAAGGCATGAAGCAATAGCTTCAGGAACTTCTCAAGCAAACAATCCTAGGCCCGAACCGGCAAAAGAACTTGTAAATGTCGATGGTCCACTAATTGATACTGGAGACAGTAGCAAGCAGTATGAGGGGAGGTAATTAGGCATTTATGAACTGGATTGCATATGCAGAGACCTGGGATTAAAATTTTTGTTGTTTTGTATTTTTTTTATTACAACAAATTGTAGGAATATGCTTTTAGAATTGTAAGTTCTGTTAGTTATTTATGCTTTCCTAAGCATTACTGGTGGTAACCGGTCTTTTTCTCAGCATCTCGAAAGTTGGCTAAAATTCCTTTCATCTGCTTTTAAATAAATTGCCTGATTTTGGTGATTATGGGTATGTTGAAGTGGCAAACTTTTGAACGTTTTAGATCTAGTGATTGGTAGTGTATTTACATTTATCAGGAATGGCTGAGTTACTTATCAAATGTTTGGTTGCCCGAATTGACATTGAAATTCATTTAGTATCGGGATTATCTACGACCCTTCATCTAATATTTCTGGTGGCTTGAGTTTTAATAACAGGATATGTTTTCACAGATTCACTTCAAGCACTGTTGAAAGTTCACCATTTAATCAGTTGTTGCTTCCTGCTCCTCCTGCAACAAATGGTTCAACTCCTCCACTGGCTGCCAATCCCAAAATGGACTTGCTTAGTGGCGATGACTTCAATTCACCAAAGGCAGATAATTCACTTGCCCTTGTTTCTTTGGGAGAACCACAACCACAACAAGCAACTCCTGCATCACAGCAGAATGCCCTCGTTCTCTTTGACATGTTCTCCGATGGTAGCAACACCTCCAATTCTGTTAACACCCAGTCTTCAGGTTTTGCCGGACAAACCGACCCTTTGACTCCTCCAATTCAGCAGCAGCAGCAGCAGAATTTTCATGCCAATGGAACTGCACCAAACATGGTATCACCTCAATTTGAGCAGCCATATGCACAAGGCACAGTTCCTGCCTGGAATGGTCAGCTGGTTCAGCAGCAGCAACCCCCCTCACCTGTTAATGGTTCGTTTCTGACTACAATAGGCTTCTAATGCACAAGCATACATGTCATTTTACTTTTGGAAGAAATCCTAGGGACAGACACATTTAATCATGGCATGCCACATGCCATTCTAGGAAATTAATAATAAACCTAGTCATGGTCTTTCTCTCTCGAAATTTTTGTAGCAGTATTTTAGGCTTCATTGGCAGGCTGAATAAGTATATTCTTTCTTCCACTACTTTTATATCTTATGGAACTTTCTCTTTGCACGTGAAGATGCCCAGAGCAGTAGCTCACTTCCGCCACCACCCTGGGAAGCACAGGCAGCAGACTCTAGCTCACTTGCAGGTGCTCAGTATCCCCAGTCAATGGTTACTCAAGGACCTCAGCATATGGGAAATGATCAGATGGCTGGTATGTACATTCAGCCAATCTCAACTGGTCATTTATTGACGATTACTAACCATGCAGCTCCAGGAAACCATGTTGCCGGTTATCAGCCACAGCCGATTCAGGGACAGTATATGGGCATGCTGCCACAGCAAATGCCAGCTGGCCAGATGAGTTCAATGTATCCTCAGCAAATGCCAGCTGGCCAGATGAGTTCAATGTATCCTCAGCAAATGCCAGCAGGCCAGATCGGTTCAATGTATCCTCAGCAAATGCCGGCGGGCCAGATGGGTTCTATGTATCAACAACAAATGCCAGCAGGCCAGATGGGTTCGATGTATCCTCAGCAGATGTATGGCAACCAAATGGGAGCATACGGCTATGGCCAGCAACTGTATCTCGATCGGCAAATTTATGGGCTATCCATCAGAGATGACAACGCCTTAAGAAACTCGTCCTATCAAGTTCCCACTTCATCTTACGTTCCACCGAGCAAGCCGTCCAAACCCGAGGATAAGCTGTTTGGAGACCTTGTTAACATGGCGAAAGTGAAACCAACAAAACCCACTCCTGGAAGAGCTGGTAGTATGTAAACCTGGATTTAGTTTTTTCTCTCATTTCTTTTTTTTTACATATTTTTTTGTTGGCTAACTGGTTTCTTTTTCTTCTTCCCGTTGCCTTGCCTTAAACATTTTTCATATTCCTCTATGCTTTTCTGTTGAATCTTTGGCATTGGACTCATATTTATACTCTGTAGAGAAAATAGAAAGATCACACTTTCTGTTTAGGTGGAGTTTACATAGATTTGATTCTCTTCTTTTTCTAAAACTTTTTTTTTATTTTATTTTTTTTAATTGTAATAATAAAATGTATATGTTGACTTTCTGTGCTGTGTAACTTGCCATATGTAGGCATAATCAAACCTCTAAATTTAGTTCTTTGTTGAATGAATCTTATAGCTCGGTTGGCAATCTGTCTCAACATTAAGAGGAACTAGACCCGACAATTTTGATCGAATTTGAGACAAGATATTGAACTGAATATAATAGATCGAATTTGATTTTAAACTTGAAATAAATCAAATTGAAATTGATTTAATTTTTACTTGAATTGAAAAAAATCTGAAAAGATTTTTAATCGAATTAAATGGACTTAAAATTATTTCACTTGAATCGAAAATACCTCGAACCGAAGGCAATTCAAGATCAAGAAAAGATTAAAAAAAATTAGAATTGTTACCCATCTCACCAAAGTCAAAAAGGAGTGTAAAAAGTAGACTCGAACTAAAAGTGAATCTACACAGTATTATCTTTAAAGATTTTGTTGGCCAAAATGAATTAAAGAATTAGATCCCTCGTAACGAGTATCAAAAAATGATTCTTAAGAGTACATCTTCATACAAATATTAAAAAATAAAATTTAAAAATAAATCTTTAGTAACAAATATTAAAAAACATTTGATGTTATGTTAATTTTTTGCATATATTTTATTCATAGGAATGAGTATTTTACCCGGCTCGATCGGGTCTGATTTTTTATGAAAAAATCATGTTTGGGTCGGGTTGGGTTTGGGGTTAGGGTGAAAATATCCGACTCGACCTGACACAAGACTAAATATGTAATTTTCTATAAATATCTAAGGATATTTATAATAATAATCCTGTATCTATATATTTTTTATAATTAGGTTATTAAAATTAATTTTTATTTATAATTTAGTTCTTAAAAATATATTTTTTATTATTAAGTTCTCTAAAATTATTTTTTACAATTTAGTCCCTATTTTTTTCTATTGGTCGGATCAGATCGAGTTTAGCATATTTATTTTTGGGTCGGGTCAGATCAAATTTTTTAAAGAAAGTTTTCGGATCAAGTCAAAATAGGTTTTAGAGTGTTTGCATTCGAGTCAGATTCGTGTGGATCGAAAATCCGACCCAACCCGACTCGTGCCATCTCTAGATAAACATTACCATTGATCACTAAACTATTCAAGCTTTCTTGTTTACTTTAAAATTATTTTTAACTTTTTAATATTCTTAAAGTGATTACAATGTATTGTTTATTTATTTATATTCTTTTTAATCCTTTTATAAGATATATTTTATAAAAACTTGAATTCGTATCTCTTAAGATTAACATTATTTTTTTTTACTTATATTAATTTAGATAAAAAAAAAACAATTTCTAAATTATAATTTTTTATTAAGAGGTTATGAATTTAAAACTACTTTATTAATAATGATATTAATGTTACCTAATAAATCATGTTTAATCATGCGCAGAATTTATAAAACTATTTTTTTTATAGTTTAGTAGTTCTTATTTAATTAATGCATGCTTTTATAAACATTTATATTTTTTTTCATAAAATACATAGATATTTTAGTTATTATATTATTAATAATTTTCATACTTTTCAATTATTTTTTAGTTATCAATAAATATTGGTAAGATATACTATATTTTTAAGGAGATGATGCAGTTTCAAACTTTAAAGATGATATTATTAGAAAGCAAACACTAGATTTTATATTTGGGGTTTAAAATTTTAGAGAGACATACTCATAAAATTTTAAGGGAATAAAAATAAATTTTTAATAGAAAATATCTACAAAATTTTAATATTTTTTAATCGTATATAAATTTTAAATTTTTAGAGGAATGACTGCCCCTCTGACCTCTATCACCCCCTATGTCTCTATCCATATTGGAAAAGACTTCTTATATTATGAACATAAATAATAAGACAAACTTATATATTATAATAATTTTAATTATTTTCATATGATTTAATTATATAATATAATGGTAATAAAATATATAATTTATTTTTCATTTTAAATATTATTATATGAATATGTTAATGAGTGCTGGTTTATAGTGTTGTAAATGAGACGTTACATATCCTTAGTTGTTCGAGCTTGACTCGATTAAAATTTAATTCAAATTCATATTAGAATTGAGTTGAACTACTCAATATCTAACTCAAAAAGTTAACAAGTTATACACATACATAATAGAATATTTTTTATTTTTAAAAGTTAAAATGAACTAAAATGTAGTACTCCATATTGTTGTTCAATAATTTTACTTAACAATTATTATTATTATTATTATTATTAGGTCATTTGTTATACATTATGAACTATTTAAATCTGATTTGCTCAATATATAACTAGGTTAAACTCGATTCAAACTCAAATTTAATTTGAATCAGTATTGAGCTCGCCGCAACTTATTTATTTACGCCGCTACTTGTTCAGTTATGAATTCACGTTTTTTCTTCAGATTTTTGAATCAATTCTAGTTCGGATTAGCTCACATTTTCTTAGATTCGAATTTTCCGAGAATTTTCGGCCAAACCAGCTTATATACGAACCGGGCCAGCCCCTTCTCAGATTCTCTAACCAATACAACCACAACCCATTAATCCGACGTTTTTTTTCTCGGTTCTCAATTTCATCATAAAATCAAACCACAGGATCAAATACCATTCATTTTCTCTGTTCTTGGGGAGCTTCACCAGGTCAGATTCCTTACAACTTGCTTTTTCTATTTTCAATTTTGCAGATATCTACCAAATTGATACAAAAATGTGTAATTTGTTTCAAAACAACATTGAATTTCCTACGAAGCAACGAGAAATGCAGGTTAATTGATGTTTATTTAGATTTTGGTTCTTTGTAGATTCAATTAGATAGATGTAGATTACCTATGAAAAATGACTACGGATTATCTTTTCTCGATTAATTTAGTTGAGATTTTTTATATGAAAGCTTCAAGAGCACGGTTGTTTAAGGAATACAAAGAGGTGCAGCTTCAAGATCCCGATATTCAACTTGTTTGTGATGATTCCAACATATTCAAGTGGACTGCTCTTATTAAGGTTGTTTTCCAGAACTAAAAATGAAGAATTGTAAACATTGTCTATGTTTTCTAGATTCACAATTTCGGATTTCCTCCAATATATGTAAGGATATGGGCAGGTATATATGAATGATCCTCCAACGTATTCAAGTGACTTTAGCTTCTTTTTTCCGGGAATTTTGGGTACTTACTTGGCACTCTGCATCCATAACTGCCAAAACAAAAGATCTTGATGGAGCATTTATGAGAACCCTTTCCTCCGAAAGATTGTACGAGGCTGAGATTCTACTTTCCTTTAGTAAACTTTATCTTCTCCGTGTCGGAGCGAAACCTCTTAGTTTATGCCCATGGCTTTGTTTTAACTACCGGATTTCCATGGAAGGCGTAATTTGATGATAATGTGAGAAGATGAGAATAAAAGTTGGTAAAATCACAATCTTTCGGTGGAAGAAGTTGGAGCTGTGTCATCCATTCCATTGACATATATTATTCGAATTCCATTTCCTTGTACATTAAGAATTTGGTCCATTGTGACACCCTCGCCCCGGGTTAGGAGACGAAGGTGTCGACCGGATATTTAATTCGTATTTTAAACCAAATTTATATTCAATTGTAAGACATTTTAATTCATTTGTATGACTTTTGATTTGCTTGTAAGACGTTACGAGTTAAAGAGATACAATTAAGGTAATACTTACCAATTTTGGGGCCAATTTAAACTTTTCCATATTTATTTATTTAACCGATTCGATTCTCAATTTTCGTACGTATATCAATTATAATCTCAATTGAACTTATACTAATCCTTTAATAAAATTTTATTCATTTAATCATCACCCATATTACCTTATTGATCAAGCTTATCTTTGATTTTTTTTTTTTAAGTTTGAACCAATTTAGTTAGTGAGGTATCGATACCCTTATAATGGTGGTATCGGAACCGGTATCAAACTGGGGTTCGGTACTGGTCATAGGCGTTGACCGTTTGACTTGTTGACTTTAGGGCAAGACATCCTGGTTCGAACCAGGCTTCGATACCTTTTTGCCACTAGAGGCCCTAGTACTGAACCATGTATCGAACTGGGCCTTCTTGTTGACTCGTTAATTATGGATGGATAGCCTGGTTCGATACTGGTATCGAACCAAGGGAACTTGAGGAGCTCACTAACAAGGGTGGTATCGATACCCCTACTCGAAATTGGCAAATTTCAAGCCTTTCAAACACTTAGACATTCTCAAAGGGGTATCTAGATGATCTTAACCCACCTCTAAACCTTAGGGAACAATTTCAGCATATTTAACAACATGTATCAATCTATTTAACCTATTCACATAGCTCATTCCTTACTCAAACCATTAACCATATGCTATGACATTCAAGAAACTATGTCACGTACTTCTCACTATAGCAACTGACATGCCCATGTTATGACTTGACGGTTTCACATTCTAACCTATTGGGTTCATGTTTATCATGCCAAGGCAATTTCTTACTTAATTTATGCATAACACCAAGGCCTACTTATGACAACCATAACCAAGAACTCAAAATATGCAAGGCTAGCCTACCATGGACATTATGACTTATGGCTTACATACCAAATCAATTACCAAGCCATAAATATATATATATATACAAACCATGGGACGATCCCTCAAATGCACAGGCTAACAAAATATGATCACTAATGACACCATACTAGGAGTTAACAAAAGTTTAAAATACCATACATTAGCTTGCTTGGTGCCCTTGCTTCGGTTCAATCCTAATCTAACTCCCTAGCTCATTAACCTGTTGTTTGGGAAGGAGGAAACAAAAGAGTGCAAGTACTAAGAAGTACTTAGTGAGGCAGCCCTAGTCTAACCAGATTAAACATAAAACATATAATAATTAACATGCTTAATTCAATTATCATATCAAGATCATGGCATTAAAGATGACATGCTTCAATTAAGCAAATGAATCAATTCATGGCATTAGTTCTTGCAATGTACAAGTTCAACAATAACCAATATCATAGGCAACATGATTTCATGCTTACATTTCTATCATACCTATCAATGTCATGATCTATATGCTCAAGCTAGCATAGAATCAATGCACCTATCTCATTACTCATTTTCATTTCTCAAGTTCATTAACCATTTACAACAAGGGCTACACTTAACTATGTATTTATTTCTAATGTCAATAATCATTTCTCAATCAAGTGCTACTCATAGCAAAAATCACATTCCAGTGCTCAATATCAATTATCAAGTGTCAATGTTTTCCCAAGTCAATGCATATACATATAGTTCCCTTTTTAACTTTTATTATTTCAATTACGTTCGTGTGATGCCTTGGTATAGTAGGACAAGGTAAGTGAGTCATCAAGAGTGTCACGAAGACATTAAACAAGAGTACCAAAAAGGCACTAACAAGAGTATCATAAAGATACTAACAAGAGATACCCAAGGTATCTAACAATTGGTGACTAACCACCAAATCACGGTACCCATAGTACCAAACAAGAGTACCGAAGTACTAAACAAGATTGCTAAACACTAAACAATGAGCTCAAGACCTTAGGCATGCCGTACTACCTATGACCATTATAAACCAAGGCTCAATAACATTTCAATATCCATTTGTTCATTATTCAATTCATACAATCAAGTTCATATTACCAAGAGCAAGTATTCATTACATGCCAATACAAAGACAATTGTCATGCTTGTATCATTTCATTTATAGCAATCCAATTCATTTGATCAATGTCATTGTTCATAACATATTTTCAATACATGTAAATCATAATAGCAACAACATGCATATCAAGCTATTCAACCAATGTTCACATCATTACATTCATGCTTCATGCATGATTCGCGTACCTGGCAATCGTAGCCATGTGCCGTTACTTACCTCGGCATTTCCAACCAATGCATATGTACTAAGCTAACAATATCAATCTAACCATCAACCAAGGTATCAAACAAGTCTTTTACATTAAATCCTCCTTCCCTTATTACCAGATATTTGATTAGTCCATTTACATGACATATTAAACCAAATAAACAAAAGATGGTTAGGACCCTAGGTCTTAACCCTAAGGTTTGCCACACTCACCAATTCTCCGAGTTATCAAGGGTTGTAGATTGCAACCCCTTTGCCTCGTTTCCTCGCTACGTCGAGCCTTTCTTGTTCTTTGAATTCTTCCCTCGGGTTATTTAACAATCCATACACAATAGCCATACATTAGGATCTATCAATACCACCTAATTCAAGTGATCTTATACTTAACAATTATAAACATGCGCATTATGGACAATTTTGCTACTCGTTAGCGAAACGATCATATCTTCTAGTTCCCATGTCCGATTTTAGTCTATTTTACCTCGTTAGAAAGCTATAAGAATCCTATACAATGTACAATTAACCTTACATTTTAGTTCTTAATCGATGAGCTCTGGATTTCATTCGAAATAGATCTGGTCGGATTCCCGGGACTTCTCGGGTAGCCCTACGGAACAGCTTATATCTTTCTCTACCGGACTCGGATTAAGGTTCCGTAAATTTTCACTTAAACTAGGTATATATGAGTATCATGGTTTAAAATTTCAGCTCTAAATTCCTTAAATCCAGACCTAGGTAAATTCTCAAAGATAGTTACCCAGAATGATATTTTCTAGACAATTTCGGCTAACTTCTATTCTAAGTATCCGAACCCAATCCGAAACTAACCTCAAATTTTCCAGCATTCCAAACATGATTCCAACATCAACAAATCTCCAATTTCACAATCTTACCTAATCAACAACACATATAAACAACATTTACAAGAACCTAAAGTTCAAGACCCTTAGCTCATTGCTCATTCTTTCAAAACTCATACTCAAATGAACATTAATCTTCTATTTAAGAATTATAGCAACCTAATTTATCCCAAATCACCATATAACATTTAAAACCACAAATGTTTAAACCCTAAAATTTTTGGTTTAGGAAAAGAAAAGCTTATCGAGGTCTTTAGATTCAATTTCCTAAGCCAAATGCTTAAACATGCATGGAATTTGAGCTCTTTCCTTCAAGTCACCATGGATTTCTCTTCTCCCCTTCTTCTTTGTTGTTATCGTGAGAATGGAGGAGGAAGAGGCAATTTTTTTGGCCATTTTGTTTGATTATTATTGGGTGGGAATTAACTATTTTACCCTTAATGAATTGCCTAGGCTTAGTTAATTACAAGGGGTAGTTTAGGGAATCCTCACAATTACCATACAACCTTCACATTTCTTATTTAATTCAATTAAGACCATTATTCTTAATCTAATTATCACATGATTCAGTTTAATCTATAATTGATTCGAGTCGTTTTACTAACCCAATCTCGGGGTGTTACAATTCTCCCCTCCTTAAAAAGAAATTCGCCCTCAAATTCACCTGGAGGGAACAATTGCGGATATTGTATCCTCATTGCATCTTCGGGTTCCCAAGTAGCTTCTTCCTTTTTGTGATTCCTTCAAAGGACTTTTACCAAAGGAATATTCTTGTTTCGAAGCCTTTTTACTTCACGATCAAGGATCCAAATTGGTTTTTCTTTATAAGACAGATTGGGATTCAATTCAGTTCTTCTGGTTCCAAAACATGAGAAGGATCAGACCGATACCTTCTTAACATAGAAACATGGAACACATTGTGTATCTTATCAAATTCACTAGGGAGAGCAAATCGGTAGGCCACCAGGCCAACTTTCTCAATAATCTCAAAAGGTCCAATGAACCGGGGGCTAATCTTTCCTCTCTTCCCGAACCTAAAGACTTTCTTCCAAGGATAAAGTTTTAGGAAGACCCTGTCTTCCACATTATACCGAATATCTCTTCGTTTCAAGTCCGCATAAGCCTTTTGTCTGTCGAAGGCTTATTTCAGTCGATCATGAATAATTTGAATTTGTTCCTCAGTTTCTCGGATCATTTCAGGTCCCAAAACTTTGTTCTCTCCTAATTTAGACCAACACAATGGAGTTCTACACTTTCTCCCATATAGAGCTTCAAAGGGAGCCATTTGAATCGATGCTTGATAGCTATTGTTGTATGCAAATTCCACTAAGGGTAGGGACTTTTCCCAATTCTTCCCAAAGTCTATAACACAAGCACATAGCATATCTTCCAATACTATATATCACTCTTTCAGATTGACCATCAGACTGCGGACGGAAAGCAATGCTAAGATGCACTTTAATCCCAAGAGCCTTTTGCAAAGACTTTCAAAATCTGGACGTGAAGTTCGGATATCTATCAAAAATGATCGACGTCGGTACACCATGTAGCCGAATCACCTCACGGATGTACAACTCGACTAAGGTCTCCGAGCTCACGTTCTTTTGAACGGGAATGAAATGTATGGATTTGGTGAGTCTATCAACAATCACCCAGATAACATCATTCTTTCTCGGTGTTACTGATAACCCAATAACAAAGTTCATTGTTACTCGATCCCATTTCCACTCAGGCAATTCAATAGGCTGAAGCAATCCCATAGGAGCTCGATGTTCAGCCTTGACTTTCTAACATGTCAAACAACGGGATACAAAATCTGTGATGGCTAATTTCATGCCAGGCCACCAATATAAGGATTTCAAGTCTTTATACATCTTAATCGAACCAGGATGGATCGAGAACGAGCTTTGATGTGCTTCTTGTAGGATGTCTCTTTTCAGTTCATCATTATTTGGAACGCATATTCTATCTCTAAAGTAGAGCAATCCATTTGAATGGAGGGAGAATTCGACATTAGCTTTCGAATCAAGCTTGGATGCAATAGCTTAAAGCTTAGAATCAGATTGTTGAAGATCCTTGATCCTCAAAATCAAATCAGATTGAACCTGAAGTTCAGACAAATACCCTTGTTTTCGATACACTCAAAGATGAGCATTAATCGAGTTTGGGGCTACAAGAAAATTTTTCAAATTAGGCACGAAAATTCAAAGGAAACTTATAGCATTTCAAAGATATCAATTAACCTACC
This sequence comes from Abelmoschus esculentus, assembly GCA_035048815.1. Classification (NCBI taxonomy): domain Eukaryota; kingdom Viridiplantae; phylum Streptophyta; class Magnoliopsida; order Malvales; family Malvaceae; genus Abelmoschus; species Abelmoschus esculentus. The sequence continues at coordinate 8,474,616 of JAUCBN010000013.1, read as the reverse complement.
CAATGTTGGTTTACGGATAAGAGCATCGGCCACTACATTGGCCTTCCCGGGATGGTAGTTAATGACCAAATCATAATCTTTTAGAAATTCCATCCATCTTCTTTGTCTCAGATTCAAATCTTTCTGGGTTAGGAGGTATTTAAGGCTTTTGTGATCGGTGTATAGGTAACACTTCTCTCGGGTTATCTAACAATCCATACAAAATAGCCATACATTATGATATATCAAGGCCACCTAATTCAAGTGATCTTTAACAATTATAACCATGCATATTATGGACAATATTGCTACCCGTTAATGAAACGATCATATCTTCTAGCTCCCATGTCCAATTTTAGTCCATTTTACCTCGTTAGAAAGCTAGAAGAATCCTATACAAGGTACAATTAACCTTACATTTTAGTTCTTAATCGATGAGCTCCGGATTTTATTCAAAACAGATCTGGCCGGGTTTCCGGGACTACTTGGGTAGCCCTACGGAACAGCTTATATCTTCCTCTATCGGACTCGGATTAAGGTTACGTAAATTTTCAATTAAACTAAGTATAAATGAGTATCATGGTTTAAAATTTCATATCCAAATTCCTTAAATACCGACCTAGGGAAATTCTGAAAGATAGCTACCCGGAACGATATTTTCTAGACAATTTCGGCTAACTTCTATTCTAAGTGTCCGAACCCAATCCTAAACTAACCTCATAAATTTCCAGCATTCCAAACATGATTCCAACATCAAAAAATATCCAATTTCACAATCTTACCTAATCAATAACACATATAAACAACATTTACAAGAACCTAAAGTTCAAGACCCTTAGCTCATTGCTCATTCTTTCAAAACTCATACTCAAATGAACATTAATCTTCTATTTAAGAATTATAGCAACCTAATTTATCCCAAATCACCATATAACATTTAAAACCACAAATGTTTAAACCCTAAAATTTTTGGTTTAGGGAAAGAAAAGCTTACCGAGGTTTTTAGATTCAATTTCCTAAGTCAAATGCTTAAACATGCATGGAATTTGAGCTCTTTCCTTCGAGCCACCATGGATTTCTCTTCTCCTCTTTCTTCTTTGTTGTTATCGTAAGAATGAGGGAGGAAGAGACAATTTTTTGGCTATTTTGTTTGATTATTATTGGGTGGGAATTAACTATTTTACCCTTAATGAATTTCCTAGGCTTTGTTAATTACTAGGGGTAGTTTAGGGAATCCTCACAATTACCATGCAACCTTCATATTTATTATTTAATTCAATTAAGCCCCTTATTCTTAATCCAATTATCACATGATTCGGTTTAATCTACAATTGATTTGAGTTGTTTTATTAACCCGATCTCGGGGTATTACATCCATACTTATTAATATGGCTTGTACAGATAGGAGAGATTTGCCTTGATATATTAAAGAATGCATGGAGTCCAACGTGGACATTTCAGTCTGTTTGTAGGGCTATAATAGCTTTAATGGCTCATCCGGAACCCGATAGCTCTCTTAACTGTGATTCAGGTAAGCTTGTGTTTCTTTTCTGCTTTTAACATACATATGAATGTACCTAGGATTGTAAATATTATTTTAAATATAGAATTGATTAAAAGCAGGGATAAACCCAAAGTTTCGTATAAAGGGGTGCATACCATTAAGAAGTTATATTAAAAATATAGAGGGTATAAAATTAGAAGAGTTTAAGGGGTGCAAAATTAGATTATCAATAGAAAGTACAAAGAAAATATATAGAATATAAGAGAATTTAAAATTTTTAGGGGTTGTTGTAGACCCTTCCAACACCCCTAGGTCCATCCTTGATTTAAAAGTATTCTTTTACTGCATGGGACGTGTATTGTCGCGTAAGAAAATTCTTGGATCATGAAGAATGTTTTTCTTTTCGATGGGCAGTGATAAAAAATATCAAAATAACTTAAGAGTATGCCTCTACTGAACCGAAGAAACGAAAAGTGAATCGCATACCGTATTTTTCTTTTTTCTTTGTTTTTCTGTTCTATCTTTGCCTTCCAAGCAAACTATAGATGGGACTGAAATTGTTAGTATTTTCTTTTGGTTCCGATATATTAGTACCCGTATTGGCTATGTAAATTCTGTGCAAGTTGAAGCTGTTTTTATGCTTGACATCCTTGATCGACACTTCTATTAGACAGGTAATCTTTTAAGGTCCGACGATACGAGGGGATTTCAATCCATGGCAAGAATGTACACCAGACTTGTTGCCATGCCTAAAAAAGGGTGAACCCGAATGGTGGTTCTGTGAACTGATAGAAACTGTAAGTTTCGATTATCATCCGTGATTCACCTGTTGTACTTTTCAAATATGGACCTATATTCAAGAATATCTCTAGTTTTTCTTATCCGAAATGGAATTTAGGTATAGCTTCTCCATGTTAAGTTTATTTTCTAAGGATAATAAAACAACGTTGATGTGTGTATGTGTATGTGTATGTAGGTTACCAAGCAGACATTATCTTAGCCCTAGGGAAACTGAACTGTGTCTGAAAACTCTAAATAATAGTGTTGCAATTGCAATTCTAGTTTGTTTCGAGTTCTTATATTCTCTCTGTATTTGAAATTTAGTACTTTTACAAATTCATCTAAATGTTAATACTATTATAATATAGGATTATGAAAAAAAATTATATCATTTGACTAAATAATTATTTTGTTTTTATTTTTTTGGAGCAATGTAAACTCTAAGGTTTTTATTTTGGGTCAAAACAGTCCCCTTGCGTATGAAAATTGTTAGTTAACTCATGTTGTAACACCATAAACTCAAATGTCACATTTGAGTCTCAAACCCTACTTGCAAACATAGAATTTCCATCTAGTTTAACCCAACTCCACAAATAACTACAGAAAATTCATTTAGTTCGAGTATTTAAAGCATAGATAAGTATTTGAAAAACATTTATAAGAGAGCTCTATTCATTTAGTTCGAATATTTAAAGCATAGATACATATTTGAAAACATTTACAAGATAGCTCTATTTAAATTACAGAAAAAATCATTTGATTTAATGTTATAAATTCAAAATACGAGTTACAATGTTGAAATCTTATTTTGATGATGCTTTTTCAATAGGACATGCCAAACCTACTAATCTACGAACGAAAATAATGATTTCGAATGAAAATAATCTACAGACGAAGCGACCCATCTTTCTTTTTAAGAAACAGAACAGGGGCTCTCCACGAAAAAAAACTGGATCAAATATATCATCTATCAAAAGTTCTTGCAATTGAACTTTGAGATCCTTAAGCTCTTTTGGAGCCATCTGATATGGTACCATAGATACTGGAGTAATCCCCGGATATAACTCGATACAGAACTCCGCCTCTTCCCGCTTAGGGTTACTCCCGGCAACTCTTCCAAAAATACATCTAGAAATTTTTTCACAACACATATTTTATCCACTCTAGAATCAGAATACCTCGGGTTAAGGATGTAAGCAAGATAGTCCACTGACCTTTTTTTGATCATCTTTTCTGCTTTCAGAGCAGAGATAATATTCGACAAATATCCTCTACGTTCATCGATAAAGATCACCTCATGGTCATCGGAACTCCTCAGAGTTACCCTTTATGCTCACAATCCAGATTAATACGGTGAGCTGACAGCCAATTCATAAAAAGAATCAGATCAAACTCCCCAAACGGTAACTCCATCAGATTAGTCGGAAAGATTTTTCCTTGGACTTCAAGAGGACAATCTTTATGCACTTTGGTAACATCAACAGGATACCTATAAGACTATAAACTAAAACTGAACTACTAGTATCCTCTACAGGAATTTCCAAATAACCAGATATTAGGCTAGAAACATACGAATGAGTAGACCCATTATCTAGTAGTACGAAAAAAGAGATAACATGAATAGAAAAGGTACCATCAATGACATCTAACTCATCCTAGTCCTCATGCTTCCTAGTAGCATAAATCAACCCAGGCTGAGATACCCCTGATTTGGCTGATCCTTTGAATTGATTAACTCTACCTCTACCACTAGCACCCGATGCATTAAATCTACCTTGACCTCTTCCCCCAACAAGGGTCTGTACTGATGCCTGAGATTGGCACGTAGCATAAGCTGACTATGGTGAAACTAGACAATCCCTGAGGCGATGCTCATAAGACCCACAACGAAAAAAAGCACCACTCTTCATCCTACATTCTCTAGAATGTCACTTCTTACAAAAAGAACATTGTGACAACGCTCGAGTACTAGTGAAAACAACACCACTATCAGCCGGTACAACATACACTACTAATCTAGCTCGTCAAGAACTCTGATGCTCAAACTCATATCTTCCCCTCTTCTTGGACTGGTATCCATGACTGTGTTGTACTGGTACCGCAGTCTGTCGTCTAGCTCGGTCTTGGCCTTGGGATTCCTGTTGAATCCTCAAATTTTCATTGTACTTTGCCGTTCTAGCTCGCCGGGTGATCATCTTGTATTCAATGTCATGCTGCGTAGCTACAACAATCTTAATAGGCACCCGAAGTCCTTTTAAAAAATACTCACATTTTTGTTTTTCAATCATAACAAGTCTCGAAGCATATTGAAATGGACTTAGAACATTTATTCGGATTTCGGATTTATTATTTATAAATTGATTTGAACTTTTAAATTATGATTTTATGTATTAATCAATTTTTCGATTACCCTCGACTTATTTAATTTATCAGATTTCAATAATTTCATTAATGAAAACTTTACTTGAGTCACAGGTTTCTTTAACGTGAACCCTAAGTTTTAATATAAGAAATTAGGTTAAATTTAGGGGTTACAAATACCCTAAGATATCAATTATAAGGACTCTGCTGTTACTTCGCTCAAGAATTTTTTTTTATGTGACTTCTACTCAGTAGAACTTAAGTTATTGACCAAACGTATGAAGATATATGAAATTTCTTCTTGAACCATTTTGGAGATCATAACATGAACCTTCTAATGATTTCAAGGCGCCCTTTGCGAGTTTTCACCTTGATTTTTTCCCTTTTTTTACCGGTAAAGCCATTTTAGGTTTTCACCCATTGGTGGTTTTTTTTTCTTTTCTTTCCTATTTTCTTTTTTTTTCTTTCCTTCTTAAATATTTTTTCTTTTTCTATCAGTAGAACCTTTTCAGGTTTTCACCTATTAGTGTAGTCATGCATTTAAGCATAATACTTTTTCACTGAATTCCAATTTATAGAATTTGATAACTCATTTTCATCCATCTCGGTTAAGATTAATACTCCACCTGAGAAAGCTTTTTTCACAATAAATGGTCTTTCTCAATTTGACATCCATTTTTCTCGAAAATCCTTTTGTACAGGCAAAACTTTTTTCAAAACCAAACCTCCTTCACGAAATGATCTTGGTCGGATTTTCTTATCATGAGCTCGAATCTTTCGTTTTTGGTATATCTGCCCATGACAAATTGGCTTCATCTCTTTTCTTCTATCAAATTTAATTGATCATATCTGACTCGAGTCCACTCAACTTTATCTAATTTAAGTTCCGTTAAGACACAGAGGGATGAGATCTCAACTTCAATTGATATTTTATCTTAAATACCACTCGTTATCGACCCTAATAAGAGCAAAGAGCTGTAGATAATATAGTGGAAATTGTTGAATTCCAGGCAAAGGATCTGTATGGAAGGTGTCTTAATTTTTCAAGTTCATCTCTTCCCTTGTATTTGTTTACCTCAGTATTTGACCTATCTTAATTCTTCTGCAGACAAAACCTGAATCATCTTCCTTGACACTGCAAAACAAAGGAAAGCTTAGAACCTCCATTTTCAGACATCGCACAAGTTGAATCTGATGTTGTCGAACTAATATTGTTCTACTTGCATGGCATGGGTGGTTTCCATTTCCATGCACGAGAACATGAAACAAAATGTAAATTTAGGTGCATGGTAAGACACTGTAAACATTCATATGCCTTGAATCCTGCACACTACCTCTTAACAAGGTTATCTTGGAAAGAAGTTAGCACGGGTCGAGTCGGGTTATCCTACACACTTCTCCTTAATAGTGTTGTCTTAGATAGAGACAAGCATGAGTCGGGTTGGGTTTTTTGCCTACACAAATATAAATACTCTAAATCCGATTCAAATATTAAAAAAAATGATTCAATCTGAAAATAAATACTCTAAACATAATTTTGACTTAATTTAGGGAAAAATAATTTAGGGACTTAATTATAAAAAAATAATTTTAGAGGACTTAATTATAAAAATTATAATTTTAAAGACTAATTATAAATAAAATATTTTAATTTTAAGGGCCTAATTATAAAAAAATAAAGAGAGAAGAATATTATTATAAATATCTCTAAATTTTTTTAAAAAAATTATATATTTATTCTAGGGTTAGATCGAATATTTTACACTATAAACCCAAATCTATCTGACCCGATTTTTCTCTCAATAGGATCGATCCAAACTCAATTTTTTAATAAAAAATCAAACTTAATCGGACTGAATCGAATAAAAACCCGACCAGAATAGATAAAACACCCACCCTTAATCCTGGATTAGGACAACAAGAGCGATAACCTTTATTTATATTTAATTTGAGAACGTGTAATACAGTTAACTCGATTTTATAATTTACCTGGAAAAAATTAGTGTGGGAGCCATGGCCACCCCACCAGATCTGTTGCTCCGTCACTTCTGGCTTGGCTCTATTAAAGTAATAATTCACCTCCATTGTGGTGGTGGGACATGAGACACGGCTTTAGGGTGAAATTACAGTCGGTATCGTAATATAGAAACTGTATCTTAAGAATTTTTAAAATTATTTTTATGTTATAATAATATTTTAAAAATATTCAAAATTTTAAAAATAAATTATGAAAAATATTGATAATATCCATAACCATAACATTATGATCGAATTTGTAATTGTAATTGTAATTGCAACTACCTTTTAGTACTTTAATTACCTTTGTCACTCGTTCAATCTTTTAAACCGTATTATTTTTGTGATAACTCATTTTCATCTGATCTAATAAATAATTAATTAAATGTTTAATCTATTTAAAAATAAACTTTTATTCTTTGTCGGGTTTAAAAATCGTTACGACAATAATAATTTTATTTCAAAATCTAATAATAATTAATTATAATAAACTCGATTCATATGATCGTTATTATAATATGTTAAGATCTCAAATAATGATGGATGCAAATAAAATGCTCAAGATTAATTTCATTGATAAAATGAAAATTTTCAAAACAAAGAAAGAAAAGAAAAAGAGAATAGGGAAAGAATTAATCGTAACAAATGTTTATAAAATATTTTATGTCTTTACCTTAGAATCTCATATTGTATTTATATTAAGAATAGTATAATCTATTTAATCTAAAAACCAATTAATTTGGTCCGTTCCGTCGCATATTTTTTTCGCATTCTTCCGATCCTGATTCATAACATACTATGTATGAGAAAAACTATCCATCTGCTAACTACTAGACATATGGTTCGAAGAGGCAATAGAAGTAGATTTAGATGACACAACTATACATGCATGTGTTAAGTTATGTTGCATTTATTACACTTGCGGATATAATATATTTTATTACTGTTTTTATAAGGATTACGGTCATAAAGTTTTAAAGAATATATACTATTATGGATATAGCGATTTTGAATATAGTAAACGTTTATATTGTTATGTAATTTTTTTTACAAAGTTTAGCTTAATTGGTGGTTAAAGTATTATAAATCTTTGTATTATATAGAAAATTTCATTTTAAATATTTTATTATAGAAATAAATATTTTAATCAGTGTACGTTTGAAAAATATATTTTAGTTTAAAATTTTACAGTTATACTTTTTTTAGCAAGAAAATTTAAGGTTATAATCAGTAGGGGTGGACAAAAACCTCTGATTATCTGATTTTAGTCTCGAATTTTCGATTAAATTCGATAATTTTATTTGAATTTAGTTTTGGTAGAGTCGGGATTGAATCTAAAATTTAGGTTCCGAATGTAATTGGGATCGAGATTGACTCTTGATTTTCTGAATCAGGTACCTGATGGGTATCCAATGAGACCAATACCAATATCAAGTATTTGTTATTAGTTTGTTAGATAATGTTCTTTTATTTATTTTTTCGTATCAAATTTTCTCTTATGTATGAATATTATGAGTATAACTCGTTTTAAAACTTTAATTTTCAAGACTAAAATATTTTAATTTTGTTATTTAATATTATTATTGACGGTTGAATTTTTTCTCTTGTTGCCCTATTTTTTAATAATAAATCTATTATTGATACCGGCTCCCACTAATAATAAGATCAATTCCTAGAATTTAAGATATGGTGTGACTGAAATCTAGACTAGTTTTAAATTTTAGGAACCAATGACTACCGAGACCGAAATCAATTATGATCAAATTGATCGGATACCTAATCTTACCCATCCCTAATAAATAGTGATAAAAAACGGGTAAAATATTGACATGAAGTACTTTATGTATCAAACTAAGACAAAAAAGTTGATATGACATTGAAGAATTTAGATATAGTTCATATACCAACAATATAATTAAACATATATTCCAAGAAAAGAAATTAAATTATACAAAATTAAAATGAGAGATTAAGTTTCGAATTTAAACATAATAAAGGGACTAAAACTAGAATTACACCTATTCACTCAAATACTAAACCTAAATTAGAATAGTAAATCCGACTTAAAATATTAGACAAATCAGAACCCTTCGTTGCCATCATGGGTTAAATCAAGCCGTCCATATTCTTCCAGCGTTTTCAAAAGCTGGGCCCCTTTCCTCTTTCCTCTAGCTGTACACTCTCCTTGCAACGCTAACGCCACCGCCCGCGCAACCTCCTCCGGTGGCGCCGGCACCATATCATCATCATGTTCTTCCCCATTTGCATTTCCATCACCACTGCATCCACCCCCGTAGATGACGGATATCACGCTTATTGCATATTCTCGTCCTCTTCCCGCCAACCGTCCCATAACAGACACCATCACGGGCACCGCAAGCGCGTGGGCTCTCAATTCTGCTGCTCCTTCGGCCACAGTACACATAAGCTCGAGAGCAGCCAACGCCCTCTCCGCCGCTGCTCCTTCCAGCTCCGTCGCCCCCTCCACCACTGCTCCCACAGCTCCCGCCTCCACAGCCATGTGCCGGTTTCCTTCCGCCAAACATAAAGCGAGTAGAATTTTAGTCGCTGGTTTCACCCCCGCTTTGTTTTTCAAATTCGAAACGATCCCACGCATCAATTCAGGCGAGCAAACCGGATCCGACGGTGGGTTGGGAACAAGTGAGCGTTCTAGAAGCTGAAGGGCAGCGAGTTGTTCAGATAACGAACCTGTAGAAAGCTGAAGCTCAGCGATATGGAGAAGTTCTTGGAGATTAGCGGAGGAAAGCGGAGGCGGTGGTTGAAAATGAGTAACTTGCGGTGGCTTCTGGTGGAGAGGGGACGTCGGGATGGGGAATTTCCATTGAGTAAAGCTATGTGAAGCAGATGAAGCAGATGATGAAGACGAGGATTCCGGGCGTTGCAGCAATGAATTTGTCAACAGCGGAGGCGGTGGGGAAGGAGAAGGGTGAGTCAGCACCGACGACATCGGTGTAGAAGCAGGCGGTTGTTGTGAGGAAGAAATAGGTAGAGACGGCGACTGAGGAGTGGTTGGGCTGAGTGTCGACTGCGTACAGTTCCTAAAAAACCCACAGGAAAAGATCGGCCTCGGCTGCGTTTTGAGCTTCGGGTGGTTGTTATTGTTTCTCATCCCGCCTGATTTCCACTTTCCGGCGTACTTTTCAGATTTTTGGAGTCTGTGTTTTGTATAGTTATGAAATCTTAAAAGCCATGGCGTTGAGGAAAGAGACGAAGTAGAGTCAGAGAGCGTAATGGAAATAATACAACTGAACAGAGAGCAGTGGCAGTGGCAGTGGGGGACACTCACGTTGCAGAACAGAGGACGTTTCACGATACGTCGTCGTTTAGTCTGCTATTTTGGAGGTACTAAGCGGGACAAAATTCTTAATTCAAACTTGTATGCTTCATTTCTGGTTAAAATTTCCCATTCGCCCTTGTACTATTTGTTTTTTGCGGATTTAGTACCTCTACTACTTCAATTTAGTCTTATTAGTAACAATTTCAGTCAACTTTGTAATATCCATTGTAACGGAGTTGACAGAAACTGTTAGTGTTATGAATAAAATCAAGTAATTAGGGATTTTAACTAAATGTAAGTGGCTCGAGTTAAACTCACCTAATGTTTAATTCAAAACTTTAACGAGTGAAATTGAACAAGCTCAATTTAATAGATTTTTAACGATCGTTAATTCGGTGTAATTGTAAATTATTATTTTCGAGTTTAGATTTTTGAAATTGATTCATATATTATTCTAATTATTTTTAGTTAAATTTATTATATTATGTTCACAGTAAGTTCTATATAGTATTACTAGATTTTCTATATATTTTAAAAAACTAATTAAAAAATTTAGTGAACTTAACGAGTAACATTTTTTAACGAGCATGAGTTATCGGGATAGACTGTGAGTGGGTTAGAGCGGAGAGCCACCCCTTTAAAAATTTAAAATCCATATATGATTTAAATTTTTCTATTAAAATTTTTTTGAGAATCTATTTTTGTCCTCTAAAATTTTATAGGTAATGTATTCACCCAGCTTAAAACCATATATGGTCCTTGTAAATAATAAAATTTTATCGAATATTAAATCGAATACTTCTCGACTCATAATCAACTCACTCGCTCAATAATCATCGCTACACGCAATCAAAGAAGTAGAGGTACCAATTTTTTTAGCAAATAAAAGTAGAGTCCACGGGTGATTGGAAGAATCTAAGCTCTATTTTTTATGTCCTTTTCTAAGTTTGTTGGAATAGAATACAGTCTTTGATGTCATTTTTTCACCCCTTGATCCTTCCACTTCAAGGGTGAAACAGTAAGAGTCGGAGTAACACATTTAGTTTTTAAGACAGTACACTCACAATGACCAAAAGCTTTTTGTATAGGCAAAAGAGTACCGAGTGTTGGGGAAAATTGATAATTGGGAAGTGTCAAAAAAATCTGATTTAGATCTTGTTTTGATTGAGTTTGGTAAAAAAAACACTTAATTTTCGAAAAACTTTTGAGAGTAAAAATTTTGATTTTCTTCCCAAATTAGTTTTGAAAAAGCTATATTTCTTACCTTTTGCAGAACCTTATTTTAGGGGTGAGCAAAACTCGACTCAAAAAAATTATTTTTTTAAATTTTAAGTTATTCGAGTTGAGATATTCGAGTTATTCGAGTCGAATCGAATAACTTGAAAAAATTCAATTTCGAGTCGAGTTCAAATTTCTAAAATTCGAGTTACTCGAAAAATCGAATAACTCAAAAATTTTCAGGGTCTAATTACACATTTAGTCCTGTAATTTTATTTTTAGTTTTATTCCAGTCATATCTTCTCTTTTTTATTATTTTTATATTTTAATTTTCTTTACAATATGCTCACTTTTATATTTATTTTTTATTTTTTAAATATAATTTTTTTATATTTTTTATATTATTTAAATTATATTAATTATTTTATATTTTTAATTTATATATTTATATTATTGTATTTAATTTATCATTATTTTTATTTATTTTGGCATTTTCTAGATAAGAAAAATATTTTTTAACGAAGCTCGTAATTTAATAAAATAAAATATTCATACCTATACCTAAGGTATTTGATGATGATGATGATGATAATAATAATAATAATAATAATAATAATAATAATAATAATAATAATTCAAAATCTTATTTATATATGTAAAAAATAATATAAAAAAATATGGATGTAGATATAAAGAGAGAGTTTTAAATTAGAATCAAAATGTATTATAGTATTATAGATAGTATAATTAAATTTATACATAAACTCGAAAACTCGATTCGGCTCGAACTCGTTAAAACCGACTCGAATTGAAAAAATTTTAAAAAAAATTCAAGTTAAAAAATATGTTGACTCAACTCGAATAACTCGAAATTTTTTGACTTGACTCGCTCGAAGGTTCACCCCTATCTTGTTTTAAGACATTTTCTACCACAACAAACTCATAGAACATTTAGTGGTCGAAAGCAAAGCTAACCAAAAAAATAATTAAAAAATAATTTTAATCTTAAAATTTATTTATTATATTAATTTAGTTTTAGTTTAAATAAATTTATAAATTTAATTTTTATATCTACATTTTTATTATTAAAATGTTTATGTCTAATAGTAGGTGGCATTCAAATTATAATACACTCTTAGTTATCTAAAAGTGAAATAAATGTCTCCGTCAAACTATACATTATTTGTTATCAAACCAACGAACTATAACATGAAGTGTTGCATCTCATCACAAGATGTGTCAAGAATGTATAATATCAAAAATTTCAAATAAAAATAATAATTTATTAAATATTTTAAAGGGTTAATTACCTTGGATGTCATAATTGTTTGTCTCATATAAATTTGATCATCGATTTTGAAAATCAATTAATACAGTTAATGTATATTTTTGGGCTATAAACTTATGATCATTCCGACGTTAAAAATTGTTAAGAGTTAACAAAAATATAATTTGGAACAATAAAAAAATAAATTACTTAAATAATCACTAAATAATAATTTTATTTTTATTTTATCTTTAATTTAACTCTTAAAATTTTAGCCGTTATATTTTCGTCATCTTTATAAAAAAAATCTGTTTCTCTAAAATATTTTAAAAACACTTTATGCTGTTTTCGTCGTCCTTTTTTAGTAAAAACTAGAAACTCCATGTTGGTTTCATCCTCAAAATTGCATGTATTTCTTCTTGGTTGTTTCTTTTCATGCTTTTCCTTACTTTTGTTGGCAGATGGCGCTTTGACTCTTGAATTCATGATAATTTGAGACAGAAAATTTGGTTTTGTCTGGTTTCAAAGACAAATTCTTGTTTTCTATCTTCTTCAGACATGGAGGAGATGTTGATTCCCAGATTCATAAAAAAATTTAGATTTTGTTAAATCTTTGGTTCCTATGTATTCCTCTTGAGTCATCTGCAGCACTGTCAACTCCAACCCCAATATTCTTAATGGGATTCAATTGAAACTCGTTCTCCGTGACACAAATTGCAGTGGATTTGTTAGAACCATGGAAGGTATGTTTTTTTCTTACTTTAGTCTATTCTCGGTCCATAATCATCTGAAATAGCTTATGTTATCTCCCATGTTGTTAATGAGCTTCATGTCCCTCTTTTTTCTTTTGGTGCTACGGATCTCACTCTTTCGTCGAGACAGTACCCATATTTCCTTCGTATCTTACACAGTGAGTACTTCTAGATATATGCAACAACGCCAAGGGGATGGATATTCTGTAACAATGGGCAACCTCTATGAATAGTTGTACCCAACCGAATAGGTTATAGAGAGTTTGCATCGTAAGATGCAAGTCCTTAAGGTGTAAGAGGATTTTACATTGATGTCTTCGAAGTTGTAATAAGTTTGCTCCTGATGCTGTCCCTCACTCATATTTTTTTAAAAGATGATAAAAATATAAATTTTAAAATTTTAAGGGTGAAATTAAAGATAAAATAAAAAATTATTTAGTAATTATCTAAATAATTTATCCGTTTTTATTATGTTAAATTATCTTTTCATCAACCCTTAACGGTTTTTAATGTCGGTGACCATAAGTTTATAGTCCAAAAACATACATGACTATATTAGTTGATTTTCAAAATTGGTGACTAAATTTATACTGAGAGCAAACAGATGTAACCTCTACAATAATTAATCTTATTTTAAAAACTATACCCACGTTAAAAAATATAAAATAAATGAACAAATATTATAATATATAAAATTTGCACCGTTATTATAAGGATCGTGGTACATGATACTAGAACCATTGAATATTTTCGCTAACACCATTGAATATAATTTAGTTTAAATCTTAAAATTAAAATATTTATTTTGAAATTATAAAATTTTTAAATTATATTGTAATAATCCATTTATTAATCTCATCCAAATATTACAAAACCCAATTATAAATCTAAATATTACAACCCATTCCAATATAATACACCAGCCCATTACCCGTTCAGCCCAATAAATTATGTCCAACAACTGAACCCAATATTCAATTACACTCATTAAAAAGAAATTAAATCCAACCATAACCAAACTAACCCTAATTACCCTAACTAGAGCAGTAGCCGCTGACCTTCATTGTGCATGCCAGCCGAACGCACGTGTCTGCCACACGTGACTATTGAATCACGCTTGACGGTCACACGTTTTCTTATTTGTCCAGAAAGTCGGCCACTGCTCCACCTCTTCCCAGATCTGCAACCACCGCCTAAAGCATCGTTTCACCTACAAAATTAAGAGATAAAACTAATTAGAGCTGAAATATCAAATTTGAAAATAATTATATAGCTTGACAGGCTCTGCAGCAAGGTGGTACAAACAATTGAGCCACTTAAAGATTAATTCATGGAAGGACTTAGCACAGACTTTCGTCTGGCAATACAATCACGTTATTGATATAACCCCTGACAGGGTTACTCTCCTAAATATGGAGAAAAGGCACGACGAGAACTTTAGACAATATGCTCAGCACTGAAGAGATATGGTTGCTCAAGTGCAACCACCACTATTAGAGAAGAAACAGTAATGCTCTTCGTATGGACATTAAAGAAGCCCTTCCTCGACCGAATTTTGGGAGGTGCAACAAGGGACTTTTCGGATATCATAATGAATGGCGAAATGATAAAACTAGCCATTCGAAGTGAAAAGCTCAAAGATGAAGAGTCATCGAAGAAACCATACTATAAGAGAAAGAATAACGAGGGTAGTGATACTGGTGTCTATCATGTTGGTTATTCAAAGTCGCCAACAGCATGGCAACCCAAAACTGCATCCTCAAACACACAAAAACAAAAACAAAAACAAAATCAGAAAATAGAAAGGGGATTCACACCCATTCTAATATCTTATGACGAACTTTTCAAGAACTTGTATAAAGCGCACGTAGTATCTTCCTTTTATATAAAGTCTTTATAGCCATCATATTCAAAATGGTATAATTCGAATACCCAATGTGAATACCATGCTAGAGCTATGGAGCATTTTATTGAAGATTGTTTCAGTTTCAAAAAGCTAATTGAAAGCTCATGCAAATAGGAGTTGTGCGATTAGATGATCCTACAGGGTCTAGTGAGGTAGGAAATTCATTACCTAATCACGCAGAGCCAGGAGTAAATGCAGTCATCGATCAAAGGAATAGAAGGACCAAATACAGTATAAAGGAGGTGAAATCTCCACTAAAATGGGTATGGAAAAAGATTGTTGAAAGAGTCTTGATACCACTGACATCTGAAGGTATGAAAGCTATTCATCGTTCTTATCTTTATCACGATATGATGGACCATCTTATACGCGATTACATGGAGTTCAAGGCTCTAGTGCAGGAATTAATCGACAACAAAGAGATAGAATTCTTTGAAAAAAGTCTATATGAAGCAACAGAAGTCTGTGCTTCAGAACCAAATAACTCCAAGAATATTCCGGTCCTGATAATTTCGGAGCAAAAGAAGATCAAAGGAGGTAAATCTGCAAAATTCATGGTTACCGTTCAAGCACCACGACCTTTTTATTTTCATGACCAAAGGAAAGTACCTTGGAGGTAAGATTGTCAAATAACTTATCATGAAGACACTCCGAGATTCCTATCAGAGACGATAAATGACATGATGTTTCACACAAGAAATGGAACACAACATGGCTTTAAGGGAAATAAAGACCCAAAAAGGAAAGCTCTGATAGTGGAGTTGTAGAGAAATGTTTTCAAGGAACCTGAATCACTAATTATCGAGCTCGTGAAAGAAGAAGAAATGAAGGAATTCTTGAAATTTCTAAAGCACATCAAATACAACGTTGTCGAGTATCTTTGAAGGTTACCTGTTCACATATCCATAGTCGCTTTACTACTCAGTTCAGAAGCTCACTGAAATGCACTACTAAAACTACTAAATGAGACTTTCGTCCCTAATGATATATCAGTGAACAAGCTCGATAGACTGATAAATAATCTGAACACTGATAACTTTATTCATTTCAACGATGACAAGATCCCTCCAAGAGGCATGAGATCTACAAAGGCCTTAGACATCACCACCCGCTGGAAAGGGTATACATTACCGGGTGTGTTAATAGACAATGGATCTGCCCTAAATGTAATGTCGTTAACCATACTGAACATGCTTCCAATAAATACCACTCATATGAAAGCCTGTAGCACCATCGTACGAGCCTTCGATGGAACCGAGAGAAACTTGGTGGAAAGGATAGATATACCACTACAGGTGAGCCCTAACACTTATGATATCGATTTCCTAATAATGGACATTAAGCCCACGTACAACTGCCTATTGGGGAGACCATGGATCTATTCGACGGGGGCAATACCATCATCGTTGCACAAGAAGTTGAAGTTCATATTCGATAGAAAACTCATTACAATAAATACTGAAGAGGACATTATAGCCTCTATCACAAGTGACGCACAATATGTGGAAGCTAACGAGAAAGCTCTCGAATGTTTTTTTGATTGTTCGAGTTTGTTAGTTCCACTTTTGTCGCTAAGGGCAATAGAATCCCTACACCTAAATTGTACCAAACAACGAGAATAATAATTAAACTTTCCGTAGGAAAAAGAGCCAAAGTAGACAGATGATTAGGAAGATACTTACAAGTTTGTGTCAATGTACCGACAATCACCAACAAACAAGACAGCTTTAGCTTGAGATACAAACCAACTGCGAATCAAAGAAAGAAAGAAATCCTAAAGAATCTAGGGAGGAGGAGAGCTCGCTTGCCAAGAGAAGAGATTAGTTGGGAACCTATAACATTCCCTCCAATATCCAAGACTTTTGTCTTCGGAGGAATCATGTATCCTGAAGCTGAGGAGGCTGAATTAAGGAAAATGATGGGAAATTTAGACATCAACATCATCTCTGAAGAAGAAAATGTTCGACCATACCCTAAAGGGATCACACCATATGCCCTAGGAACAAATCTGAAATTGATCCAGAACTTATCTTTGAGAAAGAAATGTGTCTATGGGAGCTTTTAGAATCCGAGGATGATTAAGACTATGATCTGCTTCTGGCTTACTGAGACTATTAGAGAAAGAAGAGAAACAGATCCAACCCCACAAGGATTCAGTAGAAATTGTGAGTGTGGGAAATGAAGTGAAAATCGTCATGTGCATTACGATCGAAACTAGGCACGATCTTATCAATCTGCTCTGAGAGTTTAAAGATGTCTTTGCTTGATCTTATCAAGACATGCTTGGGTTAAGCCAATATATTGTGGTGCATAAACTCTCCATAAAAGAGAACTGCAAACAAGTTTAGCAAAAGTTACAAAGAATAAGACCTGATGTACTGTTGAAAATAGAAGAAGTGAAGAAATAATAGAATAAGACCTGGTGTACTACTAAAATACTCAGAATAGGTAGCCAATATAGTCCCTGTGCCCAAGAAGGATGTTAAAGATCGCATGTGTGTCAACTATCGGGACTTAAAGAAAGTCAGTCTAAAAGATAAATTTTCGTTGCCTCACATCGACACTCTGGTCAATAACACAACAAAGCATTCTCTGTTCTTCTTCATGGATGGATTTTCATGTTATAATCAAATAAAAATTTATCTTGATGATATGCACAAGACAACATTTGTAATGCAATGGGGAATATTTTGCTATAAGGTAATGCCCTTTGGGCTAAAAAATGCTGGGACAACGTACCAACGAGCCATGGTAGCCTTATTTCATGACATGATGCACAAGGAAATTGAAGTCTATGTCGATAACATGATCGCAAAATCACGAACGGAAGATAAGCACGTCAGAGTCTTAAGGAAGTTATTCTTCAGACTAAGAAAGTTTCACTTGAGGCTGAATCCTGCCAAATGTAAGTTTGAAGTCACATCTAGGAAACTGTTGGTTTTCATAGTCAATGAAAGGGGCATCTAAGTGGAACCTGATAAAGTTAAAGCTATACAAGAATTGCCACCTACACGCACTCAGAAACAAGTGAGAGATTTCCTAAGAAGACTAAATTACATTGCTCGGTTCATTTCATAACTAATCGAAAAATATGATGTTATCTTTCAACTTCTAAAAAAGCATGATCCTGGTGAATGGGACGATTAATGTCGGGAAGCCTTTGATAAGATTAAGTATTACCTGACTAACCCTCTAGTTCTGGTGCCACCAGTTCCAAATAAACCATTAATTATGTATTTAATGGTCTCTAAGAATTCTATGGGATGTTTGGTCAGCATGATGACTCAGGTAGAAAAGAAAGAACATTCTATTACCTCAGTAAGAAGTTTATAGATTGTGATACAAGATATTCTTCAGTTGAAACACTTTATTGTGCTTTAGTCTAGACTACCAAATCACTGAGATAGTACATGTTATATCATAAAACTTGGCTGATCTCAAAACTTCATACCTTCAAGTACCTGATGGAGTCAACTTCGTTGACTATCAGAATTGCCAGATGACAGATTTTATTGTTCAAATTTGATATTATTTAGGTTAATCAAAAAGCCATAAAGGAAGTGCCATAGCAGAATTCCTTGCCAGTTGAGCTTTAGAGGACTATGAACCTCTAACTTTTCACTTTCCCAACGAAGACTTGATGTGTGTTGAGGAAGATGTCATAGATGATAGACACTGGAATCTGAACTTTGATGGTGCTTCCAATGCCATTGATAAGGGAATTAGGGCAATGCTGGTACCTCCAGAAGGTGATTGTTACCCCTTCGCTAGCAAGCTTGACTTTGAATGCACCAACAACATAGTAGAGTATGAAGCATGTATTATGGGAATCCGAGCAGCTATCGACCATAAGATCAAATAGTTGAAAGTATATGAAGGCTCCATGCTCGTGATATATCAACTTCGCTGAGAATGGGGCACTTGAGACCCCAAGTTGCTGGAGTATCGAAATTTGGTCCTTGACTTTAATTAAACATTCTATGAAATAACCTTTCATTATCTGACACGAAACGATAACCATATGACGAATTCTTTGGCTACTTTTTAATCACTGATTCAAGTGAACAAACCATCAAATTTGAGGCCGATACATATGAGTATATATCACTCCCGGCCTACTGTTATAACGTAGAAGAGGAAAAAAATAATGAACTTCCTTGGTTTCATGATATCTTACAATACATAAAGATTTGTGAATATCCAAAAGAAGTTACTGAAAATGAGAAAAGGACGTTACAAAGATTGACAATTGATTATGTCCTAGACGGGGATATACTATACAAGAAACGAAAGGACCAGGTATTGCTACGATGCGTAAATATTGTTGAAGCTAAGATGATCCTCGAAGAAGTCCACGAGGGCGTATGCGGAACCCATGCTAACGAGTTCACGATGGCAAGACAAATCATGAGATTTGGTTACTATTGGCTCGTGATGGAAGGTGACAACATTAAATACGCTAAAAAGTGTCATAAATGTCAAATCTATACCGACAAAATACATGTTCCTCTATCACCTCTACATGTGATGACATCTTCTTGGCCATTTTCTATGTGAGGCATGGACATTAATGGGCCTATCTCGCCAAAGGCTTTTAATTGTCACATGTTCGTCTTTGTCGTAATCGACTACTTTACTAAGTGGGTAGAAGAAACCCCTTATGCTAATGTCACCAAAGTAATAGTAAGTAGATTCTTGAAGAAGGAAACCATATGCAGATATAGTATGCCAAAAAGCATCATATCTGATAATGGACTGAACCTAAACTATAATACCATAGCAGAGGTGTGCAAACAATATAATATACGACATCACAATTCCTCACCATACCATCTGTAGATGAATGGAGTAGTGGAAGCTGCTAACAAAAATATCAAGAAGATTTTTGAAAAATTGGTAGAGACCTATAGAGATTAGCACGAAAAGCTATCATTTGCTTTATATGCATATATAACATTAACAAGAACTCTATTGGGGCAACTTCTTTTCCCCTAGTCTATGGGATGGAGGCAGTGTTACCTATAGAGGTTGAAATCTCTTCTTCACGAGTTTTGTTTAAGCTGAAACTAGACGAAGCATAATGGGTTTAAGTCAGATATGACCAACTTGCCTTAATCGAAGAGAAAAGGTTGAAGGTCATCCGACACGATCAAATGTACCAGAAACTAGGGGTAAGTATTCGATCGAGTCTAGTCAAGTCAAAAAATTTCGAGTTATTCTAGTTGACGAGTCATATTTTACAACTCAAACTTTATTTAAAATTTTTTCGATTCTAGTCGAGTTTAAGAAAATCGATTCGAGTTGAGTTTTCGAGTTCTTATAAATATTTAATTTTTATTATTTATTATGTTATAGTATAATTTGATTCCAATTTAAACGATTTTCTCTAATCATATAAGACATTTGTATATATTTTCATATGTAGCAAGATTTTTTATACTTTATATATAAATATATATATCATAAAAATTGATAGGCTCGTCTCAAACTTAAAAATTATCATTTAATTACTAAAAATTTCGAGTTATTCAAGTTATTCGAATTTCCATTTTATAACTCAAACTTTATTTAAAATTTTTTTGAGTCGAGTTTATGAAATTTCGAGTCGAGTCAAAATGATTCGAGTATTTTTGCCTCGAATTGAATCGAGTTATTTGGTTTTTCGATTCGATTCGAGTTTTGCTCACCCCTACCAAAAACAAATGATGCGAGATTTTAATAATAAGGTTCGCCCAAGAGATTTTCTTGAAGGAGATCTATTTCTAAAAAAGATCCTCCCTATGCAGAAAGACTTCCGAGGCAAATGGATTCGAATTGGAAAGGGACGTATGTTGTGGAGAAGTCCTTTTCATGTGGAGCATTAATTCTGGCTAAAATGCATGATAAATATCTTCCTAATCCGATGAATTCAGACTCAATCAAGAAGTAGTTTATTTGCAGACTCCTAGACACGAAGATGCACTGTCAAACTAGCTCTGTAAAACTAGATAGTTAGATATTTGGGGGCATCAAATCTTGTCTTTTTTTATCTCTTTTTGTTGTCAGTAACTATCTTAAGTTTTGTTGTCAATGAAATCTTTTTATTAATAAAAGTTAGCAAATTAACAAGTTTTTCTACATTGGTAGTCTTACTCAGGAAAAATTTTTTGTTAGAAAATACTTTGAAAATAGAGCAAGCATTCTCTAAACGGATTAGGATCAAATAATTTTGCCTGATG
This sequence comes from Abelmoschus esculentus, assembly GCA_035048815.1. Taxonomy (NCBI): domain Eukaryota; kingdom Viridiplantae; phylum Streptophyta; class Magnoliopsida; order Malvales; family Malvaceae; genus Abelmoschus; species Abelmoschus esculentus. The sequence goes on along the minus strand of JAUCBN010000013.1, from coordinate 8,453,317 downwards.
AAAAAGAAACGACTATCAAATTGTCGACAGTCAATCAAGTCAGTCGATTAAGAAAATCTTGAGGAAAATCATTGTTATATGCATTTTGTATTTCATGCTAGGAGCATGTATGCATGTATCAGACATTTTAGGATTAGAATCATGCGGTGCATGCTAACCCTAACATATTAAATCTATTTGTGAAAGTGTTATAGGTCTTGTCAGTTCAGCAAGCAATGTAACAAACGAACATAACATCGTCATCAAGTTCCTTACTCTTTTTACTTAGTAGATATGTCATTTGGTGAAAGGCTAAAACTAATGAGAAATAAGGACTATTCAAATGTTCATTAAAATCCATTTTCACGAATGGTTGAAGGAAATAAAATCCTTTGGAAAAATTAAATCTCACGATTGGTACCTACCGATTGTACCTAGGGGAATGGTACAACTAGCTCGGAGTAAACTACCACCGATAAAGTCGAATCAAATATGTTGATCCCTGTGCATTTGGAAAAATACATTAAAGAGGACTATTCGAATGTCCATTAAAATTCATTTTCACGAATGGTCAATGGAAAACAAACCATTTGAAGAAATTCAATCTCAAGATTGATACCAACTAATTACACCAAGGGAAATAGTATAATTAGCCTGGAGCAAATTCCCACCGGAAAAAGATCGAGCTTCGTCGCTAGTGTAACAGTTAGATCAGATGGATCATGCGTCTTCGTCAGTGTTGGTGCTAAATTGAGCGTCAAAACTCATTGTTAAATCTCGTTTCTTCAGCAGTATAGTAGTAGTTAGATCAAATATCAAGGCTTATCGTCAGATCGTATCTTTCCGACAGTGTTACGGTTAGATTAGACCTTAGAGCTTTCAACATTCGATATCGCTTCTCCGGCAGTGTTGTCAGTGGATCAAATGTTACGCCTCATCTCATCGACAATGTTACAAATGGATCAGATAGATCATGTTTCTTCATCATTGTTTCATCTTAAGTGAATTTATGCATGATGCTTATTCCATGCAATTATTGAATTTATATCATTCCTTAAGTGAATGCAAGCATGATGCTTATTCCATACGATTATTTTATTTATGTCATTCCCTGAAGTGAATGCAGCCTGATATTTATTTCATGCAATCATTGAATTTGTTTCATTCCTTAAAGTGAATGCAAACATGATAATTCATTATATGATTAGTGAACAAAACTTTGTTATGTGTCAGAGTATCACTGATTAAGATATATTAGAAAAATATACTTCACTTTTCACACATTAATGTTGTCCTATAGACACAATATCGTGAAAATATTTTAATATCTATTAGTCTTTGCTCCATTCCCTGAAGTAAATATGATATTTTATAGTGGAAAGAATAAATGCCACATTAATAATTGTGGTCATGATTAAGGTCTTAAAATAGACATGAATAAGATGATTCTTTTGAAAATATTTATATCCACCAGAAGTGGAATTATAAGGATGACAAGAATCATAGACATCATATAAAAATCTTTATGTTATCAATGTGATAGTACAAACCATTAGTCTCATACTTGTCAAATGCCAAAATATTATAGACTTTATCCATAATCATGAATGATAAATGAAAAAATATATACAAATTTTCTTTGTGACGAAAATAATTATTATATTGTTGATCCAACTCAATTGAATATTCTTAATTTTCTCATAACCCTTGAAGGGAATAATTCACAACTTATTTTATTTCCCTTATAACCTCTAAAAGGAATAATTGATCTTTTATTTATTTTATTTTATATTTATTTGTTTTTATTTTTATTTATTTATGTTAATTTACTTTATACATTATTTATTTATGTTTTATGTTAATTTATCCTTTAAAGAATATTATTACTTCCAAAATAAAATATACAATGAATTATGGTTGTTTATGCCAAACAAACAATCCAAGTACTCATACTATACTTAAGCATAAGAAATTTTCTCATTTAAATACAAGGGAAAATATGAGTACTATTTCTTAAAATAGTAAAATATCAATGCTTCGAAAGAGCTCTTGAGAGTTTACCTTTGATAGTAATCGATTTGATATGATGTGCTATATTTAATATTTTCTATTATCTAAAGTGAATGATACAAAGAATATATTTTTCATTCCCCGAAGTGAATGAAATAAAACAATATTAAAAGGTACATAATTATGCATATTTTCTCATTTTAAATGCAAGAGAATAATGTGTGTACAATATCTGGAAGTACTAATATCACAGAAGGCTCTAATTGAGAAAATATATTATTGACAAATAGAACTTTATTTCATATTTACAGTACATAATACTTTTCAAAGTCATAAAGAGACTTATTGAGTTTTAAAGATATTTACAGAAATATATTAAGAATATTATTAATTAAGGGAATACTAACTATATCAATATTACGAGTATAACTCAAAGCAATAAGAGAATCTTTAAAAAAATATATGCAATATCATCCATATTATTGTAATCACTAATTTTATCCGGGGACACAAAACCCGGTTTTAAATTTTGTTTCTTTTCGAATAATGGGCTACTTTTTAAAATTCGTTTAAGTTATAATTTAATTTATTTTTGTTTAAATATTTAATATATTACCACCTAAAAATTATTATGTTTATTCTTTTATTATATATTTATTATTAAATTTTAAAACCCCCAAAAATATTATCTATACTATATTTTGTACAAATGAAAAATAATAAAAAATAGTTTTTACCATTTTCTCTCCTTACCGTTTATTCTTTATATATATATATATATATATATAAAAACATTTATTCATTTTTGTTTATTTTTATTATTATTACATATTAAATATTATTTTATTTTGTGTACAATTTCATTTCCTTTTATTATTATTATTATTATTATTATTATATAACACATCAAAACCCAAAAATAATTAATAATAGCAGCCTATTCTTTATTTAACATAACAGTCCATTTATAATTAATAAAGACCCAAAACTAATAATCACTAGCTCAAAATTTGAGCCCACATTACAATAGCCCAAACACGACTAAACCCTTAACCCATCAACTGAAAACCCTAATAATCCCCCATTTTTCTAATGCACAGCTCATCGTGAGTCGTTGGATCAGAGACTCGATCCAACGATCGAGATTGAAGAAGAAGAATATTTTGGATTGCCCACTCGTCGCACGTGCAACACACACGGGAGACCATTCGAATTCTCAGTGGCTGTTCGATTGCCCTCGTCATTAGGTCGTCGTCCATTCATTTCGCCAGTAATGGTCCCCCTACAGCTTCGACGGCTACGCATGCAACAAACAACAAAGATTATCATCATAATGATACGAATTTCAGAAGCAAAAGAACAAAAATACCCAGAAATTCATAGAGGGATTTTGGCCAATAAATCGTACCAAAGCAGAGCCAGTAAGATCAAATTTCAGAGGATTTCGGCCACAACAAACAAAAAACCAACATCAACCAATAGAAAAATTTAGGATTTTGTTTCCCATTTATTCCAAGTGTAATTTTACTCGGTTATAAAAGAAAACCGAAATCAGATTGTAAAGGGTTCCCATACCATCTTCATCAATAGAAACGAATTCTTTCAGAGGTAAAAGAACCTCTCGAGTTCTTCTTTTGCATTCGAAAACAAAATAGATCTAGAGTTTCATTTTTTTTACCTTCATCGTTTGTTCTTCCCTTCGGCCATTTCTTATTCCTCTAACGGCAATAATCCCATCGGCTTCGTGTCACCAGTGGTGAGCCCGATCGAAAGAGAGGAAGGAGTTTATTTTGTCTACTTTTCATTCGAACTTTGAGGGGAAGAAGGTTTTAAGTTTCCGTTTCTTTCAAAAAGGAAGGGGTTTGGTTGTTTTAGATTCGAAGACAAGAAAGAAAGGTTTTTGTTTTTGTTTTGGGTTTCGAAAAGAGTTTAAAAGAGGGGGTTTTGATTTCTCTGGCCACTGCTGACGGTGGTTGAAAACTGATCTTCATGGCGGTGATTTGGCTTTTATGGTGGTTTTCTGGAAAATGGTATGAACATGATGAATGTTCTTCATCGTTCTTGGTTCGATGAAGAATATTCAGAGAAAAGTTTGGTTTTGGTTTTCTGTTTTTGAGAAGAAATGAGTAAAAATTTTGTTTTTGATTTGGTGTTTATGTTTTATATCAGGGCTTTTAAAAAATGGGTTTATTCCCATCATTAAACCCCTCCGTGTTTTTGTTCAAACACAATAGGTGCTCCAAACTTTCAAAAAACTTTTTAATTTTGTCCTGATTTGAGTTATAAACCTCTTTTCGAAAATGGTTTTACTTTTTCCAGTTCCTCAATGTTTCTCTACTTACTTTTAAGCCATTCTTCATCTTTAATCACGCTTTAAGAGTCTTAATGTTTTTAATTTGTTTTATTTTGGTCACTTCCAGTGACATTTACATTATATTTTGTTTAATTTTTTTTGTTTATCATTTTATTTTACTTCTTCATTTATCATAATTTTAATCTTATTATATGCATTTTGTTTTATTTATTTATCATGCATATTTAAATACTTGTATGTTCATTTTATTATGCCATGCTTTATTTGTTTATTTATGTGTTTTCACTTTTTTATTTATTTATTTGTTTGTTTATTTGCATATTATGTAACTATGTTTATTTATTTACACATTTTATTTCATTGTGCATGTTTTTATTTAGTTGTACATACTTACCTTTATCTTGTCCACTTGTGCATTTTATTTTATTGTATATATTTTGTGTATATTACTTATGTTTTTATTTATATTCATATATTTTGTATACATATCGTTAATATGTGATTTACTTTTGCTTAAGTGATATCACACTCCCATTTAATAAACTTAATTAATTACATTTTTATTCGATCGTAACGGACCTGTCTTCCAACGTATTGGTGGCGGTGTATGCGTTTACCTCGAGTAAAGATACGGTAAAAAAAAATAATAAACTTAATTTCGAACTTTAAACAAATCTCAATTTAATGTCACTTTAAAACAAAATTTTCAGAATTAATTAAGCGGTCATTTTGATAAAGGTTCCGATTTTGGACGATTTTTAATGCTAACCTCGTTTTAAATCGTAACGACACTCGAACCCGTCTTTTTTAAATCTCTGTTTTTTGCGGTGTCCGGTCTACCAAAAGTGACCGATGGCGACTCCAACCCCTTTTAAATCATTTTTAATCAATTTTTAAATTATTTTCCAAACCTTGAAATTCCTATTTTTAAATTTTTGATAAATTCTCAAATTCTACCTTTTTAACCCCTAAAATTCAATTTCTCAAAATTCCCCTTTTTGAAACCTTAGATTTCCAATTTAGGGTTAACATTTCAAAATCCTTAATTTTTCGTACCCTAATTTTTAGGTCTAATTTCAATTCTAATTTTCAAGACCTGATTTTCAATTTTTCCGAAGTTTCCACTAGTGACCTTCTTTTTTTAACTACATTTCCTTTTCTAATTTTTAGGGTCGCTACAATTAAACTATAGAAGAATTAGTATAAAGTCAAGCTTATGTTATTGTAAATTAGATGTTTATTGATAATTTTATTTGACATGACCGGCTAAACTATTTTGGTTTAATTATGATGTGAAAATTTGTTGACACTTTCATGTGATCATTTATTGAAGAACTAAATTTTTTTCAAGGTAATTTTTCATGTGATACTTGCTATCACAACAATTTGATTATTCAATTATCATCGACTAAGTTAAAGTATAAATCTATTAATTTTTTGAAACGAATTCGAGGTGATATATGTGGGCTCATACACCTTTCTTATAGTCTATCTAGATATTTTACGACTTTAATCGGTGCATCGATTAGATGATCATATGTATCATAACTTGGTGTTTGCGAGACTACTTGCTCAGTTGATAAAATTACGAGAACATTTTCTAGATTATCTTATAAAAGATAATCGGTCTTGATAATGTTGATGATATATCATTTTACATTTAATATCACTAATTTGCATCAAGCCAACAAAGGATCATAAGTTCTCCCATTACAAATGGTTTTTGGTCAAGAACCAAATATTTCTCATCTTAGATTTTTTGGTGTGCAGTATGTATTCTAATTGCTCCACCACAATGCACAAAAATGAATTTTGTTGGGAATATATGTTAGATTTAAATTCTCATTGATTATTAAATATCTTGGGCTTCTGATAGGGAATTTATTTACAGCTCGATTTACTATCATTTTAATAAGTCAGTTTACCTAACATTAGAGGAGAAAATAAAATAGCTAGAAAAGAAATAAGTTGGAATGAATTATCATTTTCTTAGTTTGATCCACATATTCAACAATGTAAACTTTAAGTTCAAAAGATAATTAATTTAGAAAATCAAATGGCAGATAATTTTGCTGACCCTAAAGAAGTGACTAAGTCACGTATACTAACTATGAATGCTCCGATTAAATTTGATTTCCCGAAAGGATAAACTCTAGTTGCTAATGAGTCTAACTTACGCTTAAAATGTGGTAGACAAGTAGGTTCCAAAAATAAAAATCTCCGATAAAGATAAATTAACTATATTTTATGATTGTTTAATGAAGGAATTAATGAATTATGAAAATCTTAAAAAGAAATTAAAAATTCTTCGATAGAGATATTGACATGACTTAGGCACATGATAGTAAAGAGATCTCAATAGCTTATGTCATGAGTGAAACTGAAATCAAATCGGCGTTGATAATACATTTTCATGCAATATAAAACTAGAGATTTTAGTTGATAATATGGATTTTGAATCATTGTCAATTGGGAAATATAAACAAGGAAATGATTAGCCAACATGGAAAGAGGCAGTTGAGGCGAAACTAAAAATCTCTTTTGAAAATAGAAGTATTTGAGCCTATAACTCGTACATTGAAATGTGTAAAGCTCGTGGATATAAATGAGTCTTTGTGAGAAAGAGAAATCAAAAAGGAAAATCACGAAATATAAGCTCATTAGGTTGCATAAAGATTCTCACAAAGATATGAAATCGATTATGAGGAAAATATATTTCTCAATCGTGGATGCAACTAATTTTAGATTTTGATCAATCTAGCAATAAATAAAATTACTCAATTTTCGTCTAATGGATATTGTTACATCATATTAGTATGAGCCTTTTGATAACTTTTACATGAAGCTTCTAGAAGGATTTAGACTGCCAGAAGCAGTTAATTCAAGTTCTTGAGAATATTATTTGATTATATTTAATATATATTTTATTAATTAAAACATTTTAGGCATATTTGGTATAATCGCCCCATTAAATACTTATTAGTGAAAGACTACAAGAAGGATTCAATTTCCTCGAGTATTTTTATTAAGAAGCTTAGCTCTAAGCTTGTCTTTGTTTTGTTGTTGATGATTTAAATATCATTGAGACTCGTGAATAGATATCCTCAAATCTTTGGGCATCAATTGACGTACATAAAAATGTTTAAAGAGACTTTATATGCGTAATGCATATTCGTTGATCAGTACTTGTTTGCTAGGTCTCTTATGTAAACAAAGATCCATTCCACCTCAAGAAAAGGGTGATGATATTCTTGGTCTAAAAACACCATATATACATTAATTGATCTGAAAGCATCATATCTTAGCTAGTCCAGAAATATTATCTAAGTGTTACGAGATCATTACCTTTAAATAATTTCTATGCATGAGGTAAAATCAAAATACGTGTTTGGTTAAATATATCCTGAAGATATGTGAATTGCTTTCACAAGATAAGAGGCAAAATATCTTTTGTAGAGATAATACAAAATTTATATCTCAAGGTGGATACATCAAATATGATGAAACGAAACATATTTCTTTAAAGTTTTGTCCCTCGTAATCTTTAGAATAATAGTATTCGATAAATCATTTTAAGCAATAATTTGAAAGATTTATTCATTAGTTCACACTCTATTTCAACATTTGAAGATTATATTCAAGATTAAATTATGAAGATTCAAAGATCTTGTGTGCTATTTTTATGAGGGGGAGTAAATTCGCGTTGCACTCTTTTTCCTTAACTGAGGTTTTGTCCCAATGGTTTTTCCTGGTAAGGTTTTTAATGAGGTAACATGTTATGCGTATCAAATATGTATGTACTCTTTTCCCTTCACTAAGATTTTTTCCCACAAGGTTTTTATCTTAATAAGGTTTTAACGAGACACATTATCTTAATGGATATACAAGGGAGAACGCTATGAATATCTTTATTTATAGTAGATAACCAACCATATACTAAAACAATACTTTAATTACTTTATTATTAAAGTTTAATTCCTATTAGAATTAAGACTTTCATTTTATACATATAAATATAGATTTTTAGAGAAAACATTGTAGACCCTGTTTTGAGAATATAATACAACCCCCTCTTTTTGTCTCTCATCTTTATTCATCTACTTTGTTCATATTCCTTATTTTATTCACAAAAAAATCATATTTTTAACCCTTAATTTATCGGATTTATATAAACTAAAATTTACATGATATGTGTGTTAAAATATTTTTATTCTAAAAATTATTTTATTATTTAAAAAAGAAAAAATAATTCAAAAATACACTTTCAATTATTTAAATATTTACTCACTATTAACTTTTAAGAAAAGAAATATAAACTCTTATAAAATTGTAAGAGCCCCAGAGATAAGCCAGCCTTATGCGCTAAAAAAGTGAAACTGCCCAGTGATATTGATCCCATTCCAAAGAAACAAAAATAATAATAACTTAATTTATTCTTTGTTACCCTCTTGAATTTGAGACTTTATTTTAACTAATCTGGATCTATTAGTATTACACACCTACTTTTTATCTCATAACAAGAATTTTTTATATATACAACGCACTTACCGGATGTAAGGCAATTATCCATCTTTAATGGTTGACTTGTTACCAGAGGCAAGGTATTTTTCATCTTTAATGGTTGCTCCAAGACAGATTGACTTGCAGGGTTGGGAAGATTCACATTTCCATCGGATGGGAGTCCCTGCAAAATTGGAGCCAAATGAACATAGAGACCGACCGAACCGCTCTTCGTGGCCTGTCTGTGACCGACCAAGGAAGACGATGATGTTTCAATCTCATTGTTTAGTGAGAAAAATGGAAGTGGGTACGCTTCATTATTAGATGGATCAACATTTGAAGAAACAAAAACATGGTAAATTACTTCATGGCTTACAGTAAATATAATCCTCAATTCCTTGGTAAAAACAATGCTGAAAGCTCACTGTCGCATACTATTTTTCTTGCGTTGAAGACGGAAGATACTCCTTTATCATTTCTTGGATCCTTCTCTTCATCATCTTATCCTTAACGCCTGCGAGCATGTTTCGATAGAACATTTCCAACCTAACAAGCTTGCTACGATCTGCTGATTCCAACGTGTTTTCCCATTCCCTTGCAATGTCAAAAGTGCCGGAGTTCTGCAATGAGCTCGGGATATCTTGCTCTTCGAAAGGTTTACCGAAGATTGAACCGTGAAGTATGCTTGCGTAACGCTCCATGGTGGAGAGTTTCGATTGAAGGAGCTTCATCTCTTCCATGGCCAAAGATAACTTCTTGTCCACCTCTGAGTCCCCGTTAGAACCCTCTTTATCTACAGTTTTATCTGGCTGGTTCAGCTCTTCTTGCTTGAAATCCTCATTCCGAGGAGGCCATAGCACAATTGTGGGGGTGAAGCAGTCAATGGTCTTTCCATTTCCAAGAACTCCACTCTTTCCCCTGCCCCAGGACCATAGCTTGCATCCATCATGAGCTACAAGAACAGTATGTGCAGCTCCACAAGATACTTGAACCGGATCATTAAATTTAGGTCCATGCACACCATCACCTGATATCCTAAGGGGAGAAATCGCATCTCCTGAATCTGTTCCCATAAAACTAGCATCAGGGCATAGCCCGAGACCCTTTTCCATTCCCCATGACCACACATCTCCGGCTGATGAAACAACACTAGTGTGGAACAATCCACAGTCAACTGACACAAGATGTACAGGCTGCGGTAACTCTTTCACAGATTCAGGAACCAATGCACTTCGGGTGGTTCCATGACCAAGTTGCCCCCTGTCCCCAAGGCCAAACGTCCAACACATACTCTCAAGTATGTTGCTTGGTCTCTTTTTGCAAGTAAGCAAAGCTGTGTGGAAGGCACCACATGCTACCTCGTAAACTGTCCATTGAAACTCCTGGTTAAACATTCCAATCATTTCAGGCCGGACCCTGCTCTCTGTATCACCTAGACCCAGCTGACCATGGCTATTTCCACCCCAAGTGTAGCATACAAGATCGTCACCTTCATGGTTTTCTCCAGCACTGACTAAGGCTACAACGTGCTCGTTTCCGCATGCAACCTTAACAACAGTACGACCGTGAAAACCCAAAACAGGAATCGGAGTAAAACTACTCACAAATGCCAAGCTTCCATCACCACTACTATTCTCCTGTGGGCAATTGCCCCACATCCAAAGCACTCCAAGATTATCAATAGCAAGAGACGTCATCCCTCCAGCTTTCACTGCAGAAATCTATGGTAGAATAGATGATGAGACAATGTAGAACATAGCATTCACAAACCAACAACAGATCACTCGTGTCATACCTTCAACGATGTTTTACTCTCTATCTCCGAGTCCAACTCTAACTCAACATTTGATTGACCAGCCCCCCTCGATTCAACGAACTGCTCCATCGGTCGAGGCACCAAAGAATCATCCCCGTGCATACCAAGTTGGCCATCCATATGGCAGTCAAGGTATATACCAGTATGCATAAATTTCAAGAACAAAATTTGCCATAAATTCCACTATAAAAAAGGATACAGATGTTATAACCCCAAGACCAAACTGATCCATCATCTGCCATTTAAACATCGATAGGCATCATTTGAGTAAAATTTTCAATTGCTACTAACAATGGACATTCACTGAAGCATTTTAACAAACACCAAAAGGACTAATTCAACAAAAAGCAGGTCTCAACATAAAACCGAAGACTATAAACCTGTAAGAGCGAGACTATGATAAGCGCCGGCAGCCACAGCTATAAACTTAAGCTCCGAGTCCTGGAACTTGACCCGAACCGGGGAAAGCTCGTCGGATTCTGAACCAGTCCCAAGTCGCCCAAACATTCCTCTACCCCAAGAATACGCGTACCCATCCCCTGCAATTTTCCATTCATTGAAAAAACGGATTATTGAATTCGCCCCATTTTGATAGTTCTTACACCATATATAAATTAGGGAAGAAGTAATTGAACTAATAAAGAAAAGCTTTCTCTCTTGAGTACCAGAGAGAACCAAAGCATGAGCTTCACCGGCGGCAATTGCAATTACTTTGGGCGGCATGTTGCCGGAACTAGCGACTGTCCCGGCGGCGGATTCCATTTCTTTCCAGCGAATTTAAAGCTTTAGTTTTGTGCGGCATATTGAAGAAATATAGTTTTATTGATGTCTGGAAATATTTGAGTAATTATCTTAAAACATTGGGGATAAATTTGGAAATCAATACTAATGTTTGGTTCTATTAAGGTTAACTTTCTTTTTGATCCCTCTACTATACTCAAATTCATAATTTAGTCTCTATATTTTAATTCAACCCATAAATCAATCTCTATTTTTATACTAGATAAATTATACTACAGTATTGAAATAAAAAAATTTCTAAAATATGCGAGAAAATCAATCAAATTAAATATTATTATAAATAGATTAATAATCATTAAATATTAAACGAGAATAATGATTTGCCCTAATATAATAACAATTTAAAATATCGAAACTTATATAATTTATTGATTTGATTTTGATTTAAATAATTTAAAAAATTTAATTTTTTATTGTTTGTCTTTGTTCTTTTCCAAATTGATTATTCTACTCTTATAAATTAATATTATATTTCTCTTAATTTTTTTATATAATATTATTTTAACAATAATGTCATGGGTCATTACTCTCTTCCTAAAAAACATGTCTGATAAAATATGCAGCGTCACTGTTTATATACCCTAAGATCTCCTTTTTCTTTTCCGACATGAGATTAATGTTCTTTGCCTCTTTTCAGGCGTGACAATATCTTGTTTTTGATTTATGATAAAATGTAATTATCGAACTACTGTTTGATCTAATAAGCTTATTTATTTTTATCTAAAATAATTAAGTAAATATAATTTATAAATATAAAAAACTAAAATTAATAAAATAAAAAAAATGGAGGGTTAAATTATTATAGTATCGCTTAATATTTGTTAAAGTATATCTTTCCAACGTTCAAGTTTACAGCCAAACAGTCTGATAGTTTTTGCTTAAATCAACCAATTCAGTTTAGGTTGGTTATACCAGTTGGTTTAGCATATTGACTATTATTCATGTAACCCTTAATTTTAACCTAATTACTTAGATTAGAAGTTAGGGTATACATTACAAAAGCTTCATTTACAAGTTAGGTTTTAATAAAAAAAATAACATTAAAATTTTTGATAAATTATTAAATAATTAATAATTTAAAGACACTGAAATATATCATTTATTTAAATCGAGTTCAACCATAATTTCATAAATATTTAATATTTTGAAATCTAAAATAAAGTCCAAAGTCCTTTATAAAGAAAATAATATCCAAATAAAATTTTATAATCCGGAAACTTAAACTGTAAAACATACGATAAAAATAATATGAGTCAGGATCCTTCAAGCATCGTACGTAGCCTAGGTCAGAGATCTGAAACAGAAAACTGTGGGGTGTAAGCTATGGAGCCTAGTGTGTCTCTAAGATGCAAATAATCATAACTACAAAACATATAAGAATAACACAAAACAGAATAACATGATTTCAGAACGTAATATCATATTACAAAACAAAATAGACCTTGCGATTTAATGAATGTATGATATGATATGCACCCAACTCCGAACACCATCAGAAGAGAAGGTTCCCCTGAACCACTCTATCTCAATCACACCATCAGAAGTGAAGCTCGACCCGAAGGTGGAGTCACTGAACAGAAGTGGATACTCGACCCATAGGTGGAGCCACTGAATAGAAGTGAATACTCGACCCGAAGGTGGAGCCACTGATCAGAAGTGATACTCACTAATAGGTGATATCAATGAACTTCCCCGTACACATAATCTACCGATGTCATGACATGAACAAATAATCAATTATGAACAGATATCAGAATCAGAATACATGCCTAAGAGAATAACATGAGGCATGCATAACAGTTTCAGAATCATATATTTAGTTAATATTTCAGAACATCACAATTATTCAATTAATTTTAGAAAATAACAAAAATGATGCAATCAACATGTTACACGGAATTAACAGATATACAGAAAGTTGCACACATAAATAAACAAGAAATCGTCGCGAGAGACACACCTGTAGCAAATCACTTGACGCCTGTAGTGACGTCTACTAGGCTCAGCTCTACCAATAGAATGAGTAGGTGTAGAACCTACGAGTAATAGAATATTAGACACACTACTATACCACTGTAACAATAGTGCACTAAACAGAAACATAAATCAAAACTCACGAGTGTGTCCCGAAGTCTGAGGAATATGAGGTCGTCTAGGAGGAGGACGAGACAGATGCTCGGGGTCAAAATCTATGTCACCTGAATCAAGCAGAAACTATATCAGAATTCGATACAGATAACTTCCAAATAAGGCATACGAACTTAAAAGCCCTAAAAACGATATTTTGGGTTTGAATTTCGAAAAATAGACAACGCCACTAAACTCATGATGTCAAAAAATATAAAGTGGGATAGAGTCTGAAAAGTCAATGCTGACATTGACGTCAGCGAATGACGTCAGCAGTTACATCAGCAGGTTGGGTTTTCAGGTCGGACGAGTCGGGTCTCGGGCTAGGATAGATTTTCTCGAAAAAATCTGGCTTTTCCCCAGATTTTCCAAGAAAATCTAGAAAAATTCAGATTCCCCCAATTTCAATATACGAAGTTTTTCCTAAACCAAAATCGATTCGATTCGAATAAAAATAGCTCCTCAAATTCGATTCAAACCAAAAGAAATTCCTTTAACACATTAAAATCAAATTAAAATTTAAACATTCATCAACCCTTCAAAAAAACCCCAAAACTCACTTAACACCCAATTCACCCTTATTCGAACACTACAAGAGCAAAACCAGTTCTCTAACAATACCCAAAATATTTGGTTTCCAAATTAAAGCAGGAATAAACAAGAAATAAAACATTCGAGAGGCAGAGACTTACCAGGGTTTCCAGAACAGATTCAAAGTAGTTAACAGAGAAAAGAATTTCAAATTAGAAGTTTTGTTTTCACAAATAAAAAGTTAAAGATTAAAACGAAAGTTAATGGAGAATTAAATCTTCAAAATATAAATCGAAACAGAGCGATAGAGGGAAACGTTTCCAAAAAAAAAGGTGTAATTGCACACCAAGGGTTTGAACTTTTAAAGCAAAACAATAAACCCTCAAACTTCCAGAAATTATAATTTGGTCCCTAAAAAATCCCCAATTCCTAAGGTTTTAGATTAGGGATTTAAAAATTTTAAATTTGGGAAGAATTAGGGTGTGACAATTCACATCAATGTTGTTATCCTTGATGCTATATAAAAAGAGGTCTTGATTCTAAGACTCATCCAAGCTTTTCAAGGTTGAGTCAATATTTTTTTATTTTTATTTTTTTACAGAATATCATTTCTTTTTTTTTTTTATGTTTTTTGTTGCTTAATCATAGTATCTTCCTTTTAGCCATTTCAAGGTTTGTATCGGTACTGTTAAATCGAGTACCGATATATTATGTTTTAAATAAATTTTAATGAGCAATCTTCATACCTATACTTGTTTGACTGTATCAATACATTAGGTACCATATTGATACTCTAGTATCGTATATCAATACGATCCGTTTAAATGTATCAAACGATTCTTTTTGTTTAAGGCAAGTACTAATGCCCAGAGTCAAAGTATTGGTACTCACAACATCAAAAGAGCAATTAATGTTGGAATTAAGTCTCCAACGGTTCCAAATTATTCTAACGACTAGAAACGACTAATAGCTTATTCCATACTATAAAAGAAAGATGAAAATAAAAGTTTAAAGATCAAGAGAGTAATTTTTATTGTCTATTTTTTAATAATCTTTCGTATTTCTTTAATTTAATCCTAGAGGGATAAAATGTGTAAATACCCACCTAGAAAGAGAATTTATTTACATTGTTAAAACTTCATTGTTGAACGATATATTTTAGTTGATCTTATAAAAACTAGAAAGATGTTCTAACTTAGCTTCTGAAAGATAGATTGTAAAAATTATCCATTAAACTTGTAAAAAAGAAAAAAATTCATGGTAGTAAATTGAAAAATCTTTAATATAGATGCTAAAATAGTGGATGTATACATTGAAAGAAAAGGTCAAACCACTTTAAAATCAATTGTGTTAATTTGTCATTTTTATTTTATTTTTTGCTTTTTAAATTCAAAAGATAATTTCACACCTTTTGTTGACAATATTTGATTGGAGCGCATCAAAGCTATCCATTGGTATTAAAGTAAGACTCAAATTGACGGTTTAACAACCTTTGAGGAGATCCTAAGAGTGCTCGATCCATATCTACATTCACCGACCTTGAAGAGCTAGAAATATCGACATCAAGCTCTAGGATTCAAGATGAATCTCAATAATTCAAGTTCGATCGCAAACTATAAATGCAAGATCGATCATAAATTATTATTTTTAAATTAAATTAATTGAGTTTAAAGTCTATGAACTTAAAGATTAACGTAAATTAAAAAAAAAACAAGATCTTACCATATAAAACCACTTAATATAAGAAATAATAAAAATTTACAAATATAAATAATCCAAAATTGATATAATGAATAATTAGTAGGTATGATGATGCAGGGTTGGTGGAAGTGGTATCAATGGATACGATACGGGTAAAGTCTCAAATCAATCACATGCGAACCTACCTACTATTCATAAGACTTTTTATATTTACACTCGTCCACTAACTATCAAACTTATACACCCTTTTCTAATTAGGATGAGTGTGGTATAAAATATACGAAATTATATTCGTCTATTATCCTTAGAGAATGAGGGGTAAAAGTATTCTCTTAATGAGTATTAAATCCATAACTTAAAAGAGATAAAAGGTTGATTTGAGATTTTTTAAACTTTATGGATAATTAGATTTCAAATTACAACTGAGTTTTTGAAATGCTCAAGAGGAAGTCCCGAATAGTCCGACCACAAGGAACCAAAACATGAAAATATACTTAAAAAATAAATTTCGCATAATTAATTAATAAATTGGTAAACAACACACATTATTACTTAATTATTAATTGTTTTTCGTTTTATCACTCAATTATATATATAAAAAATTCATCATTTGTTGTGAATAAAGTAAAGAAGAAATAAAACAAGAATAAAGAACAAGAATGAAAGAACAAGAAAAAGATATAAAGAAAGATATTTGTATTATTCTCAATATTGACTTATGTACAATGCCTTCACAAACTCATCTATTTATAGGTATAAAAAGTATATAATGTATTAAACTCTAATTAATGATAGAGTTCTTATTATGATAGACATCCACATAGATAATATTCATAACACTCCCCCTTGGATGTCTATGAAGATAATGTGCCTCGTTAAAACCTTACTAAGAAAAAACCCTGTGAGAAAAAATCTAAGAGAAGGAAAAAGATTACACACATCTTTGATACGCATAACATGTTACCTCATTAAAAACTTACTAGGAAAACCTATTGGGACAAAACCTCGGTTAAGGGAAAAAGAGTACAACGCGTATTTACTCCCCCTCATGAAAATATCACATAAGATCTTTGAATCTTCATGATTCAATATTGAATACAATCTTCAAATGTTGAGGTAGATCGTTTACATTAAGAGACTTACCAACCATAAGGTTGATCAATAAATATTCGTTATGTATGTGAAGTCTCTTTAAATATCTTTTCTGTATGTCGATTGATGCACAAAGATTTGAGGAGATCTCTTCACGAGTCTCAACGATATTCAAATCATCGACATACACCACAATAAAAATTCAGAGCTAAATCTCTTAATAAAAATGCTCGGGGAAAATAATTCATATAGCATTATGCTAATAAGTATTCAATGAGGCGATTATATCAAATATGCCTAAATTGTTTCAATCCATAAAAGATATATTCAATATGGTTGAATAATATTCTCGAGAACTTGAATTAACTGCTTCTAGCAGTTTAAATCCTTTTAGAAGCTTCATGTAAATATTGTTATCAAGAGGCTCACATAAATAAGGTTGATCAATAAATATGTGTTATGCATATGAAGTCTCTTTAAATATCTTTTCTGTATGTCGATTGATGCACAAGGATTTGAGGAGACCTCTTCACGAGTCTCAATGATATTCAAATCATCGACATATACCACAATAAAAATTCAGAGCTAAATCTTTTAATAAAAATGACCGGGGAAAATAATTCATATAATATTATGCTAATAAGTATTTAATGAGGCAATTATATCAAATACGCCTAAATTGTTTCAATCCATAAAAGATATATTCAATATGATTGAATAATATTCTCGAGAACTTGAATTAATTGTTTCTAACAGTTTAAATCCTTTTAGAAGCTTCATGTAAATGTTGTTATCAAGAGGCTCACATAAATAAGATGTAACAACATCCATTAGACGAAACTAAGTCATTTCATTTATTGCCAGAGTATCTAAAATAATTGCATCCACCACAAAGGAATATATTTTCCTCAATCAATTTCATATATTTGTAAGAATCCTTGTGCAACCAAATGAGCTTATATCTCATGATTTCCCCTTTTGATTTCTCTTTCTCACAAAGACTCGTTTAAATCCATGAGCTTTACATATTTCAATGTATGGGCAATAGGCCCAAAACTTCTCTTTTGAAAGAGATTTTAGTTTCGTCTCAATTACCTCTTTCCATGTTGGCCAATCATTTCTTTGTTTACATTGCTCAATTGACAATGATTCATGATCCACATCATCAAATAAAATCTTTAGTGTTATATTGCATGTAAATATATAAACAACGTCGATTTAGTTCCAGTTTCACTTATAACAGACATGATATAATATATTGAGATCTCTTTATTATCAAGTACCTGAGTCATGTCAATGTCTCTGTTGGAGATCATTTAATCTCTTATAAATATTTTTATAATCATTGATTCCTCGATCAAACCATCATAAAATATAGCTCATTTTTTTTTCGAGGATTTCTTTGGAACTTACTTGTTTACTACACTTCAAACGTAAGTTAGACTCATTAGCAACTAGAGTTTATCATTCCATGACATCAAATTTAATCGGAGCATTCATAGCTGGTATACGTGACTTAGTCACTCTTTTAGGATTAGCAAAATCATCTGGCAATTGATTTGCTAAATGAATTATCCATTGAAATTATAGTTCACATTGTGTAACACGTGGATCAAAAAGAGAAAATGATAATTCATTCAAATTTATTTATTTCTCCAGCTATTTATTTTCTTCCTTTAATCTTGCGTAAATTGACTCATTAAAATGATAGTCAATAAATCGGGTTGTAAATAAATTCCCTATCCAAATCTTAAGATATTTAAATCTGATACATATTCCCAACAAAACTCATCTTTATGCATTGTGGTGGAGCAATTAGAACATATATCGCATACAAAAAATCTAAGATGAGAAGTATTTGGTTCCTGACCAAAAACCATTTGTAATGGGGAGAACTTATGATCATTTATTGGCTTGATGCGAATTTATGATACTACATATAAAATTACATGTCATCAACATTATCAAGACTGATTGTCATTAGAAAATAATCTAGAAAATATGCTCATAATTTTATTAACTGAGCAAGTAGCCTCGTAAACACCAAGTTACGGGTTAATAACAAGGATACACATAATCATCTAGTCGATGCATCGATAAAAATCATAAAATATCTAGATGGTCTTTAAGAAAAATATATGGGCCCATATATATCACCTTGTATCCGTTCCAGAAAATTAATAGATTTATACTCTATATTAATTATTGATGATTGAATAATCAAATTGCTTTCATAGCAAGTATCACATGAAAATTACCTTGAAGAAAATCTTAGTTCTTCAATAAGTGACCACATAAAAGTGTCAATAAATTTTTCCATCATAATTGAACCGGGATGGTCTAACCAGTCATTCCAAATAAAATTATCAGTAAACATCTAGTTTACAATAACATGAGCTTCAATTTGTACTAACTCTTATGTAGTACAATATGGATAATAGTGCATGTAATTTTGTCAAAATTTTCTTATTGCCTTGATTTATACTCGTAACATTGAGATAATCAACATCCCTTTGATAGATATTCTCAATATATTTCTTTAAATATCTTTAAAACTCAATAAGTTTCTTTGTGACTTTGACGAGTATAATGCACTATAAATATAGAATAAAGTTTCATTTGACAATAATATATTTGCTCAATCGGAGCCTTCTGTGATATTAGTACTTCCGGATAAAGTACTCACATTATTCCCTTGAATTTAAAATGAGAAAATATGTAGTACCATGCACCTTTTATTATGTGTTTTATTTCATTCACTTTGGAGAATAAAAAATATGTGCTTTTTACCATTCACTTCAGGAAATGGTAAAATATTAAATTTAGCATATTATATCAAATCAGTTATCTATCAAAGATACACTCTCAAAAGATCTTCCGAAGCATTGATATTTCAGTACTTTGAGATATAGTACTCATATTTCCCTTGTATTTAAATGGGAAAATATTTCTTATGCTTAAATATTGTATTAGTACTTGCAGTGTCTACTTGGCATAAATAGCCACAATTCATTATAGATTTTATTCCGGAAGTGATAATATTCTTCAAAGGATAAAATAATACAAAACATAAATAAATAATATATAAAATAAATTAACGATAAATAAATAATAAATCAAAATAAATTAACATAAATCAAAATAAAATAAATGGCGAATTTATTCTCTTAAAGGATTATGAGAAAATTAACAATATCCAATTGAGTTGGACCAACAACTCCATAATTATTTACGCCATCAAAAAAATTTGTTTATATTTTTTTTCATTTATCATTCATGATTATGGATAAAGTCCATAATATTTCGGCGTTTGACAAGTATAAGATCAATGGTTTGTACCATCGTATTGTTAATATAAAGATTTTGATATGATCTCTATCATTCTTTTCATCTTTATAATTCCACTTCTGATGGATATAATCATTCTCAAAAGAATCATCTTATCCATGTTTATTTTATGACCTCAATCGCAACCATAATTACTAATGTGACTTTTATTCATTCCGCTATAAAATATCACATTCACTTCAGGGAATGGAGCGGAGACTGATAGGTATTTAAAACCCTTGTATGATATTGTGTCTGTAAGACAACATTAATGTGTGAAAAGTAAAGTATGTTTTTCTAACATATCCTCATCAGTGATACTCTTGTACATAATTGAGTTTTATTCACTAACCATATAGTAAATTATCACGTTTACATTCACTTCAAGGAATGAAACAAATTCAATAATCGCATGAAATAATCATCATGCTTGCATTCACTTCAGGGAATACCTCCCATAAAAATTCTTTGATCAAGACAATTTTCATAACTTGAACTTGGGAGAAGTTTATAATCGAGTTTTTTGACGCAAAAATATTGCTTTCAAGCAAATATAGATTTTATAATATTCATACTATTAAATAGTAACTGATCAACCAATATGTATACAATACATATAAAGAACAAAAAAATAATCCTCATACGCAGCGTTGTTAAACCAGTCCACAAGGTCCTTTAAAAAAAACCTCCTTTGAGACCAGTAGCCTCGCAGAACGAGATGTCTAGCCAATATACTCGGATTAAACCAACAAAACAAAAAAATATATTAATTAATTAGAATATAATTGGCTTTTACCATAGTGATCAGTTTTTACCCTTTGCCTAACTTAATAGCTTTGGAATTATCGACAAGAACCACGATAATTGACTCATTTTATCGCTACACAAACACCAAACAACCAAAGATTTTTAATAAATTAAAAATCAAATTAAAGATCAAGAAAAAAAATTGACAATTAAAATATATGATGTGTGTGGTATAAGCGCAATTTGAGTGCAAGTGTATACGTCGTCAAGTAATAAAATGATAAGTATATCGTGTATCGTCTTCACAGGGATTGATATACTTAATATGTTTCCTCTTGTTCCCTTGCTCCTGAAAAGAAAGTAAAAACACCAATAAGTTGATTTGTTTAACTAACTAAATAATTAAATAATAAAACATAAAATAAAAGGGTTGAGAATGATTATAGAGAAAACGGGTAGGATCCAGTTACTTCAATTAGTGGATTCAATTGATCTTCTTCTTGTCCAATGCAATCACACAACACTGCCTTGACAGTACTGCAGATACCGCCTCGGCAACATTGGTGTTCCTCTGCCGCGACAATCTTTTACTCTTGGGCAGAAGCATCAAAGTTCAGCAAAGTGTCCGTAAGTGACTCAGCTCATCTCTGAGTCAGAGTGCTGTTGATGACCAGTCCTTGACGATACCTCTCGACATAAATCAACGATAACCACCAACCAATCCAATATTTTTTTTAGCTGCTAAAACTCTTAACCTATCTCCTGGGCTTCCAAAAAAGTCTAGGATGAGTTAGTATCTATAACACCGTACTTATCCCTTTCATGAATCTACACCTCTCAATACTAGATAAATAGATTACTTGCAAACTTCCCTCTCGAGCTTGAATGCAAGAACAAAGAATGGTAATAGGATAAGCAAACTTTGATATTATTATTGCATAAGAACAAAGATACAAGAATCAATCTCCTCTCACTAATATCGACAACCTTCACCTATCCCTAAGAAGTTTAGAACATTTTATCGTTTAGGTACAATTCTTAGGGAGGAAGGGTTTCTCTATAAATCGGCTCTAAGGGAAAAGGGTTTCTCTCCAAATTGGCTCTCCTAACAATGTGGCCGGATAGGGTATTTATAGTCTTAACCTAGGGCAAACCTTTCCTAAATAGACTTCAACTTGGAGTAGGGAACAAGTCTTCTTCAAGGAATCTGATATTTCCAAGTTTGCCGCCTTCTAGAAGGGTTTTCCCGCTTGGTCTCTTAATTGGGCTTTTAGCGCGCTAGCCTGGTCCAATTGATGCGCTGTATCTTCCAGAATATTCTCTATATTTTTATCTTTCATTGCGCATCCATTGTTGGTGCTGCTACACTGGATCTGCCGCGGCATGTCGTCTGCCTCGGCCGCAACACTGCTTCACTGTCGCTTCTGCCTTAGATATTCCTGCATGTACAGAATATGTAATAATATCTGCATTCTTTATAAATAGTGACTTAGTAAGTGATGATAACGGAATATCCAATATTTGAGCAAAGAGTCTATATTTCGGTTCAAGTTGATGTATAATAGATGCATAAAGTACCATGGAAAGGGTAGTAAATAACTACCTTTTAGGCACTCATCAATATAACTGAGGAAGAAGAACTTATCTTTGATTTATGCCAATAACAAATTCTTTTCAATAACTCCTTCAAGATTCGAACGACAAACACCTTCGTTGGTTAGAGTCTCGTGCTGATAACGTGTTGTGAATAAAGTAAAGAAGAAATAAAACAAGAATAAAAAACAAAAATGAAAGAATAAAGAGAAGATATAAAGAGAGAGATATTTGTATTATTCTCAATATTGACTTATGTACAATGCCTTCACAAACTCATCTATTTATAGGTATAAGAAGTACATAATGTATTAAACTCTAATTAATGAAGATAATATTTCTAATGATAGATTTCTTATTATGATAGACATCCACATAGATAATATTCATAACATCATTAATATTATAAATATTATTTTTATACTAAAGTATTTTTGTTTGTAAATCTATCACAACCCGAATTTTCCCCCAATTTAATTTCCTAATCCCTAATTTGAAACCCTAAATTTTGGGGATTTATTTTTATGAATTCAATGACCCAATTGCAATTGTTGAAAGTTTAAGGTCTGAGTGTGAAGTTTTTGAAACTTCAAGCCTCTGTTGGGTAATTTTACCCTTGTCTAATTTTTCAGATTCTTGCTCCCCGTTTTCTGCTTTGGTTACAATAGGAGAATAAATTCTTCTTTAATGTCCGATTTAAGTTGGTTTAATCTTTTTCATTTTCGTTTCCTTGCTTGTGAAACTTATCTCACATCCGAATCGTCTTGTGCTCTCTCTTCTTGTGGGGTTGTTTTAACGTTTGGTTCGGTAAGCTTTTGGTTCCTTTCTTTTTGTTGTTTTGATTCAAGTTATATGTTTAAGAGTTGTTTTTGATTCGATTTCTCGGTGTGGGTATGATTTAAATCGGTTAGAGGTTGTTTCGGATGGTTTTCGAATCGAATCGAGTTGAAAGGGAGGGTGTTTTAAGCGTTTTTCAGAGCGTTTGGATGCTGAGAAAATCTGGAAATTTTCCAAATTTTCCTGGAAAGTTTACAGAACCCGTTGCCACCCGACCTAACCAGTCCAACCCGTTCGACCCGACTGACCCGACCCATGACCCGACTAACGTCATCGCTGATGTCACTGCTGACATCACTGCTAACGTCATTGCTGACGTCACTGCTGACGTCAGCGTTGACTAGATGACGTCACTATTGACGTTAGCGTTGACCAATGCTGATGTCAGCAGTTGACTTTTTTGACCCGGGCTCACTTTATGTTTTTCGACGTCCTGAGTCCAATGGTGCTGTCCGTTTTTCGAATTTCGAACCCGAAGTGTCATTTTGGGGCTTTTATGTTTGATTTGTTATCTGAAAGTTATCAGTATCGGATTCTGAATCAGTTTCTGTTTGCTTCAAGTGACGTGGATTCCAACCCCAAGCATCTGCCTCCTCCTCCTCCTCCTCCTGTAAGTTGTCCCATTCATCCGTATTCAGGACCTTCACGTGAGTAACGATTTAATTCTGTTTAGTGTACTTTTCGGTATTGTGGCTTAATAGGGTGTCTGACTTATTCCGTTATTTATAGACTCTACACCTGCTCATTCTAGTGGTAGAGCCGAGTCCAGTAGACATCGTTCTAGGCGTTGACTTTCTGCTTCAGGTGTGTTCTCTTCCGTTAATTCTGTTAACTCTGTTATTCAGTATACTCGATTTCTGTTAAGCCCATATGATCATGCATCATTCTGTCATTTCATTTCTGATCCTGATATTTTTCATCCTTGCCTCCTATTAGACTATAAGGCTTGCATTCTGATTTTGTATATACATATAACATGACATCTGGTAGATTATATGTGTACGGGGAAGTTAGTTATTTATCACTTTTGTTCAATGGCTCCACCTACGGGTCGAGATACCACTTCTATTGGTGTGATGGTGTTAGATTGGTTCTGGGGACCTACTCTTCCGTGGTGTTCGGAGTTGGGTGCATATCATGCATACTTTACATCATCTGCATTTTATTGTTCTGTAATTCCGTTTATCTGCTCTAGAGACACACTAGGCACCCTAGCTTACATCCTTCCAGTTTCTGTTACAGATACTCGGTCATAGATCTCGGTACTTGGAGGACTTTCGCATTTGAATTTCTGTTACCGTTCGTTTTATTATTTCAGACTTGTAATTAATTATTTTTAGTTAATGTTCCGGACTTTGAATAATTATTTAGATTTGGATTTTTTATTATTTGTGGGTTGAATTCAATTATTTAAATGTTTATTTATCAGTATTTTTAATTATTAATTATTTAATAATTTATCCGAATAATATATTTTTGTAAAAATTCTAGCTTGTGAAATAAATTTTTAATCTGTAAACCCTAACTTGTAATCTAAGAAGTAAGGTTAATTTTATGGGTTACATTTAATGGTATCAGAGCCCGGTTTAACCCACGGACTGTGAAGTCCAAAATGATTTTTGATCTAGAAAATGTTTTGTCAAAATTATTTAAAAATCCGGATTTCTGTTTTGACTCGTATTTTAAAAATTTCTAAAATATTTTGAATATTACTCCAATTACCGATTCTAATGTAGGATTTTGTCTGTCTTTCTGTAGATACTCTACTATACCACCGCGTCGAAGTACACGTTTAGCGACCGGTAGAGGTCATGGCAGAGGCCGTGGTTGAGGTCGATCTACTACTTCTTCTAGTGATGTTTTGCCTCTTATGGACCCGCCACAGGATCAGAGTTTGACCCAAAATTTAGGAGGGGATAATCAGCCCGAGATACAGACCGAGGCTCAGCAAGCCGAGGTTGATCAGTCGGTCTAGAGTGAGGGACCTTATGTGTCTGGTGACAGTGAGACTGTCGGTTTGGACTCCGTGACTGTACAGAAGGAGTTACTCAGATATCTGCGACAGAATGAGGGTTCTAGGAAACCAATATATACCGAGTTTTTAGCTGCTGAGATGACCATATTTGATGGTAAGACCGATACTAACCCAGCCGATGTAGAGTATTGGATGAAGAAGCTTCAGCGACTGTTCATTGAGATGGAATACCCCTCTGATAGGAAATTGAGGGCTGCTATATCTTTGCTTCAGGGAGAGGCCCTGAACTGGTGGGAGGCAGAAGAAAAGGTTACTGCTTCAGAGAAGATCAATTGGGAATTCTTCAGACAGAGTTTTGAGGACCGGTATGTGAGTCTTGAGTACTTGGCTAAGTGCCGAGAGGATTTTATGAAACTGCAGTAGAACGACATGTCTATTAATGATTATGAGATAGAGTTCCTGAGACTACTCCAATATGCTCCTGGTATTGTGTCGACTGAGAAACAAAAGTGTGACCACTTTCTGAAAGAACTCCGGGTACCACTGAAGATTGCAATTGTCACACATCATGATACGGAGTACAAGATGATCACTCGGCGTGCCAGGACAGCCTAGTGTAATGGGATTTTGAGGGTTCGGCTGGAATCCCAAGGTCAAGATAGAGGTAGACGACAGCCTGCGGTGCCTGCTCAGCATTGTCAGAGTTTTCATTCCAGGAAGAGAGGCCGCGCTGAGTTTGAGCCTCAGAGTTCGACACGATCTAGACCAGCAGTGTCAACTGTCCCTGCTGCTAGTAGAGCTGGATCCGCTAGTACTCGAGCATTACCTCAGTGTTCATTCTATAAGAAGTGGCACTCCGGAGAGTGTCGCATACGGAGTGGAGCCTACTTCTGATGTGGTTCTCTTGATCACCGTCTTAGAGACTGTCCAGTGGCACCACAGTCTGGTTATACTCCGGGGCAATCACAGGCATCAGTTCAGGCCCCAGTTGGGGGAAGAGTACAGGGTAGACCTGCAGCATCTGGTACTGGTAGTAGGGGCAGACCTAGTCAGTTCAGGGGATCTGCTCGATCAGGGGGATCTCAGCCTGACTTGGTTTATGCTACGAGGAGACAGGAGGACCGGGATGAGCCAGACGTCATTGCTGGTACTTTTTCTATACATGCTATTTCTTACTCCGCATTGTTAGATAATGGGTCGACACATTCATATGTCTCTATTTCTGTATCGGGGTATCTGGAAATTCCAATAGAAGATATTGGTAGTTCTGTCTCAGTTTATAGTCTTGTAGGTCACCCTATGGAGGTTACCAAAGTTTACAAGGATTATCCTCTTGAGGTTCAAGGGGAAATCTTTCCTGCTAATCTGATGGAGTTGCCATTTGTGGATTTTGACTTGATTTTGGGGATGGATTGGTTATCTACTCACCGAGTTACTCTAGACTACGAGCGTAAGAGGACAACTCTGAGAACTTTTGATGACCGAGAGGTAACTCTCATCGGTGAGCGTAGAGGTTATCTGTCTAATCTTATATCTGCCCCGAGGTAATCTGATTCTGGAATAGATAAAATCTGAGTGGTGTGTGAATTTCCAGAAGTTTTTTAGAAGAGCTACTGGGAGTACCCCCTAAGCGTGAGGAGGTGGAGTTCGGTATTGAGTTGTATCTAGGGACTACTCCAGTGTCTATGGCACTATATCGGATGGCTCCGAAGGAGCTTAAGGTTCAGCTACAGGAACTTCTGGATAGAGGTTTCATACGACATAATGTTTCTCCGTGGGGAGCCCCTGTTCTGTTTGTTAAAAAGAAAGATGGCTCTCTGCGCTTGTGTATTGACTATCGGAAGTTGAACAAGTTGACCATCAAGAACAAGTACCCCCTTCCCCGCATTGACGATCTATTTGATCAGTTCCGAGGAGCTTCTATTTTCTCTAAGATAGACCTAAGATCTGGTTATTACCAACTCAAGTTTAAGGATTCTTATGTTTTCAAAATAGCTTTCCGTACTCGTTATGGTCACTACGAGTTTCTGGTAATGCCCTTTGGTCTTACGAATGCCCCTGCAGCATTCCTGGACATGATGAATAGGGTTTTTCGACCTTATGTAGATCAGTTTTTTATGGTTTTCATAAATGATATTATGGTCTATTCTAAGTCTGAAGAGGAGCATGAGCGACATCTCCGCATTGTTTTACAGGCTCTGAGGGAGAAACAGCTTTATGCAAAGTTCAGCAAATGTGAGTTCTGGCTTTCTGAGGTTATTTTTCTGGGACACGTGGTTTCAGCTAAGGGTGTTCAGGTTGATCCGAAGAAAATTGAGGCTATTACGTATTGGAAGCAACCCAAGAATGTGGCAGAGGTTCATAGTTTTCTGGGTTTAGCTGGTTATTATCGGAGATTTGTAGAGGTTTTTTCGTCTATTGCTGCCCCGTTAACTAAGCTTCTGAGGAAGGATGTTCCTTTTTCTTGGACTGAAGCTCAGTAGAAGAGTTTTGAGAAACTCAAGTCGGTTCTGACATGAGCACCGGTTCTAACATAGCCAGAGTCAGGGAAACCCTATACTGTTTACAGTGATGCATCGTACACCAGTTTGGGATGTGTTCTGATACAGGATGGGAAGGTAGTGGCTTATGCTTCTCAACAATTGAAACCGCATGAGTGTAATTACCCTACCCACGATTTGGAGGTAGCGGCTGTGGTCTTTGCTCTAAAAATCTAGAGACACTATCTCTATGGAGAGAAGTGTTACATCTTCACAGATCATAAGAGTCTAAAATACCTTCTCACCCAAAAGGAACTTAATCTGAGACAACGTCACTGGTTAGAGCTTCTAAAATACTATGACTGTGAGATTGATCATCATCCTGGTAAAGCTAATGTCGTTGCGGATGCTTTGAGTCGCAACGCCATTTCTGATTTGAGAGCTCTGTTTGCTCGGATGAGTCTGTTTGAGGATGGTAGTCTATTGGCAGAGCTTCGTGTGATTCCTACTCTGATAACTGATATTCAGGCTGAACAACCTAATGATCCGTACTTGGCTCACCGTATTGCGGAAGTTCAGGAGGGAACTTCTCAGGATTTTTCTCTGAATCAGGATGGTGTTTTGTGTTTTCGGGGTCGACTCTATGTTTCGAGGAACTCTGAACTGAAACAGGTTATTCTATGAGAAGCTCATGATAGTCCGTATTCTATGCATCCTGGTGGTGATAAGATGTATAAGAATCTCCGAGAAAAGTACTAGTGGAAAGGTCTCAAACGTGATGTTGTCAGTTTTGTATCCAAGTGCTTGACTTGCTAGAAAGTTAAAGCAGAACATCAACGTCCATCTGGACTTCTTCAGCACATTGAGATTCTCCAGTGAAAGTGGGAGCGTATGACTATGGATTTTGTTAGTGGGTTGCCTTTGACTCCGTCTAAAAAGGATTCTGTTTGGGTCATCGTGGATCGGTTGACCAAGTCTGCACACTTCATTCCTATCAAGACCACTTATCCTCTGAGTAAATTGGCCCGGTTATACATCTCTGAGATTGTTCGATTGCATGGAGTGCCTCTATCCATTATATCTGATTAGGATCCGAGGTTTACATCTAAGTTCTAGGAATCTCTGCATTCTGCTTTGGGTACTCGGTTGAACTTCAGCACTGCTTATCACCCTCAGACCGATGGTCTGTCTGAACGTGTGATTCAGATCCTTGAGGACATGTTGAGAGGTTGCATACTGAATTTCAGAGGTAGTTGGGAGGATTTCTTACCTTTGGCAGAGTTCGCATATAACAACAGTTATTAGGCCAGTATTAAGATGACACCTTATAAGGCTATGTACGGGCGTAAGTGTCGCACCCCGATTGGTTGGACTGAGCTCACTGAGCACCGTTTACTGGGTCCAAATCTTGGACATGAGGCTGAGAAGATAGTCAGGTTGATTCGGGATCGGCTTAAGGCCGTTTTTGATAGACAGGAATCATACGCGGATTTGAGGCGTAAAGATCTTGAGTTTGAGGTTGGTGACGAGGTTTTCTTGAAAGTATCTCCTTGGAGAAAGGTACTCCGTTTTGTCCGTAAGGGCAAGCTCAGTCCCAGATATATTGGACCCTACTGGATTATCAAACGTATTGGACCTGTAGCTTATCAGCTTGAGTTACCACCTGAACTCAAGCGTATCCATGATGTGTTCCATGTTTCTGTACTGAGACGTTATCGAGCTGATCCGTCTCATGTTCTGTCAGTTGAGGATTTTGAGATCCGTCCAGATTTATGTTATGAGGAGGAACCCGTTGAGATTATTGATCAGGATCAGAGAGTCCTTCGGAGGAAAACCATTAAGATGGTAAGGTTCTCTAGTGTAATCGAGGTCTTGGTGAGGCTACGTGAGAGCCCAAGTCTGTTATCAAGGCCTAGTATCCGCATCTCTTTGATCCAGGTAAATTTCGAGGACGAAATTTCTATAAGGGGGAGAGTTGTCACAACTCGAATTTCCCTTAATTTAATTTCTTAATCCCTAATTTGAAACCCTAGATTTTAGAGATTTATTTTTCTGAATTCAGTGACCCAATTGTAATTCTTGAAAGTTTAAGGTCTGAGTATGAAGTTTTTGAAACTTCAAGCCTCTGTTGGGTAATTTTACCCTTGTCTAATTTTTCAGATTCTTGCTCCTCGTTTTCTGCTTCGGTTACAATGGGAGAATGAATTCTCCTTTAATGTCCGATTTAAGTTGGTTTAATCTTTTTCATTTTCGTTTCCTTGCTTGTGAACCTTATCTCACATCCGAATCGTCTTGTGCTCTCTCTTCTTGTGGGGTTGTTTTAACTTTTGGTTCGGTAAGCTTTCGGTTCCTTTCCCCTTGTTGTTTTGATTCAAGTTATATGTTTAAGAGTTGATTTTGATTCGATTTCTCGGTGTGAGTATGTTTTAAATCGGTTAGAGGTTGTTTTGGATGGTTTTGGAATTGAATCGAGTTGAAAGGGGGGTGTTTTAAGCATTTTTTAGAGCGTTTGGATGCTGAGAAAATCTGGAAATTTTCTAGATTTTCTCGGAAAGTTCACAGAACCCATTGCCACCCGACTCGACCCAAAAACCCGACCTGTCCAACCCGTTCAACCCGAACCATAACCCGGCTGACATCATCGCTGACATCACTGCCAACATCATCGCTGACGTCACTGCTGACATCAGCGTTGACCAGTGTTGACGTCAATAGTTGGATTTTTCGACCCGGGCTCACTTTATATTTTTCGACGTCCTGAGTGCAATAGCTTTGTCCATTTTTCGAAATTCGAACCCGAAGTGTCATTTTTGGGGCTTTTATGTTCGATTTGTTATCTGGAAGTTATTAGTATCGGATTCTGAATCAGTTTCTGTTTGCTTCAGGTGACGTGGATTTCGATCCCGAACATCTGCCTCCTCCTCCTCCTGTACGCTTTCCCATTCATCCGTATTCGGGATCTTCACGTGAGTAACGATTTAATTCTGTTTAGTGTACTTTTCAGTATTATGGCTTAATAGGGTGTCTTACTTATTTCGTTATTTGTAGACTCTACACCTGCTCATTCTAGTGGTAGAGCCGAGTCTATTAGACATCGTTCTAGGCATTGACTTTCTGCTTCAGGTGTGTTCTCTTCCGTTAATCCTGTTAACTTTGTTATTCAGTATACTCGATTTCTGTTAAGCTCGTATGATCATGCATCATTCTGTCATTTCATTTCTGATCCTGATATTTATCATGCTTGCCTCCTTTTAGACTATAAGGCTTGCATTCTGATTCTGTATATGCATGTAACATGACATCTGGTAGATTATATGTTTGCGGGGAAGTTAGTGATTTATCACTTCTGTTCATTGGCTCCACCTACGGATTGAGATACCACTTCTGTTGGTGTGATGGTGTTAGAGTGGTTCTGGGGACCTACTCTTCTGTGGTGTTCGGAGTTGGGTACATATCATGCATACTTTACATCATCTGCATTTTACTGTTCTGTAATTCCGTTTATCTGCTCTAGAGATACACTAGACTCCCTAGCTTATATCCTTCCATTTTCTGTTATAGATACCCGATCATAGATCTCGGTACTTGGAGGACTTTCTCATTTGAATTTCTGTTACCGTACGTTTTATTATTTCAGACTTGTAATTAATTATTTTTAGTTAATGTTTCGGACTTTGAATAATTATTTGGATTTGGATTGTTTATTATTTGTGGGTTGAACTCAATTATTTAAATGCTTGTTTATCAGCATTTTTAATTATTAATTATTTAATAATTTATCCGAATAATATATTTATTTTTGTAAAAACCCTAGCTTGCGAAATAAGTTTTTAATTTGTAAACCCTAACTTGTAATCTAATAAATTAGGTTAATTTTAGGGGTTACAAAATCGACCAAAAAACTTAATTTAATCGTATCACTAAAAACACACTCAATTATATCTTTCGGTTCGTAAATTACATAAAATTAACCCTTTAATTGATATTGATCGTTACGATGTTGACCCGATAGTTAACAATAAGGACATGACAGTTAACGATGTTAATATAACAGTCAACAATAATAATGTGGCACACATAAGATTATGACATGGGAAATGAGTTGAATTTTTTTAACCTAATTTGAGAGTGTAATTAATTGTTTTTGCTTACTTCATGGTAACAATTGATTTTAATTAAAAGTTTAATAACTTATTTTATATTTAAATAAAAAAATAAAAAATTAGAAATTATTAAAATTTTAAAATATTAAAGTCTAAATAATTTTTTAAATTTTAGGTAATTTAATTAATCTTTGAACAAAATTGAGTAAAAATTTTAATTTTTTGAGTTAAACTTTTACGGTTAAAATATATAAAAATTGATTGAAATTTTTTGTCAAAAGTTATATAAAAAATAAAAATGTTATAAACCATAAGGAAATCTTCAATTAGAGATGATAATAGATCGGATACAGATCGAATTTTATAAATTCTAAGTCTAATCCAATTAATAATCGAACTTTAAATAGAATTTAAGTCCGGATCTAAATCTATTTACATAAAGTCAAATCTAATCCAATAAAATATTTAAAATCCAAATCCAAAAGTCCAAATTTAATTAATTTTTGAATTATAGCTCAAATATGTATCTTTAAATGAACAAAATAACTTTTATCAAACAAATATATTTAAATTTATAGCATAAATAAATCTTAACAAATATTATAATTCAATATAAAATAAATTAAAGTAATGACTCAAACTGCAATTAAAAAATTCAACAATAAATAAATTATTTTTACATAAACTACTATTATCTTATTAGTCTACTAACATATTTATTTTCCATATCAAAATTATAAAACGTTTAATAAATATTATAATCTAAAGAAAAAAAATTAAATATAA
Organism: Abelmoschus esculentus; assembly: GCA_035048815.1. Taxonomy (NCBI): domain Eukaryota; kingdom Viridiplantae; phylum Streptophyta; class Magnoliopsida; order Malvales; family Malvaceae; genus Abelmoschus; species Abelmoschus esculentus. Next base: position 8,420,598 of record JAUCBN010000013.1, on the reverse strand, counting down.
TCAAAATGTTTAACTATTAGCATTGAACATTGTAATAACACATTTTCTTAAACCCATTTTATTATTAAAATATCAAATTCAATATAAACACCAAATCCATTAGCCCAATAACCCATTATAAACCTTAACCCTTATCTCACCCAACAACCCACTACAATACCCATTACCAAGCCCAAATCTGATAGCCTAAACATTATTCAATCTAACCCTAATTATCAATTAAACTTAACTAAACCCTAGCCAACAACAAGAACCAGCCGCGACCTCCCATCACCGCGCCTGTTCTTAACCTTCTGCACGTGGATGCCACTCGCGTCTATTCATATTGTACGTGGTGGTCATGCTCTCTCTCTTTGGTCTCTCGAACATCCACCGCCCATATCTGATCACCGCCCTACTCTACCGCCTTAGTCACTTTACCTGTAAAATAGAGGATAAAGGAATAAATAGATCTAAAAAATAGATCTGAAAAGAAGGTTAAATGCATTTTATATTGTATAATCTCGGGTATAAAACCCAGAGATCATCGATTGTAATCTGGTTACACGAGAAATAGAAAAAAAGAGCAACATATTCGAAGAAAAAAAGTGCATATTCGAAGCAAAAAAAAGATAAGCAACAAACACCTAAACATTCGAACATAAATCAAAAAAAGAGAGGAGATTAGAGGCAAATCGGAAGAAGAAGAAAAGGTAAAATAATATATGATTCGAATACTTATCGTTAGATCTAGGCTATGCATTCGGATTTTTAAAATTCTAAGGTCAGATTCGGATTCCCCACGTCGAGTCCTTTCGGAAAGTGATAATCTTTCTTCCTCTGGCGATCAGCGACGACGACCGGCGCGGCAGCCAACAACGGCGAACGAAGCCGCTTCCATCGGCGGCGACCAAAGTCCAGAGAGCAAAGAGCTCCTCCATTAGATCTTTTGGCTTGCTTGAAACAAAATTAAGATGAAAGCTAACCTTCATCAAAAGATGGGTACTTATATCGAATCCAAAACGGCGTCATTTTATCCAAAACGACGTCGTTTCATCCTAATCAGACTCGATGACCGTCCTGTTCGCCCGAACCGAACATTTGCTTAACCTGGATAAATGGGCAAATCATACGCGCAGTCCTTAGACTATCCAGTATCCTTCATTTCGACACTCTAATTTATCTTTTCTTTGATTTCAATCACTTTTTATATTATTTTATCTCTATATTTTTATATTTTGCTCAATTCGGTCACTGCTTATTTTATTTTGACCCCTGTTTTATTTATTTTTAATCTTATGATTTCCTTTCTTTTACAGATTAGTCCATATTATTATTATTATTATTATTATTATTATTATTATATCATCTTTTATTAGTTTTCTTACTAATATTATATTATTATTACTATAATTTTTATTATCAGTATTATTATTTTCACTTAGTTTTATTTTATTATTACTAAACTAGTTATTAGTAAAGTTATAATGTTGTTTACTTATTCATTTTTGTTATCTTATTGTTTTGTTTATTATTATTATTATTATATTCATGTTTTGCCTTTATTTCATTGTTTTATTAGAAATTATTATCCTAATATATTCTATTGGGAGTAGCATCCTGGTCTCCGGGTGTTATCTTCTTTGAATTATCGTAGATATTAGGATATGCATCTTAAATTAAAAATTAAATTAATTTGGATTTTATATTTTTTTAAAAATTACGATGCGAACCTTTAGGTATAAATTTTGGACGTTATGAGGGTTCTAATCCTTCCCCAAACATAACAAACTCCTGAACTCAATTTTCTTTGGTTTTGTTTTCTCGGTGTTCGATCCATCTTTTTGAAAGATCGATGAAAACTCCTACCGATTAACTAATTTTCAAATGTTAACGATATTTCACTAGGAGTGACATCCTGTTCTTCAAGCGTTACATTCGGATACCAAATTTTCAAATCTTACCGAACTTTTAAATTTTTTTAAATATTTTCAAAAAAAGGATCGCTAAAGATGGCGACTCCGCTGGGGATAAAATTTTATTTTAAAAAATAGAGTTAAGCCTTAGTTTGGCTCGCATCATAATTTTTAATAAAATATAAAATTCTAATTAAATTAATTTTTAGTTTCCATCGTACATTAGATTAAGAACCTTTAAGTGGGAATGATTACTTCGCTTCGTAAGGTCTTCACCTCCGTATAATATTGTAATTTATTTTCGGAATTTTGGTTCTTATATTTCGTGGGGTTCTCACCTCTGTATAAATAAGGATCATGTTCCCCCGAATCGATGTCCTTAGCGACAGTTCGGGTACCTCTTACTTTAGAACCGAAAAGCATATAATGAACCTTAGAAGCCTACCTTTTCGAAACTACGCCATTATGCTGCCCGTTTAGAATCACTCTTTAAGTTTTTGTTTATTTATATTTATTCTTTAATATTTCTTTTTATGCGTTTTATCTTGTTTATTATGTAATTTGTTCAATTTTGTTAATTAATTATACTAACTCATTTCCTTTTCTGTGCTTATTTTGTTTTCCTTTTTTCTTTTCTTTTTGCATCCGTTTTTCACATATCATTTAATGCATGGGTGTTGATTCAAAAGTATATTCTAGAAGACGTTCAATTATGGATGAGAGGTTTTGTATCAACAAAAGTGCTAACGCTACAATATGTGTGTGGTCTGGACGCATACAAATAGAGAAAGTCAATAGCTTATCGGAGGATCATGTGTTAAAAATTTTGGAGCCTACTTTGATTGTTTCAAAGTAGAACAAACTTGACGAGCTAAGAGAGATATGGCAGAATTGTGACTCAGATTCAAAGGAAGTCTTACTACAAGAATTTAGTGACTTAACACTGTTACTAAATGTCCAGACCGATGCACACATATTCTGATCCTTGACGCAGTTTTAGAATCCCGGGTACTGTTGTTTTACGTTTGGGAAGGTTAATATGACTACTACCATCAAAGATATGCAACAGGCACGAGCGGTTGTCCATCGCATCCAAAACCTAGCGAGGGAAGTATACAAATTAAAGAAGTGTGTCAGCCTTGGGACGTTACTAGGGCCCATGATCATATTTTACTACAAGACACAGAGGTCTCAAGCGTATAGGCTAATCCCTATTTATAATTAGCGTTATGACGACTTATTGTAATCAGGACCTCTTTATCTTAATGAAAATTTTTCTGATGTTACTCAAGAATCAACGCCAAATTGCATGCATTTCAACATTGCATTACATTAAATTATGTAATTTAAAAAATAAAATTAATTAATTAATCGTGTGCATATAATGACAAAATTTTAATACAATTTGCAACCATTTTGTACCATTACGGTACTCGTTTGAAAACCAAAATCATGGAAGATAGAATAGTCAGCTTGGAACTAGGTCAAAAGTACCTCAATTCTTGCTTTGATCAGGCTGAACAAAATATTATTCATCAGATCGCCCAGTCTTAAGCCACAATTTTTGCTCAGATAGCCGCAATGTTGAATAAAGGTAAGGCTACAAATGACGCTGCTGAAGAACTGAAGATACTAGCACTACATCTCACGTTAGGGTTCAAACAAAAATATCAACACCTCAGAAGAATATGTATATTAGCAATGTTGGAGCTTCCGCTAGCCAACAAGAGGGAGAAAATGTGAGACAACCAGTGATAGATTTAAATGTAGCAGGAAAAATAAGAGCTGAATTGGAAAGCAAAAATGAGGAAAAGTTTCCTTTTCTCACAGAATAGCTCAAGGCCATGATGGGGATAAGTGAACAAGGGAACGAGCTTAGTCGGGATAATAGGAAAAATAAAAGGATCAATACTGGAGAAAAACCTCGAAAACACTACAAGAGCTGAATTGGAAAGCAAAAATGAGGAAAAGTTTCCTTTTCTCACAGAATAGCTCAAGGCCATGATGGGGATAAGTGAACAAGGGAACGAGCTTAGTCGGGATAATAGGAAAAATAAAAGGATCAATACTGGAGAAAAACCTCGAAAACACTACAAGAAAAAGAACCGTGAGTTAAATGTTGCCAAAACTTGCAGCATCCCGACAAACTTCACTATTTCTCAACCGAAGGTTTCTACCGAAAGCATTCGAAGTTCAAAGAAAAGATAGGAAACCGTTCCTAAAATAAAAATAGAGAAAATTTCTTTTACCCCATTGTTGATACCATATACTGAGTTGTACGCTTATTTTTATAAAGCGTATTTGGTGCGATCTTATCATGTCACTCCTTTTAAACCCTCTTTTCCTGTTTGGTACGATGAAAAAGTCCATTGCGATTATCATGCTGGCGCTCTTGGACATTCAATAGAAAATTGTATTGCTTTCAAGAAAGTCATCCAGAATTTGATGAATACGGGTATTTTGAAGTTTGAAGACCCGAAAGTAGCCTCCAATCCTTTTCCAAGTCATGATGGGCACAATATGAACATCATCGAGGATGGGAGTGACAAAAGAACAAAAAGGAATATTGCAGAGGGAAGCAGGATCCCAACCCACAGGTTATCCGATTGCACCAAGATGATCGTTCATCAAACCTTAGGATGAGAGGCTGAAACAGGAAGAGATACAAGAAGAAACGTACAGAGGACTCTACATGCAAAAACTATCATTTCCAAGAAAGATCGTTATGGGCCCGATTATAAGCCTGACATGTTACAAAAAAAAGAATATCGAAGAAGGGAAGAAATGAGCAAGGTTGAGTTCAGAGAAGATTTTCCTCAAAATGATTTTGTGTTCGACGGGATTGCTAATGTTGAGCAGTGTGTACACAAAGCTAACCAAGAGAATGACAAGACTAATGGTGAAGAAAAGTTCAGTGAGTCTTTAGAATGAATGTTCATCAATATGGTATCTGATGAAAAAAATACCAACAACTTTTTGGTTAGGATTTGCCCTTATTTTTCGAAAGAATCGCTCAACAACGTTTTGACAAGACATATGTATATTATATTAAACGGAAAATATTTTCCAATATTTGTTTTCATGTACATACCCCATGTAATTTTTCATGTAAATAACATTCATTTTTTCCTAAACATATATATTTGCATTTTTATACAGGGCTCTTGTATTTGACTGTATGAATGACTTGTGATCCAACCTTGAGGTAGACTTCGAAAAGCCTCTGTGTTCGACATAAAATAAATGAAGAAGATACAGATTATGAGGTCCATAATGAGTTGGTGAGATTGGTGGCAAATGAAGAAAAATAGATCTTGCCCCACTTATAGGAATTGAATATTTTCAATCTAGGACTGATGAAAACAGGAGAGAAGTGAAAATTGACACTACATTTTCCTCCCAGACTAGACATGATTTGATTGCCTTACTAAAAGAGTTTAAGGATGTGTTCGCCTGGACCTATCATGATATGCCTAGACTAAACACAGATGTCGTGGTGCACAAGTTACCGACAAAACCTAAATGCAAGTCAGTCTAACAAAGACTTACAAGAATGAGGCCCGTTATGTTGCTAAAGATTAGGGAAGTAGTGAAAAAACAGCTTGATATTGGTTTTCTAAAAGTCACAAAATATCCTGAATGGGTCACAAATATAGTTCATGTTTCGAAGAAAGACGAGAGAGTGTGCATGTGCGTTTAGTACCGAGATCTTAATAGAGCCAACCCAAAGTATAATTTTCCTTTTCCTTACATTGATACCCTGGTTGATAGTACGGCGGGACATTCATGGTTTTCTTTCATGGATGGTCTTTCATAATACAACCAGATAAAGATGCACCTAGAGGACATGGAAAATGCCACGTTTGTGGTTTAATGGGGAATGTTTTGCTATAAAGTGGTACATTTTGGAGTAAAAAATGCTGGGGCAACTTACCAAAGAGTGATGGTGATCCTTTTCCATGATATGATGCATAAGAAAATTGATTTGTATGTGGATGATATGATTGCTAAGTCCTGAACAGAAAAAGAAACCATCCTAGAGGAGGAGTCATTGATGTTATATTTTGACGGGGCATCTAACGTACTAGGGCATGGAATAGATGCGGCGTTAATCTCTTCATACAATTTTTATTATCCCTTTACAAGTAGACTGGAGTTCTTTTGCATGATTAACATAGCCGAGTATGAGGCCTGTGTTATGGGATTATACATAGCCATCGAGAAAAAAGTTAAAATACTTCAAGTCTTTGAGGACTCATCTTTAATAATTTATCAGTTTCACAGAGAATGAGAAACAAGAGATCCAAGGCTGGTCAAATACTACAATTTAATCCAGGATCTGATTAAAAGATTTGAGAAGATTAGTTTTACCTATCTACCGAGAGAAGACAATCAGATGGAAAAAGCTCTAGCTACTTTAGCTGCCATGTTTAATGCTAGTACAAAAGCGGAAATGAGACTAATTAGAATGCAAAACTATGAAATGCCAGCTTATTGTTGCACCCTAGAAGAAGAGGTAGACGGTAAACCATGGTACCAAGATATCTTGCAATACATCAAATGCCAGACTTATCCTGAAGGAATAAGCGAAAATGACAAGAAAACCCTCAGAAGATTAGCGGCAAGGTATGTTTGAGATGGAGAAGTATTGTATAAGAGGGGTAAGGACCAAATGCTATTAAGATGTGTTGATGCCTAACGAGCAAAAGAGATTCTCGAAAAAGTGCATGATGGTTTATACGGGACGCATGATAATGACTTCTCTATTTCCCATAAAATTATGAGGTACGAATATTATTGGTTGACTATGGAAGCAAATTGTATCAGCTATGCCAAAAAGTGCCATATATATGCTGATAAGATTCACTCTCTATCGTCACTGCTGCATACTATGAATTCACCGTAGCCTTTTGCAATATGGGGAATGGATGTCATTGGGTAGATTCATCCAGCGGCATCTAACAAAACCGTTTTATCTTGGTGGCCATCAATTACTTCACTAAATGGGTAGAGGCAGCCTCTTATCCTAATATCATGAGAGAGATAGTTTGTAAGTTTATAAAGAAGGAAATCATTTGTCGGTATGGTTTACCAAAGAGAATCATTACTAACAATGCTTCCAATTTGAATAATAAGATGCTTAGAGAAGTGCGTGAGCAATTCAGGATAACAGACCACGACTCCATCACTTATCGTCCTAAGATGAATGGGGCAATGGAAATGAAAAAAAAATATCAGAAAGATCATAGCGAAGACAACGAAAACTTTCAAAGATTTGCATGAGAAGTTACCGTTTGTCTTATTTGCCTACAAAACATTTGTATATGCATCGACAAGGGCAACGCCGTACTCTTTTGTGTATGGCACAGAAGCAGTACTGCCCACAAAAGTGGAGATTTTGTTGCTCTGAATCCTGAATGAAGTAAAGTTGGATGAAGCTGAATGGGTACAAGCTAGATATGATCAGCTCAACCTTATTGAAGAAAGAGATTAAGGGTCATCTGCCATGGTGAAATGTATCAGAGAAGAATGATACATGCCTACAACAAGAAAGTTAGGCCTAGAGAATTTTGAGAGGGAGATCTGATGCTGAAAAAGATCTTGCCTATATAGAAGGACTTTCGTGGGAAGTGAATGCCAAATTGGGAAAAACCTTATGTGATTAAAAAGGCCTTTTCTAGAAGAGCATTAATCCTAGAAAAAATGGATGGACGCGAACTGAGTAATCCAATGAATTCAGACTTAGTTAAAAAGTATTACGCTTGAGAAAAAATGAAAAAAAATTAAAAAATTAAAAAAGAAATATGAAAAAAAGAGAAAAAAGAAAGAGAAAAAAGAAGAAAAAGGAAAAAAGAAGAAGAAAATAAAAAGAAAGTTCAAGAGGAAAATCAAAAAAGGGCCTCTTGTAGCCAACGAAGGAACAAAGTTGAAAACCCGTAAAGGGCGACTCGAATCCATTTTGAGAATTGACATCCAATGGAAAAGCCCTCTCAGATACATTGAAAAGACCTGAGGCAAGGAATCCATCGTCAACACGAATCCATATGTCATTCATGTAGTGAATGTTTGAAACTTTGTATCGATTTTGTCATCTTTTGAAAAATCCCATGTTTGCCAGGATATTTTGAATATAATATATTATATATATCTTTCTCATGAATTATCATTCAGCATTTTCGGGTTAACATAGATTTACAATAAACAAAAGATTTCTTGACATTACTCTGTTATAGTCTTAGCCTATAAAGTGCAGGTGATGCAAACAAAGAACTAGTCACAAGAAGAATCTCATGCAACAGAGAACATTCACGCGGAAATTCTGAAATACCAGAGCTGTAAAGCACGCTAGAATGGGGTAACATTAGGCAAATATCATCCGTAGACCAGCTCTTCATTGGAGAGGAAAAATGAAAATGAAAACAAAAAAATGAAAAATGAAAAATGAAAAAAGAAAGGAAAAGAAAGGAAAAGAAAGGAAAAGAAAAAAGAAAAAAGAGAAAAGAGAAAAAGAATGAAAAAATGAAAAAGAAAGAAAAAGAGAATATCTCAAAAATGCTCCAGGAATGAAAGCTCAGAAAGATACCCTGGAACAAGTTGATGTTTGAAATTTGAACTCTTAACATGAGATGAGACGTCACTATTACATCAAAAGAGAAGAAGATCGAAGATGGGAAAACATTATCATTGCCTGATCAAATGCGAGGATCACAGAAGAAATCAAGACAAAATTATTCATGCATCATATAGTACAGGCATCCCTTGGATTAGGCGCATGCTAACGTGCATTGTAGAACATTTCGATTGTCTTTTCTATAGGTACACGAGAAGAGACTCCAGAGATAAAGCGTGAACATAATGGAGAGCCTACTAAAGTTGTTGAAATCCACATCAGAAGAACCAACAAGCTCAAGAGGCTAGAGGAGAATCAACCAGAAGATTTCATGATTGAAGAATCAAAAAACTCAAGACTCAAGATGAGAATTAACCAAGAAGTTCTATATAGGAAGAACTTCAAGATTCTATATTGGAAGAACTCCAACAAGAAGTTCTATATAGTAAGAACTCTTGACTTAAAGACTCCAAAATGCGAAGATTTTATTACAAAATCTCCAACGAGAAGTTTTATATAAGAAGAACCCTTTGAGCAAGCAAAAGATTCTATATAGGAAGAATCAACAACAAAAAGTTGTATATAGAAAGAAATCTTGATTTGAAATTCAAAACATGAAGATTCTAGTATAGAAAGAATCTCCAACAAGAAGTTCTATAACAGGAAGAACTTTTGAAATTCAGAATATAAAAATTCTATTATAGAAAGAATCTCCAACAAAAAGTTCTACAACATGAAGAACTTTTAAAATTCAAACAGTAAATATTTTATTACAGAAAGAATCTCCAACGAGAAGTTTTACAATAGAAAGAACTCTTAAAATTGAAGATGTGAAAGGTTCTATGACAAAAAGAATCTCTAGCGAGAAGTTCTACAACAGGAAGAACTCTTAGAATTGAATACGCGAAAGATTCTATGACAGAAACAATCTTTAGAGAAAAGTTCTATAATAGGAAGAACTCTTGGAATTGAAGACATGAAAGATTCTAAGACAGAAAGAATCTCTAGCGAAAAGTTATACTACAGGAAGAACTCTTAAAATTGAAGACATAAAAGATTCTATATAGGAAGAATCTATAACGAGAAGTTCATTACATGAAGGACTTTCGACTTAAGACGTAGAAGATTTTATATAGGAAGAATTTTCAATGTTAATATCCGAAGATGATAAGATAACACAAGAAGGATTTGCAGCATAAAGACCTTGCTGAAGATAAGTAAGACTTTATACATGAAGAATTTGCTCATCCGAGGTAACTGATAGAAGAACAAGCTATGAAGGAGTTACAGGCTCGAAGTCTTAGTTTTAAAGAACTTTGTTCTAAAGCAGCGGAAAAGGTTAAGTGAAGACCGAGAAGAGGCGGTGGTCATAAGAAGAACCTCAACCTCCAACCTTACCCAAAAGAACCTTACTATAGAGAACCCTAATCTTACCAAAAAGGCCCCTACCTTACAAAGACTAACCTTGAAACCACACCAGACGAAATAAGTTATTCCTTATCTTTGCTTTATTATTGTTACACAACAATAAGCAAAGAGGGACAACTGTAATAACCTATTTTTTGAAATCCATTTTATTAAAATATCAAATCCAGTATAAACACAAATCTATTAGCCCATTTGTAACGATCCGGATTCGGATCTGAGTGTCAGGTTAACCCGAAAGGTTGGACTTTGGTTTTGGACCCTGGGTTTGTGTAGTTTGGGTCTTGGTGGGCCTTAGGCTAGTTGGGCTTGTTTGGTTGTTTGGCTTGAGTTGGGTTTTAAGTTAAGCTCGGTTCGGAAGGGTATTTTGGTAAATATCATTTTAGGATGAAGTAAGAGGTGGGGTTTTTATTTCTCCTATAGAGATGATATCACCTCTCTTTTGTTCTCATCTTCCATCTCCCTTTGTTACAAGAAAAGATAGTCTAAAGGTTGAATCTTTGAAGTCTTGAGTTGGAATCTTATTTTGGTATTACTAGTGAAGTTATAGAGCTGCCAAGGATCTATAAAATAAGGTAAGAATGTATAGGTTTGATGGATATGGAGGTTTAAGAGAGTCTTTGAGCTGAGTTCGGGATTTAGGTTTGAGGGAGCTTAAATTCTAGCTTTTTAGTGTTTTTAAGCTCTAGAAATCATCCCAAACAGTTCTAAATCATTGTGTATCATTGCTTTGTAGAGAAAGAGCTTGGAGAGAAAGAGAAGGCTTGAGGTTGAGAAAGAAGGATGAGTTCTTGTTGTTTTTGCTTAAGCTTTAGGTGGCCTTTAATGGTGGATTGTGTTTAAGTTGATGAACCTTCATAAAAACGATGTAAACATGCTTAGGAAAGTTCTATTACAATCTAGGATCAATTTGGTATTGAATGGATTATTTTTGGATAGGGTTTTAAGTGTTTAAAAATCCAAAATTGCATTTATCGTGTAGGGAGTATCGATACCGGTGAACCTTGTATCGATACCCTTAAGGGAAATTTGAGCTAGTTGAGTAGGTGTATCGAACCAGGGTTCGATACTGAGTCGTCTAGTGACCATTTTGGTTTGATACCCATATCGAAGCGGGAAGTCCTCTTTCGTTGACTTTAAAATGGGTCAAGGGGTTCGATACCAGTATCGATACCGTCATTTTGATACCCCCCTTTGGAAGTGTATCGATACTTGGTGTTTCGATACTCCAAATAGGGGTATCGATACTTTAGGGAAAATTAGCCCAAATCTTGTGGATTAAGTGGCAAGTCTCGTAATACTACCCTAGGGGTCTTTAAGAGTCGTTTAATTTATAAAATGAATATTAAACCAGAAGATAGGCTCATAACCCTGTTAAAGAGATAATTGGCTAATAAATGGAGTCTAATGATATAAACCAGTATGTGGAACCGTAAAAGGGTTCAATGTGACGTTCGAGTCATGTGGCTTACTGGGGACCATGCTTACTGCTGATGGGTTACTAGTGATATATTATATGATGGTAACACTGATAACCTTGCTTAGTGCTGATGGGTTATCGATATATTTATTATGTGGAAGATCGGCTAGGACCTTGCTTAGTATTGATGCCTCCCTTACTTCTATATTACTATGAGGTGATATAGACACCATTATATATATATATATATATATAAGATAAATACGTGATAAGAACTTGAGATGTTGTATGGTCTTCTCTTATCATGCATATGCTATGTGCCGATATATGCCATCATGATATCATGTGTTTAGCCAATTATGGTAGCGCCATTGTACTCATGCCATGTCATCATTCATGTTGCCATGCTTATTTTATGCTATGCTTTATGTGGACCGATTGGTCGAGTACCCCCTGAGCTTTATTAGCTCAACATTCGAAATGTGTTTTCGTGCGTAGGTTAAGGAAGCTTTCGGAGGAGCATCATCATGGTGGGTTCAAAATCGATATCTGTTGTTAGAGTACTGTTGTTAGGCATAGTGGGCTTTGTACTATTTTAACTTACTCGTATTTATGTTTTAATGGATTTGGATTTTATCATCTTATGATGGAAAATGGATTTGGACTTATCTTATTGGGATTTTTGAAAGAAATTTTGAAACACAGGTTTTTGGTTCGGAGGCCCGATGTGACACCAGGTCGAGGGTGTTACACCAATGAGCCATTACAAACCTTAACCCTTATCTGACCCAATAACCCACTACAATACCAATTACCAAGCCCAAATCTGGTAGCCCAAACATTATCCAATCTAACCCTAGTTATCAACTAAACTTAATTAAACCCTAGCCAACGGCAAGAACCAGTCGCCGACTTCCCTTCACCGCGCTTGTTGACCTTCTACGCATGGCCGCCGCACGCGGCTATTTGAATCGTGCGTGGTGGTCATGCTCTCTCTCATTGATCACTCAAATGGCCACCGCCCAGATCTGATCACTACCATGTTCCACCGACTTTGTCACTTCACCTGCAAAACAGAGGATAAGAAATAATTAGATCTAAAAAATAGATCTGAAAAGGAGGTTAAATATATTTTATATTGTATAATCTTGGGTATAAAACCCAAAGATCATCGATTGTAATCCGATTATACGAGAAATAGAAAAAAAAAAGAGTAACATATTCGAAGCAAAAAAAAAAGATAAGCAACAAACACCTAAACATTCAAACATAAATAAAAAAAAAAGAGAAGATTGAAGTCAAATCGGAAGAAAAAAAGGTAAAAAATATAAGAATTGAATACTTATCGTTAGATCTAGGCGCATGCATTCAAATTTTTGAAATTTTAAGCTCAGATTCAGACTCCCCACGTCAAGATCTTTTGGAAAGTGATAAACTTTCTCCTCCGACAATCGACGATGATGGTCGGCGCGACGACCGACGATGATAGTCAGCGCGGTGGCTGGCAACATTGATCGGAGTCGCTTCCACCGACGACGACCAAAATCCAGAGAGCAAAGAGCTCCTCCATTAACTCTTTTGGCTTGTTTGAAACAAAATGAAGATGACGCTAACCTTCATCAAAGATGGGGATTTATATCGAATCCAAAACGGTATCGTTTTCTTGTCTAGATACAGGATCCAAAACGACATCGTTTCATCCTAATCAAACCCGATGACCGACCCGTTCGCCCGATCCAGACTCGTGCTTAACTCAGATAAATGGGTAAATCACACGCACAATCCCTAGACTGTCCAGTATCCTTCATTTTAGCACTCCAGTTTACCTTTTCTTCGATTTCAGTCACTTTTTATGTTATTTTAGCCCTATATTTTTATATTTTGCTTAATTCAGTCACTGTTTATTTTATTTTAACCCTTGTTTTTTTTATTTTTAACTTTATGATTTCCTTTCTTTTACAGATTAGTCCTTCTTATTATTATTATTATTATTATTATATCATCTTTTATTAGTTATTTACTAATATTATATTATTATTTTTATTTTTATTATCAATATTATTATTTTCACTTAGTTTTTTTTTTATTATTACTATACTAATTATTATTAAAGTTATAATGTTTACTTATTTATTTTTATTATTTTATTATTTTGTCTATTATTATTATATTTTTATTTTACCTTTATTTCATTGTTTTATTAGAAATTATTATCTCGATATATTCTATTGCTAGTAACATTCTTGTCTTTGGGTATTATCTTCTTTGAATTATCGTGGATATTAGGATATGCATCTTAAATTAAAAATTAAATTAATTCGGATTTTATATTTTCTTGAAAATTATGATGTGAACCTTTAGGTACCAATTTTGGGCGTTATGGGCTGCTAATCTTTCTCCAAACGTAACAAACTCCTGAACCCAATTTTCTCTAGTTTTGTTTTCTCTATGTTCGATCCACAATTTTGAATGGTGATAGGGACTCCAACCGATTAACTAATTTTCAAATGTTAACGGTATTCCACTAGGAGTGACATCTTGTTCTTCAGGTGTTATCATCGAATACCGAATTTTCAAATCTTACCGAACTTCTAATTTTTTAAAATATTTTCAAAAAAAGGGTCGCTACAAACATAGAAAAAAATTTATAACGATTAAGTCTTCATTATTCCATTAATGTAAATAAAATTATAGAAGATATTAATCATCTAAAATATTAAATCTATATAAACTTAATTAGGATTTCAATATATATATATATATATTTAAATCTAAGAATTTCAAATATTTTTATTCATATTTATATATGGATCGGATTCATATCCGATATGAATTCAGATTGAATTTGGATCAAATCATGACAATATCTATATCTAATTCACCTCCTATTACGACTTGAAATTTTTTTGGATTTGAATTTGAACTTTTTTAAATTAGATTTGGACCGATTTTTTTCTTTAAATCTAATCAGATTCAAATCGAATTTAGATTATATTATCATCCCTACTAATTAAATATTCATTCCTACTTAATCATAGTTAAGGAATCGGTCCTAATGAAGTTCTTTGACTATCGTAGAGCCGGTCCTATCCGGGTTAGTCAAACAAAGTAAATATTTATTAATTATGGTGGTGGTTTACAACAACATGAACGTAGAAATGAGTGTAATAAAGACAATATACAACCCTCGTACAAATAGTTATTAATTACTAGTTTTATTTCTATTAAAAATTAATAATTTTATTTAACATATTTCACAATTAGTATTTAGATTGTGATCGGAATTTTAGAATTAAAAAATAGATCGATAAAATATGATCAAATTAGAATAAAGATTTTTAGGTAAACTACATCATTAGTCACTAAATTATTCATATTTTTCTCGTTTAGTCACCAAATTATTATTATTTTATAACTATTATTATTTTTTAATTTTGGTCATAAATCTATTATTTTTTTGTTTTAGTCATCAAACTATTGATTTTTCCGTGGTTTTTTAGCAACACTCGATCAAAATAAAAAGAAAATATTAGTAATGATTTTGTAAAAAAAGTGACCAATATAGAAAATGGTAATAGTTTAGTGACCAATAATGTTATTTACCCAAACGTTTTAAATTTTCTCTCGGTAGTCAAACGCGGAAAACAAATTCCGGCTTCACAGCAGAGCAGCAATCAGCCTATCGTTTCCACGTTCCTCTCGTGACTACCAGGATGATTACGTTGAAACATTTGTTGTAATATAATATATATTATTTAATCCTTAAATTATTTTTTATTAAAATAAATATTTAAAGTTATTTTTCAGTATTTTAATTCAGATATTATCTAAGTAAAAAAAATCAGCTAATAAAATATTGATAATCATAAAAAATTGACTAACAAATAATGTAAAGACCAAAATAAAAAGATTTATATAATTTAATATTTATTTTAATAAAAAAATAAAGATACAATTTAAACATTATTTTTTTATTTTTTTAATCACACAGTAATTATACTAGTATTTATTTTAGAGTATAATCTCAATTATTATAGGGACGAAATCAGAATTTGGGGTTGAGGGGGACAAAACATAAATATTTAGAAGTAAGGGGCAAATTCATAAAAAACAATTTTAAAAAAATTAAATAAGACAAAAGTAAAAAAAAATTGGGGTTGAGGGGCGATTGCCCCTTCCCACCATCCATAGCTCTATCCTTGAATCATTAGATATTTATCGTTTAATCATTGTTTTTCAATACTCGTATTTAAACCCGTAACTTTTAAAAATAATAATTATTCTCTTAACATTAAGACAATATATTCTATATATTCTTCATTGATTAATTCTCATTAATATTCCCACGTTGCAAGCATGTTTTATGTTAGCTCAAGGTTTTATATTATAAAATTCCAACCAAATTTGTCCACAGGATTTTTTTTCAGCCCCCATTCCAACGAGTGAATCAGCCACTTTTGTTTGACATTGAAAACAACCCACAACCAAACCTTACTTCACATATAAAAAGGGTTTTGTTTTATGAAAACATTAAGGCAAAACCTTCTTCATTTCTTCTTTAAAGGTTTCATTGTTTTGCAGAGACCGGTGTGGGTGGGGAAGAAGGAAAATTTAGGGTTTTGTTAATGATGACAACGACGATAAACGGTGAAAATTGTGCCACGATGGATAAGACTGTCGCTTCTCGGACCGTCTCTGTTTATAGGTAATGTTTTTAAGTTTTATATGCTTCTGTTTAAGCTGAACTTATAGGTGTAAATTATATTTTGCATGTTGTCTCTTTCTTAAGTTAAATAAATGAGTGTAAATAAAATATTTTTATTTATTTCATAAATCAACGAAAACTAATAAAGGCTTATTTAATACGTTTATGTTCATGTTGCTGTTTATAAACTCTTTTACCTTATTTTTTTATATTTTTAATATTGATGAAAATAAAGACTAAATTGAATATATTGTGAACTTTTGAATTCATAGTATGAAGCATTAGGAGCTTAAGAACTAGCGACTTAATCTCGGCAGAAAAAAGGTAAAAAGTATTCACCAAGATAAATAAACATGAATACTTTGAAAAATAAATATGATGTTAAAATTTTAAACAAACATGAATCGAACATGAACATCTTGTTCGTTTGAGAGAAATATTGGTGCTTAATGCTAGTACATTATAGATCAAAAGAAATCTAAATGTTCATCTGACTAGTAAAAAGAACATAGCTCTGTTGATCCTTGCAGACAAGGATTTTTGTTGGTAACAATGTAATAACAAAAGTGACATGTTTGTTAAAATGTCTATAAGGTTGTAAATTGCATCAAATTGGACATATAAAACTGTCTTTGTAGTGGTGCTGATTAACGAATTGAAGTGATGAATTGAAAGTCTTGGTTATCTTTCGAGTAGAGTTAGATCTTTGTGAATCATGTTGCAGGGGATATACGTTGATGCGAGACCCGCGTCACAACAAAGGGCTTGCGTTCACTGAGAAAGAGAGAGACACTCACCACCTGCGTGGTCTTCTACCTCCGGTCGTTCTCGGTCAAGAGCTTCAGGAGAAGAGGTTGATGCATATCCTTCGCCGGTACAAAGCTCCGTTGCAACGATACATGGCCATGATGGATCTTCAGGTATGCTTGTTCTCGCCCTGCGTTCTCCTCATTGACAGTTGATCTGAGTCACTAAAGGGACTTTTGCCTTACTGATCTTCGGCTTGCATTTTACAGGAGAGGAACGAACGGCTCTTCTACAAGCTTCTCATCGATAACGTGGAGGAACTGCTCCCGGTTGTTTACACTCCAACGGTCGGTGAAGCTTGCCAGAAATACGGGAGCATTTTCCGGCGCCCTCAGGGTCTTTACATCAGTTTGAAAGACAAGTATGTGTTTGATTATGTCCTTTGTATGAATTCCTTTCAAAGTTTTGCAGTTTCAATTGCATAACAATAACTGAGTTTCACAAATTTTCAGGGGGAAGATTCAGGAAGTATTGAAAAACTGGCCTGAGAGAAATGTCCAAGTCATCGTTGTCACCGATGGTGAGAGAATTCTGGGACTCGGAGATCTCGGTTGTCAGGTAATATGATGTTTGTATCGGAGCTGTGAGTCGGAACCATGACCATATCTCCCTTTATATCAGTTCAACTCCATGAATTTCGATATTATGATTGAATCAGGGGATGGGCATACCTGTAGGGAAACTTTCTCTGTACACTGCTCTGGGAGGAGTCCGTCCATCTGCTGTAAGCATCGATAAAGCCACCTCGTTTCGCGACTGTTTTTCCGTTCCTTTGTACACAACTGATGCATGTTTGTTGATATATCTGCAGCTTCAACAAGTAGAATCAATCAGCTCATTAGTTTTTCACTATTTACAACCTTCATTTAATATCTGCAGTGCTTACCTATTACCATCGACGTTGGGACGAACAACGAGAAGTTGTTAAATGACGAGTTCTACACCGGCCTCAGACAAAGGAGGGCAACTGGACAGGTTTGATGGTTCTTCTTTGCTTCTATATGCTTAACAGCCAATCATATACAAAGTGTATATACCATACATGTCTCTACTCACCTGAAACTTACTGAATTACGTTGGTTTCCATGTTGTAGGAATACGCTGACCACCTTCGTGAGTTCATGTCTGCAGTTAAGCAGATTTACGGGGAGAAAGTACTAATACAGGTAATAGTTGGTTCAAATTCGTTTAGCCGTTAG
This sequence comes from Abelmoschus esculentus, assembly GCA_035048815.1. Lineage (NCBI taxonomy): Eukaryota > Viridiplantae > Streptophyta > Magnoliopsida > Malvales > Malvaceae > Abelmoschus > Abelmoschus esculentus. The sequence goes on along the minus strand of JAUCBN010000013.1, from coordinate 8,402,537 downwards.
TTTTGGTATGTTACATACTCGATTCTCTGAATACAATACGTACCAATTTCAGTTCGAAGATTTTGCGAACCACAATGCATTCGAGCTGTTGGCAAGATATAGTTCAACTCATCTTGTTTTCAACGACGATATACAGGTAAGATTTTCCCTTCTAATGGTGGTGTAAGTAACTCTATTTTGGTTTCTTATTCGGAAACACTTTCGTAATGGCAGGGTACCGCGTCTGTGGTGCTGTCTGGGCTTATTGCAGCATTGAAGTTAATCGGCGGAACTCTCACTGACCATAAGTTTTTATTCCTCGGTGCCGGAGAGGTAATGCTCAACTAACAATTCCATCAAAGGAAACTACCTTTGTCCCATCTGTAATCTGTAAACCTATTACATATGTCCGTGGTCTAAATAGCCGCTTCCTTTTCGATGTTGATAGGCTGGAACTGGTATTGCAGAGCTAATAGCTCTTCAGATGTCAAAGCAGGTACGGAATAACTGTCGGATAAGGATTTGCTTCCTCGGGTTTATGGCTCACCGTGTATTGTTTCTTGACAGACTGCAAATCCTATCGAAGAGAATCGCAAGAAGATTTGGCTTGTAGATTCGAAGGTACTGTGAATCTCATCCAAACATCATACATTTAAGATTCTTAGATCTTTCCTACATTGGCTTGTTTGTGTCCTTCCCTTTCTCACCATGATATTGATGAGTTTGAATTGTGTGGCAGGGGTTGATTGTCGAGTCTCGTAAGCAGTCACTTCAACACTTCAAGAAACCTTGGGCTCATCAGCATGAACCTGTTACGAAACTAGTAGATGCTGTCAAGGCGAGCAACATGTCTTGAATTTTTGACAATTCCAGAACTGTTTCATGTACATATACATTTCCCTTCTCACCTCTCTCTTGCTTAATCAGGCAATCAAACCAACGGTCTTGATTGGAACATCTGGAGTGGGAAAACAATTCACAAAGGAGGTTGTTGAGGCAATGGCATCCATCAATGAGGTTCTATCTCTTGTTCTAACTAACTATATATGTATATAAAACATGGATGGATGGATAAACATATGTATGTATATGAATATATGACATGGATGGATGGACGCACATATGTATGTATGTATGCATGCATGTTGACATTACCTCAACCGAAGAGTTTCGTATCGTACTAACATTGACGATGGACTTGCAGAAACCTCTTATCATGGCTCTATCAAACCCGACCTCACAAGCTGAATGTACAGCAGAGGAAGCATATACATGGAGCGAGGTATCCGACATACAATGTTCTTTAAGCTCAGATGCTTTATCTTGTAATAAAGATTCGAATTTTATACGGATTCAAGTAAAATGAGTCATAAAAAGACCACACTTTCTTACCATTTGTATTTTCAATCTTCAGGGTCGTGCAATCTTTGCAAGCGGAAGTCCATTCGACCCCTTCGAATACAACGGCAAAGTCTTCGTGCCCGGCCAGGTAACTGCTGTCTGTCCCTCGAGCATTTCCAATCGTTCGAAAATGTAGTTTTGTTTCATCACATATCAAAGTTCTTAAAACTAACTTTAATATTCCCTTGTTCGATGTAAAAAATCCAGGCAAACAATGCTTATATTTTCCCTGGATTCGGCTTGGGGTTGATAATATCCGGTGCCCTCCGTGTACATGACGACATGCTTTTGGCTGCCTGTAAGTGCATCAAGCCAAATTATAGAAACTACCTTTGGTTATCTTTCTAGCTATGAAAATGGCGAGCAAACAGACTTAACTGCTTTTTTCATTTTTCGCTGCAGCGGAAGCATTGGCGTCGCAAGTGACGGAGAAACACTTTGATAAGGGATTAATTTACCCACCATTCTCCAATATCAGGAAGATCTCAGCTAACATTGCTGCAAAAGTTGCTGCCAAGGCATACGAGCTCGGTGAGTTCCCCGACCTTGTTACTTTGATTCTTATTCTTCTTGAAATATTCAAGTCAGATGATTCCGAACTAAATACATCTAAAATCTTTTCATAAACAATGAATTATTTATATGAAAAACATACTCATATCCGACATTCACACAGGCAAGAATTGTTTTACTGAACTTATGTATTGTTGTTGTCATACTAGGGCTGGCATCTCACCTTCCTCAACCTAAAGATCTTGTTAAACACGCAGAGAGCTGCATGTACAATCCGGTCTATAGATCCAACCTCTGAATTTCAATTTTGTTACTCTAATAATAATCAAAATTTCTTTTTATTTTCATGTATTTGGGGCTCATTGCATAGTTATTAAGTTGAAATCTTGTATTATTAATGAATTATCTATAATAAAAGTTGTATCTAAATTCTTTACCACTCCTCAAGTAGCAGCATGAAACATAATCTTTTCATTTAGAAAGACAAGGCTACACCCAAGTTGTATTATTTACACAAGTAACATTATATAAGGAATCAAATAATGAAAAACAGAAGTGGAACAAATCACTTTGTTCTTGCCAACTATATCACTATGGTACGTTTCCTGCCCTGTCATCTTTAAAACAATGTATTTACTGTCATAATCGGTTACTAACTGAAGCTATTCTACGGGATTGATTGCCCAGCTAGAATTCAAACGAAAGACAATTATCCCATAAGGAAACGTTCTATCTCACGAAAATAACATTGAAAAACCAGAATCTTTAGAAAGAAAGTTTAAGTGCATACCCAGGAAACCAGCTCTACTCTTTATGCGGTCAGCTTCTGAGAGCTAAACCCTTTGCTTTTAGTGTAGGGTTGTGTGAGTAAATTAGAATTAATCTTAAAATTATTCTCATCTTGTAACAGTTGTAGATTGTAGAAAAATAGAGAATTATATCCCATAATATCTAGATGTTGATATTTAGGGATTTGTAACGGTTAGTTTTGTGTAATTTTTCTTTAGACTAGCTCTCTTTGTAACTATAACTATGTGTTATTTTATCAATAAACATCAAAAATAACTTAGCATTTTTCCTCTGTTTCTACATGATATTAATTTAGGAGTAGATCCTTATGTCTTCTTTTCTCCTCCCTCTCATTTTTTCTTTACTTTTTTCATGGCCTTTTTTGAACACACCAACTTTACAACCAGTTCCCAGCACATCTCTAAAGTATTTGAATTTCAGATTTCAGATGTCTCTCTTTCTCAAATTATTTCCTACAATTAAATGGGAACAATTACCTCCCGTGCTCACAATCAGTGAAGCTTTACATCACAGGTAGGAGGAAAGCCTCTTATCTCACAGACTCAATGTCAATTTCAGATGAATCTGATCCAGTTTATCCTACTTGGTTGAGTGAAAACACCATAATTATGTCATGGTTAATAAACTTGATGATCCCTGAAATTGAAGAGAATTTTATGTTATACAAAACCGCAACAAAAATATAGAGTGCAACAAGGGACACCTACTCAAGTATTGGCAATACATCAAAACTCTTTGGAGTGGAGAATCAAATTAAAGATCTTCGCCAGAGAGACATGTTAGTTATCCAAGAATTGTTAGAGCTTGAGAAGTATAAGTTAACGAGGAGTATTAGAGTTTTTATTTAATATGTAATTAGAGTTTATTCTTAATTAGTAGTTTAGATTTATTATAAGTCTTATTTGAATTAGGAATAAATATTATTTAAATTAAAGATAAAATATAGTTTTAGTTATATTAAAATTCTATATTAGCCTATTTAAAGGCTTACTCTGTAAAAAAATACAGAGAAACATATTGTTCTCTGGAAAATATCTTGTTCATCTTCTTCAAATAACAAATCTCTAACTGTTGAAACAAAGTCTTAAAAATACTCTAGATCGCTACTTTATTAATAATCCTGAAGTCTAAATATATAGACTTCTTAATAAGAGTTTACAAGAGATTCAAAATCCTAATAAAGATAGATCTCTATCGCTTAATAAGATAAAATAAAACTCCTAATAAAACTCCTAGAAGATAGGTCTTTATCTTAGATGATAAATTTGTATAAAATATGAGTCTATCCTAATATGTATAACCGATACTCTCGCTCAAATTGGTGTATATATGTTGTATATACCCAGTTTGGATGAGAGTTCATTGAAAGTGACTCTTGGAAGAGCTTTGGTGAAGATATCTGCTAGCTGCTTCTTTGTAGGAACATACTTCAAGTTGGCTACTACATTGTTGACTTTTTCATAGATGAAATGTCGATCTATCTTAATATACTTTGTTCTATCATGCTGAACTGGATTTTTAGATATACTTATGGTTGACTGGCTATCACTAAATATCTTAAAACCTTTATGATTATCCAATCCAAGTTCTGAGAGCACCTTTTTAATCCATATTCCTTCACAAATTTCAAGAGTCATTGCTCTAAATTCTGATTCAACACTACTTCGAGAGATAACTGCTTGCTTCTTGCTCCTCCATGTGACTAAGTTACCTCAAACATAGGTACAATAGCCACTAACTGATCTTCTGTTAGTTAATTCACCTGCCCAACTAGCATCTGTGTAAACCTTTACACTCTTGTCTTGACTTTTTCAGAAGATAAGTCTAGCTCTAGGTGTAGATTTTAAGAATCTCAGAATTCTGTTAACTACTTCCATATGTTCTTTTCGTGGAATACTCATGTATTGACTTGGCATTGCATACTTAGTAAGCATTGTTAGTCTAAGATCTAACAATGCCAAGTCAAGTAAGTGAAAGATAGATTAGCTTACCCACTAGTCTTTGGTAGGTTTCTTTATGTGTACGGTCTCCTGCATCTTTCTTGCTAAATCTCAATCCTGGTTTCATTGGAGTTTCGATTGGTTTGCAACCAAGCATTCTCGTTTCGGCAAAGAGATCTAACACATACTTGCGCTAATTGATCACAAGTCCTTCCTTAGAACGTGCCACTTCCATACCCAAAAAGTATCTCATAGTTCTAAGATCTTTAAGTTCAAACTCTCTGTCTAGGTCCTTTATTCTCTCTACTTCTTCATTATAATCACCAGTAACAATTATATCATCTACATAGACGATCAATATCATATGAACATACACTTGATAGACCTAGGATCCAACTTTCCTCTACTATTATGATGTACATGAATTAAAGCAGCACATCTAAACACTCGAGGGGTAAGATTCAAACGTAAGGTTTTAAAATGAGGGAACTGATGGAAAAGAACCTCAGTGAGAATTTTAAAACCGAGAGTTTTACTTGGCATTTGATTGATAGCTATAAGAATGGCTTCCCCTCAAAGGTACTTAGGTGCACTAGCTGCAAACATAATTGACCTAGTGACGCTAAGAATATGTCTATTCTTCCTCTCTGCAACCCCATTTTGCTGAGGAGTATTCACACAAGAGGTAAGATGAACAATCAATTTTTCTTCAAAGAAAGACCTAAGAGAATTACTTAAGTACTCACTCCCATTATCAGTACAAAAATGTTTTTTTTAATCAAATTGAGTGATATTTTTTTGTAAAATTTTCGAAAAATAAACTTAACCTCAGATTTTTCTCTCATTAGGAAGACCCATATAGTCTTAGAAAAGTCATCAATGAAGGAGATGAATCATTTTTACCCAAAAATACTTTTAATAGAAGATGAACCCCATATATCAGTATGTATAATTAAAAAGGGTTTAGTAGATTCAAACTTAGTGGAATTATAAGGTTGCCGAGTATGTTTAGCAATTGACAGAACTCACATGAAAAATAAGAACTTTTATTAACAAATAAATCTGGGAACATTTTGGATAAATAGAAAAATTTAGGATGACCTAATCTATAGTACCATAACAAAACATCATTGATTCCTAAGTCTGATTTCCTAAATTGAGTGGATATGACCATTGTTTGAGGTGCAACATGTTCAAGAGTGTATAATCCTTTGTCAAGTCTAGCATTGCCAATCACCTTCTTCAATTTCTGTCCTTAAAAAATATAACCACCAGTATCAAACATTACATTATAATGTGAATCTCGGATTAACTTGCTAATTGATAATAAATTACAAGCTTTGGTACATAAAAGACATTATAAAGAATTAAACCATTATTGAAAGTAAGCAAACCACTCCCTTTCATACTAGTAAGAGAGTCATCTGTAATGCGAATTGATGTAGGGAGACTGTTCTCACCATAATTTTCTAGTAAAGCCTAATTCTCTGCCATATGGTCTATTGCCCCTGAATCCACTATCCACTAGACTGATTTAGTAGATGTATCAGTACCTGCAGTAGTAGTAAGTGCCTCGGTTGAAGGCCTTGTTGTCATAGAACTGAAAAGCTACTGCAATTCTTCAATCTGCTTTCGACTAAAGCTGCTGACTGAGTCTTCTTAAGTAACTAGATTTGTCTCTTTTTGAAATTTAGATTGATTTGGTTTTCAATCATGGGTTTTTTATGCAATTTCCAATACTTATCTATCACATGCCCCATCTTTTTACAATGTTCATACCATGGTATACTTCTCCTTTGTTGGTTTCTGGAAGTGAAACTGGCCACCAAGTCTGAAGTATCTGGTTGTGTGTTTGTTGGTGTCATTAATAACCTTATGCTCTCTTCTCTCCTTACTTCTGAAAAGACTTCTCTCACCAAAGAAAAAGGTTTAGAGGACAAAATCCTTTCTCTCTTACCATCAAATTCATCATTCAATCCAAATAGAAACTAGAAAACTCGTCTCTGATTTTTCTAGTTGACATAAAGAATTTTATCCTCTTGACACTTTCATTTAATATTTTCACATAAATTAATCTGTTGCCAATATTTGTTCAAAATTCTAAAATACTACACAACTTATAACTCTCTTTGTCGAAGATTTTTAATATGATTTTTCACTCTAAAAAGTTTAGAAGTGTTATCAGCACTGAAATAAAAAATAATATGATTTTTAATATGATTTTTAACTCTAAAATAATATTTTAAGTTTTAAAATAAATAAAAAATTTATCATCTCTTAATCTTATCTTCAACTTATCGTATATTAGACTTGTCTCAATTTTATTTGAAGCAAAGTTACTATTATATTTTGTATGTATAAAGATCACATAAGTGGATACGGTCACGCCTCTAAAAATTTAAATTCATGTATAGTTTAAGTATTATTATATTTTATATATTATAAATTTTTTATTCTTAAGATTTTATAATTTTACAGTTTCTATATTTTTAATATAATTTCATAAAATTTTATATTCATAATATAAAATTATACATATGTATCTGCTTTTTATCATGCCAATGATTATCTATACATGAAACATTAAGCGGTGAAAAATTATGAATAATAATTGGTCAGATATCTACTTGACCGATAATATTATATATCAATTTTTTTCTTAAAAATCTTAAAATGTTATGAATATTATCTATGTGGATGTCTATCATAATAAGAACTCTATCATTAGAAATATTATCTTCATTAATTAGAGTTTAATACATTATGTACTTCTTATACCTATAAATAGATGAGTTTGTGAAGGCATTGTACATAAGTCAATATTGAGAATAATACAAATATCTCTCTTTATATCTTCTCTTTATTCTTTCATTCTTGTTATTTATTCTTGTTTTATTTTTTTTTACTTTATTCACAACACGTTATCAATACGAGACTCTAACCAACGAAGGTGTTTGTCGTTCGAATCTTGAAGGAGTTATTGAAAAGAATTTGTTATTGGCATAAATCAAAGATAAGTTCTTCTCCCTCAATTATATTTTAATTACCGATTTTTTTTCTTGATCTTTAATTTGATTTTTAATTTATTAAAAACTTTGGTTGTTTGATGTTTGTGTAGCGATAAAGTGACTCAATTATCGTAGTTCTTGTCGACAATTCCAAAGCTATTAAGTTAGGCAAAAGGTAAAAACTGATCATTATGGTAAAAGCCAATTATATTCTAATTAATTAATATATTTTTTGTTTTGTTTGTTTAATCCGAGTATATTGGTTGGACATCCCGTTCTACGAGGCTACTAGTCTCAAAAGAGGTTCTTTTTAAAGGACATTGTGGACTGGTTTAACAACGCCGCGTATGAAGATTATTATTTTTTATTCTTTATATGTATTGTATACATATTGGTTGATCAGTTACTATTTAATAGTATGAATATTATAAAATCTATATTTGCTTGAAAACAATATTTTTGTGTCGAAAAACTCGACTATAAACTTCTCCCAAGTTCAAGTTACGAAAATCGTCTTGATCAAGGAATTTTTGTGGGAGGCATTCCCTGAAGTGAATGCAAGCATGATGATTATTCCATGCGATTATTTGATTTATGTCATTCCCTAAAGGGAATGCAAGCATGATGTTTATTCCATGCGATTATTGAATTTGTTTCATTCCTTGAAGTGAATGTAAACGTGATAATTCACTAGATGGTTAGTGAATAAAACTCAATTATGTACAAGAGTATCACTGATAAGGATATGTTAGAAAAACATACTCCACTTTTCACACATTAATATTGTTTTACAGACACAATATTATACAAGGGTTTTAAATACCTATCAGTCTCCACTCCATTCCCTAAAGTGAATGTGATATTTTATAGCGGAATGAATAAAAGTCACATTAGTAATTGCGGTTGCAATTGAGGTCATAAAATAAAGATGGATAAGATGATTCTTTTGAGAATGCTTATATCCACCAGAAGTGGAATTATAAAGATGACAAGAATGATAGAGATCATATCAAAATCTTTATATTAACAATGCGATGGTACAAACCAGTGATCTTGTACTTGTCAAATACCGAAATATTATGGATTTTATCCATAATCATGAATGATAAATGAAAGAAAATATAAACAAATTTTCTTGATGGTGTAAATAATCATGGCGTTGTTGGTCCAACTCAATTGGATATTGTTAATTTTCTCAGAATCCTTTAAGAGAATAAATTCGCCATTTATTTTATTTTGATTTATGTTAATTTATTTTGATTTACTATTTATTTATCGTTAATTTATTTTCTATATTATTTATTTATGTTTTATATTATTTTATCCTTTGAAGAATATTATCACTTCCAGAATAAAATCTATAATGAATTGTGGCTATTTATGCCAAGTAGACACTGCAAGTACTCATACAATATTTAAGCATAAAAAATATTTTTCCATTTAAATACAAGGGAAATATGAGTACTATATCTCAAAGTACTGAAATATCAATGCTTCGGAAGATCTTTTGAGAGTGTATCTTTGATAGATAACTGATTTGATATAATATGCTAAATTTAATATTTTACCATTTCCTGAAGTGAATGGTAAAAAGCACATATTTTTTATTCTCCAAAATGAATGAAATAAAACACATAATAAAAGGTGCATGGTACTACATATTTTCTCATTTTAAATTCAAGGGAATAATGTGAGTACTTTATCCGGAAGTACTAATATCACAGAAGGCTCCGATTGAGCAAATATATTATTGTCAAATGAAACTTTATTCTATATTTATAGTGCATTATACTCGTCAAAGTCACAAAGAAACTTATTGAGTTTTAAAGATATTTAAAGAAATATATTGAGAATATCTATCAAAGGGATATTGATTATCTCAATGTTACGAGTATAAATCAAGGCAATAAGAAAATTTTGACAAAATTACATGCACTATTATCCATATTGTACTACATAAGAGTTAGTACAAATTGAAGCTCATGTTATTGTAAACTAGATATTTACTGATAATTTTATTTGGAATGACTGGTTAGACCATCCCGGTTCAATTATGATGGAAAAATTTATTGACACTTTTATGTGGTCACTTATTGAAGAACTAAGATTTTCTTCAAGGTAATTTTCATGTGATACTTGCTATGAAAGCAATTTGATTATTCAATCATCAACAATTAATATAGAGTATAAATCTATTAATTTTCTGGAACGGATACAAGGTGATATATATGGGCCCATATACTTTTCTTAAAGACCATCTAGATATTTTATGATTTTTATCGATGCATCGACTAGTTGATTATGTGTATCCTTGTTATTAACCCGTAACTTGGTGTTTACGAGGCTACTTGCTCAGTTAATAAAATTATGAGCATATTTTCTAGATTATTTTCTAATGACAATCAGTCTTGATAATGTTGATGACATGTAATTTTATATGTAGTATCATAAATTCGCATCAAGCCAATAAATGATCATAAGTTCTCCCCATTACAAATAGTTTTTGGTCAGGAACCAAATACTTCTCATCTTAGATTTTTTGTGTGCGATATATGTTCTAATTGCTCCACCACAATGCACAAAGATGAGTTTTGTTGGGAATATGTATCAGATTTAAATATCTTAAGATTTGGATAGGGAATTTATTTACAACCCGATTTATTGACAATCATTTTAATGAGTCAATTTACGCAAGATTAAGGGAAGAAAATAAATAACTGGGGAAATAAATAAATTTGAATGAATTATCATTTTCTCTTTTTGATCCACGTGTTACACAATGTGAACTATAATTTCAATGGATAATTCATTTAGCAAATCAATTGCCAGATGATTTTGCTAATCCTAAAAGAGTGACTAAGTCACGTATACCAGCTATGAATGCTCCGATTAAATTTGATGTCATGGAATGATAAACTCTAGTTGCTAATGAGTCTAACTTACGTTTGAAGTGTAGTAAACAAGTAAGTTCCAGAGAAATCCTCGAAAAAGAAAATGAGCTATATTTTATGATGGTTTGATCGAGGAATCAATGATTATAAAAATCTTTATAAGAGATTAAATGATCTCCAACAGAGATATTGACATGACTCAGGTACTTGATAATAAAGAGATCTCAATATATTATATCATGTCTGTTATAAGTGAAACTGGAACTAAATTGACGTCGTTTATATATTTACATGCAATATAACACTAAAGATTTTATTTGATGATGTGGATCATGAATCATTGTCAATTGAGCAATGTAAACAAAGAAATGATTGGCCAACATGGAAAGAGGTAATTGAGACGAAACTAAAATCTCTTTCAAAAGAGAAGTATTTGGGCCTATTGCCCATACATTGAAATATGTAAAGCTCGTGGATTTAAACGAGTCTTTGTGAGAAAGAGAAATCAAAAGGGGAAATCATGAGATATAAGCTCATTTGGTTGCACAAGGATTCTCACAAATATATGAAATTGATTGAGGAAAATATATTCCTCTGTGGTGGATGCAATTATTTTAGATACTCTGGCAATAAATGAAATGACTTAGTTTCGTCTAATGGATGTTGTTACATCTTATTTATGTGAGCCTCTTGATAACAACATTTACATGAAGCTTCTAAAAGGATTTAAACTGTTAGAAACAATTAATTCAAGTTCTCGAGAATATTATTCAATCATATTGAATATATCTTTTATGGATTGAAACAATTTAGGCGTATTTGATATAATTGCCTCATTAAATACTTATTAGCATAATGTTATATGAATTATTTTCCCCGATCATTTTTATTAAGAGATTTAGCTCTGAATTTTTATTGTGGTATATGTCGATGATTTGAATATCATTAAGACTCGTGAAGAGGTCTCCTCAAATCCTTGTGCATCAATCGACATACAGAAAAGATATTTAAAGAGACTTCACATGCATAACACATATTTATTGATCAACCTTATTTATGTGAGCCTCTTGATAACAACATTTACATGAAGCTTCTAAAAGGATTTAAACTGCCAGAAGCAGTTAATTCAAGTTCTCGAGAATATTATTCAACCATATTGAATATATCTTTTATGGATTGAAACAATTTAGGCGTATTTGATATAATCGCCTCATTGAATACTTATTAGCATAATGCTATATGAATTATTTTCCCCGAGCATTTTTATTAAGAGATTTAGCTCTGAATTTTTATTATGGTGTATGTCGATGATTTGAATATCGTTGAGACTCGTGAAGATATCTCCTCAAATCTTTGTGCATCAATCGACATACAGAAAAGATATTTAAAGAGACTTCACATGCATAACGCATATTTATTGACCAACCTTATGGTTGCTAAGTCTCTTAATGTAAATGATCTACCTCAACATTTGAAGATTGTATTCAATATTGAATCATGAAGATTCAAAGATCTTATGTGATATTTTCATGAGGAGGAGTAAATATGCGTTGCACTTTTTTCCCTTAACCGAGGTTTTGTCCCAATGGGTTTTCCCGGTAAGATTTTTAATGAGGCAACATGTTATGCGTATCAAAGATGTGTGTACTCTTTTTCCTTCACTCAGATTTTTTTCCCACTGGGTTTTTATCTTAGTAAGGTTTTAACGAGACACATTATCTTCATAGACATCCAAGGGGGAGTGTTATGAATATTATCTATGTGGATGTCTATCATAATAAGAACTCTATCATTAGAAATATTATCTTAATTAATTAGAGTTTAATACATTATGTACTTCTTATACCTATAAATAGATGAGTTTGTGAAGGCATTGTACATAAGTCAATATTGAGAATAATACAAATATCTCTCTTTATATCTTCTCTTTGTTCTTTCATTCTTGTTTTTTTATTCTTGTTTTATTTCTTCTTTACTTTATTCACAACATAAAATGAGTTTTGATATAGAACGTAAATTACATAAATATAATTTTAACTCTTTACGTTTATTATTTTGATCTTTATTCTTTTTTTGGATAAATTTAGTCCTTAACCTATATTTCATTTTTAAATATCTCGTTTTTAAACTAGTATAATGATTAAATAGTTAAAAAATTAACGATAAAAAATCGTATTTAAGATTTGAGAATGCTTAGTAGCCTTTTTATTTTAGATTTAATTAATTTCTAATACTTTATTTGAATTTTAATTGTTCTATATTTTATGTTAGAATAAAATTATATTTTACATGTATATATTTGTCATTATCTTTAAAAAAAAATTAGCGATAAGAACATGTTATATATATATAGAATGAGGGTATATGCTATGTTATTTAAAATATATTATCACGTATATATGACATGTCAATATCGTTAAACTTTTAATGGTCTAATCATTATGATAGTTAAAAAATAAGTTATTTGTTAAAAAGACATAGATTAAGAGTTAAATTTATCCAAAAAATGAGGACTAAAATGATAAAAATTATAACATTAAGAGTTAAAATTATTTTTATACCAACGTAAATATGTGAATCAAATTACATATATATGTACTCATGGCACGAATTGTTGGAAAAAAATAAAAATAGCAGTAGTAATTCTTAGCGATATTATTTATTTTTAATTCATACAATATATATCTTGGCTATTTCATTTTCCTGCCACATTATAAATTTCTTCTGAATTTTTCTAATTAGCCAAACAGCGGACCCCTATGCTTTATTGACTAAGGCTGTGTTTTTATTGTTGGTGCGGGATAAATAGAGATCTTCAAAAAAAAAAAATTATTTGGTCGTTTCGATTTGATTATTTATTGATTTGATTTAAAAATTTAGATATTCGTTAAGTTTTCTAATATGATAGATATCATAATATTTTAAGTTTCAGATTATCCAAAAATCTAAAAATTCAATTTTTCATTAACAGTTATATTTAACAATTTAATATTTGTTATATTCAAAAGTTTAAGAAAATTAAAACTTTTATAAATGTGAATCTTGTTGTATTTAATAATTTATTGTTTATTATATTTAGAATTCCAAAATTTTATAAATACAACTTTTAAATTTAAAAAATTAGTTTAATCAAATTATATTTTTAGATAATCGAATATTCGAATATCCGATCTGAATATTCGATATCCGAATATACAGATATTTACTTTTTACCGGATCGGATATGAATCACTATATCATCGATCCAAAAAACCAAATATCTGAAAAATTTTGATACAATATCCGACAATGAACAACCCTAGTGATAAACGTCTATTTATCGTTAATAGCAATCTTAAACAATTTACGTTTAACTCTAAACGTTAGTTAAATAATTAGTTTTCTCGTCCTAAATGATCATTTTAAAAACACCAGATTTTTTTACTTTTGCAAACTAACGTTTACCCCAGATCTAGATTATGAACTTCAACAACAAATACATGTTGGATTAAAATTCAATAATAGCGGGCACATATGTATAATGTATATTGCTATTATAAAATTTAACACGTAATTAAGTGACCAATTATGTTACACGTGTTATAGGTATTAAATTATCATGAAATTAAAAATGTAGATACCATAAGGTGTATTTATAATTTGATGAGGGACAGAGTTATAAATACTTAATAGTTGGTTATTAAATCAACTACTAGTTGGTTATTAAATAAACTATATAAAGGGGTTATGGTCCCCAAGAATTAGGTCAACTTAAATATCTCTTTTCCTCGTCTGAGAGTTGTGCCGCAAGAGAAAACCTAACTTCTTGGAAGATCAAACCCTCTGGAAGAACTCTATCGATTAATTCAGGTACGCTTCCGCATTCAGTTTATTTATTTTATTGTTCTTGATGATTTGACATATAGATCTTGGGTTTATATTCACATCGAATATATTTTAGTTATAACAATACAACCTAAAGTAACTTTAAGTCTCTTAACTTATAATCATTTCAGTTTGGTCCCTAAATATTTTTGTTCACATTGATCCTTAAACTTATTTTTTTTAATCTTTTCATTGTTCTTATGATGTGGCGCATCGAGAGAATGTCGTATGATTCAATCTCATATTGTTGCACCATCAAAATGACAAATAGAAAAAAAATATCAAATTATGAACTAAAACAAGTCAAAACAAAGTTCAAGGACTAAATAGATAAAAGAAATTGTTTAATGATATAAGATTAAAGAAATTTAGACGGTTGTTATTATTGAGTGAATTGTACAACATGCTCTTAAATTGTAATTTTTATTTTTAATTAATTTATAAATTTTAAAATGTTTTAATTTTACCCCCAAATTATGACTCTCATTCTAAATTAGTCCCCGAATTTTTAAATATTCTATTTTCATTTACAAACTATGGCTCTCATTCTAAATTTCCCAAAAAACTTTATGAATGTTTCAAATTTATCCTCAAATTTTCGTTTTAAATTCATTCACATAACACACTTAAGTGTTTCATGAAAATTAACAATTTTTATAATGAATTTATTAACATAAAGATAAGTTTAACATATATTGATAATTTGGGGATAAAATTAAAATATTCAAAAAATTTGATGATCAATTTAGAATGAGAATCATAATTTGAGGATGAAACTGAAATACTCAAAAGTTTGAGGACTAGTACAGAGGAAAGGTTATACACAATACCAAATTTGGTCTGTGGCATTATTTGTGGCGTTTATGAAGTAAACACCGCTAACCTTTTACATATTGTGGTATTTATAGGGAAAATGCCACAAAATAACAATTATTGCGACGTTTTTAGAACAAACGCTGCTAATGGATGATATATAACATTTATAGCAAAACGTAACGATTAATTTCTTTTTTAATGACATTTATGTTAAAAAATGCCACAATAAACATGTTCTCTAAGGGCGTTTAAGTTAAAAATGCTACAATTAGTTTCTTCTTTAGCAACATTTATGTTAAAAATGCCACAATAAATATGTTCTCTAAGGGTGTTTGAGTTAAAAATGCCACAATAAACTTTTTCTTTCTTTGTTTACTTAAAACACAGACTGATTCTATATCTGCAGTTGCTTCTTAAGGGTAAGCCATGTCGTACTGATTCTATATCTGCAAAGGAAAAGTTCTTGACTAGATTGTATGTATGTCTAAATAGAGTAGATATGGGTCTAAAATTTCAGTAGGTTTTGCCTTCTATCATTCAGTTTATATTTTTTACTTTTATTTTTATATTAACTTGTTATGGGCACATTTTACTTACTTTTTCCTCTCTGACCTGGTAGTGAACAGTTGAATCAATTGGGCGGTCTCTAGTTTTCATTATTGTGGACCACATATCTCTTTGTATCAAGGACATTATTTTTCTTTTTTTCATTCATGGTCATAGTAATATTTGATTAACCTATGTATTCATTTAGTGTAGCGTATTTAAGCATAAATGCAAAGAAAGTCCTTTGACAATCGCTCCACAAAATTTTAAACTTATGCGAAAGAACTGATTTATAGTTGTATATCAAGGACACTGATTTATAAGAATATATATATGTTCTTTTTTGATGTTATTGTTTGTGGCGTTTGTAAATACAAACGACACTAAAGAACTATTATTGACAGCGTTTGTAAGTATAAATGTCACTAAAAAGTAAGTTTCTTGTGGCATTTTATTTAACAAACGTTACGGAAAATAAGTTATTAGCGACATTTTATTTAACAAACGTTACGGAAAATAAGTTATTAGCGGCATTTTATATTACAAACGGCACTAGCAAGTAGGTTATTAGTGGCGTTTCATGGTGCTGGTTTTATTGGCACTTTTTTATGGCCAGAAAAGTTTCTAGCGACGCTAAAAAACGCTATTATAAGACTAAAAAAATGCTACTGAAGACCTAGTTTGTTGTAGTGATAGTTTAAGGATGAAACTAAAATATTTAAAAGTTTAAAGACTAATTTTGGGGAAGGGACATAGTTTTGGGACGTACAATGAAATTGACTCTTTATTATTATTTGATCTATGTAGAATGAGACAATAGGTCTTTTAAAAATAGTTAAGATCTCGAACCTCACATAAATAAAATAAATTATTTGAAGATTACTTCATAATTAAAAGGCATAAAGATAATTTTAACCCCTAACGTTTATAGTTTTTGTCTTTTTGACCCTTATTCTTTTTTTTGGATAAATTTAACCCTTAACCTATATCTTTTTGACAAATAACTTATTTTTTAACTAGCTTGATGACTAGACCGTTAAAAATTTAACAATGATATATATGGAAAATAATTTTAAATAACATGGAATGTAATCTATCAAATACATATATATATATATATATATGTGAAATATAATTTTATTCTAATATAAAATATAAAACAATTAAAATTTAAATAAAATATTAAAAAATAATTAATTCTAAAATAAAAAATTATTAAACATTCTTAACTCTAACTACGATGAAATCAAAATCTTATTTGAATTGTGTTTATATTTTTATTATATTTCTTATTCTAAAATAAAAATATAAACAAAATTCGAATAAGATTTTGATTTTATTGTAGTTAGAGTTAAGAATATTTAATAATCTTTTATTTTAAAATTAATTATTTTTTAATATTTTATTTGAAATTTAATTGTTTTATATTTTATATTAAAATAAAATTATATTCTATATATATATATGTATTTGATAGGTTACATTCCATATCATTTAAAATTATATTCCATATATATATCATCGTTAAATTTTTAACGGTCGTAGTTAAAAAATAAGCTATTTGTCAAAAAGATATAGGTTAAGGGCTAAATTTATCCCAAAAAAAGAATAAGGGCCAAAACGACAAAAACTATAAACGTTAGGGGTTAAAATTATCTTTTTGCCTAATTAAAATTTTAAGATACTTATCTAAATTAATCCGCTAATAAATTAAATAAGGTTCATTAAAGGAAAAAAATTATTTATTTATCATCCTCAACAAAATATCAATAGACGCTCAAAATTGGTCACCTTTGACTATATTTTTAGAATTTGAGATCAAATAGAAAAAGGAAATTCATTCTTCAACCACAGGATGCATGCATGTGATATTAGATAGGTAGCAAAGATGACTAAGATCTACTTTACGGATAATAAATAATGAAATTGATTTAGTGGTAAATAAATTGGTATAATTTATGTATGAAATTTGAGGTCTTATACAAGAAAAAAAATCTTTATTGAAAGATTTATCTATCATAATTAAGTATGCGACGTAGATTAATTTTAATCGATTAAGATAAAATTTTAAAAATCTAAAAAAGCAAAAAAAAATATAAAAAAATAAAAGGCACAATGATAAATCTGGCTCTTAATGTTTGTATATATTATCTAATTAGTTATTATTTTTAGGACCGTTTAAATTCGGGTATTCGGGTATTTAGGTATCCGTAGTATCAGGTATCTAAAGTACCAGGTACTCGGAAGTTCGTAACTTAAAATATCAGTTTATGTTCTAATTCGGGTTTTTTGGGTAACCAAATACTTGGGTATTCGAAAATTCGGGTAACGGGTGCCCGAATTTTTTAATTTTTTTTATAAATTTTAAATTTAATCTAAAAAACATACATAAATTTAAATGTTCGAATTACATAATCTAATATTCAAACATAAAATTTCAATACTCTAATTACATAATCTAAACATAAAATTTAAGATCCAAATTACATAATCTAATTCGAAACAAAACATTAGGGATAAGAGATTTTTTTTAATATTTTTAATTAGTTTAATATATAAATAATAATAATAAAAAAGACGTAGAATTTAAAAAATAAAATTTATTATTTAATATTTTTAATTTATTTTAATTTTTTAGTTAGTTCAATTTATTTTAATAAAATAATACATATCTAAATGCGTAAATTTTGAATTTTATCAACTCATAAAACCAAATTTATATTTTATAATAAATTTTAATTTTCTCTTTTACGATGAGTGCCTAATTGTTTTTTAAAAATAAAGTTTGAGAGATCTATATTTAAAAATTAGATTGTTTGATTTAAAAATAGTGTATATAAGAGTATTTTATTTAAATAATAATTATAATTTAAATTAAAATTAAAAAATATAAGAACCGGGTACCCAAGTTTTTTTAATTTTGTGATCCGGCCCGACTCAAAAAATGATTGGCCGGGTACTCAACCCAGATAAGAATTTTTTTGGGCAAATACTCGATTATTTAGGTTCGGATAATCGGGTACTCAGATTGAATCATTCGGGTCAGATATTTTTAAACACCTATACTTATTTTTAAGTTAAACTTGATGATCACCCTTTTATCTTTAGTTAAATTATTTCTTTTTAACATAAAACAATGATTAAATTTTCATACCTTGATTTTATGTTTTGGGGTTAGATTTTAGGGTTTGTATGTTAAGAGTTTAGGTTTAAGTTTAGGGGTTTAGAATTTAATTTTTAGGATTAAAATTTAGGGTTTAAAATTTTTTATAGTATAACTAGGGATCTAGATTTAACATATAAAAACCAAAATTATAACCTCAATTCCTAGATTCAAACCATAACCCATCGTTTTTAAACCCTTAAACCTAAAATCTTAATCTTTAAATCCTAAACCCTAAAACTAAAACTTTTATAATTTTTTTTGATTTTATCATTTATATATCAAATAATTACCCTAAAATTAAAAATCGCAACATTTTTAAGTCAATAAATATGTGTTAAATAAACTTTTGAACATCTGGTATACAATGTTTATATCATCCATACCTTTTTACACTCATAAATCTAAAGAATTTAAACGATTAAACATGTTTGAATTTTTGTTCTCTTATTTATTTTACTAATAACAATGTCAATCGAATTATAATAATCAATTATAAAAATTAAACTTTAAAAAAGGTAAAATAAAAATCAAATTTGAAATCATGAAAAAAATAGGTAGAGTCAACAATTTGACCTAAGAATAAAATAATAAAAGTCAAGAATTCAGAAATTATTTTTGTTTTAACGAAAGTAGCGTTCAAACGAAGTACATAAAATAAAAGTGCAAGAGACAATACTAATATCAATCGGTTAAATTTACTATTAGTCCTTGTACTAAGTATAAATGGTAGAATTAACCCATATACTTTGATCTGATTTTTTTAGTCACAAACTTTTTAGATTGTGAAGTTTTGATCACGATCCAGACAATGGCTTTGAAATTCATTGAATTAGATTATGTCATTATTTACTATATTATATAGATTTAGTTATTGTTCTTTACTTTGATAATTTTATGTCATGAACTTAATTACATTGATTGAGTAATGACAAAATTTTTTAAATTTAAAAAGTACAATGACTAAAATTTGATTATATTAAAATTATAGGGACTAATTTATAATTTATACATGATACCAGTACTGACCTTATAATTTATCCCTTATGAACTAACGTCATGAAACGAAACCTCTCTTCCACTGCCGTCTGTTCTCTGTGTACGGCTCTTTTGCATCAGCCTTTATCGTATTATGACCGTCTTATTTGATCGGCTACGTCTAATCGTTGACTGACTACACAAGGCATCTAGAAGGCAATATTATATTAAAAAAAAACTTTTTAAATAATTATTTATGTAAAATGAACCCCGTCTATTAGGAGTATATTACGATTTTTGAAGCACCCCGGTACTATATTGAGCCTCTCAACCTCAAAATTTTTTATTTTCAAAGTTCAAATATCAATTCGTTTGATTCAAATTCATTTAAAATATATATAACTCCAAAAAAAATTCAAAGTAGTTGGTGTCGCGACTTCTTTTTAAAAAAGCGCGATTTTTTTAGGGTAAAAAAGTGTTTGACGATTGGTTTTCAAAAATATGAATTTTATTAATCTCGAAAAACCTAAATTTTAGGAAAACATAATTTAATTTTGAAAAAAGTTTGACTTGGAGTCGCCACCGGCCACTTAGGTAGGCCAGACACCATAAAAACTAAACCAGAGATTCGTTTTAAAACATTGGGTTCGGGAGTCGGTTACGTGTAAGGACGACCCTTACAAACGCCCAAAAATTGGTACCTTGAAAAAAATTACGTGGCATTTGGCATTTTGGAGAAAGATATTTATTTAATTTTCTATTGTTAAACGAACATTATTTGAATTTGGATATCTTTTTGATTTAGAAGTTACACCGCTTCTAAACTTGAGTTGATCGAGACGTCCTCTAGATAGGAAACCTCACCCAAATTTAAAAGAATGTAACTTCCGCCTCAAAAGGCTAAAGTAAAATGCATGATTATTTTTTTATCTTGTTCATTTTAAGTTCTAGTCCTAAAATAGGCTCCATTACTTAAGTTTAAAACCTAAGTTACTAGTGTTACTAGTTGTTTACCTATCCATTTTTAATTCCAAACTTAAGTTTTCATCAAAATTCTAGGTTTTTAATAACACATGAATTCGATGCCAAGGTACACTTTCTAGGCCAGCATCATAGTGCGTCACAACACCAACCTCTTTAGTGTATCCGAGACATAAGATTCACATGCTATGTTACTAAATTTTCTCCCTAATTAAATTAATTAATTAATTTAAGTGACTAATCCTAAAAAGGCACTAAATTAATTAACCTGAGTTTATTAGGTAACCTTCCTAAAATATGCCATGCAAAACATAAAATAAAAAGGACAAAAGATAAAGGAACTTCAATTTTTATTTAAATCATGATACATCACATTACATCAAAAAATTCTCTTTCACATGAGTACAAAGGGACTTGAATGAAAAAGATTACAAAGGATTCAAGAACAAACCTTGAGCGAAAGATAAGACTTAATTAAGTGTGAATTAATTTTAAAGTTTAGGATTTTTAATTAAATTAAATTAATTAATTTTTCCTTAACTTCAAATCTTAATTAAATCTTAATTAAAGTCTAACTTAGTGAATTTTAGGTTCAAAGGTTTAATTAAGATTGATTTAAACCTAATTAAGTTAATTTTTAAAATCTTATTTTAGAAATTTTAAATTAATTAAGAGTCTTAATTAAAATAATTTCTAAATTTTTAAGAATTTAATTTTCACTTAATTAAAGTTTATCTTGGTGAAATTAGGATTAATTAGACCTAAAGTTTCAAATCTTATCTTTTAGAAAATTAACTAAAATTAATTAAATTAATTAATTAAAATTATTTTCTAATTTTTTAAGAATTAAAGTAAGCCTAATTAAAGTCTAATTTTTGAGTGTTTTAAGGTTTAGGGCTAAACTAGACTTAACTTAGGTGAGTTAACTTTAAAGCTTACTTTCTAGAAATTAATTAAAATTAATTTAAAGTAATTAATTAAAATAATTTCCAAAAATATTAAGAACTAAATTACACCTAATTCAAGTCTAATTTTTAGGTTCAAAAGGGTTAAATTAATTAAACTTAACTAGGTTAAATTAATTTTAAAGTTTTCTTAAAAACTAAATTAAATTCTAATTTAGAACCTAATTAAAATTTTTTTAAAAACTTTAAAATTAATTTTAAATCCTAATTAATCTAAAAAAAACTAATTGCGAATCTAGGAGTCTAATCCATAAAAAAGCCAAAACTAAAGAGGAAAAGAACTTACCGCCGACGAACTCCTTTGCTTCCTCACCGATTGAAATCCTTCCTCTTACTCAAGCTTGTAGTTTTGCTCCTCTGAATTCTGATCTCAACTCCCCTTCTCTTCGTTTTGTTCTCTGCCCCTTTAACCTTGAAATCCTCCTCCTTTTATAGGCTTCAAATTCAGAATTTTGATTGAAGTAAAAAACTCCAAACAAAATTCAAATCCCTAAAAACACTCCACCAACCAAAAAAAATCCTCAACTCTATTATCTCTTATTTTTTTGAATTTTATTCTATTTTTATTCATTTTTTACTATTTTTGGTTTTCTGTTATTTATTATTTATTGATTTTTAATATTTTAATATTATATTATATTATTATTATTAATTAATATTTATTTTTATATATTATTATTATATACAATTATTTTCGTGTTGACAGCTGCCCCTCTTTGCTCAATGCTGCGGAGTAGGAGATGGGCAAAGACTGAAAAATATGAAAACTGTAAACCTTAAAGCTTGAAGAAATTCTTCAAACTTAACATCATGCCCGGAGGACTTACTGATGACCCGGAGGATTTGACATCATGCCCGGAGGACTTACTGATGACCCGGAGGATTTAGGATCGTATTGCCTCCTAGATTGTGTAAACGATATCATCACTCCCGAAGGTGATGGCCCGGAGGACTTAACATCATTCCCGGAGGACTTAATGATGACCCGGAGGATTTAGGATCGTATTGCCTCCTTGATTGTGCAAACGATATCATCACTCCCGAAGGTGATGGCCTGGAGGACTTAACATCATGCCCGGAGGACTTACTGATGACCCGGAGGATTTAACATCATGCCCGGAGGACTTACTGATGACCCGGAGGATTTAATAGTGGAGTACGAAATTTTCCACCTCCACTACTTCTTTCTGGACTCACGCCAAAAGACTGCCGGTAACGGATTCACGTCAAAAGGCTACCGATAATGTTCGTTGTTGTTGATTGACTCTTGAATCATTTCTTATGGAACTCATGCTTCATTCTCCTTACGCACGAAAAAAAAGGTTCCATTCTCCGTATGCACGAATGAATATGCAGGTTCTGAAATGTCTTTTCTCGAATTTCTTTCTTCTGAAATCTTTTCTTGTCCTGATCTGGATTGCTTGGAAATTCCTGTAAAAATATAAAAAATGATTTGAATGCATGGGTTAACATGTTTTACCCTATGGGTGCCTAACCATATGATGCATGAACCGTGGTCATTGAGGGACACTTGAATGTTCATTGATCCTCTTCATTGGACTTTTTTCTGTCATGACGGCATCTCACATTGACAGCTTTGTACTCTGCTTGAACTTTTTATTTCTCAATTTGACATTAACATCATTGATTTTTCCAATCAGTTTGGATTCTGCCCCCATCTCATAGGCTATCAGTTTCTCGAAGCAAATAGTTCATGAACTTTGTTCCTGCCTCGTCCATTCTGACCTGAGATAATGCTTTGCTGATCTCTTATCATGTTGAGTTTGCCCCACTTTCACCATTTAGTGTGTGCAAAATAGGTCCCTGGATCTTCTCCTGATCTCTAAACCTTTCTTAATCCCTTAACTTTCACCAAGCTGGGCTAATATTCATCTTTACAACTACGGAACTCGGTAATGATACAGTCCGTACGTAAATGCCCCATGTTTTGGCATTTCAAAGCTTCATTTGTTTCTCGTCATACTATTCATCATCCACCTCTTGTTCTGTCTGCGCTTAATTGCATCATAGTAATTCCCATGAAATCCTTTACTTTTTGTATCAAATCAATTCACCTGCATGATGCTTGTCAAGCGAAAAAAATGCTCAAAATAGTATTTT
Source organism: Abelmoschus esculentus (assembly GCA_035048815.1). Taxonomy (NCBI): domain Eukaryota; kingdom Viridiplantae; phylum Streptophyta; class Magnoliopsida; order Malvales; family Malvaceae; genus Abelmoschus; species Abelmoschus esculentus. The sequence goes on along the minus strand of JAUCBN010000013.1, from coordinate 8,378,561 downwards.
GAAAACATTGAAAAATTTGATTGTCATGGCAAACAAAAATAAAAGTTAGACCTCTAAAAATCAAGTGCAACAAAGCGTTCGAACAAATTTGCAAAAATCAACTCGGATGTGACCATTTTCCAATTTATAAGACTTTCAGGAGAAACATTCCCATTTTTCTAATTCTACCCCATTTAGGTGGCACTCTTTTTCTCACTAGCTCACCATACCCAATTTTCCTCTCTTTTCTGATCTCAATCAAGCATTAGAAGACTAAAAATCCTTGAAGAAAGGTTAACCCTAGTAAGCGGGATATATTCTGAAGACTAACTCTCCTTGTTCCAATATCCGTGTATGGTCAAAATGGTCTTTCGGGGCTTGTAATGTGGGTTATGGTTTATGGCTACCAAAGAAAGGATATATAGGCTCAAATAATTCGAGGGTGGTAAAAATCAAGGATTATGCTCTGATGAAATAATTTTCTTTTGCGGATCACTCTAGGTTGACCCTTTTTGTTGGGCTTTCGCCCTAGAGGTTATTTCCTTTTCACCACTACTTTTTCCAGTGGTTCTTCCCATCGAAATTCTTCACTGAACTTTATGTTCTCTTTTTGTGCCAGCAATTTGAGTTTGACTTCTTTTTTTGGTTTTGTATTTCAATTTGAAACACATTTTCATCCTCTTCTGCCCCCAGTGTGGGGGTGATCCTTGATTTGGGTTGAATCGAAAGAAAAATAACGTCAGGCTCAAAGGGGACAACAAATGATATTTTTTCTTATTTTCTTTCTTTGAGAAGGGAAATCAAGGAATGCCAAATATCATCCCATACTCGGATGTCTTTAAAGTAAAGCAGACTTCAGTTGGATGATGTTTTGGGTTATCACTTCATTCAAAGACCTTATTCAACAATGCTTGAGAGGAAACTCACTCAAAATTTCTCTAGGATTTTCCTGTGATTCCTGAACACTCATTAATGTCATCCTTTTGGCCTAAGTAAAGTGGTAATGAGTCACATTAGTGAAGTTGATCTCCGAATTTGATTTAATATCAATTTCGCAATTGATATTTAAAAATCTGAAAGAATGAAATCAATGATATATGTATGGGTGTTCAAAAATTAATTCATACAGGGAATCAAAGAATCAAAAAAAAGTTAAAGAATCAAAGAATCAAAGTATATGACATGTTTACCACTTAAAAAACACGTATGAAACAAGCATCATTGACAAATGAATTAAAAACTCGCTTACAAAAGACACCCAATGCATATAGAATAAAAAACGCAACTGGGATGATTCAGGGCATTACTCCGCAACCGGTCCCAAAAACACCCTTTTATGAACAAGACAGATTTTTCATAACTCTGAACAATCTTGAAGAAGCTAGTCCTGACGTTCTGAATCCTCAAGGAGCATATCATCTTGAGCATTTTCTTTGGTCTTCTATTGTTGCACCAACTCCTCTGTCAAAATTCCCTTATCGATCAATTTCTTGATTTCTTCTAGTAAAGACCTACATTTATTAGTAGCATGACCTGACAATCCCATATGAAACTCACAAACATTACTGGGATCATAGCTTTGAGCGAAAGGGCTTGGCGCTTTCTTCATTGGCTTGGGAGTAATATATTGAGCTTCAACAAGAAAAGGAAACAAATTGGCAACAAGCATTCCAAATATCTCCCGATCCGTATTTCTTCGGGAAATCTTTTATGGCCGCCTTGAGGAACTGGGTGATCTTCCCCTTTTACGTCTTCGGGAATTTTGAACATTACACTCATTTACCTCCTTCGGCTTCTTATCTTCTATGGAATTTTTGAGCCTGGGTTCAATTTTCCCTTGTTGGATTCCGACTTCTATTACTTCGCCAAGGGACATAAAATCTTTAAAGTTGCCCATTGAATTCGTAAGCATTTTATCGAAGAAAGGAGACGGCAAAGTTTGATGAAACATTTCAGTCATTTCCCCTTCTATCATGGGTGGTTGCACCTGAGATGCTAGCACCCTCCATTTAAATGCATAGTCTTTAAAGCTCTCATCATCCTTCATTCTCATACTCTGTAAAGTCCGACGATCTGGAGCTAAGTCTATGACATACCTGTATTGTCCCAAGAATTCTTTCGCCAAATCAACCCATGTTCGAATCTACTCTTGACTCAATCTATTGTACCATGTTGCAGCAGACCCGGTCAAGCTATCATGAAAGTAGTGAATCATCATTTGATCATTATCTAGATATCCTTCCATTTTTCGACAATACATCGTCAAGTGAATTTTAGGACAACTAGATCCGTCGTACTTCTCAAAAACAGGGATCTTGAATTTTGGTGGAATAACCAAATCAGGGACCAGACAAAACTCCTTTGCACTAAACTCGGAGTCCACTCCTTTTTCACTTGCCTCAATTTTCTTCTGGAGTTCCGTACACATATTTGTCAATTGAACAACACGTTCAAGAGAGAACGTATTCATGCTCGAACTTGATGCCCCCGGGTAGGTAGTTAGACATGGCTTCGAGATTTTTGCCTTTGGTTGAGGCTTTGTCATATGCTCTTGGATACTTGCAACTTCTCTCATATTCTCGTCCATGATGTCTGATTCTCGAATTTTTATTAATGTGTGGCAACTGTCATCGAAACCCTCAACCACCTTAGATCCATGTATGCTAATGCAATATTGATAAAGTAATAATGGCATGATATAAAATAAACATATGCATGAATGCAATAAGGTATTGATCCCAAGTGTGATTATCGTAGAAAAGCTTTCATTTCAGGTAAAAGATTTATTACATCAAATATCAAACACTAAAGGTATTTACGAGTCTTAACCCCTAATTTTTTGACTTTCTCTAAGAACCCTGCTAACTTCCTACTGTGACCTATCATCGGGTTGATGTTTTGACTCAATTCTGCCACCATATCTGCTAAGCATGCAATCTCTTGAGCCATCTCTTGTGCTGCAGCTCTTATGTCACCATCTGTGCTTTCTACACATTCTTCCTTGGCAAGATCTTGGTAATCTGATTGCAAGGTTTGTAACTCTACTTCCAAGTTGTCTCTCTCTTGCATTACCTGAACCTCGTATTCGGGTTGATATTGTTTCCTCAAAATATTTTCATATTGGACCTCAGGTCTGCCACCTGAACTAGGCTGTCTTTTTTCCTCGAACTTTAACTTCCCACCTTTCAACAGACACTGAACTGTACGCTTCAAAGCCGTGCAATTTTCAATCGAGTGTCCTCGTACTCCACCATGAAATTCACAATTAGCATCGGCATCATACCATTTTGGGTACGGCGGTTGTAATGGTAAGATAAAATACGGAGCTATTAACCGAGCTTCTAGCAATTGTGGGTATAACTCTTTGTATGAAATAGGAATTGGGTCAAACCGATCCTTGCTACTTTTTATCTTCTAAGAACTAGGAAAAAGGATCTTGGAACCTGAACTTTGCTCTGGATGTTTGAACGACTCTATCGGGCAGAACGCTTCTTTCACTTTTGATTTTCCATGGACCACTGCGACTTTTCCTGGTTTTAGGTCTAGTACATTTTCAGTTAGCTTGCTCACACCAATTATAAGTGGTGATTTGAATGTGTACCGATCCTTTTTCGGCTTTTCTTCCATGTGCCCCTTCCCTTTGGTCATGTTCATCATCATGGTCTTCAGCTCACTCATCTGTCTTTTTAACTTTTGCATTTCAGCGTCTCTAGAGTTCGAGTAAACTTCAATTAAATTGTCCATTCTTCTCAAACTTTGGCTCAACCTCGTTTCCGACCTACAAATCCTTTTAACTGTTATGACCGTCTTCTATCTCGATAATCACTTTTGGATCAATACCTTTTATGCGATGTGATGCAAAAATATCGACATGTTAAGATGATGCAAAAACAAAATAACACATTAAATAAGATAGAAATCAAACAACCTAAATACAAATCTACTTTATGATGCATGAATGCAAGAGGGTATTAAATTCGAAAAACAATCTCTTAAAAACGTCCGTCTGTTCAAAAAGGATCACTATAACTTTAAAGATAACTACAGAAAACTGTTGACCCCAAAGTTGGTCAACTCCTATAGCAGGCGAATGATGGCTTCTCCATGCTCTTGCTCGATGTTCGGCTGCTTCAGAAGAGTTGTAGCTTCTCTCGATAACATCTGTATGTAAGATGGGACGCTCCTGACCTCTGAAATTGATTAGCTTTGATTCTGGATGGTATGCCACGCTGCTTCATACTTGGTCTTCCACGCTCCTCCTTCTGACGACAAACTATCATCTTTCTCATGCTGAGCTGCTTCTGACCATGTCCAGACTTCTGTATTATCTTTGCCTATAATGATCCCTTCTGACATTTTTGGACACTTCTAACCTTATTGTTTCCCGAATTAATACCCATGCAAATGATATGCCAAGTAAAAATAAAATGCGTAAAGAAAAACACAAAGAAAAATGTTAGTAGGATAAAGACAAAGATAAAGCAATAAGAAAGTGCTAGTAAAAAAAAACATAACGCAAATAAAGTTAACCAAAAACAGGATAAGATGCGTAAAAATAACCATAGAACATGCTAAATTGCGTAAAAGTAACCAGAGAGCATGCTAAAATACGCAAAATAACCAGAGAGCATGTTAACAGAGAAATCCTAAGTTCGACGGCATTTCGGCAGCATACCGCCTTATCTTATGGTTCCTGTCTGGCTCTAGAAGGGGTTGATTTTTACTCTATATGCGAGTTTTTGGTCTAGACATTGGGTTCCCGAACTGTCGTTATCGTCTACTACGACGATAAGACATCGATTCGGTGGTATAGGTCCCTTACAACGGAGGTGAAAACCACACGATGCGTAAGGTTAGTATACCGGAAGCAGATAAAAATCTGAAACTCGGAGCTGGAGAGCATCACGTCGGATAATATCTAACTCCCACTTAAGGGTAAAAGCTCGGGTCGAGAGCTTATGCACGAATGACAAGATATAAAAGTAAAAGTTATCCTTATTCAAATAATGTTCACTTAACAATAGAAAATTAAATTAATATCTAACTCCAAAAATACCAAAATGCCACGTAAAGTTTGAAAACAATTAGGCCTGACCCACTAAAAAAATAATTTTTAAGTCCCCAGCGGAGTCGCCAAGCTGTCGCGACCTCTTTTTAAAAAAGCGCGAATTTTTTAGGGTGAAAAAGTGTTTGACGATTGATTTTCAAAAATATGAATTTTATTAATCTCGAAAAACCTAAATTTTAGGAAAACATAATTTAATTTTGAAAAAAGTTTGACTTGGAGTCGCCACCGGCCACTTAGGTAGGCCAGACACCATAAAAACTAAACCAGAGATTCGTTTTAAAACATTGGGTTCGGGAGTCGGTTACATGTAAGGACGACCCTTACAAACGCCCAAAAATTGGTACCTTGAAAAACATTACGTGGCATTTGGCATTTTGGAGAAAGATATTTATTTAATTTTCTATTGTTAAACGAACATTATTTGAATTTGGATATCTTTTTGATTTAGAAGTTACACCGCTTCTAAACTTGAGTTGATCGAGACGTCCTCTAGATATGAAACCTCACCCAAATTTAAAAGAATGTAACTTCCGCCTCAAAAGGCTAAAGTAAAATGCATGATTATTTTTTTATCTTGTTCATTTTAAGTTCTAGTCCTAAAATAGGCTCCATTACTTAAGTTTAAAACCTAAGTTACTAGTGTTACTAGTTGTTTATCTATCCATTTTTAATTCTAAACTTAAGTTTTCATCAAAATTCTAGGTTTTTAATAACACATGAATTCGATGCCAAGGTACACTTTCTAGGCCAGCATCATAGTGCGTCACAACACCAACCTCTTTAGTGTATCCGAGACATAAGATTCACATGCTATGTTACTAAATTTTCTCCCTAATTAAATTAATTAATTAATTTAAGTGACTAATCCTAAAAAGGCACTAAATTAATTAACCTGAGTTTATTAGGTAACCTTCCTAAAATATGTCATGCAAAACATAAAATAAAAAGGACAAAAGATAAAGGAACTTCAATTTTTATTTAAATCATGATACATCACATTACATCAAAAATTTCTCTTTCACATGAGTACAAAGGGACTTGAATGAAAAAGATTACAAAGGATTCAAGAACAAACCTTGAGCGAAAGATAAGACTTAATTAAGTGTGAATTAATTTTAAAGTTTAGGATTTTTAATTAAATTAAATTAATTAATTTTTCCTTAACTTCAAATCTTAATTAAATCTTAATTAAAGTCTAACTTAGTGAATTTTAGGTTCAAAGGTTTAATTAAGATTGGTTTAAACCTAATTAAGTTAATTTTTAAAATCTTATTTTAGAAATTTTAAATTAATTAAGAGTCTTAATTAAAATAATTTCTAAATTTTTAAGAATTTAATTTTCACTTAATTAAAGTTTATCTTGGTGAAATTAGGATTAATTAGACCTAAAGTTTCAAATCTTATCTTTTAGAAAATTAACTAAAATTAATTAAATTAATTAATTAAAATTATTTTCTAATTTTAAGAATTAAAGTAAGCCTAATTAAAGTCTAATTTTTGAGTGTTTTAAGGTTTAGGGCTAAACTAGACTTAACTTAGGTGAGTTAACTTTAAAGCTTACTTTCTAGAAATTAATTAAAATTAATTTAAAGGAATTAATTAAAATAATTTCCAAAAATATTAAGAACTAAATTACACCTAATTCAAGTCTAATTTTTAGGTTCAAAAGGGTTAAATTAATTAAACTTAACTAGGTTAAATTAATTTTAAAGTTTTCTTAAAAACTAAATTAAATTCTAATTTAGAACCTAATTAAAATTTTTTTAAAAACTTTAAAATTAATTTTAAATCCTAATTAATCTAAAAAAAACTAATTGCGAATCTAGGAGTCTAATCCATAAAAAAGCCAAAACTAAAGAGGAAAAGAACTTACCGCCGACGAACTCCTTTGCTTCCTCACCGATTGAAATCCTTCCTCTTACTCAAGCTTGTAGTTTTGCTCCTCTGAATTCTGATCTCAACTCCCCTTCTCTTCGTTTTGTTCTCTGCCCCTTTAACCTTGAAATCCTCCTCCTTTTATAGGCTTCAAATTCAGAATTTTGATTGAAGTAAAAAACTCCAAACAAAATTCAAATCCCTAAAAACACTCCACCAACCAAAAAAAATCCTCAACTCCATTATCTCTTATTTTTTTGAATTTTATTCTATTTTTATTCATTTTTTACTATTTTTGGTTTTCTGTTATTTATTATTTTTTGATTTTTAATATTTTAATATTATATTATATTATTATTATTAATTAATATTTATTTATATATATTATTATTATATACAATTATTTTCGTGTTGACAGTTGGAGCTCTAAAATAATACAAATCATTTAAAATTATTTGACCCAAAATAAGAGTTATATAAATACATAGGGTTCAACAAGTACTAACCCAATACAACAATAAATTATACTCTAACACTAAGTCAATATTGAAATCTCAACCTCGATGGTACTCCTCCGGTCCTTGACTTCACTTAACCTACGCATGAAAATAAATTTCAAAATATTGAGCTACAAAAGCTCAGTGGGCACACCGCCACTCGACCAACATCACACATATCATGAATAAAGTGATGCAATACAAGTAATATCATTCATGATATGATAGCTCTATCCTAACCGCCTACATATGACATCATGAATGTATACTATTGCACGCAGCATATATATGTTAACCCAAAACTACAAAATAGCGAGGTTCACATCCACCTAGCATCGGGATCCTACACTCCAAATAGGGTCCACTTCCACCCAACATCGGGATCCAATACTCTAGGATGAGGCTCGCGTCCACACAATATCAAGATCCTCTAAATCCTATGCTCAAAATGTTACATCGAGCATCTTAAAATGAGACCCGAGTCCACACGGTATCAGGATCCTTCGTCCGGAAAAGTCTTCGATACATCACTCGCAATGTTACATTGGATGACTTTCTTTATGTTGTAACACTATTTTGGATATCTAGATTTCCATCACATAAGGACTCAACCACACAATTGATCCACCTAGGATCTTCACACTAAACTAAATCATGATCAAACCAAAGACCGTGACTCAGTCATATATCATCATATCGAAGTCATTATCACCAAAACCAAGTTTTAATATTTGTTTTGTAGATTAATTAACCCATAGAAACCCATAGCATAAATTATGGAACCCACAAACTTAAACCTTAAAAACTTAGACAGATTACTCAGAGGTATCGTAACACCTATAGGGGTATTGAAACAACCCCGTATCAATACACCTACATAGTGGGTATTGAAATGACTAAGTGTCGAAACGTCTCCTCGATATATTGATACACTAAGTTAACCACTTCGAAAGGACCGAAGAGAAACATATCCGTTTCGATATACTTTATATGAGGTATCGAAACGATTTGCTATTATAAATTTTTCTATCGAAACACAGATATAACGTTTTGAAATGTCTACCTTCTAAGCCTTAGTTTTCTCTCTACGGTATCGAAACGCCCCCTAAGGGTATCAAAATGTTTGCATGAAAATGCAGACCTAAATCTGAAATTCCCTAAGAACACTCACCAAAACTCAACCATTGAATCTCAATACATTCCTACTCATTATGGAAGATGTTTAGGGTGTGTTACTATCAATTTTAAGCCATGAGTCATTCAATCCCGATTTTATCATTAAAGGCTTCCCAAGGTACCAAACAATTCAAGCAAACATATCACAAGCAATACAACCTAAATTCATGAGATATATGATGCATATGTGAGTGAGAGGGGTACCAACCTTAGCAAAAAATCAACAACAAACATATTCTCTTCCTTTCTCAAGCTTTCACCCTTTTTAAGGTCCTTGAGGTCTCTCCAACTAGTTTCTCTATAAGGGGATGTTAAACCAACCATTAGACACTTTCATGGACGTTCTTAGAAGCCAAAAACATAAGCAACTAAAAAAACTTAACTCCACTCATCTTTCTCGTTTTGCTCTTCAACCTCACCAACAAACCATTGATAGAGGCTATGGAGTCATGTTAATTCTACCTTTTTCAGATTGTAATACTTTAGGTTGTCAAACCCACAGGGAATGCGTTGACTTCACTACTTCTCATGACTGCACTATGAAAACTAAAAACACAAGTAATAATTGGGTTTGAATTATAACTGAGAAAACTAATTAAAGCGATAAAGATAAATGATCAAGAAAGCAAGGTTGGAAAAGTGGGGTAGGTTAGAGTGCTTCGTATTGTGGAATCAGAATGTAACTGTCTCGTTCTTATAATGAAATAGGGTTAAACTGCCGCCTCAACGGGTCACACTAAGGGTCGTTGTAATACCCCTTTCCCGATTTAGGAGCGAGTGTTACCGAACCAAACCAAACAAGGACTATGTAAATTTTAAGGTCAATTTAAAACTTTTAGCTTGTTTATCAAGACTTTTAATCTTATTAATTCATATCGCATGGCAGATAAAGAATTATCCCGTTCAAGTACACATATGAACTTGTTTAACTTAGCTTTTGAATTTATTTTACCCTTATAAGACCATTCTTACATGTATAGTATTACTCTCGTCCTCTAATCATATTAGAATCCTTATGGTATTAAACAATTAAACTTACCAAACTAATTACATTTGCATTAGTGAATCCTATGACCTACTAGTCATTCGAATTTCTTACACATTTTCATGCCATTCAATTACCTATTTTAATTCTAGATGTAATATCAAGTCTAAGCATATAAGCTATTCGAACATACATTTTAAATTGGTTCATTCGAAAACTAAACACCAAAAAAGTCATAACATTTCATTCAAACCTAGACCTCATTTAAACTAATTCCATTCAACATACATATTAATCCTTCATTCATAGCCTAATCACCTTAATATGTATATGATCATTTTACATGACATTCAATTATAAGCTTTTCATATTACAAGTTCTTGTGACTTAGATCAAACTTATAAACTTATAATGTATATCATATAACATAACATATAACTAAGCTACCTTTAACAAAATATATTACATACCATTGGCCTTAACCAAATTATATACATGCCATATCAAATACCAAAATGAAACTACATATGTATAATTATGCCACCCTTAGGAGTTTGAACTAACACAAAATACCTTACATTAGCTCTTCTTGTGACTTCCTTGATTAATCAACCTTGGAATGGTTCAAAACCGGATGTACCTAACATTTTGGTAAGAAGACAAAATCGAGTGATAAGTAAATAATGTACTTAGTGAGGTAACACCTAAACTAACCATTTAATACCATCAATTTATCATTTAAGACTTAGCCGAATATATGACTCTATCGTGCTTCGTATTCAAGTGTGCCTTACTCATTTTACATACTAGCATACCTATCAAAGTTCAATCATACCAAATTATCCAATTCAAGGTTACTAATTCGAATGTTTAATTCATTCAAGCATACCATAGCTACTTAAATAGCTTATACGTACCAAATAACATATCATGTTACTAACATGGTATCTCAAGTATCGTGGCTTTTCAATTTAGCATACATCCAAGTGGTATACATATCAAGTAGCCTGTCATGTCACTAACATTGAAATTTCCTATGGCAAATTCACATGGTAATTACAAGCACACATGCTTTCATATAAATTTACACATGTTAATCATTTTTTCACATGATAAATTCTATTAAATCATTATTGCCTCGGTGTTCACTTGGATCAGGTAATCAAGTCACAATTGGTACACAAAGTACCCGTATAATAGTTTAGTACACTAAGTACTCGTATGAAATTAGCACCAAAATACCCGTATGAAAATTGGCACACATAGTACCCATATGAAGCTTTTTGGCACACAAAGTACCAGTATGAAAGATACCTAAAGTATCAAAGAGCTCTAGACTCTAAGTCATGCCTTTCTACCATTATTAGCTTTAGTTTAACATTTGAATTCATGCAACCAACATTTAATATATATAACAAAATCATGTAATCAAGTATTCTAAGGCATATCCATCATGCTTCATGTCATGTGCCAAGCAACCATATTATCCAAATCATGTTATTAAACATTGTTAACATATGATCATTCAAATCCAATATATCATTCTTAAAGCACATGCCATATGCATGCAATTACGTACCTTGCATCTAGCAAGCAGCATGCCGTAAACTTACTTCGGCATTTCCATGCAATGAACACGAGCTAGCCTAAGCCTAGCAACTAGAACCAATTTATGGCATCAAACAAGTTTCGAACAAATTTATTCTTCTTCCCTTATTACCAAATATAGATTTAGTCCAAATTACATGTAAATTATAAAACTAAAGCTGGTTACGAAATAGGTCCTAACCCTAAGGGAAGTTGCACTCACAATCTCCAAGCTCAAGCTCTAGGGTGTATGGATGACAATTCCCTGATTCTTTTTTGAGGCCTCTACCAATCTTTCCTTCTCAAGATCTTCAATCCCTTGATCCTCTAGCAAATTAAATATACATAACATTAATTAAAATGTATTCAAACCATTCATTTCAAGTTATTATTTGTACTAGCAATACAAAATTTCAAATCTATCCCCTATTGGACAGATTATCGATCTTTTACTAAAAATTTTATGTCTTTTAATTAGTACATCGGATTTTCGCTTACTTTATACCGTTGAAAAGATAAAAAAATTATCTATTTGACCATATCAAGCTTACATTTTATTACTAAGCCATTTAATATAGTTTTTTTTATCTAAATACATACCTATTTTCGTTTTCAGACAACCTTGATATCTCATTTTAATTCGTTTCCAGATTTTGCTATAGAACTACAAATTGAGTTTCATTTTTTCCAAGACTTCTATACACATTAAGTTTAATCCCAATAATTTTTAGCTTAAAATACCAACCATGCTATTCTCGGTGGCCAATTAAAGTGACTGTTCCATAACAGAATATTTTGGGCAGTTTACTTTCATTCTCTTTACCATTTTAATTGGTGATCATATCACCTTAGGATACAACTAAAATTCAATCCACGTCTGCTTAAAGACTCAACCGATTACCATGTTCTAATTGCCCAAATTAGTTCATAATTCCAATATGCACAAAACAGTCTCTAACCCTTGCTCTAACTCACTTTACTAACTCAATTTTGTCCCAAGCTTGTTCTCATAAATTTTTCCAGCATTTTAAGCATAAAATTAACATTAATTAATCAATTTTTTAGCATCCATTTACATGCTTACATATCAATTAACCATTGACACTTTTACGCTTCTAAAATTCTCAATAGCATAACTCAACATGCATGTTTTTGTACTAACAATTTGGCAGCACATTCAACCCAAAAATTAAAATGAACACATGCATTTCTAAAGAAGTGAGGATCAAATATTTACCTTTATAACAAAATCCCATACACATAATTCCAAAATTTGAGTTAAAACAGTCCAAACCAAGCTTTCTCACACTAGCTCTCTCTCTAATCTTTCGATCAAGAGAAGAAGATAAAACTAGGCTTCCTTAGGGTCTAAATTTCCACTCAAATCTCTATTATTCTACTGATTTTTGGCTAAAGAGATGGTAAGAAATAAGAATAAACTTCCTCACATTTTTTTGCTCTCAAGGGTCGGGTATGAGGAGAATAGGAGACAAAAGGATGAAAGATTTCCTTTCTTTTTCTTCAAGGGTGACCGATCATGCTTTCCCCCTTCATTATCTTTTTTTTAATTAATGAGATAATTCCCAATTATAATGATTCTTATTGGCTCATCCATGCCACATGGATTTCCACCCTCCATCTTTCAAGGATTTAGCATGCAACTCTTATATTTTCTTTTTGTTTCATTTAGATCATTTCAGTTTAGCCCTTGGATTTCTCTATAATTATAATTGAGTCAAACTCCTTCTAATTTAAATGGCATAAAATTCGAGTATTTTATAACTTTAATTGCTATATTTTCCTAACCCAGTTTTAGGGTGTTACAGTCGCCGAAGCTGCCTAGGCGGGGTTATACCTTGTCGATAATTCAACAACTCATAGTTCGACAGAGCATCCTGGTATGTCTTCTTCCATATCCCTAAGGAAAGAAAACTATTGAAACCCACATCTTGATGTTACCTTCCGGCGTGAATCAAGGGTGAACAACAACCAAACACATGTGTCTTGTTAGTCGCTGAAATCCTGGGGGATTAGTCAATGCCCATGAGCAAAGACCGTATTCTCTCGTTTCGTGAACCTACATCTCACGATGCTAGGCAAATGGGTTTTTCTCACATACTTATCTTTCGAGCTCATATGCGAGAAGAGTAAATACCAAGAGAGAATAAACTATGAATTCTGAAATTTTATTAATAAGAACTAAACAAATTACAAACTTTCTTCTACAACTCCTCCACAAACTAACCTAAACCCCAAGGGGGCAATAGAGAAAGTTAGGATTTTTCTATGAAACTTGATTTCGAGATACTCTCCTCTCTACATAGGTTATGGTTTATATAGGCTTGGCCTAGGGCAAACCTTTCCAAAATAAGAATACAACATAGAGTAAAACACAAGTTAAGTACATAAATAAAAGATATTTATTTTATTTCATTTTTTTATTTCTATAAGGATTCTTTTTTCCGTGTGGCCTTTGACCTTGACTTTTTATGTGTTTCCTAGCTCCGACTTTTGTGCCACTTGTCTTAAAACGTCCAACTTATTTTTCTTACTAGATCGCCTATCATATCGACATTTATTCTTCAGGTTCTACCGCGGCATCGGTTGTCGCGGCCTCCAAAGTGATTCCATGGGTGCTTATCTATATTCTAGCTTTGGTTTCCAACATCCATCATCTTGTTTGGCAACTCCTGTGATTTAGTTTCATGTCTAAGAAAGAAAACCATCAAATGCATCTCTTTTATGCCAAAAATAGATAAATTCATGAAATCGATGTTGAGATGCTAGAATATAAAAAATACTCGGAATTTTCTAATATTATACTTAATTATGTTCTTTATTGGCAATAATTGATTGGGAGAATGATATAAAAATTAGGAATTTTAAGCACTCATCACACCCTAAACTCGAACTATTATTTATCCTCAAGCAATGCAAAAGATAAAATTAAGTAAGGAATTTTAAAGCAATATACCGTTCTGCCTGCCGCGATAGAATTCCTTTCTTTACTCGACCTCTTCTTGGTTCTAGGAATTCCTCGAAACTGGAATATGAGTCTGATGAAGGTATAGAGCAGCAGTTGCAGTGCCAGCTATAGAACCTGAGCTGTTAGGAAGTTAGTGTGTTAGTTGTGTAACCATAAGCAGTTAGGGTTATTAGGTTCTTTTGTATTCTATGCGTATAAATAAGGGAGTATTGTAAGCTAGTTTTGCATGATTCAATATATGTTTTCTTGAGGTTTTCAACATGGTATCTTTCGCCGAACGGTTCTAGAGGGTTTTTCTGCGGTTTCCTTAGCTTCCGCTTCTGCATTTTTCTCTATGTTGTTTGTTTTTCAGTTTCTTCTCTTTCTCGGTGGAGATGGCGTTCACTAACAAGAAGATCAATGTGGTCTTGGATGAGTTTAACTTTCTTCTTTGGAAACAAAAAGTTCTTCTTAATGTTCGCAGTCATCGTCTTGAGAAACTGATGACTGGTTCACTGAAGCCTCCTCCTGAGACGGTGACTGGGTCTGATGGTTCAGAGGTTGTCAATGAGAAGTATGGGGACTTTGTTGCGCAAGATAGCGCTCTTGCTTCTTGGCTACTCTCGACCATCAGCTCATCATTGTTGCCACAGTTTGTTGGGGCTAAGACAGCTGCTGATGTATGGAATACAGTGCAGAAGATATTTGCCTGTCGCTCTACAACCTCGGTGATAAGTCTTCACTACAAGTTACGAGCTCTGAAGAAAGGGGATGCAAGCACTAACATATATTTGACTCAAATTAAAGAAGTATGTGATGCCCTCGCCTCATGTTGGAATCTGGTTCCAGAAGTAGAGTATATTACGAGCATTCTAAATGGCTTGCCCAGAGAATATCGACCATGGATTGCTCTCATTACTGCCAGCAAAGGCTCTCACTCAGTGGATAGTGTGAGGTCCATGTTGATGGATGCTGAATATCAACTTGCTAGTTTTGGTAGTCAGCATGAAGATGGTGTGATGAGTGCTCATGTTGCTCAAACGTTTGGTGAGCATCCTGGTAGTTTTCGTGGTGGTTACTCCTCTAGGGGTTGAGCCAGTCCGGTTGGTTCTTTCTTGCAGTCTGGTAGGATTCCTGGTCGTGGAAGGGGACGAGTTAAATTTCATTGCCAGTTATGTGGGAAGTTGGGGCATCTTGTTGATAGTTGTTAGTATAGGTATGATCAAACATTTCCTGGTATTTCTTCTGGGTCGATAGGTCAAGTTGCTCCTTAGTTAGTTAATGCAAATCTTGGTATCCTTGATGATCCTTTGCTGCTTGAGAATGCGAGTCCGTCCACTCCCCAAGTTAATTTGTCTGCTTCTGGAAGCTCGTGGGTAGTTGATTCTGGTACCACGCATCATGTGACACCTGATTCTGCTAATATGTTTCATGCTTCCACCTACAATGGTCCAGGTAAACTTGCAGTTGGTAATGGAATTCAACTTCCTATTAGCAGTAAAGGTTCTTCTACTCTTAATACCAATTTCTCGTCTAAGAAACTCGTCTTGAATAAGATACTACATGTACCAAATATGACAAAGAATCTTCTTTCTGTGTCCAAGCTTGCTAGGGACAATGCAGTGTTTTTTGAATTCCATGCTCAAACTTGTTTGGTCCGAGATGAAGGTACTGGTGCTGTGTTGCTTCGAGGGCGTGAGTGTGATGGGTTGTACAAATTTGATGCTGAAACTGATCAGTCAAGTGATTGTGCTGAGGCTAATTTCACAGGAATGGATTCTAGTGCTTATGAGTTGTGGCATCGACGTGTAGGCTATCCTAGTCATGACAGTTTACTTCAAATTTGTAACATTGTGGATGTAAATCTTGTGAAGCATATTAATAAAACTACTTTGCCTATCTGTGTTGCGTGTCGAATGGGCAAAAGCCATAAAATGCCATTTTCTTCTTCTCAATCACAGTATAATGAACCATTTCAATTAGTATATACTGATTTGTGGGGACCTTCCCACATTGCCTCTAATGGCTATAGGTATTATATATCTTTTGTCGATGCCTGTACAAGACAAACTTGGCTCTATCTGCTGCAGGATAAGTCACAGGCGGATGAGATAGTTCAAGTGTTTTAGAAAATGGTTTCTGTTCAGTTTGGGGGCACGATCAAAGAAATTCAAAGCGACTGGGGAGGTGAGTTTAGGAGAATGTCCAAACTCCTTGCTGCAGAAGGGGTGAATCATCGAATTACATGTCCACACACCTCTGAACAAAATGGTATCGTGGAGAGGAAACATCGACATATTATTGAGCTAGCTTTGGTTTTGCTAGCTCAAGCATCACTTCCTTTGCAATTCTGGGCGTATGCTGCATGTACTGCTGTGTACCTGATAAATAGGATGCCGACACAAGTCTTGTTGGGCAAATCTCCACTTGAGAATCTATTTAAAAAGTCACCAGATTATGCTAACATGAAGGTCTTTGGGTGTAGGAGCTTTCCTCACCTACGAGTGTTTCAGCAACATAAGTTGGATTTCCGTTCTCAACCATGCATGTTTCTTGGTTATAGCATGCAACATCGTGGGTTCTATTGCTTGGCACCTAGTGGTAAGGTTTACATCTCACACCATATTGTGTTTGATGAATTATTTTTCCTTTTGCAGCTCAGGAAGTTGGGAGTTCAGTGCCTGAGGCTGGTAGGTCGAATTCCAGTCCATCATTTCCTATGTTTTCACGACAAACTGGTCCTGAAAGGGGTGCGTCTGGAGTTGCTCCTAAACCACAAACTGATTCTGAGTTATATACTGCTCCTGAACCTGAAGGTAGACCTGAACCAAATGCTACTCCTGAGTCACGACATGTGCCTGAACCCGAAGTTCCTACTATGCCGCGCCAAGTGCTTGAACCAGAAGCTGCTGTCGAGCCACACCAAGTGCCTGCACCTGAAACTACTGTCGAACCACGCCAAGTGCCTGAGTCTGAAACTACTGCCGAACCACACCAAATGTTTGAGCCTGAAGAAGCTACTTCTGAGTCACAATGTGTACCTAAACCTGGAGTTGTTCCCGAGTCGCATCCTAATAATTCACAATATGAAACTGAAGGGGTTCCTGCTGCTACGAGTCCAGTATTGAGGTCTCATACAATGATCACACGCAACAGGAATGGCATATTCAAACCAAAATTGTATATGAGTGAGGGTGTAGAGGATGAAGTGGAACCAGTTACTATTCAGGAAGCGTTAGCCTCTCCTAAGTGGAAGGAAGCTGCGTTTGCTGAGTTTGATGCTCTTTGCAATAATGGAACCTAGTCCCTAGTGGAACTACCTGAGGGTCGAACACCGGTAGGGTGCAAGTGGATTTTTAAACTAAAAAGACATCCTGATGGCACCATACACAGACACAAGGCTCGATTGGTATCAAAAGGGTTCTCCCAAGTTCCTGGCCAGGACTTCCGAGACACTTTCAGCCTAGTGGTTAAGATTTCCACCTTAAATTTTGTGCTTTCTTTGGCTGTGTCAAAGAGATGGAATTTGAGGTAGATATGTATAACGCCTTCTTGAATGGTGACTTATTGGAAGATGTTTACATGGTTCAACCACCTGGGTTTGAGAAGGTTGCAGCAGATGGATCCAAGCTTGTTTGCAAGTTAAAAAAGGCTTTGTACGGGTTAAGGCAAGCCCCTAGAAACTGGTATGCTAAACTAAAGGGGTTCTTGTTGGAAGTTGGCTTTAAAGAGGCTCGGGCAGATGCATCATTGTTCATTCGTGGCAAGAAGGGTGTTCATATACTGATGTTAGTATATTTAGATGATATCATTATCACAGGAGAGTCAAGTGAAGAAATTGATGGGGTAGTGAGGCAGCTGGGAGATCGGTTCACTTTAAAAGATCTTGGTAGTTTGAATTTCTATTTGGGTATACAGGTTACCCGTAAAGAAGATTGCTTGCTTCTTATTCAAAGGAAATATATAGTTGAGTTACTACAACGAGAAAACATGTATGGTGCTGGTAGTGTTCCTACACCTATGGTCAGTTTGTCCAGATTAACAAAGGAGGTTGGTAGTCCTATACCTGATGCTAGGGAATATCGCAGCATTGTAGGTGCATTGTTATACCTGTGTCATACAAGGCCAGAAATTGTATTTTGTGCAAATAGGCTAGCTCAGTTTATGTATGATCCACGTGAGCAACACCTAGCTGCTATAAAAAGGGTGTTACGGTATTTGAATAGGACACTAGACCATGGGTTGGTGTTTACCCCAACATTGAGTAAAGAAGAGTTGGTGATTGGGGCCTTCGCTTATGCAGACTGGGGAGGAAGTTTTAAAGATCGAAGGTCGATAACTGGGTATGCTGTGTATCTAGGTGGCAATTTGGTGGCATGGAACTCGAAGAAACAAAAGACAGTTTCTCGGTCTACTACTGAAGCCGAGTATAGAAGCATTGCAGACGTTACTGCAAAAGTTACTTAGATTGTGGCTTTGCTCAAAGAACTAGGCTATGAACAACAAGCACTTCCAGTGGTATGGAATGATAATTCCAGTGCTGTAGCATTAAGCGCGAATCCTGTGTATCATGCACAAGCGAAACATGTAGAGTTGGACATACATTTTGTTCGAGAAAAGTTTGTTGCTGGGCATCTCCTTGTTAACTACATACCAGCAATGCATCAAGTAGTTGATGGGCTAACCAAGGCCCTTTCACGGTCTTACTTTCTTGAGTTTCGAAGAAAGATTCGGGTGTTTGATGATGAAGAACTTCGAGGAAGAAGAAGCAGGGAGAATGATGAAGATATAGAGCATCAGCTACAGTGCCAGCTATAGAACCTAAGCTGTTAGGAAGTTAATGTGTTAGTTGTGTAACCATAAGCAGTTAGGGTTATTAGGTTCTTCTGTATTCTATGTGTATAAATAAGGGAGTATTGTAAGCTAGTTTTGCGTGATTCAATATATGTTTTCTTGAGGTTTTCAACAGAGTCTTAGTGTGTGTGTGTAGCTGTGTTAAAGTTGATTTTCTAAGTTATAATCCTTCTTTTCTAGCTCAAGACTTCCGATTTAGATTTTTTTCTTGATTATTTTTCTTTCCTTCTCCCAAAATTGATATATAAATATATATATATTTCTATATACTTATACTGCTTGAGCCAATTTCGGGTACCTCAAGTATTTAGCTATTCTCACTAGAGCCAATTTCGGGAACCTCTAGGAAGTGGGAGAAACTTAAGTCCTAGAGCCATTCATGGGCACCTCTATGGACTAACAAGAGCCGATAATAAGCACCTCTAGTTTAAAAAATCTAAGACTAAGTCCTTATTGCTTGTCAAAGAAAAGAAAATTTAAAATTAACTAAGACTAACAGTGTTTAGGATGTTTTCAAGCTCATAGTATAATCCTAAGTATTAATCCTAAGAGACCTTTCTGATTTCAAGTCTGGTGAATGGTGCATACTGCTGCGGTGGCTGGAGAATATATTGTAAAGACAGAAATTAAGGCAGTAGTAGGATAATCCAAATACTTTCCATACATGACAGATATTTATAAGTTATAAAATAGGATCAATACTCCTCCAAACTCGAAGGATACATTGTCCTTAATGCATGTATCTGAACATAAGGCAACAATAAAAGACAAGATAAAAATTAGGAGTCAAGGAAAAGATAAACCAACATTTGTATGTTGCGTTTGGCCTCTTCTATATTCTGAGGGTCATCGGTTTGTGTGTAGTTTGTTGAGAAAGAAACTAAAAACTGCACTTGGAAAACAATAATGAAAAAGTATGAAATAAAATGGGATAGATGAAGTTTTAGGGACGCAAACCTTGGCCGTCACTTGCTTTTGGGAGTCAGCCACCATGGTCGTTTCTTAGATGGGACAATGAGCTTGATTTCATGACCGTTTTACGTGCTTCATTGTTTCTCATTCTTTATTGGTACCTAAATAATTTTAAAGAATATTAATAAAAATTATGGAAATAATAAAATTCTAAAAACTTAAATTGCGAAAATTTAAAATCTAATTCTTAAACTAAAACTAAAAATAATATTGTAATTCCTAAAACATAAAAATAAATTAAGGACAAAGAGATAAAATTTTAGGTTACTGCAGAAGTGTAATAAAATGCATCTTCGGCAGCAACCATCTTCTCCTTTTTGGATGAAGGAGAAATTGATGTCCCAATTGTTGTCTCATCATCATGTGGTTTATTTTGAATTTAATGTTGTTTAAGGGGTGTGCTGCCTCTGCAGAGTTTATTCAGGCAATCTGTTTCTGGATAGAAGTTAAACTCAGTTTTAGCTTTAATTCTTTGGCATTCATCTGGTTCGTTCTGATGCCTTAGAGTTTTAAACACATTGATCTTGACTTGTTGATCATTGACCTTTATGATCAAATCTCCTTTCTCGCAATCGATCAATGTTCTTCCTGTGGTTAGGAATGACCTTCCTAATATAATTGGCGCATGTTCATCTGCTTCACAATCAAGAATTAAGAAGTCAGTAGGAAAAATAAATTTATCCACTCTTACCAGAATATCTTCAATTTTTCCTTCTGGTTGCACGTAAGAGCGGTCTGCCAACTATAGCATCACTGTTGTTGGCTTTGCTTGCCCAATGCCTAGCTTCTGAAATACTAACTTAGGCATGAGATTTATGTTGAAGCCTAATTCACATAGTGTCTTCCCACGTTTTAATCACCGATAGCGCATGGTATTGTGAAACTACCAGGATCTTTTCATTTGGTTGTGGCCTTATTGTGTAGCATTGTCACAGATCCTTCTGTTGCGACAACTATTTCAAATTCCCCAATTTTTTCTCTTTCGGATATAATATCTTTAAGGAATTTGGCATAGTTGGGCATTTGCTTTATTGCCTCCACCAAATGTATGTTTATATGTACTCATTTAAGTATGTCCAAGAATTTCTCAAACTGGTACTCTTGTTTTTACTATTTCAACCTTTGCGGAAAAAGGTGGTGGTAAACGCAGATCCTCAATCTTTTCGTCGCACTATAATCTTATCTGTGGTGCGGCTATGACATCGTCTGCTGCGGTAGTGTCATCGACAGTGTCTGCTAGTTCCTTTGCCTTAGATGTTTCATTAGTAGATTCTTTTAGGGATACTGTTTCAGGGGTCTTACCTACTATTTGAGCAAGTATTTCAGGGTCCTTTAGTTATAATCCACTTCTGGTCGATATGGCTTTACATTTCTCATGAGGACCAATTCTAACGACTTCAGTATCGCTAGGGAGACCTCATATGGGTCTTCTTTTCATCCGTTATGCCATTTGTCCTACTGTAGTTTCTAGCGACTTCAGTATCACTAAGGGTCGTCGCAGCTACCTAGGCGGGGTTATGCCTTGTCGACAATTCAACAACTCATAGCTCGACAGAGCATTCTTGTATGTCTTTTTCCTTATCCCTAAGAAAAGAGAACTGTTGAAACCCACGTCTTGATGATACCTCCTGGCGTGAATCAAGGGTGAACAATAACCTAAGACATGCGTCTTGTTAGTCGTTGAAATCTTGGGCGGATTAGTAAATGCCCATGAGTAAAGACCGTATTTTCTCATTTCGTGAACCTACATCTCCCGATGCTAGGCAAATAGGTTTTTCTCACATACTTATCTTTCGAGCTCATATGCGAGAAGAGTAAATACCAAGAGAGAATAAACTATGAATTCTGAAATTGCATTAATAAGAACTAAACAAATTACAAACTTTCTTCCACAACTCCTCCATAAACTAACCTAAACCCCAATAGGGCGATGGAAGAAGTTAGGGTTTTTCTATGAAACTTGATTTCGAGATACTCTCCTCTCTACATAGGCTATGGTTTATATAGGCTTGGCCTAGGGTAAACCTTTTCAAAGTAGGAATACAACTTGGAGTAAAACACAAGTTAAGTACATAAATAAATGATGTTTATTTTATTTCTTAGTTTATTCCTATAAGGATTCTTTTTTCGCGTGACCTTTGACCTTGACTTTTCGTGTGTTTTCCTGCTCTGATTTCTATGCCACTTGTCTTAAAACGTCCGCCTTATTTTTCTCTTCAGATCTCCTATCATATCGACATTTGTTCTTTAGGTATTGCCGTGAAATCGGTTGTCGCGGCCTCCAAAGTGATGTCGTGGGTGCTTATCTACATTCCAGCTTTGGTTTCCAACATTCATCATCTTGTTTGGCAACTCCTGTGATTTAGTTTCCTGTCTAAGAAAGAAAACCATCAAATGCATCTGTTTTATGTCAAAAAATAGATGAATTCATGAAATCGATGTTGAGATGCTGGAATATAAAAAATACTCAGAATTATCTAATATTATACTTAATTATGTTCTTTATTGGCAATAATTGAGTGAGAAAATAATATAAAAATTAGGAATTTTAGGCACTAGGCACTCACTCATCAACCATCTTCCTCCAAACTCAACACTTTTTACCTTATTTTCCAGATCTCTTGATGAAGAAAACCCAATGACCTCACCTCCCTTACTTTCTGTAGAAACTCTCTTACCCCTTTGCTCTTTGTCCATAATTATCAAATTTATCAAAAAAAACCTATTATAAAATCACTTTTGGCCGAAGACAACCCAAGTTCAACTCTCAAACTATCCTAACACTCAACTCCAGGCTCAAACGTCGAAACCCAACGTTTTGGGTTAACCCGACACTCGAATCTAAAATCTGGGTTATTACTCCAATAACAACTAATAATCGTATTAACAATATTTATTACGTGTGTAAAAAAAATTAGAGTATAAAGTATATATTTTTATAAACTATATTTGTTAAGTTTAAATGTATATGCATGCTCATGCATATTAACTTTTAGGTGAGTATTTAAGAGTGTCAATATCAACTCGAGGTCCAAACGATGCTCAGACGTCGGAATTCAACGTTTCGAGTTAACCCGACACTCAGAATCGAAATTTGGGTTGTTACACCAATAACAACTAATAATCTTATTAACAATTTTTATTACGATTGTAAAAGAATTTTAGTGTATAAATTATATATTTTATAAACTATATTTGTTAAGTTTAAATATATATGCATGCTCACGCGTTTTAAGTTTTAGGTGATTATTTAAGAGTGTAAACATCAATTTTGTAAGAGAGAATTTTAGTTTGTTTTATTTTTTCTTTGTAAGAGAGAATTCTCAAAATTTGGATAAAAATTTTGTATGTTATTTGATAATTGGGTCTAAGATTTTAAAGGTTTCCTCCCAAGCTTGTTGCAAAAGCGGAAAATTTATAGTGAATTGGGAAATTTTTAGTTGGTAAGTTAAGATAGTGAATAAAAGATTTGCTTAGAAATTTGAATCACTCTAAAATTATTATGTTTATTTTTATTATTATTTTTCAATTCAAATCGCTCGAAAATTATATTTTTCACCACTTAACAATCAATTCGATTGAAGTATCGAGTTTAACACATTGTTACATATATTTTTATCTTAGTATTGATGGTATTTATCTTTCATCGACGACAATAATATTTATTTATCTATCATTTTTTGAATTGTTTAATTATGTTTTATTTTTTACATGATCTCATTTTAAGATTTAGGGATTAATTTGTGCACTTAAATAGTTTTATGAGAAATAACCGGTTAATGTAATTAATTTACTACTCCTCTTATAACTTTATTGTATTTCCATATTATTTAATAAAACTAGCTATTGTTATTTATAAAAAAAAAATATTATTTTTTCTTCGAGTACAAACCTCATTCCTTTGTTTGAATATATCAATCTTTGATTTTTTTATTATTTTTTTCGTGTCATTTTCATTGCATTAAAATGTATGTTGGATCATTATTAAATTTGGTTAACATACCATTTATATTCAACATGATAATTGATATTCATCTATTTTATTAATGTATTAAGTTAAAATACTATCTTATAATAAAAATTACATGCTTCAAAATATTTGCTTAATATATAAAAATGAGGGATAAACTATAAAATCAAGATTATTCTAACCAAGGACAAACAAAGAATTTCATATAACAAGTACAAATTACCAAGAACTTATATTAAAAATATAGATGACGCAAATAGAGAGTACGAAATTAGATTATTAATAAAAATATAAAAAAATATATAAAATATAAAAAAATTTATAGGGCCAACTGTCGTAATACTTCTTTAGGTCCGTCCCTGACTTTCACAAATATAGAGATTATCTATCACCTTCTAAAATCTTGATATAAAATATAATTTTATTGACTAAAAGCATGAGTGGAGCCATATAAAAAATGGGATGTCTCATGTTTATTTACACTTACAATTTTTTTAATTTTTTATATAATTTAAATAAAAAATAAAAATTTTAAATAAATTTTTAACTCAATCTCTAGTTAAAAATTTACTTGATGGAAAAATATAAAAATTGTTTTTTTTAATAAATGATAAACGTTGCATCTTAAGGCACTTTTTGTTTTTTTAATGAGTAAAGCTGATTTATTAACAAGGAGCCAAGTATATCAAAACGACAATTATACACAGCGAAAATAAAAAATAAAAAATAAATAAAATATAATAAATTTTTAAAATATGAAATGAGATAATATCAAAAATTAATTTAAAATGTTATTTTTAACAATTAATATTGATTAAATAAGTGAATTGATAAAAAAAAATTAAAATATAAAAATTTAATATGTATATAATCATGACTTCATTATTTTTCTTTCAGAAGGGTGGAGACACCCTTAAGTTAAAAAATAATAATTATATATCGAGTAGATACTGAATTTTATTCGGATCACTTTAATATTTTATTAAAAAAAATAAAGTTAATATTTACTATTGACGTTATATTTTAACAATAAATTATATTATAATATATGTTATAATATTTTATTTTATTAAACCCGCATCGATAATATAATTAATTGTTAAAATATTATATAAACACATATCGATGTTGAAGTTTATCTAAGGTTTTGTTCTTCCATGCTTTTGAAAAATGTTTTTTTTAAAGTGATTTTAAGTAGGTAGTAAATGAACTGAACGAATATAAATAAGAGTGTGTTTATGCTAGCTCGTTTAACTTCAACCGAATAAACAAACGAACAAGAACATAAACAAACACACATTTGCTTGTTCGTGTTCGTTCGTTAAGGATTGTAGCTTTGTTCATGTTCATTAGTTTAAATGATAAACGAACGTAAACGAACGAACATAAATAAACGAACATAAACGAATGTAAATGAACGAACGAACATAAATAAACGAACATAAACGAATGTAAATGAACGAACGAACATAAATAAACGAACATAAACGAACGAACATAAATAAACGAACATAAACGACATATATAATATGCTAAATATTTAATATTTTGAATTAATTTGATTAATTCAACTAATGAACTGATTTTAAACCGAATTAATAGATAATTAAAATACAAAAATTCTTAATTATTAGACAAAACCTAAAATTTAACTGATTAACCTTTTTTATTTTGGTTCGATTCGTTAACTCGATTTAACAAAAATAATGAACACCCCTAACCTATAACAAGGAAGTTTTTAAAGAGTCATAAAATAAGACTTCTCAACTCAAGTAACTCAAAATTTTTTGACTCAACTTACTTGATATAATGTTCACCCTTAAATATATGTGAATAAATTTAAACGAACATAAACGAACGAACATAAACGCATGAACATAAATGAATGAACATAAACAAACAGATTACCGAACGTTCACGAACATAAATAAACGAAAGAGCTCCTTGTTCGTGTTCGTTCGTTTGTTCAGTTTGTTCGTTTAATAAATAAACAGACATAAACGAACTTCCCGCCGAACAGTTCACGAACGGTTCATTGAACGTTCGATTCGTTTATAGCCCTAATTTTAAGATAAAAACAACTTTTCAAGTTAAATACATTTTTAAAAGCTAAAAATAAAATTTCCCTCTTTTAAGTTTATTTATTTTTTAAAATAAAATTATTCATTTATTTTCGTTTGTATCACTATTTTTTTATATTTTTAAAAAATATATAAAACAATTATTTTGTCTATATAAAAACATTTTTATGATAATATAAAATACTATTATTTAAATCAAATAATGTAAAAGTATTTTTTAAAACCACTAGCTAAAAATATTTTTCACTAGAATTTTTAAAAGCAATACAAAAATACGCTAAATTCAAGTAATAAATTGATTTGAGAAATCTTCAAGTATCAAATGGAGAAAATTACAAAGTTCAAGGACCATTTAACATATTAAGCGAACAATGACAATACGTAACTTTACATACAAAATAAATAAATAAATAAACCAGTGACTCGGTCCTCCATTTGCCATTTAGTTACTGAGTCGAAACTCGGAAATAAAATTCAAAAAACCTAGACACCTAACCAATTTTCCCGGAAAAACAAAACCAAACAGGAGGAAAAAAAATATCTGAAATTCGGTTCACATCTATCTTCTTCTTCCTCCTCTTTCTCTCCATACCATCATAGTGATTCATTCACAAACCATAAACGATGAACGAACAGTTCTTCTCAACCTTAAACAACAACCGAGAAATTCACCCTTCATTTCTTCCCGGAACTCATCATTCTCGCCATGCGACTGGCTGGAGATCTACTGCAACGTCGGTTCAGTAATAGAGCTTTACCTCAATGAGAAAAAACATCAATTCAACGATCCCGCCGTTGATTTGTGACGTCAAAAACCTCACTTACCTTGACCTAACCTTGAATTTCATCTCGGGAGAATTTCCGATTACGCTTTACAATTGTTCAAAGCTTCAGTTTTTACAACTTTCTCAAAACTATTTCATCGGCCAAATCCCTTCCGATATCGACAGATTATCCTCTTTGATCTCTCTTGATATCAGTGCCAATTTTTTTCAGGAATATCCCGCCGAGCATCGGGAAATTCTCAGTATTGCAAAGGCTGTACATGCGCCAAAACCTATTCAATGGGACATTTCCTAAGGAAATTGGTAATTTGTAAAATCTTGAAGAACTGGGTATGGCATATAATTCTTTCTTCCCCATGGAAATAACTTTGGAGTTTGCATTTTTGAAGAAATTAAAATATTTATGGATGAAGGAAACCAATTTGATCGGAGAAATCCCAGAAAATTTCAATAATCTTTCGAGTTTACGACAGTTTGATTTGTCTATAAACAATTTGGAAGGTCCGATTCTAAGGGCAACGATTGTTTATCTCTTTAAAAATCATCTTTCAAATGAAATTCCTAAAGAAATTCATGTGCTGGATTTGGTTGAAGTTGATCTTTTCTAGAATAATTTGACTGGTACAATTCCAGAAGGGTTCGGGAAGTTACAGTCTTTGCGTTTTCTCAACTTGTTTTTCGAATCAGTTGACTAGAG
The DNA here is from genome assembly GCA_035048815.1 of Abelmoschus esculentus. Taxonomy (NCBI): domain Eukaryota; kingdom Viridiplantae; phylum Streptophyta; class Magnoliopsida; order Malvales; family Malvaceae; genus Abelmoschus; species Abelmoschus esculentus. The sequence continues at coordinate 8,351,070 of JAUCBN010000013.1, read as the reverse complement.
AGTTGCCGGCGGGGATCGGTTCACTGCCTACGTTGAGAGATTTCAGGGTTTTCCAAAATAGGTTGAGCGGAATTTTTCCGCCGGAGTTTAGGGTTTATTCGAAGCTCGAAGCATTCGAGGTGTCGGAGAATCAATTCCACGGGGAATTATCAGGAAATTTGTGTGCCGGTGGTGTTTTACAAGGACTGGTTGCTCATAGGAACAAGCTCGAAGGTGAAATACCCAGATCGCTCAGGGATTGTTGGAGTTTGCTCACTCTTCAACTTCAGAACAATAATTTTTTCGGCGAGATTCCATCCAGTTTATGGAGAAGTTTCAATTTGTCGGGTTTGATGTTAAGTAACAACTCATTTTTCGGCGAATTACCGACCGAAGTTGCGTGGAACATGTCGAGGACCGAAATCAGTGATAACAAATTCTCCGGCGAAATCCTCATCGGAACCTTTTCATGGTCGAATCTAGTCATCTTTAAATCCAACAACAATATGTTTTTCCGGTGTAATCCCGAACGAGATAACAAATCTTTCTAAACTCATCACTCTACTTCTCGACGACAATGAATTTACCGGTGAACTTCCATCGGAAATCATCTCATGGGAATCATTGAATACAATCAATGTCTCCCATAACAAGCTCTCGGGTCAAATCCCAGCTGCAATCGGATCTTTCCCGAATTTGATCAACTTGGATTTGTCCGAAAACCGATTCACCGAAGAAATTCCTCGCCGCATTGGCAATTTGAGGCTAACTTCACTCAATTTATCATCAAATCAACTTTACGGGAAAATCCCAGAACAATTTTATAATCTTGCATATGAAAATAGTTTCTTAAACAATTTGGATCTATGCGCCGATGATCTGAAAGTAAGGCTTTGAGATCGCAATTCTGTCTCGAAACTTAACTAGCCGAATAAATCATCATCGAAATATGTTACAGTGATCATATCACTTGCAATTTTTGTTTCTTTGGTTATGTTTCTAACAGTTTTCTTCATTATTAGAGACTACAAGAAGAAGAGTTCACAAATACTTAGAGACATGGAAATTGACCTAATTCCAAAGATTAAATTTTAGAGAATGTAACATATTGTCGAATTTGGTAGACGATAATCTCGTTGGAATTGGCGGCTTGGGGAAGGTCTATCGGATCAAACTCGACCATTTGGGTGAATTGGTTGCGGTGAAGAAAATTGGAAACTGTAAGAAACTGGATGTCAAGCTTGAGCAAGAGTTTCTGGAAGAAGTTGAAATTCTGGGAAGAATTCGCCATGACAACATAGTGAAGCTGTTGTGTTGTCAAGCTTTTGGTGTAACATAAGGGGTACAAATGTCTTGATTCAGAGGGTAGAATTTTTATTTTCAGGCATGTGATTTTTGATGAAAATCAGTTTCCTTTCTTCTCTACAAAGTCTGCTGGGTCAGATGATCAAGGAAATATGCCTTTCTTTACTTCTTCATGTATTCCTATTTTAGAAAAGAATACAGAACAAGGGAAGATATGTTTTGATGACTAACATGTACCCCTAGAACAAGAGGATATTTTGGAACAACCAGCTATGATGGTTTCAAATGAGGATGCTAAAAATTTGATGAGATCAATTGCAGACATAAATGCAACAACACCTGCAACTGTTTTTTTAGCAAGTCCTGCTTTATCACATATGAACACACCTTATAGTCTTGAAATACCTGTGTATTCGTCTTCTACAGCACATGATAACTTGAGAGAAACACCCTAAACCTCTCAAGGTACATCTTCACCTATGACTTCTTGTCATGCATCTTCTACTGCAAATAATGATGTTCTCAAAGAGAATGTTGTTCTACCTTCCAATTTGAGTGATGGTTCAAGGTTAGTTTCTTCCAATGATCTACAAGGTTCATCACTTCATGAGTAAGGTGAAGGAGAAAGTGATATGGGCGATGTTTTACCTATCATGGGTGATATATTGCTATCAAGACAAGTACCAGTTGTTAATGAAGGAAATAAACATAGTATGATAATTCGAACTAAAAATGAAATTCGAAAGCCAAAAGTATATCGTATAACTTGTTCTACAGCACATTTAGTGCAAGAACCCACCACAATTAAAGAAGCTTTGCAGTATGAGAATTGGAAAGTTGCTGCTCAGGCTGAATATGATGCTTTAATAAAGAATAACACCTGGACTCTTGTGCCTCTGCCATTGAATAGGAAAGCCGTTAATTGCAAGTGGATTTTTAGAATTAAACAAAGGGTTGATGGATCAGTAGAAAAGTATAAGGTGAGATTAGTAGCAAAAGGTTATTTAAAAGAGGTAGGTATTGATTTTCATGAGATTTTTAGTCCAGTTGTGAAACCAGTGACAGTAAGGGCTATTATTTCACTTGTAGTATGAAGAGGTTGGAATTTAAAACAAATAGATATAAATAATACTTTTTTGAATGATGTTATTACTGAAGAAGTATATATGACTCAGCCACCAGGGTATGAACAAGGGAAAGGTCAAAAATTCGTATGCAAGCTTAAAAAAGCCATCTATAGTTTAAAACAAGCTCCCAGATCTTGGTTTGAAAAGTTAAAAGGGTATCTACAGTTTGAAGGTTTTGTTTTAACGAAATCTGATGCATCTTTGTTTGTTAGAAAGCATGAGCAACTAGTTATCTATGTGTTGTGTTTATGTAGATGACATTATCCTAACAAAGGAACAGTGAAGAACAAGTACAACATGTTGTTGACAAGTTGAATCAAACTTTTTGTTGAAAGATCTCGAAAGGTTGAATTATTTTTTAGAGATTGAAGTTTATTATAATGATCAAGTAGTTTTTCTTTGTCAACTAGTAAAAAGAATTTTGAGGTATCTTAGTGGGACTTTAGATTTTGGTTTAAAGTTTGTTTCCTCACCCACATTGTCTATTGAAGGACATGCTGATACAAATTGGGGAGCTGACAGTGATGATCGAAGGTCTACTATAAGATTTTGTATCTATTTGGGAAATAATCTTGTCTCTTGAGGTTCTAAAAAGTAATCGGTAGTATTTCATTTTACTGCTGAAGCTGAATATGGGAGTGTTATGTGTGCTACTAGTGAAATAATCTGGCTTGAAGCTTTTTTGCGTGAAATAGGACTTAATGAAGAAAAGAAAACTATTCTTTGGTGTGATAATTTCAGTGCAGTTGCTTTATCAGCAAATCCAATTATGCATTCTAAGTTTAAGCATGTAGAATTGAATTTATATTTTGTTTGGGAAAGAGTAACAGCTGATCAACTCAGTGTGAATGAAGTTCCTGTTTTTGAACAAGTTGCAGATATCATGACCAAAGCCTTGTCTGCCCCTGCTTTTATCAGACATAGAACTAAGCTATTTGTGGTGTCTATGTCATCTTTATGATTTTGTTTACTTCTTGTTGGTTTGTTTTGCGGATGTTTTTTGATATTTGCTTGTTCTGTTTTCTTGTTATGTTGTTTTTCTTGCTGGTTATCTGGTTTTCTAGGATCTTGGAAATATGTTTTGTTATGGGAATGTTAGTGTATTAAGTAATGAGTGCAGATAGGTTTGTTTGTACTGCATCATTACCCTTAGATCATATTGGAGTTTGTTCAATACAGTTAGGAAATTCTGTTAGTCATTTGTTATGATAACTTACTCCAAATCTGATCCTAACACTTGTATAAATAAGTTCGACTTCATTTGAAGATATTTCAGCTTAATTCAATAAAAATTGAGAGTATCGTCTCTCTTTCAGATAAACAAAATTCTATCATGAGTATATGGAGAATCAAAGCCTTGATAAATGGATTCACCGGAGTAAAGGGTCGGGGTCGTTTTTGAGTCACCGTGTTGTTCTGAGTTGGTTGATGAGGTTGAAAATTGCTATCAGAGCTGCACAGGGACTATGTTACATGCACCATGAATATCCGACACCGATCATCCACCGCGATGTCAAGTCGAGTAATATTTTGTTAGACAGTGAATTCAATGCCAAAATTGCAGATTTCGGACTTGCAAAAATGTTAGCCCGACATGCAAGTTCTCACACAATGTCTAAAGTTGTAGGATCTTTTGGCTACCTTGCCCTAGGTAATGTCAGACCGCCTCAAGGCTTAAACTAGAGATGGAGTCGGGATTTGAGATGACAAAATATAAATCTTTAAAGTAAAATAAGAATTAGGGGTTTAGTCCTATCACTACCTTAAACCTTATTGAAAAAATAGAACATCCTTTCCTAACACTAAATTTTCATATGTGTATCAGAGTATGCCTATACGACGAAAATCGATACGAAGGTCGACGTCTACAATTTCGGTGTAGTACTTCTTGAATTGGTGACCGAAAGAGAAGCCAACAACGTGAATAAGAGTATGGGTCTAGTGCAATGGGCACTATGATGTGCGTTGTATAAGCGCAATTTGAGTGCAAGTATACACATCGTCAAGTAATAAAATGATACGTATATCGTGTATCGTCTCTATAGGGATTGGTATACTTAATATGTCTTCCTTTGTTCCCTTGCTCCTGAAAATAAAATAAGAACACAAATAAATTGATTTGTTTTATCTAACTAAATAATTAAATTACAAAACATAAAATAAAAAGGTTAAGAACGATTATAGAGAAAGTGGGTAGGATCCAGTTGCATCAATTAGTGGATTCAATTGATTTTCTTCTTGTCCAGTGCAATCACACAACACTACTTCGACAGTACTGCAGATACCGTCTCAGCAATGTTGGTGCTCCTTTGCCGCGACAATCTCTTGCTCTTGGGCAGAGGTATCAAAGTTCAACAAAGTGTCCGTAAGTGACTCAGCTCATCTCTGAGTCAGAGTGCTGTTGATGACCAGTCCTTGACGATACCTCTCAGCGTAAATCAAAGATAACCACCAACACCTCTTTTAGCTGCTGAAACTCTTAACCTATCTCCCGTTGCCTATAAAAGAGTATAGGCCGAGTTAGTGTCTATAACACCGCACTTATCCCTTTCGTGAATCTACACCTCTCGATGCTAGATAAATAGATTACTTGCAAACTTCCCTCTCGGGCTTGGATACAAGAACAAGGAATGACAATAGGATAAGTAAATTTTGATTTTATTATTGTATAAGAACAAAAATACAAGAATCAATCTCCTCTCACTAATATCGACAACCTTCACCTATTCTTAAGAAGTTTAGAATATATTGTCGTTAAGTAAAATTCTTAGGGAGAAGGGTTGGCTCAAAGGGAAAAGGGTTTCTCTCTAAGTCGTCTCTCTCTAAATCGTCTCTCCTAGATAATGTGGCTGGCTACGGTATTTATAGTCTTAACCTAGGGCAAACCTTTCCTAAATAGACTTCAACTTGGAGTAGGGAACAAGTCTTCTTCAAGGAATCTGATATTTCCAAGTTTGCCGCCTTCTAGAAGGGTTTTCCTGCTTGGTCTTTAAATTGGGCTTTTAGCACGCTAGTCTGGTCCAATTAGTGCGCTGCATCTTCCAGAATATTCTTTATATTTTTATCTTTCATCGCGCCTCCATTGTTGGTGCTGCCACACTGGATTCTGTCGCGGCCTTGCTATTGCCTCGACCGTAATACTGTTTCTCTACCGCTTTTGCTCTGGATATTCCTATATGTACAGAATATGTAAAAATATCTGCATTCTCTATAAATATTGACTTTGTAAGTGATGATAATGGAATATCCAATACTTGAGCAAAGAGTTCATAATTCGGTTCAAGTTGGTGTATAATAGATGCATAAAGTACCATGGGAAGGGTAGTAAATAACTGCCTTTTAGGCACTCATCAAATACCCCCAAACTCGAACTATTGCTTGTCCTCAACCAATTCCAATCATCAAATTGTCGAACCTTACTCCCTTTTGGTCTTAATTTTCCATCTATTTTCCCCACCATGATCATGTTTATCTCTCTGTTTTAGCCATTAGTTTACCCAAGGACTTTTACTAAGAAACAAGCTATAGGGCTAGGTGAGTGTGTGTGTTTAATGAACAAGTTTGATTCAAGACTTTCTTAGATAAACTCTAAGTTCAAGACAAGTAGAATCTTGCACTAAAGCTGTCTCCTTAAAACAACAAGTCTTGAGCCAATTTCGGGCACCTCAAGTTATATGTTTTCTATTTTCTTCTTTTTCTTATTAACTACCTATTTAGCATACTAGAGCCAATTTCGGGCATCTCTAGCATAAAGGAGAGCAAAACTAGAGCCAGTGATAGGCACCTCTAGTTATTTTTCTAACAAGTTCTAAGTCTTTATCACCTAAGTTTATTAAAGAAACTCCTAAATCAAACAAGTCCAAAAAGTGTTTATTTTATTTCTAACCCTAAATCAAGCTTCTAAGTTTTATTCTCTGAGTATCTTATGGTTATCCCTTCAAAACAGAACTTGGCCATGGTAAGAAGAAAAATTTCTATAGCTTTAAAGGAGTAAACTAAAGCAAAGCTGACATAGGGCAGTGCAAGATTACAAAAAGAAATTCAAGAGAAGAGAATATTGTAAAAAAATTTCAGAAAAAATTTACTCCCTTTTATGGTAATGCCTCGGTAGTGGGTAGCCTCGGTAGTGTTTCTGCACCTATAATCTCCCCCAAACTCAAACCGAGCATTATCTTCAATGCTCAAAATATACAGCATGTAAAAGAAAACAAGGATAATAAAACAACAAGAATTAGAGAGATTCTGATTGTGATTTAGAAGAGCTGCTGGAAATAGTTGCCCTCCTAGGTATTCCTACCGATGCTTTAATTCGTGATCTTTTTCCTGGTGATTGCTATGTTTTTGCCTACCGGGGCGGCTGTACTCTGGTGGGCGTTTGTTTTTGTAGTGGGGCCGTGACTTCATCTCCTTCTTCTTCTTCGTCTGAATGCATCAGCTCTATTTCTCCCTTTGCCTCGGCAATTGGTATTCGATCTTGGGTATGCGATGAGCTTTTATGGACATACTCATCAATTTGTCGAGAAAGACTATCTCCAGAGAAACTGCCAATATGGATCTGTTGTGGCAGTGGCTTGGGCATGGTCAGGTGCTTATGTCGTATACTGCGCTATGGCCGTATAGTCGATAGTGAATTGTTGAGGTGTTTCCTGCACTGGGTCTGCTTGGGTGATCTGTATCACTCTGTGGAAGAATTCTTTTGTCCAGCCTTGCCTTTGTGTTGTGTATTCATCGGTTTCTTCTATAGGGACACCTGCAGCAATGCATAGAGCAGAGATTAAACTAGGGAAATATAATGGACCTCGTTCTTTCTTACCGCAATCATAGATTTCTTGAAGAATGATCTCTCCAACATTGATGGTCCTTTTGTTGATGATTGAATGAATGAGCAACAATCTTTTTCTATCAACTGTGCTATTGTGAGAGGTGGGCATGAGGCGTCGCTTGACAAACGTGCACCGAAGCTTGGCTTCGAGTTTAAGGCTAAGCCTTGTTACACAACTCTTATGGGCACCGGTTTCCCATTGAGTATTGTCGTAGCAAAGTTCGTCCTAAATAGCCTCGTACTCCTCGATATTTGCTACAAATTCACCATGTTCATCACGTATGAGGATAACGTTGTAGTAATCGTTGATTGTCTCGGCATCAAGCTTTACAGGCTTACCCCGACAGTAGACGAACAACGTGTCCTTGTTCGGGCAGTGCACATAGAATTATCTTATAATTGTGGCATTTTCTATGGGAGGTTGGAGGTAAAATTTTTCCCAATCTTGGTCTTCAATTCTATCGAACAAGAATTGGTCGATGCCGTAGTTTTCTTCAATAGTGTGCTGGAATCCTTGTTCCTCTCATAACTGTCGTGTAACAAAAGATCTTTGGAAACGTTCTGCTACGTTACTGTTGGCAAATCGTCGGTATGCTGCCATGGATGATTTAAATGTTGATGAGATATTCTTTGAAAATAGCTATAAGAATGTGAGTATGAATGCAAAGAGTTCTGAAAAGTTCAAGATATAGTGAGAGTAAGATTGTTCAAGAAAGTGAAGATAACAAGAATGCAAAGGTAAATAATGCACAACAATGAGTCTACTTATATTGGCTATAAAAATATAATTGTTAAAAATACTAGCCGTTAGGCATTTACTGCCTTATTGCACAGTTCTGCCACGACGGGTTTCTCGACAGAGAGCCGTTACGCTGTTTCTACCCGTTAGGAATTCTACGGCTCTAACACAGTGCACTGCCGCGGCAGCAGACTTCCTGTTGTGGCCTAATTTTTCCTGCATTCATAGCTTTATTTCTTCTAAAAAAATACTGATAATAAAACAAAATAATACTTGAAAATAAAACATAGTAACATGAAATTCTAAAAATAACAAAATACTGAAAATAATAATAACCTAATCCTATAAATAATTAAAATTGAAGGGAAGATATTATGTTACTTTTGGAGTGCATGTGAATGCATCTCCCACTTTCGTTATCTCTTTCTGGCCCGTATCTGTCTTCATGAGTTGGCCAGTCCCTTCGGTGCATTCGGCTTCTCCTTTGGTTTTATTCTTTTACCGAACAGTCTGCCGAGCGTGCTGCCCAGGCAAGATGTTTTAGTACCCTTATTCGGTGTATGGAGAGCCTTACATTCTGCTGGAGCGTCTGAATTTGTAAGATTTTGGAAAGCGTTCAACTTGACTTGTTGATCATTTATACGCATTGTGAGCTAGCCATTTTCCACATCGATGATGGTGCGTCCAGTAGCAAGGAAAGGTCATCCCAATATGATCGGTGCATTATCGTCGGCTTCACAGTCAAGGACAAGAAAGTCGGCAGGAAATATGAACTTGTCAACTTTCACCAGAATGTCCTCAATTTTGCCTTCAGGATGGACATAAGACCGATCTGCAAGTTGGAGCAGTACTGTTGTTGGTTTTGCCCGTCCAATTCCAAGTTTCTGAAAAACTGATTTGGGCATTAAGTTGATGCTTGCTCCCAAGTCATATAGGGCCTTTCCTTTATAACCATCCCCAATCGCACAAGGAATTGTGAAGCATCCATGATCTTTTAGTTTGGGTGGCATGTGATTATGCAGCATGGCCATGCAACCTTCAGTGGCTGCTACCGTTTCAAATTCTCCTAACCTTCATCGTTTGGATACTATGTCCTTTAAGAACTTGGCATAGTTAGGCATTTGTTTAATAGCCTCAACTAGTGGCAAGTTGATATGGATATGCTTCAATATGTCTAGAAACTTCTGAAATTGGTAGTCCTGTTTCTGCTTCTTTAGCCTCTATGGAAAAGGAGGTGGTGGTATGATATCTTCCAGGTTTCCTTGGATATTGAGTTTAATACCTGGGTTGAACTTATCTGCAGCTGCCTCGGTAGGTGGTTCTGGTTCTGCTGGTCTTGTTGCCTTGACAGTGCTGTTGACAGGGTCCTGCTCAGCTTTTGAGTCCTCATGATGTTGCTTTTCTTGTTGGACTTTATCGTCTGAGGTCCCTTCTTTATTTTTCAATTGTAGGCCACTTCTGGTTGTGATTACCTTACATTGCTCGTGGCCTAACACCTTAGCAACTTCAGTATTGCTTGGTAAACCCTCTAATGGTCGAGTGTTTTGTCGTTGGGCAAATTGACCAACCTGGGTTTTTAGAGATTTTATTGAGGCCTCCTGGTTCTGCAGTCTCATCTCAGTTCGGTTCATGAAGTCATCAGTACGCTTCATGAAGTGGTTATTCTCCATCATGTAAGCATCAGTCTTTTTCATGAAAGCTGTGAGAGAATCTGCCAATACATTTAGAGACTACTGCTGGTGTACCTGCTACTGTGGCATGGGCTACTGAGTGTTCTGCTACGGCAGGTTCTGGCTTGATGCTAGAATCCAGGGGCTTGATTAATTGGATTCAAGGCATTATTAGGGTTACTCCATGAGAAGTTCGGATGCCTTTTCCAAGATGAGTTATAATTGTTGGACATCATTGGATTGTTTCTGTTATAGTTTCCAACATATAGGTTTGTCTCCTCATCTGGCATGTAGCCCGATGATTTAACTGTCTTAACCTCATGTACGCTTCTTTAGGTTTGCATATTCTGAACCATTTTGGTCAAAGAAGCCAATTGTGCTGCCACTGAACTTGATGTATCTAATTCATGGGCTGTGGCATGACGTCTCATTCCTTCTCGCCTTGATGTAGGAAATTGGAAATCGTTCCTTGCGAGTTTGTTCAGAATTTCAATGGCTTCCGCGGGTGCTCTATCTAAAAGTTTCCCATTTGTGGAAGCATCTAGCATCATCCATGTTGAAGCATTAGTAGCATTATAGAACATGGAGACTTGCGTCCACAAGGGAAAAACATGTAGTGAGCATTTGTTTAATAGTTCTCTGTAACATTCTCATGCCTCATACATCGGTTCATCTTCGTCTTGCCGAAATGATGCGATTTAATTACGGATATGATCATAGAGATTTGTCGGATTGAACCTTGTAATGAATTCTCGGCAGAGTTCCTCCCAAGATCCTATGGATCCTGCTGGGATACCATTCAGCTAGGTCTTCGCCCTATCCCTCAATGAATAAGGGAACAACTTTAATCGCAGAATATCTTCATGGACTCTTTGAATCTTGAAAGAGTTGCACACTTCCATGAAGGATTTAAGATGCTGCCTTGAATCTTCAGTAGCAGAACCACTAGACTGTCCAATTGTGTTCAACATGTTGAACGTCACTGGTTTGAGCTCAAAGTGAGTTGCTTCGATTTCAGGTGTGACTATGCCAGGGTTGAGTCCGTTTAAATCTTCCACTAGATAGTCTCTAACAGTGGGCTGCCTCGATAATGGTTGCGGCAGTGGCTGTTGCGGTATTGCTGGCGACAGTACATTATGATCAACAGGTGGGATTTGTCCTCTAGGTGGATTGTCCATGACTTGGAACAGATTGCGTCTTAGATTATGTCTTGTTCGTTCAATCTCAGGATCCAACTCGTACTATGGTCCACTCGGGTTTGCCCTGGTCATAAACCAAATAAATTAAAGTTAATAATAAAAAATTAAAATAAATAAAATAAAGTTAAAATTAGATAAAGGATAGTTAAAGAGAAAGAAAATAAAGAAAACAAAATTTAGTTACCAAACCCCGGCAACGGCGCCAAAAACTTAATATGCGTGGTATAAGCGCAATTTGAGTGCAAGTATACACGTCGTCAAGTAATAAAATGATATGTATATCGTGTATCGTCTCCACAGGGATTGGTATACTTAATATTTCTTCCTTTGTTCCCTTGCTCCTGAAAATAAAATAAGAACACAAATAAGTTGATTTGTTTTATCTAACTAAATAATTAAATAACAAAACATAAAATAAAAAGGTTGAGAACGATTATAGAGAAAGTGGGTAGGATCCAGTTGCATCAATTAGTGGATTCAATTGATCTTCTTCTTGTCCAGTGCAATCACACAACACTGCTTCGACAGTACTGCAGATACCGCCTCGGCAACGTTGGTGCTCCTTTGCCGCGACAATCTCTTGCTCTTGGGCAGAGGTATCAAAGTTCAACAAAGTGTCCTTAAGTGACTCAGCTCATCTCTGAGTCAGAGTGCTGTTGATGACCAGTCCTTGACGATACCTCTTGGCATAAATCAAAGATAACCACCAACCAATCCAACACTTCTTTTAGCTGCTGAAACTCTTAACCTATCTCCCGGTGCCTCCAAAAGAGTATAGGCCAAGTTAGTGTCTACAATATCACACTTATCCCTTTCGTGAATCTAGACCTCTCGATGCTAGATAAATAGATTACTTGCAAACTTCTCTCTCGGGCTTGGATACAAGAATAAAGAATGACAATAGGATAAGCAAACTTTGATTTTATTATTGCATAAGAACAAAAATACAAGAATCAATCTCCTCTCACTAATATCGACAACCTTCACCTATCCCTAAGAAGTTTAGAACATATTATCGTTAAGTACAATTCTTAGGGAGAAGGGTTGGCTCAAAGGGAAAAGGGTTTCTCTCTAAACCGTCTCTCTCTAAATCGGCTCTCCTAGACAATGTTGTTGGCTAGGGTATTTATAGTCTTCACCTAGGGCAAACCTTTCCTAAATAGACTTCAACTTGGAGTAGGGAACAAGTCTTCTTTAAGGAATCTGATATTTCCAAATTTGCCGCCTTCTAGAAGGATTTTTCCTGCTTGATCTTTGAATTGGGATTTTAGCACGCTAGCCTGGTCCAATTGGTGTGCTACATCTTCCAGAATATTCTTTATATTTTTATCTTTCATCGCGCCTCCATTGTTGGTGCTGCCACACTGGATTCTGCCGCGACCTTTCTACTACCTCGGCCGCAACACTGTTTCTCTGCCGCTTCTTCTCTGGATATTCCTGCATGTACAGAATATGTAAAAATATCTGCATTCTCTATAAATATTGACTTTTTAAGTGATGATAATGGAATATCCGATACTTGAGCAAAGAGTTCATAATTCGTTTCAAGTTGGTGTATAATAGATGCATAAAGTACCATGGGAAAGGTAGTAAATAACTGACTTTTAGGCACTCATCACACTACAACACTCATTTGAAGACGAGTCCATAGTCGAAATACTTGATCCAGAAGTAAAAGAATCCTCTTGCTTGGAAGAAATGGTAATGGTATACAAGGTAGAGATTGTTTGTACACGTCCATCGCCTTCGACAAGGCCTTCGATGAAGGAAGTTTTGCATGTACTCCGAAGCTGGTGTCCAGAGGAAGGTTAGGAAGCCAAGAAAGTGGGAAGTGAATTCGACGTTACGATACTCCTTGGTGGTGCCGGTGGCACTTACTTTCTCGGCTACCGATCTGAAGAAGGCGGCAACAAAGCTTACGATGTGTGATATGTTTGGTCCCCGAGGGAGCCAAAGACAAGTTCTACACTTACTTTTCCAGCTTTGCTCGTTATATCTACATGGACTTGGGATCTCTCTCGGCTAGGGATCTCTCTCGGCTACATGTACACAAGAAGTAATTGTCGAGTGTTATGTGCTAACCGAACATATTTGATTTTTGAGTATTTGATGGATTTGTGTAAAAGAAATTCATGTTAAGAAAGTTGATGAATATTGTTTTTTTTTTCACGTTAAATTTTATAAAATTCAAATCGAATTGTTTGAGTTTTTTTTTCAAATTTAATTATATATATATCATTATGATATTGAACACCATTTTGTAACCATATATGTCATACATACACATACACACACCACACATACACTTTTTTGTATTTATAAAATTTAAGTTAAATTATTTTTTTAATTTAATTATAAATATTTATAATGATATAGTATTGATCGACTTGATTTTGTATATTTATTCGTATTATTTCACAATTATGAGTAATATTTATAACACATTTATAATAATTTTTCTTCATCAAAGAACATTGAATAAAACATACAATTAAGAGATCAAACTATAAAAATACTTTAAAAATAAAATTAAAGATTTTTTTCATGAAAAAGGTTGGATAATAATAATATATGCATTATAGCCTTGCTTGGCACGAAAAAAAAACTTGCAAAATATTAATGAGTAGAAACGTAAAAATATGAAGAGAAAAAATATTTTTCCCCATTGATGTGTTAAGAATGAATAAATTTTTTTCCCACTAGAAATTAGCTTACTTTCTATGATTCCCTTTTCTTTCTTTCTTTCCCCTTCCTCTCTCCATAATCTCCTTTCCATCATTCCATTAAAATCTATTTCCGATGTTTTCACTTGGTCAAACAGATAGGAGGAGACTTATGTAACTCAAAAACTGGATAGAGTTCTAGTCAATCCTGTCTTAGCCGACTTATACGTGAAATTTCAAGCTCTTGGAGTATGAGATCACAATCCAGCTATTGTATGGAGCTGCAAAGAAAATCCTATCAACAAACTGAGGCCTTTCAAAATTTTTAATTTCTGCGTACTTCCAGATTTTGAGAAGATTGTTAGTGAATCTTGGAAGCAGCCAATGAATAGTGATCCTATACAGGTGTTAGGTAAAGTAAAGAGACTTAAACCTCGTTTGTAAAAGTTGAATAGAGATCACTGTGCTAATATTTTTGCTCAAATTCAAAAAAAGAGATCCTAGTTGGAAGCACCAGGTTCTTGGTTCTGGATATGATATTGGTTAAGAGAAGTTGCAAGAAGAGTTAGCTACCATTGAAAAGGCAGAGTTGTTGTTCTACCAACAGAAAGATAAGATTATTTAGCTTCAAGACAGTGATCAGGGGATAAAATTCTTTCATTCTGCAGTTGCTACAAAAAAAAAAGAAGCACAATTCAAATGTTGCTGAATGATGAAGGCCAAAAAGATGGAGAGTTTTGATGGTATTGTTGAGGAATTGTTAGGCTTCTTCACTAAGCTGATTCGTACTAAGGATGAAGTTGTGTCTGACTGCAATGTTGATTTGTTAACGGAGCTTATCCTTTTTTTTCTAGAAATGAGGGTTACAATCTTTGGACAAGGAAGGGATAGCCTCTCCCTGATAGGTTCACTTCAGGATTTTTTCCAGCAACCTGGACTATTGTTCTTTGCAGCAGTGAAATACTTCTTTAAATCTTTTGTTTATTTTTGCTTTTAATGTTACTGTAGTAGTTCTGGTACCTAAGCTCCCAAAGGTATCTAAGGCCAGGGCCAGGGAATTTAGACCAAAATTTTGTTTTTCAAAAGTGTATAAGACCATAACTAAAATTTTAGTGATTAAAGGTAGGAATATTATTGACAATACCTTGATAGCTAGCTGCTAGCCCAAGAGTTAATCAAAGGGTACGGAAGGAAGAACTTATCCCTTAGGTGTGGCTTAAAGGTGGACTTACAGAAGGCCTTTGACTCATTTAGTCAAGACTTTATACTAAATATATTAAAAGCCTTGACTGCTTACAAAGTTCAGAGAATGGATACAAGCTTATTTCATTAAAGCTAGGTAGGTACTCTATTTGTTTGAATGAAAACATGGTGTTTTTTTAAGGGGATGAGGTAAGTCAAACATGGCAACCCAATCGTCTACACACTACTTTTTATTTCGGAAAAACAAGAGTATGTAACTATTTTTTATTGGTTTATAAACTTCATTGCATCTCAATTATATGCTTCCATGCTCACAGACTAGGTTGCACCGATACGGATATAGGGACGGGGATAGGGACAGAAAACAACAATTTCTAAAATTACAGGGTACAGATACGACAAATATAAAATAAATTTTAATATATAATAAAAATTTATTAAATTTTATAATACACTAAAATTATAATTATATTAAAAAATAATTATAAGTATTTAATTCACTTTTAATAATTCTTAAATTACTTTTTTAAGGTTTATATTAAAAAATTATTAAAATAAATGATCAAACTTAACAAAATTTTAATTTTACATTTTAAATTAAGAAAAAAGTTAAATAATAAAATTAAAAATTTACATAATTAAAATAAGTTTACTCATGTCATTAATCTAATTTTTAATAATCTGTAAATACCATAGATAATAATCAAACAAACGATAATAAAAATAAAAAATTTAATTACCATTTTACAATTTTAAAAATTAATTAATCACCATAATTATAATTTAATAAAAAAATACCACAATCATTGATAAGTGCTAAACTCACTATCACTTTCTACACTCTTCATGGGCAATTATCATCAAATTTACACCTACTTGAATCAATGCATGTACTTAATATGATATATTTAGGGATTGTGTCATTGAAGATTATATTTGTAGAAAAAGGTGTACTTTACTGTATTTTCATATTTGTGCAGGAACAAGTATTGCCGAGGCAGCAAAATGAGGCCGAGGCAGGACCTAAGGCTGAGGCAGCAAAGGAGAAAAAGCAAAACGGCTGGCAATTGAAGGAGAAAAATATGGAGAACATTTTAGAAGATCAAACTTGTAAATATTTACCCTACATACATAATTTGTTCTTACTCCAAGTTGTACTCTAATTAGGAAAGGTTTGCCCTAGGCCAAGCCTATATAAGGCATAGCCGTCCTAGTGGTTAGAGAGCATATAGATACCGAGACACATAGATAGATTAGAGAGCCGAATCTTAAGAGAGTCTTAGGAACAATTCTTCCCATCATGTTATAAGTTCTCTTAGGGTTTGGTAAAGGTTGTTGAGTATTTGTGAGAGGAGATTGTATTTTGTTTCTTGTTTCAATGCAATAAAATATCAAAGTTTGCTTACTCTTTGTCATTCTTTATTCTTGTATCCAAGTCCGGGAGGGAAGTTTATAAGTAATCTATTTGTCTAGACTCAGGAGAGTTAGACTCACGAAAGGAGTAAGTGCGGTATTTAACTTGATTGGAGGATACTAACTCGGCCTAGGGATAGGTTAAGAGTTTCAGCGGCTAAAAGAAGTGTGAGATTGGTTGTTGGTTATAATTGATTAACGCCGGGAGGTATCATCAAGGACTGACCTTCAACAGTGTTTCGACTTAGAGATAAGCGGAGCCATTCAAGGACACTTTGTCGAACTTTGGTAAATCTGCCCAAGAGCAAGGGATTTCCGCGGCAGAGAACATTGTCGCTGCCGAGGCAGTGTAATGCAATTGCATTGGACAGAAACAGATCAGTTGAATCCACTATACAACACAACTGGATCCTACCATCTCTCTCTCATATTTGACCTCTCATTGATTAGTTTAGTTTATTTAGTTTAATCAATATCAAAACTTATTTTTGTTTTTACTTTTATTTTACAGAAGCAAGAAGACTGAAGGAAACATATTAAGTACATCAATCCCTGAGGAGACGATAACTCGATAAATACTTATCACTTATTACTTGACGTGTACACTTGCACTCCAATTGCGCATATTCAGCACGCATCAAGTTTTTGGCGTCGTTGCCGGGAATTGACAATTAAATTTTGTTTTCTTTATTTTCTTACTTTTATTTTAGTTTTAGTTATTTTTATTTTTTTATTTGATTTGATTTTTGGTGTATGACCAAGGCCAACCCTAGCAATCCACTAAATGAGATTGACCCAGAAATCGAGAGAACCTACCAAGGGTTGAGAAGACAGATCCAAGGAGCTATGGCAGTAAATCAAAAAAATTAGAACCTACCTGCAGGCAATGAAGGCCTTCAACAACAACCACTGCCGCAACCACTGTCGCGGCAGCTAACTGTTAGAGATTTTCTAGTAAAAGATCTGAATGGATTGAACCCTGGAGTTGTTACACCAGAGATAGAGGCAACCTACTTTAAACTTAAACCTATGATATTCGATATGCTTAATACTATTGGACAATTTAGTGGGGCTTCAACAAAAGATGTCAGGCAGCATCTCAAATCCTTCATGGAAGTATGCAACTCTTTCAAAATTCAAGGAGTCTATGAAGACATTTTAAGATTAAAACTTTTCCTCTATTCACTGAGGGATAGGGCCAAAACCTGGTTGAATAAAATTCCGGCAGGATCAATTGGATTTTGGAATGAACTCTGTCGAGAATTCATTATGCGATTTAACCCTAAAAATTTATACGATCGAATTCGTGATAAGATTACTTCCTTTAGACAGGCTGATGACGAACCTATGTACGAGGCTTGGGAACGCTACAGAGAGTTACTGAACAGATGTCCACTGTATGGATTTCCACTTTGGACGCAAGTAACCATGTTCTATAATGCCACCAATGCCCCGACAAGGATGATGTTGGATGCCTCGACAAATGGCACACTCCTTGACAAGACTCCGGAAGAAGCTATAGAGATTCTGAACAAACTCGCAAGGAAAGATTTTTAATTTCATACTTCTAAGCGAGGAGGATTAAGACTCCAAGCCACAGTGAACGAACTAGAAACCACCAATTCAGTGGCAGCACAATTGACATCTTTAACCAAGATGGTTCAGAACATGCAAGTACAACAAAATACTCATGAGGTAAAAGCGATCAATTCTTTTGAGTATATGCAAGACGGGGAATCTAGATTTTTATGTGGGTAACTACAACCGAAACAACAACATGATGTCAAACACATACAATTCGGCATGGAAAAGGCACCCAAACTTTTCATGGAGCAATCTTAACAATGCCTTGAACCCCACCAACCAGACCTCAAGTTACCAAAATTTGAATATTTGAATATTTTTTATTCGAATATTCATGATTTTTATTTACATATTCGAATAAAAAATATTCAAATATTTATGATTTTTATTCGAATATCCAAATATTTTTATTTGAATATTTAAAATATAAATATTTTTATTCAAATATTTTTTAATCAAAATATTCAAATATTTATTATTTTTCAACTAATATTTTTATTTATATATTTAATATTGAAATTTTTTGAATATCCGAATATTTATTCGTATATTAAATATCAAGTATTGTTTTTCTTTTTTATAAAAATTATATTCGAATCACTTATAATATATTTACTCTATTCTATTTTCTCAAAGAATATAGTTTAATACATCATGTTTCCATAATTTAGCATATGTGAAGGTTTGGTCTAGTGGAAAGGTTGCTTGCACTCTATCCATTAATCACAAGTTTAAATCCTTTTAGCCTCAAAATATCAATTTTATTTCTTTCTTTCTCACCAACCAGGTGGTGACACGTGTTATCACCGGATTGAATGATTAATTTTATTTATTAATTTAAAATTATGATTAAATTAAACTAACAAATAAATTAGAGGGATTAAATGTGTAATTTTATGCATTTTAATTAACAGTCGCGTCATTACCGTTAACAGCCACGTCATCATCGTTAATTTTTTTGTTAAATTTTAACAGCAGTGGCTCAAATAGGCAGGATTTTAAAGTTGGGTGGCCTAATTGACGAGTTCTTTAGTTGGATGACCAAAATAAGTATCCCCAATTAGTTGGATGGTCACTGGGGTAGTTTACCCTAGATTTTAATTCCCATTGGAATTATGACTTTGATCTTATGCCTATAAATATAGACTTTTGGAGAAAGCATTGTATACCTTACTTTGAGAATATAATATAAATCTATCTCTTTTGTCTTTCATTTTTGTTCCTCTATTTTGTTATTGTTCTTTAGTTTATTTAAAATAAAAAGTTCTTTTTTAATAATTACCAGATAATTGATAACGAATTATATTAGTCGATAGTTGACTATATTAGCAATTAACAGATTGTACGTAAGTGTTAAATAAAATTAACTGGTATACGATAGTAGTTTGATTATTTAAATAAAATAACATATAAGGACATGAATATATTTGATATTTATTAATTATCTATTTTTTATATTAACTATATTATAGAAAAATAATTTTTAATATAATATTAATAAGAATATTTGAAGGATTTATATATTTTTATTATTTTTATATAATTATTTTTAATATAATTTAATTAATTATTAGATTTAAATACAAATCTAAACGTATAAGAGTAAAAAATTATTGATTTATATAGTTGCAGGTCCAAAAAAATATTTGAGGATGGACACAAATAAAATTTTAAAATTTTAGGGTGGAGACAACTCATAGATATTAAAAAAATTAGACTAACTCATAATATTTTAAAAAATTAAAAACTGTTGTGAATAAAGTAAAGAATAAGAACAAAGAGAAGAACAAAGAAGAGAGATAAAAGAACGAGATTTGTATTATATTCTCAAAATAGGGTTGTGTATAATGTTTTGTCCAAAAGTCTATATTTATAGGTATAAGATGGAAAATCTAATTCTAATAGGTACTAAACCCTAATACTAAAGCCCATTAAAGTTTAAAATTAATATATGAATATCCATCATGAATAAAGATATTCAGAACACTCCCCCTTGTATATCTGTTGCGTGTATAAAGAGTTGCGCAATTAGTGCAAGTGTACACTTTGCAAGTAATAAAGTGATAAGTATATCGAGTATCGTCTCCACAGGGATTGATGTACTTAATTTGTTTTCTTTCCTCTTCTCGCTCTACAAAAGAAACAAAAGACACAGATTAATTTGAGTATTTCGAATTAAACTAACAACTTGAATAATAAAGAAAACTAGAGAATGAGAATAAAATAAGATTGAGGAAATGGCTAGAATCCAGTTGTGTTGTATTGTGAATTCAATTGACTTGTTTCTTTTCAACGCAATTACACAACAATGCCTCGGTAGTACTGCAGTTTTACTGCCTCGACAGTGAAGGGTTCCATCCGCCGCTTCAATCTCTTGCTCTTTGGTGGACTTTACCAAGGTTCGACAAAGTGTCCTCTGATGACTCCGCTTATCCCTAAGTCAAAGTACCGTTGATGACTATTCATTGATGATACCTCCCGGCGTGAATCAACTATAATCACCAACCAATCTTACACTTGTTTTAGCAGATGAAAGTCTAACTTATCCCTAGGCCGAGTTAGTATTTTCTGACTAAAAAAATATCGTACTTATCCCTTTCGTGAATCTAACTCTCCCGATATTAGATAAATAGATCTCTCTCAAACTTCTCTCCTGAGCTTAAATGCAAGAACAATGAATGGCAAAGAATAAGCAAACCTCGATATTTTATTGCATGAAACAAGAAAACAAAGTACAATCTCCTCTCACAAATACTTTACATCTTTCACCTAAGCCCTAGAAGAGTTTAGAACATAATGAGAATAAAGTAAACTCTAAAATATAGGGTGAACTCTCCTCTTTATCTTCGTGTGTGTGTCCTCCTCTTGAGCGTCACCTCCTTTATATAGGCCAAAATTAAGGCAACATCAGCCTTGGAGAAGAAGCAAAGTTGTTTTGGAAGTTTCCTTCTTTAAAAAGGTGTATCTCTTTAAGTTGATTTTTTTCATCTTTACACCGTCTTCTCGAACTTCAATTTCCACGCAAAGTGTCTAGAAAAATCCAGCTTTTTATGTTCTTCAAATTGATCATCACTTTAACTTTTGGCATTTATGAGATTCCCTACCTTAACAAGTAGTATCTGCTACCCCGGCGGAGGTTTAACTCTACATCTGCTCAGCTTCCATCAGTAGAAGCTCCCATCTGTGGTTGGTTCGATCAGGGCCTGCTTCATTGCCCTTTTCACTCATTGTCTATTGCTACTTTCCATGTTTTCTTATCATGCTGCCGTGACCCTAGAGTTACTACCCCAGCCTAAGTTTACTTGCAAATACACAAAGGTTCATTAAAGCTTACATTTTCTATAAATATCATCTTTATATGTCACAAAAGAAAAATATCTAAATGTCACACATTAAGTCCTTGCATTAGTTCAAGTAGGTGTAGATTAAGTAATTATTATCCATGAAAGGTGTAAAAAGTGATAGTCTTTTGAGCACTTATCAATATCCATAAAGATAATGTGCCTCGTTAAAATCTTACTAAGATAAAAAAAACCGTGGGAAAAATTCTTATTGAAGGAAAAAGAGTACACGCATCTTTGATACACATAACATGTTGCCTCATTAAAAACCTTACCAGAAAAACCCATTGAGACAAAACCTTGGTTAAGGGGAAAAGAGCGCAACGCGTATTTACTCCCCTTCATGAAAATATCATATAAGATCTTTGGATCTTCATAATTCAATATTGAATACAATCTTCAAATATTAAGGTAGATTATGCACTAGTGGATAAATCTTTCAAATCATTGCTTAAAAAGAATCGTGGATACTATTCTGATGAAAATCATGAGGGACGAAACTTGAAAGAAATATGTCGTTTTATCACATTTCTATATCCACCTTGAGATATAAATTTTACATTATCTCTACACAAGATAGCGTGCATCTTATCTTGTGAAAACAATTCACATATCTTCAGGATATGTTTAGCCAAACATAACAATTATTTAAAGGTAATAATCTCATAGCACTTTAATAATATTTTTAGACCAGCTAAGATACGATGCTTCCAATCAAATAATGTATATATTGTGCTTTTAGACCAAGAATATCATTACCCTTTTCTAGAGGCAAAAAGAATCTTTATTTACATTAAGAGACCTCACAACCATAAGGTTGATCAATGAATATGAGTTATGCATGTAAAGTCTCTTTCAACATTTTTCTGTATGTCGATTGATGCATAAGGATTTGAGAAGATCTTTTCACGAGTCTCAACGATATTCAAATCATCGACATACACAACAATAAAAATTCAGAGCTAAACCTATTAATAAAAATATTCAAAGAAATTATATAATTCATATAGCATTATGTTAATAAGTATTTAATGAGACGATTATACTAAATACGCCTAAATTGTTTCAAGTCATAAAAAGATATATTTATTTTGATTGAACAATATTCTCGAGAACTTGAATTAACTGCTTATGACATTCTAAATCATTTTAGAAGCTTCATGTAAATGTTGTTATCAAGAAGCTCACACAAATAAGATGTAACAATATCCATTAGATGAAACTAAATCATTTCATTTATAGCAGAGTATCTAAAAGTAATTGCATCCACCACCAAGGAATGTATTTTCCTCATTCAATTTCATGTCTTTTTGAGAATCCTTGTGCAACTAAATGAGCTTATATGTCATGATTTCTCCTTTTGATTTTGATTTCTCACAAAGGCTCATTTATATCTACAAGCTTTACACATTTCAATGTACGGGCTATAGGCCCAAATACTTCTCTTTTTAAAAGAGATTTTAGTTTTGTCTTAATTGCTTTTTTCTTGTTGGCCAATCATTTCCTTGTCCAATTGATAATGATTCATGATCCACATCATCAAATAAAATCTCTAGTTCTATATTGCATGCAAATATATTAACAACATCGATTTAATTTCAGTTCCACTTATTACCAAACATGACATAATCTATTGAGATCTCTTTATTATCATGTACCTGAGTCATGTCAATGTCTCTATTGGAGACTTTTTAATCTCTTCTAGAGATTTTCATAATTCATTGATTCCTCGATTAGACCATCATAAAACATAAGTCCTTTTCTTTTTCGAGGATTTCTTCATCTTTGGAACTTACTTGTCTACTACGCTTCAAACGTAAGTTAGACTCATTAGCAACTAGAGTTTGTCCTTTTAGGACATCAAATTTAATCAGAGCATTCATAGCTGGTATACGTGACTTAGTCACTCTTTTAATGTTAGCAAATCATCTGGTAATTGATTTTCTAAATGAATTACCTTTGAACTTATAGTTCAAATTGTTGAAATTGTGGATCAAACAAAAATGATAATTCATTCGAACTTATTTTCTTTTCTAACTATTTTATTTTATCCCCTAATATCAGGTAAACTGACTCATTAAAAATGATAGTCGATAAATCGAGCTATAAATAAATTCCCTTATCAAAAGCTCAAGCTATTTAAATCTGATATATATTCTCAACAAAACTCATCTTTGTGTGTTGTGGTGGAGCAATTAGAACATATATCGTACACTCAAAAAAATCTAAGATGAGAAATATTTGGTTCCTAACCAAAAACCATTTATAATGGCGAGAACTTATAATCGTTTGTTGGCTTGATAAGAATTGGTGATACTACATGTAAAATGACATGTTATCAATATTATCAAGATCGTTTGTCTTTATAAGATAATCTAGAAAATATGCTCATAATTTTATCAACTGAGCAACTAGCCTCACGAACACCAAGTTGCGGGTTAATAACAAAGATACATATAACCATTTAGTCAATGGATCGATTAAAATCATAAAATATATAAATGGACTGTAAGAAAGGTGTATGAGCCCATATATATCACCTTGTATCCGTTCAAGAAAATCAATAGAATTACACTCTATATTAACTGTTGATGATTGAATAATCAAATTGCTTTCATAGCAAGTATCACATGAAAATTATCTTGAAGAAAATCTTAGTTCTTCAATAAGTGACCACATAAAAGTATTAACACATTTTTGCATCATAATTGAATCGGGATGACCTAACCGGTCATGCCAAATAAAACTATCAATAATCATCTGGTTTAAAATAGCATGAGCTTTAATTTGTACTAATTCTTATGTAGTACAATATGGATGACAGTGTATGAAATTTTATCAAAATTTTCTTATTGCCTTGAGTTATACTCATAATATTGAGATAGTCGACATCCCTTTGACTCAATAAGTTTTTTTGCGACTTTGACGAGTATAATGCACTGTAAATATAGAATAAAGTTCTATTTGGTAATAACATATTCGCTCAGTATTTCAGTATTTCGAGATATAGTACTCATATTTCCCTTGTATTTAAATGAGAAAATATATCTTATGCTTAAGTATAGTATGAGTACTTGCACTGTCTGCTTGGCATAAATAGCTACAATTCATTGTAGATTTTATTCCGAAAGTGATAATATTCTTCAAATGATAAATTAACATAAAACTTAAATAAATAATATGTAAAATAAATTAACGATAAATTAACATAAAGTATAAATAAATAATATATAAAATAAATTAACGATAAATTAAATAATTAATAGAAATAAATTAACTTAGAACAAAATAAATAAAAGATCAATTATTCCTTTTAGAGGTTATAAAGGAACTAAAATAAATAGAGAATTATTCCCTTCAAGGATTATGAGAAAATTAACAATATCCAATTGAGTTGGATCAACAACGTCATAATTATTTTCGCCATAAAGAAAATCCATTTATTTTTTTCTTTCATTTATCATTCATGATTATGGATAAAGTTCATAATACTTCAGCGTTTGACAAGTACGAGATCAATGGTTTGTACCATCACATTGATAAATAAAGATTTGATATGATCTCTATCATTCTTGTCATCCTTATAATTCCACTTTTGGTGGATATAAGCATTTTCAAAAGAATTATCTTACCCATGTTTATTTTATTATCTCAATCGCAACCACAATTACTAATATGACTTTTATTCATTCCGCTATAAAATATCACATTCACTTCAGAGAATGGAGCGGAGACTAATAGGTATTTAAAATCTTTTCATGATATTGTGTCTGTAAGACAACATTAATGTGTGAAAAATAGAGTATGTTTTTCTAACATATCCTCATCAGTGATACTCTAGCACATAAAGAGTTTTATTCACTAATCATATAGTGAATTATCATGTTTACATTCATTTCAATGAATGAAATAAATTTAATAATCGCATGGAATAAATATCATGCTTGTATAAGCGTATAGAATAAACATCATACTTGTATAATCGCATGGAATAAACATCATGCTTGTATAATCGCATGGAATAAACATCATGCTTGCATAATCTCATGGAATAAACATCATGCTTGTATAATCTCATGGAATAAACATTATACTTTCATATAATCACATGGAATAAACATCATGCTTGCATTCACTTCAAGTAATGACATAAATCCAATAATTACATAGAATAAGCATCATGCATGCATTCACTTCAGGGAATGCCTCCCATAAAAAATCTTGGATCAAGACGATTTTCGTAACTTGAACTTGGGAGAAGTTTATAGTCGAGTTTTTCAACATAAAAGTATTATTGTTTTTAAGAAAATATAGACTTTATAATATTCAAACTATTAAATAATAATTGATCAACCAATATATATACAATACATACAAGGAACAAAAATTTAATCCTTATACGCGGTGTTGTTAAAGCAATCCACAAGGTCCTTTAAAAAGAACCTCCTTTGAGATCAGTAGCCTCACAGAACGAGATGTCCAACCAATATATTCAGATTAAACCAAAATAACAAAGAACATATTAAATTAATTAAAGGTTTAATATTTGTTCCAATATCATGTAATACTTAGAATATGATTAAAAACATAAACTTTCATCGTAATAATAAAATAAACAAATATTAGTTATAAATAAAGACAAAAAATCTCAAATTAAATAAGTAAAACATACCGAATTTTCCATTAATTTGAATATATGGTAGATTTAGTTATCAATATCTTGTTAAAATCTTTTTCGGGAATTTTCGACAAGAACTACAATAATTGAGTCACTTTATCGCTACACAGACACCAAACAAACAAAGTTTTTTAATAAATTAAAAATTAAATCAAAGATCAAGAGAAAAAAATAACCGATAATTAAAATATAATTGAGGGAGAAAAAACTTATCTTTGATTTATGTCAGTAAGAAATTCTTTTTCAATAACTCCTTAAAGATTCGAACAACAAACACCTCCGTTGGTTAGAGTCTCGTGCTGATAACGTGTTGTGAATAAAGTAAAAAATAAGAACAAAGTAGGAGAACAAAGATGAGAGACAAAAGAAAGAAATTTGTATTATATTCTCAAAGTAGGGTTGTGTATAATGCTTTGTTCAAAAGTTTATATTTATAGGAGGCATAAGATGAAACCCTAATTCTAATGGGTATAAAGCCCATTAAAATTTAACTTAATATATGAATATTCATCCTGAATAAAGATATTCATAACAAAAATAAATATATAACTTTTAAAAATTTTAGGGTGGGCTTGGACCCACCCTACCTTATGAGTGGATCCGCCCTTGAGTTTAAAAATGTCGCTATAAATATTTGATGATAAAGAGTTAAAATAGAAAATATTAAATTTAGATTATTTGAGGATTTTTTTATAATTATTAAAGGTAAAAAATGTCTTTATAACCCTTACGTTAAAACTTTTAATTTTAAAAAGTTCTTATCAAAACCTTTTTTAAAATTATAAATTTTATTTAAATTCATTATTTGAATCTACTATTCATCAAACATCCATGTTATTAACTCAAACCGCTATTTACCAATATGATCATAATGTCATAAGAATTAAAAATCAAATAACCATGCAATATTAAAATACATACTTTTAATATTTAAAGTATATATTCGAGTCGAATCAAATTTTTATTTTTGAAAACAATACTCTAAATGTTGGAAGTTTCAAGTCATTTAACTATTTTATACATTTAATTACACTGCAGCTCACTTATAGCTTTAATGATAAATATTTTTCATCTAAAGTAATAATTAAATCATTCAGTTAGGAATAAATAAATCACTTTTATTCTAAAAAGTAATAATTTAGTTATTTAATTAGTAGGTTTAAAAATAAATATATTATTTAATTAAAATTTTATGACAAGTAAATCATTATGTTATTATAATTAAAACATAGTCTTAATTTAATCTCAATTTAAAATAATTTAATAAATTTATTTAAAAACGAAGCTTATTTTTTATTAGGGTTGAAAATTTGTTGGTCGACAACACCCGTTTGGACAAAAGCTAAATTTCTTAGTTGTAGGCAAACAGTCGTTTAATACGTAAAATCAAGTAGACAATGTTCGTTGAACGCTAATCCTTAATATGTTTGTCATTGCTTCTTTGTTCAGTATTTCAACACTTATTG
This sequence comes from Abelmoschus esculentus, assembly GCA_035048815.1. NCBI lineage: Eukaryota > Viridiplantae > Streptophyta > Magnoliopsida > Malvales > Malvaceae > Abelmoschus > Abelmoschus esculentus. The sequence continues at coordinate 8,323,881 of JAUCBN010000013.1, read as the reverse complement.
GAGTAGTAAGAACATGGGTGGAATACAACGATTTAAAGGGAACCGGTTCCATCAATTGTTGTTTTTATGTATTAAATAGAGATAACAAATTAAAATATATACTTTATTTTAAAGCAATTGTTTTGTCTTTGTCAATCAAAAAATTTTACTCCATCCGTCCCACTTTATTTGTCCAGTATTGATTTTTTTGTCAATTTTTTTTAACTTTGACTCATTATAACTTTAAATATATTATTGATAAAAATATAAAATATATATATTTCAGATACCTCTAATCAAATAGTTTAAAAATATATATTTTATAAAATTTAATAAATTAAAATATTTAAAATAATTACAGTTAAAGTTTTAAAATTCTGACTTTAAAAAATCAATACTCGACATCTTAAATGGGATAAGGGAGTAAAATATATATTTTGATCCCCTCTATAGTAAAATTTTAATTCCACCCTAAGCAAGAAGCAATCTTTTAAAACCTTAAACCCTAAACATAAGAGAGTATGAATTTTAAACTAGTACAATGGCTCGAGACATTTATTCCATCACCTCTAATCTCCGCAAAGAACATGCAAAACAAAAACATTAAACTCTTAACTTATAATAAAGTTCAGGGATGGAGTCAGGATCGAACGTTAAGAGAAGCAAAGGTTTATTATGTTTTTAATTTAAAATTTGAAAGGGACAAAAATTTTATTTTATTATTATTTAAACTAAAAAAGATCTTAAATATAATCATACCCATCAACATGGCTCCGTCTCCGTTAAAGTTGAATTCATAACTCTTTGCATTACCTTCGGATCCGGCCTTCAAGCAGTTTTGTTTTCGAGTTGAGCTCGAGAATTCCTCCTAGCGCTCTCCAACACGGTTTTATCGACAGTAATGAAGAATGCAGTAATCGACGCTGTTAGCCATATTATGCATATAGGAAATAGGAAATAGGATCATGCATTTCACAAGACTAATATATCTTACAAGAGTACAGATTTCAGGCATACCTCCACTTATGATAAGAGCTTGAGCAGTGTGGTTGAGGTTCGCCTTCGCCCAAGGAACCTTACGAACTGCAATCAACTGAAAACGAAAAGGAAAGACGGTAATGGCAGCGATTCCGTATTCTGATTACAGATCAATTACTAAATTATTCAAGCATGGGAAGGAACTGAGCAGCAAAAAGAGCATTAGTAATGTAGATATCATGAAACAGTAAGAACACAGGTTGTTCGACAGCGCTGAGCATTAGTAACGTACTGTAGGCACGGCGGTAACAACTGCGGCAATGGCGGCAGCCTTGAGACCAGCACGGATTCCCTCTGCAGTTCAAATCAGATATTAACAATTACATTGTTTGAAATTCAGTCCAATTCACATCGTATTAAATCCAAGTATATACTATCAACCAAGGAAGCACGGAAACGGCACTTTGAGGGCATTCCAATACTTTTGCGGGATGGGGACGGTGCGTGTATGACTGGGGGACGTCTCTAAGACAGTCAACGCTTACCAGATACGGTCAATGCTCATTGAGGATGGTCAACACTCATCGAGGACGTATACAGTAACGTCCAAATTAGTTCTAGTTTGGCATTAAAACCTTCCGATCAACGAAAAATTTATAAGAACAGGAAACTCTTACAAAAAATCGAGATAAGAATAGAATAAAAAAAAAAAATAGAGGATAAGAACAACAAAAATGGAAGCTTTCTCATATGACTTTCTAAAGACATAAAAACAACACATGAAGCTTTGAAGGAAAAGAACAGTGAAGAAGAACAAGGAGAACCCATGAATTTTTTTTTTACTTTTTGTGGGGTTTACAAATCATTTTACTTTAGGCATAAAAATAATTTTAATTGTTAACGTTTATAATTTTTATTATTTTGACCTTTATTCTTTTTTTTTTGATAAATTTAGCCCTTAACTTATATTTTTTTATAATTATCTAATTTTTTAACTAGCATGATGAATAAACCGTTAAAAATTTAACAATGATGATATCATATACACATGATAATATATTTTAAATTTCATGATATCAAAATCCTATTTTTTAAGATAAAATTTTGATTTTATCGTACTTAAGGTTAAGAATGTTTAGTAGCCTTTTATTTTAGAATTAATTAAATTTTTAATATTTTATTTGAATTTTTAACATATATTTAATAGGTTAGATATCATGTAATTTAAAATATATTATCATGTGTATATGACATGTCATCATTGTTAAATTTTTAACGGTTTAGTCATCATGCTAGTTAAAAAATAAGATATTTGTCAAAAAGATATAAGTTAAGGGCTAAATTTATCCTAAAAAAAGAATAAGGGCCAAAATGATAAAAATTAGAAACGTTAAAGGTTAAAATTATCTTTATGTCTTTACTTTATTAAAAAATAAAGTTATTTGTTATTTAGATTTTATTACTATTAATTATTTAATCAAATCATATTGTTAATATTTAAAACAATTATATTATTAATTGTTCGATTAAAATACTTAATTTTGACTAAAAAAATTAAATTTGACATTAATTTTAATGTAAATTAATATAAAAAATAAAATTTATTTAATATTTTTAATAATTATTTTATAAAATATGATTTTTGTAAAATAAATATATAATAAATAAAAAATATTATATAATATATATTTTAAAGTATCAATTTTAACTCAAAGAAACTAAAATAAAGAATATGATCTTAAATTTTATTTTAGTTTTACAAGTAACTTTAATATGTTCTTTGTTTGGTATTTTGTTTGTAGTAATTTATTTTTATCGGTTACTTTAGATATTTTATGATTAAAACATAAATATATTTTTATAACATAATCTATAAGTAGGTTTTTTTATTATATTATATTTTATGAAAAAATCATATTACTCATGAATGTGTATTTGTTATTTTAAGTAACTATGAGTATCTTATAAAAAAATATTATTTTTTATTTCAGTCTTTTGTTCTTTTAATATTATATATAATATTATTATTTTATAATTTTCGTACCTTTGTCGTACTCGTATTCTTTAATTTTGAGAATTATCGTTTTTCGTCCTCGTCACCGTATTCTTCCCTTTAGGGATGAGTAAAACTCGACTAAAAAATCGATATTTTTAATTTTGAGTTATTCGAGTCGAGTTATACGAATTGAATTGAATAACTCGAAAAAATTTCTATTTCAACTGGAGTTTAAATTTCCAAAGTTCGAGTTACTCGAAAAATTGAATAACTTGAAAATTTCCAAGGTCTAATTACACATTTAGTCCATGTAGTTTTATTTTTAATTTTATTTCAATCATATCTCTTTTATTATTATTTTTAATTTTAATTTTCTTTTCTTTACAATATTGTCACTTTACATATTTATTTTTATTTTATTTAATATAATTTTTATTTATATTTTTGTATTATTTAAATTATTTAAATTATTTTATTATTTTAATTTATGTATTTATATTATTGTATTTAATTTATCATTATTTTTATCTCATTTCGGCTTTTTCTAGTTAAGAAAAAGTTTTTAACAAGGCTCGTAATTTAATAAAATGACATATTTATACCTATGATATTTAATAATAATAATAATAATAATTCAAAATCTTATTTATACATTTAAAAAATAATATGAAAAAATATATATGTAGATATAAAAAGAGAATCATTTAAATTAGAGTCAAAATGTACTATAGTATTATAAATAGTATAATTAAATTTATATATAAACTCGAAAAATCGAATCAGCTCGAATTCACTAAAACCAACTCAAATCGAAAAATTTTAAAAAAAATTCAAATCGTAAAATATGTTGACTCAACTTGAATAACTCAAAAATTTTAACTCGACTCACTTAAACGCACACCCCTACGTCCCTTTATCTGTATCAGTGCAACATAACTATCAACTACAGCGACACCAACGGGAAACAAAAGCAGTGGACTAAATCTCAAAGTTTGAAGAACACAGGGATTAGATGCACAATTAAACCTTTTTCAAATTGCACATAAAAATAGATTTTACATGGAAAATGGGGAAATGCAACCACTGAAAGAAAATCTCAAACAAATGCAGTGACTAAATCTCAAATTTTGGAGAACACAGGGATTAGATGCACATTTAAACTTTCTCAAATTTCACAGAAAAATAGAATTGCAACAGGGGAAAAGGGGGAAATGCAACCACTGAAAGATCAGATTAAACTTAACTAGAAATTTCAAATTCTATGGATCTTGAGAGTATCGCTCTGCTCTTTTGTTAATTCCAAACGATTTTTTCAGATGAATAAATTAAAGGTACGAAAGATTAAAAAAGAAGTAGAAAAAAACCTTGAGAGTATCGCTCTGCTCTACATTTCTTCTCCTCTTCAGCGGGAGAAGGAATCGGGAAGGAATTATTTCTTCTCTGGACCCAAACATCCCTAATTTCCGACGGAATTCCCATCTTTCAAGCTCTGCAGTTTCCGCCAACAAAATACTGATTTCAAAAATATATAATTAACGAAGCTTTGATTGAAGAATGTGGTTGAGAAAGATGATGATCCAAGAGAATTTAAACAATAATAAAAGGGTGAAACCGTTAAAAAAAGTTTAATTTAAGGCTAATTTGTTCAATACGTAACAGGTTTGTATATAGTTTATTATTCTCTTTGTCCCATAAATATTATTTTTATTAACTTTTTAGGGTCAAATTTTTTCATCTTTGACTCTTGATTATTTAAAATTTATTATTGATAAAAATATAAAAAAATATATTTTAAAAACTTCTAATCGAGTAGATTTCAGATATATAATTTATAAAATTTAATTATTTAAAATATTTAATATAATTATAATCAAAATTTTAAAAATTTGATTTTCAAAAAAATCAATAAGGGACATTATTTTTAGGACGGAGGGAGTATAAAGTTTGTACATAAATAATTACAATAGTTTTAATGAAAACGGTATAAAGATTTACGTAAATATATATTTTATTACAAGAAAACCTAATTTATTAAAAAAGGTGAGAATTTTAATAGATAAATAGATTATTACAAGTTGTACATAGTTTATTATCAAAGTCGTAATAAAAACGGTAGATACCGTATTTATTACAAAGTCTCACCCAAACTCAAAAGAACTCATCTTAGGGTAAGCATTTAGGTCATACTTATTTTACTAAAAGAAAACCCAATTTATTACAAAAAAGGATAAGAATTTTAGTAGGTACATAAAATACTACAATATGTACATGGTATATTACACAAATCGTAATAAAAACGGTATACACCATATTTATTACAAGATTTCACACAAATCCAAAATAACTCATCTTAGGGTAAGCATTTAGGTGCATACCTATTTTACTACAAGAAAACCTAATTTATTATAAAAGGGTCAGAATTTTAGTAGTTATATAAATTATTACAAATTGTACATAGTTTATTACCTAAAACATAATAAAAACGGTAGATATCGTATTTATTACAAGATCTCACACAAACTCAGAAGAGCTCAACTTAGGGTAAGCATTTATGTGCATACATATTTTCCTACAAGAAAACCTAATTTATTACAATAATGGTGAAAATTTTAGTAGGTACATAAATTATCACAAATTGTACATACTTTATTATCCAAAACGTAATAAAAATGGTAGATTGTAACCCCCTAGACCGTCCTATGCGGAAAACCCGACCTAAAGTAGTCACATTTTTTTTCGAATATAAACAAATACAAGTTTCAACCGAAATCAAGATGACCTGTAAAGATGATAATTTCATCAAAATCATAATTTCAATCGTAAATCCATAAGATCATATAAAACCGTCAATCTCAAAAGTAATATGTGTTTAAAACGTTGTTCATAAAATAATCCATATTACAATGACAAAATATGATAAGTTTAAACTAATCGATAACAAGTATATAGGCACATCAGTAACAAAATATAGGCACATGTCACCCTAACTGAAATCCGAAAAAAATAAACATTACATCGCTATATAGTCGGGAATGTGTAGATCCTCCGATCATCATACGATTTTTGTCTATCAAAAGCTTCCTTCAAGCGATCTCGGATCAATCTGACAGTCTCCTCAGTTTCCTGAATCAACTTGGGGCCCAGAGTTCTCCGATCATACAACTCTGTCCAACAGATGGGGGTACGATACTTACGATCATACAAAGCTTCATAAGGTGCCATACGGATGCTAGCCTGATAACTGTTATTATATGCAAACTCTGCCAAAGGCAAGAAATCTTCCCAACTGCCTCGGAAGTCTAAAACACAACCCCATAACATATCCTCCAAGATCTGTATCACTCTCTCAGACTAACCATCTGTCTGGGGATGAAAAGATGTACTAAAATTCAGACGAGTACCCAAAGCAGATTGTAAAGCTGTCCAGAAATGGGAAGTAAACCTCGGATCTCGGTCAGAAATGATAGATAAGGGCACCCCGTGCAGTTTGACAATCTCAGAAATATACAGTTTAGCCAACTTTTCTAGAGGATAAGTGACCCGAACAGGAATAAAGTGAGCTGACTTTGTGAGTCTATCAACAACAACCCAGACAGAATGTTTCCTAAACGGGGTCAGAGGCAATCCAGTAACAAAGTCCATCGTGATGCATTTCCATTTCCATTCTGGAATCTTGATAGGTTGCAAGAGACCAGAAGGATGCTGATGTTTTGCTTTCACCTGCTGACATGTCAAACATCTGGATACATAGTCTGAGATATCCTTTTTCATACCTACCCAACGGTATCTCTGTTTCAGGTTCTGATACATCTTATCTCCTCCCAGATGCATAACATAAGGACTACTATGAGCCTCTCTCAGAATGATCTATCTCAACTCAGTATCGTTGGGTACACAGTATCGACCGTTAAAACAAAGGACTCCATTCTGATCAAAAGAATAAACAGAAGTGGATCCTTGCTCAACTTGCTGCATAACAGGAAGTAAAGAGTCATCTAACCGCTGCTTGGCCTTAATCTGCTCGGCCAAGGTCAGTTTAACATGTAACTCAGCCAGTAGGCTACCATCGTCATATACACTCATCCTGGCAAACAGAGATCTTAAGTTTGATATGGTCTTACGACTTAAAGCATCAGCTACAACATTAGCTTTCCTCGGATGATACTCAATCTCACAGTCATAGTCCTTAAGAAGCTCCAACCAACGACGCTGTCTCAGATTAAGCTCCTTCTGGGTAAGGAGGTACTTCAGGCTCTTATGATCGATAAAGATATAACACTTCTCTCCGTAGAGATAGTGTCTCTAGATTTTTAGAGCAAAAACCACTGCAGCAAGCTCAAGATTATGGGTAGGATAGTTACACTCATGTGGTCTCAATTGACGTAATGTATAAGCGATCACCTTACCATCCTGTGTCAAAACATATCCAAGTCCAGAATGCGAGGTATCACTGTAACGATGGAAAAACCTTCGACAAAGTGTCGGTAATACCCAGCTAAGCCTAGAAAACTGCGGATCTCAGACACGTTTCTAGGAGGCTTCCAACTGATGATTGTATCAATTTTACTCGGATCCACCTAGATACCCTTAGCTGAAACAACATGTCCTAGAAAAGTCACCTCACTAAGCTAAAACTCACATTTACTTAGCTTGGCATACAATCGATGCTCTCTAAGAGTCTGTATCACAACCCTCAGAAACCCCACATGCTCGTCCTCAGAGCGAGAGTAAACCAGAATATCATCAATAAACACCACAACAAACTGGTTCAGATAGGGTCGGAAGATACGGTTCATCAGGTCTATGAAGGCAGTAGGAGCATTAGTCAACCCGAAAGGCATCACTAAAAACTCGTAATGTCCATACTTGATACGGATAGCAGTCTTGGCAACATCCGAGCCCTTAATCTTTAACTGATAGTACCCAAATCGAAGATCAATCTTCGAGAAGACTGTGGCTCCCCGAAACTGGTCAAACAAGTCATCAATCCTAGGTAAAGGGTACTTGTTTTTCACCGTTAACTTATTCAGCTTCCGGTAGTCGATGCACAACCGAAGGGAACCATCATTCTTTTTAACAAAGAGTACTGGATCTCCCCAGGGTGAAGAGCTAGGTCGGATGAACCCTCGGTCAAGCAGTTCCTGTAATTGAACTTTCAACTCCTCCAGCTCTTTTGGAGCCATACGATACGGGGCCATAGAAACTGGTGCTAACCCAGGATAAATCTCAATCTCAAACTCAACCTCCCTGTCTGGAGGGAGACCCGGTAGCTCCTCTGGAAAAACATCAGAAAACTCGCTAACAGTGCAAATTTCTTCGATCTTAGATAGAGACCTTTTTGTGTTAAGGAAACAGGCAATAAAGGTCTCATATCCCTTACGGATCATCCTTTCAGCAGTCAAAACTAATACAACATTGGTCAGATAGCCTCGTCGTTCACCAACCAAAACTACAGATCGTCCATCCTGAGTCTTTAAAGTGGCCCTTTTGGCCTCACAGTCCAGACTAACACGATGCTCAGATAACCAATCCATCCCTAGGATAAGATCGAACTCCTCTAAAGGAAGTTCCATAAGATCCGCCAGAAACACTTCCCTTTCTACAACAAGAGGACATCTTCAAAACACCTTATTCACAGATAAAGATTGCCCCACAAGGCTCATAACGGTAACAACACTCTCGGTGTCCTCAACAGAGATTGAAAGGTCACCAGATACTGACTTGATATATAAGAGTGGGTGGAGCCATTGTTAAGCAAGGCAAAGTACGGGACAGAAAAGATGGTAAAGGATCTGCGATAACATCTGGCTCATCTTGGTCATCTCGACGCCTGGTGGCATATACTAGCGTGGCTGACGAGCCTAAAAAATAGATGGTCCACCACTCTAGTAGCCTCGGCCCCGGGTATCAGATCTAGCAACAGACCTAGAAGCTCTACCCTGAAAACGCCCCAAAGAAGGTGTCTAAACAGATGTCTGAGATCGGGAAGGAGTTTGAGTGTGTACTGGGGTATGGGTCGATGGTCGACCAACAAAAGGTGGATGAGGGCAGTCTCTCAAGAAATGCTCAGAAGATCTACATCGGAAACATGCTCCATTCTTCTTCCTACACTCGCCCTTATGCAGGTTGCCACAATAGTCACATGTTGATACAGACAGGAACCCAGAAGAACCACCTCGGCTAACAGCAGAGTCCTGAGGTGTCACAGGCCGATGATAGGAACCACCTCTCTGACTCAGTACAGATCGAGCACTCTTATCAGGGTGACTATAAGACTCACCATGGTTATATCCACCAGATCGGTTATGATTCTTCGTGCGGTCCCTATCTCTACCCTTATCCCGATCCTAATCTCTGATAATCTGGCTATCAAAAAGCTTGTCCAAATCCTTAGCTGTCTTTGTATGGTTCACGAGATCCTCAAATACTACATCATGGTGCGTGGCTACCCTGTCTCAAATACCAATACGGAGACCCTCAAGAAACTTGTCGCACTTATCCTTCTCTATAGCCACTAACCTAGTACCATACCTCATCAGATCTAAAAACTGTAGCTCATAATCGACCACTATAATAGTACCCTGAACCAAGTCCTTGAAGGCCTGATGCCTCTCTCTCAGATATCGCTCACCTAGGAAACGATTCTTGAACCGCTCCTTGAAAAAGTCCCAAGTCAACATGTCAAGGGATACACTGCTAACCATAGACTCCCACCAGACGTGGGCACTACCATCGAGCATAGACACTGCTCCTAAATATCTCTTAAATGGCTCCAAACCCAGCTGATCCATGCGTCTCTCAATATCATACAACCATGACTCAGTCTCAGAAGGTGCACCTGTCAGGGATCCGAAAAAAGTCCTCACTCCATTGGCGATCAGGATTTGAGAGATAGAAGTATCTGGCATAGCACCTGAAGCTCTAATAGCTCCCTATATCAGCTAAAGGAATTATCTACTAAGGGTCTCATTTTTCACTGTGGTAGCAGGTTCGGTGCTCGGTATTGATTCCTCTATAACTGGGGTAGACATATCTATGCCCGTAGGAGGATATGGGTCAGGCGGTACGTTGGTGCTAGCAGGAATGGGAGGGTCTATAGGAGTGATGGGAGGAGGGTCACTGATAGGCTCCTTTACAGGATTGGCAAAACTATTCACTCGACTACGCCATCGGGTGGTCCAGCAAGCTCTACGAACACTCATGAGTCTCAGGTAATCTACAAGAATAGAGTTTATGGGATTAGAATTGGTATTGGAGAATCATACACAATACAAAAAGATATAGTTGACATGGCCCCTCAGATATTAATTAATAACAGTTTAATAGAAAATGTTTTATTTAGGATCCATCATAGTCCAAGAATCTTAAAACCAGGAATTATCAGGAATTATCATACATAATTATCATACAGAATATATCAGACATACAGTAAAACAGGATATGATCAGGTTCAATATATATATATATATGTAAAATCCAAAAAAATAGTCATGTGCACATGCTTGGTTTGTTTTAAACGGGAAAACAATAATATACAATCATATAATGCACAAGGAAACACACCTCAAAAGGGCAGAATCAAACAGGTGGCCTACTGGGCGGTCGAGCCTCGCTCTGTAGTAGTACATGATCCTATAGGTAGATGATAAAATTTTATATCAATACAGGAATCTAGATACTGATTTATTCACTTGAGTTTAAAATACATACGGGTCACGATCGGATCACGAGACTGGTCGAAATGGGAGGAGCCGGGCTGGGTTGGTATTCGATCGGGAGGACTATGAGATCCTACAATTAAATAGGTATCGATATTAGACTCAAATTAAAACTCTAAACTTAACTTAGCTTAGAAGAAAAGTTTGACTTGAGACTTTAAAGACCAATTTGGAGGCTTTTTGGATTGAATTTCGAAAAAATGACTTCATGAATAGACTCAAAATGTCGAAAAACATAAAATAGGGGGGTGTGAAAATTTTGACTTTTTGGTCAAAGTCAACGCTGACGTCAGCAAAGTCAACGCTGACATCAATAGCCATGTCAGTAGCCATGTCAACTACCACGTCAGCAATCAACGCTGATGTCACTAGTCAACAGGTCGTTTCAGGTTAGACCGGCTTAGTCCAGTTCGGTTTGACTGGTTCAAGGCCGGTTTGACTCGGGTTGGACCGGTTCGGACTGGTTGGCTCCCAGCAGTTATCTACGGTGGCCGGTCGCCTCTGGTGGCGTGTGGATTCCATGCACGGCCTAAAATGGTCGGAAACACCCTTTTCAGGTCAGAAAAACCTCCAGATCCAGATTAATTCCAACATAAAACCATCAGAAAACTAGAATCAACACTAAACAAAACAAATCTCACCTATTTACCGAACGGGAAGGGTTCCTCCGATGAGAGCCTAAACGGCGACAAACTAATGCGAGACCGGAGGCGTTTTGCTTGCCTCAGCACGGTGGACACGGTGGACACGGTGGAGGTGACGACGTACTGGGACGACGTTGAACGGAGGCCAGTATTTACAGATTTTGAAAGGGTCTAAACCCTAAACTCCGGCGAAGCTTCAAGCTTCGATTCACGGCAGAGGCTACGGCGAATGCGCACGTCGATTGAGGGGTTACGATTAGGAGGCGATAGCAAACACGATGACGGTAGCGGTGCAAGCCACGGTGAGCAAGATCAGGCGGTGGATCAGAGAGGAGGTGAGGGACAGATTTTTGGTTCGAAAGGATAAGATTCAGATCAGGTATGGGTATCCCAAGTTTTAATCTGATATAATTCGAATATAGTATTATTTTTAATATACAAAATAGGGTTAGGTTAAAAGCAAGGCATGGGAGATTATATCTCAAGAATTGACTAGCTTAAGTGGTTTGGTTTTTGGTTAAACAAGTTAATGGTTGTGGGTTCGGAATCCTACAACCTCACTTTCATCCTTTTTATTTTTAAACACATTTTACAGGTATTACATAGGTATTGTATTTCTTATACAAGATCACCCAAACCCAAAAGAGCTAATCTTAGGGTAAACATTTAAGTACATACTTATTTTACTACAAGAAAACCTAATTTATTACAAAAAAGGTGAGAATTTTAGTAGATACATAAATTAATATAAGTTGTACATAGTTTATTACCAAAATCATAAAAAAACAGTAGGTACCGTATTTATTACAAGATCTCAACCAAACCAAAAAAAGCTCATCTTAGGGTAAGCATTTAGGTACATACTTATTTTACTTTAAGAAAACCTAATTTATTACAAAAAAGGTAAGAATTTTAGTAGGTACATAAATTATTATAAATGGTATATAATTTATTACCTAAAACATAAAAAAATGGTAGGTACCATATTTATTACAAGATCTCACCCAAACTCAATAGAGCTCAACATAAGGTAGGCATTTATGACATACATATTTTCTTATAAGAAAACCTAATTTATTACTCCCTCTGTCCCATAAATAGTGTCTCCTATTGACTTTTTTTGGGTCAAACTTTTCAACTTTGACTTTTGATTATTTAAAATTTATTATTGATAAAAATATGAAAAATATATTTTAAAAACTTCTAATCGAGTAGATTTTTGATATATAATTTATAAAATTTAATTATTTAAAATATTTAATATAATTATAGTCAAAGTTTAAAAAATTTAACTTTTAAAAAGTCAATAAGGGGTATTATTTTTGCGACGGAAGGAGTATAAAAAGAGTGAGAATTTTAGTAGGTACATAAATTATTACAATTTGTACATTTTTTACCCAAAACGTGATAAAAACGATAGGTACCGTATTTCTTTCACGATATCTCCCAAACTCAAAAGAGCTCAAATTAGGATAAGTATTTATGTACATATGTATTTTCTACAAGAAAACGTAATTTATTATAAGAACGGAGAGAAATTTATTAGGTACATAAATTATTATAAATTATACATAAGTTCTTACCAAAAATGTAATAAAAATGTAGGTGTAATCATTAATTTTATCCGGGGTTAAAACTAAGATTTTAATTTTAATTTTAATTTAAATAACGGGCTTGTAATTATTAAACAAAAAATTTGAAAATATTACTTTATTATTATATATGTTTTTTTTAATCCAAAAATCACTAAAATATTAATATACTATATATTTTTGTTTCCGCTTATTTTTCTATATATTTCCTTTTGCTTTAATTTCATTTTATTATTATTTTTGTATATATTTTTATTATTATTAATTTTCTTCCTTCAAAAAAAAATCAGTCAAAAAATATTATATTGTTATGAATATTATCTATGTGAATGTCTATCATAATAAGAACTCTATCATTAGAAATATTATCTTCATTAATTAGAGTTTAATACATTATGTACTGCTTATGCCTATAAATAGATGAGTTTGTGAAGGCATTGTACACAAGTCAATATTGATACAAATTTATTTCTTTTTATCTTCTCTTTGTTCTTTCATTCTTGTTCTTTATTCTTGTTTTAGTTCTTCATTATTGTATTTACAACACGTTATCAGCACGAGTTTGCTCAGAAGATTTTTATTTCAAGTTTCTTCAAAGATTTACCCGGTATATTTTTTTCATCCTATATATTTTAATTTATAACATAATATATATGCAATAATGATTATAATTTGTATATATATTTGTTAGTTAACATGTTATTTTTTTGATAATTTAATACGAGTATATTGGTTGGACATCCCGTTCTGCGAGGCTACTGGTCTCAAAGGAGTTTTTTTTAAAAGGACCTTGTGGATTGGTTTAACAATGTCGCATATGAGGGTTAAATCTTTATATATATATATATATAAGATATAGTTGATCTAATTTTTATTTGTCTTTTATAGTATATCAATGACAAATCTTGCAAAAATTGAGTTTGCGGCTCTTGATATTTTCGGAAAAAATTATTTATTCAGGATCTTAGATGCTGAAATACATCTAGATGCAAATGGCCTAGGAAATACTATTAAAGAAGGGAATGCAGAATCTGCTCAAAATAAGGCTAGAGCCATGATACTTCTTCGCCGTCACCTCAAGAGGGGTTAAAATTTGAATATTTAACGGTAAAAGATCCTCTTATTCTTTGGAATAATCTAAAGGAACGATATGACCACCTGAAAATCGTTATTCTGCCTAAAGCTCGATATAATTGGTTGTATCTAAGATTGCAAGATTTTAAATCAATAAGCGAGTATAACTCTACTATGTTTCGAATTACTTCACAATTGAAGTTATATGGTCAAAATATTACTGATGAGGATGTGTTAGAAAAACATACTCACTTTTTATACCAACAATGTTTTCCTTCATACACAATATCGTGAAAAAGGCTTTAAGAAATATTTTGAGTTAATTTCTTGCCTTCTTGTGGCTGAGCAAAATAATGAGCTACTCATAAAAAATCATAAATATCGCCCAACTGGCTCCGCTCCATTCTCTGAAGCGAATGCGACATTCTGTAGCGGGAAAAAGAAAGACTACACCATTAATCGTGGTCATAGCTATGGACGTGGGCGTGGTCATAGTTACAGTCGAGGGTATAGGCGAGGTGGTTATTTTAAAAGTATCCATACCCACCACAAGTGGAATAATAAGGATGATAATGGTGCAAAATATCAATCTAAGAAAGAGGAATCTATGTGTCATCGATGTGGCAGCACAAATCATTGGGCTCGTGCTTGCTGTACGCCAAAACATCTTGTGGACCTTTACCAACAATCAATAAGTGATAAAAGGAAAGGGAGTTGAAACAAATTTTGTTTACATCAATGACAAAGATGATTATGGTATTCGCAAAGATGATTATGACATCTCCGACAGTGGCCAAGACAATTATGGCATTACAAATATAGAAGTTGATGATTTTATCATATCCACTGAGAAGAATATTTGATGTCTTTATTTTATTTCATATTTACTTTATGTTTATTAGGAAGAGTCTTTTAGTTAATTTCATATTTACTTTATGTTTATTAGGAAGATATGGTTATTTTATCATAGATTTTTTTTAGTAAATATTATGTTTATTTTGTTAATGGTATTTATTTATTTTAAATATTATAGTAGCATTTATTTATTCTTTGAAGAATATGATTACGTTACAAGTACAATCTGCAAAAAATAGTAACGTTTTATGCTTAGCAAAAGCATAAGATATATTTTCCTATTTAAATGAAAGGGATAATGTGAATACTATATCTCAAAGTACATGAAAATATTGATGCTCCAAAAGAGCAATGTATTTTTAAGAGAAAGCACATTATAAAAGGTGTATAATTGTGAATATCATAATACTTACCGTTAAATGTAATGATATCATCAACACCAAATTGGATATAATCTTTTGAGAGTTATAGATGACATATGTTATCAATTGACATACAAAATAAGCCAATGTGAATATAAGTTATGGTAGCCAAAAAGTCAATTAAAATCTCTATAAGAGTTATACATTGCTATCAAAAGATTAATTTTTCATTGAAAGCTCCAAAAGAGCTAAATATATTCTTATTCAATGGAATATTTTTGGCACTACACATGTACAAATGAGATTGAATTACAAGTTATGGTAAACCATAAATTTACAAATTCAGTGATATATGTATACATATATTTGGTGTGATCAGTTCGACCATCTTGATCAATAATGATGAGGAAAATAATTAGGATTTATATGCACATTTATTAAAAGAACATGAAGTTCTTGTGGTGCTTTTTCTTAAAAGAATCGATTAAATTTCATTTACTAAAAGAACCTAAAGTTCTTGTGTTTCTTGTTCTGAAAAAAATGGATTAAGATCTCACTTACCAAAAGAACTTGAAGTTCTTGTACTAAAATTGAGACTACACGTCTTGCATATCTGAAGAAAATATGGGCCCATATATCCACAAATGTGAAAAGTTTTTATATGATTTTTGTAGATGCATCTACATATATATTATCAACTTATAACCAAAAGTTTGTGAGATTGATTAGAAAAGATTCAGATTATGCAATTAAGACAATTCATCTTGTTAAAGGTGGTGAGTTTATATTTTAGGCTATATCAGTTGAAATAACTATTACAAAGCCTATTGATTATGAACAAAACAGTTCAACAAAAATTTCGGTTGGATGCCTCCTCTTTAATAGCTAAACTATGAGAACAAAATATTCATATGGTATTTTCACATAGAAACACTTATACGCATCAAGCCAACGAGTTATAATAAACTTCTCATTATGATTGGTTTTTAGTCAGAAGTAATTTATTTTCCTTTTATGTTTAAGTTCTTAAACATTAATTGGGGACTCATTTATGAGACGTTTTTTCTCAATATCAAGGGGAGAATAATCAACTGGATAAATAAGTAAAATGAATTATCATATTCTAAGATCCTCGTATATGAACCAAAAGTTCATAAGATAATTTATGTTATTATATGTCAATTGCCAGACATATTTACTAACCTAATGAGAATAATCAAGTCTCTTATACCAGCTAAAAATGCTCTAAATTTGAATGATATGTTAGAGTGAATTAACATAAATCATGCCTGAAGTATGATAGTTGAAATTGGTTCCAATGATCAAAATTCTCATAAATAGAAACAAATATGAGAGTCATAGCATGTGCTCTTGAAGAGACCCAAGACATAACTAATTATAAACTCTAGAAGATTTTCAAGTACCTAAAATAAAGATTGGAATCTTGAAGAGATCTCGATGAGTTATATCAATACGAGAAAATAATGGAACCAGAAATTAAAAAATTATCGATAGCAATTTTACATAGAATACTTCTATAAGAAGTAAATAAAGAAAACGAGGATCTTGTATATAAATCTATAGATATTGATTGGCCAACATAGAAAAATGCTTTGAGCTTCGAAAAGTGAAAGTTTTTGGACCAACAATCCAAATACCTAAAGGTGTAATACAAGTGGGTTATAAATAAATAGTCGTGAGATATATCACCACTTGAACAATGAAGAATTTTTAACTACCTCATGGTGAATGCAATTAATTTGGATGTTTTGAAATACTTTATATGCGTCTAATTATTTTGTGGATCTATATTTATCCTTGAAGGATTTAAAGTTCTAAAAGCATTTGAAAATTTCTGAGAAAATTTGTTTAGATATCTCATTAAATATTTTGGTGTATTTGGTATAATAGCCTCAGTAAGTACTAATTGAGAAAATACTATAAGAATAATCAAATTTTCTTAAAAAATATAGTATTTTCAATATTGAATTATGAAGATTCAAAAAATCTTATGTGATGTTATCATGAGGGGGAGTAAGTACTTGTTGCACTCTTTTTCCTTGACCGAGGTTTTGTCCCAATGGGTTTTCCTGGTAAGATTTTTAATGAGGCAACATGTTATGCGTATCAAAGATGTGTGTACTCTTTTTCCTTCACTTAGATTTTTTTTCCATAGGGTTTTTATCTTAGTAAGGTTTTAACGAGGCACATTATCTTCATAGACATCCAAGGGGGAGTGTTATGAATATTATCTATGTAGATGTCTATCATAATAAAAACTCTATCATTAGAAATATTATCTTTATTAATTAGAGTTTAATACATTATGTACTGCTTATGTCTATAAATAGATGAGTTTTTGAAGGTATTGTACACAAGTCAATATTGAGAATAATACAAATATATTTCTTTCTATCTTCTCTTTGTTCTTTATTCTTGTTTTAGTTCTTCGTTATTTTATTTACAACATATATGTTATTATTTATTTTTCTTTCTTTCATTTTTTTTTCATTTGTTTAACATACGATTATTTAGTATTATTATTTATTATTATTAGTTTATTTGTTATTATTATTATTATTTATTGTTATATATATTATATCAAAACCCAAAATAATTTAAATAAAAACTCAATTTAAATAAATAAGCCCATATTATTATTATTAAACAATCCAATAATAACAACCCATAAACAAAATAATTACAAGCCCACATATAATTAAAACAAGCACATGTATTAGCCTAACTCGAGCCCAATCGGGTAGCCCGATTACATGATAAACCTTAATCTAATATCTTCTTTCACATGCGTAACTCTTTCCTAGCCATTGGATCTCCTACGCGCGTCTTTCTGAATACCGCGTGCTCTTCATGCGCGCGTCACATACACATGCTGGCTATTCGAATGCTAAGTTGTCCTTTTATCTTCCCGATTAGCCATGTCGTCGGTGGTGCCCTCTTTCTCGGGTCACCTCGTACGAGCTACAACATGCAAAAAATCAAAAGAATGTCAGATTTGTACATTTTGCAAACATTAATCGGACCAATTTCTAGTAGATTTCAGAGATTTCAAACGCACATCCACCAAATGTCAGATGCAAGCAAAACGATAACCAACAATACGGATTTCAGAGGCAAAATTTCAGAGCATAATCGGTAGAGCAAACAAATTCCAGCAACGAACAAGAGAATAACCAATAGGAATTTTAGAGTTTTCTTTTTTCTCTTTGTAATTTCGATTATAAAACCAAATCGAAACCATTTGTAAAGGGGTTCCCCCACCACAAAAACAATAGAAACCAGAAGAATTTTAGAGGTATATCCTCTCTTCCTATTTTCAAATACAATAAACTGAAAAAAGTTAAGGGTTCTAGTTTTTACCTTTTCGTCAGGTCTTTTTTTTCTCCTTCTTCTTCTTCACTCATCGGCAATAAACACACTATCTCCGGATCAATAGTGGTGAGCCAAACCGAGTGAGGGGAAGGCCTTTTTTGGGTTGTTTCCAATTTCAACTCTAAAAGAGGGGGTTCTCATTTTTGTTTTCAATGAAAAAAGGCTTTTTATTTTGGTTTTCCGAAACCCAAACAAGGTTTTTGGTTTTTGATTTCGAAGAGATAAGAAAAGAGAGGCTTTCAAAGAATTTTCAAACACACCGGCCACCTCTTGCGGTGGCCGACGTGGTGGTTTTCGGCTTTTCTCATGGCATTTCCTGGGTTTGGTGTGGTGGTTTCTGGAAAATACAATGAACACAAAGAATGTTCATCGTATTCTTCTGGGTCTGGATGAACAAGACAGAGTTTTTTTGGGTTTTGTTTAGTTGGTTTCAGATCAAATGAAAGGAGGGGATACCTTTCGATTTTAGTTTATGTTTTATACTCCCCCTTTGATTTTAGAATGGTCTTTTTACGTTTTAAAACCTCCCGTGTCATCTTATTCATGAACGTGGTCCCTTTAGGTTTCAAAACGCTTTCAATTTGGTCCCTATTTGATTATATTCATCCATTTCAAAATGGGTTATTCAATTTTAAGCCCCTCCGCTTTTTATAAACCCTTCTTGTGTTCCTTCCTCACTAGAAAATGGTGTTTTGAGGCCTGATTGTTTTCAGATCATTTCAATTTGGTCACTGATCATATAACACGCTTCCCTTTGTTTCGAATTTCACCTTAAAATTTTGTTTTTCCTCTATTTTAGTCCTTTCCAGAATTTAAATTTGTTATTTCAATTTATTTTATTATTTTGTTTTTATATATTTATCCTTTTATCGCACTTGTATTATATTTTTTCATGTTTTTCATTTAAGCATATTATTTTTATTATTCATGCTATGTATATATTTGCTTTTCATGTATTTATGTTTGCATACATGCATATCTATTTTTCCATCATGTTCATTTGACTATTTTATTTTTGTATATATGTTGTATATTTTGTTTCATTTTATTATTGCTTATGTCACACTTTTTTAATTAATGAACCTAATAAATAATTCTTTATTCGATCGTAATAGGCCTGACACCAGGCGTAATGGTGGCGGTGTATGCGTTTACCTTCGAATAAAGATAAGGTAAAAAATAAAAATGTAAATTCGAATATTTAAACAAATCCTAATTTAAATGTCACTTTAATCCGGAAAATCCAAAATTAATTAAGCAATTATTTTGTAAAGGTGTCAATTTTTGGACGGTTTTTAACGCTAATATCGTTTTAAATCGTGATCAACTCTCGAACCCAAATCATTTTGAATCTCTGGTTTTTACGGTGTCCGATATACCAAAGTGACTGATGACGACTCCAACCATTTTTAAAACAAATTTTCAAATCCCTAATCTTAATTCTAATTTCCCCTTTTTAAAATTTCAAAATTCTCAATTTTCAATTTTAACCTAATTTCAATTTCTAAAATCCCAATTTTCAATCTTTAATTTTGCAAACCTTAATTTCATTTTATTTTCTAAAATCCCCTTTTTAATTTTAGATTTTAACTCTAATTTTAAATTTTCAAAATCCCAAAATTCCTTTTTGAAACCCTAGAGTTTTTATTTTCAAGTTAAATTCTCAATTTCCCAATTTTCATAATTTTAAAACCTAATCCCTACCTTTAAAAAAAAACTTAATCCCTAATTTTTTATCTTTTTAAAATAGCGATTTTTAAAAGAATCGCTACAGTAGGTACCGAATTTTTTACCCGAGAACAATTATGATTATACTACATCTATAATAAAAAAAACATTTCATAAACTTCCCATTGCTCATGTTTTTTTAAGGTAACATTTTTTTACACTTAATATTTTCATGCAATTATAATTAATTTCACGTTTTCAAGCAATTTTTCTTTACAGTAGTTACCGGATGCACATGTAATTCACTTCACATTTTTGAAGTAACTCTATTGAATGTAATATACAACATATCGTATGTAATAACTAATTTATCCGATAAATTATTCACAAAATCAATATTACAGAACATATATAAACTTGTTAACAGAGTAAAAATTAGCTGACTCTTTATCATGCATCATTTTATGCTTCATTTGAAAAAATTTTAAAATTTGAATTTTAAACCATAACCCTTATTTTTTATATCCTACACCCTAAAAAATACACTTAACTTAATTCCCTAAACTTTAACCACAACCCCTAACCTTGACCTCTAAACCCTCTGATTGAAAACGAAGGCACAAATAGAGGTATGAGAATTACAAGAAATGTGTACCCTTATTATCATTCTTATTAACATATATTATAACTTTTTAATGTACTTCAAATACTTACATAAGATGTTTCGGATTATCATCCTTCTA
Organism: Abelmoschus esculentus; assembly: GCA_035048815.1. Taxonomy (NCBI): domain Eukaryota; kingdom Viridiplantae; phylum Streptophyta; class Magnoliopsida; order Malvales; family Malvaceae; genus Abelmoschus; species Abelmoschus esculentus. The sequence continues at coordinate 8,302,879 of JAUCBN010000013.1, read as the reverse complement.
ATGTATAAATTGTTATACATCTAACTTCAAAATGGAAACTTGTTAATTTGTTACCAACACAAGAAATGTGTAGAACACACAAATCTGTTGAAATCATCAATGTTTTAAAGGCTAAACAACAGTCTTCAAGGGAAGGATGTAAACCATGTCGATTGAAAATTACAAGAAACCTCCTAGCGAATGTGTCACGTATGAACCAAAACTAGTTCCCACAATGCAGTGCCAAGCAGGACCATATGTTGAGTCCAATTCCTGAAAAAGCCAACTGATCATGGTCATGGTCTATACAATATCATAATTCACAATAAAATAAAAACAAAAAATCCATAACATTGAACTCCAAAAGATTTTATACTATATGATAAAGAATCAAAGATCACACAAACTCAACTTTATGTTATACTAGTTTGGATATTAGGGCTGTAAACGAATCGAACGTTCAGTAAACCGTTCGGCGGGGAGTTCGTTTATGTTCGTTTATTTATTAAAGGAACGAACATGAATAAGATTTTTCGTTCATTTAGTTAAACGAACGAACACGAACAAAGAGTTCGTTCATTTATTTATGTTCGTGAACACTCGTTAATCTGTTCGTTTATATTCGTTCATTTATGTTCATTTATGTTCATTTAAATTTATTCACATATGAACATTAAATCGAGTAAGTCGAGTCAAAAAATTTTGAGTTACTCGAGTTGAGAAGTCTTATTTTATTACTCGTTAAAAACTTCCTTGTTATAGGCTAGGGGTGTTCATTGTTCTGTTAAACCGGGTTAACAAATCGAACCAAAACAAAATTGGTCAATCAGTTAAATTTTAAGTTTCGTCCAATAATTAAGAGTTTTTTTAATTTTAATTATTGTTAACTCAGTTTAAAATCAGTTAATTAGCTAAATTAATCGAATTAATCCAAAATATTAAATGTTTAGTATATTATATATGTTATTTATGTTCGTTCATTTAGATTCGTTTATGTTCGTTTCCGTTCATTTATGTTCTTTCATTTACGTTCGTTTATATTCATTTATGTTCGTTTATGTTCGTTCGTTTACGTTCATTTATCATTTAAACGAACAAACATGAACAAGCTACAATCCTTAGCAAACGAACACGAACAAGAAAATTTGTGTTCGTTTATGTTCGTGTTCGTTCATTTATTCGGTTAAAATTAAACGAACGAATATGAACACAACTTCATTCATATTCATTCGGTTCATTTACGGTCCTATTGAACATCGTTACACTATCCGTCTACTATATCTCATCTAGAACTTTTTTCAATTTAGCAAAATTCATAACTCTATATCCCGCTTTTTGTTTCGGTTAACATTTTCTGCGTAAGAACATAGGCGAACTAGAATTTTCGATTGGTAGCTCACAAGCTAGAACCACACTATGTACAAGCATATTCATTATCATAATATCATCTGCACTGAAAAGGACCGGAAGACAGAACTAAATACCATATCTATTTCAGACACAAGTAGTTACTTGGGCTGCTTATCGAGTGTGTCGGTCGTAAGTTAGACATTGCTCGATTCGTGCTCGTTAAAAAATTTTTGTTCCTCAACTTGACTCGTTGCTCATTAAGCTCGTTAAAAAGCTTACCTTATTTTTAATTAAAAGTAAAATTTAACAATACCATATAAGGCTTAATATTAACATAAATTAATAAATTTAACCAAAAATATTAAAAGAGTGTATAAAACATTTTTAAAGTCTAAATTCGACAGTAAAAATTCATAAACACAACAAACTAACGTATTAAAATTAAAATAACAATTAATACATTAATAATTATTATTTAGATTTATTTTTTTGAATGAAATTATTTTAAAGTAATTACTAAAAAATATTTTAAAAAATTAAAGTGTTGCTCATGAACTTATCCAGTCAAGTTAGACTTTGCTCGATTACACTCGTTAAGATATCAAGTCGAGCTAATCCTAATCGAATATTTATCAAGTTTTGACTGAATCGAGTTCGAATTCCTCACGAGCTGCTCAACTCGTTAAACACCCCTAAAGTTACTCTCTTGCTAGTCATATGAGAGGCTACTCTCTGGACAAGTATATCATAATCATTGTAAACATTACATAAACAATAGGTGATCAAAGTCTATGAATGATATAAAGCTTGACAATCATGAATCATAAATTTTTTAACTTAAACTAGAACTTAGAAAGGTAAAAATTGGATTGAATAACTATAAATAGAAAATTTCCCAGCCATTTCTCACTAGAATCATATATATATACACGAACCAAAGTAGCCTTATAAATTCAACCATAATTAAGGGTGAGTATTCGATCGAGTCGAGTCGAGTCAAAAAAATTCGAGTTATTCGAGTTGACGAGTAATATTTTACAACTCAAACTTTATTTGAATTTTTTTCGGTTCGAGTCGAGTTTTTGAGTTCCTATAAATATTTAATTGTAATTATTTATCATGTTATAGTATGATATGATTCCAATTTAAACAACTTTCTCTAATCATATAAGATATGTATATATTTTTTCATATGTAGCATATTTCTTTATATTTTTACATATCAATGTATATATATCATAAAAAATGATAGACATATCTCAAACTTAAAAATTAATCTTTTAATTACTAAAAATTTCGTGTTATTCAAGTTATTCGAATTTCCATTTTACAACTCAAACTTTATTTGAATTTTTTTCGAGTCGAGTCGAGACTATGAAATTTCGAGTCGAGTCAAAACAAATCGAGTATTTTCGTCTCGAATCGATCGAATTATTCGATTTTTTTGAGTCGACTCTTGCTCACCTCTGGGCATCGCTATGCGTGCCACTCGTAGGTTCATTTGATCCATAAAGATCAATTCTTTAACATCATAAAAACCGTGGGTTTATTTGGAATTTCTTGAATTCTCATTAAAATTGAAAAAATAAAAGCAAGATATCGAATCAATGGCGTTTCTCAAGGGCGAAGCATGCATGAAAACACATAATCATCTGTAAAGAACCAAAACAAACTGAAGAATTTAAAAGAAAGAAATAGACTGAGGAAAGGTAGAAGAAAAGAAAAAATAGAGAGACTTAGATTTCCAATCATTCATTCGACAGATAACTCAAAATTAGGGTTCTCAAACAATATATCCTAACAACAGGTCTCACCCTAAACTCAGTGTTCAGTAACGGTAATTAAAATAACAATATAAAATTAAATGAAAACCAAAAAAAGTCAGGTTGACAGTCAACTTTTGTCTCCTCTTCTTTGACTCGTTACAATGCCTTCTCCTTTGAATAATCCTTGACCTCAAGGATTCGAGCATGATCTTTTTTTTTTTCGATGATTGGACCAAATATGTCTCCAAGTTCTCTTAACCTTGATAAAAAAAGTAAGGACCGACAATAATTTTTTCATGTTAACGACCCTTAGAGGATGTCATTTATGTGATTGACTCCCAATTGACAAACTAATATTTCTTACAATATGTAGCTCATGTCGGATGAATAAGTCATAATTACACTGTATGACTCCTCTTATTTGTCGAAGTTGTTGTTCCACTTTTATCACATCCTGAATCTATTCTAGGACAAACCGTAAACCTTTGATCATGATAAGGGTAGGAGAATGTTTTGGCTTATTTTTTATTTCACATATCTCAGCTAACTCTTTCAATAACCTCTGGTTAGCAGCCTTTATTTTATCATCATTGGCTGGAGATGAGAGCTTCTGCAAAGTGCTCAATGCAAATCCTAGAATCCTTCCAATATAATGATGTCTGCTTGACTTCAGCACCACATCCACAGACTGGAGGTCTGTCACACTAACACCATCTTCCCCATGAATTTTCAGATTAAGTTCCATCTTTCCTGGTCCTAAACGATCTGAAATAACCTTAGGAACAAGAACAATTGCTGTCAAACCTCTTTGTCCAACAATGCCTCGATATGGAGGTAATGTACAATCATCTTCAACAATTATAATTTCTATTTTATAACCTTCATACTTTTCTTGCTCAACAACCAACCCAAAATTCAAACGATTATCGGTATAATTCTTCACTACTAGAAGACATCACATGGATGTCTGCTAAATTTGAATCAACTATATGAGAAACAAAAACATCTTCACAAATGGTAGCCATCAGCATCTCTTCTTGGATAAAAAAAATTGTCTTCATTTTTATCAAATTTAACATTGTTGCTCTCAATCTAAGAGCCGAAATTTATACGGATCTTTCAGTTCAACAAACATATACTTATTAATAATCTTTCTCGAACAAGATCGTTCAATCTCCTTAAGTTGTTCATACTCGAATCCATAATACAACTTTTTCAATTCGTCTCTAAAGACAAAATAACCACAAAAATTATCAAAAACAGTACCAAATTTAATCTCATTTGAAATTCTCCTAATCATACTACTACTAACAATTGAAGTTCCACTCAAGTGAACATTAGGCGAAAAATTCAGATTTAAACTATTCCCATTCGATTTCAGTTTAACACTGTGAACAGAGTTCAAGCTCAATTCATTTATGTGAATACCAACGTCCGAATCAACAATTCTCTCTAGATTCCAAATTGATTTTTCGACAACATGCTTTAGATTTAAATGCGGAGACTCTAACAGAGAAATTTGATCTAGAAACAGAGATGGTTGAAGGGTTACTTGAATTTTATCATCTGAATCCTCAAAATTCATCTTTGCATTTGTTGAGTTATCACTACGGCAATATCCACGATAACCTCACTGCTTACCTTCTCGATTTGCATTGCATCACCGATTCCTTTAACTTTCGAAATTAGTTGTAGGTCATTAGACATTTGATCAACACTTGGGTTTCTTTTGATTCTCTAAAATCACTTATCAAAAATGATTCATCTGATTTCTTACAGCCTTGAAAAAAATTATCAGGGAGGTCGATTGATTTTTCAAAGGCCTTCTCTAGCAACAATTTTAAATCCGTCAAGAACTTTACTTGAAACTCGTAGAACACTCTATCTAGGGAATTTTCCAAACAAACACACTCTTCGTGTAATGAGGATTTAACCTGAGATCTGATGCCTTTATAAAGAACCAAAACAAACTGAAGAATTTAAGAGGAAGAAATAGACTGAGCAAAGGTAGAAGAGAAGAAGAAATAGGGAGACTTAGATTTCCAATCATTCATTCATTCGACAGATAACTCATAATTAGGGTTCTCAAACAATATATCCTAACAACAGGTCTTACCCTAAACTCAGCGTTCAGTAACGGTAATTAAAATAACAATATAAAATTAAAAGAAAACCAAGAAAAGTCAGGTTGGCAGTCAACTTTTGTCTCCTCTTCTTTGACTCGTTACAATGCCTTCTCCTTTGAATAATCCTTGACCTCAAGGATTCGAGCATGATCTTTTTTTTTCAATGATTGGACCAAATATGTCCCCAAGTTCTCTTAACCTTGATAAAAAAAGTAAGGACCGACAATAATTTTCTCATGTTAACGCCCCTTAGAGGATGTCATTTATGTGATCGACTCTCAATTGACAAACTAATATTTCTTACAATATGTAGCCCATGTCAGATGAATAAGTCATAATTACACTGTATGACTCCTCTTATTTGTCGAAGTTGTTGTTCTACTTTTATCACATCCTGAATCTATTCTAGGACAAACCGTAAACCTTTGATCATGGTAAGGGCAGGAGAATGTTTCGGCTTATCTTTGATTTCTGTTGAGTGTTGCAATCGATCGAAAAACTCCAAGAGGGGGGGTGAATTGGATTTTTAAAATTTGGTGGACACTAATTGCAAAGGAAGGAAATTGCATGGTGATTTAGAGTGGTTCAACTTCCTCAACGAAGTTTACATCCACTACCTTAGTGACCACAATAAGGATTTTCCACAAATTCACTAATTTGTCTTTCCTTTAAGGATAAGGAGTAACCTTACACAATTTAATAGACTTATACCTCAAAGTCTATTAAATCAATCCCCAAATTTGAGTACAAAGAAGCAAACAAGGAAATCCTCACAAGGTAGGTGTTTGCACAAATTAAGCTCTCTCACACACCCAATTAAACACTAGTAAAAGATTACAAATGAAGAACACACTAGTGTTTTTGCAAGAAAGGTTGGAAAATGAAGCACAACTTGAATCTATGAATGCTTGAATCTTTGGATAGGCTTTCTTATTGTTCCAATGTGTTTTTCAGACCTCTTTTGTATGTTCTTAATTGATTCTAACCGTTTGTAGCCGTTGGAAGTACTTTGGAGCCGTTGGTTGTCATTAAGATTGAGCATTTAATGCTCACCTGCACAGAAGTTTCGAAACCTTTACCAGAGGTTTCGAAACCTTTACCAGAGGTTTCGAAACCTTTAAGAATTTTAAATAAAGTAGCCGTTACAGGATGAAAGTTTCGAAACCTTTAAACAAGGTTTCGAAACCTTGTCAGGGTTTCAAAAAGCAGGTCATTTTATCCTGAAAGTTTTGAAACCTTTAAACAAGGTTTCGAGACTTTTAGCTTTGAAAAATACTTTTGACCATTTTATTGACTTTTAAAAATATTTTCAATATAGATAAAAAGTTAAACATTCTGTAAACCATCGACTTTTTGAAAATTTCATTTCGAGAAAAATATTTTAAAATTTTTTACAAATTAGTCCTTTGAAAATTTATTTTAAGTTATATCAAAATAATTCTAACAATCTCCCCCTTTTTGATATAACAAAACCTTTTGTAAAAATTTGTTTTTGAGAAAATTTTCAATGTAAAAAAAATCTCTTTAAGCTCCCCCTTAATAAAAGTTCTTATACATTCTTTGAGAGCAAAAAGTTTTAAAGACAAAAAAAAACAAATTATTTGATTTCTCTCCCCCTTTTTGTTATAGAAAAAAGTATAAAAGGCTACAAAGAGAAATAAGCATCATTAGAGTAATAAGTTATAAAATAATCCATATCATAGCATGTAAAGCATTCAAGGCATAAGCATATCATAACATAACTTTTATCATAAATCATCATGTAAACCAAGATAGTTCAAACAAGATCCATCATAAAATCTTAACAAAGTAGATAAGGCATGTAGTTCTAAGCATATCAAAATAAGTCTCAAAATATAGAAAAAAATAGTCTCACAATAAGTCTCACAATATATCATAATATAGTCATAAAAGTATGCATGAAATCTAAACATCCGGTGTGTCATGAGGCGGAGGAGGCGGAAAAAGATGACTACGAATATCACGCATATCATGCTCTAAGGAAGATACACGTCCATCCAAGCTATGTAGCAAGCCGGTGGTCTCCTCATGAGAACTACGGAGGAAAGCATCCATGTTGTCGAAACGAGTGATCATAGTAGCATACATGGAATCCATAGTGATAGGAACCATGGGAGGTGGTGCATCCTCGTCTACCAGAACCTCGGGAGCATCTCATCGACTTCCTCTACAATCCCTCTATGAACCCATCCATGAGCACCATGATACCATTGAGCTTTGTGACAAGATTTGATATCAATCAAACTCTTGTTCTTAACATGTTCATCTAGGGAGGTATTAATGTTGAGTTTCCTAAAGATGTGACTAAGGACACATGCAAAAGGAAGAGAGAAGGATGTAGGATTAGAGATGACTTTGATAAGGTTCAAAAAGATGATGTTTGCTATATTGGGACAAGCTCTATCACGATATTGTCTAAGCCACCAATAGTCTATGACTCGCATACTAACGACTTTTCCGCCGGAAGAGCGAAAGAACCACGTAGTAAAGAGATGAAAAAGACGTTCCTCTAAGGGGAGATGGGTAGGACGATGGTCGGGAAAAGGTTCAATAAAATGAGCTTCATATTCATTTGATTTTCCACCTAGAGGAACACCTAGGTATTGAGCGATAGACTCGGGTGTTAACACGAAGGTTTTACCCATCAGAAAAGATTGAATGCCGGTAATGAGATTAGTTCCTCTATTAGACCGGATAAACTCGGCATTAGCATAAAAGGCACAAACTAATCTACGGTGAGTATATGGAGGAATGCTCAAGTACTCTATCCAACCCCACTCGGTGAACAAATCAAAAAGATCAAAGTTATAAACCGGAGACATAAGGAAATCTAGATCAATGTTTCGCTCTAGCCTTATTTCCTTACGATGATAGACATTAAAGTATCTATTTCTATGAACACCATCACTAAAGCATAAATCCTCAAAGGTAGGATTCGGGTTAGGATCGAGATTGGGATTGGGATTAGGTTCATTGGAACCGAAAGGTTGACCCCTGTCAATACGAGCACGTTTAGCTTTAGCGAGCCTGGTTCTAAGAGGATTTGAAAACTATCTTAGGTTTTAAAAAAATGAAAAAAGGGAGTTTTTGTGTTTTAAAAACGTGCCCAGAAGAGATCTGATACGAAAGGTTTCAAAACCTTGTGAAAGGTTTCGAGACTTTTCATCAAAAGTTTTGAAACCTTTTTGAAAAAGTTTCGAAACTTCAATTCCAGTAACTTTTATTTTGAGATAGCCCGAAAGGTTTCGAAACCTTGATAGAGGTTTCGAAACTATTTAACAAAAGTTCCGAAACTTTTTGGAAAAAGTTTCGAAACCTTCATTCCAGTAACCTTGGTTTAGAGACACACGAGAGGTTTCGAAACCTTGATGAAGGGTTTCGAAACTATTGGAAGAAAGTTTCCAAACCTTGTTTAAAGGTTTCGAAACTTGTGGTCCTAAAACTCTAAGAAGCCTCAAAATAACCCGGAAATGCATCTAGCATACTTATGATATATTATAGGCATTTAAGAGCAAGTAAAATAACCATTTTAAGTCATGTAAGCATGTGTCATCAAACATATAAGCACTCAATTCATGCAATCAATAAATTAACATGCTTTGAAATATATAAACATAGAAAGAAACATGATTTCATACTTTGCATGAAAAATAGAAAGTTACCAATAGGATCAAAAATTTCAATTTGCACTTTATCCACTTCAAGTGCCTTTCCTTCTAGTGTGTCTAGAGCTTTTAAATTTCTTCATTTTGTTCATCATGGCTCCAACACACCTATAAAAAGGAACTCATACATATTTTGGTATCCAAACTCTTTTGGATCCATAAAGATTAGTTCCTAAAATTCTAGCCCCTTTTGGAATCCATTTTGATAAAAGATCATATTCTTTGTTAGCAATGAGTCCTTTAGGAACCCAAATACTTTTAACTATCTTTCTATTATATGATCTTTGGGGACCTCTATAAAAATTTTCATTGAAGTTCTTTCTAAAGTAGTTGGATTTTGAATTTTCACCTTTTTCAAAAGATTTTGTTCCAACTTTATCAAAAGAAGCTTTGAGCTCACAAATTTTCTTCTCATGATCATCATGAGCTTTTAAAAGCAAATTATGTAAATCTTGATTTTTCTTCTCAAAATCAATTATTTTATTTTCCAATTCTTCAATTTTACTTTCAAATCCTTTATTAGCTTTGGAAAGAGAATCATTTTCATTTTTCAATTTTAAAACAATTTTTCTATGTTTTAAAATGGAATTTTCATATTCCAAAGCCAACTCATCATATGCCTCTTGTAATTCATCAAAAGTATAATCAATTGAAATAGATGAATTAGAGGTTACCTTAGAATCTTCTTCGAATGCCATGAGACACAAATTGGCTACTTCATCCTCATCATCCGATGTTTCATCATCGCTCCAAGTAGCTACATGAGCTTTGTGCTTTTTCTTCTCAAAGCTCTTTTTCTTCAATTGAGGACATTCAAACTTGATATGTCCTAGCTTTTTGCACTCGTAGCAAATGATGGCATCTTTATCCCTTGGTTCACTCTTGAAGCCCTCTTCTCTTTGAAATCTTCTACCTTTTTTGGTCATCATGAATCTTTTAAATCTTTTGGCAAACATAGCCATCTCTTTCTCTTCATCATCATCACTAGAATCAATCTCTTCTTTTGTTGATTTGAGAGCAACTCTAAATTTTTTAACTTCAACTTCTTTCTTCTTTTCTTCCTTTCCTTTGGACATCATCTCATGAGTAAGCAATGAACCAATAAGCTCATCTAACTTGAGAGTCTTAAGGTTCTTTGCTTCTATTATTGTTGTCCTCTTTGATTCCCAAGAATCTGGGAGAGAGTAGATCATCTTTCTCACAAGTTTATCTTCGGGAATAACTTCTCCATAGCCTTTCATTCCATTCACAATCACCGAGAATAGATTGGATATGGATTTAATGTCTTCTTTGGGATCCATTTTGAAGTTCTCATAGTTGAGGTTGAGAAGCCCGATTTTGGTCTCCTTCACTTTATTTGTTCCTTCATGTGTGACTTCAAGTTTATCCCAAATTTCTTTAGCATTAAAACATGATGTTACTCTTCCATATTCATCCGGAACAAGAGCACAAAATAGAAGATGCATTGCCTTGGCGTTAGTAGAAAATTTCTTGTTTTGTTCATTGTTCCATGTCTCTATGCCACTAGTTGGTGCGGTGTAGCCACTAATGATTATCTTCCAAGCTTCTAGATCATAAGCTTGAATGAATAATCTCACTCGATTCTTCCAATAGGCATAGTTGACTCCATTGAAGAAATGAGGCTTGTTGGTGGGTTGAGAGTCTCCCCAAGCTTCAATAGTGGAGGAGGAAGCCATGGATGACTTTATAGATGATTGAACACTTCTTGAATCTTCTCAAGAGGTTGTTAGACCTTCCAATGAGCCTCTCTCTGATACCAATTGTTGAGTGTTGCAATCGATCGAAAAACTCCAAGACGAGGGGTGAATTAGATTTTTAAAATTTGGTGGACACTAATTGCAAAGGAAGGAAATTGCAAGGTGATTTAGAGTGGTTCAACTTCCTCGAAGAAGTCTTACATCCACTACCTTAGTGACCACACTAAGGATTTTCCACAAATTCACTAATTTGTCTTTCCTTTAAGGATAAGGAGTAACCTTTCACAATTCAATAGACTTATACCCCAAAGTCTATTGAATCAATCCCCAAATTGGAGTATAAAGAAGCAAACAAGGAAATCCTCACAAGGTAGGTGTTTGCACAAATTAAGCTCTCTCACACACCCAATTAAACACTAGTAAAAGATTACAAATGAAGAACACACTAGTGTTTTTGCAAGAAAGGTTGGAAAATGAAGCACAACTTGAATCTATAAATGCTTGAATCTTTGGATAGGCTTTCTTATTGTTTCAATGTGTTTTTCAGACCTTTTTTGTATGCTCTTAATTGATTCTAACCGTTTGTAGCTGTTGGAAGTACTTTGGAGCCGTTTGGTTGTCATTAAGATTGAGCATTTAATGCTCACCTGCACAGAAGTTTCGAAACCTTTACCAGAGGTTTCGAAACCTTTACCAGAGGTTTCGAAGCCTTTAAGAATTTTAAATAAAGTAGCCGTTACAGGATGAAAGTTTCGAAACCTTTAAACAAGGTTTCGAAACCTTGTCAGGGTTTCAAAAAGCAGGTCATTTTATCCTGAAAGTTTTGAAACCTTTAAACAAGGTTTCGAGACTTTTAGCTTTGAAAAATACTTTTGACCATTTTATTGACTTTTAAAAATATTTTCAATATAGATAAAAAGTTAAACATTCTATAAACCATCGAGGTTTTGAAAATTTCATTTCGAGAAAAATATTTTACAAATTTTTACAAATTAGTCCTTTGAAAATTTATTTTAAGTTATATCAAAATAAGTATAATAATTTCACATATCTCAGCTAACTCTTTCAATAACCTCTGGTTAGTAGCCTTTATTTTATCATCATTGGCTGGAGATGAGAGCTTCTGCAAAGTGCTCAATGCAAATCCTAGAACCCTTCCAATATAATCGATGTCTGCCTGACTTCAGCACCACATCCACAGACTGGAGGTCTGTCACACTAACATCATCTTCCCCATGAATTTTCAGATTAAGTTCCATCTTTCCTGGTCCTAAACGATCTGAAATAACCTTACGAACAAGAACAATTGTTGTCAAACCTCTTTGTCCAACAATGCCTTGATATGGAGGTAATGTACAATCATCTCCAACAATTATAATTTCTATTTTATAACCTTCATACTTTTCTTGCTCAACAACCAACCCAAAATTCAAACGATTGTCGGTATAATTCTTCACTACTAGAATACATCGCATGGATGCCTGCTAAATTTGAATCAACTGTATGAGAAACAAAAACATCTTCACAAATGGTAGCCATCAGCATCTCTTCTTGGATATAAAAATTGTCTTCATTTTTATCAAATTTAACATTGTTGCTCTCAATCTAAGAGCCGAAATTTATACGGATCTTTCAGTTCAACAAACATATACTTATTAATAATCTTTCTCGAACAAGCTCGTTCAATCTCTTTAAGTTGTTCATACTCAAATCCATAATACAACTCTTTCAATTGGTCTCTCAAGACAAAATAACCACAAAAATTATCAAAAACAGTACCAAATTTAATCTCATTTGAAATTCTCCTAACCATACTACTACTAACAATTGAAGTTCCACTCAAGTGAACATTAGGCGAAAAATTCAGATTTAAACTATTCCCATTCGATTTCAGTTTAACACTGTGAACAGGGTTCAAGCTCAATTCATTTATGTGAATACCAACGTCCGAATCAACAATTCTCTCTAGATTCCAAATTGATTTTTCGACAACATGCTTTAGATTTAAATGCGGAGACTCTGACAGAGAAATCTGATCTAGGAACAGAGATGGTTGAAGGGTTACTTGAATTTTATCATCTGAATCCTCAAAATTCATCTTTGCATTTGTTGAGTTGTCACTACGGCAATATCCACGATAACCTCACTGCTTACCTTCTCGATTTGCATTGCATCACCGATTCCTTTAACTTTCGAAATTAGTTGTAGGTCATTAGACATTTGATCAACACCTGGTTTTCTTTTGATTCTGTGAAATCACTTATCAAAAATGATTCATCTGATTTCTTACAGCCTTGAAAAAAATTATCAGGGAGGTCGATTGATTTTTCAGAGGCCTTCTCTAGCAACAATTTTAAATACATCAAGAACTTTACTTGAAACTCGTAGAACACTCTATCTAGGGAATTTTCCAAACAAACACACTCTTCGTGTAATGAGGATTTAACCTGAGATCTGATGCCTTTATAAAGAACCAAAACAAACTGAAGAATTTAAGAGGAAGAAATAGACTGAGCAAAGGTAGAAGAGAAGAAAGAAATAAGGAGACTTAGATTTTCATTCATTCATTTGATAGATAACTCAAAATTAGGATTCTTAGACAATATATCCTAACAACAGGTCTCACCCTAAATGCAACGTTCAGTAACGGTAATTAAAATAAAAATATAAAATTTTAAAAAAAAATTAAGAAAAGCCAGGTTGGCAGTCAACTTTCTTCTCCTCTTCTTTGACTAGTTACACCACCCCTAACCATACCTTATTTCAAATTCCTAAAAAAAACTCCATTTCCCTTCTTTAGATTTTTTTACACGAAATTTCAAGAGTAAATAGGAACAAGATTCTTACCTAATAGTTTGCTTCTTCGAAATCAACTTCAAAAATAAAAAACATACAGTAAAACTCTTTCAAGCTTTGAACATGTAGAAAAGGGCAAATACCCTATTTTTTTTTTCGTTCAAAAGAGGTTTTATGTGAGTTTTTGTTTGAATTTTAGTCCAAAATTTAAGGGTTACCGATTTACCGAGTGTTATCCCCTCTTTCTTTCTTTTCCTTTTAATCGAACGGTTATTAGTGACTCATATAAATTCAACGGTTAACTGATATTTGTTTTCTTTTAGCCTTATTTGAAGAGGTTTTATTTTTAGAAATTGCGAGCCCAAAGCAACCAACATTATTTTGATATAATTAAGTCTAGTTAAAAACCTCATTGTGCCAATAGATGTTGAGATCTAATGAGAGAAAGAGTGTCCATATTTTATTTCATAGTAATAGTTTTTAAAACTTGCAAAATTCCTTAACTTTAGCACACTTCTAACATAGAGCATAATTATCTTTGATTTTAAATCAAACAATAAATAACTGATAATATACCCCACTCAAAAATTTATCATGTATTTTTCGTACTCAAACCTCCACAAAACTCTCTTGTTTGGGAAGACATAAAGAGTTATTTATCCCATTCTTAGCTAGTAGATCGGTATCACAATTAGCAGATCGTAGAATATGTCTGAGTGAGGTAGATCCACCCATCCTTACAATACCCTGTAATCCAATTGATTAAATACATAAAACATGGAAAAGTTTTAATTGGATCACACACCAATCAACAACCACTTTACAATCCATTTACTAACTTAAATTTACCATACCATTCAGACCTTCGAAATAACTCAATGCAGTATTTGATGACCAAAATTTTAGCCAAGATAGGAGGGGCTTCCCTAATACGTAATGAGAATTCGGTCAATCCATCCCATCCATATTTCTTAACAAACCTTCAACCCCTCTTACACTCTCATCACTTTTCATTGCTCCGTTCATATTAAATTTGAACCATCCTATGGGAGGAGGATAGCACCCTTGTGGGATAGTTGCAATGGATATCCTACTTAATTCATCCTCGCAATTAATGGATCAACAACAATCTCATTGATCGACCCTCTAAATTCTAAGAAACTTGCTTTTATCCACCATGTAAGTCTTGTTTTGATCAAGTCTAAAATTTTTTTATTAAACATCATATTATTTCAGAAGAGCTACACTGACCACATTACAACAAAAGAAATTATTTTTCATACCTTAGCTTTCTTGGTGCCCGACCAAACTTCATTTCATGTTATAAAGAATGTAGTTGGATCTTCGTAGATAATTATTGTCACACCCCACAAAAAATAAAAATAACTCCAAATTGCCCACACAATTCTACAAGAGAAAATTAGTTGTTCTGCTGTTTCAGGGGTATTTTTGTAAAAAGAGCATTGAATATCCGATTCTAAAAGTATTTTTCTTTTCACAAGCGTTGTTTTAACCGAAATTCTTCGATATAATAATTACCAAATAAATATTTCCACATTCAAGGGTGCAATTCCAAGCCAAAGGATTTCTTTTCATTTAAAACTTCTATCCACATTTAAATTGTCATACTGCCCAGTAGCCTTAACTGAATAGATTTCATCTCATTTTATCTAATCTTGTTTTAAGTTCGATACAAAAAACTCGTCAATCAGGCTACAAAAATCATTTCACTGTATATTCTCCCATTCAAAAAGCGTACGCCTTAACAGGATATCCTATTCTCAATCATCCATACTTTTTAATTCGTACTCCGAAATAAATCCATCCCGATTAGTTGATACTGAAAATATTTGTTAAAATTTATCTTTTAGAGGACGGTTTCCAATCCATTAATCTTATTAGGATTTTATTCGAATTTTATCTCCAGCTTGTAAGTGTATCCTACTTTTAATGTGATTGTCAAACTCATCATTGGCATAATATGACTTTAAAATACGCCAACACCAAGAGGAACATCTGAAAATGTTTTGAGATCCATTACTATATCTCCACATCCATTTGCCGAGGAATGCTCTATTTTTCTTCTAGAGATCTACAACCCCAAGCAGCAAGCTTTGACCTTGTAAATAATAATATTCGTCCCAGATTGTTTAACAGACAAGGCCTTACATACAGGTACATCTGAATCATTAGAAAAGAGTAGAAAATTAAAGGGTAAACTATTAAATGAACATTTGATTTTTAGTGGGCTATCAATTTAGTCATCAATGTTTAAAAAAATCTTAAGGCATAATGCAAAAAAATATGTTCCATTTAAATGAATAGTTATTTTAGTTTAAATTTTTTAAGTAATTTAACCTTTAATATTTTATCTTAGTTTAAGATAACTTTTTTTAGATAAAAATTATTAGTAAGTTAGACAATAAATAACTTTAAATAACCTTACAGTAGGGTGATCAAAATTTATGTTAACTGAATTAATTGATTAATTATTTTTTGGTTAATTTATCGATTAATTTTAAGTTTGGTCGGTTAATAATTAATATTTTTTTAAAATTTAGATATTAGTTAATTTGGTTCAAAATCGATTGATAAATTCATTTAATTGAATATATATCATTTTATATATTTATTTTTGGTCCTTAATATTTAAAAATTATAAAATAATCATAAATTTTTTTATATATTAAAAAGTAATCATTGAACTTTATCAAATTAGTATAAATTGATCATTAAATTTATTAAATTACTAAAAAATAATCATTATATTTTTTAATATTTATTAATAATTTGTTGAAATCAATCATTTTATAATAATTCTACAAGTTCAGTAGTTGTTTTATAACTTTTGAAAGCTCAATGGCTAAAAAGATTATTTTAACGTAGTTTAATGATCATTTGTATAGTTTATCCAAAATTTTATAATAAATTTTCATTAATTCAGTTAACTGACCGAAATAACTGAATTTTTTAATTTTTATTACTATTTAAAAAAAATTGGTTCAGTCAATAGTTAATATGAAAAAAAATTGATTAATAAACTTTCAAAATTTCGGTTCGATTGGTTAATCGAAACAACTGTTTGAACATGATTATAAGATACTTGATTGTTCTCATGTGATAAAATGACAAAATGGTGCAACATTAGAGCTAATCCCTTAGGGCTAATGGCTTACACAACATACCCATTTCAGGAGGGAGATAATCAAGTGTACCACACGTAGTCCGCCTGCGGTTAAATGTGTGCACTGACCATCCGAAATCTGCAATCTTTATTTCACCCTGACAACAAATCCGAATAGACTAGATAAGCAGACGAGACTTTAATTGAATAACCAAACAAGTAAGTCCATATGCTAGGTATCACCTGTGCACCAATTAACAGGTTCTCTGGTTTGATATCTCTGTGTATTACATGCTTTCCATGACAATAAATGAGTGCTCGTGCTAAAGAGGCAACATACTACAGCAACCATACAAATCAAACATTCAATTTGTTCGTTCTTTTTAGTTAATTCGAATGCACATATAAACTATCACAAGAATCCAGTAGGAAAAAGAAAAAACTCACAGTAGCCGCTCGCCTTTCACTGAAGTATTTACACTTTTGCAGCTCCTTGTAGAGTTCACCTTTGGGTGCATATTCCAGAATCAGATAAACACGATTCTGCAGAGAATTGTATTCAGGAAAACCAAATGTTAATCCATCCATACGACACATTCGATTCCGTGCATATATCATCTAAACCATCAATGTAGCCTATACCCCTGATCATAGAAATATCCATAAAACCTCAATATATTCGGATGGCGTAGATGACTTTGTATTTCCACTTCTCGACGGAGTTGATGTTCGACTTGAGACTGTTGTAGTTGGGTTTTAAAAAGAACTTTGAGTGCCACAATGTGATTGCTCTTTTTGAAACATACAAAAGGATCAGTCTAGTAAGACAATTACAGATATCAAAATTTTCTTTTGTTCTTCGAATTTCCTCATAGTTCTTTCCAAACAAGAGGCAGAATGAAAGGGGAGAAAAAGAATCCGGACCCTCTTCTCTCTGGCTAAGTAAACATGGCCAAACTTTCCTCGGCCAAGAGGCTTCCCGATGTCGAAATCACCAAGGGTCCATCTTTTCTTTTCAGCTGCCTTACCCTCTGAAGTAACCTGCAACGGAAATTATCAACAATAAAAAAATCAAATTCTCAAGAACAAAATCCTAACATTGTTTTAAAAAGCCCTAATTCAACAAATTCAAATACATATATAAACGAAAATCCCCAACATTGTCTAAAAAACCCAAATTCCCAACAACAAAAAAATCCCAACATTATTTTAAACAACCCCAAATTTTCAAAATTATCTCAAAGGGTACACAACTAGATACAAACTGTCAAAATTCCCAAATCTGCCATTAAAACCCTAGGAATCAAACCCTGTTTGGCAATTGAAAGATGTCGTACGAAGAAATACCATCTTGAAACTGTTCTCTTCTGTCTAAAAGAAAGGGAAGACTGAAAATTGGGATTTCTTTGGTTCTTGGATGATTAGAAAGCAGAAAAAGAGGGAAAGAAACGGCCACTGTTTAACCCTGAACGACGGCAAAATGGAACTTAAATGAAAAAGAAAACTTCACCTTCTCTTGTTGTTGTGCCTCAACGATCGCCATTTTTTAGAAGGAAAAAAAAAGGGACCGGTTAAGCCTTAATTTATTTGGCAGAGAAGACGAGAGAGGGGCTATGGTTATGGAGGAAGCCCCCTGTTGGCAACGGTCGAATTTTTGGGAACGGCTGTTTTTCAAAATTGTCCTTTTCTCGAGATCTGAGGAAGACGGAGCGTACAAATATGAGTCTATCTGAAAAAGGGTAAATTACACCCATTCGTTCTTTTTGCTGAAGTTTAAATATTTTAATTTAAACACTAGACTTTTCAACTATTTATATTTTGGTCTTTTTATTATTTTATATTTAACCACATTGTGATTGAACATATATCTTTTAAAAGTTAAAAAATAATCCAAAACTCTTTCTTCTTTCAAGAAAATTCTTTATTTCAGATTTCTTTTAATTTTGACAATAAAAATTAGAATATCTTTAAAATCTCAACTGTGTGAGACGAAAGAGGATACGAATTATATATCATATTTTTTAAAATTAGCTAATAGTGATATAGTAATATATGTTTTAAAATATAGTCTTCACCATTTAGTATTGATCATTCAATTACTTGCTGACATCATCGGTGCTCGAACCCGTGACCTCTAGTAACATCAACCGTTTTTTTAATCACTTGAACTAAAAGACTCATGCTTATATATCATAATTTTATATTAATAGAACAATGAGATTATAGATATTAGAGGGTTTAGGGTTTTGTAAATTTTAATTTTTAGGTTGAGTTTTGTGATTTTAAAAAAAATTTAAGAAAATCTATTTACAATTTGAATGATTTAAAAATATTAAAAATATTAATTACGATAATAATGTGACTTATGAATGAAGGCGTAAAAATTTTATTTTTAAAAAAAAAAATTATGTGGATAACACTGAAATCAATTCACATTAGCATATATGACAGACATATAAAATAGTTTAAATATTTAATAATTAAAAACTACTTAAAAATTTATTGATTAAAATAAAATTAAAAGAAAATTGAATGATGAGTTTTATAATTTATCCTAAAATAGCTAGATATTTAAATCTAAATTTTATTATTATTTAAATCATCCATCGACAGTATCAAGGTCTCTTTTGTGAAAATCAAGCTTCGGATCTGTTCGGGTTTGGAGAAAAACTGTCTTAACCTAATAGAATTAAAAAAAAAGGGATAACTATTAAAATGGTCACTGAATTATTTTGGAATATTTATTTTAGTCATTAAACTATAAAATTCATCAATCAAATTATTAAACTTATTAAATTGATCTATTTTAGTCATTATCATTAAAAAATGATATGACAATTAGATGGAATTTATAAATTATATAATTAACCTTCATTATTTAGTTATTATATCACTTTGTCCTAATTTTAATTTAATTAAAATTTAATTTGATTTCATGTTATTAAATTGAATAAATTAATATTTTATTAAAAAATATTTTAATAAAAAATATGAATACTAGATAAATTGGTTTGAGTTGGATTTAAAGCGAGTAAAATTATTTTTTAAGTTCAAATCGAGTTGAATTTTATCATGATCGGAATATTTGAATGCAAATATTATTAAAATTCCAATAAATCAAATTGAATATCCTAAAATATCTAAATCCGTACTATCTAAACCATTCAATTTTTCTAGGAAAAAAATTTTGACATATCAAAATTTTTCAACACAAACGCCTGTCCTTACATGGCAATTAACAAATGCTAATAGTAAGAAAAATGGTTGTGATGATATAATCATTTTGCATCTTAAACAACAATGTCTCAAGATTGCTTGGGGACGTTCTGATCACGTAGCAGGTACGATAGAAGATATCCGAGAATAATCAAGGCCGATACTAAACACAGTACGACAAAGACTACGACCCACCAGGCTTGATAAGGGATGCCCAGCAACAGTTCATCACAAACTGAAATTTAAAAAAAAAGAAGAGTATTAGCATACCGGACGATAAAACCGGTGTCTCTGAATATGAAACTGGTATTCAGATGAGCATGATAGATCACAAGGGATTAGGGGTTGATAAACAAGTTGAAAACAAACGAGATGGTCAAACAAGCAAAGAGAACAGATTTCATTTGATGATGCAGATGAGTTTTCTGTAGACATTGCAAATCAGTAAATCAGAACAACTTGAACATTGATGAATTACATCGGAGCGAAATAAGAAAAACGACAAGTGATGGTGAAATAGCATAAAAGATATCATAAGAATGTCTGAATACATACATATACATATATATATATACACATACTTGGCATGAAAAAATTGCCATGCACATTGGTATCTGTTGTGAATATATTGCAATGAGTTCTAGCTTTTAGGTGTGTGATATTTTAGCGTATGGTATTTTGCAACGGCGTGCAGACCTTTAATATACCACTCAAGCAGCATATGATATCAATATTTCATAGCAACATAGCTAGCAAGTAGCAAGGCATGTCATTACATGAAAAGTTACTGTAATCTCGAAAGGAGGAGCGAGGAAATAGTTGGTTTACCTATGTTGAAGATGATGAACTCTCTTTCCTTTGTGTTGGTATCGCAATAAACCCTTCAGGCTCTACAGTCACCAAAATATACAGTCCACCCTGAGCAGAACCGAGCTTCTTTACCAATACTATATGTGTGTATAAATATTTTATAGAAAGAGGAGAGTGAGTATTCAATTGAATCAAGTCTAATGAAAAAAAAAAATCAAATTAGTTGAGTTGACAAATCAAGTCAAATGAAAAGAAATTCAGGTCGAATAAATCTAATTGAGTTAACATAATTTATCAGCTATCTTAATGCTTAGTCTACTTCTATAGCTATCAACAAGTGACTTAAACGACAATAAGAAAACTACATAAGAAAGAAGACCTTCTAACTCAAAATCTGCATCTACGAG
Source organism: Abelmoschus esculentus (assembly GCA_035048815.1). Lineage (NCBI taxonomy): Eukaryota > Viridiplantae > Streptophyta > Magnoliopsida > Malvales > Malvaceae > Abelmoschus > Abelmoschus esculentus. Next base: position 8,281,901 of record JAUCBN010000013.1, on the reverse strand, counting down.
TCCTATGGCCAGTCTGACCCGACCATGAATGAACTTCTGATCGTTGACTAGAATTATTTGAGTTACTCGAATAACTTAGGTACACAATTTAAATCCGGGCTAAACTATCTAACTCTTCACTATATACTAGAGAGTCGAATAAAGGACTGCAGACACAGTATTGACCGTGATATAGCAGTATCGGCACCCGTTCGAATCTGTTACTATGGAAAATAACAATTCATCCACTATATACAAGTTAAGCCAAAATTCGAATAAATCGAATGATTCAATTGGAAATTTAATCCATCTATCCAAATCGAATCGAATTTTTCGAATATGGTAGAATAACAATGCATAAAAAAATCATCAGTAAAAACCAAAACCTGATCATTAATGGTGTCCAGATCATCAGTCTTGAATATCAACTTCTCTGTATCCAATAGTCTTCTGTTCCTGCTTAACCCAGAATTTGGCTCACCTTTCTTCAATTGCAAAGAAAAACTCGTTGGGATCTTGCGATAAAAAAATGCAGCAGAAATCAGTTTGTTTCAAAATGAAATACTACAGGTAAAATCATAGTAAAGAAAATTACATACAGAAGCTGGATATGAGATCTTCACTTCGTACCAAGTTAATGATTTGAGCCCTTGAAGCTTATAGTCTCGAGAACCCATTTTAAGCGGTAAAGTTTTCGCCTTTAGCTCCTCCCCGACGTTCAAAATGCCGCTGTCTAGCCTGCAAAAAAATGGGAAACAACAACATTCTTACGAGGAGAAGAAATCAAGGAAGAAAATGAAAAAACAATCCATCGTTTTCTTGAGGTTACTTGCATTTCCCCATGACTGAATATTGAGCTGCTAACAATGAAGATCATAATATAGATTATGATGAACGAATTGAATTCATTTGAATGAAGCATCGTGCACAAGATGAAAGTTCGCTTCCGCATGCTCTTGAATCTGTCGCACTAAAATAAAATCACATAATTCATATACAAAGAATCTAAAACTGAAAAACTATTATTGAATTTACGCGATGAAGCAACAGTTTTAAACTTTCATTCATGCCCACCAAGTATTCGTCAAAATGCGTTAATTAAAAGAGAACGCTTTGATTCACCATTCGAACTGAATTGAAAGAACTCCTCAAACCCAATATTTTATGTGAAATTTATAACTTTCACAGTACTTACCGGAATCCAACGCTCTAATCAGTCTCAGTTTGAATCTCTCTGGTTTCCATCACGGTAGTGAAAAAACTGTATTTGATATTTCGTGGGAAATCGTATTGGTTTAGCGTTTGGGCTTATTTAAACGTCACCTTTTTTCCTTCCGTGTTGGATAGTTGGGCGCGCATTATTTTAATCAAGTTAACAGTGATTACAGTAGTATTTGTTCTAAAATATAATCTTCTACCATTTAACATTGATCGCTTTGATAACAGAATCGGTATTCGAACCTGTAACTTCTAGAAACGACAATTGTTCCTTTGACCACTTAGACTGAAGGGCTTGTGCAATTGAGCCTGCATTATTCAATGGCTTAAATATAGGTATATAAAATATTGTCGGACCAATAGATGCATACTGTTTCATGTCGTTATTGGCGTAAGGTTTTTTTTATTATGGTATATAAAATTTTAGTTTTAAATATTTAGGGTTTGTTCGATTTTAAAAATATTTTTTATTTAAAAAATAATTTTTAGTTTTGGTGTTAGATAATTAATCGAACAATAATGATCAAGAGAGGATGAATTGATAATTTAAAAATTTAAGATTGCTAAATAAAAATGAAAAGATGGACCCAAAAAATTTTAGAGTAGTTTAAGTTTCAAACAAATTCTATATATGTTATCTTAACACACCACTAAGAATTTTAAACAATCCTAACTTGAATTTGTCCCCTTTAATCGGATTAGAAATAAACCTTACAAGCTATTAAACTTTCTACCCAAAACTTGATCAACAAACACTTTTGTTGCAAAGAATTGTTGTGAAGAGAAATGATAAACTCATAAATACCTCTAAAAGACCGTTAATGTTTATCCAATTACAACAAAATCACTCCCAAATTTGAAATAAAAATTACGAATGAACACAAAAAAATTGAGTACAAGAATTTGACAATATAAACTCTAAAAGATTGAATTTTTACTTGATTGCTCATTCAATGATCATTAGTTGTTGAAATAAGTTTTGGAGACTTGTATTTATATACATTCATTAATTTCTAATGTTTGGGTTTATTGAGTGGATTAATCAATGAAATTGGTCAAGAGGGGTGAATTAACAATTAAAAATTTTGTGGAGGGTTTCGTAAAATAGAAAAAAAATTGAAGACACAAGAATTTATTATGGTTTAAGCTTAGAACAAGCTCTATATTCACTACCTTAGCCTACAGTAAGGATTTTTAACCCAATTCACTAAGAATTCAACATTTTTCTAGGTTTAAGGGATAACCTTTATAAATAAGTCAATCTTTAAGATTGATTTAATCTCACAATGGTTACAAGAAATTTAAAAAAGGTGATTTAAAATTTTCTCAATAGAATAATTTATCCTAATTACACTTAGACTGTAACCCCTAGACCGGCCTATACGGAAAGCCCGACCTAGAGTGGCCACATTTTTTTCCAAACGAATATAAAACAAATTTCAAGTAAAATCAAAATGACATGTAATGACAATAATAATTCAATCTTTAACATAAGTCATGACTCAAATTAAAATCATGTAACTTGTAGTGATAAAAGTTCCATCATAATGATTGTTTCAACAATAAATCAATATGACAATATAAAACCGTCAATCTCAAAATAGAATACGTTTAAAACATTGTTCACAAAATAATTCATATTTTCGATGACAAAATATAATAAGTTTAAACCAATCACTAACAAAATTTAGGCACATCAGTAGAAAATATCAATATATGTCACCCTAACTAAAATCCAGAAGATTTAAACATTGCATCAAAATATAATCGGAAAGGTGTATATCCTCCAAGTGCCAAATTCGAGATGCCTATCTATGGATATCTGAAAGGGGGAAAGAAAACGGGTACGAGTTATGGAGCCCAGTGTATTCCAACAGTGCACACAAATCACAAGTAAAAACAATAAACAGTAATAACAGAAAATCATGTCATATATATGCATGATATGCTACCCTCCAACCGAACTCCTGGATATGGTTCCCCAAAACAGTATCTGATACATGCATTAACCTAAGCCCGATGGAGCAAAGGTACTGGCCTAAGGAATTATATTAGGGAACAGGCGGAATTACCCTGGCTGTAGTACGGGAATTGATAACAGACGAAATTACCCTAACCAAAACTAGGAACCGTAAATAGGAGGAATTACCAACTGGATCAAGGTTTAATCGAATCTCAAACACTACATATCATCCCAATCCTAAAGTGACAGGCATGCAATAGTAGTAGGAATAATGATAACAGTACTAGGAAATAAACAGATATTATGTATGTACCAAATCAAGAAATATCATATAGGATATACCAGACATACAATAAAAATAAAATATGATCATGCTTAAAATTTAAAATAAATATCAATGTAAAATCCGAGAAAACAGTCATGTGCACATACTAGGTTCGTTTAAAACGGGAAAAGAAGTAGTATACAATCATATAGCATACAAGGAACACACCTCAAAATGGCAGAAGCTGATAGATGGTCTATTGGGCGTTCGAGCCTCGCTTTGTAGCAGTACTGAACCTTAAAGATACAATATAGGATTTATCAATACGGGAATCTAGATACTGGATTTATTCACTAGAGTTTAAAATACATACGAGTCATGATCGGATCTCGAGACTGGTCAAAACGGGAGGAACTGAGCTGGGTCTGTAGTCGATCGAGAGGACTATGAGATCCTGCAATTAAACAAGTATCAATATTAGACCCAAATTAAAACTCTAAACTTAACTTAACTTAGAAGAAAAGTTTGACTTCAGACTTTAAAGTCCAATTTGGAGGCTTTCAGGATTGAATTTTGAAAAACGAACTTCACGGATGGACTCAGTACGTCGAAAAATATAGAATAGAGTTTTTTGAAAATTTTGACTTTTTGGTCAAAGTCAACGCTGGTGTTAATAGGGTCAACGCTGATGTCAGCAGCCACGTCAGTAGTAAACGCTGACATCATGCTGACGTCACTGGTCAATGGATTAGGTTAGGTCAACGGGTCGGTCAACGGGTCGGGTCGGTCAATAGGTCAGGTTAACGGGTTGGTTTGACCGGTTCGGTCCGAGTCGGGCCGGTTCGATCCGGGTTGGATCGGTTTTACCCGTTTTAGGTCGGGTTTAGGTTGGTTTGGACTGGAAGACTCTAGGCCACCATCCAGGGTGACTGGAAATCGCCCCGACGACGCGTGGAGGCCACGCGCGACCCTATATCGGCCGGTAACACTCCCAGAAACTGGATTTCTTAAAGATTCTAGAGGGGTTTTGCTCGCCTTGCCTCAGAGAGTACGGTGGTGCTGGCAATGCGCCAAAATAGGGTCGATGGCGGCCGAAATCAATGAAAAACCAAAAGGGTCAAAACCCTAAAACTGACTAAACTTCTAACTCTGATTCACGGCCGCTCCGGTGATGGTGTTGCGCGTGGTTGGGTGGGTTTTGGTCGGGAGATGAAGGCTGAACGAACGGTGGCGGCGGTGATGTTCACGATACGACAGTGAGGGAGATTAGACGATGTCGGGGTAGGTGAGGGAAAAAGGGTTCGAATATAGATGAAGGTTCCAGAAAAAAATATCTGATATGGGTTCCAATATGGTATAAGGGTTTTATTATTTCGAATATAATTATTTTTATTATTTCACCGAAACGGGTTCATAATAAAATTGGGATGGGGAATTTAATTCATAAGAGCATGTTATCTCAAGTGACTGTGTAGTTAATTTAATAACCTAGGGGTTGTGGGTTCAATACCCTATAACCTTAATTCCTTTTTATTATCTTATTTTTATTTTAAGGGTGTTACATAGACACTCCTCAAACTCAATAAGATTTACAATGAAGATTACAAGGAGTAAAGATTTTTTAATAGAGTCCTTGGAGTTGGATTTAGATGCTTGGATGTGTTCTTGAGAATCAATAATTATTGTTGTTGTTGCTTTAAAAGCTTGATTTTATACATTTTCATTGAATTCTAATCGTTAAAATTGCTGAGATCATAAATATGGATGTTAGACCATCTTTCCACCATAAATGCACTTTGGCAACTCTGGTATCGAAACACGGGCTACTTGTATCAAAACGGTACCAAAATAAAAAGAGATGTTGTATGCATTTAATATGAGTATCGAAACGCTATATAAGCGTATTGAAATGGTTTGTCTTTAAAAGAAGAGGGTATCGAAACAACTACAGAGTTGTACCAAAACATTTTGGGACTGTTAAATTTGGTATCTAAACGCCTATAAAGCCATTTAGAAATGGGTCAACAACCTTTTAAAAATTACTTGTCAAACAACGGTCAAAAATATTTAAAGTTCAAAGAGCCGTTGGAAAAATTAACCTAGTATCGAAACGTATATGTGGCATATCGAAATGCTTTGAATTTTTAATTAATTTTATAAAAATACGAGACGGTTTTGAAATAACAAATAGTTGTATCAAAACACTTGTTTCGATGCTAACTTTAAGAGTTTCGAAACAAAATTTTATAGATTCAAAATGTATCAAAACAGTCCAAGATCATATCGAAAGGCCTGTTAAAAGTTGAAGAACTTAGTTAAAATTTTGCAGTCCATATCGAAAAATAAAAGCGTATCAAAATGTATGTAATAAAAACACAAGTTTAGTTTTGAAAAACACTTAGAAAATTATTTTGTATTTCCGGTTTGACTTAAAGATATTTGTTGGACTTTTCAGTTTGATAATAACTTAAAAAATTATTTTAAATTGGTCCTTTAACTTCTTTGTTATATCAAAATCAATTTTAGTTTTACAGGGTATTGGGATATTGAATACAAACAATAAGGAGGTGCTTTCCCGCAATAAATGCACTTATGAAGCTTTCGGTACGGTACAAGAAGAGACGTATTGGTACATGCCATAAATAAAAATAGTCGTTACAAAGTAAAACATATTGATACTCAAAAGACGAATATCGGTACGAAAGAGAAGGATACTGATATGCGAATCAGTACTGGTACGAAAATAGTTCATTGGTATTTTATAAGATATACCGATATCGGTACGCATGAAAAAAATTAAAATTTTCCTTATGGAGTATTAGTACTTCTACAGTGGTATCGATACTCATTTTGCATTTAATGTGAAAAAAACATTGTTTGAGTATCAATACGGGGGTTATGCGTACCGATACTCCTTTTAAAATCAAAGAGTTTTAACCGTTGGAAGCGTATCGGTACACATTGCCGTACCGATACGGATTTTACATTCGATATAAGTATTTTAAAGTTGTTATGCCAGTACACTTACACATTTTAGTCTATTACACTTGAAAATATCATCAAATGTTTTTATAAAATGTTTTAAGAGATCAAAGATCAATTTATTTGAATGTGCAATGAGTAATTTCATCAAAAATTCATTTTTCAAGATTTTTATTTATTTAAGTCATTAGTTATATCAAAATCGTATTTGTTTGACATTTATTTTTTAAATAAAATATATATTTGTTTGATAGTATGAAAACTTATTTAAAAAATAAAAACCGTGAAAATATTTTTGTTTTTAGTTTTTCAAAAAAAATACTAAATATATCAAATAAAATATAATTAAAAATATTATTATGATAGTAAATAAGCGGATAAATTAAAGTTTTTAAAAAATAATATTAAAAGAATTCGAATTCGGATTAAGATGAAGTTAAAATCTAAAACACTTGTTTTCATATTTTTTTAAAAAAAGCATCTTTTTATGTTTTCCACTTTTATTGTTTTAAAATTGTTTTTAATTTTATAATTAAAAACATTTTTTCAAATTTTTTATTTTTTAAGAAAATAAAAATAAATAGACTATTTTTTAAAACCAAACAATCTCTTAATTTTAAAAAAAATCAAACTCAATCCTTAAATCTTAAATTTTTAAATTCTTTTATTCTGTTCGTCGATTCATGCACTTTTTTTTTGTGATTTTTTATAATCGATAATCTCAATCTTACATCATTAAAAATCAACGAATAAACAAAAAAAATAAATCACAAATATTAAATGATAAAATAACCAACAATAAATTAGATTTTATGACTCATAAAACATGAAAAGGTAACATGTTTTATTAACGATGATATAGTGTTTAATGATGATAAATTAAAGTATAGACTTTAAGGTTGTTTTTAAAAATATTTTATAATTTTTTCTTTTAAATAATTAATAAATATTTATTAAATAAAAATAAAAAAATATGTCACACGTTATACTTTTATTAGATAATATAATTTTTTAATAACATTTAATAAAATAACTATAAAAAATTATGAATTAAATAATAGCCCAAAAATACGACTTTGGGCTATTATTTGATTATTAACCCGTATTCAACTGCAAACGAGAAAGTGAAAATTTTACAACCTGAAACTCCCCGGAAAACAAATTCGGATGCTAAGAATGGAACCCGCCTGAATCTGAAGCAACCAAAAGACCCAGAACAGCCATTACTCGAGGCAGCTTTCGTACGAGAAACTTAAACAATGGTACCGTAATTCTTTGATTCTTTAATCTTTTCTTTTATTGGTTTCCAGAAGAGTGAAAGTTTTTTTTTTTTTTTTAAATTTCATCGGTTGTGTGTGTGTTTCCAGTTCTCAATCGCAGCTATTAACGACACAGATTCCGGAGGCCAATGGGAACCCTTAGCTCCGAGTAAAGAAGCCCAGGCATGCTCCTTTTATCTATTCTGAATAAATGTTTCATGGAATCTAATTAATTAGACTGAATTTTGTTGTTTCAAAAATATTTTCTATTTTCATTGTTGTCTGGGTTTTGAATCTTATTTATGTTCATCATATCAATCTCAAACTGACAATGATAAGGCATTCAAAAGAAGACGTTGCTTTGCTGTTGTAGTGTTGTAATTCTGTGAGTTCTCTTGGGTTGACTGAACAAATTGAGGACTCCCCAACCCTAAAGAATGAAATTTGGGATAGTATAAGTAGAACCCTATGTTTTTTATTTTGTTTTTTTTAAGAATAAATTCATACTTTAATGATTTGTTGCAGGAATTCCATCTTACACAAGCTTACCATGATGGTCTTCTCAAGTTGCAAGCTAAAGACTACGAAAAGGCTCGGGAACTATTAGAATCTGTTTTGGAAGATTCTCTTATTTCAAATGCTCAAGTATATGTTTGGTCCATGAAGAATATTTCAGTTGAACTGCTTTAATATCTTTTTTCATAGAATTAATTCCCACACCCAAAATTTTCAGGTGGATAAGAATTGTACCGACAGCCATTTGTTACAGCTCAAGTTAAGATCCATCTTGTTGTCTATATCTCACCCTTTTTATTTATATTTATGACTGCTAATGCATGACCACTCTCATTTTATTACATCTTAGGATGCAAAGTGAGAACGCCTAAATTCATTGGTGTGTGATTTATGTGAATTGTGTCTCCGTTTAAATTTCTATTAAGGTTCCATTTCATAAATTTGTTGGTAAATTCATGCTGTGCTCTGGTTTGATTGAACACCTTTTCTGTGATTTTGATTTATCTGCTAATTGTCCGAAATAAATGTGTTTGGTTATGACATCCAAATCTTGTAAGCATATATGTTAATGTATTTCTTCTGGTTATCTGCAGATTTTTGGCTTTGAAGAACCTTGCCACTGTTTTTCTTCAACAGGGTTCAAGTCATTATGAGAGTGCTTTGCGTTGTTATCTCCAAGCTGTAGAGATTGATAACAAAGATTCAGTTGTCTGGATCCAGCTGGGAACTTTATCATGCTCAATGGATTCATTGAGTATTTCACGTTGGGCTTTTGAGCAGGGACTTCTGTGCAGTCCTAATAATTGTGAGTAACTGAGTATACATCTGCTTCAGTTGTTTTCCATGTTTACTTCTCTTTTTGTGCTCTGTGTTCCCTATTTACATGATGCGTGCATGAGGCAGGGAATTGCATGGAGAAACTGTTGGAAGTTCTCATTGCCATTGGAGATGAAGTTGCATGCCTGTCTGTTGCAGAGTTGATTTTAAGGCATTGGCCATCACATTCTCGTGCCTTGCATGTCAAAAATATTATCGAGTCAGAATCGGCTCCTTTTTCTCCTAGAGGTATAGATAAGTTGGAACCTAAACATGTTCGTCTTAAATTCCTTGAGAAGAGGAAAGCAACTGATGAAAATCTAGATGAAGGTACTGCACTCAAAAAGTTGAACCAGAACGTAGAACTGCAGATTGCAGAAGATTCCTGGGCTGCTCTCATTGATGGACTTCTAGGAATTTTACTTCCGCTTAACGGTTGTGGCTCTGAAGTCGGGATTGGAAAATCATACAGATATGGGGATGTTAGGTTAAGCATATTGTTCCCTCCTAGTGCCGAAATTGCGATGGAGCCTGTGGAAAAGGAAGAGCCTACATTAGCTTCAACTGTTGAAAACATGCCTCCAGCTGATTCTGACTCTCAAAGGGATAGTAACTTGAATGAGAAAGAATCAAATTTTTCAGAAGAACAACCACAGGAGAGGCGGAGTACTCGTCTTGAAAGTCTTAGGAGCCGTAAACCCAGCAAAGAAGAATTAGATTTTACCACTGGTAAGGATCTGGCTAAGATCGTGCGTCAATTACTTGAACCTTTTGTCATCAGTAAACCAGAAGGCAAAGATTCTGATGATATTGACAACTGTTTCGCCTCCTGTGCTGATCAAGCTAATTCCTTGGATATGGAATGTCAAGATCTTGCTAATTTTGTAAGAGAAACTTCAAAAAATTATGGTGCTTACCATCTGGGTCATTTGCTTTTGGAGCATGCTGCAAGCAGATGCCTTGTGCATCTAGATGCACATGTCAAATTCCTTGAGTTGGAGAAGCTTCTAAGAAATTGGGGGCAGGATAGAACTCCCGAGTGTAGTCTTTTTCTCGCGGAGTTGTATTATGACATTGGATCTTCTCCTTCCAATTCATCCAATCTAGCTGAATTCTTATCAGAGGCATCTTACCATCTTTGTAAGATAATTGAATCAGTAGCTTTAGATCATCCATTTCAATCGACTTTTTGAAAGGAGAATTGCTCTGTATTTAACAGTGTGCAAGGGACTGATGCAATATCTTCTGATATCCCCAGTTTTGAAAGTTCACATTTAAATACCTCCCTGATATCCAATAAAAGTCCCTTTTGGGCTCGCTACTTCTGGTTGAGTGGAAAGTTATCTGTTCAGGACGGGAACAAGGCAAAAGCTTATGATGAGTTCTGCATGTCCTTGTCACTTTTGGAAAAGAAGGAAAATGTAAAAAAATCTTCTATGGTGCAGTTGCCATATTGTAAGAATGCTAAAGAGTTAACTGTTGAGAGGATTCTTCATGAAATAAATTTGTTAAAGGTTGATTACTTGCTGGAGAAGAATCTAAGTGAGATGATTGAGAAAGAGATGGTAGAAAATAAAGAAGAGTAATTTGGGAAATGATTAATTAGATCCACTTTTGTTCTTGATTTTCAATAACACAGGTATAATACCTTTTTATAAGCTAATTACAAAGAGTTATGTTATAAATATACTACTCTAATTAAAATTAAATTCAACATAAGAAATAAAATAAAATTCAAACTCTATAATCTACATTTCTCTCCAATTGGAGAGTATATTTTGTAGATTCTCAGCTTAGATGAAAATTATGGATTTTGGTAATGCTTGGGTGAGAATATTAGTTAGTTGGTCTTTTGTAGAAACATAGTCGAGTTTTACAACTCTATTATTGACCTTTTCAAAGATGAAATGTCTATTTTTCTCCACTTGTTTCATCCGATCATGTTGGACATGATTTTTAACAATACTTATTGCAGATTGATTATCCGTCTTCATTTCAAACTGTTTGTGATCACTTGTCCTAGTTCAGCCATCATCCTTTGTAATCATATGCCTTCACAAATTCCTAAGCCAATACCTCGATACTCGACCTCTGCACTACTCTGTAAAACAACTTATTTCTTGTTTCTTTAAGTAACTAAATTTATGTGTTATTTTGGATTAATATCAAAGTAAATATTTAAATTATATTATTTCAAAATAAATGTTTAATATTTATTTTTTACTAAAATAAGTAGTCATTTTTTTTAAATACATGTCAAAATTTTATTTTTGTTAAATACGAGAATATAGTTTGTATCTTATACTTATGGAAAGTGAACTTTATTAGAATATTATGTCTAGAATTTTACCTTTTTTATTAATTAGTTACCTAGAATGTTAGGTTAATTCTTGTATATAATAGCTAGCCACCCTATAAATAAAATCAAGGAGAATTTTATTCTACATGGTATAAGTTGTCTAGGTTTCTCTAAAATATTTTTTCGACAAAATTAAAAAAATGGGTTGTTTCGATTCAAAAGAAAATTTCCTTTTTTCTATTTTTGGTTGATCTATCCCAACCGTCGGTCCTTGCAACCTGACTATTTTTGGGTTGGGTATTTTAATTTTTGGTATCGTTAGGGTTTTATTTTTTGGGTTGTTTTTTTAGACTTTGTTCTTCTAATATTTTGGTTGACAAGAAGGTGCAAATTATGTCTAATATTGCTTCTAGTGTAAACACTTTTTCATCGATTGTTACGATATCTGCGAATGAGTATGCCAAGCTTCTTCGCCTTCAAGAAACTATAAAAAATTCTTTCGGTCTTGTTTTTATCCTTTTTGAGTCAGGTACATCCAACACTTGTCTTGTTTCCACATCTTCCAACTGGGTCATTGATTCTGGGGCCATAAATCATATAACAAATAACCTCAATCTTCTTTCTCATCTTATAACCCATTATTCCATCAATACAATTACTTTAGCCGATGGTTTTACATCTTTTGTTATTGGCTATGACACTTCATACCTGACTCCATCTCTTCCTTTGTCATCTATTTTGAGTTTACTAAATTTATCTTATAACTTGATGTCAGTTAGTAAACTTACACGTACCCTTAATTGTTGTGTCTTATTTTGTCCTGGTTATTGTGTGTTTCAAGATCTTTTGACGAAGAAGATTATTGGTAAAAGACATGAGTCTGACGGTCTTTACATCCTTGACACCCATGCTCCAGAACCTGTTGCTTGCATTGGTGTTGTCAATCCGTTTAACGAACTTTGTTGATTGGGTCATCCTTCTTTACCCTCTTTGAAGAAACTTTGTACTTAATTTTCCAGTTTAAAATCTTTAGATTATGAGTCTTGTCAGTTTGCTAAACATCACCGCCTTAGCTCTAGTCCTAGAGTTAATAACCGAACTTCTGTTTCTTTTGAATTAGTTCACTCTGATGTTTGGGGTCCTAGTCCCGTTACTTCTAAACTTGATTTTCGTTATTTTGTTACTTTTATTGATGATTACTCAAGAATGACTTGGCTTTATTTAATGAAATCTCGTTCTGAATTATTTACTTATTTCTTTTTATTTTATGTCGAGATTCATACCCAATTTGGTAAATCTATCCAAAATTTGAGAAGTGATAATGCCAAAGAATATGTTTTCGGTCCTTTTCAAAAATACATGATTGGAAATGATATTATCCATCAAATTTATTATGTTGACACACCTTCTCAAAATGGTGTGGTTGAACGCAAAAATAGACATCTCCTGAAAATTACTTGGGCTATACTATTTCGCATGCAGGTTCCAAAAATGTTTTTGGGCTGATGTCGTCTCTACAACTTGTTTTTTGATCAACCATATGACATCTTCTGTTTTATTAGGTAACATTACCTTTTTTACTCTTTTCCCTGATAAAAAATTGTTTCTTATATCCCCGAAAATTTTTAGTTGTACTTGTTTTCTTCGGGATGTTCGTCCTCAAGTCACCAAACTTGATCCTAAATTGGTATTTCTGTAGACAAAAAGGTATCATTGTTATTGTCCAAGTCTGGGTAAGTATCTTGTGTCTGCTGATATTTCTTTTTTGGAGAACAAATCTTTTCTTTTTTCTTCAAGTCCATCGAACAAAATAACGATGATTTTTTGTTTTACCAACTCACCTCTTCTTTGGAGTTATCCCCACCCTCCTTTGTTAAGCCTTCTATTACGAACATCTACACCTGTTGACCACTACCACCTCCTTTCGGTCTAATTCAATATGTTCCGGATATTCCAAATTCATGTCCTAATGAGACAATTTTTTTTGTAATCGTATCCACTTCCTCTAGATGATCTTGATTTTCCCATTGCATTTCGAAAAGGTAAACGTACTTGTACTTACCCCATTTCTTCTATTATTTCCTATAATTGTTTATCTTCTTCTTTTCGTGCTCTTGTGTCAACCCTCGATACTATTTTTGTCCCTAAAACTGTTAGTGAAGCACTATCTCATCTTGGATGACGTGCGGCTATGCTTGAGGAAATAAATGCTCTGGATGTTAATGGCACGTGAACTTTGGTTTCTTTGCCCACTGATAAATGAGTTATTGGATGTAAGTGGGTGTTTACTGTTAAATTTAATCATGATGGTTCCCTTCATCGTTTCAAAGATCTTTTAGTTACCAAGGGATATGCTCAGACTTATGGTGTAGACTATTCTAATATGTTCTCTCATGTTGCTAAGCTTGTTTTTGTTAGGTTATTTATCTTCCTTGTAGCCACTTTTAACTAGACTTTGCATCAGTTAGATATCAAGAATGCTTTCCTTCATGGTGATCTTCAAGAAGAAGTATATAAGGAGCAACCACCTGGGTTTGTTGCTCAGGGGAGTCTGGAAAAATATGTTTTTTGAAAAAATCTTTATATGGCCTTAAACAGAGTCATCGGGCTTGGTTTGGCAAGCTTAACTAAGCTATTGGAAAGTTTGGGATGCAAAAAAACAAATCAGATCACTCTGTTTTCTTTAGAAAGTATAATGAGGGCATTATTCTACTAGTTGTATATGTAGACGATATTATGCTCACTGGTAGTGACACTAAAAGAATCTCCTCACTAAAAGTCTTTCCTCCACACTCAATTTTACACCAAAGATCTAGGGGCGTTAAAATATTTCTTGGGATCGAGGTAAACAGAAGTAAAAAAGGGATCTTTCTATCTCAAAGGAAGTATGTGCTTGATCTTTTATCGAAATTTGAAAAATTTGGTGCTAAACCTTATAGTACACCAATGGTCCCTTGTAGATTAACTAAAAAACTTGAACTATTTGATGATCCTAAAAGATACAAAATACTTATCGGTAAACTAAATTATCTCACGATGACACATCCTAATATATCTTTTTCGGTAAGTGTTCTGAGTCATTATATTTCGTCACCAACTGTTGATCATTAGAAAGAAGTAGGACAAGTTTTATGTTATCTAAAAGGTGCTCATGGACGTGGAATTCTATATGGCAATCATGACTATAATAGACTTGAATGATTTTTTTTAACGTAGACTGGGCGGGATGCAAGAAAGGTAAAAGATCTACCTTAGGATATTGTGTGTTTTGTGGAGGAAACTTGATTTCGTGGAAGAGTAAAAAGCAGAATGTTGTCTCACGATCTAGTGTAAAAGCCGAATATAGAGCGATGGTCAAGTCCGTATATGAGATTATATGGGTCTATCGGCTCCTTGATGAAGTTGGAATGAAAGTCTCAATACCGATGATAAGTGCCTAAAAAGGCTATTATTTACTATTCTTTTCCTAAACAATATGTACTAATTACCCACTAATTCGAGCTGATACATATACTTATTGTTCAATAACTGACATTTTGCTGCCAAAGCATATAAAGATGATATCTGTGAGAAAAGAAGGCTTTATGGTATATTTTTTTTATAGTTGCAGGAAATACCTGCCGAGGAAGCAGCAATGCCGAAGGTAGAATCATTGCCGAGGCAGTAGAAGTTCCGAAGGTAGAAGCAATGTTGCGACAGTAGAAGTTCCAGTACTGATACTGGGCGATTGAAAGAGAAAAATAAGTTGAGAATTTTTGGATTTAAAGCGTTTGGATTGGAGCAGATTAGCACGAGAAAAGATCAAGTTAAAGGCCACGCGAGAATATTTTTCTAGATAGAATTAAACTTGGAAATATTATATTTTTATTACTTGTTCTCTACTCCAAGTTATATTCTACTTAGGAAAAGTTACCCTAGGTCAAGACTGTAAAACTAAATTTGATTTTGATATAACAAATAAGTTTAAGGACCAATTTGGAATAAATTTTTTAAGTCCGTAAGTCAAATTTTTGATTCTAAGTCAAACCAAGAACTTTGAAATAACCTTATAAGTGTTTTTCATACGAGGGTATCGATACCTAATGGGATTTTTCAAGCTTTGTTCTTGAGTTCAAGAACAAGTATCGAAACAAGGTTCGATACAAATTTTCACTGCCAACACATATTTCGAACCTGGTATCAAAACAACTTCGTATATTTTCAATTAATTTAAAAATATGACTCCAGGTATCGATACAGGTATCGATCGATATACCCCTTAATCTCCAACGACTATTTTAGAATTAAATGAGTCAACCGTTGGTGGCAGTTAAAATTTGATTGATGGTTAGCCTGTATCGAAACAAGGTTCGATACCTAACTTCATAGTTACTTTTGGTATCGAAGCAGGTATCGATACCCCCTTTATTAAATACACAACGGCTCTTTCTATTCTTGATCTGTTTCGAAAAAGATAGCCCGTGTTTCGATACCACCTGTTGCAGAGTGTATTTATGATGGAAAGATGAAGCTCCAACGTCCTTATTTACATTCCCAATAACTACAACGGTTAGAAATCAATGAGAAGGTATAAAATGGAGCATTTTCAACAGTATTAAAGACTATTGAACCCTCAAGCAACATCCAAGCAATCAAATCCAACTCCCAAGCTCTTATTGCATATCCTAGCCTCCCAACTTGTGTTCTTAAATTTGATTCTTGTATTTTAAGTTTGAGGAGAGTTAAATTGTATTTGGGGTATTTATTTCTTGTGAGAGAATTTCTTCTAGCCCACTCTAATCCTTTGTAACATCTTGTGAGATTCCAATCAATTTTGGGTAGAAAATTGATTTGCTTGTAAAGGTTATACCTTAAACCTAGAAAAATGTTGAATTCAATAGTGAATTGGTTTCAAAATCTTTAGTGGGAGCTAAGGTAGTGGATGTAGAGCTTGTTCGAAGCTTGAACCACTATAAATTTCTTGTTTTTCATTATTAGCATCTTTACCGAAAATTTTATTCTATCAAATTTTAAAATTATCAATTCACCCCCCTCTGGACCATCTTCCAAAGATTGATCAACTCAACAAAGACTATAAATACATGAGTCATCCAATGTATAGGAGAGCCGAATTGAAGAGAAAGCTTTACCCTAAGAATTATGTTATTCGTTACAATATGTTCTAAGCTTTCTTAGGGTTAGGTGAAGGTTGTTGAATATTAGTGCGAGAGAATTGTATTTTGTTTCTTCGTTTCAATACAATAAGAATATCAAAGTTTGCTTATCCTATTGTCATTCTTTGTTCTTGCATTCAAGATCGAAAGAGAAATTTATAAGTAATTTATTTATCTAATATCAAGAGAGTTAGATTTACGAAAGAGATAAGTGCGGTGTTGTAGATACTAACTCGGCCTAGAGATATGTTAAGAGTTTCAGCGGCTAAAAGAAGTGTGGGATTGGTTGTTGATTATCATCGATTTACGTCAAGAGGTATCATTAAGGATTGATCATCAACAGTACTTCGACTTAGAGATAAGCGGGGACATCTAAGGACACTTTACCGAGCTTTGATTGAACTGCCCAAGAGCAAGAGATTGCCGCGGCAGGAAACACTAACGCTGACGAGGTAGTATCTGCAGTGCTGTTGAGACAATGTTCTGCTATTGTACTGAACAAGAACAGATCAATCGAATCCATTATATGACACAATTGGATCCTACTCATTCTCTCTATTCGTTCTCAACCTTTTATTTAAGCTTTTGTTCTTTAGTTATTCAAACAAACATTTTTACTTGTGTTCTTTATTTTACTAAACTTCAGGAGCAAGGAAACAGAATGAGGCATATTAAGTACACCGGTCCATGTGGAGACGATACACGATAAATACTTATCATTTATTACTTGCGACGTGTATACTGCACAGATTACGCTTTTATTGCACGCATCAACCGACAAAACTTTGGTGTGATAATTAGGCTTCAATACACATTGCTTCAAATCTGGTGTTTCATGAAATGACAAAACACATTGAAATTGATTGTCACTTTGTTCGCGAAAAAATACAACAAGGCTTGATGTCCACAGGTTATGTGAAAACCGAAGAACAACTAGTTGACATATTCACCAAATCTCCCAATGGAGTTCAAATCAATTATCTATGTAACAAGTTGGGCATGATCAATATCTATGACCTAACTTGAGGGGAGTGTTAAATATGAAAATATAGTTTGTATCTTATACTTATGAAAAGTGAATTTTATTAAAATATTATGTCCAGGGTTTTACCTTTTCTATTAATTAGTTACTTATAATGTTAGGTTAATTCTTGTATATAATAATTAGCCACCCTATGAATAAAATCAAAGAGAATTTTATTCTACAATTTTATTACTATTTTAAACTAATATTCCTAAAAACATTATCACCCAATTAAAATTTAATATATATCTTTACATCAGTTTTAAAAAATTAAAAAAATAAAAATAATTTTTAAAAATCTTAAATTCTTAAAAATCATACCACAAAATCTTAAAATTTGTATCATCAATAGCTTTTTTAACTCCGCCACTAACGTCTTCATAAACCACCGTTTATTTTTTTCAACCAATCCATCCTCGATTAAAAAGGTATGGACTATTTTTCAACCATAAGCCACCCGTTAAACGAGTGATATAACCATCGGAATAGTTTGTACAATAATATATTTAATTCTTAATATTTATATATTTAATAATTTAATTTTAATTAAAAATAATAAATATAACTCTCATTATTAAAATATTATTTTAATTTAATCATATTTTTTTAATTAAAAATAATTTAACCCTAAATCTTAAATCCAAAACTAAAATAACTTAACTCTAAAGGCCTAAACCTTAAATCTAAACATCAACTTCTCAATTAAATATCATTTTAAGATTGTGGTCTATGTTAGTTGCAACAATTTGTTCAACTCATTTCGGTCAGCAAAAATGACTTGAACTCAAGTATAATTAAGTTTGATTTAATCTTACAATATATAAAGTTAAATTTAATTCGATTTTAAAAAATATACCTCATGAGTTGCACGAACCTTCTAGTCTATTTGGTTAAAAAAACTATTGTTGTTCCTAAAGGTCACGGGTTTGAGCACCAACGATGCCAACAGAATAATTGACCGATTAACGTCAAATGGTGTGGATTATATTCTAGAACAGATACTATTATAATCACTATTAGCTTGTTCAAAGAAAAATCACAAGCTTAAAATTATCAAGCTTGAATTTGAGTTCAACTTGAAGACTCGTGAACTTAACACTAATAAACTTGTATAGAACTCGTAAATAAAAATTAGATTTTGAACTCATAAATTTTGAATTAAACCCCAATTTGTTAACCCTTATTTTTCAAAAAAAAAACAAACATATCATTATTATTTTAGTTGATTTTATTATTATTACAACTATTGTTTTAATTGTGTTTATTAAGCTTGGATGAGTATTTTATATTGTAGGTAGTAGCAAACACATGAACAATCATCAAATTGCAGAGTTTCGGACAAGTACATGGGAAAATACATTACGATATACAACAACATCTAATCAAAGTTATGGTCAGCATTTCTGCTACATTTTATGCACTGAACCCTTTCTCAAGGGAACCCCAATGTCCTGAAGGAATGTTGGCACAAGCTTGTTCCGATGCCTCAGCCATCTTCTCCGTTTGAATTCCAGCGTTGCAGATGTTCGCAAGGGAGCGCATGTGTTTCATCCCGTACTGTGACAGTGATCCACAATGAGTCTCGAAGGTTCTTACCTGTGTTGATGAACAGTGGATCTTTGTTTGTAAGTAGCGAGACCGGGAAAAAACAATGGAAGAGAGACCAAGAATCAAGATTATTACCATTTTCTTGAGGCATTTCCAGTCATCAACAAGAGGTTCACCAGCAGGTCGAACAGTGTTCAGAACTTCAGGGCCTCTCTCGATTCCGAACAAAAGCTTGCCAATGAGTTTAATACTATTGTCTATGTGCATCCTATGAGACATGGCTTCCATAAACTGCTTTTGGGTCTCAACCTTCCTAACTGAACCATCAGGTGCCTTGCGATACTGCACAATAGGTTCGAACATAGTTCGAGTGAGATGGACACTAAAATTCAGCGTTCAAGTGTACGGATCTTACAACATTCGCAGTATGAGCATCAGAAAGAAACAGAAGCCTATATCTATGTATGCACACACACATATTACGGTGCCTCGTCAGATTTAAAAATTAACCGGAACAATCAATTAGTGGTATTAATATACAACTTGAGAGAAATTAAGACAAACCTTATCCCAGAAATGTACAAGATCAGCATCGCGTTGATTAACAGCTTTTGTAGGGGGCACCAAGGAGTTCGCATCGACAAATGTGAAGTTATCGTTTGCGGGATTTGTACCTAAGTATGTGAAGAGATGGTCCCTGCTAATACCTATATCACCAAATTGCATAACATGAGAGCCAAATGCTGAATTGCCATTGCTAGTCCTCCTTTTCACCTGTAAAAGCCAGAAGAGCGAAATTTTACAACCGATCTCGTAGGTGTTCAATACATTATAGTACTGAATAAAAGAGTCATTGGCACATGATATTGAAGTCCTCATTCTTTCCCCAGAAATGAAACAAATTTGTTAAGGAAATAAAGATTTTAAAAAGGCCTTACGAGTTCATATTGCTGGTGCAAAGTCTCCGTCCTCAAATTATGCATGTCACTGCTCAACAAAAAACAGAGCAAACCAAGAGATGTAACTCGATAAAAATAAAACAAAAGCCAAATCCTCAATTTTAAAAGATTTCCTAATTTGTCCAAAACATATTCGCAACTTCAGTAAGGCGGTGCCATGAAATTTACTAAAGATGTTAATTTATGTACAACTTTCAGAAAACTTTCAAAAACGACTTTTGCAATAAGCTCCAACTTCAAAATTCTCGCTGGTTCAATGTTGTAAAGCGTAAATGAAAAGGACTTATATGTACCTGTCCTCCATCCAAGCAACACTGTACAAGTCTCCCAAGCAGGTTTCATACTCTGGAGGAGGGCTCGGGTACTCGCCCGGACAATAGGTTCCCCAGCTACTCTCGACAGCATTTGACGCTGTCGTTGCATAGATGTTCAAACCCTCAGGAAGAAGACCCTCAAAGATGCTTCCAGACTCACAAGCTTCAAGATAGAATACCTACAAATTTACATGCAGACAGGACAATAAAAATGGTGCTAAACTGATGGATAATGCATCCGGAAATCAACAGATTTTAAAACGACACAATTTACCAAGCTTTTATAGGTTCCCAACGCATGCTTTTTCTTTAAAACATCAATTAAATCATCAGCAAAAAGATAAGGTAAGGTAGGCATTCCTGGATTAACAACCAATGGATCATCATTAATTAGCAACTTTCCAAACCGATATCAACTTTCAAGCCGAAAAGCATACTAGAATCCAAAGTAATAGCTATGAAACTAAGAAGCAAGCTAAAGAGAACTAACCAAGAATACCAGGACCACCATGGTCAGAGTAAAAAATGAAAATATGATCATTGGGGCCACTATCTACAACTTTGCCACAACCTCCAGTGATAGCAGATTTGTTTCCAAGAATAGCAGCAAAAAAGTTGTTAACAGTAACATTTTCTCCTGTATAATCCTGCAAAAGAACACAAAATAGGCACAATGGTAACAACATACAATCTTTTAAAGAAAACTATAACAATGGAAAAAGAACAAACCTTGGGAACACCCTTATAAACATCATTGCCATAGGGACTGTTAATAATGATTCCTGGCCTAGGGTTTTCTTCATTGTAGGCAATATCATCATACATAAAAACAATGATATTTTCCTCTTTCAGACCACCCTTTCTTAGCAGTTGATAAGCATGGCAAACATCAGCCTGAAACAGATAAAAACTAATATCTCTATGAAAAAAATAAAAATGACCCATCAATCATTATGAAGCAGAATCAATAAATCCATCATAAAAATCCCAGAAAATAACTTTATTAAAGTGCTCTATTTACCATATCAAAATTCTAATTTTTTGCCTTACTTAAATGTCTAAATTGTCATCCTTTAAGCCAATTAGTAGTTGATTGGTCATAGATATTTTTCATAAAAGAGGGGGGAAACCCCCAAAAAGGTGAGATTTTGGGAAGAAATTATGACCTGATGCCTGTAATTCCAATACCCATTAGAACCAGCAATCAAGACCGCCCATCTCGTGCCCTCGACTTCATCTTTGTCGCCCCCATGGAAGAACTTATAAGCTTCCGACGGCAACCGGAGTACGTCTCCGGTAGCATCACCACCGGCCGAGACAATTCCGGTCAGCGACAACAAGATTATAATCACACAAGACACGAGCGAAACCATGATTTTGATGATTATGCAAAAGTCAAGATTTTTGCAGCTAATATCTATAGGAAAGGGGCCAGCCCGGAGCTGTTTTATCTAAGGAAATTTGGATGGAGATAAGTAAATGCATCTGGGACGTCCATTTCTGCTGTTGGAGTTGTTTATAATTGACGGCTGTGATGAGAGGATGACTTTAAATTTTTAGCTTGGGTTAATTTGAGGTTTGAATTAATTTTGGGTTTAAATTATTTGAGTTCGAGGTTTAGATTTATCAGATATGATCGATGAGGTTCTGGACAGACGCAATAAGAACGATCATATAAGGTTTTTAAAGTAGAAGTATCTAAAAATTTTGATAAATTACATTCGTTAAATAATATTAATATCAAAATTTATTATAAAAAATTTAAAAATACTCTTAAAAAATATGAGTTATAATTGTTAAAACATTATAATTGTCTTCTAAACATGACAATTGCTTATAATAGCTATACTTTAATAAATTATACAATACCTTAAAATATTTGGACCTTCTCTAGATATGATGATTATAAGTTTGGATTATCTAAATTTGAAGTTTGGATTAATAAAATCAGTTGATTTTATTATTTAAATTATTTCGTGTGTAGAATGTTTTGAGTTTTGATTATTTTAAGTTTTGGTCATTTATATAAATTAAAGTTTAAATATTTTTTACAAAGAAAATATTTAAATCATTTTGTAATCGAGTAAATTTGGGTTTAAATTGGACATATTTGGATTTAACGAGTTTTTATGATCAAATTAGATTATTTGAATTGAATTTTTGAATCGAACATATTAAGGTTTATTGGGTTTGGACCGAAGTTGAATTAAAAATTAATAATATTTTAATATTAAATTTTAGTTTATGATTCAATTATTAAAAAATCTTCACTTAAAAACTGTTTTTAAAATAGATTAACAGTAAATATGAGGAAAGATTTACTTAAAAACATTATATGAAAAAAAAAATAATGAGAAAGATGAATTTTAGTGATTGATCTACACGATAAAACTTACTCATAATATAATTTTTCTTTCTCACTCATGTTATTTAGGAATAACTCTTTCATCTGATCTTATATTATTTATTTAATTATTTACTTAGGTTTATTTATTTTTTATTAGATCTTTTAAAAGTTTAAAAGATATCGTAAGTGAATTTTGATCGATTTAAATATAATTTTTTTTAATATAATCTCTTGTTGGAATCAATAAAAAGTTATCTATAATATTTATTTATTTTAATTATTTGATGCTTATTACTTTTTATACTATAGATTGATAACAATAATGATATAAAAATATGTCTACAAAAGTGTCATGAACGTGGAGGAAACAGCCTCTGGCATGGGACGTGTCGAGGAGAGAACTCTAGAACCTGTTGAAGGAGAAGGAAACAGTGTGCGAAGGAGTAGCCGCATTAGGCGGGCACCAACCAAGCTAACAGATTTTGTCCTCACTTGAAGCTGGACCTATAAATAAACTCATTGTATAAGGAAAAAGCATTAAAAATCTATGAACAAACTCTCTTATTCTTCTTCCTATTATCTACATTTCTATTGTTTCAAACAATTCGTTACATTTGGTGCTTTCATTGCCGTCATCATGGTCAACAATACTGAGATTATCAAATCGTTGCAAGACACCACCGGATCCTTGCAGAAACACGTTGAAGATCAGTAACGTTGGAATGAGTCTACCGACCGTACGCTGCAGACGTTAACTCGCCAGCTTTCGGCTATCGCCAATCATATGGGCTTGAATCCAGATGCATCTGATGGATTGATGGCTCCGAAGGGCAAACTTCCTCTTAAGAGGGAATCTGATGATATATTTCCGTTTGCACCGCGTCCTGCTCAGGTTGAACTTTCGATCTTCACGGGGACTGATCCAGAGGAATGGATCGCCTCTGCTCAAGATTTTTTTGAGTTCTATCGGACTAAGGATCATCATCGGGTTATGATGGCATCGTTTTGGATGGAAGGTACGACCAAGAAATGGTACCGATGGATACAACGTCAACGACAATTGGCAGGCTGGGATCATTTGGTTGAGGTTATTCGCCATCGTTTTGCTGTATTCGAAATTGAGTCGCCGGAGGGTTAATTGACGAAGCTCACTCAGAGGACTACAACACCGTAATAGGACCAAAGAAGAGAGTCACGAGCTCATAAACGAGAATTCCGTAATTTTATTGGTTAATTCTTTCCCTCTTTTGAATATGGTCTTTATATTGACATTTATTATCATCTTCTAAACTTGTTTAGCCGCCAAAAACTCAAAGTAATGCCAAGATTCTGGAAGATGGCGGCGCAAACCAGGTCGACACAACAATGGTTTGTTCATAGATGGATCAAAAGCTGATGCTATCACCATAATGGAGCCATTGGTAAGGCTTATGATGTTGGATTAAAAAGGCTTAGTTTCTTCCAGGAATGGTCAAAAATTCATTTTTAAATCTTGAAAAAATAGAGCTTGCCATTGTCTTGGTTGGTAGTCATCAACATGTATATTCTGCTATTCCCTTCATCATGTCTATAGTTTCAGCCATTTATGTTACTGCTGATATACTAGTTCTTTATTTTCTCTGGTCCAATTATGGTTTTAGTCTCTTTTGCTATGATGAAGTTTGGCTATCGATCCTTCTCTTCTTTGTTATGGTTCTTAGTGCCAAACTTATAGGAAATGAACTGTCTGATTATGGAAAAATTATTAGGTGAACCCTGTTTATCACGTCATCCGTGGAAAAATTACGGTTAAGGATTATCAATCTCGATTTGAAGAGTTGGCTTTGCGTACTACAACACCGTTATCGGAGATGTTTCTCACGCAGTGTTTTATATTGGGGCTTCGTTCAGATCTGAAGCATGAGGTGTTAGCTCAACGTCCTTCTACTATGTCTGACGTTCTCGCTCTTGCCAGATTTCATGAGGCTCGTTTGAGCGACGGAAAGAAGGTTCTCGGTTGCGGTATAGGGACTAGACTACCTTCCTTATTACCAACACCTTCTACTCAACCTTCTAGCTCTTCGTTGTTGCCTGGGCGTCCTCCTCCGATTGAGGTTTCTGCAACCAAGGCGCCATGCCGACTTTCTGCTACGAAAGCCCAAGCTCGTCGGACGAAGGGTTTATGTTATTATTGTGATGATCTTTATACCGTGGGTCACAAGTGCAAAACACCGTAGCTCTTTTGCCTTGATGATGGAGGCAAACCTCTGCCGGATGAGACTGATTCCGTAGCTGAAATTGTGGAGCAATGTTTGGTCTCGTTTAATGCTTTGGCAGGTTGTGTCACACCCAACACACTGCGAGTCTTGGGTGAAGTTCGTGGTCGACGAGTGCGTATCTTGATCGATGGCAGTAGTACACACAACTTCGTTCAGTCACGAACCGCAAAGTATTTGAGTTTGAATGTCACTGTGGCACCACATTTTCGTGTTCTAGTGGGCAATGGCAAGAAATTAATGAACGAAGGGTGTGTGTGACAACTTCAATTAACCATCCAAGGGACTCAGCTCTCAACTGATTTTTATGTGTTACCGTTGGAAGGTGCCGACATGGTTTTGGGTGTGGCTTGGATGGCTACGTTAAGGCCGGTTACAATGGATTTTTCTCAGCTCACTTTTCAGTTTCAACAATAGGGTATTACGCATATTTGGCAAGGCGAAAGTGACACTGAAATACAACATATTTGCTTTCAAACGTTTCGTCGTTTGGTTGCTACTAAGGCAATTGCAAGTTCCTATTTTCTGCTTTTGCAACCTTTCCTCGAGGATGCAACACCTATCGAGCTCCCTGAGATGCAGGTTCAATTAGATGAATTTTGCGATGTGTTTGAAGCACTTACGACTCTTCCTCCATCGCGGCCACATGATCATGCTATTCATCTGTTACGTACTAGCCATCCGGTGAATGTTAAGCCTTATCGTTATCCATATTTTCAGAAACAAGAGGTGGAGCGACAAGTGCAACAACTTTTAGCTCAACAATTGATTCGACCAAGTCATAGTCCCTATTCGTCTCCAGTTCTTTTGGTGAAGAAGAAAGATGTTACTTGGTGATTTTGTGTCGATTATCGTGCTTTGAATGCGATCACCGTCAAAGATAAATTTTCGATTCCTACTACCGAAGAGCTCTTTGATGAATTGGGTGGTGCTCAATTTTTTTCAAAATTGGATTTATTGGCAGGCTATCACCAGATTCGTGTGCAGCCCGACGATGTTCCTAAGACGGCATTTCGTACTCATGAAGGCCATTACGAATTTCTTGTAATGCCTTTCGGTCTCACAAATGCACCATCAACATTTCAGTCGACGATGAATGCTATCTTTCGCCCTTATTTGCGGAAGTTTGTCTTGGTATTTCTTGATGATATTCTCGTCTATAGTGTTGGGTGGCCGGAGCATTTGCATCATGTTCATCAAGTTTTACATACTTTACGTGCCAATGGATTTGTGGCGAAACGTTCCAAGTGTTCATTTGGGCAACGACAGGTTGAATACTTGGGTCATATTGTTTCTCACGAAGGTTTAGCCGTGGATCTTACAAAGATATCGGCTATCCGCGATTGGCCTCCTCCTATATCGGTCAAAGGTGTGCGGGGGTTCTTGGGACTCACAGGTTATTACCGTAAGTTTATTCGCGTTTTTGCAATGTTGGCAGCACCATTATCCGATCTCCTATGCAAGGGTGAGGATTTCCAATGGTGTGCCAAGGCTCAGACATCATTTGATCAATTAAAAACTCATTTGTGCTCAGCACCGTTGTTGGGATTACTAGATTTTACTAAGGAATTTATTGTAGAAACGGATGCATCGGGTATAGGGATTGGGGTCTTCCTTCACCAAGGCCGTCAACCTCTTGCATTTTATAGTAAAAAGCTCAGTCCTCAGATGCAAGCCGCCTCTACTTATCATCGGGAGATGTTCGCAATCACGCAAACTGTCGGCAAATGGCGACAATATCTTCTTGGTCGTTGGTTCATTATTATTACGGACCAATGCTCTCTTCGCGAACTCACTCAATAAACTATAAAGACTCCCGAGCAGCAGCGATGGCTCTCTAAGCTTGTGGCATTCGATTTTGAGATTCGCTATCGTCTTGGAAAGTTGACTGCAGTGGCGGATGCCCTTTCTTGAGAGTCGATTGTGAGCTTACTATCTTTCTCTCAGCCTCTATTTGGTGTTCTAGATGACATACCGTCTGCTACTCTCCATGATTCAGATTTGTTAGCTTTACAACATAAGCTTCGAGCGGGAACAAATCAGGAGGTCGATTATGGTGAACAAGACGGGTTGCTGCTCTATCGAGGACGGATAATGGTTCCTCAAGAATTTGCTCTACGTACGTGCTTACTCCATGAGTTTCATGATTCAGCGGTGGGTGGTCATGCTAGAGTAACGCGTACATATCACCGTTTGGCTGCAAGCTTTTATTGGACAGGAATGCGAACGGCGGTTTGAGATTCTGTACGTCAATGTCAAGTGTGTCAGCGTATGAAGATCGAGAGCTTATCTCCATCAGGGTTGTTGCAGCCGCTGCCGATTCCTAATAAAGTCTTTGAGGATCTCGCTCTTGATTTCATTGTGGGATTGCCTAATTCGAATGGCAAAGAAACTATATTGGTATTTATCGATCGGCTCACTAAATATGCTTATTTCTTTGCATTACCACGGCGATTTGATAGTAAGCTGGTTGCTACGGTACTGCTTCGTGGGGTGGTGAAATTGCATGGCATTCATAAGTCCTTGGTTAGCGATCGCGATCATGTTTTTACTAGCGAGGTATGGACCGAATTGGCTCGCTTACAAGGTACAGAATTATGCATGAGTTCTGCCTATCATCCTCAATCCGACGGTCAATCAGAAGCTCTTAATCGTTGTTTGGAGATGTACCTCCGTTGTATGGTGGCTGATGATCCTAGCAAGTGGGAATGTTACTTACCTTGGGAGAAATATTGGTATAATACTGCATATCAAAGCTCGGCAGGCATGACACCGTTCAAAGCTCTCTATGGTCGTGATCCTCCAATATTGAAAAATTATTTGGATCAGAGTTCTCCTAATGATCAAGTCCATCAGGAACTGCAGGATCGTGAGGAACTATTGTGCTTATTGAAGCTAAACCTCCATCGGGCTCAAGAGCGTATGAAATTTCAAGCGGATAAACATCGTCGGGAGGTTGAATTTGAGGTGGGCAGTTGGGTGTTTGTAAAGCTTCAACCATATTGGCATCTTTCACTTCGTTTGCGCCGTCACCAGAAACTCAGCCCCCGCTTCTTTGGTCCTTATCAGATTTCAGAACGAGTGGGTATCGTAGAATATAAATTGGCACTTCCGGTCTGGACGCGTATCCATCCAGTATTTCACATCTCTCAATTAAAGAAGTATCATGGGCAACCAACTCAGCAAATTACTCCTTTACCTTTGATGGATGTTGTGGAGTTCGCGCACGTACCACCTACAGACCTTGCGGACAAGGTCGTTCTCGAAGGGGAGGAAGCTGTCATGAACGAGGAGGAAATAGCCTCTGGCATGGGATGTGCCGAGGAGAGAACTTTAGAACCTGCTGAAGGAGAAGGAAACGGTGCGTGAAGGAGTAGCCGCATTAGGTGGGCACCAATCAAGCTAACAGATTTTGTCCTCACTTGAAGCTGGACCTATAAATAAACTCATTGTATAAAGAAAAAGCATGAAAAATCTTTGAACAAACTCTCTTATTCTTCTTCCTATTATCTACATTTCTATTGTTTCAAACAATTCGTTATAAAAAGCATCATAAAATAGTATTACGTATTAGATTGATTTGATTATAAAAATATTGAAAAGTTATTACTTGTTAAATTATTATTATTGTAGCTTTGATATGATTTATTTATCGTTGATAAAATTAAATTTATTATTTATATTTATAATTTTGGAGATTTAACGTACTAAATTTTATTTATTTTTTGGATAAGAAATTAATTGAAATTCATAGCAAATATGTAAGAGATGAGTATATGAACAAAAAAATCCCAAAACATTTAATGAGAATTTTTAAAAGTTATATGTACAAATATTAAAATCGTCATCGATTTTTCTCATTATCACCCTAATAATAAATCAGTTTCACCAATATATTAAACCCGTTTAGATGGTTTTGATTTCAGACTTAGTAGAATTCATTCAAACTTCGGTTCGATGTTATTTTTTATTCGATTCGAACAACCAATTTGGTCCAATATTAGTATATTAGTGGTGAATGTTTCAAGGTTGAGAAATAAGGGACCTCTTTTATTGATGAGAAATTATTAGATGAATTTAACTCACTGTCATTTAAGTCATCTAATAATATTTATCTTGTTGTAAATAAAGTAAAAAATAAGAACAAAATAGATGAACAAAGATGAGAGACAAAAGAGAGAGACTTGTATTATATTCTCAAAGTAAAGTTGTGTAATGTTTTCTTCAAAAGTCTATATTTATAGGCATAAGATGAAAACTCTAATTTAAATGAATATTAACCCTAATAATAAAGTAAATTAAAGTATTATTTAATATATGGATATCCACCATAAATAAAGATATTCATAAGACTCTCTCTTGAATATCCATAAAGATAATGTGACTCGTTAAAACCTTACTAAGATAAAAACCCTGTGGGAAAAATAAATGTTTAGTGAAGGAAAAAGAGTACACATATCTTTAATACGCATAACATGTTGCCTCGTTAAAAACCTTATCAGGAAAACCTAGTGGGACAAAAACTTTGTTAAGAGAAAAAGAGTGCAACACATATTTACTCCCCCTCATGAAAATATCACATAAGATCTTTGAATCTTCATAATTCAATATTGAATACAATCTTTAAATGTTGAAGTAGATTATGTACTAATGGATAAATCTTCCAAATTATTTCTTGAAATGACTCATTGAATACTATTCTTCTGAAGATAATGAGAGATAAAACTTTAAAGAAATAGGTTTCGTTTTTGTCACATTTGATGTATCCACCTTGAGATATAAATTTTACATTATCTTTACACACAAGATAGCTTGCATCTTATCTTATGAAAGTAATCCATATATCTTCTGGATAGGTTTAGCCAAACACATAATTCGCTTTGCCTCAAGCATAATAATTGTTTAAAGGTAATGATCCCGTTGTACTTAAATAGTATTTATAGACCAGTTAAGATACGATGTTTTCAGATCAATTAATGTATAGATGATGCTTTTAGACCAAGAATATCATCACTCTTTTCTTGAGGCGGAAAGAATCTTTGTTTACATTAAGACACCTAACAACCATAAGGGTGATCAATAAATATGTGTTATGCATGTCAAGTCTCTTTAAACATTTTTTTGTATGTCGATTGATGCACAAAGATTTGAGATCTTTTCACGAGTCTCAACGATATTCAAATCATCAACAACAAAAACAAAGACAAGCCCAGAGCTAATCTTCTTAATAAAAATCCTCAGGGAAATTGGATTATTTTTATAGTCTTACGTTAATAAGCATTCAATAAGGCAATTATACCAAATATGTCTAAAATATTTTAATCCATAAAATATATATTTAATATAATCAAATAATGTTAAGAGAACTTGAATTAATTGCTCTTGGCAGTCTAAATCCTTCTCGAAGCTTCATGTAAATGTTATTATCTAGAGGCTCGTACAAATAAGATGTAACATCCATTAGGCGAAAACTAAGTAATTTTATTTATTGTCATACTGATCAAAATCTAAAAGTAGTTGCATCAATCACTGAGGAATATATATTTTCCTCATAATCAATTTTATGTCTTTGTGAGAATCATTGTGCAACCAAATAAGCTTATATCTCGTGATTTTTTCTTTTGATTTCTATTTCTCACAAAGACTCATTTATATTCTTGAGCTTTACACATTTCAATGTATGAGCTATAGGCCCAACTACTTCTCTTTTTAAAAAGAGATTTTAGTTTCTCCTCAATTTCCTCTTTCAATGTTTGTGAATCATTTCTTCATTTACATTGTCCAATTGACAATAGTCAGTAAATCGAGTTGTAAATTCTCTATTAGAAGCACAAGATATTTAAATCTGATATATATTTCCAACATAACTCATTTTTGTGCATTAGGGTGGAGCAATTAGAACATATATCATACACCAAAAAAATCTAAGATAAAAAATATTTGGTTCCTAACCAAAAACCATTTATAATGGGAAGAACTTATAATCATTTGTTGGTTTGATGTGAATTAATGATATTATATATAAAATGATACGTTATCAACATTATCAAGACCGATTGTCTTTATAAGATAATCTAGAAAATGTGCTCGTAATTTTATCAACTGAGAAACTAGCCTTGCAAACACCAAGTTGTGGGTTAATAAAAAAAGATACAAATGACCATCTAATCGATGCATCATTTGAAATCGTAAAATATCTAAATGGACTGTAAGAAAGTTATATGGGCCCACATATATCACTTTATATTCATTCTAAAAAATTAATATATTTATACTCTATCTTAATTGATGATGATTGAATAATCAGGTTGCTTTGATAACAGTATCACATGAAAAAATTACCTTGAAGAAAATTTTAGTTCTTCAATAAATTATCACATGAAAGTATCAATAAATTTTTGCATAGTAATTGAATTGTGATGGCCTAACCGGTCATGTCAAATAAAATTATAAGTAAACATTTGGTTTACCATAGCATGAGCTTCAATTTTTACTAATTCTTCTGTACTACAATATGGATGATAGTGCATGTAATTTTGTCAAGATTTTCTTATTACCTTGAGTTATACTCGTAATATTTAGATAGCCAGCATCTCCTTAACTAATATTCTCAATATATTTCTACAAATATCTTTAAAACTCAATAAGTCTCTTTGCGACTTTTACGAGTATAATGCACTATAAATATGTAATAAAGTTTTATTTGGAAATAACATATTTGCTCAGTCGAAGCCTTCATTGATATTAGTACTTCCAGATATAATACTCACATTATTCTCTTGCATTTAAATTGGGTAAATATGCATAATTATGCACATTTTAATGTGTGTTTTATTTCATTCACTTTGAGAATGAAAAATATGTGTTTTATAACATTCTCTTCGAATAATGAAAAAATATTAAATATAACACATCATATCAAATTAGTTATCTATCAAAGATAAACTCTCAAGAGCTCCTCTGAAGCATTGATATTTCAATGCTTTAAGATATAGTACTCACATTTTCCCACTTCTCTCTTGCATTTAAAAGGAAAAAATATTTCTTATGCTTAAATACAATATGAATACTTGCATTTTCTACTTGGCATAAATAGTCACAATTTATTGTATATTTTATTCTAAAAGTAATAATATTCTTCAAATGATAAATTAACATAAAACATAAATAAATAGTATGTAAAGTAAATTAACATAAATAAATAATAATAAATAAACATAAAATAAAATAAATAAAAGATCAATTATTCCCTTAGAGGTTATAAGGAAAATAAATTAAATAGTGAATTATTCCCTTTATTATGAGAAAATTAACAATATCCAATTGAGTTAGACCAACAACGCCATAATTATTTTCGCCACAAAAGAATTGTTTATATTTTCTTTCATTTATCATTCATGATTATGTATAAAATCCAAAATACTTCAGCGTTTCACAAGTACGAGACTTATGGTTTGTACCATTGCATTGATAACATAAAGATTTTGATATGATCTATATCATTCTTGTCATCCTTATAATCTCAATTCTGGTGATATAAGCATTCTTAAAAGAATCATCTTTGTCATGTTTGTGACCTCTGTTGCGTGTAGAAAGATTTGCGCAATTTGTGCAAGTGTACACTTCGCAAGTAATAAAGTGATGAATATAGAGTATTGTCTCCACAGGGATTGATGTACTTAATATGTTTTCTTTTCTCTTCTCGCTCTGAAAAAGAAATAAAATAAAAACACATATTAATTTGATTGTTCTGAATTAAACTAAAACAACTTAAATAATAAAAAGAAAACAGAGAATAAAGATAAAATAATATTGAGGGAATGACCAGGATCCAGTTGTGTTGTATTGTGGATTCAATTGACTTGTTTCTATTTAATGCAATTATATAACATTGCCTCGGTAGAACGACAATTTTATTGCCTAGACAGTGAAGGGTCATGTCCTTCGCGGCAATCCCTTGCTTTTGGGTGGACTTTTACCAAGATCCGGCAAAGTATCCTCTGATGACTCTGCTTATCCCTAAGTCGAAGTATTGTTGATGACT
This sequence comes from Abelmoschus esculentus, assembly GCA_035048815.1. Lineage (NCBI taxonomy): Eukaryota > Viridiplantae > Streptophyta > Magnoliopsida > Malvales > Malvaceae > Abelmoschus > Abelmoschus esculentus. The sequence goes on along the minus strand of JAUCBN010000013.1, from coordinate 8,248,960 downwards.
AGTCCTTGATGATACCTCCTGCGTGAATCAATTGTAACCATCAACCAATCTCACACTCCGTTTAGCCGCTGAAACTTTAACCTATCCCTAGGCCGAGTTAGTATTTTCCAACTAGAAAAATATCGTATTTATTCCTTTCGTGAATCTAACTCTCCCGATATTAGATAAATAAATCTCTCACAAACTTCTCTCCTTAACTTGAATGCAAGAACAATAAATGGAAAAGAATAAGCAAACCTTGAAATTTTATTGAATGAAACAAGAAAACAAAGTACAATTTTCTCCCACAAATACTCGACAACTTTCACCTAAGCCCTAGAAGAATTTAGAACATAATGAAAACAAAGAAAACTCTAAGGTCTAGGGTGAGCTCTCCTCCTTTTTCTTCTTGGATGACACCTCCTTTATATAGGCTAAAATTAGGGCAACAATGGTCTTGGGGAAGAAGTAAAGTTGGTTTGGACGATTAGGGCAACATCAGCCTTGTAGAAGAAGTCAAGTTGGTTTGGACGTTGTTTTCCTTAAAGAGTTGCATCTCTTTAATTTAATTCTTTCCAACTTTACCCCACCTTCTCGAACTCCAATTGCCACGCAAAGTGTCTAGAAAAATCCAGCTTTTTATTCTCTTCAAATCGATCACCACTTTGACTTTTGGTATTATGGAAGTCCCCGCCTCGGCAGGATGCATTTGCTGCCCCGGCGGAGTTCTCACTCTAAGTCTACTCAGCTTCCATCAGTAGAAGCTTTCATCTGTGGCTGGTTCGATCAGGGTCTGCTTCATAATCTATTGCCCTATGTTCGCTCGTTGTCCTTCACTACTTTCCAGGCTTCCTTATCATACTACTGTGAGTCGTGACCCTAGCGTTCGGTTACTTCCTCGGCCCAAGTCTACCTGTAAAGATGAATTAAAGCTTACATTTTATATAAATATCATCCTTATGTATCACGAAGGCAAAGTATCCAAATATCACACATTAGGCCCATGCAGTGGTCCAAGTGGGTGTAGATTAAGTAATTCATGTCCATGAAAAGTGTGAAAAATAATAGTCTTTTGAGCACTTATCAACCTTAATCGCGATCATAATTACTAATGTGACATTTATTTTTTTCGCTATAAAATATCACATTCGCTTCAGGGAATGGAGCGGAGGTTAATAGGTATTTAAAATCTTTTCACGATATTGTGCCTACATAACAATATTAATGTGTGAAAAGTAGAATATATTTTTCTAATATATCATCTTCAATTATATTCTGGCATATAAATGAGTTTTATTCACTAACCATATAATGAATTATCATGTTTACATTCACTTTAAGGAATGAAACAAATCTAATAATCACATGGACTTTACAGAAAATATTACTTTCAAGTAAATATAGACTTTACAACATCATACTATTAAATAGCAATTGATCAACCAATATATATACAATACATATAGAGAACAAATATTTAATCCTCATACGCGATATTGTTAAACCAATCCCCAAAGTCTTTTAAAAAAGTCTCCTTTGAGACCAGTAGCCTCGTAGAACGAGATGTCCAACCAATATACTCGGATTAAACCAACACAATCAATGATTAGGTCATTTATTTATTTGGTTTTATTTACGTCATAAAATAATTATTTACTTATTTAACATCATGCTTTAAATATAAATGCATATCGTTACATTTACGTCATAAAATAATTATGTATTTAACAAAAATAATGATCATAAAATAAATGCAGATTGTTACGTATTTAACTAATAACAATTTACGCATGAGCCCTCTAGCCCAAGTGGTTAAAAGGAACGGTTGATGTTCCTAGAGGTTACGGGTTCAAACACCAACGATGCCAACAGAGTGATTGAGAGATCAATGTTAGATGGTGAAGATTATATTCTAGAACAAATACTACTGTAATCACTATTAGCTTATTTAAAAAAAACTAATAACAATTTACCGCTAAGCATGATGCTAACCAACGACTAGTAGTGATTCATGTTAGTAACAAATTCTTTTCAATAATTCTTTTAAGATTCAAATGAAAAATACCTCCGTTAATTAGAGTCTCGTACTGATAACGTATTGTGAATAAAGTAACAAAGATGAAAGACAAAAGAGAGAAGACTTGTATTATATTTTGAAAGTAGGATTGTGCAATACTTTCTCCAAAAGTCTATATTCACAGGAATAAGATGAAAGTCCTAATTCCAATGAAAATTAAACTTTAATAATAAAATAGATTAAAGTATTATTTAATATATGAATATCTATCATAAATAAAGATATTCATAATATATCTATATTAGTATAATTTTTGAGTAAATACTCACTTCTTAATTATATGTAAGAAACACTTAAAGATTCAACTTATAAAAATATTAGAAAAAATATTATTTGATGAGACCATAAATAACGTGATGAGTTAGGCTCATCAAATTATTTTTTAAAATGATTATATATAACCATGTAAGGGTGAGAAACAACCGGAATAAACAACACTATTGCTTATTAATTTATTCTTATTTTTCTGTTTTATAATATTATTTTTTGATAAAATAGTTATTAACGTTGTATTTTTATCACTCATCATTAAAATCTCACAGAAAAATAGAAAACTGAAATAATTTAATGATCAAAATAAGAAATAAGCAATAGATTAGTTACCAAAATAAGAAGAAAAGTAACAATAGTAATCAAAATAGAAAAAGTATAACTTTGATTAGGGGCGTTCAAATCCGGATACCAGGGTACTTGGGTACCCGAAGTACCGGGTACCTGGACCTTCGGGTAGTTAAATTTTCGGTTCGTGTTCAACCCGGATTTTTAATTTTTTTTATATAAATCTTAAATTTAAATATAAAAAATATAAAATTTTAAAACACTAGTTACGTAATTTAAACATAAATTTTAAGACCTAAATGACATAATCTAATTCAAGAGACAACATAGCGTCTAAAGGAAGTTTTTTAAAAAATATATTTTAAAATATTTTAATTAATTTATGTATTTTAATATATAAAAATTAATGATTTAAATAGTAAATAACCTTAAGTTGATTTTCGTATTCGTCAATGCACATACAAAAATAGTGCATATCTAAACGAGTAAAATTCAAATTTTGTCATCTCGAAAAACTAAATTTATAATTTATAATGAATCATAATTTTATTTTTTGAATGAGTCCTTAATTCTTTTTTAAAATAAAGTTTGTGAGATCGGGATTTAGAAATTAGATTGTTTGATATTGAAATATAATAAATATAAGTATATTTTTTTTAAATAATAATAATATTTAAAATAAATAAAAAATAAAACCAGGTACCCGGAATTTTGTAAATTTATGACCCGGTCCTGACCCAAAAAATAACGGGCCGGTACTTGACCCGGACAAAAAAAAATTCGATTAAATACCCAGTTTTTTATATTCTGATAGTTGAGTCATTCGGGTTGAGTATTTTTAAACACCTCTAACTTTAATGATGATTTAAAAAAAAATAATAATTCTCTCAACACAATTGGCCCATTCGAAAATATAAGAAAATTGTATCAAAATTTTGGATTAACCAAGATTTATAGTGATTGTCATTTTTTTTCGTTTTTTCCGCTTTTAGATAATCAACAAAAAGAAACTTTAGATTTTAGATATCTTGTTCTTTTTTTTTTTTTTTTCATTTTTTATTTTCAAGATAATCAAGATTGAAAACGATTTATAGTGTTTTAAAATTTAGAGGATACTTATTTAATTATTTTAATAATAAAAGTATTTTGAGTGTACCGTTATTAGGAAACAACGATCGACTTCGGAGGTGGATGATTGAAGTAGTGATTGACCACCTTGTTCTTCATCTTTTATTTTTGGCATAAAAGATAATTTAACTATAATTTTTATTATTTTCGCCTTTTATTCATTTCTTTAGGATAAATTTAACCCTTAACCTATATCTTTTTTGACAAATAACTCATTTTTTAACTAGTATAATAATTAAATAGTTAAAAAATTAACGATAATAAAACATCGTATATATGTAAATGATATTTAAGATTTAAAAATACTTAGTAATATTTTATTTTGGATTTAATTAATTTTTAATATTTTATTTAAATTTTAATTGTTTATATTTTATTTTAGAATAAAATTATATTTTACATATATAAATTTATCATTATTATAAAAAATTTAACGATATTGACATGTTATATACATGTAGAATGAAGCTAGATACTATGCTATTTAAAATATATTATCACATATATATAACATGTTAATATCGTTAAATTTTTAACGGTCTAATCATTATGTTAGTTAAAAAATAAATTATTTATCAAAAAAAAAAATAGAAATTAAAGGTCAAATTTATCCAAAAAATAAGGGCTAAAATAATAAAAATTATAAACATTAAAGGTTAAAATTATCTTTATGTATTTATTTTTTATTTTTTTATGAACATATATTTGCTTTTCTCTAAAAAGTAGTTTGCTTTATTCTATAGTTCCATTAAATTTGGTCCATAATTTTCTCATAAACCCTTTTCTAAATCTTGAATTCTAAATTATTAAACCCACCTTAAAAAATAATAATAAAGTTTTAATTAATTTTTTTATAAAATTAACCCAGATATTATCATATTTTCCTTAAAAAATAATAATAAAGTTTTAATTAATTTTTTTATAAAATTAATCCAAATATTATGTGTTGACTTAACTTCGGAAAGGATACACATTAATCTACATATTATAAAAAATTAATTATTTAAGAAAAAATATGACATAAGTGGATTTAATAATTTAGAATTCAAGCTTTGAAAAAGAGTTGATGAGAAAATTAAGGACCAAATTTAATGATAGTCTTTCTTAACATGATTTATTTTATTTATATTAAATTCATATCTTTAATCTTGTTTAAAGAATCTTAATTTCTCGTCACACATGGCAATGGATAATTGATCTATTTTTCTTCAAACATTGATCAAAACAAGTGTGTCGAGAAGATCGGGTAAAGGCCCATTTAAATTTCATGGCTTTGATTTTCACAGAAAATGAAAACCCCAAACCGGTTCATAGTTATTCAATTGGGATAAAAGCCATCAAATTAAGAGAAAAAGTAATGCTACTGCCGGCATCCAACGGGAAGCCGTATGGGTGATTCTAAAAAACATCAACCTTAAAAAAATTTAAAAATGAAAGTACCGTTTTTTTTTATTATAAAAGTTAGTATCGAATTTTGTAAGAAATTCGATAGACTTTTCTGTATATACAAAAATTCTTAACTTTTTTTTTTAAAAAAAACATATATACCGAATTTTTTAGTAAGAATTTTGGTTTATAAACCGAAATTCTTAAAAAAATATAAGAATTTCGATATATACCGTTTTTCTTATAAAAAATTATAAGAATTTTGGTATATTTAAAAAGTATATACCGAATTTCTTATAACTTTTGTAAGAAAAACAATACCATCGTTTTGAGCTTTTTTAAGGTCGTCAATTTTTAGAATCACCCAAAGCCATATATGAATATTTTGGAGATGGAGAAGAGAAAAGACACCAAAATACGAAAGATTAATCATTAAACACGTTCCACAAACGAAAACACACACACAAAAGAATACCTTAAAAGTTAAAAAGCATCACCCCCTGAAACATATCAGGAGAAAACAGATAAAATTATTCAAAAATTCAAACAAAATCATGAGGATAAGTTTAAGGAAACATGAAGTACAGTTGCCAGACAAGACATAGATACCTCATGGACTGTCATGTTCAAATGCTTAGACATGGCATTTAACCAGAGACTTGATTTATTTAGTTGTACTTTAACACTGCAGGCTCTCTGCAGATATACCAGAAACAACTACAGATATATCCTTACTTGGACCACCAATGGAGGAAATCCTTGCGCCTGTTGATCTTTTTCTGAAGTTGAAGAACTCCATACAATAATGCCTCGGCAGTGGGTGGGCAACCGGGAACATAGATGTCAACAGGGACAATTCTATCACAACCTCGAACAACAGAGTATGAGTAGTGGTAGTATCCACCGCCATTGGCACAACTTCCCATTGAAATCACCCACCTTGGCTCAGGCATTTGGTCGTATACTCTGCAAAGATCACAATACCATTGCCAAATTTGTATTAACTGAAGACTGAGAAAATAAACGGGAAATAGACACAGTATTGGGTCTTTGCCAAGTCATTCACACTATCACAGAGAATCCCTCAAGCTAAGAGTAACAAAACTTCAAAAATGAAGAATCTTTATTATACATTACCAAGCAACCAAAATTTGGGGAATGCTACTGAGAATCATAAATTTCATAGCAGAGAGTGAGATAGCAGCAACCGTAAAAGCATTATGGTTGCATTTGTTTTGCACAAACTCAGAAAAAAAAATGTCAGATCACATTTAAACAACATAACTTCACATGAACATCCCACTCTAGATTCACCATCACACATTAAGCCTATGGTCCTTATGAGACTAAATTATAAGCGAAGTCCATATTAGATGACACCAATTTATCCAGGGCTGCACAAGCTTGAGCTTCAGGTTTTAGACACCAAGCTAATGGCACAAAAAGATTACAGAAAGAAATGATGGCAATCACAGTTCGATGTGTTTTTAACTTCAACAATCCACCCAAAATCAGAAGGAAACTGATATATGGAATAGACAATACGAAAACATATAACCTTCAAAGAAAAAATTATCGAACCACAATGTTTCTCATATAAGGGAGCATGGAAAGGGGATAATGTTCAAGAAGAAACAATCCCAGATAGCTTTAAGTTCACTATCAACTAATCAAATACTTCCAAACCCAAAAGAATACATCAAATTCAGAGAAATAATTATATTCATTATTAAGAAACATCCCCAGATAGATTTCAGTTCACTATCAACACATCAAATACTCCCAAAAGAATCCATCAAATTCAGAGAAATAATTATATTCATTATTTGAAACTGATATCCTGAATATACAATACAAAAATATATAACCTTCATAATTTATGTATCAAACCACAATGTTTTTTGTATAAGGAAGCATAACAAGGGCACAATGTTTAAGAAACAACCCTAGGTAGCTTTCAGTTCATTATCAACAAATCAAATAATCCCCCAAAATCCATCAAATTCAGAGAAATAATTACATTCATTATTTGAAAATTGCACCCAAATTAAAACAGAGAAAATTTTAAAAACATCAAAGGCATTCAGCCACAGATCATGTTTTAAAAATGCCCTTGACACAAATCAAATAGAGGATTCACGAATTAAATTTTGCAATTAGGGTATTTAACGACCCTAGAAACAACTGGCTAAAGAAAATTGGGACTCTAATAATTCACACTCACATAACTCCTAAATCTAATATAGAGATAAAAATAAAGGATTGTTAAATTTAATATCATAAGGAAACCCTAAGAACTGAAATTAAACCATACTTGCGGAGAGCAGGGGCCATTTTGTTGGTAAGGGTTCCGGCAACAATCATGCAATCGGATTGGCGAGGGCTAGGCCTGAAAATGACACCAAAGCGATCGAAGTCGTAGCGAGAAGCACCGGCGTGCATCATTTCGACCGCACAGCAAGCGAGACCGAAGGTCATGGGCCAGATGGACCCACGACGGGCCCAGTTCAAGAGGTCATCGACCTTGGAGATCACGTATTCGGCAGGCTTGGAGAGTCCGGTGGGAGGGCCGGAGGTCGACGGCGGAGAAGGGCGAGCGTATGTGGATGGTGTGGCGGAGGAGGAAAGAGAGGGTGTATTGGTGTGAATAGAGAGTGCACGCTGCACGGAGAGGAGGTGGGGGATGCGATTGGCGGTGGATCGGGCGATTAGAGACATTGCACGGCGGCGATTTCTAGACAGAGTTTTGCTCTAGAGGTCGAGAGATTTGGAAGTTTCTCACTGAGGTTAATGTTTAATGTTTCGTGGTGTTATTAATCGGCCCTGTTATCATGGTTTGTCGGCCACCACGTGTGGGGTTAAAACTTTATTACTCAATAATCGATTAAGTTGAATCGAATTAAATCAGATTAAATCATGTTTGAATTTAATTCGATATGGTAAGGTTTTTATTTATAAATAAAAATATTATCATAAAAATTTGATCATCAAAATTAAATATGCAGATAATATATAATTATAAAATAAATTTGATAAAATTTAATAACTATTTTAAATATAAAAAAATTAATCATCATTTATAATTTCTAAAGTATAGTGATTATAAATAAATAAATAAATATAATATATATAAATATAAATATCATTTGATTCAATTATTTAATAGAATTTGAATCGAATTAATTAATAATTGAAGTTTAAAAAAGTTATTAACTATTAATTTATTAAACTTAAAACTAACAAATCAACTAACCAAAAAAAATTTGGTTTAATTGGTTAATTCGATTAATCGAAAAGTTGAACACCGTTAAATATGAGGACTTTGCCTCCTTATAGGTGAGAGTAGGGGTGATTGTTCGAGCAAATCGAGTCGATTCAAGTCAAAAAATTTTGAGTTATTCGAGTTGAGTCATCATATTTTATAACTTAAACTTTTTTTTTAATTTTTTATTCGAATCGATTTGTTTTTTCGAGTTTATGTATAAATTGTAATTGCATTATTTATAATACTATAATATATTTTAATTCTAATTTAAATGATTTTCTCTTTACATCTACATACATATTGTTTCATATTATTTTTATATACATAAATAATATTTTGAATTATTATTATTATTAAATATTTTATGTACGAATATATCATTTTTTATCTAGATAAGATCAAGGCGAGATCAAAAATAACGACAAACTAAATACAATAAAATAAATACAAAAATTAAAAGAACATAAAATAAATAATATAACATAAAAGATACAAATAAAAATTAGATTAAAAATGAATAGGGAAAGTGACCGTAAACAAAAAATTAAAAGGCAAAAAAACTAAAAAATATGATTAAAATAAAATTAAAAAAAAATTACAGAGACTTAAAGTGTAAATAGATCTTGGAAAATTTGAAAATTTAAACTCAAGTCGAAATCGAAATTTTTTCGTGTTATCTGATATACACGAATAAATCGAATAACTTGACTTGAATAACTCGAATTTTAAAAAAAATCAATTTTTTCAAGTTGAGTCGAGTTTTACTTACCCCTAAACGAGAGAGTTAGTTGTTCTTAAAAAAAATTGGCGGGCTAACTGCATTTAAGCCCTTAGAATTTTGAAATCACTACAATTCTCTCTTCTAAAATTTTTTAGTTTATTTTTGTAGGACCCTATTAATTAAATTAATAAAATTAAATCTTGATTCTTCATTTTTAATTGGCTTAAGGGTTTAATAAGCACTTAAACTTTTGCAAAAAATCAATTAAATCCTTAAACATTTCCCCCCGATAAAACCATTAAACTCACTAAAAAAATTAATTTAGCCCTTAAACTGTCGTGAGAAATCAATCAATCCCTTAAACTTTTATTGCATTCAATTAAACCCTCAAACTCAAGAAAAAATCAATTTGGCCCTTTGATCAACTATAACCGTTAACTTTAACGTTTTTTTTAATTGACACTTGTTGCGACAAGATAATGCCACTTATTGTTTTTAAGAAATTTTAAATTTTAAAAAAATATAAAAAAATATAAAAACTTTATAAAAAAATTGAAAAATTTTAAATTATTTTAAAATATAAAAATATTTTTTATAATTGTAAAGTAATGTTTAATATTTTTATTTTTTATTTCAAATCTTTTTAAAAAAATATTATTTATCACTTTAAATTAAATTTTGATTTTTTTATATTTTAAAAATATTTTTCATGATTTTTAATATAATTTTAAAAAATAAATTTAAAAATTCCAAGAAATGAAAATGTAGTGTTATTTTGTTGCAACACGTGTTAATTTTTTTTTAAAAAAATTAAAGTTAATGGTTAAAGTTGGTAAAAGGGTCAAATTGATTTTTTCTTGACTTTGAGTGTTTAATTGGGTGTTAAAAAACTTTAAAGGCTGAATTGATTTTTCTTTTGAGTTTGAGGGCTTATTTGAGTGTAAAAAAACTTTAAGGGCTTAATTGATTTTTTTTGTAAAAGTTTAAGGGTTTATTAGACCTTAAGCCTTTTTAATTATATTACTTTTTAAAATTTATATATTTTAACATTAATCAATATATCGTCTCGTAATATAATCCTGACTCTGCTCGATAATATCTTTACACTCTAGTTTTAATCTAGCAACGCATGTTTCAACGGAGTTGTATCGCATGCCAAGGCAACGACTTGATCAGAATTAACCAACAGTAGTTTCTGGTGATTTGGATTCGACTGTCGTTGTTCTTCTTCATTTGTAATTCAGACCGATAAGACCCCTCTGAAACTGAATTTCACAATGTGATATCAGCATAGTTGCATGCAGATTGTCATATAAACAAGCAGTTCGTGATCGCTTTCAGTCTGGGTCACATGATAATTGTCATTGTTTTCCAATGTTGGAACTTTGTCGGGTTTGTCTAAAAACAGACTCTTAACTCACGGCTAAAAAACGACCAAATAATAAATGACCGTTGGATGGAAATTCATCCATTTTGACCGTTGGATTAAAATGAGTTAACAGGTCAACAGGTTACATCTATTAAAAAGGGTAAATTATACCAGTGGCCACCCAACTAATTAATGATACCTATTTTGGCTACCCAATTAATAAATATTCGAATAAAAATATTCATATAATAAAAATTCGAATAAAAAATATACGAATAAAAATATTTATTTAATAAATATTTGAATAATAAATATAGGAATAAAAATATTCATATAATAAATAATCGAATAAAAATATTTGAATAAAAAATATACGAATAAAAATATTCGTATAATAAATATTCAAATAAAAATATTCATATAATAAAAATTCGAATAAAAATATTCAAATAAAAAATGTACGAATAAAATATTCGTATAATAAATATTTAAATAAAAATATTCATATATTAAATATTCAAATAAAAATATTAGAATACAAATATTCATATAATAAATATTCGAATAAAAAAATTCGAATAAAGAATATACGAATAAAAATATTCGTTTAATAAATATTAGAATAATAAATATAGGACTAAAAATATTCGTATAATAAATATTTGAATAAAAATATTCATATAATAAATATTTAAGTAAAAATATTCGTATAATAAAAATTCAAGTAAAAATATTCATATAATAAATATTCGAATAAAAATATTCGTACAATAAGTCTTAGAATAAAAATATTCAAATAAAAAATATACGAATAAAAATATTCATAAAATAAACATTTAAATAAAAATATTTGAATAAAAATATTCATATAATAAACATTTAAATAAAAATATTTGAATAAAAATATTCATATAATAAATATACGAATATAAATATTTGAATAAAAATATATGAATAAAAATATTTATATAATAAATATTAGAATAAAAATATTCAAATAAAACATAAAATTTGATTCGAATAATAAATATAGAAATAAAAATATTCATATAATAAAAATACAAATGTTAAATAATAGTTAAAATATTCAAATTTTACTCGAATATTTAAAACATAAAATTTGATTCAAATTTCTCATATTCGGATCCTTAAAATAATTTGATTAGATCAAATTATTTTAAGGATCCGAATGTGATTCGAATGTGAGAAGTTGCAAGGATTTGTGTACATACCTTTTTCCTTACGGTTTCCGTAATCATTTGTGTACACTTTGTAGAGACTTGTGTACATACACAAATCCTTATCATTTTTGTAGCAATTTATGTATACTAATAGTAAATTGTGTATACACACAAATCCTTATACTTGGATGGCCTCTTGGTGAGAAGTTATAAGGATTTGTGTACATACCCTTTTCCTTACGATTTTCATAAGCTGTTATGTATACTTTGTAAAGAATTGTGTACATACATAAATCCTTACCATTTTTGTGCCATATTATGTATACTCCTAGTCAATTGTGTATGTACACAAATCCTTACCCTTGGATACCTCCTTTAGCTCATGGTTTTGAAGTCATAAGGATTTGTGTAAATACCTTTTTCCTTACGGTTTTCGTAAGTCATTGTGTATCTTTTGTAAGGAATTGTGTACATACACAAATGCTTACCATTTTTGTGCCATATTATGTTTACACATAAGCAATTGTGTATGTACACAAATCCTTACCCTTGGATGTACTCCTTTAGCTCATGGTTTCAAGTGGTAAGGATTTGTGTACATACCTTTTTCCTTATGGTTTCCGTAAGCCGTTGTATATATTTTGTAAGGAATTGTGTATATACACAAATTCTTACCATTGTTGTGCCATATTATGTACATTTATAAGCAATTGTGTATATACACAAATCCTTACCCTTGGATTTCCCCCTTTAGCTTATGGTTTCAAGTGGTAAGGATTTGTGTACATACATTTTTTCTTACGGTTTTCGTAAGCCGTTATGTATCTTTTGTAATGAATTGTGTACATACACAAATGCTTACCATTTTTGTGTCATATTATATTTACATGTAAGCAATTGTGTATGTACACAAATCCTTACCCTTGGATGTCCTCCTTTAGGTCATGGTTTCAAGTGGTAAGGATTTGTGTACATACCTTTTTCCTTACAGTTTTCATAAGCCGTTATGTATGTTTTGTAAGGAATTGTGTATATACACAAATGCTTACCATTGTTGTGCCATATTATTGACAAGCGTCGTTATACTCATCAAAAATAAAATAATCCTCTTTAATTAAATAAGAGATAGTATAGTAAAGAGGTTCGATCCACATGGAATTTGGAACTTCTGATGTAATTCTGTATTGATTTCAGTCCAAGATACTGCAAACAATTAATTAAAAAGGGGGGTTGATAAATTGTGATGAAAAATAAAGAAACTAAAATAACAAATAAAATGTAAAAACTGAGAGAAAGAAATAATAGTTAAAAATGACAATGAAGAAATCGCCTCGAGCTAACTTTCTTTCAATTCTGTCAATCATTGAAAATGATTTTTACTCCGGGATTCATGTCGGTTATAGTCTACAAGGACCAACCCATTGCAACTTGCCTTTCTCTCTTGTAACCGATCATCCCAAGCCTATCTTTGAAAGATTATTCTTGAGTGGGTTAACCAAAGCTATTGTCGTTAAAACAACCAGATTAAGTATTGGAAAGGCCTGACTCGGATTATGTTGTCTCGTTGAGAATTAAATCCGATCTCATTTTTCCTTAGCGGACCGCCGCTAAGTATGTTCATAGGAAGTTGAAATTGCCACAAATAAATCCTTCCTCCCACTGTATATTAAAACAACATCCAGACCAACGAGCTCTTTTTGGTTTGAAAATGTTTTAATTTTGTAAGTAAGGGTGATTGCCAAACTAATAAAACAGAAAAATAAGAATTTTTCCTGAAGGGAATTTAGTACTATTCAATTCTCACGCTTTGAATTGATTCATTGTTAGCTCTCAGCTTAAAAGAAAATTAGCTAAGCATGATATCAATTATCATACTTAGCATATTTTTGCAAAATATAAAAATACTTAAAATAAAGAAAGAAAAGAAATTTTATAGAATAAAAGCAACAAGACAAGAATTCAAAGATAGAATGATGGATGATCTAAAGCCTTACTCATAGAGGGTATTTATAGGCTACTAATAACCTAAAACTAACTCAAAATATAATAAAAGATAAAAAGATAATTCTTGAGTTTAAAATTTAAAAACAAAATATCTTATCTTAAAGATCTTCTCAAATCTTGTTGCTGAACCGTCTCTAGAATTCTCTCAAATTTCGCTGACTGGACTACCTCCAGAATCTTCTAGAAACTGCCACATCAGCATTTCTTCATGCCCGACATCGTGCCCATGTCTCCAGTCGTGAAAAAAAATGCAGAAATTGTCTTTTTTAATCACTAATTTTAGAAACAGGTCACTGTACATAAAACATACAAAATTTACTCAAATTAGCAGTGATAAATTCATGAAAATAAGATAATTAGCAATTAAAAAGTAACTATTTAAATTACCAATCAAATTCCTCCACACTTGTCTCATACTTGCCCTCAAGTATGCCTTAATCAAATCAATTAAACACCTAGTTTGTAATCCTCCAATCTATCTCATACTTAAGCAATTTATGAAAATCAAAGCTCCCAATAACTAATTGAACCAAAACATCGATCAAGGAGAATAAACATAAGTAAAAATAAATCAAACATCCTTGTAACTTTCTATCCTTCATCAATAAAAAATTCAATCTAGCTCAATTCCTCATAAGGTATCACTCAATTCACTCAAATGTGTTTCGAGTGAAAAGTTTCGCTCAAAGTCACAATCAAACAAGGATTTCTATAAGCTTGTGACATGATCAATTCTCCCCTACTTAGAAGAAATAAGATGCAAGATCAATAGGTATTTCAAAAGGGTTTAATGGGGCTTAGGTAAAGGTAGGGAAAAAGGCTTAAAATGAGGCTTGTAATCAAGACAAAGAATTTATAACCAATGTCCACGAGCAAAATAAGGTACATGAAATAAATAAGAATATTTACATCTAAAATAAAATCAAAATCAAGCAAACTATTTTTTTTCTTTTTTTTCTACCTTTTTTCGTTTTCTTTTTTATTCTTCTTTTCTTTCTTTCCTTTTTTCCTTTTTCGCAATTTTTCTTTTCTTTTTTTGTTCTTTTTTTTGTTTTCATTTTTTGTGGAACAAAACGTTCATACGCTTCAATTCTTTTTCCTGAAAAAGGGTTAAAAAAAGAATGCTAGAAAAAAGGCTTAAAGGCTAAAGTTGAGGTGAAACAAAAAAAGGATATAGGCTCAAAATTGGTTCACTAATGGAAAAAGGGTAGGTTTTTTTCTTGGGTAAAAATAGGGTGAATCCTATGCCCAAATCATATTAAAACAACAAATTTCATGTGTAGTCTCAAAATATATTCATGCCACAAGTTTTAGATTTCCAATATTTAATTCGACACACTTAAACAAGGAAAACGAGCATAAAAATAGATGAAACATGCTCAAAGCTTAATACCTTAACAAAGTATGTTCCATTAATCAAGCTAGGAGAAAATTCAATAGACAAAATCAAGGCATATTACAAAGAAGTCAAATTAAATTCCTACTCATGCAATTCATTTATCAAGAGTGTTCTAAATCCAAAATAATTAAAAGAGCTTAGATAATCATAGTATACTTAAGATATTTGATGAAAAAGAAAGAAATTTAACTAAGCATCTAACCAATTCAATCAAAGCATTCAATCAAGCAAAAGATAAAACAAGTAAGATGGAATTTGATTCATTCTTTACCCCCCTCACTTAATTGTATTGTCCCAATATAAAATTGAAATTAAAGCATAAAAGAAGAAGGGTAAAGAATACTCCCCATGATCACCGACGTCCGCGGCCACGACCACGGCTAGGTCGTAGGTAAGATAGGATCTCACTAATGTTTTCTTCGATAGAATGGAGTCGTTCGTTAACATCATGCATTTGTTCTTGTTCATTCTGCTGCGGACGAGGTGGAGAATGTGGAGGGGCACGTCTACGACTAAAACCTCATTCAATTCTCGGTGTTATCACCCCAGGTGAAACAAAATGTGGTGCAACAAGTGTACCACCAAGTAAACTCATTGTATCCAAGCAACGCTCATCTAAGCCATCCATAGAAAATGCATAAGTGTAATCAACGACATCAAAATTACCTACACGAGCGGCTAAATTAGTAATGTAAGGACCAAGAATTAAAGGACGATTAGATCGTATAATGATCTCAAACTGTCGTGCAAACCAAAAACCCAAGTTAACTTTCTTACCAGTGAATATGCACCAAAGGAAAAATAATTCAGTCTTACTCAAAGTGCCGGAAGAATCATTTCGGCCAGAATAGTTGTAGGCTAAAAACCGATGTATGTAGCGCAACTCCGGATCATGGATGTGAATCGCCTTAGTTGATCGAGGGTCAAAGGGTCAGTTGCTATATCCAATGAGCATGAAGAATATTGCATCCGTATCAAAATCCTGAGGAATCTCAATCAAAGCAGTTAAATATTCTAGACTCGTGACGTCTATCACGAATCCCATGGCAAGATTAAATTGCAAAATAGACATGTGAAAGTGTTGTCCGCATAATCTAAATGAAACAACATCAGGAGATTCGACAATGATAAACCGAGAATACGAAAATGTGAAAGTGGAATAAAACTCAAAAATAATTTCATAGAAAGTGTCGTTCTTAATCTGATAAAATTGTGTCCAACCAATTGCACCAAAATAAGCGTAAACAACATTTTCAATGTAAATTCTCGATAGTACTTTGAGGAATAAACTTACAGACTCGGAATGAGCGATGACGGATATCCTGGAATCGTACAAGTTGTTCATTGTCGAAGTGAAGAGAGCCTATCAAGTTTTCTTCATTCGAGACAGCATATGAACGCCCACGACGGTTACGTTCAGGGTTCATAGGCACAAAAGGTGGACTGCCTGGTGGCGTCGAAAAAAGAATTCGAACCTGATGCATAAAACGAATAAGATCGTTATGGCGAACTATATTGAGGCGACGGTTCCCTCGTCGGTTGTTCTAGAAAATAATTTGCCGTGGAGTCCTCTGTAAAACCAAACGATGGATAGTACATTAGTAATGGTTGAACAGAAATATGGGAAGAACTTACCTCGGGTTCTGGTCTTCTTCGACAGATTGCATTGCGGAGGAAGGTGCAGCGGCTTACCTCGGTCGAGATGTGCATGGGTGGTACCGAGAAGAAGACGAAGACATCACCGTAGGCATGGAATGGAAGGATGAATAAGGTGTTTGATAATGTCCGCGACTTGGTCCGGCAGCATACCGGTACTGTGAATTTCGGTTGACAGGAGATGGAGATGGTTGTGGACTGATATCTTCGTGTGGAGGCGACCTTACTGGACATTGACGGCCACCACATGAAGGAAGGGGTTGTAGAGTTGGGACCACGTGTGGTGGTGATCGAACTGGTTGCTGACGTTAACTAGGTGAAAGAGGAGGTGGTGGGACTGGTTCGGAATCACTAGGAATCTCTGCGAACGCTATCGGAGCAGTAAAACATCGATGGCCATTAAGCACAACCGGAGGAACTAGTGGCCCTTGGTTTTGCTGGTTACGCGTTCTAACCATGATGAGATGTTCTTTTTATGGTAACAATGGTGTTGGCGGCTGAAGGTTGGGGCAAAGAAGGAGGAAAAATAAATAAAACATTGGTAGGGTTAAAATCGCGTGAAAGTGATAAGGGTGGAGTTTGATTTTTAAAAAGATATGACCGCTCAAACCATCTGCTACGGGTTTTGCTACCTTGCACCTTTGCTCATCTTGGGTTTTGTTAACGTGCACCATTTAATGTGCTGATCAATGAAGTAGTTCTATTTCTCCGATACTCTTGAACACGCTTACGAATCTGAGAAGTTCAGAAGCAAATAAAACCATGCAATTTATTAAAAATAAATAAATAAATAAAAAGGGAAAAAATTAAATAATGAAAATAAATAAATAAATAATTAAATGGGTTGCCTCCCCAAATCGCTTTGTTTAACGTCGTTTAAGCTCGACGACCTTCCTTTAGAATTTTGCTTCTTCTAAATTTAGCGTTTCAATTAAACCGAATAGAGCACTTTCGTAGAAAGGTTTCAGTCTCTGGCCATTCACTTTGAAGCAAGCACCAGAATTATCTTCAACATCTATGACTCCATGAGGAAAAACGTTGGTAACCGTCAATGGTCCAAGCCATTTCGATTTAAGCTTTCCTGTAAAAATTTTCAATTTCGAATTAAATAATAATACTTTTTGCCCAGTGGAAAAAAACTTAAACGAAATTCTTTGATCATGAAACGCTTTGGTTCTTTCTTTAAAAATTTGTTCGCTATCATATGTATTTTTACGAATTTCCTCAAGCTCTTGGATGTTTAATTTTCTTGCTTCGCTGTCTGCATCCATCTCCATGTTACATTCTTTCATAGGCCAATATGCCTTGTGTTTCATCTCAACCGGTAAGTGGCATGGTTTGCCAAATACAAGTCGATATGGCGACATTCCTATAGGTCCTTTATATGCCGTGCGATATGCCCACAAAGCATCGACTAACTTCAAATTCCAATCCTTCCGATTTGGTTTAACTATTTTTTCAAGGATTGTTTTAATCTTTTGATTCAATACCTCCGCTTGCCCATTTGTTTGTAGATGGTAGAAGGTAGATATTCGTTGAGTAACACCGTATTTTTCATTAATACATCCATGACACGATTGACAAAATGTGTTCCTCTATCGCATATAATTGCTCTCGGAGTGCTAAACCTAGAAAAAATAGTATCACGAAGAAAATTAGTCGTTTTCTTAACATCATTATTTTGGGTAGCTTTTGCCTCTACCCATTTAGAGACATAATCGACTGCAAGAATAATATATAAATTCCCAAAAGAAGAAGTAAATGGCCCCAGATAGTCTAATCCCCAACATCAAATATTTCACAAATGTGAATTGGGTTGAGCGGTATTTCACTTTTCCGGCTTAAATTGCCTACTTGTTGGCATCTGTCACATGCTTTACAAAAAACATAAGTGTCACGAAATAAATTAGGCCAAAAGAAACCATATCCAAGAATTTTATGAGCGGTTCGTTTAGGTCCGAAGTGACCTCCACATGAATAGGAGTGACAAAAAGTAAGTATCGATTGTACCTCGCTTTCAATGACACAACGTCTAATAATTAAATCCGAACAATGCTCCCACAAGTAAGGATCATCCCAAATATAATAGCGAGAGTCCCTTTTTATCTTCTTAATCATGGATTTTGGCAAATCAACCGACAATTTACCTGGGCTAAGAAATTCGCTATATTGGTGAACCAAGGATGAGAGACTTATACTGCCATTAAAATCTCGCCGGGAAATTACTCACGAATAGGTGGTTCAATTGTAGTGATCGATAATCGACTTAAATGGTCAGCAACCAAGTTTTCGCTCCCCTTTTTATCTTTAATTTCGAGATTAAATTCTTGGAGCAATAGGATCCAGCGGGTCAACCTTGGTTTCGCTTCTTTCTTGTTCATCAAGTGCCTTAATGCTTCATGATCAGAAAAAAATAAATTTTAGTTCCAAGTAAATAAGAGAGAAATTTCTCTAATGCAAAAATAACAATAAACAATTCTTTTTCTGTGGTGGAATAATTGCGTTGAGCTGGGTCAAGTGTTTTTGACGCATAAGCGATGACGTACGGTTCCTTCCCGTTCCGTTGGCCGAGAATAGCTCCAATGCTCAAATCTGAAGCATCACACATTATTTCGAAAGGAAGACTCCAATCCGGTGGTTGCACAATTGGTACGAAAATTAGCTTTTCTTTTAATGTGTCTAAAGAATTTTTACAAGCTTGATCAAAATCAAAGGCAACATCTTTTTGGAGGAGCCTACACAATGATTGTGCTACTTTGGAAAAATCCTTTATGAATCGCCTGTAGAAACCTACATGGCCAAGAAAAGATCGAATTTTCCTCACCGAAGTGGGGTGTGGTAATGAACGAATTACGTTAGTTTTTGCCTTATCAACGGTAATTCCTTTACATGAAACGATATGCCCAAGAACCAAACCTTTACTTACCATGAAATGGCACTTCTCATAGTTAAGTACTAATTTAAACTCAATGCATCGTTTAAGAACATAAGAAAGGTTGGAAAGGCATTCATTAAAAGAGTTACCATACACGGTGAAATCGTCCATAAACACTTCGATACCTTTTTCGATGTGATCAAAAATATACTTACCATGCACCTATGAAATGTTGCAAGAGCGTTGCATAATCCGAAGGGCATTCTACGGTAGGCGAATGTTCCGAAAGGGAAAGTAAAAATCATTTTTTTCTGGTCCTCGGGTGCCACTAGAATCTGGAAAAATCCTGAAAATCCATCAAGGCAACAATAGTGAGACTTTTCAGCTAATCTTTCTATCATTTGATCAATAATAGGTAATGGAAAGTGATCTTTTCGAGTTAAGGAATTAAGCTTCCTGTAATCGATACAAACTCTCCATCCATTTTGTACTCTTGTCAATACCATTTCGCCTTCCGTATTTTGAACTACTGTTACTCCAGTCTTCTTTGGGACGACATGAACTGGACTTACCCAATTACTATCAGAGATTGGGTAAATAATGTCGGCATCGAGGAGCTTTTGGATTTCTTCTTTTACAATCTCCATCATTGGCGGGTTTAACCGTCTTTGTCCTTCCCTAGTTGATTTTGCGCCTTCCTCCGTCTTAATTTTGTGCATGCATGTGGATGGTTTTAAACCTTTAATATCAATAATGATCCAATCGATTGCTTCCCTATACATACGTAAAACAGCAACAACTCATTTTCCTCCACTGTTGACAGTTCGCTTGAGATTATGACCGACAAGGCATCCTTTTTCTCCTAAAAAGGCATATTTAAGGTGAGACGGTAACTGCTCTAGTTCGAGTTGAGGTGCCTGCAATATCGAAGGAAGAATTTTAGTTTTTGAAGGTGTTAAACAAAAATTAGATGCAGAAAAATTAAAGGAAAAAATCTCTTCAGGCTCCTTATCATCATGTAACTCCTCTATTTCCACTTCCCTACCAACATCAAGAATTAAATTAGATTCTAAAAATTCATTTGCCAAGGTATCAATAATGTATATGAAATTTAAACTCGCCATATTATCTGGATATTTCATAGCTTTGTATACATCAAATTTAACAACTTCCCCATCGAATTCCATAGTCAAGATGTCGCTTTGGACATCAATTTTCGTTTGTTCCGTACTTATAAAGGGTCGACCAAGAAGTATTTCGGATCCAGTATTACTGCGATCATTTTCTATTTCAATCACATAAAAATCAGCAAGAAATATTAAATCGTTTACCTTTACCAAAACATTTTCTAAACCTCCTTCGGGGTAGATGATTGATCGATCGGTGAGCTGAACTGTAACCTTTGTTTCTTTCAAAGTTTCATTGGAAATTTTGTTGTAAACGGAAAGGGGCATTACATTCATGGATGCGCCTAAGTCGCACATTGCACGCTTTATTCCAACATTACCAATTTTGCATGGTATAGCAAACATAACTTGATCTTTATATTTGGGAGGTAGATTCCTTTAAAAATTGTCGAAATATTCTCGCCCATATTTACTTTTTCATGACCAGTCAATCGTCATCGTTTTT
The DNA here is from genome assembly GCA_035048815.1 of Abelmoschus esculentus. NCBI lineage: Eukaryota > Viridiplantae > Streptophyta > Magnoliopsida > Malvales > Malvaceae > Abelmoschus > Abelmoschus esculentus. The sequence continues at coordinate 8,227,730 of JAUCBN010000013.1, read as the reverse complement.
TGCAGAGGTCTTTGAGAAACTTCGCATACTTTGGTATTTTTCGGATTGCATCGAGAAGAGGAATATTTATCTCCACCTTTTCTGAAGACGTCAAGAATTTCCTTCTTTTCTGCTTTCTTGTCATGCTTTACAAGCCTAAAAGGAAAATGAGGCAAAGTATCGTAAGTAGAAGGAAAAGACGAGGGAGAAATAACTTTACTAGAATTATTTGAGGGTGAAGATTCTCTTTCTGAGTCCTTTGGTGGTGCATCCTCTTTTTGTTTGTCAGTCTCTTTTGTGGACTTGTTCGGTTGATCAGGTGAGATGATTGTACCACTTCGCAAAGTAATTGAACTCACATTTTCTCTCGGATTTGATTCGGTTTATGAAGGCAACCGACCCAGCGATTCTAGGCGGCCAACTGTCTGAGCTAATTGTGTTAATTGCTTTCCAAGTTCTTGGATTTCTCGTTGTGTTTAAGATTGGAACTTCTCTTGGGATGTGGCTAACTTTTCAAAAATTGACTCAAGGGAAGATTTCTGTGGGGCTTGAGCTGGGAAAGGAGGGGGCCTCGCTTGATAACTTTGATTGTTACAGTATCTCATGTTTGGATGATCTCTCCATCCTGGATTAAAAGTATTACCATACGGGTTATATGCTCTTTGAGGGGGTCCTGGAAAATTTCCTACGGCATTAATATTTGCTTCGGATACATCTTGTAACAACGGACAACAGTCTGTCGGATAATCTGTCATTGTGCAAACTCCCTAAGCTTTTGCTATTCCAATTTTTCCTAAAACAAGCGAATTAACTATGTCAGTTAATTTGTCGAGTTTATTTTTAATTGAAACAACACTTACCTCGTGAACCCGTCAGCTAGGTTCACTTGAGCCAAATTGTTGTGAGTTTGCCTTCATAGTGGAAATTAACGTTCTTATCGCCGTGGTTGTCATGTTAATAAGAGCACCTCCACTAGCGGCATCAACCATTTTTCTATCAACTGGAAGTATTCCTTCATAAAGGTATTGAAGTAGTGTTTGCTCAGAAAGACCATGTTGCGGACAATTGGCGCATAATTTTATAAACTTCTCCCAGTAATCATAAAGAGTTTCGTATTCTTTTTGTTGAATTCCCAAAATACATCGCCTTAACTCACTTGCTTTTGCCACTGGGAAAAACCTGTCAAGGAAAACACGTGATTGTTCAACCCAAGTAGTAATTGAATTAGGCGGTAAATAAAATAGTCATTCCCTAGCCGTTCTGGCTAAAGAAAAAGGAAATGCCCTCAGTTTGATTTAATCCTCGAAAACTCCTTGAGGTTTCATGCTGTTGCACACCATATGAAATTCTGCGAGATGTTTATGTGGGCTTTCACTAGGCAATCCGTTATAGGTAGGAAGAAGATGGATCAATCCCGTTTTAAGTTGAAACAAGGTTTCGCCATTAGGAAAGGTGATGCAAAGTGGTTGTTGTATCTCGGGGGCTGCATTTAATTCTCTAATCGTTTGGTTGGCCATTAGTCTAGGTTCAAGATTTGAGTTTGATGAGTTCGGATATATGTTCGGATTCGACTATCCATAGGATTGGGTATGAGATAATGGTTCAGAATTAGATTCCGAACTAGCTTGCTTGTCTTGATATCTTTGTTGTTTCTTCTTTCGAAGCGTTTCGCCGTGAGTTCTACGAGATCTTGCTTCAATTTCTAGGTCAAGTTCAACAAGATTTCCCGGTATACTCTTGGTCATAAAAACAAACAAAACTTAATCAGTAATTTGCCGAAAAGTCCCCGATAATGACGCTAATTTTGATAAGCGTTGTTTTACTCGTCAAAAATAAAATAATCCTCTTTAATTAAATAAGTAAGAGATAGTATAGTAAAGAGGGTCGATCCACAGAGAATTTGGAACTTCTGATGTAATTCTATATTGATTTCAGTCTAAGATGCTGCAAACAATTAATTAAAAAGGGGGGTTTGATAAATTGTGATGAAAAATAAAGAAACTAAAATAACAAATAAAATATAAAAACTGAGAGAAAGAAATAATAGTTGAAAATGACAATGAATAAATTGCCTCGAGCTAAATTTGTTTCTATTCTATCGATCATTGAAAATGATTTTTACTCCGAGGTTCATGTCGGTTACAGTCTACAAGGACCAACCCATTGCAATTTGCCTTTCTCTCTTGTAACCGATCTTCCCAAGCCTATCTTTGAAAGATGATTCTTGAGTGGATTAACAACAGCTATTGCCGTTAAAACAACCAGATTAAGTATTGGAAAGGCTCGACTCGGATTATGTTGTCTCGTTGAGAATCGAATTCGATCTCATTTTTCCTTAGCGGACCGATGCTAAGTGTGTTCATAGGAAGTTGAAATTACCACAAGCAAATCCTTCCTCTCACTGTATATTAAAACAACATCTAGACCAACGAGCTCTTTTTGGTTTGAAAATGTTTTAATTTTGTAAGTAAGATCGATTGCCAAACTAATAAAACAGAAAAATAAGAATGTTTCCCAAAGGGAATTAAGTACTATTCAATTCTCACGCTTTGAATTGATTCATTGTTAGCTCTCGGCTTAAAAGAAAATTAGCTAAGGATGATATCAATTATCATACTTAGCATATTTTTGCAAAATATAAAAATACTCAAAAAAATAAAGAAAAGAAAAGAAATTTTATAGAATAAAAACAACAAGACAAGAATTCAAAGATAGAATGATGGATGATCTAAAGCCTTACCCATGGAGGATATTTATAGGCTACTAATAACCTAAAATTAACTCAAAATAAAATAAAAGATAAAAAGATAATTCTTGAGTTTAAAATTTAAAAACAAAATATCTTATCCTAAAGATCTTCTCAAATCTTGTTGCTGAACATCTCCAAAATTTTCTTAAATTTCACTGACTGGACTGCCTCCAGAATCTTCTAGAAACTGCCACACCAGCATTTCTTCATGCCCGGCGTCGTGCTCATGTCTCCAGTCGCGAAAAGAAATGCAGAAATTGTCTTTTTATAATCACTAATTGTAGAAACAGGTCACTACACATAAAATATACAAAATTTACTCAAATTAGCAGTGATAAATTTATGAAAATAAGATAATTAGCAATTAAAAAGTAACTATTTAAATCACCAATCAATTATGTACATTTGTAAGCAATTGTGTACATACACAAATCCTTACCCTTGGATGTCCCCCTTTAGCGCATGGTTTCAAGTGGTAAGGATTTGTATACATACCATTTTCCTTACGGTTTTCGTAAGCCGTTGTGTATCTTTTGTAAGGATTTGTGTACATACACAAATGCTTACCATTTTTGTGCCATATTATGTTTACGCGTAAGCAATTGTGTATGTACACAAATCCTTACCCTTGGATGTCCTCCTTTAGCTTATGGTTTCAAGTGGTAAGGATTTGTGTACATACCTTTTTCCTTACGGTTTTCGTGAGCCGTTGTGTATATTTTATAAGGAATTGTGTATATACACAAATTCTTACCATTGTTGTGCCATATTATGTACATTTGTAAGCAATTGTGTATGTACACAAATCCTTACCCTTGGACGTCCCCCTTTAGCTCATGGTTTCAAGTGGTAAGGATTTGTGTAAATATCTTTTTCCTTACGGTTTTCGTAAGTCATTGTGTATATTTTTAAGGAATTGTGTATATACGCAAATGCTTACCATTGTTGTGCCATATTATTTACATTTGTAAGTAATTGTGTGTGTACACAAGTTCTTACGTTATACATACCGTTTTTCTTACAATATTTGTAAGGGTTTGTGTATGTACACAAATCCTTACGTTTGTAACAATTTATGTATATACCTTATGGCTTACAGTTTTTGTAAGAAATTGTGTACAAATTTTGTAGCCAATTGTGTACATAAATGACCGGGTAAACCAGTAAGCCTTTTTTTAGTTGTTTTTTAAGGGTCGTTTCCTAGAACGACCCAACTTTGTCGGAAGGATTTATGTCCAAACAAGTATGGGTTTTGCCATCGATTGGTATTGTTATCGATAATCAGTTAGTTTAGTAAAACGAGGTCTTATATATTTTAAATAAATCTTAAGAGTTTGAATTGTGATGTTATGAATGAAATAGATTGGATTAAAAAAGTCGATCTATATTCGATCTATGAAATATTTAATCTGAATTAATTAAAAAATAGGTTGGATATCAATGACTTAGAACTTAAAATGTAAAAAAAAAGTCATTTTGACCTTTGAGTATTGGTACATTTTTTATTTTCAAAATTTTAGTAAGTTCTTTTTGTATCGGTATGACCTCTATTGCAATACAAATTTCATTTAGTATAGATACGATACCTTTGAGTACTGATACGTTCTTTATAAAATATTTCAAGTGAATTATTTCAATATCAATACTACTCCAGTATTCATACACCCGGTTTAAATAGTGTACTCTGTATTAAACATTGGTTATTTCTATTTTTTTAGATATTGGTACGAGTCAAATATCAATATTTAGTTGTTAAATTGTATTTAATGAGAAAAAATTTCTCTCGACGATTATAGTTAAGTCTTTAACAACCTAAACGATTAGAAACCAATAAGATAATATAAAAATAAGTTTCCAAAGCTTTTTGAACAACAAGACAACTATAAAAAAGCATTTAAGCATGTTCAAAGTCTATTAGAGCTTATATTCATATCCTTCTTATACTAACTCTTACGTAGTGATTTTATCTTATTGATTTGAAAGAGAGCTTAAATTATATCAAACACCTATGTAATGAGATTTTTTAAGTTTTTGAAAAATAGTCTCACGGGATTTTGGGTATAAATCTTGAAGAAAAGTGTAAAATTATTTTTTGTCTTTAATTAAATGAATTTGTGAAATCGTTAGTGTGATAGCAAAGGTAATGAACGTTGACTTTATTAAGGGGTTGAACACTCCAAATCTCTTTCATTTTTATTTCTTACATATATTTTTCGAATATTTTTAAATTTTTTATCTATTCTTTAATCAATTTTGATTATTCGTTCAACTCAAAAACTTTAAAACAATTAAAATATAATTAAAATTTCTAAATTATATATCCAAAAATAATTAATAAAAATTTAAAAATATATATTATTTGATCAAAATAAAACTTAATCAGTGTTATCTTAAATTTAAGTTTTTAAATAATTTAAATAAACCAAATTTATAAATAATTTAAATAAGAGGACACAGATTAAAATTCTTTAGAAATGAGACGATTACCCTCCCTATCCCATTTAGCTTCATCATTAATTTGACCTCTCAAAAATTTTAAAAGTCCACAATAAATTTTAATTTTTAAATATATTTAATTAAAAATTCTCTTATAATTTTTATAAATTCTCGTTAAGCCTCTCAATATTTTAAAAAATAATTAACTATTTTTTAAAAAAATATTTGCATATTAAACTTATTAAATTTTTTAATTTAAACCTTTAATTTTAAAAATTGACTCAAGCTCTTGTAACAAAACAAGAAGGAAAAATTGTAGCAAATGAGAAATCAAACAATAAAGATATTTGATAAAATATTAATAATTTTCTATTATATATGAACGGTAGATTACACCGTTATTTAACATTATTTATAGCCAAAATACTAACTAACATCCCCTAAAATATGTCATTAATTAAAATTAACTTTTTAGCGATTTTTCTATTAAGATCTCATAATCTTAATCATAAAAGAAAATATTTGACTAGTAAAAAAATTAAAGAATCTAATTCAAATTAAGATGCACAAATATTTTTAACACCCCCCTTAGTGCATGCTTAACAATACGAGTGCATCCCTAAGCTCTTGAAACTTCGATTTTCTAAGAGTTTTTGTGAAAATTTCTACCACTTGATTGTTTGTAGAAATTCTTTTTAGCTCAATTTTTTAACTTAACACCTTCTCTTGAATATAGCGATGATGAACTTCTATATGCTTCGTTAAAGCAAGAAAGATAGGATTGAAAGTAAGTTTGATAACATCTTCATTATCACACTTGATATGTACACGATATTCAATTTTACGATACATATTATTTATCAAGTTTTTTAATCATATGTATTCTTATATAGCCATGGTCGTCACATATTCTACTTCGGTACTAGATAATAAAATCATATTTTATTTTTTGCTACACCGAGATATCATAGCTGAAACAACATTAAAATAATAACCTGAAGTAAAATGTTTATCATTTATATCTCTTGCCTAATATGCACCAGTAAATCCTTTTAACACAAAATTCTCACATCTTTAATACATTAGACAATAATCAAGAATGTCTTTTATATATCAAAAAATTCTCTTTGCTGCATCGTACTCTTTGGATATTGCAGGAATTGTACGATCACACTAGCAGAGTAAGTTTTTTTGATCTTGTGATATTTAAATAAATTAAACTACCAATAAGTTATCAAAATTTTATAACATCTTGCAGTAACTTTTTATTTTTTATTTTTTATCTACTTTAGATATAATATCATAGAAGTTGCTTTGTCTTTTGTCCTCCCGAGCTTAAACATTGTAAGAGCTTCTTTATATAAGTCTTTTGAGAGATAAAATATTCATTTTTTAAAATTTTTAATTTTCAAATAAAAAAATCAAAATTTTTTAAAATTTTGATTTCAAAATGAATTGATAAATCACTTTTCAACTTAAAAATCTCAACTTTATTATTTTCTGTAATAATCATATCATCCAAATACAACAATATCAACAAGTGCAAGTTTGATTTTTAATTTAAAAAATAAACTAAAATCTACATATAAAACTTTTAAAATAATAAAAGATGAAGTATTGAGAACTTTACCATATCAAACATGCGGTGTTTGTTTAAAATCGTATAATACTTTCTTGAGTCTATAAATATGGTGAGGATGTTGATTAGACACATAACCCTTAAGATGTTATATAAATACTTCACGATCTCCGTAATAAAATGCATTTTTTACATCAAATTGCTATATCTTTTACTTTTTGAAGGTTGTCGGAGAAAAATTATTTTCAATATTATAATTTCTACAATCGGACACATAGTCGAGTTTTGTATTTATCAACAATCCTATCTGGTTTTCTCTTCAAGCTATATACTCACTTGTAGGTAATAGATTCGTACTATTTTGATTTTGGCATCAATTTTTAAGTTTGATTTTTTTCAAAGCATCAATTTCTTTCATCATAGCTGCTTACCATTTTGGTTGATCTTTAGCTTCTGCATAGCTTGTTGGTTCTTCTTCATTTATTACTTCAATAAAGAAGCATGAAATAGTAAAAACTATTGATATTTATCTCATAATTTTTAGTGAGTTGTGGCTCTCTTTTCTTCTCTTGCATATCTCTTTTGAGTTTTTTGCTCATCACCTTCTAAATCGAAGGTTTCATGCATTGGAAGTTTGCCGTTATCATCACACATAATTTTTATGTTGCCTTTGTTAGAATTAAAATATATTCGATGTGAATATAAATCCAAGATCTATATGTCAAATCATCAAGAACAATAAACTAAATAAACTAAATGCGGAAGCGTACCTGAATTAATCGATAGAGTTTTTAGGGTTTGATCTTCCAAGAAGTTAGATTTTCTCTTACGACACAACTCTCAGACGGGGAAAGAGATATGCAAGTTAACCCAATTCTTGGGGACCATAACCCATTTATATAGTTGATTTAATAACCAACTATTAAGTATTTATAACTCTATCCCTCATCAAATTATAAATACACCTTATGGTATCTACACTTTTAATTCCATGATAATTTAAAACCTATAACACGTGTAACATAATTGGTCACTTAATTACGCGTTAAATTTTATAATAACAATATACATTATACATATGTACCCACTATTATTGAATTTTAATCCAACAATCTCCCACTTGGGAAACATATGTTTCTTGACAAATGTATAACCTTATGAGCTCAAAAATTTGCTATTATATAATAAGTATTCTAAAACAATCTCATCCATCAATTATATCCATATAAGATCAAAGCGTTCTTCATCATATCAATCATGACTGGACCCATCAATGGTCACGTATAAAAATATAACCGAACGACATAGATCAATCATGGATGCGTAGCATAAAAATTACATGTAAATATGAAACAAACATGCCTATTTTCAACTGGTCCTCATAAACTTTAGTGAGATCAAACTTTACTGAATTCAAAGTGTGCATAAGCCAAAATAACTTTATTTTTGCAGAAATTAACCTTAAACTAAAGTAACCGAAATTGTGTCTAAAACGAATGAGCATTTATCAAAATTACAAACTCCCACTAAAACTGAATATACTTAAATAATCTTACACCCACATGAGTAATAGCTCATGAAAGACTTAGGGTGATAGTTTCTCAATAAGTGCATAATTATGGAGTTTGTACCAACATGCTCTATAGACACAAACACTCTGAATTTTCTTTAACAACTAGAAACAAAATTTTAAAGTGTTCCTATTATTTATAGAATAAATGATGCATATTTATTGTCACAAAATAACTGAAGTGATCTTTATATTCAATCTATAATTAGCAGCTCATGTGACAGTCTTTTACATCAATATTTTAGTAGAATAGAAGCCTGCAAACTTGATGATCTCTAACTTACCAGAACTTCAATATGTGAGGATATAATTTTTGTTCTCTAAAGATATTTCATAACTCTCTTGGCTGCTATCCAACGGTCCATATTAGATTTACTTAAATGTCTGTCTAACATTCTAATAATATACGCAATATCCAAATGCATAAATACTTAAGCATAAATTATATTCTCAATAGCTTATGGAATCTTTTTGTATTTTATAAATTTCAAGGTTACTTGTAGAGCACTAGAAAAAATTATCTTTTTTAGTAATATGAGTGTCACTTGATTTACTCCCACTGAACTTGTAATACATACAATTTTCAACCAAATTTATCTCAAAATCGAATGAGATAATCAATATAAAATTTATAATTTTATTAATGAGAGTTAAACTTAAGCTCATATATGGATAACTTTAATTTACATATCATTAATTTTGTATCCTTAGACAAAAATCAATGATTGTACCATATAATTAATTTAATCAATATTGTCATTGAAAAATACAAGCTTAACATCCATCTTATATAGCTCAAGATTAAAAGCAATAAGTGTCAAATTATTTTGAAAGAGTCTTTCAATATAACTTGAGAGAAAGTCTCCACAAAATCAATATCTTCTTTTAGAATATATCCTTTAGATACAAGACATGCCTTATACTTGTCCACATTATCATTTACATCCCTCTTGATTTTAAATATTAATTTACAACCAATTGGTTTGTACCTTAAGGTAATGCGACAAGTTCTTAAACTTTATTGCCTTGTATAAAATTATACTCTTTTTTAATGATATCTATCCACTTTTGAGAGTTAAAACTTTTATGGTATGATAAAAATAATTGATCATGTTATTTTCTATAATTCCTTTATTATACTTATTTTCTTGATGAAATACTAAATAATAATCCTTCATTGTATTTCTTTTTTCTCTCATGGATATCTTAAAAGACACTTTTTGAGGTTGTTGAGTTTGTTCTTCTAAAAAAAATAATTACCTTATCTTGAATGAGAGTTGTTCAACATTGCTTTGTTGATGTACTTGATTCACTTTTTGATTAATGATAGGTGTGAAAACCTAAACATTGTCAAAAGTGATAGTAGGAATTAATTTAATATTCAATTCCTCTTTAATAGCAATGTATCTAATCTTATTCTTCCTCCAACCTCAACATCCTAAAAAATAATTATAAACCTCTGATTAAAATAATCTTAATTGTTGGATCATAAACTTTACAACCCATTGATCACTCAAAATAACCTAAGTTGTTGCTTATTTTTGAAGTTTAATTTTTTTACATGTATCCTAGCTTATACAAAAGAATCAACACTTTATAACTTATTGTTATTCCTTTTGAGCAGGACCCTTAGTAACTTCATTCTAATATATTTTTTTATTGCCCTTATTCTTAGAGACACTAACCAAAGAGCACTAATTGATTGAGTATTTTTATAATTATAATGCTTTAAATTTTCTTCCTCTTTAACACAATGAGAAATAATCTCATTTGAAGTTTATTTCTCCTTTAATAATTGTAACTAATTTTGAATTAGTTAAACTATATAGGAAGCTATATTAAAATTATAAGAACAAACAATTGTTATAAAGTTGATCTTATATGTATCTTAAGTTTTGAAGAAATATAATATACTCCCTCACATTTCCTTGATCCTTATACTTCATAGACATCAAGTAAACCAAAAGTGATGTTATGTTAATCTTAAAAAAAATAGTAATTTTTTTTCTCAATAGAAAACCCTTAGTATGAATAATTTCTTTAGATTTGTGCTCTTAAAAGTTTTTAAAATATTATACTTTATGATCATTAGACTTATGTAACTTGAATAAATTTACCTCTCAAAAACTTATTTATGAATGCTTACCGCCGTGAGAGGTGCAAGTTGTTATTCACTTAGTGCAAGTTCTATGTTCATACCACCAAATACTATATATAAGTGTCTTTTCTATTCCTTGAAATTAATTTCACTAAACATAAGTGTAGAATGCATTCAACAAATATTATAATAAAGATAAAATACCTAAAGATAGAAAAAAAATAAGTAAATAAACAAGCTCACATAAATATCCATAAGTAAACAATAAATTCAAAATAATGGCTAGTTCCCCTCGAGATACCAAGCACAACATTAATATCAAGTCTTTGGACATTAATATTAACTGTAAGCGGTACTCTTGATGTAGCAATCAAACATTGACAATAAGCTATGTCAAACAATAGATTAATCTTTGGACTAACGTATTGTTCACATAAAATACCATATAATTATCACACATTTATCATCACAGTTGTTGTTGTAATTCGGCCAAATATTAATTTTTCTTTGAGCCAATTAATAAACGCATGAATTACAAAGACCTATAATTATCTTAATATTTTAAATAAACTAATCTACACAAAAGCGATCACTTTGGTGATATTATGTTTCAATTAATCTATTAAAATATTAAATATCCGAAGCCAAAATATGAATTTAATTTTTTCAAAATATTTTTCTTAATTTTATCTTTTACCCAAGATAAAACATAACCAAAATAATAAGAAATTTGAATAAAGGTAACCTCATCACAAGATATCGAACACTTCAATAATATTTTTTAAAAAATATATTAATTTGTAGATGATATTTTGATGTAGTAATCAAATATTGATAATAAGAATATGTTAAACAAAAATCTTCCTTTGGGCCGATTTATTGTTCACATATAAAACTGAAAAATTATCACATATTTATTACAACAGATGCACATGTAACATTACTAATTATTAATCTTCCTTTGGGCCGATTAATATTAGCATAAACTGAATTACATGCATAAAACCTTCTATATTTTAAAATAAAAATAATTTTCACAATAAAGATCACTTTGGTGACTTAATGCTTCAATTAATTTATCTTAAATATATAACATAATATAACAATATTTGTCGCGACCTCTTTAAAAAAACGCAGTTTTTAGGTGAAATAGTTCGATGATAAGTTTTGCAAAAAATGAATTATCAAATTTAATCTCGAAAATCCCAAATTTTAGAAAAACCTATAATTAAATTTGAAAATTTTGACTTGGAGTCGCCACCGGCCACTTAGGTAGGCCAGACACCATAAAAATAAACCAGAGATTCATTTTGAAAACGTTGGGTTCAGGAGTCGGTTATGTGTAAGGACGACCTTTACAAACGCCCAGAAATTGGTACCTTGAAAAACATTACGTGGCATGACATTGTGAAGAAAGATATTAATTTAATTTTCCATTGTTAAATGAACATTATTTGAATTTGGATATCCTTTTGATTTAGAAGTTACACCACCTTTAAACTTGAGTTGAACGAGACGTCCTCTAGATAGGAAACCTCACCCAAATTTAAAAGAATGTAACTTCCGCCTCAAAAGGCTAAAGTAAAATGCATGATTATTTTTTTATCTTGTTCATCATGGTGCGTCAAAACACCAACCTCTTTAGTGTATCCGAGACATAAGATTCACATGTTATGTTACTAGATTTTCTCCCTAATTAAATTAATTAATTTAAGTGACTAGTCCTAGAAAAGGCTCTAAATTAATTAATCCTGAGTTTATTAGGTGTCCTTCCTAAAATATGTCATGCAAAACATAAAATAAAGTGTACACAAGATAAAGAACTTCATCATTTTTATTAGAAACATTGGTGTACAAAATTATATCAAAATTCTCACCACATGAGTACAAAAGGTACTTGTATGAAAAAGATTACAAGGGGCTCGAGAACAAACCTTGAACAAAAGATAAGACTTAATTAAATGTGAAATCAATTTTAAAAGTCTTAGAAATTTTTAATTAAAATTAATTAATTAAATTTTCCTTAACTTCTAATCTTAATTAAATCTTAATTAAAGTCTGACTTAGTGAATTTTAGGTTCAAATGTTTAATGTTGGATTAAACTTAATTAAGTTGATTTTTAAATCTTAACTTAGAAATTTAAATTAATTAAGAGTATTAATTAAAATAACTTCTAAATTTTAAGAATTTAATTTTAACTTAATTAAAGTTTGGTGAAATTAGGGTTTATTAGACTTAATTAATTTTAAACCTTATCTTTTTAGAAATGAATTAAAATTAATTAAATTAATTAATTAAAATTATCTTTCTAATTTTTAAGAATTTAAAAACCTAATTAAAGTCTAATTTGGTGAGTGTTTAAAGTTTAGGGCAAAACTAGACCTAATTTGGTTAAACTTTTAAAACCTAATTTTTAGAAATTAACTAAAGTTAATTAAAGTAATTAATTAAAATTATTCCCAAAACTTTAAGAATAACAAACCTCATTAGTGTCTACTTTCTAAGTTTTAGGGTCAAATTAATTTATATTAGATTCAAATTAGATTAAATCAATTTTAAAGTTCATTAAAAAATAAATTAAATCTTAAATTAAGACTTAATTAAATTTTTAGGTCTCTAAAATTAATTTTTGTAACCTAATTAAGTCTAAAATTAACTTAATTTAATCCTAATTGCTTATTTAGGAGTTTAATTAAGGAACTAGGGACCTAATTGAACTAATTCTAAAGTCCTAGGGGTTAAAAGGAGGTTCTGGAGGACCTAATTGTAAACCAGGCTAAACTAAGGGGTCCTAAAGGGTGATTAACCCAAATCCGGATAAAACCACGCGGATCGGGGTTGGACCCGGATCCGGCCCGCGTGCCCGGCTGCCAAACGGCACCGTTTAGGAAGGGATATATCCCCCCTTACCCGAGTTCACTCGGCCAGTTCACCCCCCTCACCAACTCGGCGCATCAACTCAGTAACCAAAACCCTCTGGGCTATAACACTATTTACCCAGAAACTATGAGCAAAAGAGATCAAAACCCCTTAAATCCCATGATGTTCTTCGGTGTTCTTCATGAACACGAAGAACGCGAAGAACACCGACCAAAGACCGCCATGAACTCCGCCCTCAGATTCGTTCCGCCACTGTCTGGCGTCGCTCCAGCGTGTTCGCCGACCACCGCGAAACACGCCGGACGTCGCCCCGAAGCTGCCGCCGGCCATTCTCGACGCCGGTAAGGTCACCGGACGTCTTAAATCATGCCGAAAACACTTAAAATGCCTAAAAACTCACTGATCTAACACCTAAACATCCCAAAATCCTCCTAAAAACCGATCTGAGACCCTAAAACCGATCAAGAAAGAACCTAAAACCTAACCCTAACAAGTTCTAAACATTAAAACTAAAGAGAACTTGAAAAACTGGACTAAAGGTTTACCTCCGGTGATCGAGAAGAATCTGATTGCCCTACTGCCGATCAGGTCCAAGTGCTCCGATTTCAGATTATCCTCTCCTCCACTTCGAGAAATCTCCCCCAAAACCAACCGATTAAATCCCTTCTTAAAGGGATTCAAACCTAGAATCCTAATCCAATCCCAACACTCATCTTCACCAACTAATTCAAAACAACCCAACCACCTCAATCTAACCCAAAAAAACGGCCGAACAACTCCCACGATTCTAAGGTTTCTGTTTTCACGATTTTTAGTTTTTTTTTGTATTTTAATATTAATATTATAATATTTATATATTAATTATTATATTGATTATATATTATTATTTATTATTATAATTTATTATATTTTCGTGTTGACAGCTGCCCCTCTTTGCTCAATGCTGCGGAGCAGGAGATGGGCAGAGACTGAAAAACACGAAAACTGTAAACCTTAAAGCTTGAGGTTATTCTTCTTACTCAGAAATTCCTCAAACTTAACATCATGCCCGGAGGACTTACTGATGACCTGGAGGATTTAGGATCGTATTGCCTCCTTGATTGTGCAAACGATATCATCACTCCCGAAGGTGATGGCCCAGAGGACTTAACATCATGCCCGGAGGACTTAATGATGACTCGAAAGATTTAGGATCGTATTGCCTCCTTGATTGTGCAAACGATATCATCACTCCTAAAGGTGATGGCCCGGAGCACTTAACATCATGCCCGGAGGACTTACTGATGACCCGGAGGATTTAATAGTGGAGTACGAAATTTTCCACCTCCACTACTTCTTTCTGGACTCACGCCAAAAGGCTGCCAATAATATTTAATAACGGAGTCTGAAGAAATTCTTCAGACGTAAGTGATAAATCTTGAGGCTGTACTTTGAAATTCCTCGCGTTACACCACTTCTTTCTGGATTCACGCCAAAAGGCTGCCGGTAAAACTTGTTTTTTGGACTCACGCCAAAAGGCTACCGGTAATACTTGAAAGGCTGCCGGTAATACTTGTTTTCTAGACTCATGCCAAAAGGCTGCCGGTAATGTTTGTTGTAGTTAATTTCTTTAAATCCTGTTGAATTCTTTCAAACAGATCTTGGGATTCGAAGTTATTCTTTTCATCTGAATTCCCTCGAACATCTGGTAAACAAAGATTTTCATTGAAATCGCATCTTCAAGCGGAAAATCTTGCTTATCTTCGTCTTCTTTGTTGAGGTCTTTTCCTCAAATAGAAATCTGTATCGGTCTCTGTTGACCTTTTGAAATGTTTGTTTTCTTAAATTTCTTCCTCTGAGATCTTTGTTTGTCCTGATCTGGATTGCTTGGAAATTCCTGTAAAAATTAAAAAAAGTTTTGAATGCATGGGTTAGTATGTTTTACCCTATGGATGCCTAACCATATGATGCATGAACCGTGGTCATTGAGGGACACTTCTCAATTTGACATTAACATCATTGATTTTCCCAATCAGTTCGGATTCTACCCCACATCTCATGGTCTATCAGTTTCTCAAAGCAAATAGTTCATGAACTTTGTTCCTGCCTCGTCCATTCTGATATGAAATAATGCTTTGCTGATCTCTCATGAGTTTGCCCCACTTTCACCATTTAGTGTGTGCAAAATAGGTCCCTGGATTTTCCCCTGATCTTTAAACCTTTCGTAATCCCTAAACTTTCACCAAGCTGGGCTAATATTCATCTTTACAACTATAGAACTCGACAATGATACAGTCCGTACATAAATGCTCCATGTTTTGGCATTTCAAAGCTTCATTTGTTCCTCGTCATACCATTCATCATTCACCTCTTGTTCTGCCTGCGCTTAAAGGATTAATTGCATCATAGTAATTCCCATGAAATCCTTTACTTGTTGTATCTAATCAATTCATCTGCAGGATGCTTGTCAAGCGAGAAAAAGAAATACTCAAAATAGTATTTTGAAAACATTGAAAAATTTGATTGTCATGGCAAACAAAAACAAAAGTTAGACCTCTTAAAATCAAGTGCAACAAAGAGTTTGAACAAATTTGCAAAGATCAACTCGGATGTGACCATTTTCCAATTTATCAGACTTTCAGGAGAAACATTCCCATTTTTCTAATTCTACCCCGTTTAGGTGGTACTCTTTTTCTCGCTAGCTCACCATACCCAATTTTCCTCTCTTTTCTGATCTCAATCAAGTATTAGAAGACTAAAAATCCTTGAAGAAAGGTTAACCCTAGTAAGCGGGATATTTTCTGAAGACTAACTCTCCTTGTTCCAATATCCGTGCATGGTCAAAATGGTCTTTAGTGGCTTGTAATGTGGGTTATGGTTTATGGCTACCAAAGAAAGGATATATAGGCTCAAATAATTCAAGGGTGGTAAAATCAAGGATCATTGTCGCACTGATCTGAACATGCTCTGATGAAATACTTTTTCTTTGCGGATCACTCTAGGTTGACCCTTTTTCTTTTGTTGGGCTTTCACCCTAGAGGTCATTTCCTTTTCACCACTACTTTTTCCAGTGGTTCATCCCATCAAAATATTTCACTGAACTTTATGTTCGCTTTTTTGTGTGTCAACAATTTAAGTTTGGCTTCTTTTCTTGGTTTTGTATTTCACTTTGAAACACATTTTCATCCTCTTTTGCCCCCAGCGTTGGGGTGATCCTTGATTTGGGTTGAATCGAAAGAAAAAATAACGTCAGGCTCAAAGGGGACAACAAATGATATTTTTCCTTATTTTCTTTCTTTAAAGTAAAGCAGACTTCAGTTGGATGATGTTTTGGGTTATCACTTCATTCAAAGACCTTATTCAACAATGCCTGAGAGGAAACACACTCAAAATTTCTCTAGGATTTTCCTGTGATTCCTGAACACTCATTAATGTCATCCTTTTGACCTAAGTAAAGTGTTAACGAGTCACATTGGTGAAGTTGATCTCCGAATTTGATTTAATATCAATTTCGCAATTGATATTCAATATCTAAAAGAATGAAATCAATGATATATGTATGGGTGTTCAAAAATTAACCCATAAAAAGAATCAAAGAATCAAAAAGTGAATCAAAGAATCAAAGTATATGACATGTTTACCACTTGAAAAAACACGTATGAAACAAGCATCATTGACAAATGAATTAAAAAAAAAACTCCCTTACAAAAGACACCCAATGCATATAGAATAAAAACGCAACTGGGATGATTCAGGGCATTACTCCGCAACCGATCCCAAAAACACCCTTTTCCTTGATACTTAGACATGAACAAGACAGATTTTTCATAACTCTGAACAATCTTGGAAAAGCTAGTCCTGATGTTCTGAATCTTCAATGAGCATATCATCTTGAGCATTTTCTTTGGTCTTCCATTGTTGCACCAACTCCTCTTTCAAAATTCTCTTATCGATCAATTTCTTGATTTCTTCCAGTAAAGACCTACATTTATTAGTAGCATAACCTGACACTCCCATATGAAACTCACAAACATTGCTGGGATCATAGCTTTGAGCGAAAGGGCTTGGCGCTTTCTTCATTGGCTTGGGAGTAATATATTGAACTTCAACAAGAAAAGGAAACAAATTGGCAATAGGCATTCCAAATATCTCCCGATCCGCATTTCTTCGGGGAATCTTTTGTTGCCGCCCTGAAGAACTGGGTGATCTTTCCCTTTTACGTCTTCGGGAACCTTGAACATTGCACTCATTTACCTCTTTCGGCTTCTTATCTTCTATGGAATTTTTGAGCCTGGGTTCAATTTTCCCTTGTTGGATTCCGACTTCTATTACTTCGCCAAGGGACATAAAATCTTTAAAGTTGCCCCTTGAATTCGTAAGCATTTTATCGAAGAAAGGAGACGGCAAAGTTTGATGAAACATTTCAGTCATTTCCTATTCTATCATGGGTGGTTGCACCTGAGATGCTAGCACCCTCCATCTCAATGCATAGTCTTTAAAGCTCTCATCATCCTTCATTCTCATACTCTGTAAAGTCCGACGATCTGGAGCTAAGTCTATGACATACCTGTATTGCCCCAAGAATTCTTTCGCCAAATCAACCCATGTTCGAATCTGCTCTCGACTCAATCTGTTGTACCATGTTGCAGCAGGCCCAGTCAAGCTATCATGAAAGTAGTGAATCATCATTTGGTCATTATCTAGATATCCTTCCATTTTCTGAAAATACATCGTCAAGTGAATTTTAGGACAACTAGATCCGTCATACTTCTCAAAAACAGGGATCTTGAATTTTGGTGGAATAACCAAATCAGGGACCAGACAAAACTCCCTTGCACTAAACCCGGAGTCCACCCCTTTTTCACTTGCCTCAATTTTCTTCTGGAGTTCTGTACACATATTTTTCAATTGATCAACACGTTCAAGGGTAAACGTATTCATGCTCGAACTTGATGCCCCCGGGTAGATAGTTAGACATGGCTTCGAGATTTGATCGTTTGCCTTTGGTTGAGGCTTTGTCATATGCTCTTGGATACTTGCAACTTCTCTCATATTCTTGTCCATGATGTCTGATTCTCGAATTTTTATTAATGTGTGGCAACTGTCATCGGAACCCTCAACCACCTTAGATTCATGTATGCTAATGCAATATTGATAAAATAATAATGACATGATATAAAATAAACATATGCATGAATGCAATAAGGTATCAATCCCAAGAGTGATTATCGTAGAATAACTTTCATTTCAGGTAAAAGATTTATTACATCAAATATCAAACACTAAAGGTATTTGCGACTCTTAACCCCTAACTTCTTAAATTTCTCAAAGAACCCTGCTAACTTCCCATCGTGATCTGTCACCGGGTTGATTTTTTGACTCAATTCTACCGCCATAACCGCTAAGCTTGCTATTTCTTGAGCCATTTCTCGTGCTACAGCTTTTATGTCATCATCTTCACTTTTTACACATTCCTTCTTAACATCCTTGGCGAGATCTTAGTAATCTGATCGCAAGGTTTGTACTTCTACTTCCAAGTTATTTCTCTCTTGCATTACCTGAATTTCGTACTGATATTGTTTCTTCGAAATATTCTCATCTCGGACTTCATGTCTGCCCCCCGAATTAGGCTGACTTCTTTCTTCAAACTTTAACTTCTCGCATTTCAACAGACACCGAACTGCACGCTTCAAAGCCCTACAATTTTCAATTGAGTGTCCTCGTACTCCACCATGAAATTCATAATAAGCATCGGTATCATACCATTTCGGGTACGGCGGTTGTAATGGTAAGATAAAATACGGAGTTATTAGCCGAGCTTCCAACAACTGAGGATATAATTATCTGTATGAAATGGGAATTGGGTCAAACCGATCCTTGCCACTTTCCATCTTCTGAGAGCTAGGAAAAAGGATCTTAGAACCTGAACTTTGCTCTGGATGTTTGACCGACTTTATCAGGCAGAACGCTTCTTTCATTTTTGATTTTCCATGGACCGCTGCGACTTTCTCAGGTTTTAGGTCTGGTACATTTTCGGTTGGCTTGCTCACACCAATTATAGGTGGTGATTTGTATATGTACCGATCTTTTTTCGGCTCTTCTTCCATGTGCCCCTTCCCTTTGGTCATGTTCATCATCATGGTCTTCAACTCACTCATCTGTCTTTTTAACTCTTGCATTTCAGCGTCTCTAGAGTTTGAGTAATCTTCAAGTAAATTGTCCATCCTTCTGAAGCTTTGGCTCAACCTCTTTTCCGACCTACAAATCCTTTTAACTGTTATGATCGCCTTCTATCTCGATAATCACTTTTGGATCAATACTTTTATGCGATGTGATGCAAAAATATCAACATGTTAAGATGATGCAAAAGCAAAATAAAATATAAATAAGATAGAAATCAAACAACCTAAATATAAGTTTACTTTATGATGCATGAATGCAAGAGGGTATTAAATTCGAAAAACAATCTCTTAAAAACATCCGTCTGTTCAAAAAGGATTCACTACAACTTTAAAGATAGTCTACAAAAAACTATTGGTCTTAATCCCTAAGTTGGTCAACTCATGTAGCAGGTGGATGATGGTTTCTCCATGCTCTTGCTCGATGTTCGGCTGCTTCAGAAGAGTTGTAACTTCTCTCAATAACGTCTGTACGTAAGATGCGACGATTCCAACCTTTAAAATTGATCAACTCTGATTCTGAATGGTACGTTGCGCTGCTTCATTCTTGGTCTTCCATGCTTCTCCTCCTGACGACAAGCTATCACCTTTCTCATGCTGAACTGCTTCTGACCATGTCTAGACTTCTGTATTATCTTTGCATATAATGATCCCTTCTGACATTATTGGACACTTCTAACTTTATTGTTTTCCAAATTAAAACCCATGCAAATATGTCAAGTAAAAATAAATGCATAAAGGACCAAAGAAAAACAAAAAAGAGGAAAGTGTTAGTAGGATAAATACGAAGATAAAATAACAAGAAAGTGCTGGAAGGGAAGAGAAACAAAAACATAGAGCAGTTAAAAAAATGCAAATAAAGTTAACTAGAGGACAGGGTAAAATGCGTAAAATAACCATAGAACATGCTAAATTGCGTAAAAATAACCAGAGAGCATGTTAACAATGAAATCCTAAGTTTGGCGGCATTTCGGCAGCATACCGCCTTATCTTATGGTCCCTGTCTGGCTCTAGAAGGGGTTGGTTTCTACTCTATATGCGGGTTTTTGGTCTAGATACTGGGTTCCCGAATTGTCGTTATCGTCTACTACGATGATAAGACATCGATTCGGTGGTATAGGTCCCTTACAACGGAGGTGAAAACCATACGATGCGTAAGGTTAGTATACCGGAAGTAGATAAAAATCCGAAACTCAGAGCTGGAAAGCATCACATCGAATAATATCTAACTCCCACTTAAGGGTGAAAGCTCGAGTCGAGAGCTTATACATGAATAACAAGATATATGAAAGTAAAAAGTTATCCAAATTCAAATAATGTTCATTTAAAAAAAATTTAAATTAATATCTATCTTCAAAATACCAAAATGCCACGTAAAGTTTAAAAACAGTTAGGGCTGACTCACAAAAAATAATTTTTAAGTCCCCAGCAGAGTCGCCAAGCTGTCGCGACCTCTTTAAAAAAACGCGGTTTTTAGGTGAAATAGTTCGATGATAAGTTTTGCAAGAAATGAATTATCAAATTTAATCTCGAAAATCCCAAATTTTAGAAAAACCTATAATTAAATTTGAAAATTTTGACTTGGAGTCGCCACCGGCCACTTAGGTAGGCCAGACACCATAAAAATAAACCAGAGATTCATTTTGAAAACATTGGGTTCGGGAGTCGGTTACGTGTAAGGACGACCCTTACAAACGCCCAAAAATTGGTACCTTGAAAAATATTACGTGGCTTTGACATTTTGAAGAAAGATATTAATTTAATTTTCCATTGTTAAATGAACATTATTTGAACTTGGATATCCTTTTGATTTAGAAGTTACACCACCTTTAAACTTGAGTTGAACGAGACGTCCTCTAGATAGAAAACCTCACCCAAATTTAAAAGAATGTAACTTCTGCCTCAAAAGGCTAAAGTAAAATGCATGATTATTTTTTTATCTTGTTCATTTTAAGTTCTAATCCTAAAAAGGCTCCATTGATTAAATTTATAAAAACCTAAGTTACTAGTGTTACTAGTTATTTTCCTATCCATTTTATTTAATTCTACACCTAAGTTCTTCTCAAAATTCTAAGTTTTTAATAACACATGAATTCGATGCCAAGGTAAACTCTCTAGGTCAGCATCATGGTGCATCAAAACACCAACCTCTTTAGTGTATCCGAGACATAAGATTCACATGTTATGTTACTAGATTTTCTCCATAATTAAATTAAAGGTAAACTACTGCGCTAGTCACTTTCATTTACCCTGAGTACATTTTTAGTCACCAATTTTGAAAAACGACCAGTAAAGTCACTATCGTTTTCAAGACGTAAAGTTTTGGTCACTCTAACGTTAACTGCGGTTAAATATTGACGAAAAAATGATTTGGCACAATATAAAAATGATAAATTATTTAAATGGTACTTAAACTATTATTATACTTTTGTTTAATTTTTAATTTAACTCTAAAAAATTTAAAATTTATAAATATACCATCTTCCTAAAGAAAACCTAACCCTTCTTCTAAACCCAACGAAAAGAATTGCCCAAATCCCTAACCCTAAGGCAAAGCAATCGATATGATTTTCACCAAAAAGAATGATAAAAAAAATGAAAAAAAAATTACCAAAGGTCCAGAACTGAGACCCAAATTCAATCGATATGTTTGAGTTTCCTTTTTCCTCCTAATAAAACATTGAATCGGAGCATCCCTTGGTTTAGGCTAAAAAAAAAGGAAACACCAATAAATCATTAAACAAAAATTTTTCAATGAAAAGGTGTGAAGAGAAAGCTTAAAATTTAACCTGCTTCAGAGATATGAGAAGAGTCAAGAAGCCATATTGCTCAGGTGTTTTAACAATTTTTTTAGTGATTTCCCTCCATGACACTTACAATCGGCGGCATAAGTAACTACATCTCTCTTTCTCGGCCAATCATTTGCATTTGTTTCTACTCTTTATATAATACCGAACAGTAATTTTGGGGGCAAATCCTCCCGTTGTCCTTGCTCGTTTTCAGTTGAAGATTGGAAGGAAGAAGAAGAAGAAGCTTCTGGTATAATATGGGATCGTCCACGCATAATGTTATCTTTCCTCTTTGGACTATTATTTGATATGGTTTTGATCTCCAGAATAAAATTTTTTAATTGTATTTTTCTTGATTTTGGCTTAACAGAGTTGGAATATTTACGATAAATCATAAGGGGTGAAAAGAATAAGTTAACAGAAAAAAGTTTTATTGTTTTGATTTTGATTTTCTAAGTTTACCTGAAAAATTTAGATTCTTCTGTTGTTATTAGATCCAAACTAGAAATAATAACGTTTTTTGGATCTTAAAAAAATCAAAGTGGGAAGAGAAAAATTAGGAAAATATCAGTAATTTCCAAGGAAGAAAGATGAGTTCATCGGAGAACAAGATAGGAGGAGAAATGGTGAAAAAGATAAAATTTTAAAATTTTAACGGTCAAATTAAAGATAAAATAAAAGTATAATAATAATTTAAGGACTATTTAAGTAATTTAATATTTTTATATTGTGTCAGATTGTGTTTTTGTTAATATTTAACGGCACTTAACGTTGAAGTGACCAAAACTTTACGTCCCGAAAACGATAGTGACCTTATTGGTCGTTTTTCAAAATCGGTGACTAAAAGTGTATTGAGGCTAAACGAAAGTGACTAACACAGTAGTTTACCCTTAAATTAATTAATATAAGTGACTAGTCCTAGAAAAGGCTCTAAATTAATTAATCCTGAGTTTATTAGGTGTCCTTCCTAAAATATGTCATGCAAAACATAAAATAAAGTGTACACAAGATAAAGAACTTCATTTTTATTAGAAACATTGGTGTACAAAATTACATCAAAATTCTCACCACATGAGTACAAAAGGGACTTGTATGAAAAAGATTACAAGGGGCTCGAGAACAAACCTTGAACAAAAGATAAGACTTAATTAAATGTGAAATCAATTTTAAAAGTCTTAGAAATTTTTAATTAAAATTAATTAATTAAATTTTCCTTAACTTCTAATCTTAATTAAATCTTAATTAAAGTCTGACTTAGTGAATTTTAGGTTCAAAGGTTTAATGTTGGATTAAACTTAATTAAATTAATTAAAATAACTTCTAAATTTTAAGAATTTAATTTTAACTTAATTAAAGTTTGGTGAAATTAGGGTTTATTAGACTTAATTAATTTTAAACCTTATCTTTTTAGAAATGAATTAAAATTAATTAAATTAATTAATTAAAATTATCTTTCTAATTTTTAAGAATTTAAAAACCTAATTAAAGTCTAATTTGGTGAGTGTTTAAAGTTTAGGGCAAAACTAGACCTAATTTGGTTAAACTTTTAAAACCTAATTTTTAGAAATTAACTAAAATTAATGAAAGTAATTAATTAAAATTATTCCCAAAACTTTAAGAATTAAAACAAACCTAATTAGAGTCTACTTTCTAAGTTTTAGGGTCAAATTAATTTATATTAGATTTAAATTAGATTAAATCAATTTTAAAGTTCATTAAAAAATAAATTAAATCTTAAATTAAGACTTAATTAATTTTTTAGGTCTCTAAAATTAATTTTTGTAACCTAATTAAGTCTAAAATTAACTTAATTTAATCCTAATTGCTTATTTATGAGTTTAATTAAGGAACTAGGGACCTAATTGAACTAATTCTAAAGTCCTAGGGGTTAAAAAGAGGTTCTGGGGGACCTAATTGTAAACCAGGCTAAACTAAGGGGACCTAAAGGGTGATTAACCCAAATTCAGATAAAAGCACGCGGATCCGGGTTGGACCCGGATCCGGCCCGCGTGCCCGGCTGCCAAACGGCGCCGTTTAGGAAGGGATATACCCCCCTTACCCGAGTTCACTCGGTCAGTTCACCCCCCTCACCAACTCGGCGCATCAACTCAGTAACCAAAACCCTCTGGGCTATAACACTATTTACCCAGAAACTATGAGCAAAAGAGATCAAAACCCCTTAAATCCCATGATGTTCTTCGGTGTTCTTCATGAACACGAAGAACGCGAAGAACACCGACCGAAGACCGCCATGAACTCCGCCCTCAGATTCGTTCCGCCACTGTCCGGCGCCGCTCTGGCGTGTTCGCCGACCATCGCGAAACACGTCAGACGTCGCCCCGAAGCTGCCGCCGGCCATTCTCGACGCCGGTGAGGTCACTGGACGTCTTAAATCATGCCGAAAACACTTAAAATGCCTAAAAACTCACTGATCTAACACCTAAACATCTCAAAATCCTCCTAAAAACCGATCTGAGACCCTAAAACCGATCACGAAAGTCCCCTAAAACCTAACCCTAACAAGTTCTAAACATTAAAACTAAAGAGAACTTGATAAACTGGACTAAAGGTTTACCTCCGGTGATCGAGAAGAATCCGATTGCCCTACTGCCGATCAGGTCCAAGTGCTCCGATTTCAGATTATCCTCTCCTCCACTTCGAGAAATCTCCCCCCAAAACCAACTGGTTGAATCCCTTCTTAAAGGGATTCAAACCTAGAATCCTAATCCAATCCCAACACTCATCTTCACCAACTAATTCAAAACAACCCAACCACCTCATTCTAACCCAAAAAACCGTCCGAACAACTCCCACGATTCTAAGATTTCTGTTTTCACGATTTTCAGATTTTTTTTTGTATTTTAATATTAATATTATAATATTTATATATTAATTATTATATTGATTATATATTATTATTATTTATTATAATTTATTATATTTTCGTGTTGACAATATTCAAACTTAATATTTATAACAGTCAAAGTTGAAATTTTTGATAACACTTGAGTTTTCAAAATAAACCAAATTAAGGTTGTCTTAATGGGGCTATCAGAATCCAAATAACCAAAATCTTTGTCTGTTCTTCAAAAATTCCTTAAATATGTTTTTATCAAAACTAAATTTGATCAAAACATTTAATCTTTAATGAAAAAAATACAAAAATATCATACAAATGAGTAATTTGTATAATAATTACTTGAAACTTTAATATAATCATAATAATATAATAATCAAAAATAATTTTTTGATCAAACCGAATTGAATATATCAATACCAAATATATAATCTATAATCCAAAATAATATATGATCAAAATTAAATACTGAATATGTTAACCAAGTAAATTACGTAAAATAAAAATATACTTTAAAAGTAACATGCCAAAAGATCATTCAATCATAACTTAATAGACATAAACCGAATATCAAGCTTTAATAGCTAACCTGAATAATTTTTTTTTGAATCAAGATAAATTTATCTTGAGAAAGCTGAATTAATTATATTTTTCTTTATTATTAACGACCAAAACTAAAATTTTGATCTAACCGAATTTAACTTAATACCCAATGATTAAAACTAAAATTTGATCTAACCAAATTAAACATATATTTTAAATAAAATATATTTAAATATATATTTCATAAAAATAAAGTAAATTTCTACTATCGAAGTAACTATAATCCAGACTTAAAATTTAATTTCCAATTAATAGCAACCCCCAAAAAATTTTCATGCGGGCAAAACTTAATCTTCATAAAAATTTAGATTGATTTCTATGATTTCTTAATTAATCGATTCAAACCCATGGACGTAAAACCAAACTGAATCCACGGAAATAGAAAACAATGAAATGTTTATCCATTGGAAAAGACCGGATTTGCGAAAAAACAAAATAAAATCATAGAAAATAAAATTAAATCGATTTATTCTTAAAATGCGACAAATATATAATTTAATTTCATACGATTAATTATAAAACCAAAAACTTATGATCTCAATGAATTGACATAATTCTTGCACTGATGCCACTTGTTAGAATTAAAATATATTCGATGTGAATATAAACCCAAGATCTATACGTTACATCATCAAGAACAATAAAATTAATCGATAGAGTTTTTAGGGTTTGATCTTCCAAGGAGTTAGGTTTTCTCTTGCGGCACAACTCTCAGACAGGGGAAAAAGATATGCAAGTTAACCTAATTCTTGGGGACTATAACCCATTTATATAGTTGATTTAATAACCAACTATTAAGTATTTATAACTCTGCCCCTCATCAAATTATAAATACACCTTATGGTATCTACACTTTTAATTCCATGATAATTTAATACCTATAACACGTGTAACATAATTGGTCACTTAATTACGTGTTAAATTTTATAATAACAATATACATTATACATATGTGCCCAGTATTATTGAATTTTAATCCAACAGTCTTCTGATAATAGTTGTAAGTTTCTCAAAGCTCGCCATCAATCACAATAAAAAAAATTATTTTTGAATTCATACATCTTCATCCTTTCCTATAAGAGTCACAATCAACAAAGATACAATTTTTCGTTTTTGGATCAAATTTGATTCTATTAGATTTTGAAACATGGATATAAAAAATAGAAACAAATGTACAAAAATAATTTATATTTGGCTTGATATTATATAAAGATTCAAATGGAGACTTCTCTTTACCTGACCATGGAGGTAAGCGATTTATCATATGACATGCATACTGTATAGTTTCAGCCCAAAATTCTAGAAGAGATGTTTGTCATGTAACCATGAAAGACGCATGGAAGCAAAATGAGATATCTTTCTTTTTGAAATGTTATTTTGTTGAGGTATATCTGGACATATTATTTGTCTTACAATTCCATTATCACTATAATATTAAAAAAATCATCTAACATATACTCTCTGCTATTATCACTAATAAGGAATTTAATCTTCATCTCAAATTTTTTTCAACATATTTTTGAATTCAACAAACTTTGTTAAAGTCTCACTCTTCTCTTTTAGGAATTTTACCCAAGTGTACCTTCAAAAATCATCTATTAATACCCCAACATAACTACAACCTCTAAAATTTGGTATTCTTGTAGGTTCATAAGATTTGTATGGATTAACTCAATGATTTTTTTTGATTTGACGACTTTATAAAAGAAAGATGATGTGATGTGACAAATTGACACCTTTGACAAATTATATCTTTATAAATATTTTTCAATAAAGGATTCCTTCCACCAACCTTTTAGATAAATTTTTTTGCAATATTTGATAGCCTAGATAACCTAATCGAGCGTGTCAAATTGCTATACTTTCGGTCTGACTTATTTTCTTCATATATGCTTCTCCTACAACCTTCACTTGCAATATTTACTTTAGAAAGCTTGATTCTACAATTTCTTTTGATATGCCGAATTTTATCACACTCTAGCATGAAATTTTTATTTTACAAGCCATCATCGGTAACACTTGTTACGTCAATTTTCTATTTTAAGTCGAAATATTCTTCTTGTAAAACTTTCCTTTTGAGTAAAGAGTAAAATCCATATCTAAACTCTTAGACATTTATTTTGCTAAGGCCTTCTAATGAGAAAGTAAACTTTCTAGTTCTTCAAATAAAGGTTGCTTCGCCCACCTTTGAATAGAAATAACTGGTGTATTTCTGTGTAGTGCAATAATTAATGTATGTGAATACACATATATGTGCAAGTATACACAGTCATACAAGTAATAATAAGGTGAGTGAGTATGTTCCCACGAGGATCTATGGTAAAGTGTACAGTCAAATTTGCCAAGGCAAAAAGGGGTGTCACTAAAATTAAAACAAAGATAAAGATATAAACAAGAGAATATGGATATGTAGGGTGAATGTGTAAGATGGAAATGTTATGGCAATTCTAGAGTGCAAGCACTAAAATATGCCACGACAAATTAGTAATGATGGTGATGGAAGAATGGCTAAGTGGAAGTGTTGTAAGGTATAAAGCAGAGTGATCTCAAGATAACAAGCAAAATAAAGAAAGTAAGTTGTAAATACGGAGGCAAAAACAGAATGAAGGAACACACTAAGCAATATATTGAACTTTTCCTCTATTGATGAACTCTCTCGGGAATGACTGGT
This sequence comes from Abelmoschus esculentus, assembly GCA_035048815.1. Lineage (NCBI taxonomy): Eukaryota > Viridiplantae > Streptophyta > Magnoliopsida > Malvales > Malvaceae > Abelmoschus > Abelmoschus esculentus. Next base: position 8,199,360 of record JAUCBN010000013.1, on the reverse strand, counting down.
GGTGACTTATATGATTTCCTACCTCTTACCCCTACCTAACATATAGCTGCTACGGTGAATACCTACTCGACAAAGGTTTCTAAAGTGTTCCCGCTCTCTCGAGTCATAGGAACCTGATAGACTAAAATGTCATGGCATCTCGTGTCACTCGAGTAGCACTAGCCTATCGACAAAGCACACTTCTTTTAGTCGTTGAAGCCTTCACCTACGCCTCTCTCGAGTGCTCTAGGATCCAACTAGGTTCTATTTGCAGTCTAGAACCCATTGCTCAAGTAGATCCTCCCTTGGCTCCTCTCGGATGATCTAAGGATCTATAGTTAAGTCTCTCTCGAGTTCTCTAACATGTACCTAAACACGGGATACTCTCGTGCCTCTTACAATGCTTAAATAATTACGAACAATGAGCAAAGCAAATATACAAACAAATAGAAGACAATATATTAAATATAAATAAGAGTTAATCATCCATAAAAGCAACCACCGAAACAAAGCTTATATGGTGGGGCTAAATGTTAAGAGAAATCATCAACATAAATCTTAAACATTTAACAATCATCCTCATAAAAATAAAAAAGAAATAAAGCAAGGAAGAAGGACTAGAAGATACCCTCGGTGTGCATCGTCGCCGGCTCTTCTACCACCATGAGACGCCTTGGTGTGCTAGCCCCTCTCGGGTGCCTAGCACACCACTACCTTCGAGCTCTATCAATGTATGTCCCCTTGGTCGGAGTTTAGAGGAGAAATGTGAGAGCTTTCTACCGCCGTAAAAACTACCTCAAAGGTCTCTATTTTTCATGTTTTTGTTCCTCAAAAGGCCTCTCTTTTTTGTGTAGGTCACCATGTCTTTAAAAAGGGTGAAAAACCCTAAAAGATATATAAAAATTCATTTCTGTCCTCATTCTGTCCTGGCATTTCTGCAGGACTGGCAGAGGTGACAATGGTCCCCTACTGAGTTGGCTCGCATACATTCCATATTTGCTGTGGTCCCCTACTGAGGTGGCTGTGGCCAGGCTGTAGTGGTCCCGAATGGCTGTGGTAGCACCAGCTGTCACTCTCATCAAAATATCTCTTTGTCGTCTAGCTCAGCCCATGAGTTCTCTAGCTTTGCCATGGCATTTTCCCATCGCTATCCTTCTGTGAATGCCATGACAAATTGCCTCAACTTCCATTTTTGCTTCACCTACACAACACAACTAAAACAAACTCCCTTTCTCATGAAATAACACCTATTACCATATAAAAATGCCAAGGCATATCTAAAAGACTATATGTAATATTATGAATCTAAATGCAACTAAATGAACCTATATGAGCCTAAGGACAGTTAATAACTTAAGTAAAAAGACCTAAAATATAGCCTTTTTACGGAGTTATCACACCCTCAAACTTAAGCTATTGCTTGTCCTCAAGCAATGGATAATAGCTAGCAGAGAATAAATGTCATGACAAAGTTCAAGATCTAGGCAAGCAATAGGTCAGAGTTTCATCCCTCCGAAAATGTCATGGCATAAACATATAAGACTCGAGGAAATTGCAAGAACACTACTTTAGGACCAGGTCGAATACGAGTGTATGTGTGCGTGAGTGAGTGTATCTAATCCATGCTTAGTTAACTTAAAAAAATTCTAAGGATTTTTCATTATCATAGTAAGACATGTTTGTTCATTAAAGCATAATTTACTATTCCCCATGTATGTATGTATGTATGTATGTATGTATGTATGTATGTATGTATATATATATATATAGTTTTTTCTCTTTTTTTTGAATGCTAACAAACTGCTACGAGGGGAGCCAGCCTGTCACACTACCTTTTACTCATGTCATAGCTGTCATTTATTTAAATACGGTATCTAGGCAATGTCATGGCAAGTTAAAAGTGTAGTGTCACCCCGTGTCTCTTTTAGTAACTCATATGCACATGGTTATTCCATGGCATAACGGAGTATCCTCTATAGATATGTCCAGGCATTTATTCTCAACGTCTAATACTAACTACTGAGGGTTCTCTATTAACAAAACAATTCATAAAATATGCAAGGCTGATCAAGTTTTTCATTTTATAAAAATTTTCTAACTTCTCTAAGCATGGAGAACATACACTTGTGTAACAATAGAATAAACGCAACCAACCAAATCCTAAAACAGGTTCTATTCAAATCCAAAGTCATGCATATTGAATTCAGTATTGGCCATATAAGGAATATCATCATCGGGCATCACTCACTATAATTCTATAAACTTATCTTAAAACTTGCAAAATGTCATGACATTTTTCTACAACTACTGCTATCATGCACATGAACATGGAGTAGAGAAAGATACCTCCCCCAAACTTGAGGCAAGTATTGTCCTCAATGCAACTAAAAAAAATTAAGTAAGATGCAATGCAATGAAATGTACCTTGGTTACTTGGGTGGTGTGGTTGTGGTCGTTCGTCGTGATGTTCTTTGCTTCAATGGGGGTGGGCTGACTTCAGGATCAGTCTCTTCATCGTCTCTCCATCGCTTGGATTTATCAACAGCTGGTGGTGGGGTGGATTGTTTTATGGTCGTCATTTTGAGTCGGTGTTTCGATTTCTTCCTCTAGGGAGAGGGCATAGATGAATCCACTTGTGGGGCTGCTGGTTGGGGTTCTTCGTGTTGTGCGGGTAGGGCGGGCGGGTCTTCAAAAAGTGAAGAAATAAAACTGACTTCATGTTCCTTTTCAACAGAAGGGGCCGGTTGATCTTGGGTCTGGGCTTGCTCCTCTGAAAATGCCATGAAATTTTTAGGAATTTGTTCTTGTGCTGGTGACTGTGTTTCTTGGGCTTGCTCCTCGGTCTCTGGCTCCGTTGGTCTAGCTTCTTTAGACGGCTCAGCTGGGGATGGTACCTAATTTAGATCAAGTGCAGCTCGCCTGGTCGAAGTTTAACCAGCTATAAATGCCATGGCATTTTCCTGGTGCTTTAGGCAATATTGAGTCCGAGAAAGTAGGAAATTCTTGATCGAGCGAAGGAAACAACTCTAAAAGGTAAGCTTTTATGACTTTGTCTCTTTGCTTCGTGTAGAGGAAAAATTCCTTGAGAACCTTAGACAAGTCATCCACTTTTGCCATGGCATTCTTGGATAGCTCCAGTGTATCATCTTTGTAGAATGGGGTTCTTCCTCTAGCAGTAGCAGCATGGGAAGATTTCGGCTGCTCATCTATGTTTCCCCTTAAAGCGGTCACCTTCTTAGCAGATAGCCCTTTCATTCCTTCTAAAGTCTCATCGTACTCAGCTTTCGGGACACCCTTTTGCCGACATAAACCCGTGATTAAGTTTGGGAATATGAGGGGACTCTTGGGTCTCATCCAACAAGCGTACGTCTCTTCCAAAATAATCCTCCCTATATCCATTGGGCAGCCAAAGAGAATGGAATGTAATATCATGAGGCGGGGCAAACTCACAGTGGTGTGATATGAAGTGGGCACCAACTTGTATCGTAAGAAGTGGTTCCACAATCAAGCATTGGGAAGCAAAGACTCTCGGTTCACCATGTGTCGCAATGCTTGTTGACCATTCCACTCGTTCTCGGGTAGACATAAATCCTCCTTCACCCCCTGATAGGTTTCGTAATCAGCCTCTTCTTTCTTTTTGGTGTGACGGTCCACTCCGTGAGGGATTTTGAAGAATCGGTTGATGACGGTCCATTCCATGGGGATATACATGAAGTATTTCAAATGGCCTGGACCACCTCGATTTAAGCTTTCCAGGAAAAAGCTTTAGCCTTGAGTTGAATAGGATCACCTGTTGTCCCGTATGAAAATATCGTGGCAGAATCGCTTGATCATGTCATCGGCTCTAGTGTATACTTGTACATATATGTGCGTCCAAGTTGAGTTTCTTGATTGCCCAATAGGCCATATGTTCTAATTCGAACGGGAGGTGACATGTTTTGCCATAGACTAACTTAAATGGAGACATCCCTAGTGGGTTTTGAAAGTTGTTTGGTACGCCCACAACGCTTCATCAAGCTTTGGTGACCAATCTTTCCTTCTCAGATTCACCATTTTTTCCAAAATTTGCTTGATTTCACGGTTAGAAACCTCGGCTTACCCATTGGTTTGGGGATGATATACCGTGGAAATTTTGTGTCGCACCCCATATCTTTGTAATGTCTTGGCAATTAACTTGTTTTCAAAGTGGGTACCTTCATCCCTAATGATAGCCCTTGGCACACCAAATCTTGTGAAGATGTGCTTATGAAGAAATTTAAGCACTGTCTTTGAATCGTTCTTTGGTGTTGCAATGGACTCAACCCATTTAGACACATAGTCCACTACCAAAAGGATGTATAAATCTCCAAATGAGGATGACAATGGTCCCATAAAGTCTATGCCCCATACGTCAAATAACTCGACCTCCAATATATTTTGTCGTGGCATTTCATGCCGTCTGGAGATGTTCCCAGTTTTTTGACATTGGTTGCGGGCTTGGTAAAATGCCTAAGCATCTTTGAATAAGGTAGGCCAATAGAAACTTGATTGGAGGACTTTTTTAGCGGTCCTCATTCCTCCGAAGTAACCTCCACATTGGCCTGTGTAATAGTGATGCAGAATATCACGTTGCTCTTCTTCCGGCAAGCATCTTCGGATAATTTGATCGACATAACGCTTAAACAGATACAGTTCATCCCAAAAATATGACCGCGCGTCATATCTGAATTTCTTTCTTCTCTGGCTAGTCATGTCAAAAGCAAAACACCACTAATGAGAAAATTAGCAAGGTCGACGTACCACGGAATTGCTTTGACATAAAGAATTTTCTCATCAGGAAATTCATCATGTATATCAATTTTGTCATGACATTCCAGGTTAACTTCTAGCCTAGAAAGATGATCAACAACTTGATTTTCGGTTCCCTTCCTATCTATCACTTCTAAATCAAATTCTTACAACAACAGTATCCATCTAATGATCCTAGGTTTGGCATCCTTTTTAGTCACTAAGTACTTAATTGCTGAGTGATCAGTGTGGACAATGACCTTAGTGCCTATCAAATATGACCTAAACTTGTCAAACGCAAATACCACGACATGTAGCTCTTTCTTTGTGGTGGTATAGTTAAGTTGCGCATCATTTAAAGTACGACTAGAATAATAAACAACATGAAAAATTTTACCTCGACGCTGCCCCAAGACTACTCCCACGGTGTAGTCGCTCGTGTCGTACATCAGGCATTGCTTTAGGTCTATGAAAGCGCCATGACATTTTTGGTCGAACACACAAGGCTGGTTCTGCTGCAACAACATGCACAAGGGCTTGGAAATCTTGGAGAAATCCTTGATAAATCTCCGGTAGAATCCCGTGTGTCCAAGGAAACTTCTTATGCCCTTGACATTTGTTGGTGGTGATAGCTTCTCGATCACCTCGATCTTAGCTCTATCAACCTCAATGCCTTTGTGTGAGATCTTATAGCCTAACACAATACCTTCTGTTATCATGAAGTGACATTTCTCCAAATTCAACACAAGGTCAGCCTCTTCACATCGCTTCAAAACCTTTGCTAAATTTCTAAGACATTTCTGGAAACTTTCTCCAGAAACAGAAAAGTCATCAATAAAAATCTCAAGAGAGTCTTCAACCATATCTGAGAAGATAGCTTTCATGCAGCGCTCGAAAGTTATCGGGGCATTACACAATCCAAAGGACATCCTTCGAAAAGTGTAAGTGCCATAAGGACAAGTGAAAGTGGTATTCTCTTGGTCCTCCGGTGCGATATCTATTTTATTATAACCCGAATATCCATCCAAGAAACAATAGTAAGCTTTGTCTGCCAAGCGATCTAACATTTGGTCAATGAAAGGTAGAGGAAAGTGGTCCTTCTTTGTAGCCTTGTTGAGCTTGCGATAGTCCATGCAAATCCTCCATCCAGTCACTACTCTCGTCGGCAATAACTCATTGTCCTTATTGCTCACCACGGTCGTGCCTCCTTTCTTTGGCACACACTGAACCGGGCTTACCCATGAACTGTCCGATATTGGGTAAATAACTCCATCATCAAGCCATTTAAGAATCTCCTTCATAACAACTTGCTTCATAATGGGGTTGAGTCTACGCTGTGGCTCGAAAGATTTGTCATGTCATTCTTCCAGAAGTATCTTATGCATATAGATAGGAATGATCCGTTTTAAGTCCGTCATGGTCTATCCTATTGCTCGTTTATGCTATGACAAAACAGCAAGTAGACTTCTCTCTTGCTCAGAATTTAAGTTTGCAGAAACAGTAATAGGCAGGGTCTCATTTTCACCCAGATAAGCGCATATTTCAAATGCCGCGGCAAAATTTTTAGTTCCAACTTTGGTGCATCGAGTAGCGAAGGCTTAGGAGAACTAAATTTCTCGAAATCAAGAGGTTCAAAGCTCGAATTATTTCTAGCTATCAATAGACTAGTTTGGTGCTCCTCCAATGAAGGTTCACTAGCTTCTTCCTCTTATTCATTCGTGAGCTCTTCATACTCATCCAGTTGCACGAAATTCCTGTGGGAAATTTCATCAGCTTTCGTAAATTGTTCATAACCTGCTTCCAAAATTCTCCGACATTCTTCAGAATCATCCATGTACTTGAGAGAACTGTTGATGTTCACGGTCAACCTTTGATTGGCTACTCGCATTGTAAACTCACCCTTCTCACAATCAATGAGAATGCGATCGGTTGCTAGGAAAGGCCTTCCTAAGATGATAGGTGTATTAGCATCAGCCTCACAATCAAGTATGAGGAAGTCAACTGGAAACATGAACTTTTTCATCCTCACTATGACATCTTCGATCTTCCCCTTAGGTCTAACATGAGAACAATCGGCTAGTTGTAATTGATAAGTGCTAAAATAACTATCACTTTCTACACTTTTCATGGGAACTTATCATCAAATCTACACCTACTTGAACCAATGAATGGACTTAATGTGATATATTTAGGAAAATGCTATCAATGATTATATTTGTAGAAAAGGCGCACTTTACTGCATTTTCTTATCTGTGCAGGAACAAGTACTGCTGAGGCAGCAGAATGAGGCCGAGGCAGGACCTGATGCTGAGGCAGCAAAGAAGAAAAAGCGATATAGCTGGCGGTTAAAGGAGAAAATTGAGGAGAGCATTGCTGAGCAAGAAGCCTAAGATTTGGAGCTAAACAACACAGGAAAAGCCCAAGGACAAGGTCACGCGGGATTAAACCTTCTAGAAGATCAAACTTGGAAATATTTAACCTAAAGTGCATAACTTGTTCCCTATTCCAAGTTGTACTCTAATTAGGAAAGGTTTTCCCTAGGCCAAGCTTATATAAAGGCATAGTCGTCCTAGGGTTAAAAGAGACAAAAATTAGAGAGAATTAGATAGATATATTTTGAGAGAGTCTTAAGAACAATTCTTCCCATCATGTTCTAAGTCTTCTTAGGGTGTTTGTGAAGGTTGTTAAGTATTTGTGAGAGTAGATTATATTTGGATTCTTATTTTAATACAATAAAATATTGAAGTTTGCTTACTCTTTGTCATTCTTTGTTCTTGCATCCAACCCCGAGAGGGAAGTTTGTAAGTGATCCATTTGTCTAGACTCGGGAGAGTTAGACTCACGAAAGGAGTAAGTGCGATATTCACTTAATTGGGGATACTAACTCGGCCTAGGGATAGGTTAAGAGTTTCAGCGGCTAAAAGAAGTGTGAGATTGGTTGTTGGTTATAATTGATTAACGCCGGGAGGTATCATCAAGGACTGACCTTCAACAGCGTTTCAACTTATGGATAAGCGGAGCCATACAAGGACACTTTGCCGAACTTTGGTAAATCTGCCCAAGAGCAAGAGATTGCCGAGGCAGAGAACATTGTCGCTGCCGAGACAGTATCTACAATACTACCGAGGCAGTGCAGTGAAATTGCATTGGAACAGGAAGTAGATCAATCGAATCCATAATACGATACAACTGGATCCTGCCCTATCTCTCTCATAATTGTTATTACTTTAGTTAGCTTAGCTTATTAGTTAATTCAATATTAAACTAAATTGTGTTTTTACTTTTCTTTCATAGAAGCAAGAGGAATGAAGAAAGCATATTAAGTATACCAATCCCTGTGGAGACGATATTCGATAAATGCTTATCACTTTATTACTTGACATGTACACTTGCACTTAATTGCGCATCTTTTAGTATGCATCAAGTTTTTTTGCGCCGTTACCGGGGATTGACAACTGAATTTTATTTTCTTTATATTCTTTCTTTTATTTTTAGTTATTTTTATTTTTAGTTATTTTTATTTTGTTTTTTGTGTATGACCAAGGCTAATAACCTTAGCACTCTATTACGTGATATCAACCCAGAAATCGAAAGGATTTATTAGAGGCTGAGAAGACAGATCCAAGGAGCCATGGTAGTGAATCCAGGAAATTAGAACCTACCTGAAGGAATTGGAGGCCATCAACAGCAACCACTGCCGCACCCACTGTCGCGGCAGCTAACTGTCAGAGACTATCTGGTGGAAGATTTAAATGGATTAAACCCTGGGGTTGTTACACCAGATATTAAGGTAACTCACTTTGAACTTAAACCAGTAATGTTCAATATGCTCAATACTATTGGAAAATTCAGTGAGGCTGCAATAGAAGATGTCAGGTAGCATCTCAAATCCTTCATGGAAGTATGTAACTCTTTCAAAATCCAAGGAGTACATGAAGATATTTTGAGGCTGAAACTTTTCCCCTATTCACTGAGGGATAGGGCCAAAACCTGGTTGAACACATTTCGACAGGATCAATTAGATCTTGGAGTGAACTCTGTCGAGAATTCATTGCGACATTTAACCCTACAAATCTATATGATAGAATCCGTAATGAGATCACTTTATTTAGACAGGCTGATGACGAACCTATGTACGAGGCTTGGGAACGCTACAGAGAGTTACTAAACAGATGTCTACTATATGGATTCCCATTATGGACGCAAGTAACCATGTTCTATAATGCCACCAATTCCCCGACTAGAATGATGTTGGATGCTTCAGCAAACGGCACACTCCTTGACAAGGCCCTGGAAGAAGCTGTAGAGATTTTGAACAAACTCGCAAGGAACGATTTCCAATTTCCTACTTTTAGGCAAGGAGGATTAAGACGCCATGCCACGGTAAACGAGTTAGAAACCAACAATTCGGTGGCAACACAGTTGACATCTTTAACAAAAATGGTTCAGAACATGCAAGTACAACAGAATACTCAAGAAGTGAAGGCTATAAATTCTTCCGAGTATATGCAAGACGAGGAAATTAGATTTTATGTGGGAAATTACAACCGGAATAACAACATGATGTCAAATACATACAATCTGGCTTGGAAAAGGCACCCAAACTTTTCATGGAGAAATCCCAACAATACCTTAAACCCCACCAACCAGACCTCCAATTATCATCCACTGCCGCAGCAACAGATGCAGCAGTCACTGCCGCAGCAGCAACAACCTATGAATTCACTGGAAAATACTCTCAAGGCTTTATTATGAAAACTGAATCATATATGGCTGAGAATAGTAATTTCATGAAGATGACTGATGACTTCATGAACAGAACAGAGATGAGGCTGCAAAACCAAGAAGCTGCTATAAAATCACTGGAAACCCAAGTTGGTCAATCCGCTCAAAGACAAAATACAAGACCACAAGGGGGATTACCTAGCAATACTGAAGTTGCTGAGGGAATGGGCCATAAACAGTGCAAGGCAATCACAACAAGAAGTGGCCTACAATTGAAGGAAACAATGGGCAAGTCAGCAACCAAAGCTCCACAAACAATACATGAGGATACATATAAGGAGAACTTGGATGCTGAACAGACTGAGCACGAAGATGATGCCCTAGCAGAAAGCTCGGTAGCACCTACACTTCCTACCGAGACAACAAGACAAATAGTGGTCCTAGGTATTAAATTCCAATCTAATGGAACCCTGTATGAGATAAGACCACCACCACCTTTCCCATAAAGGCTGAAAAAATAGAAACAGGACCATCAGTTCAAGAAATTCCTTGATATACTAAAGCAAGTCCGCATCAACTTGCCATTCGTTGAGACAATTGAACAGATGCCCAACTACGCTAAATTCTTGAAAGACATTGTGTCCAAAAGAAAGAAGCTAGGTGAGTTTGAGACTGTGGCAGCAATTGAAGGATGCATAGCAATGCTGCACAATCGCATGCCACCCAAACTGAAGGATCTTAGATGCTTCACCATACCTTGTGCGATTGGTAACAACTATGATGGAAAGAAACTCTGTGACCTAGGGGAAAGCATAAATCTCATGCCTAAATCAGTTTTTCAGAAACTTGGTATAGGAAGAGAGAAACCTACGCCAGTGTTGCTCCAACTTGCGGATAGATCCTATGTGCATCCAAAAGGAAAAATTGAGGACATCTTGGTAAGGGTTGACAAGTTTATTTTCCCTGCCGACTTCTTTGTCCTTGATTGTGAAGCAGATGAAAATGTACCGATCATCTTAGGAAGACCTTTTCTTGCTACTGGACGAATCTTGATAGATATGGAAAACAGAGAGTTGACAATGAGGGTCAATGACCAACAAGTCAAACTCAATGCATTCCACAATTTGAGAAAATTTGATAGTCTAGAAGAGTGCAAAGCCCTCCAAGCAACAGAAGCTGATGCTAAGATATCTTGCCTAGGCAGCACACTCGACAGATTATTTGGCAAGAAAATTAAGACCAATGGAGAGGCAGGAAAGAAAGAAGGGATTGTCCAGCAACTACAGAAACAACCAGGCCATCAAGAGACAAGCAATTTGGGAGATGCATTTACATGCACTCTTCCATTCTATTTTATTATTTTATATTAGGATTAGTTTTTTCTTATTTTCTTTTAAGTGATATTCTATTTTTATTTTTATTAAGTTTGTTTCAGTTTTCTTTTTTTAGGATAATAAAATCAAGAATAACAGAGAAATAGTTTAGGGCATAAACCCTACCGAGGGAAGTAAACAGTGTTAAAAGCCGCAGAAATCCCAACAGGTAGAAACAGTGTAACAGCTATCTGTCGAGTTTTACGCTGCGACAGTGAATGCTAACGGGTAGTAAATTCAAAACGCCTACAAAACGGCTAGTGGTTAAAACGGTCACACTGTCGAGGCCTATATAAACAGCAGCCTGCTCTTGAACTATTCACTCTTGCAATCTTGAAATCTCTTTAGAATTCTAATCTTCCTCACAATACTCTCTGCATTCTTACCCGCATTCTTGCAACTTTCAGATCATCTTCAAAGAACCTTTCATCAATATTCTAATTATTCAAGAATCATCCATGGCTACATATAACCGTTTTTATCCTGCCACTATTGTTGAACGATTCAACAGATCATTTATTACTCGGCAGTTATAGGAGGAGCAAGGATTCTAACACTTGAATGAACATAACTATGGCATTGAATAATTTCTATTTGAAAAAATCAAATATCAAGATTGGGAAATCTTCTGCCTACAGCCTCCCCCAGCAAATACAACAATTGTACGTGAATTTTACGCACATATATCGAGTGAGGACAACCTATATATTCACTATCGGGGCAAGTCAGTCGCCTTTACTACCGAGGCAATCAACCAGCACTATGGCCTTATCCCCAGAAACGATGTACATAGTGCATTCTATGAAGAGGCCACTAATGTAGACTTTGAACTGATCAGGGATAATCTCTTCTATAGCGATACTCCTTGGGAAACCGGTGCCTATAGAAGCTTTGTAACAAGATTAAGCCTTAAGCCCGAAGCAAAACTCTGGTGCACATTTGTCAAAAGATGCCTCGTGCCCACCACCCATAACAGCACAGTTGACAGAAAAAGATTGGTGCTCATCCAATCAATCACCAACAAGCGAACCATAGATATTGGAGAGACCATTCTTCAAGAAATTTATGACTGTGGTAAGAAAGAACAAGGTCCTTTATATTTCCTCTGTTTAATCTCTACCTTGTGCATTGCTACAGGTGTTCCAATAGAAGAAACAGATGAATACACAAATCAACGGGAAGGCTGGACCAGAGAATTCTGCCACAGGGTGATGCAGATAACGTAAGCAGACCCAATGCAAGCAACACCTCAACAGTTCAATACCGACCACACTACCGGAGGGCAGTACACGGCAGATGTACTTAGCACTGCCGAAGCCCCTACCGCAACAGATTCATACCAGGAGATTCTTTAGAGGATGAAAGCCATGGACCTTCGCCAACAAAGATACATGGAATACCAGCGAGACTTCAACAGCACGCTCGCCCAGATGATGATGAAAAGCTTCACCAACCAAGGAGTGCAATTTCTAGAATGCCCTACAAACATATTTGTAACGACAGCACCATACACAAAGAACACTCCAGCCCCAGGGCCGAGACTATTCTTTAACTCCAGATCATAGCATCAGTTCCACGCAGCTGGCCCATCTAGGGCAGCAGACGCTGACGCGACATCATCCGAAAGCGGAAGACCTTCGAAGAGAAAGGGAGTTTTCAGCACTCCCCCAAGATCACCGATACCAATGGGTAGTCTATCAGCTGAGATAGATGCCTACGTTCATCAGAGCTCATCAACTGTCGAACCAAGTATCCAGCCTACCGAGGTAGATCCGGAAAATGAAGGAGGCACTGAAATCATTGATACAGAAGATGAAGGAGAAGAAGAAGTCAATGCCCCAATGAAAAGGGCAACACCTACAAGAGTTCAGCCGCTGAGAAGAACAAAGCCATCACCAGACCAAAAAGAAAAATTATGGAAGAAAGTTCTTTCGAATCATATTAATTGTTCTTCTTTATTGTTGCCAATATAAACTGTTTACTGATTTTTTTCTCTACTTATAATTTTTTAACCTACTGCCTACCCCTAAATTAAGCATTAAGGACAATGCTTGGTTTGAGTTTGGGGGTGTAGAGCCACTACCGAGGCTATCTACTACCACGGCCCTGCCATGAAAATGAAGTTTTTAGTGATAAAGTTTTTTGTTTTATATCCACCACTGTACTTAAAACTGTTTCCATACTTTTGCACTGCTCTTCATCAGTATTGTCTTAGTTTAATCATTTGTGTCGAAAAGTATAATCACAAAAATATAATTAATTGTGAATATATAAAAAATATCACTAATATAATAGTAACGAAGTTATTAATGATTATTGGTGACGAATAAAATGGTCACTGTAAATTTTAGTGAGCAAATTTAATATTTTTATAGTTATTTTTAATGTCAATAAAAATGCATTTTCTTGCAGTGAAGGTAGGAGAAAGGGGACACATATGTCCATAAAATAAGTGTATGACTAAATCACATGTAATTCATGGTAGGTCTAAATCCAACCATAAAATTAACATTGCCGAATAAGATTTCATTATTTTATATTAACAAAATAATTTGATAATCATCTTATAATATTTTGATAATGCAATAAGTTTTTTGGTATAAACATAATTTTAAACCTTAACATTTATAATTTTTATTATTTTGGTCCTTATTGTGTTTGTAGATAAATTTAATCCTTAACCTATGTTTTTTTATAAATAACTTATTACTAACAAAATGATTAGACCGTTAAAAATTTAACGGTATTGCCATATCATACATATGTGATAATATATTTTAAATAACATGGCATCTAGCCCATTATAGTTAATTTTTTACGATAATGATATATACATGTTAAATATAATTTTATTTTAATACAAATATAAAATAATTAAAATTCAAATAAAATATTAAAAATTAATTAAATCTAAAATAAAAGCCTACTAAGAATTCTCAAATATTAAATATCATTCTACATATATATGATATATCATTATCATTAATTTTTTAACTACCGAATCATTATTCTAGTTAAAAAATAAGATATTTATCAAAAAGATATATGTTAAAGATTAAATTTATCCTAAAAAAGAATGAGGACCAAAATAATAAAAATCATAACTTTTAAAGGTTAAAATTATCTTTATGCCTATTTTTTATATATGATTTTTAAAACATTAATACCTAAAAGATCTTGTTTGCTTAGGTTAGTGTATAATTTACCCAAACTTTATTCACGAAACTATTTGGAGTATCAAAACACCAGGTATCGATACCCTCCCAAAGAGGGTATCGAAACGACGGTATCGATACGAGTATCAAACCCCTTTGACCCATCTTAAAGTCAACGAAAGAGGGTTTCCTGTTTCGATATGGGTATCAAACCAAAATTGGTCACTGGACGACTCGGTATCAAACCACGGTTCGATACACCTACTCACCTAGCTTAAATTTCCCTCAGGGGTATAGATACACGGGCCACCAGTATCGATACCCCTACACGATAAGTACAATTTTTTGCATTTTTAAACACCTAGAACCGTACCCAAAATCGATCCATTCAATACCAAATTGATCCTAGCCTGTAATGGGACTTTCCTAATCACGTTTACATCGTTTCTATAAAGATTCATCAACTTAAACACAATCTACCATTAAAGGTCACCTAAAGCTACCGAGCATACCATGACAATCAAAAAACATGCATTTAAGCTCTAAACATGATATGTATGATGATTAAGGGTTGGAAGAGAACCAACCTTAGCAAGAAAAACAGCAAACCCGAACTCTAAGCTATACCTTAGAATTTCTTCTTCCTCAAGCTTGATGATGACTCTTCCACTTGTTTCTCTACAAAGGGAATGATAAGAACAACTTAGAACCATCTTAGGATGATCCTTAAAGCTTAAAAACACTAAAAAGATGGGATTTAAGCTCTCCAAAAACCAAATCCCGGACTCAACTCAAAACCCCTCTTAAACCTTCATCTTCCTCAAACCCATATATTCTTACTTTGTTTTATAGATCCTTGAAAACCCCACAACTTTCCCTTCAAGCCAAAAACGAGATATCTAACTAAAACTAATAAATATCTTACCTTTGCTCCTTTTTTCCTTGTTCAAAGGAGATGGTTGAGAGAGTAAAAGAGAAAGAAGAGTGAGATCATTCTCTGCAGAACAATAGAAACCCTTCTTCACACTTTCATCCCAAAAATACATTTACCGAAATGCCCCCATCTTAAAACTCTTAAGGACCAAACCACTCAAAGACCAACAAACCAAAGGCTCAACATGGCCCAAACTAACCAAACTCGGGGCCCAAAACTAAAGCTTAAACCCCTCGGGTTAATCCAACACTCGAATCTGAATCTGAGGCATGACAAAACTCCCCTCCTTAAAGAAAATTTCGTCCTCGAAATTTACCTGTTAGGAAGAAATGCGGGTACTGAGCTTTCATATCCTCCTCAACTTCCCACGCCACTTCTTCAACTCTGTGGTTTCTCCAAAGAACCTTTACCAATGGTATAGTCTTGTTCCGAAGCTCTTTTACACCTCTATCCAAGATTCCTATTGGTCTTTCTTCGTAAGTCAAATCCGTATTAACTTCGATTTCTTCAAGCTGAACAATATGAGAAGGATTTGAACGGTAGCGTCTCAACTTGGACACATGGGACACATCATGGATACGTGCTAACTCCGGAGGTAAAGCTAGAAGGTAAGTCACCGGTCTCACTCTCTCAAGAACTTCATACGGTCCCACGTACCTCGGACTCAACTTTCCTTTCCGTCGAAACCGGATGATTCCTTTCCAAGAAGATACCTTAAGAAATACTTTTCTCCTAACTCATACTCTATATGTTTGTGCTTACGATTTGCGTAAGTTTTTTGCTGATCAGACGCTGATTGTAACCTCTCCTTGATGACCTGAACTTTCTCTTCGGTTTCTTTAACAAGCTCGAAACCTATTATCCTTCTCTCATTAAGCTCGGTCCAACACAAAGGTGTCCTACACCTACGCCCGTACAAGGCCTCAAATGGTGTCATCTTTATACTTGACTGATAACTATTGTTGTAAGCAAACTCCATAAGCGGTAACTGATCTTCCCAACTTCGAGCAAAGTCCATGGCACAACACCTAAGCATATCCTCCAAGATCTATATCACTCGCTCAGGTTGTCTATCGGTCTGAGGATGAAGAGTTGTACTAAAATACAACTTGGTATCCAAAGCCTTATGGATAGACCTCCACAACCTCACTGTGAACCTCGGATCCCTATCCGATATAATCGATGAAGGTATACCATGCAACCTTACGATCTTCTTTATGTACAACTGAGCCAACTTTTCCAAACTGAAGTCCATTCTTATAGGTAAGAAATGAGTCGACTTGGTCAACCGATCAATTATAACCCAAATAGCATAATGTTTCCTTAACGTCATCGGTAGCCTGGTGAAAAAGTCCATGGTCACTCGATCCTACTTCCATTGTGGAATTTGGATAGGCTGAAGCAACCCTGAAGGAACTTGATGTTCCGCTTTCACAAGCTGACATGCTAAGCATCTGGTCACAAACTCAGAAACATCTCTCTTCATACAAGGCCACCAAAAGGAAGAACGAATATCTTTGTACATCTTGTTACTACCCGGATGAACAGAGAACGGACTTCGATGAGCTTCCCATAAGATACGATCTCTTAGATCCTCAAGAGCAGGGACACACAAACGACCCTTGAAGTACAAAAACCCCTTTCTCGTACCTCAAAGTCTAACACCTCACCTCTCTAACAAGCCTCAAGCTGAGCTACTAACTCCTCGTCTAACGTTTGTGCTCTCTTTATCTCCTGTACCAACGTGGGCTCCACACACAACTCTGCCAACAAACCACCATCCTCGGTCATCCTCAACCGTGTAAACATCGCTCTCAAGTCCGACATGGACTTCCTACTCAAGGCATCGACGACCATATTCACCTTACCAAGATGATACTCTATGACACAGTCATAATCTTTTAGCAAATTTATCCACCGCCGTTGTCTTAGATTTAACTCTTTCTAGGTGAGAAGATACTTTAAACTCTTATGATCGGTGTAGACATAACATTTCTCCCAGTAGAGATAATGCCTCCATATCTTCAACGCAAAGATAACAGTTGCCGACTCAAGATCATGGGTGGGATAGTTCCTTTCATGGGATTTCAACTACCTCAAGGCGTAAGCAACCATCTTACCCTCTTGCATGAGCACACAACCCAACCCATTAAAGGAAGAATCGCTAAACACCATATAATCTTCCCCAGTTTTGGTTGCGTTAAGACCAAAGCCTCCGTAAGATAAGCCTTAAGTTGCTCAAAACTCTGTTGTCTCCTCTCGTTCTATACAAACAAAACTCTTTTCTGCAGCAACTTTGTCAACGGTGTTGTTATGATCGAGAAATCCTTAAAAAACCTCTTATAGTATCCGGCAAGTCCAAGAAAACTATGGACTTCCGATACATTCCTTGATGGTTTCCATTCCACCACAGCTTGGATCATCTGATGATCAACTCGGATGTCATCCGCTGCCATGATATGGCCAAGAAATACAACCTTTGATAATCAAAACTCACACTTACTAAACTTGGCATACAGGCGTCTATACCTCAAAACCTAAAGAACAACTCTTAGGTGGTAGTCATGTTCCTCCTCTGAGCGTGAATACACCAAGATGTCGTTGATAAACACCACCACAAACTGATCTAGGTACGGTTGAAAGATTATGTTCATCAAGTTCATGAAAGTTTTCGGTGCATTCGTGAGCCCACTAAGAACTCATAATGTCCGTACCGTGTCCTAAAAGCAGTCTTTTGGACATCTTCTTCCATCACCTTCAACTGATAATACCCTAATCTCATATCGATCTTAGAGAACACACGAGCACCTCTCAACTGATCAAACAAGTCATCGATCCTTGGCAACGGGTAACGGTTCTTGATCATGACTTTGTGGAGCTGATGGTAATCGATACATATCCTCATTGATCCATCATTGTTTTTTACAAACAAAACTGGTGCTCTTCACGGTGACATACTCGATCTGATAAAACCTCTCTCGAAAAACTTTTGGATCTTCTGTTTTAGCTCTCTTATCTCTGCTGGTGCCATACGATAAGGTGCTATAGACACTGGTGCCGTACCCGACAACACCTTTATACGGAACTCTAACTCACGATCGGGAGGTAAACTGGGTAACTCCTCCGGGAACACATCAGGATACTCACAAAGTGTCCTTAAGCTCCCTAACTCAGGGCTCTCAACTCTTATATCCATAACGTGAGCTAAGAAAGCATCACAACCTTGCTTGATCAACCTCTGAGTTGACAAAGCTAACACAAACATTCGACAAACAGGGGTTTCTCTCTCCCCTCACAACAAGCTTAGACCCGTTCGCAACACGGAACTTCAAACTTTTCGATATAAACCCAAGACTTGCATCATGTTCGAACAACCAATCCATTCCTAGGATTGCATCAAACTCTTGGAAGGGTAAAACCATAAGCTCTGTAGGAAAGATCGAACCTTGCACCTCTATCGGATACTTCCGATAAACCCAATGGAATTGTCACACGAACTCCTATCTCTAGACCCAATAGAATTGTCACACGAACTCCTATCTCTAGATCCTCAGCTAGTAACCCCCCAACACTGAGATATACCACTACGGATATAGGAGTGGGTAGACCCCGAGTTCACAATAGCAACTATGGGAACTAAAAACAAGGTAAACGTACATGAGATAACATCAGTAGCCGCATAGTCTTCCTTTGACCTTACAGTATACTACCTAGCTGGCGCTCTCGTCGTGGACTAGAAGGTACCACCCGAACCATGATTAGCCCCTCTACAGGTAAAACCTTAGCCTCTCTGGCTAGGGTAACCGGTCCTCTGAACCTGATCCATGGACTCCCTACCTTCTCAAGATAGTCCTTCACTAGGTGCTCTGACGATCCACAACTGTAACAAGCTCTGATCGTGTTCCAACACTCTCCCCTATGGTTTCGTCCACACTGAGGGCAAGCTAGAGCACCAAGCTCCTTTGAGAACTCTCCGGGCTCATCATCGGAGATATGCAGGCTGCCCTCTCCTACCGACCGACTTAGACATACAGTTTGATCTTGCACTCTGACTGGAAACCCTTTTATTCTGATTCCATCGATTCTTATTCCTCCCTAAATAGGACTGAGAGCTATTAGAGATACCCCGATTGCCTCCACCTGAACCACCTTGACCAGAAGATAAACCATAGGTCAAACCTTGCACTTGCTCCAAGTTCTTAGCACTATCAGTCAACTCAAAAAACACCCTGGGTGGAGTAGCAGTGAGATATGTTTGGATCTCTTTCCTCAGACCCCTCAAGAACCTTTTGCACCTCATCTTCTCTGTGGCCACTAACTCTGGGGCATACCTACTCAGCTGTAGGAACTCTTGCTCATAGACGAACACCGAACGGTTCCCTTGCACAAGATGGGTGAACCACTCCCTCAAGGTGTTAATGTGGGCTTCTCCCACATACTTCTTCTCAAACTCATCCAGAAAGTCGTTCCAAGTTGGTCTCTCAAAATCCCAACCAAGCTCCACTATCTTCCACCACTCACGGGCATTTTCTTTCAACAACGACAAAACACATGACAACTTGTCCTCAAATCTCAGCCTTATTTGTCTCATGATCCAACGGGTGTCATGTAACCACTAATCAACTAGCACGAGGTTGTCTTGTCCCGTCCCATGGAAGTCAACAACTCCTTGCCTTCGTAACCTCTCCATAGGTGCTTATCGAGGCATAGCAGAAGGCCTTGGTATAGCTCTCACGATTCAGTCTAACACCCGGTTTAGCTGCAGAAAGTAGCTGGCCCCTTGACCAACTGCGTCCTCAAACGGTACCTCCACAGCTAACACGTACTCATACTCGGAGTCCACTCGAGAACCTCAACTCTCTTCCACAACTTTGTTCCTCCTCACATTCTTACTGCACACAACAACCAAACGAGGTTACATCATCGAATTCAGCATTTAAGCAAGTACAACTTCGACAAATGGGCATGTACTTATCTGACACCTATATAACACACTACCCCCAAAGACTTCCTAGAACCGACTCAATCTAGGCTCTAATACCATTAAATATAACATCATCGACCCGATGTCACATCGGGCCTCTAGCTCAAAATCCGTATTTCAAATTTTTTTTTCAAAAAGCCCAATAAGATGAATCCAAATCCATTTTCCAAAATAAGATAATAAATTCCAAATCCATTAAAACATAAATTCGAGTAAGCTAAAATAATGAAGCTCTAAAATATTATAACTCGTTTAAAAGCATTCGATAATAAATAAAATAGAGTTACAAGTTACACATATAGGGTCCTAGTACAAATCCCACTATCCTTAATAACAGTACTTTGACAACAGATGTCGATGCTGAACCCACCACGATGATGCTCCTCCGAAAGTTTCCTTAACCTACATATGAAAACATATTTCAAACGTTGAGCTACTAAAGCTCAGTGGGTACTAGACCAATCGATCCACATAAAGCATAGCATAAAATAAGCATAGAAACATAAATGATGACATCGTATGAGTACGATGGCGCTACCATAACCGTCTAAACACATGATATCATGATGGCATATATTGGCACATAGCATATGCATGACAAGAGAAGACCGCACAATATCTCAAGTTCTTATCCCGTATTTATGTTTCATATATATATATATATACTTATATATATATATAACAATGTCTATATCACCTCATAGTAGTATAGAAGTAAGGGAATCAACAGCACAAAGCAAGGTCCTAATCGGTCTTCCGCATAATAATATACCGATAACCCATCAGCACTAAGCAAGGTTATCAGTGTTACCATCATATAATATATCACTAGTAACCTATCAGCACTAACCAAGGTTACTAGGTATCATATATATATAATATACTCTAGGCAACCCATCAGCACTAAGCAAGATCCCTAGTAAGCTCCATGGCTCAAACGTCACATCGAACCCTTTTACGGTTCTACACATCAATTTATATCATTAGACTCCATTTATTAGCCAATTATCTTTTTAACGGGGTTTTGAGCCTATCCTCCGGTTTAATATTCATTTTATAAATTAAACGACTCTTACAGACCCCTAGGTTAGTATCACGGGACTTGCCCCTTAATCCAGAAGAAAATTGGGATCAACTACCCTAAGGTATCGATACCACTATTTGAAGTATCAAAACACCAGGTATCGATATCCTCCCAAAGAGGGTATCGAAACGACGGTATCGATACGAGTATCAAACCCCTTTGACCCATCTTAAAATCAATGAAAGAGGGCTTCCTGTTCTGATACGTGTATCGAACCAAAATTTGTCACTAAACGACTCGGTATCGAACCATAGTTTGATACACCTACTCACCTAGCTTAAATTTCCCACAGGGGTATCGATACACGGGCCACCGGTATCAATACCCCTGTACGACAAGTGTAGTTTTGCATTTTTTAACACCTAGAAACTTACCCAAAATTGATCCATTAAATACCAAATTGATCGTAGACTTAATGGGACTTTTATAAGCATGTTTACATCATTTTTACAAAGATTCATCAACTTAAACACAATCCACCATTAAAGGCCACCTGAAGCTACCGAGCATACCGTGACAATCAACAAACATGCATTTAAGCTCAAAACATGATATGCATGATGATTAAGGGTTGGAAGAGAACCAACCTTAGCAAGAAAAACAGTAAACCCGAGCTCCAAGCTCCACCTTAGGATTTCTTCTTCCTCAAGCTTGATGATGGCTCTTCCACTTGTTTCTCTACAAAGGGAAGGATAACAACAACTTAGAACCACCCTAGGATGATCCTTAAAGCTTAAAAACACTAAAAAGCTGGGATTTAAGCTCTCCAAAAACCAAATCCCGAACTCAACTCAAAACCCCTCTTAAACCTCCATCTTCCCCAAACTCATACATTCTTACCTTTTTTTATAGATCCTTGAAAGCTCTACAACTTTCCCTTCAAGCAAAAAACGAGATATCTAACCAAAATTAATAAATATCTTACATTTGCTCTTCTTTTTCCTTATTCAAAAGAGATGGTGAAGGGAGTAAAAAAGAAAGAAAAGTGAGATCATCATCTGCAGAACAATAAAACCCCTTCTTCACACTTTCATCCCAAAAAGACATTTACTGAAATGCCCCATCTTAAAACTCTTAAGTCCCAAACCACTCAAGCCGAACGAACCTAAGGCCCAACAAGGCCTAGACTACCCAAACTCGAGGCCCAAAATTGAAGCCTAAACCCCTCGGATTAACCCGATACTCAGATCCGAATCTGGGTTGTGATATAATTTTTTGTAAATTCAGTTGACATTTTCTTTTTTAAGATTCGGTTAACGATTAATTCGATTTGAAATCGGTTAATTAACTGAATTAACCAAAATTATTACATATTAAATATATATTTTTATTCATTTACCTTTTAAAAAATTATAAAATGTTCATTAATTTTTTATATTATAAAATTTTCACTAAACTTTTACTCCCTCTATCCCATAAATATTGTCCCTTATTGATTTTTTTTAGGTCAAACTTTTTTAACTTTGACTCTTCATTTTTTAAAATTTATTATTGATAAAAATATGAAAAATATATTTTAAAAACTTCTAATCAAGTAGATTTTAGATATATAATTTATAAAATTTAATTATTTAAAATATATAATATAATTATAGTAAAAGTTTAAAAAATTTGACTTTCAAAAAATCAATGAAAGATATTATTTTTGGGACGGAGGGAGTATTAAATTAGCATAAAATAAAAATTTAGTGACTAAAAATTTACTTTAGTATAATCCAGTGACCTATTATGTGATTTAACCAAAATTTATAATAAATTTCGATTAATTCGATTAATTAACGAAAATAATTTTGGTTCGATTAAAGGTAATTCGGTTCGATTAACGGTTAAGATTTTAAAATTTTTGGGTAATTTGGTTTTGGTTAATTCGGTTCGGCCACCGACCGAATTAACCGAATGCACACCCCTAATCGCGTAACATGTCCTCTTTATAATGTATACACATTTATAGTGATGAACACATAATATCGTAAGATTGTTTTTAGTAGGCATTTTGAACAGTTGCAATAAGAGCGATAGGCCTAAAATAAACAACTTAATTTAAATTAAATATTTATAAAAAATATAAATATATAATTTACGTGTATATATATAACAATTATATATAATTTAAAATATAAAAAATCACTTTTTAAGAAAAAAACTAAAAATATTTAATTTTTAAATACTCAATATTTAATTTTTTATTGCTTAAGACAATAATCTAATAATATTTTTCTTATTAAAACATTTTTAAAAAAAAAATTATATATCTTATTAGTTATAAAGTAAGACTTTATTTTTATAAATTATACAGGACTCTAAAATTTTTTGAACCGCTCTCGGTTACTTCAATATGAGGATTTTAAATCCAATTATAGGGACTAAGTTAACAAAAGCTACCAAATTGTGGGCTAAATGTTAATTTATCCTTTTTTTCTTTTAAACATGATTTAAAGCTGTTTCAGGAAATTTAAAAAAAAAAAGTTTAAAAAGGAAGGTTACCTTTCGCTTTACACTTCAGAAATAAAAAAGGAAAAGTAAAGGCAAAGTGGCGAACATGGATACATCTGTGATATAATATGTATTTTTTATCGATTTTCATAACTTTTGTCCTTTTCTCGTTCTTTCGAGATTATTCGTATTTAAATATATATTTTATTGATTAATTAATTTTTTATTTTTTATATATTTTTTAAAATTATGAATTCTAAACTCATAAAAATACATTTTTCTTCTTCACTTCAATTTTTTATTTTTCTTTAGATAAAATTAGGATTAATATTTGCTAAAAAATTATAATTTATTTATTTGTTTAAATATTATGAAACAATTCTTATTTTAATGGTACAGTGTATAATAAAATTTAGGTTTATTTTATTGAAAGTTAATAATTAAATTATTATTTTAAATGATCACTATGAGAAGAAATATGATTATTTTCCTTTAAATTACGTAATAAATTTTAAAATATTATAATAAAGTAATTAATATAATATATATTATTTCAGTGACAAATATAAAAATATTTGTAAAGGTAGAAATAAATTAAAATATTTTTAAGGTAAACATAAGTCATAAAAATCTTAAAATTTTAGGGTGAGTACAAGTAAAAAATAAGGATTAATTTATAAAAAATTTAAAAAATCAAAATCAAATGTGTGAACGTTAAAAAATTTAAGGTGGACATATGCTCACCCATCCTTACATGTATATCTGTCATTGTATCGGTTTTAATCGAATATTTTTTAATCATTAATTTTGGTGTCAAATATGAGTTTAGATATAAAATTTATCGTTTCTAATGATAATTTATTAATATAGGTATTGAGTGCTAAAATTCATATAGGTATTGAGTGCTAAAATTGATATCGATAAAGACGTAACTATAATCAAATATAGAGAGAAATAATAAGTTTAAAATAATAATGAATTGGATTAAATTAAAATTATACGTATGTTTGAGGATTCAATTAAAAAGCTTACAAAATTTCATCAATATAAAATTCTACTAATTGTTTGAGACGCTTGGTATAATTATCCAAGAAAAATATCATAGTTATAATTATAAGGTAATATATGTATATATATTTTATTTTTAGATAAAATATATATTTTATTGATAAAATAATTCAAATTCAGATCTTATAGGATAAATATTATTTTTTATTAGGACCACTTGCTGAGTTCAAAGAGACCATTTTAAGACGTACTAATTTGAAGATTCTAATATTAATTTTTTTTACACGAACCGTTTAGCTTCAGTGGTTAAGGGAACGGTTACAGATTAAAAAATTATTATTTTTTTTTCATATATTAGTGTCCAATAAAAATGTTAATTTTTTATCTCAAAACTATTAGTGTCCAATAAAAATGTGTTAATACTTGTTGACTATTTTTTAATTTTGAAATAAACCAAGATATTTATGATAATTAAAAAAACATTAAATCAAAGCAATGAAAAATATGTACTTTGTGAGGTAAAATGTCTACCTCTTGAAAATCTAGAAAAAGAGAAACATAGAAATTAAAAAAGGGGTCATATTCATGTTGATAATATTCTTAAACCACTCATCATATATATATATATTATTTTTTATTTTAATGATATATTTTTTAAATAAATCATTTATATATTATTTTTTAATTATTAAATATTTAAATTTATTCTTTAATCTTAAATCTCGATTTTATTTATGTTTGAATCATATATTAATTTATTTAAGTTTGTAGTTCAAACTTTAAATAAAAGAGTTCTTTTAATATTTATTTTTTTATTTATAAAATAATATTTTTATATTTTTTAAAATATTAAAATTCTTTTAAATAAAAATATTTTATTTATTAGTGATATATATATAAATAAAGGGAAAACGTTTTCTAAATTTGTGTAAAACGACATGAAAGCGGTATGGAGAGAGACTCGTCCCGGCCCGGTGTCATTTTCGGCCTCTGGTTGAGTGGTAATGACAGATACCAACTTGAGCCGAAACGACGTCGCAATTTAATGCATGAGATGGCATGCTGATGTGGCTAACTGGGCCCTGCTTTAGTTAGTGATGTCTCGACTGTCGGATCTTATGGTTGACAATAATTTATAAAATTAATACCTAATTTTAATTATAAATGAATTATCTAGATGTTTTATCAGTCTAGAAAATCAGAATCTTTCCATATTAGTGGAACAAATCTTTCTTAACAAATTGCCAAAGACATACGAACATGTATTAAGAAAAATTAAAAACTAAGGTACTTAACTACGGTATTAACGTTTGATCGAATATCATTTGATTTAATAGGATGATATATTAATTTTTTATAAATGATAATTTTATTCGAATCTGATTTGATTTTGAAAAAAAAATATTTAAATCTAATTAAAAGTTTGAATCTGAATTTTAAAAAAATTGAGTTATAATATAAGGTGAATCGGATATGAATATTATCAAGATTTGATCCAAACCTAAATCTGAATCTAATCTAATCTAAGTTTGTATCTGTCAAATCTAATTCAGTCCGATTCATATAACCAAATTTGAATCAAAATATTTGATTTTTAATTACTTAAAATAAAATACCATATATAATGCGTATATTAATAATAAGATAACATAAATAAAATAAAACAAATTATATATATATGTGAACAAGAATATAAATATATATATGATTAACTTAAAATAAGAATAAAAATAAAACTAACATAGATATATTCATATTAAAAGTGATAATAAAAATACAAATGTCTTAAAAATGAAATTTAAATAATATTAATAATATTTATTATAATTTTTATCTATTAAATAAATTTAATATGGTATAATATATTTATTTATACTATATACATATATATGTATAAATATGAAAAATGAAATAAATATAAGATAAAATCATAGATAAACAAAAAGATAAATGTATAAAATTATGATATATTAGATTAAATTTTTTAATTAAAAAAATAAATTAATAGAATAAGTAATAAACATAAAAAATTAAATATAATTATTAAATAATAGATAAAAATAAATAAGTACAAAATTAAATGACATAAATTTTAAAAATTAAATAAAAAATTATGGGTTGATTTGTATGAAAATAAAAATATTAGAACTCCTAGGACTCGAATCAACACTAAAAATAATAATTTAATCCGAATTCGATAAAAAAATACAGGGACGGACTAATTCAACAACTTTCATATAGTATAGGGACTAATCAAGAAACTTGACGGCGAAATACATAAACGGGTAAACATGTACATTGGGAAATGAATTGAGGGTAATATCGTAAAATGGAAGAAACTGTCGGTCTCTTAACCGGGGTTAAATAAACCCGAGATCCGGGTTAAAGCCCGCTGGTAGGGTACCCTTGCGAGTTATGAGTTTCCCCCTGACTCTGAGTCTTGGAGCGTCGGTGACTCGTTCAGAGTTAACCACGAGTTAAACTTGTAATTTCGAAGATAAATCTGAAAAGGAAAGATAGAGAGAAAATTGATATATAAGGAATGGAACCCGATTCAAAAAATGCGTCTTCGTTTTGGTAGTGAGAGAAAAAAATGGCAGATTCTAGCGACTCGGTTTCCATTGACATGGAAACGATCTCTCTAGGCGGCAAGGTAACTTGCATTGATGTTTAATCTTCCTGTTTGGTTATCGAGAAAATGCGGGAATTGAAGAGAAAACGGAATGAAAAAAAAGCTTATTGCAGCAGCTATCTATCTTTTCTTTACCTAAGCTGGATTATTCTTTCATTTCTGTTTATTTCTCTGTCGTAAACCACAGCTGATATTTTTAGTTTTTTTCCTTTTGATTCTTCTTCTTTTATTCATTTCAGAAGCACGCAGATAAATTAAATTCAATGATGTTTTGAAACTTTTCCCCCAATTATTTGCTTTATGCCGAAGAAGAAGAAATTTTTGACTAGTAATTTCATGAGTTTTATGTCAATGTCTCGTCAAATCGAGAATTTTGGCGATGAAGAACATGCTTAGATTATCAAAATAGTATTCTGATTGAAGGATTCTGCTGTTCATGCTAGCTTTATCTAGTTAGAATTTACTTAACTTGGATTACGCTTGTGAAACATATCTAATTTTGAAGTAAACGATACCCAAGTGAGTTAGGCTTTTCCTGACCTAGTAATACTAGATCATATACTGTATTTTTCTGCCTAGTTATTTGTTCAAATCTAGGTGTTTTCATCATCATCTTCTTCTTCTTCCAGTTTGATGGTAATTTTGTTTTGATTGATTTCTTTGTTAAATGAATAACAATGCATTATGAAATTTATCTGCAGGAATACCTTGTGAAAACTCGATTCGGTGAGGTATCTGTTGTCGTGTTTGGAGATCAAGATAAGCCGGCTTTTGTAACCTATCCCGATTTAGCTCTAAATCGTAAGTAATTCAGGAAACATTTTCATTTTGCCGGTTTTCATTATGCCTCCATGACAAATATGTTGTCTATTCGGTGCGGTATCTGTTGTCGTGTTTGTTATCAATTTGCTTGGTGAATTTTCTCCTTAAGGCTTAAACATAGATATTGTTTTATATTTGAGATCTTCATTTGTGTGTTCATCACAATGCTTTGGATTTTGAGGCTGTAATACTTTTAATCCGAAATATGTTGGGAGTTTGTGACATTATTTGTTAGATTTTTGTACTGATCA
This sequence comes from Abelmoschus esculentus, assembly GCA_035048815.1. Classification (NCBI taxonomy): domain Eukaryota; kingdom Viridiplantae; phylum Streptophyta; class Magnoliopsida; order Malvales; family Malvaceae; genus Abelmoschus; species Abelmoschus esculentus. Next base: position 8,171,213 of record JAUCBN010000013.1, on the reverse strand, counting down.
AGATTGTTTCATGTGGTGCAGATATCTCCTGTTTCCAGGGCTTGTTCTTTTGCCCCGAAGCTAGTTCCATACTCCTGCACAACTTTTGCATATATCATATAAGTCCTCCTGGGCATGAGGTCAGTTCTATTCGTGTTTTAATTACATGTTTTGATCTTCCCTTCTTTTTTTTTTTTGGGTGTGTGTGTGTGTGGGGGGGGGGGGGGGGGGGGGTTGAATCGTATAATTCACACCTTTCTTATCTGAACTTCCTTCAAGAAATCTTGCAGTTGGGAGCTGCCCCGGTTGGATCGGATGAACTTATTCCTTCTGTTGACGATTTGGCAGATCAGATTGTTGAGGTTCTCAACTTTTTCGGGTAAAATATGGTTTCATGGTTACTTTATTATTTGCTTTATCTTTCCTAGTGTCTGGCTGATTAGAAATTTACTTTACTATAATCTCGTATGTACTACACATTTTATGACACATTATGTTGTTATGATGTCTGGTAATTGGTGTGCTGTAGTTGTTTGAAAAGGATGCAAATTGAGACACCTACCCTCTTGAATAAAATTTCTTATGCCGTCGTCTTCTTTTATATATTATCACCACTGATAATTTATAATGGAAAGAATAAATGCAAGCAAGCTGATATTCCTTATCATCTAACTCTTTTTCTTGATGTTTTAACCACAGGCTTGGTGCCGTAATGTGTATGGGAGTGACAGCTGGAGCATATATTCTTACCCTATTTGCAGTAAGTCAATTATCTTGGCATCCTATGCTAAAATTTTCTTTATTCTCTTGTTCATTTCAAAACAAAATTCATTTTCTCTTGACTTGGAAATAATTATTTCTGTTTTTTCCCTTAACAGATGAAATACAGACAACGTGTACTTGGGTTAATACTCGTTTCACCCCTCTGCAGACCACCTTCATGGACGGAATGGGTGTTGAATAAGGTTCTGTCCTAGACCATTTTTTTCTCTCTCAGGGGATAAATATCTACTGCTTAGATAGATTTTTGTATTATTTCAGGTGATGTCAAATTTGCTTTATTTCTATGGCATGTGCAGCATGGTGAAGGAGTTATTGCTTAAGCGGTACTTCAGTAAGGTATTTTGTGCTTAAAGAACTCGTGCCATTCATTTTCTTGTGTCTAGAACCCTACTAGCTGAGTGATGAGGTTGTGAATGACAATTGCAGGAAGTTCGTGGTAGTGTTGTAGTACCAGAATCCGATATAGTTCAAGCATGTAGAAGAGTTAGTTCTTCAACCCATTGTATCCGACTTTTATTTGCTATTCAAGTGAGTTATACGAAATATGACAGACCTCCTCATGGCACTTTTCTGACATGATTCGTTTTTGTTTTCCCCTGCAGTTGCTAGATGAAAGGCAGAGTATAAATGTTTTCCGATTCCTTGAAGCAATGAACGGGTAAGCCCAGTTCCAGCACCTTTACCAGGGAAATGAAAAGAAAAAGAAAACTTTTCAACGCAAGCTTGCAGGTAGTACTGATTTGATCCAACATAAAAATCTTATTTCCTGTCTTCAGGAGACCGGACCTCAGCGAAGGGTTGAGAAAACTGCATTGCCGTTCGCTAATATTTGTCGGGGAGAACTCTCTGTTCCATTCCGAGGCTCTTCACATGACATCAAAATTAGATAGAAGATACAGTGCCCTAGTGGAGGTATGCAAACAGTCTAATGCCTAACATATAACACCATACATCCAAGACATCCAACTTTCAAAATCAAAATCAAACTAAATGGCAGTTGACTACAATCTTGAAATGGCTTAACCTACAGGTTCAGGCATGTGGGTCAATGGTGACGGAGGAGCAACCCCATGCCATGTTGATACCCATAGAGTACTTTCTCATGGGATATGGCTTATACCGACCAACTCTAAGCGTTAGCCCAAGAAGCCCTTTGAGTCCATCTTGCATCTCTCCTGAGCTTCTTTCGCCGGAAAGCATGGGATTGAAGTTGAAACCGATTAAAACCCGAATTTCCTTGTAAGTTGGAAAGGTATGTAATGCATATATATAAACATATATATATATATATGTATATATAAGGTGTTTGTAAACATCTTTCGGGTCCGGGAGGGTTGTAGATGGAGATAGAGAAGTACAGACAAAAAAAAAGATATTGTCAATTCTTTTATTTGTAAAACCTTAAATTCTAGCCGAGGTAAAGTCATTTTGTAAATTTTCCAGAATAATTTACCAAGAAACACCAGTGTTTACTGATAATAACAACGTTCCCTCCATTTTCCATCTCTGCTTACTGTTGATGATTCAATCAAACATGGTGGGGTCGAATGAGTCTAATCATGGTGGTGCACTGCTGATCATATGGCTATGGAGTGAGCCATTGAAAATGTGTTCATGTCATTTTCCGGGAAAATGATGGGAAAACAAAGAAAAACCATTACTGTCACAGAAATAGTCATCTTTTGTCTTTACCAATAACTTTCCAGGAAAATGATTTGATTTACCCCATCAAATTATTCTTTTTTAAGAAGAATTTGATTGAACAGAAGGGTGAAAAGAAAGATGGGCAGAAACTTTTTTGTACTTTTAAGTGAAAAAAATATTAATTTAGAAGTTAAAGAGTTGAGGTTTAAGGGCGAGTATTCGATCAAGCCGACTCAAAAAAATCGAGTTGATGAGTCATATTTTATTTTATTTAAATTTTTTCGGTTCGAGTCGAGTTTAAGAAATTTGAGTCGCGTCGAATCGAATTGAGTTTTCGAGTTACTATAAATATTTAATTATAGTTATTTATCATGTTATAATATGATTTTATTCCAATTTTAATGATTTTCTTTAATCATATAAGATATGTATATATTTTTTTATATGTAGCAATATTTATTTATATTAATGTATATATACTATAAAAAATTGATAGATTCGTCTCAAACTTAAAAATTAATCCCTTAATTACTAAAAATTTTAAGTTACTCGAGTTATTCGAATTTTTATTTTACAACTTGAATTTTATTTAAAATTTTTTCGAATCAAATGGAGTCTATAAAATTTTGAGTTAAGTCAAAACGAGTTTAGTATTTTTACCTTGAGTCGAATTATTCGATTTTTTTTATTCGTCGGCTCACCCCCTAGTTTTAACGTTAAAATTTAGTTTAGGGTATAGAGGAATAATTCTTGAAAATAAAAATAGGGGACTAAATGTTAAGTTAGCAAAAAATACAGGGACTTGGAGCATATTTTAACCTATGTATTATATATATAATACAGATATAGTGGAACATTGTAAGTACATTGTTGACCCATGAATCCCTCCTGCCCCCTACATGCAAACAAACAAAAGTGTGGCATTTAGCCATCACAATGTGTTCAACGGATTCAACATACCAATTAATGCCTTCAAAGCTAAAGGTCCCAACTCCCAACTTGAATGGATCTTTTATGTGCAGTTATAACCTTGATGTGTTCTTTTCCTATCGAAAAGGTACTTGAATCCGAATCGGATCGATATCCTTTCTTTCTTGTGCTTTTAATTGATGCTGAATCTTTAATGGTTGATGCTCATCAGGCTCCGGGGTTGTTGCTGTTTGTTCCTTCTTCGTTTTGTTGCGCTCGTCTCCTGTTCATGTCGGAGTACATTTTGTCTATCATCGGTTTCCATGGACGAACACGAGCATTTATGAACCAATTAGAGACCTAGTTATTTGTCAATCCAAATGAATACAATAAGAACAAGCAAATCGGCAAGAACATCAGTAAAGTCGAAAGATGTATCGGATGCTCTGAGTACCTGGCTCCTTGTTAAGCCACTTTTTATGGCAAGCAGATGTTTTTCTGCATCCTTGGGGCACCTGCAAATACGAAACCGTGCTTGATTTTTAGCATAAATATAAGAGAGAAAATCGAAGTGTTTCTTGTCCTAGAAGAAATTCTTTGGTACGAAGGCTTACGGGTGAAGAAAGTTCTGAAACATCCATGCGCGTAAAACCGAGACAGATTTCTCCGGCAATCCTCTACGTGGTCTCCATATGAGGTCCTCTTTCAGCTGCTGAAGTGCTGATTGCTCCTGGACGAACGAACTCTGAAAAGATCTATCCCTACTTCTCGCACATCCATTGTCGAGATTTCCTCCAATGGCTAGGATTTGGTTGCTGATTCTCTGTCTAAGGTTCTTGTACAAGAAAGAGATCGTATGTAGAGCAAACCTAGCATGCACCCCCGGGGCCAACTTGGTTGTGGCATGTATGGATCTCATCCAAGCATTGACTGTATCTGTCATCGACCTGGTCTCGATTATGGCGAAGCCATTCGAGTACACCGCAAGGCCGTATAAAAGCAATAAATTGGAGAAACAAATCATGCAGTTCATATTTCAATATAGCAACTGTAGCAGACCAAAACTGATGATTCATAATTCTACCGGCATAAATTATACTACCAACTTACCATTTGGAGCAAAGCCAGCAGTTGGGATTTTCTTGCCTCAACCTCCTGTTTTTGTACTTCTGCCTCTAACTGAGGCTCAGAGATACCATTAACATCCGGGAGATCATTCAAATCCATCACTGCCATACATCTTCTGGCAAGACAGCTAGAGTAGAATGCTGCAGCTGCTCTGGCTCCATCACTCCTCTGCTCTAGATTTTCAAGAGAAAAGCTTGCAATTTGAGCAAGTATTTCTTGAACAGCATGAAGATATCTTGATCCCGATATCAAATGAGGTACTTGAACTGGTCTGTCGGAACCAAAACTCAGAGAAATCTCCTTAGCATTGCGAGAGGTTTGTTCTAAGCCTAACCCTGTTGCATTCAAGCAACAGTTTATTTTAGAAGACTGATCAGATGTACTGTTCCCACTGATTACACCAGGAAGAGATGTTGCAAGACTTAAAAGATATCTCCTTACTATTTTTCGAGGAACCACAGGGATAATCCGGTATCATAGTTTCGCCATTCGATACTATCCAACCGTTTGGATCTGGACATCCTATCGAAGAACAATGTTGAAATGCTGTCTTCAATGGGGTTTTCCCGATCAGTTCGAGAGAACCAGGAAACTTCTCAAAATCCCACTTATTTGTCATATTACCAAAAATCTCATTGAACACACTATTTACTGAGGTCACCATTGTAGAGTTTATGCTATCAGAATATTCAGTTAACGAGTAGGAACTAAAATCCTGAGGGTAGATTGAAGGAGCTACAGCGAATTGCTCGACAATACGTTTCGTACCCGAACCAACACTCGCAGCCTTTCTTCCATCTGATGCAATAGGCTCAAAGAACCTGACATGATTCGTACGGAGATCAGCACCTAGATCGCCACTAAACTTCCCTTGCACCAAGGGAAGCATTGGAGATCCAGCTAGTGTCTGGTTTTGGTTGATCTGGTTAAACAAGTTGGACTCGACAACTGAATCACTAGCAATCGTCTCCGACAGAATCCCATTTGTAACGGAATTACGACACAACATAGCCTGTGGAACACCAAACATATCATTCTCCATTATACTTTTGGCACAGAAATCACATGGCCTTAGGCACATGAAGCTCCTTCAACGTGTAGGGTTTCATGTCAATTGAAGTTCACTAAATAACTTCCTTGAGTTCAACTATGATCATTCCACTGATCCACCATGAACATGGAGAACTGATAAAAGTGGTAATGAAATGAAATCACCAAATTAAAGTAGATTGTCTAAAATACAACAGTTCTAAGGTGCAGCTAAAAAATGAAAGTTTTGAATTTTGTCTTAGAACCTGAAATGTTAAACTTTTTGATAACATTCTAAATATCGAAACTTGTTAAAAAATCACCAAAAAACAACATAAAATGTAATAAAATGTGTAACATGTAACCCCTAAAATTTACCTAATTTCTTAGATTAAAAGTTAGGGTTTACGTTACTGAAACTTGATTTGCAAGTTAAGGTTTTTATAAAATTAATATAATTTTCAGATAAATTATTAAATAATTAATAATTTTAAATACTGAACATTTAAATAACTGAGTTCAACCCACAAGTTGACAAATAAATATAGAGTCCAAAGCTTATTATAAAATAATCATAAAAATATTCGAAATTAAACATAGTTTTTGAAATAACATTAATAATCTAAATACTAAAAGACATATGTAATAAATATGAAAACATGATCTTCAAAGTATCGTACGAAGTCTAGGTCTGAGATCTGAAACAAGAAACTGAAAGGGTGTAAGCTAGGGAGCCTAGTGTATCTCTAGTGTGCAGGTAAACATGATCATAAAATAGTAATAATGAAGATGATGTAGTGTATGCATGATATGCACCCAACTCCGTACACCATCATAAGGGTAGGTTCCCCTTTGAACCACCCTAACACCAACACAACAACAGAAGTGGAAACTTGACCCGTAGGTGGAGTCACTGAGCAGAAGTGGTATCTCGACCCGTAGGTGGAGCCACTGAACAAAAGTAAATATATCACTAATCTTCCCCGAACAAATAATCCAACCAGATGCAATATATTATGAACAAATGCAGAATCAGAATGTGTGCCTTATAATCTAACAGGAGGCATGCATGGTAATTTCAGAATCAGAAATGTAATTACAGAATGATGCATGGTCATACAAAATTTAACGGAAACTGCACACACAGAATAACATAATTAACAGAAGAGAACACACCTAAAGCAGAAGACTCAACGTCGAGAGTGACGTCTACTGGACTCGACTCTACCACTAGACTTAACGGGTGTAGAATCTACGAGTAACAATATGTCAGACACACTACTATACCACTATACCGGAAATACACAAACAGAAATACCGAAACTCACGTGCGTGTCCCGAATGCTGATGAACAGGAGGTCGTCCAAAAGGAGGAGGCAATTGCTCAGGGTCGGAATCTACGTCACATGAACCAAATAGAAACTGATTCAGAAACCAAAACAAAAACTTGACATGAAAACATTGAGTATTATCAGAGACACTCAAAAGAAGCCATTGTAATGAAAAGTTGACATGAAAACATTGAGTTTCTGTTTCTCCAAAACGGAGCATTTTGTCAAAAAGACAGCAAAGAAACCTTTATTCTCTTCTTTAACATTAAAGCAATAAGAGAAATGATAATGGAAAGCAAACACAAAAAGGGTTCATTTCTCAAAGAACTCAAAAACACCAAGAAACTGAGATTCAAACTTACATAATCAGTTCAACAAAGATTTTAAAGCTCTAAAAAGCAAAAACATAAATTGGGTTCTTGAGAAAATATATAAAACAGCAAAAATCATAGAGAGAAGAGGAAGAGAGAGTCCAAAAATGCACCAGAAAATGAATAATAAACAAATTCAGTAAAAAACAAATTTTGATGGAGGGAAGAGTATACAAAGATGGCCCATTTTACTGATAGAAAGAGAAAATATCAGTAAAAAACAAGAAGTCATAGAGAAAAGTAAGGGAAACCACATTACTCTTTGGTGCAGTACCACTCATTTCTGTTGCAGGCTTTAGAGAGGGCCCCTCTCCCTCTGGTTGTCTGTTTTCTCTGCAATCCTCACAAATAAAATATCTGGATTCTCTCCCTGTTGAAAACTTCTGTTTCGTGTCAGGCACCATTTTTCAGACGAAAGTCTTTTGCTTTTTTAGCTCATTTTGGACACAACGGGGTAGCTTCTCCCATGGTTAATGTGTTTTGATGAGAAAGGAGAGTGAATTCAGAATTGAGTAAACAAAAACCAAAAGACCAACCAAAACCAATGCAAAAATCTGTAAAGGGTATGGCAAGAAAACTCACTGTGTTCTTTCTTTTCAGTGTACTTTGAATACATGATGCAAGCTACGGGAAAGATCTTTGAAGCATTTATTCAAGCACCTACTAGGCTACTTCTTTTTCGGTTTATTATTGCCATTGTTGGCCCCCAAGAACTCCTAAAGCTAAGATTAACAGACTAGTCTACTCTAGTGTACTTAAACTTCGAAGGGTTATGAACATATTGTCATAATCTAAATCTGTTGATACTTATCGCTTATGATTGTCTATGGAGTATGGAGATTGGAGGCACCGAGGCAGACCATATCTTTTGTGACGATAACAGTTTTGAACTGCAGGTCTAAAGTGTGCCTAATAAATAAGTTTTGAAACTTATAAAAACAAGTCAAATTTAAAATATTAGATTTTGATAAAATTTTAAGTTGATTTTTTATAAATTTATTTACAAAATTTTAATACTTGTTCCTCAATAATATTTTATGAAATTTATAAAAAAAATCATGAAAAATTATCTGAAAATGCTATAAAAAATCTAACCTTTTGGATTTTGAGCGAATCTTTCGCAAGTTTTTAAGTTTGTTACTTTTTAGTCGCATTCTAGACATATCGGATAAAAGAAATTATATTATAGGCTCGGTCTATCACGTCAACCGTGGTTTCATCCAATAATAACCACCTACTTCACCACTAATCTCTAACTCGTTTTTTTCAACCAATGAATCTTCACTTATAATTTACAAGTCATTTTAAAAATATAATTTCTTAAAATTATATTAATTACATGGTTTATTAGTGGCGGAATAGGTGATTTTCATTAGTTAGGGACCACGGCTGACGTGGTAGGCCGAGCTTATGAAATAATCTCTCGTCGTATAGAGACTCATCATTTGATCTTTAGATCAGATCCTCAGATTAAGGATTCAAAAAACGGTCTATGACCGTTATTTAATGGTAACATCGACGGTTGAAACTGTTAATAGTATAAATAAAGGTACGATTCGAAATCACACCAATAACGATCAATAACGATCATATTTTAATGATTAACGGTCAATAATGATAATAATGATATATTATTCTCGTTATTTCAAAAACATCAAGAAAATAAGAAACATCATTCAAATTTTATCTCCAAAAGTTTAAAATTCAAAAGAAAATCATAAATAAGTCTATTATATTTATATTTATATTTATATTTATTATGATTTACAATAAGTTATGTGAATTTAAAAATAATTATAAGTTTATAACCGTGATACCCACAATAGAGGTGTTTATTACCGGATACCCGATTCCTTCGTGTCATAAAAAATCGGTCCGTGTACAAGCCCATTTAAATCAGGTATTTGTTATTGGGTATTCGGCTATTCGGGTAACCGGTACCTAGTTCATAATTTTTATTTTTTATTTTAAAATTTAAAAAAAATACATATTAAACATATAAGTTTTAAAAATTTATAATACATAACCAAACATAAAAACGAGTGATTTAAAGTTAATTTTAGAATATTTGAATTTATATATACATCGATATTTATTAAATTTTATCACTAAAATGACGTTAAAAATATTAATCCCATTTTTTCTTTCGAGTAAATTAATAAAAATATATTAAAATTTTAAAAACCTAAAAGTACATAATATAAACATAAAACTAATTTAGAGATATAAATTTAATTTTAAGTATAAATATTTAAACAATCTAAAATAAAAATATAATTTAAAACTAAAAATATATAATAAAACTAATCGGGTCGGGTATCTAGGAATTCAAAATTTTGGCCCAAATCCAGTGCACTAATTCTCGAGTCAGGTACCCGGCCCGGTCGAGTAATTTTTTCCAGGAATTATCCGGTATTTTTATTTTGGATCATCGGGTTAGGTCAATCGGGTCGGATAATTTTGAACACCCCTAACCCACAGACTGTGGCGGAACATTGTTTCTTGGGGTCCAGTCCCCCAATTGTTACTTTATATACTATATAGAGTTAAAAAATTAAAAAAATATAATTTATTCTAAAAATTTACTTTCTTATCCCTACCAATCAAAGAAAATTTTAATATATATATATTTTAGTTTCTTTAAAAAAATTCTAGTTCCGCTCTTACCCATAATATTTATTATAGCAATTGTTATATCTACAACTACGATAAACATGACGCGACCACAAATATTTTTTAAATCATTGTCTTAAATTTCTGTCTGTAGTTGCCGGTGTTTTAACAAAATTAGGTGTTTTTCCTGATGTGAAGATTCAATCTTTTCTTGCTCCATATGAACTGTGGCATTGCCATGTTCAGTTCTTAAATGCTGGTAGGAAAATGTATTTTCAGGTATTAAATTTGGGGATGTATTAGAACGAGAAGTTAATGCTTGTTTCAGTGAGGCCTATCTTTTAACATGTGCTCTTTCATTCATCTCACATATACTTAATAGCTGAATTTAACTGTTTAAATTTAAAATTTTTAATATTTTTAACGGTTAATAAAATATATTCCATAATTTTCAGTTATTGGGGCTCCATTTCACTATTTTGGGGGTAAAATTTTTAGTTTGTACCTTCTTTATCGATTTTTGTATACATGTACTTATACATATCGATATTAAAATAACCCCCTGAAAATTTTTAAGTTTTTGCATACCATTACTGATCAACTTATATCGATATAATTTTATATAGCGTATAGCGTACTAGTAAATATTGGACATTGTATTTGTACCCCTAAAACAATTTATTCATGTGTGCTTGTGTTTTTTAACTCAAACACTGAGATACATTGTGTATCGATACTAAAGCTTAGAATTGATTTCTTAGGCCATGAAAATGGTTCCCAAAGTCTTAGAAATAATTGGTAGTAAAATTGAGCGTCAGTCCCCGTAATGGCGCCAAATCTAATGGAGGCTATAGAATCCTATTAATTCTAACTTTGTCAGATTGTAGTATTTAAGATATCGGTCCCACGAGGACTGAGTCAACCTCGCTATTTCTTATGAATGCACTAAGGAAACTAAAAACACAAGTAAATGAATTGGTTGAATTATGACTAAGATAATTATAAAAGCATAAAATTAAATAACGAAATAATAAGATAAAGGTGGGACTAGATTGAGTGCGTTGTAGAGGAAAATCCAGTTATGTTAAGTATCCACTTATTAATGCAATGGGTTGAATTGCCGCCTCGGCGGATCGCATAAAGGGTCGCCTCAGCTGCCTAGGCGGGGGTTTATGCCTTATCGACAATTCAATATTCCATAGTTCGACAAAGCATCCATGTATGTCTTCTTCCTTATCCCAATCAAAGAGAACTGTTGAAACCGACATCTTGATGATACCTCCCGGCGTAAATCAAAGGCGAACAATAACCAAACATATGCGTCTTGTTAGTCGCTAAAATCCTTGACGAATTAGTCAATGCCCTTGAGCAAAGATCGTATTCTCTCGTTTCGTGAACCTACATCTCCCGATACTAGGCAATGAGTTTTTTTCACATATTTATCTTTCGAGCTCATATGCAAGAAGAGTAACTACCAAGAGAGAATAAACTATGAAATAAGTTTTGCATTAATAAATATCAAACATAACATAACCTTCATCTTCGACTACTCCACAAACAATCTAAACCTTCGAAAGACTTAGAACATGATGGAGGCGGCGGCTAAAGGTATAATAATGTGAGAATCCGTCTTGACTCCCCACTAAACCTAAACCTAATAAGTTCCTTATATAGGCCAAGCCCTAAGTTGATCTTTCTATGCAAGTAAAGAGTTCTAAACGGAAAAAATCTAATTCCTAATTAAACTATATTAATTTAATCTTATTTCCTAAAATATCTCTTCTTTTTCCGCGGTTGGCTTTGACTTGGGCTTGACCTCCTAATTGAGTCTTCTTCTTTCTCTTGCTCTTTGTCTGTTGAGTTCGGTATCTTTTCCTCTTTCTGTTGAACACTAATTGTTATCTTTTACGCTGTTGCGACGGCCTTTAGAGTGTTACCGTAACGGGTGCTTCTTCTACAATTCAGCATCTATTTTCTTCTTTGACCCTTTCTCTGATCTAGTTTCCTGTCTAAGAAAGAAAACTATCAAACATATATGTTTTATGCCAAAAAGTAGATAATTTCGTATAGTTAGTGTTCTAATACTGAGATATGAAAAAATAACCAGAAATATCCTATTATCGCCTTTAATTCTGTCTTTATTGGCAATAAACGAGTGGAGAAATGATATGAAAAATGAGGGCTTTTGAGTGCTCATCACACCCCCAAACTCAAACTATTGTTTATCCTCAAGCAATGCAAAAGATAATTTTTAAGTCTAAAATTTTAAAGTAATATACCGTCCTACCTGCCGCGACAAAGTTCCTTTCTTGACTCTACCTCTTCTAGGTTCTAGGCGTTCCTCAGAATTGGACTATAAGTCTTAGTGTGTGTGTGCGTAGCTATGTCAAGGCTGATTTTCTAAGTTCTAATCCTTTTTCTAGCTCAAGACTTCTGACTAAGATTTTTCTTGATTCTTTTTCCTTCTTTCTCCCTAAAATTGATGTATAACTATATATTACTATATACTTATATTGCTTGAGCCAGTTTTCGGGCACCTCAAGTATTTAGCTTTTTCTTACTATAGCCAATTTCGGGCACCTCTAGTAAGTGGGAGAAAAACTAAGTCCCAGAGCCAGTCATGGGCACCTCTATGGACTAACTAGAGCTAGTGATATACACCTCTAATTTAAAATCTAAGCATAAGTCCTTATTGCTTTTCAAAGAAAAGAACTTTTAAAATCAACTAAGACTAGTAATGTTTATATGAATTTAGGCTCATAGTCTAATCCTAAGTACTAAGCCTAGTATACCTTTATGAATTCAAGTCTGGTGAATGGTGTGAACTACTGTGGCGGTTGGATAATATACTACTACCGAGGCAGTTTTAATAAAATTCAACAGTCTAAAATAAATTAAAAATTGCATTTGTATAAGGAAATAGCAAGATACTCTGATTACTTCCATATAATTGGTAGATAATTAAATGTTACAAAATTAGACAATTGCTCCCCCAGACTCAAGAGATGCATTATCCTCAATGCATGGTCAAGTAATAGAGAAAAAAGAAAAAATAACCAAAAAAGATAAAAGAAAAAGAAAGAAAAAGAAAAACTACCACCCTTAAAATTCTACGAACCCGAAAGAATCTTCAGAGTCACTGTCGATGAGTAATTTGCAGCTGGTTTTGGGTGATTGCTTGGCGGTTGGTTTCGGCGGGCTCACCATTTTCTTTTTGGCCGAGTATAGTGCTTGGACGCGAATGGGAGTGGGGTCTTGCTGTGATTTCTCTGTATCCAAATTGATTGAAGAGGTTGTTGCCTTTCTTTTCTACCCACCTTATGCTGCAGCAATAAATTCACTAGCAGCTCGGAGTTGGCTTGTCAAATCTTCTTCTGAGTCACTCTATGTGAATGTTGTTGACTGTTCTAAAGTAGCTCCTCTTTTAGTTGAGTCAATTTGGAGGAACTCAGCTACTGAGTTTGTTGAGAGTGGTTCGGTTGCGGCTATCGCGGTTGTGGCGGCGGGTGAAACTAGGATAGTAGCTGAAGTAGTGGGTGTAGCAAGGGGAGGTTGAAGTATAGAGAGTTCGACTGGAAAGTCAGGAAATGTAGTCGTGCATGAAGGGAGTTCTTCTTCAATGATGGTGATGATGGCGTTGTTGAACTCCTTAATATAGTTCATGAAGGCCAGTTGTCTTCTCTCCATCCTCTGCAGGATCTCCAAGAGTCCTGTTGTTAGTTGTTCCACTGGGTCTTCTTGTTTAAAGGCCTTGGCGGGTGCTTGTTCGGTGAGAGGAGGAATGAAGTCTTGTGGAACTACTTCTTCCACTTGTATCCTTCTCATGTAGCTCTCTCGTGTCTAGCCTACACGTTTCAGTGTGTAGGTGTCTAAGGGAATGGTCGGAACCCTTTCTAAATTCCCCAAAGTAGTAATTAGACAAGGGAAAATTAGGATACCTTTCTCCTTGGCGGCGTATTCGAATATTTGTTCGCTGATGATGCTACCAACGTCGATTCTCCAATTGTGGATGATGGAGTAGATAAGCATCAAGCGAGGTCTATCTATTGTTTGGTTATGAGAAGTTGGCAGTAGATTCTTTTTTATGAATATGTTCCAGATTTTTACCTCTGGTCGAAGGTCTCGGCGGCTAACGGATCTGCGGTACTTGCCCGTATTCTATTCTGCTTCTAGCAGCCATAATTCTGCCTTCATTTGCTCGTAATCTCCAGCCGTCAGGGCATCTACGAACTCTGTATGTTAATTGTTTTCAATGTGGAGGCTGAAGTAGGCATTGATGACAATGTCTACAATTGGGATTGCTCTTCCTCGGAGGTAGGGATATGGGTTTTTCGCTACTGACCTATGAGTATAGAATTTCCGTACCCATTCAATGTTCGTTGGATCTGGTTGCCTTGCAAATTGTTACCATTGCTAGAAAGTTATTTTCGCTAGTATGAATGCTTCCAGTCCCAGATCTTCCTCATCGGTGTACTAAAATCCTTGCTCTTCCCATGTCTACCGATTTTTGAAATTCCTTTCGTATTCATGTTCTACTGCTGCTGTAGAGAAGTGTCTAAACTTTGCCGCTCCGGCAGAGGTTTCTCTTATGGTTGCCATGCTTGTGAAACTTTTTTAGCAGAGTGACGGTAGTAGAAAAGAAGTATGGGGAAGATGAAGCCTTGCTTATCTATTTATAGGCGAAGGCGACCAACCATTGAAAGCGGTAGCAGTGTCATTATTATTCTTGACGTGCATGCTATGTAGATCCAGCTGGCCTGCACTAGCGGAAGATACGATGCGGCTTCGGCTTGGGCGGAAAGTTTTTTGCCGAGATATTTTTTCCTTGAGTTGGGCCGTGTTTTTGGGATTTCTCATCTGTTTATTTTATTTTCTTTATTGGGCCTAAAAGCTGAATTTAAATTTAAAGTTGTGAGAAAATTTAAAACTAAATTGTGAAAATTAAAATCTAAATCCTAAAATTAAAAATAATATTCTAATTCCTAAAACATAAAAATAAATTAGGGACTAAGAGATAAAAAATTTAGGTTACTGCAGAGGTGCAATAAATTGCATCTTCAGCAGCAACCATCTTCCCCTTTTTGGATGGAGGAGAAGCTGATGTCCCAGTTGTTGTCTCCTCATCAAGAGGTTTTTTTCGAATGTAATGTTATTCAAGGGGCGTGCTGTCTCGATAGAGGTTGCCTTGGCAGGTTTTATTCAGGCAATATGTTTCTAGATTGAAGTTAAATTCAGTTTTAGCTTCAATTCTTTGGTCTTCGTCTGGTTCGTCCTGATTCCTTAGAGTTTTAAGCACATTGATCTTTACTTATTAATCATTGACCCTTATGATTAATTCTCCTTTCTCGTAATTGATCAATGTTCTTTCCGTGGCTAGGAATGACCTTCCTAATATGATTGGTGCATGTCCATCTACTTCACAATCAAGAATTAAAAAGTCAATAGGAAAAATAAATTTATCCACTCTTATCAGAATATCTTCAATTTTTCCTTCTGGTTGCACGTAAGAGCGGTCTGCCAACTGAAACATTAATGTTTTTGGCTTTGCTTGCCCAATGCCTAGCTTCTAAAATACTGATTTAGGCATGAGATTTATGCTGGCGCCTAAGTCACATAGTGCCTTACCCACATATTGATCACCAATAGCGTATGGTATTGTGAAACTACCATGATCTTTTCTTTTAGTTGTGGCCTTATTGTGCAGCATTGTCGTATACCCTTCTGTCGCGGCAACTATTTCAAATTCCCCAATTTTTGTCCTTTTGGATATAATATCCTTAAAGAATTTGGCATAGTTGAGCATTTATTTTACTGCCTCCACAAAAGGTATGTTTATATGTACTTGTTTAAGTATGTCCAGGAATTTCTTAAATTGGTATTCCTGTTTTTGCTGTTTTAACCTTTGTGGAAAAGGTGGTGGTAAACGCAGATCTTTGATCTTTTTGTCGCACTGGAATTTTATCTACGGTGTGGCTATGGCATCATCTATTGTGGCAGTGTCTGTTGGTTCCTTTGCCTTAGATGTTTTATTAGTAGCTTCTTCAGGGGCTAGTATTTCAGGGGTCTTACATACTATTTGAGCAGATATTTCAGGGTCCTTCAGTTGTAATCTACTTCTGGTTGATATGGCTTTACATTTTCCATGAGGACCAATTCTAGCGACTTCAGTATCACTAGGGAGACCTCCCATGGGTCTGTTTTTCATCTGTTGTGCCATTTGTCCTACTGTGGTTTCCAGCGATTTGTGAGCAACTTCGTTATTCTGCATTCTCATTTCTGTTCTGTCCATGAAAGTGTCGGCCCTTTGAATGAACTTGTTGGTGTTTGTAATGTATGCACCAGTCTGAGCCATAAATGTTTGTAGTGTATTCTCCAGAGTCTGGTTGTCTGTTGTCTGTTATGGCGGCGGTGCCTGTTGCGGAATCTACTGCTGTGCAAATCTATTGTTTTGCTAGAATCTCGTAGATTGCACTAGTTGATGTTGCGTGTTAAGCTCATTATTGGGATTGTTCCATGAGAAATTGGGGTCCTTCCTCCATGATGGGTTATAATTGTTGGACATATTGTTTCTATTAAAGTTTCCAACATTGAAGGAAGATTCTGGATTGAGTGGGCATATTTTCGAGTCATGGTTGTCACCACATGTTTCACTAAGAACAGTGATTGCTTTTACTTCCAGAACGTGGCTTGGTTTATGTAGATCTTTGACCATGTTGGTTAAGGCTGATAGTTGTGCTAGGATAGAATCTGCAGAATCAGAAGTTGTCATAACTCGCTTATTTATGCCTTTTCAAGTGGTTGGGTGTTGATAGTCATTTTTTGCCAACCTATCCAAAATTTCTAAACTCTCATGGGTTGGGCAGTCTAAGAGGGTGCCATTGGCGGAAGCATCAAGCATCATCCTCGTAGGGGTGTTAACTGTATTGTAGAAGATGGATACTTGGGTCCACTCAGGCAGATCATGCATGAGGCATTTTCTGTATAGTTCTATGTATCCTTCCCAAGCCTTATACATTGATTCATTTTTGTCTTGCCTAAAGGATGTTATATCATTTCTGAGTTTATCAGTCATATTGGTGTAACTAAATTTGGCAAGAAAGCTTCGGCATAATTCTGTCCATGAGTTCAATGATCCCGGCTGGAGGTTGTTTAACCAAGATTTTGCCCTATCCCTTAGTGAATAGAGGAATAATTTTAGCTTAAGGATGTCGACTAAGACTCCCAGTAGTTTGAACGAGTTACAAATTTCAAGAAAGAATTTAAGATGCTACCGAGCATCTTCATTGACCAAAACCCCAAACTGGCCTAGGGTATTGATCATGTTGAACATGAACAGTTTTAGGTCGAAGTGTTCTGCCTCTATGTTAGGCATCACAACAACAGAAGTTAACCCATCTAAATCTTCCTCTAAATAATCTTGAACAGTTCGAGCGCGTTCCTGTCTTGGAATATTCACTGGATCAACAACTGCAAAAGCACTATGGTTGTCTAATGCGGCAGCATTCATACCTGCTTTGTTTTGTTGGCCAGGTTCTACGTTCATTCTTTGGCGTGCCCTATGTTTCAGATCTCGTGTAGTTTTTCGATTTCTGGATTGTAAGGGTATTGATCGATGGTCGAATTAGACCTGTTCATACATAAAACAACCCTCGGAAGTTAAACTAAAACTAAACTTAATAAAATAAACTAAAATAGTTAAAAAGATGTAGAAATAATTGGTAGTAAAATTGAGCGTCAGTCCCTAGCAACGACACCAAATCTGATGGAGGCTATGAAGTCCTATTAATTCCACCTTTGTTAGATTGTAGTATTTAAGATGTCGGTCCCACGAGGATTGAGTCAACCTCTCTACTTCTTATGTTTGCACTAAGGAAACTAAAAACACAAGTAAATAAATTGGTTGAATTATGACTAACTATAAAAGCATAAAATTAAATAACGAAATAATAAGATAAAGGCGAGACTAGATTGAGTGTTTTGTAGAGGAAAATCCAGTTATGTTAAGTATCCATTTATTAATGCAATGAGTTGAACTGCCGCCTTAGCGGATCGCACAAAGGGTCGTCGCAGCTGCCTAGGCGGGGTTATGCCTTATCGATAATTCAATATTCCATAGTTCGATAGAGCATCCATGTATGTTTTCTTCCTTATCCCTAAGCGAAGAGAACTATTGAAACCCACGTCTTGATGATACCTACCGGCGTGAATCAAGGGCGGACAACAACCAAACACATGCGTCTTGTTAGTCGCTGAAATCCTTGACGAATTATTCAATGCCCATGAGCAAAAACTGTATTCTTTAATTTTGTGAACCTACATCTCTCGATACTAGGCAAATAAGTTTTTCTCACATACTTATCTTTCGAGCTCATATGCATTAATAAATATCAAACATAACATAACCTTCATATCCAACTACTCCACAAACAATCTAAACCTCCGAAAGACTTAGAACATGATAGAGGCGACAACTAAAGGTATAATAATATTTGAATCCATCTCGACTCCCCACTAAATCTAAACCTAATAAATGCCTTATATAGGCCAAGCCCTAAGTTGATCTTTCCATGCAAGGAAAGAATTCTAAATGGAAAAAAAATCTAATTCCTAATTAAACTATATTAATTTAATCTTGTTTCCTAAAATATCTCTTCTTTTCCCGCGGTTAGCTTTGACTTAGTCTTGACCTCCTAACTGAGTCTTCTTCTTTCTCTTGCTCTTTGTCTGTTGAGTTCGGTATCTTTTTCTCTTTCTGTTGAGCACCAATTGTTATCTTTTACACTATTGTGGCGATCTTTAGAATGCTACCGTGGCGGGTGCTTATTCTGCAATTCAACATCTATTTTCTTCTTTGGCCCTTTTTGTGATCTAGTTTCCTGTTTAAGAAAGAAAACTATTAAACATATATGTTTTATGCCAGAAAGTAGATAATTTCGTATAGTTAGTGTTAGGATGCTGAGATATGGAAAATAACCAGAAATATCCTATTATCGTATTTAATTCTGTCTTTATTGGCAATAAACGAGTGGGGAAATGATATGAAAAATGAGGACTTTTGAGTGTTCATCATTAACTCTTGAGTTTTGGATGAGAGAAATAATTGATAAAATTTTGATCTTCAGAATTTAAAAAAAAGTTTGAGAAATAGAAAAAAATGAGAGTAAATAAGAAAAGAAAAAAAATGAATAATTTCATCTTGCCCTCTTTTATCACATGAGAAGCCAAAGAAATAAAGGATATTTGGCCATTCTTTCAAAAATGTGTCTAATTACAATATAAAACTTGTAATTTTTTTAAAAACGGTCACATTTTAAGCTTGCAAGATTCAATACTCATCCAACTAAACTCAAACATGACCCAATATGTCTAATTGCCTAATCTAAAATGAAGGTCCGTAACTCGGGTCAATATTCGTCCACTGACTCGAAAATTCAAGTTGTTGCACTATAAAAAACTTTTTATCAAAGAGGGGATTTAATTATACTTAACCATATATAAATCAATCAAAAAATAAATATTGTGAGGAGTCTATGTCATGATCTGAGTTTTAGGATTCGGAGTTAGGTTAACCCAAAGTTGTGGTCCTCATAGTTGTGGTTCTTGGACCTTGTCTGGCTTAAGATTTAGTTGGACTTTGGTTGGATTGAGTAGATGAGGTCTTGGGGGCATTTTGGTAAGTTGATAAATAGGAAAAAGGAGGAGATTGAGGGTTGTTTTCCTCAACCATTTTCCCTCAACCTTTTTTCTCAACCATTTTCTTTTTAATTTGCCATCACCAAAGGTTGAATCTTGAGGTTTGGGTTTGCTTATCTCGTTTTAAGGTAGAAGAAGCTTTTGTTCAGCTCTAGAAGATCTTTCTTTCAAGGTAAATTTGGTTTAAAGTGGTGAAAGTTGGGGTTTATGAGGGTTTTTATGGGTTGAACGAGATTGAGTTTTGGGAGAATTTTAGATGGGTATGAGCTTGTTTTTAGCTCTTTATAATCGTTTTAGATAGAATGGTAAATTGTGGGTAGCTTATCTTGTATTAAGGGAGCAAGGTGAGCCATCTTCAAGGAACTTGGGAAATGAGAAAGTCTAGGGCTTACTATGGAGTTTCTTTAACTCGTTTTGGAGGTTGGTACACTTCCAAATCCTTTACATTTTATGTGCATCATCCTTTTTAGCATGCTTGATTAGTTTGTGATGGTTTGGCTTAGGATAGAGCTTTTGTATGCTTTAATGATGACTTGAATTATAGTTGATGGTAATTGGTAAAATTGGTTAGAAACTCACTTAAACTACTTCAATAATGTGTAGGAACGTTTTGGGATCAATTGGTTAGATTTTAGTTAAGGTTCTTAAGATTTTTAAGTTGCAAACCTGCATTTTTATGCATGGGTATCGATACCTCTAAGTGGAAAAATAGGCTAATTAGGTAGGCATTTCAGAATTCCTTGACCATGTATCGAAACTAATTTCTACAGTAGTAATTTATTTTGATACCCCTGAGTGGGTGTTTCGATACCTAAAATTCTAGTGGAAAATCGTTTCAATACCTCCTTTGGGATGTATTGAAATAGGGGGTGGTATTGATACCCCACATAGGTGTATTGATACGAGTTAGTCTCCCTTGATCTTAAACCATCGCTATAGCATATCGAAATGTAGAGGAAGCGTTTCTATACTTAAGGCGTTTTGATACCCCTATGTAAGCGTATTGATACGCTTGCGCAATCTGCCAAAATTTTTATGGGTTGAGTTCGGGGGTCCTATAATTCATGATATGAATTCCTATGAGTTGTTTAAGGAATAAAATGATTAATAAAACTTGGAATTGATAATGTGGACTTTGATACTATGAAAATATACCTTACATGCTTGGTTCTTGGTTTGGTTGTGGTATTGGTTGATATGAGATCCTAAGTGGATCACCTTATTTGGTGTGATGCAGACACCCATTGAGTTTAAGTGTTGCAGCACAATTGAAGATCATATGATGTGAGATTCAGGATGATGTATCGAAGGTCATCCGATGTGAGATTCTGGATGATGACTTTACTCGATGTAAGATTTAGAGTCCCACTCGATGTGAGATTCTGAGCAGCCCGATGCGAGATTGTAGGCCGGATGAGTTCCCCAGTATCGGGTTGGTAGTGGGCCTCACTTCCAATTTGTTTATTTTATGCTTTTGTTGCATTGGCCACATCATATCATCATATTATCTCATATTGCATGTTAATAGTTATGATTCACTTGAAAGCACAATCGATAGGTTGTGTACCCACTAAGGTTTAGTAGCTCATCGTTTTGGAATTTGTTTTCATGCAACGCGGCGGAGCACCATCGTTGTGGACTTTAACATTGATCGGTTGGTAGATTAGTGTGCTAAGTATTAATAGGATCATTATTGTAATTATAACTCTATTTTATTTTAAATTGTCAAGGTCGAATGCTTTTATTAAATGTGTATTTTGGAGCTCCATTAACATTTTGGATTTATCAATCTTCATTTAATATTTAATTTTGTTTTAAATTTTATGTTGTATTTGATGGTACATTTAGATTTGATTTTGAAAATGTAAAAAAAATTACGGATACAGGTTGGGCTTGTTGCCCAAATGTGGCACCCGGGTTTGGGGTGTTACATTCTAGGGATGACAATATAATCCAAATCTAATCTAAATATGTTTCTATCCGAAGAAAAAATCGATCAAAATCCAATTAAAAAAAACATTAATCTAAATCCAAAAAAATGTTCGAGTCTTAAAAGAAGGAGGATTGGATATGGATATTTCCATGATCCGGTCCAAATTCAATCCGAATCCATATCCAATATGAATCTGGTCTATATATAAACTCGAATAAAAATATTTAAAATTTTTAGATTTAAAAAGTTTGAGTTATTACTTTAATTTGTTTTATATTGGATTGTAATATTTGTTGAGATTTGTTTGTGCTATAAATTTAAAAATAATTTTTAATAATTTTTTAACTCATAGAATTTGATTTAATAATATTTGGTTGTTGTTTTGTTGGGATTAAAACGTTCTTGTCTAAATGGGCTTGATAAAGAATTCGTTCGAATTACAACTGAGTAAAAAGCTTAAAATTTGAGATTAATCTGTATAATTTTGTTCAAAAGCCCAAAATTAATTTTATGCTCAGAAAATTTGATTTAATAACATTTGGTTACCGTTTTGTTGGGATTAAAAAGTGCATGTCTAAATGGGCTTTATAAAGAATCCGTTCGAATTTTATGCGAGTAAAAATCTGAAATTTTAGATTAATCCGTATAATTTTATTCAAAAGACCATAATTAACTATTTGAACACATAAAATTTGATTTAATAACATTTGGTTATCGTTTTGTTGCGATTAAAACGTGCATGTCTAAATATGCTTTATAGAGAATTCTTTCGAATTTTAACCGAGTAAAAAACTGAAAATTTTATATTAATCTATATATTTTTGTTCAAAAGCCCATAATTAACTATTTGAATTCATAAAATTTTATTTAATAACATTTGGTTATAGTTTTACTGGGATTAAAACGTTCTTGTCTAAATGGGCCTTATAAAGAGTCTGTTTGAATTTTAACCGAGTAAAAAGATGAAAATTTTAGATTAATCTGTATAATTTTGTTCAAAAGCCATAGTTAACTATTTGAACTCATAAAATTTGATTTAATTACATTTGGTTGTCGTTATGTTGGGATTAAAACGTGCTTGTCTAAATGGGTTTTATTGTGAATCCTTTCAAATTTAACCGAGTAAAAAACTAAAAATTTTAGATTAATCTGTATAATTTTGTTCAAAACCCCATAATTAACTATTTGAATTCATAAAATTTGAATTAATTACATTTGCTTATCCTTTTGATGAGATTAAAATGTGCGTATCCAAATGGGCTTTATAGAGAATCCATTCGAATTTTAACCGAGTAAAAAGCTGAAAATTTTATATTAATATGTATAATATTGTTCAAAAGACCATAATTAACTATTTGAACACATAAATATCATCGTTTTGTTGCAACTAAAATGTGCATGTCTAAATAGGCTTTATAGAGAATCCTTTCGAATTTTAACCGAGTAAAAAACTGAAAATTTTAGATTAATCTGTATAATTTTGATCAAAATCCTATAATTAACTATTTGAATTCATAAAATTTGATTTAATTACATTGGTTATCCTTTTGTTGAGATTAAAACGTGCATGTCTAAATAGGCTTTATAGAGAATCCGTTCGAATTTTAACAAAATAAAAAATTGAAATTTTTTTATTAATCTGTATAATATTGTTCAAAAGACCATAATTAAATATTTTAAATAATAAAATTTAATTTAATAATATTTAATTATGGTTTTGTTGTAATTAAAATGTGCATGTCTAAATGAGCTTTATAGAAAATCCGTTCGAATTTTAAACGAGTAAAAAGCTAAAAATTTGAGAATAAACTGTATAATTTTGTTCAAAAGTCCATAATTAAATATTTGAACTCATAAGATTTTATTTAATAACATTTGATTATAGATTTATTGGGATTAAAACGTGCTTGTCTAAATGGGCCTTATAGAGAATCAGTTTAAATTTTAACCGAGTAAAAATCTTAAAATTGATATTAATCTTTATAATATTGTTCAAAAGACTATAATGAACTATTTGAACACATAAAATTTGAATTAATAACATTTGATTATCATTTTGTTGCGATTAGAACGTGCATGTCTAAATAGGCTTTATAGAGAACCCTTTCGAATTTTAACCAAGTAAAAAATTGAAAATTTTAGATTAATCTGTATAATTTTGTTCAAAAGCCCATAATTAACTATTTGAATTCATAAAATTGATTTAATTATATTAGATTATCCTTTTGATGGGATTAAAACGTGTATGTCTAAATGAGCTTTATAGAGAATCCATTCGAATTTTAACCGAGTAAAAAGCTGAAAATTTATATTAATCTGTATAATATTGTTCAAAAGACCATAATTAACAATTTTTAATCAGAAAATTTAATTTAATAACAATTGATTATTGTTTTTTAATTAAAACGTGCATGTCTAAATGAAGTTTATAGAGAATCCGTTCTAATTTTAACAGAGTAAAAAGCTGAAAATTTGAGATTAATCTGTAAAATTTTGTTCAAAAGCCCATAATTAACTATTTGAACTTATAAGATTTTATTTAAAAACATTTGGTTATTGTTTTGTTGGGAATAAAACGTGCTTGCCTAAATGGGTTTATAGAGAATCCGTTCGAATTTTAACCGAGTAAAAAGCTGAAAAATTAATATTAATCTGTATAAAATTGTTCAAAAGCCCATAATCAACTATTTAAACACATAAAATTTGATTTAATAACATTTGGTTATCGTTTTGTTGCGATTAAAACGTGAATGTCTAAATAGGCTTTATAGAGAATCCTTTTGAATTTTAACGAGTAAAAAACTGAAAATTTTATATTAATCTGTATAATTTTGTTCAAAAGCCCATAATTAACTATTTGAATTAATAAAATTTTATTTAATTACATTTGGTTATCCTTTTGTTGAGATTAAAACGTGCACGTCTAAATGGGATTTTTAGAGAATCCGTTCGAATTTTAACCGAGTAAAAAGTTGAAAAATTTATATTAATCAGTATAATATTGTTCAAAAGACCATAATTAACTATTTGACATCATAAAATTTAATTTAATAACATTTGATTATTGTTTTGTTGCAATTAAAACGTGCATGTCTAAATGGGCTTTATAGAGAATTTGATTGAATTTTAACCGAGTAAAAAACTAAAAATTATAGATTAACCTATATAATTTTGTTCAAAAGTCCATAATTAACTATTTGAACTTAAATTTTTTAAATAATATTTGATTATATTTTTGTTGGGATTAAAACGTGCTTGTCTAAATAGATTTTGTAGAGAATCCGTTGGAATTTTAACCGAGTAAAAATATGAAAATTTTCGATTAATTTGAATAATTTTGTTAAAAAACCTACAGTTAACTATTTGAACTCATAAAATTTGATTTAATAATATTTGGTTGTCATTTTGATGAGATTAAAACGTGCTTGTCTAAATGAGTTTTATTTCAAATTTTAACCGAGTAAAAAGCTGAAAATTTTAGATTAATCTGTAAAATTTTGTTCAAAATCCCAAAATTAATTATTTGAACTCATAAAATTTGATTTAATAACAATTGGTTATCGTTTTCTTTGGATTAAAACGTTCTTGTCTAAATGGACCTTATAGAGAATTCGTTCGAATTTCAACCGAGTAAAAGATGAAAAATTTAGATTAATCTGTATAATTTTGTTCAAAATCCCATAGTTAACTATTTAAACTCATAAAATTTGATTTAATAACATTTGGTTGTCATTTTTTTATTAAAACGTGCTTGTCTAAATGGGCTTGATAAAGAATAAGTTTCAATTTTAACCGAGTAAAAAGCTTAAAATTTGAGATTAATCTCTATAATTTTGTTAAAAAATGCATAATTAATTTTGAGCACATAAAATTTGATTTAATAACATTTGGTTATTGTTTTGTTGGGATTAAAATGTGCATGTCTAAATGGTTTTTATAAAGAATCTGTTCGAATTTTAAGCGAGTAAAAAGCTGCAAATTTTAGATTAATCTGTAAAATTTTGTTCAAAAGCCCATAATTAACTATTTAAACACATAAAATTTGATTTAATAACATTTGATTATCGTTTTTTGCGAGTAAAATGTGCATGTCTAAATAGGCTTTATAGAGAATCCATTCGAATTTTAACAGAGTAAAAATTAAAAATTTTAGATTAATCTGTATAATTTTGTTAAAAAGCCCATAAATAACTATTTGAATTCATACAATTTGATTTAATTATATTTGGTAATCATTTTGTTGGGATTAAAACGTGCATGTCTAAATGGGCTTTATAGAGAATACGTTCAAATTTTAACTGAGTAAAAAGCTGAAAAAATTATATTAATTTGTATGATATTGTTCAAAATACTATAATTAACTATTTGAAATCATAAAATTTAATTCAATAACATTTGATTATTGTTTTATTGAAATTAAAACGTGCATTTCTAAAAAGGTTTTATAAAGAATCCATTATAATTTTAACCGAGTAAAAAGCTGAAAATTTAAGATTAATCTGTATAATTTTATTCAAAAGCCCTTAATTAACTATTTGAACTCATAAAATTTTATTTATAAACATTTGGTTATATTTTTGTTGGGATTAGAATGTGCTTGTCTAAATGGACCTTATAGAGAATCTGTTCGAATTTTAACCGAGTAAAAAGATAAAAAATTTAGATTAATCTATATAATTTTGTTCAAAAGTCCATAGTTAACTATTTGAACACATAAAATTTGATTTAATAACACTTTGTTGTCGTATTTTGTTGGGATTAAAACGTGCTTGTCTAAATGGGCTTTATTGAGAATCCATTCGAATTTAAACTGAGTAAAAAGCTTAAAATTTGAGATTAATCTGTATAATTTTTTTTAGAAACCCATAATTAACTATTTGAACTCATAAATTTTATTTAAGAACATTTGGTTATAGTTCTTTTGGGATTAAAATATTCTTGTCTAAATAGGCCTTATAGAGAATCTGTTCAATTTTTTTGACGGAAAAAAGGCCTCGTTAAAACCCAATAACACTTCTAACCCTAAAGGAGGGTTAGAAGCCCCTATGGGAAAAAGGGTACGCCTAGAATTTTATTGAAAATGAGAGTTAATTCTCTCAAAGTTTACAAAAGCCCTTATAAAATCGGGTATGTCTGAATCAAAGTGAAGAGTACATAGGGTGTGTATGGTGCTAGAAGCAAGAGTGTGGGCTACATTATTGGCCCCTCTTGGTACATAAGTGATCCGACAATTAAGTAAACTTCCCAAGGTTGTGCGAATCGTGGATACCAAAGGCTGTAGTGTTGAGAGATCTTGTCCACCCTAGTTGACTTTATTTGCAATAGAGGCTGAATTTGTCTCGAAGGTAATATTCGTCCAATCTTTCTAGGATGCAAGGTGAATTCCAGCTAGGATTGCTTATACTTCAGCCGAAGTAGCATCTGGACATCCTATAAGGGCAAGAGAAGTCCCTCCCAAAACAACATCATCCGAGTTACGTGCTACTACACCAATTGCAGCACTTCCCGAAATGGGATCAAAAGCCCCATCTGTATTTATTTTAATTGAACCAAGGTTTGTTTTTTGCCAAGTTTGGTTTTGAATAATGATATTTCGTGGATTGTTAGTGGTAGAGGTAAGATTTGTATTTTGATAGTCATTCAATAATAAATTTGTGTTTGCAAATGTTAATCATGGTGGCTGAAGATGACAATTGTGGATCCAATCATTTCTTCTATTCCAAATATTCCAGAGGATTATTAGAAAAAGAGTAAAGTTTTGTTTATTTAGTTTAGCCGTTGCGGTCTCCAGCCAATGGAGTGTCGATGTAAAATTACCTGATTGGATTAAAGCAAGAAAGCCTGCTAGTCGAATAGTTTCATGGGTACCAGGACAGTCACGCAAAGCGTGTGTCGGTGTTTCAATCGTAGCTACATAAATTGGGCATATACCATTACCTAGGTTAGAATTTAGTAATTTGGATCCCGTAGGAAGGGCGTCATGTCCTAGTCGCCATCCAAAGGTTCTGAGCTTTGGTAAGGCTGGTAGCTTAGAAATAGTTTTCCAAATACGTGTTGGTCTATTTATGGGGCCATATGGTTTTTGTAGGAATAAATAGCCTGATCTGACTGAATAAAGTCCACAATCGTTATGCATCCATATGGTCGTATCTCTATGGTCATTAATTATAGGGATGTTTAAAATAGCGTTGGCATCCTCTGTATCAAAAAAGGAACGTATTTTAGGCTCCTCCCACTGTGGTTGTCCTTGAATCATAAAATCCCGAGCTTGTTTGGGAAGTTCATTGAGAATTTCATATTCTCCAAAAAGTTGAATCGGAGAGGAACCTTCCCATAGATCATGGAAAATGTTAATGTTGCTATTGATTCCTGGCCTTGTAACAAAACAAGGAAGGAGTTTTTTTAGGGCCGTCCATAGACCTTTCCAAGCAAAAGAAGATTTTGTAGTGGAAGTTGCATCGAGGATGTTGCTAGATGGATAGTATTTAGCCTGATATACCTGACCAAGGAGGTTAGATGGTTTGCACAGTAGTTTCCAAATTTGTTTTCCTAATAGAGCAATATTAATGTGGTAGAGATCACGAAAATCCATGTCCCCTACTAATTTTGGTTGGCATAAAACTTCCCAAGGAAGCATGTGCCAGCCTTTTTTGTTATCTTTCTCAGACCACCAATATCGGGGAATAGATGTGGTCATATCATCGATAATGTTATGTGAAAGAAGATAGCAGTACATGACATATTGCGGAAGAGATTGAATAACGGATTTTATAAAAATTTCTCTACCACTAAAATATAATAGATGTTTATCCCATTTGGAGAGACTCGCGTTAACTTTGTCTCTAGTAAATCCTAACGAAGCTGTTTTGTTTTTTCCAATCAGGAGAGGGACACCTAGGTAAATCCCTGGGTCATGAACCTCTTGGACATGGAGAATATCGTTAACAACTAATCTCTAAGATAGAGGGTTTTTTGGTGAAAAGTAGATTGTCAATTTTTCAAAATTAATTACTTGACCTGAAGAGGTAGCATATTTTTCTAGAGCATTTTTGAGGTGATTAGATTCAGTGGTGTTGTTTTTTATGAAGACCAAACAATCGTCAACGAAGAGGAGGTGGTTTATTTTTGGGCCGTGCCGACTAGCACTAAGTCTTGGGAGGTTGCTGTTAGCATGCTCAACATTTAGTATAGCTGTTAAACCTTGTGTGCAAAAAAGGAAGAGAAATGGAGAAAGTGGATCTCCTTGTTGGAGGCCTCGTTGTGGTATAAAAGAATGAGATAAAGAGTCGTTTACATGGACTTGGTATGAAACGGTAGTGACGCATGTCATAATAGTAGAAATCTATGTGTCATTGAAACTCATACGTTGCATAATTTGATGTAAGAATATCCATTCAACTTGATCAAAGGCTTTTTTCCATATCTAGTTTCAAAATTGCATCTTTAGGTAGATGAGAGTCTCCCGTATTAAGAGTATGCAGTAGTTCATGCGCAATTAGTATATTGTAACATCCCGATTTTGGGGCTATTAGTTAGGCCTTAGTTAGGAGAATTCAATTCGGGTCAAATCGGGTTCTCCTGTTCATTATTCCGGGGAAAAATAAATAAGAATATTTTAATTAGGGAAAATAATAATTTTAGAATATGGTTTAAAATATTGAAAATATGTTGCAAGATTAAAAGAAAATAATTTGGACTTTATATTGATTTTTAATTATGCTTAATTATGCATAAATGATCAATTTGTAATTTTTTGAAAAAATTGGAGGACTTATTTTGTAATTTTCGAAAAATTACATGTTTTAGTGACTAAATTGAAAAGCAAGCTAAACCTAGAATCCTTAGAGGGCCATAAACCCATTTCTAATTTTTAATAATGATTTATTCACCAAAAGTATTTTAATTATTTTAATTAGAGATTTTTAATCATTTTCTTTGAAAACTTCTTTTTCCTCATTTTCTCTCATCTTTTTCTCTCATTTTCTCTCCACTTTCTCTCATCTTTTCTCTTCAATTCCTTGCTGATTTTTGCATCTTTTTCCATAAAGATTACATCATTTTTTATCATCTTTCCATTATTTACAAAACCTAAACATCAATTTTATCAAATCAACATCAAATTGCAAGGAATCAAGAAGAGGAAATTACATCTTTTTGGTGAATAGATCTTGAAGATAATTTTCTGTATTTTTATTCTTTTCTAAGGTTCTTTATTGAAATTCCCAAGTATTAGCTTGCTAATCTTTTAATAAAAACTTGATTCTATGTTTTTAATGTTAGATCTAGTGATTTTGTGAATGTTGTTGTGAAATCTTTTTGGATCTTATTCAATGCTGGAATTAGATGAATTCAATTATGTTTTTATGTTAATTAAAAGATTAATTGAGTCTTGATTTGATAGCACATTAATTTAATCCCGGAATAATGCAATTGGTGTGGTTTTAAGGTGCTTTTCAGTTGGTTTATGGGCTGTTTTAGATGCTTTAATGTTGCTGGAGATATAAGGATGTTTTGGATGTGTTTTTAGATCATAATTGAAGTGGATTAGATGTTAGATTCGTTAGGTTTTGGGGTGATGTTGTTCGAATGCGTTTTGGCTTAGTTTACGGTCTTTTCGGCTAAGTTTTCGGTAGTTTAACGGTGTACCCCCCTTAGCCCAGCCTAGACGGAACCGACACTAACGGATTACACGGGGAATATCAAACCAAACCCGCGAAGGTTCGATTCGATAAACAACCCTAAAACCGCTATATTATTTTTTATTTTATCTTACCTAGATGCGCAATCTTTTTCCTACGTGACAAGGTCTCATACAAAGCATTATCGGTAACACATTAACTAAAAACAAACATCCGATTAAACACTTGAGTAGATTAAGGACTAAAATTTTAAATTCAATTAGTAAAGTAGAAATTCTTTTCATCAATGTTCAATTAAACATATAAGAGTTCCTCAAAGCAAATTTCAACTTAAACGGATCATTCTATCATCATCAATTGCATGTTCTTCTAATTTAGGGACCAAAATGTAAATCTTCCAAAATACTAGGACTTCATCCAAATTAGGATTACCATCTTGAAATTAAATCAACTTTATTATTGCATACAAAATTTCAGCTCAAAATAACATCGGTAAGCACCTTAATCGAACAAAGAAAGATATCTGGGACTAAAGTATAATTTCTAGCAACTTTCAATTCTTGGTGATCAAAGGTTTCAAAACATTTTGTAAAAGGTTTCGAAACTTTCCTGGAAAGTTTCGAAACTTTTTGCGTTCAGTAGCTATCCAGAATTGAAACTGCTCGCAAGGTTTCGAAACCTTGTGAAGGTTTCGAAACTATTTGACAAAGGTTTCGGAACCTTCACCCAAAGGTTTCGAAACTTTGGGTCTGAAACTAAAAGTTTCGTTACACTAAGTGCATACCAATTACTCAATACTCAACCATTAATTAGATCCACTAAATGCATCAATCCTAGGCATATTTAGTAACATATGGCACATAATCAACAACGACACGGACATCAATCAAGCTATAGGCATGCTCCCTAGGAAATGATTAACAACATATCAATCATGCTAGTACATGCTTCAACAATCCAAACAATTCCAAAGTTCAACAATTAACAATCAAACAATAATGGTCTTATTACAACATAAACCAAAGTCTAAGTATACACTCCTCACTTTGGTTGGGTTACACATTGCCTTGCCCAAATTTATTTGCCAAAACATACCAAATTCAAAATGATTCTTCCCCTTGGTTTCCTTGCCTCGAACGAAACTCCAAGTGCCTTTATTTCTCTGCATGGATGAAAAAAGAGCTTAAGCAAATATGCTTAGTGAGGAAGCTCTACACAAATCATCAATGCATCTATTTAAAACCATGATGAAAACATAATTTGCAATACTTTATTAAATCATGCATGCTAATATCTCATTCTCATGTTCTTTAAACCAAATGCAACCTTGAGTTCACATAACCTTATCAAAACAATTTATAAATGATGTACAATCTTCTTCTCAAATTCATATATGTATATTGGCTTTCTAGTGACCACTTTAATGTGAACCTTGAGCTCACTGAATACACGGATCCATGAGACCATTGTCTCGTCATGACACGAAGTCACCATTGACATGACACGAAGTCACCATTAGCACTACCAGGCACGATCGGACACATAGTCACCCTTGTTACGTGTAGGCGGCTCTACCATGCACGGTTGGACACAAAGTCACCCTTGTTACGTGTAGGCAATATTTTGTATTCTCAGTTTTGATTATAGTGCACTTAAGACAATCCTAATGACATGTCATTCGTATTCTAATCTAAAGTTAGTGTCACTAAGCCAATATCATAATCAAATGTGCATGATAACTTGCTGCTCATAATGCATGCATAATATGTTCAACAAATGAACCAAAAGCCATGCCCAAAAGCACCATCATATATAAGGCAATTAACCATATTGTATTCTAAATCATATAACTTGCTGCTCATAATGCATGCATAATATGTTCAACAAATGAACCAAAAGCCATGCCCAAAGGCACCATCATATATAAGGTAAATAACCATATTGTATCCCAAATCATTTCTCATAATTTTTCATAATCATGGATGCTAAATAAGCTATGCATTTCCGCAAGTAATTCTCATGTATGCACCATTTCAAAACATGCTCATGCATTTCCATAAATCTCATTGCATTACCAACATAATGCCTTTATCAAATGTAGCTGAAACTCATATCGGTTTATCAAAAACATTTACTTTACTTACTCTTGAACTATGGAAGGTTTTCACACTCTTCCATAGTCCCCAAAAATAGAACCGTACCAAACGCGATTCGCTTTAAGTCCGAAAACACTCACCAACAAGCGAAACGAGCTTTCGCCGCTATCCGATGATCGCACCAACGCACCAGCAACCAAGAACCTTCTTGTACCTCTTCTACAAAATTAAAAAACAGAGCATTCTCACATCATAACACGCTCAAACCAACAACCATATCCGATCACCATTAAACTACCGAAAACTTAGCCGAAAAGACCATAAACTAAGCCGAAATGCATCCGAACAACATCAGCTCAAAACCTAATGAATCTAACATCTAATCCACTTCAATTATGATCCAAAAACACATCTAAATCATCCTTATATCTCCAGCAACATTAAAGCATCTAAAACAGCCCATAAAACAACCGAAAGCACCTTAAAACTACACCGATTGCATTATTCCGGGATTAAATTAATGTGCTATCAAATCAAGACTCAATTAATCATTTAATTAACATAAAAACACAATTGAATCCATCTAATTCAAGCATTGAATGAGATCCAAATAGATTTCACAAAAACATTCACAAAATCACTAGATCTAACATTAAAAATATAGAATGAAGTTTTTATTAAAAGATTAGCAAGCTAATACTTGGGAATTTCAATAAAGAACCTTAGAAAAGAATAAAAATCCAGAAAATTACCTTCAAGATCTATTCACCAAAAAGATATAATTTCCTCTTCTTGATTCCTTGCAATTTGATGTTGATTTGATGAAATTGATGCTTAGGTTTTGTAAAGGATAGAAAGATGATGTAAATGATGTAATCTTTGTTGAAAAAGATGCAAAATCAGCAAGGAATTGAAGAGAAAAGATGAAGAGAAAGTGGAGAGAAAATGAGAGAAAAAAATGAGAGAAAATGAGAGAAAAGTGGTTTTGAGAGAAAATGATTAAAAATCTCTAATTAAAATAATTAAAATACATTTTGGTGAATAAATCATTCTTAAAAATTAGAAATGGGTTTATGGCCCTCTAAGGATTCTAAGTTTAGCTTGCTTTTCAATTTAGTCACTAAAACATCATATTTTCCGAAAATTACTAAATAAGTCCTCTAATTTTTCCAAAATTAGAAATTGGTCACTTATACATAATTAAGCATAATTAAAAATTAATATAAAATCCAAATTATTTTCTTTTAATCTTGAAACACATTTTAATATTTTAAACCATATTCCAAAATTATTATTTTCCTTAATTAAAATATTCTTATTCATTTTTCCCCGGAATAATGAACCGGAGAACCCGATTCGACCCGAACCGAATCCTCCTAACTAAGCCTAAACTAATAACCCCCAAAACGGGATGTTACAAACGGTGATCGGTTATGGCTGTTGGTTTGAGCATGTTATGATGTGAGAATGCTCTGTTTTTAATATTGTAGAAGAGGTACAAGAAGAAGCTTGAGTGCTGGTGCGTTGGTGCGATCATCGGATAGCGACAAAAGCTCGTTTCGCTTGTTGGTGAGTGATTACGGATTTAAAGCGAATCACGTTTGGTACAGTTCTGTTTTTGGGGACTATGGAAGAGTGTGAAAACCTTCCATAGTTCAAGAGTAAGTAAAGTAAATGTTTTTGATAAACCGATATGAGTTTCAGCTACTTTTGATAAATGCATTATGTTAGTAATGCAATGAGATTTATGGAAATACATGAGCATGTTTTGAAATGGTGCATACATGAGAATTACTTGCTGAAATACATAGCTTATTTAGCATCCATGATTGTGAAAAATTATGAGAAATGATTTAGGATACAATATGGTTATTTGCCTTATACATGATGGTGCCTTTGGGCATGAATTTGGTTCATTTGTTGAACATATTATGCATGCATTATGAGCAGCAAGTTATATGATTTGAAATACAATATGGTTAATTGTCTTATACATGATGGTACCTTTGGGCATGGCTTTGGTTCATTTGTTGAACATATTATGCATGCATTATGAGCAGTAAGTTATCATGCATATTTAATTATGATATTGGCATAGTGACACTAACTTTAGATTCGAATACGAATGACATGTCATTAGGATTGTCTTAAGTGCACTATAAACAAAATTGAGAATACAGAATATTGCCGTTCGCCAGCGACGGCCTCCGCCGCTCACAATGGCCGGGAAGATCAAAGCTCGCACCTTTCCAGAAACTTTTAAAGTCAAGAGCACGAATCTTATTTTTATTCAGTTTTGCTCTCCGATCTCTTTCTCTTCTTTTCCTTTTTTCATTTCGAATATGGATAATATTTGTTGCTTTTGGATCTGGATTGTTTTTGTTTCGAATCTCAAGCCTTTTTCGATTGATTTTGTAACCAATTACAATGCTTTTCTTCGGGAACTTATACCCAAATTTTACATATAAAAAAAATAAAAGATCTCTCTGCTTTAATTTCCTTTTCAAACCTGAAATTTCAGATCTAATCTCTTGTTTTAATATTTTACAGGTCGATGGGCGGTGGAAACGTGACTTGGGCGGTGGTCGGCCGTGAGAGTGAATAGGAGAGCGAGTGACCACCACGCGCGATTTGAAGCATCGCACGTGGTCTTCACGCGCCGGTGATTGGAAAAGGAAGAGACTGTGGCGGCGACAACATTATCTTAGGAGGCTATGGTTTGGTTAAGGTTATCATAACTGATTATGGTTTATTATTTGGGTTGGGTTTGGTGTAATGGGCTGCTAGGCTTTGTGGGTTAAGTTTTATAATATTGGGTTATTATTTTAATAGGTTTTATAATCCAATGAGATGGGTTAATACAAGAAGAAACTTTTACCTTCGGTAGTGGAGGTCGCCGGTGAACGGAGACTCTAAAGACGAATCCCAACGGTCGAGGACGAGCTCACTGTGCGGCGAACCACATACCTCAAAACCGTGATGATCTAACGACTAATTTCTCAGATCGGCGACATGGAAGCTTGACGGGTTCTTGAATTTTAGCGATGTTTCAAAGTCTCCCCAACGAAACTAGTGTCGTAGAAAGAAGGAGGAAAGCAAGGGCTCTCGATTGACGGTCTTAACTCGCCTGAAATAGACCGTGAACGGTGTCGATAGTGAAGTTCAAAGAGCATGGTGGCTAAGGTTTTGTTTGAATCCCTTTCTTTCGTTCACT
Source organism: Abelmoschus esculentus (assembly GCA_035048815.1). Lineage (NCBI taxonomy): Eukaryota > Viridiplantae > Streptophyta > Magnoliopsida > Malvales > Malvaceae > Abelmoschus > Abelmoschus esculentus. The sequence goes on along the minus strand of JAUCBN010000013.1, from coordinate 8,135,851 downwards.
AATGCAAGGAAGTAAAGAGGGAATTAATCCCTAAATTGCTTCCCCGTGATCCGAAATTTTAGCCCCCATATCCATATTGGTTTCTCGGTTCCATATTGATGTTGGGCCAAGTTCTAGATTAGCCTCACGAACCCATTTGGTTTGGGTTTGAGTTTTCAGGCCATGTTTCTCCATATCCTTTTTAATCTTAATATCAACCTAGTTATTTGTTTTTTTAAATAGTTTTATTCGTTATATTTTATTTATTTCTTTATGTTATATTGTATTTATTTCGAGTTTCCTTTGCCATTTTTTTATTATCATTGTGTATACTATTCTATTCTATTCTATTCTATTTGTTTATTTATTTATTTTCATTTTAAAGGAATTAATATTTCTTTATCTATGCTTTCATCGTATATGCCTTAGCTTTTAGTTCATAATGTATATGTATATATTTTTATTTATATTACTTTTTTTACCATCGTTTTTTATATATTGTATATATCTTATTTATTTATTATGTACTTTATTTTTCATACATCATATTTTAAATAAAATATTCATTTTGTTGAATTCATGTTATGTCCATGATATGTTGTCTTGTTGCTTTATTCATGTTTCTTTTATATCATAGCTTTCGTAGTATAAAATTCGTGTTTGTTTTTTAGTTTATGTCATTTTACATGGTTTATGTGCGCATCATTTTTTTTTATGTATATATTTGAGATCACATGTTTCTTTTGTTCGACTATTTGGTCTTTTTTATCTTATTTGTTTGAATAATGAACATTAATGTTTTGATTGCTTATTTTGTTATTAGGAGTGAATTTGACTAGTACCAATCGCGGTGATGGTGATTATTCGTTTCCTTTCGAATATTGGTTTTGTGGTTCATTTCCATGTTTTTATATATACTTGCTTGTTGCTTATTATCTTTCATGTACATATTTTTGTCTCTATTATGTTTTGTTTTTATTTATGCTTTTTCTTTATGCATATACTTTGTATACGCTGTTTATTTTTTGTTCAGCATCCACACCTTGCTAATTAATGAATTTAATTAATTACGTCTTTATTCGGTCGTAACGGGCCCGTATTCCGACGTATTGATCGCGGTGTATGCGTTGCCTTCGAATAAAGATATGGTAAAAATAAAATTGAATTCAAATATTTAAACAAACATTAATTTAAATGTCAATTTAAAACAGAAAATCCAAAATTAATTAAGCGGTTATTTTGATAGAGGTACCAATTTTGGGCGGTTTTTTAATGCTAATACCGTTTTAAAATTGTAACCGACTTCGAACCCCAAACAATTTTGAATCTCTAGTTTTCCGGTGTCCGGTCTACCAAATGTGAACGGTGGCGACTCTAACCCATTTTAAAATCTTTTTCAAATATTTTCCACCAAATTTTAAATCCTTTTAGGTGTTTTCAAACCCTAATTTTAATCCCTAAATTTAACATTTCAAACCCTCCAATTTTAGGTCTAATTTCTCAATTCCAACTTTCAAGACCTAACCCCTAATTTTCACTTCTTCACTAGTGACCTTTTTTCCTTTTTACTACACCTATTATTTTTAAGAAATTTAGGATCGCTATAGTTGGCGACTCCGTTAGGGACAAATTTTTCAAACGAGTCAAGCCTTGTTTTTAAATGCCGCTTAGTTAATTTTGGAAGTTGTGGAATGAAGTGACAATTAAATTATTATTTGTTTATTAATTCGAGCTTTCAACACATTCCAACCCATCTCTAAGTGGGGGGAAAACGCTAGTGCTTTCATGAGGATATTGTTCCTTCGTATGGGCCTAGCAAACTATCTTCGGGACTCGACTACCCTATGCTTTCGTGGGGATATTGTTCCTCCGTATAGGCATAGCGAAAGGGTCCCCCTAAATTGAACTCGATCAAGATGAGCCTATAATGGGTGATGGTCGAGGGCCTTGCTACTCTTAGAAGAGGACAACGAGGACAATTTGGGTATTTTATAGAATCAAAACTGCATTTAGAGAATTTAGTCAACCTACCCGATTAGAGCCATGCGGTTAATCTAGGTTCTTTTAGAAGGAATAAATAGGGTTGTTTTGTCTCTTGTTTGTGTGCTCTTTTATTTGTATAAACACATCATATTTAAAGGTGTTGATCTAAATGGTTTATCCAATTAGAGGCTTTCATTATAGTTAGAGGATTAAAAACAAAAAATAGAAAGATATATAATAAAAATAGATAAAAAAGAGGAGGAAAAATAAGAGAAATAAAGAAAAAAACACTTGAGAGAAAAAGGAAATGGAGGAAAGAAAAAGAAAACAAGGAAATAAGAAAAAGAAAAACAATGAAAATAGAAAAAAAAAGAAAATATAGAGTTGGGAGAAAAAAGAAAGAAAATAGAGAGGGAAAAAAAGAGAGATGAAAAAGAAAAAGGAATAAAAGAAGAGAAAAAAATAGAAAGAAATAATAAAGGGACATTATGATCCGTTAATCGGTGAAAGTTGCTCAAAGGGCGATCACTAGCGAGATCAATACCTTTACTTGCATTCATGCATACATCTCATAGCATACATCATGTTAATTGTTGCATCAACATTACATAACATAAAGGTGTCAATTCAGGTGGTTTGTTCAAATTAGAGGCTTCCAATATAGAAGTTTTCCCAAAGAGAATGAGATTATCTCAAGAGTTCAACATTGCTTTAAAGTCAATCGAAGAGCAAGTGAAACCATGCGACCTTAGTCTAGTCTACAATGATGATGACTTTTCAAGTTTTAGAAGAGTAAAAAAGAGTTGTAGTTTTCCGTCCAAGGATTACAGTCAACATTGATAGGCGTGGTATAAGCGCTATTTGAGTGCAAGTGTATACGTCGTCAAGTAATAAAATGATAAGTATATCATATACCGTCTCTACAGGGATTGGTATACTAAATATGTCTTCCTTCGTTCCTTGCTCCTGAAAATAAAGACACAAATAAGATGATTTGTTTTATCTAACTAACTAAGTAAATAACAAAACATAAAATAAAGAGTTGAGAACGATTATAGAGAAAGTGGGTAGGATCCAGTTGCGTCAATTAGTGGATTCAATTGATCTTCTTCTTGTCCAATGCAATCGCACAACACTATTTCGATAGTACTGCAGATACTGCCTCGGCAACGCCGGTGCTCTTCTACCGCGGCAATCTCTTGCTCATGGGCAGAAGTATCAAAGTTCAGCAAAGTGTCCGTAGGTGACTCCGCTCATCTCTGAGTCAAAGTGCTGTTGATGCTCGGTCCTTGACGATACCTCTCAGCGTAAATCAAAGATAACCACCAACCAATCCAACACTCTTTTAGCTGCTGAAACTCTTAACCTACCCCTTAGTGCCTCCACAAGGGCGTAGGCCGAGTTAGTGTCTACGACACCGTACTTATCTCTTTCGTAAATCTACACCTCTCGATGCTAGATAAATAGATCACTTGCAAACTTCCCTCTCGAGCTTGGATACAAGAACAAAGAATGACGATAGGATAAGCAAACTTTGATTTTATTGCATAAGAACAAAGATACAAGAATCAATCTCCTCTCACTAATATCGACAACCTTCACCTATCCCTAAGAAGTTTATAACATATTATCGTGTAAGTACAATTCTTAGGGAGGAAGGGTTTTCTCTACAAATCGGCTCTCTAGACAATGTGGCTGGCTAGGGTATTTATAGTCTTAACCTAGGGCAAACCTTTCCTAAATAGACTTCAACTTGGAGTAGAGAACAAGTCTTCTTCAAGGAATCTGATATTTCCAAGTTTGTCGCCTTCTAGAAGGGTTTTCCCGCTTGGTTTTTGAATTGGGCTTTTAGCACGCTAGCCTGGTCTAATTGATGCGCTGTATCTTCCAGAATATTCTCTATATTTTTATCTTTCTTTGCGCCTCCATTATTGGTGCTGCCACACTGGATTCTGCCTCGGCCATGCTTCTGCCTCGGCCGCTACACTGCTTTACTACCGCTTCAGCTCTGGATATTCCTACATGTACAAAAATTATTAATATCTTCATTCTCTATAAATATTAACTTTGTAAGTGATGATAACAAAATATCCAATATTAGAGCAAAGAGTCTATATTTCGGTTCAAGTTGGTGTAGAATGGATGCTTAAAGTACCATAAGAAGGGTAATAAATAACTGCCTTTGAGGTACTCATTAAATACCCCCAAACTCGAACTATTGCTTGTCCTCAAGCAATGACAAACATCAAATTGCTAAACCTTAATCCCCTTTGGTCTTACTCTTCCATCTATTCTCCCCACCATGGTCATGTCTATCCCTCCGTTTTAGCCACTAGTTTACCCAAGGACTTCTACTAAGAAACAAACTATAGGGCTAGGTGAGTGTGTGCGTTTAATGGACAAGTCTGATTCAAGGCTTTCTTAGATAAACTTTAAGTTCAAGACAAGTAGAATCTTGGATTAGCTATCTCCTTAAAACAATAAGTCTTGAGCCAATTTTGGGCACCTCAAGATATGTGTTTTCTATTTCCTTTTTTTCTTATTTATTATTTTTCTTATTAACCACCTATTTAGCATACTAGAGCCAATTTCGGGCACCTCTAGCATGAAGGAGAGCAAAACTAGAGCCGGTGATAGGCACCTCTAGTTATTTTTCCAACAAGTTCTAAGTCTTTATCACCTAAGTTTATTAAAAGAACTCCTAAATCAAACAAGTCCAAAAAGTGTTTATTTTCTTTCTAACCCTAAAGCAAGCTTCTAAGTTTTATTCCATGAGTATCCTATGGTTATCCCTTCAAAACAGTACTTGGCCAGGGTAAGGAGAAAGATTTTTATAACCTTAAAGGAGTAAGCTAAAGCAAAGCTGACGTGAGGCAATGCAAGATTACAAACATAAATTCAAGAAAAGAGAATATAAAAAAAATTATCAAAACTTTTCTCCCTTTTATGGTAATGTCGCGACATTGGATAGCCCCGGCAGTGCTTCTGCACCTTCAATCTCCCCAAACTCAAACCGAGCGTTGTCCTCAATGCTCAAAAAATAAAGCAAACATCAATTAAAATATTGAAAAAGATGAGAGTAGTAAGGCATTATTTATAATGACTCCGAGGAGCTGCTTGTAGGGAGCATTCTCTTAGGCCTTGCTGTTGGTGCATTTTCCCTGGATCCTTGTCCTGGTGATTGTTGTTGTTTGGGCTGCCAATACGGCTGAACTCTGCTGGGCGGTGTGCGGTAAGTCGATGCTGTAACCTCATCCCCTTCTTCGTTCATATTGTCTGTGTCCATGATTTTTGTTCCTTCTCCTACCGTGGCAGTGGGTATTGTTGATTCATGGGATGAACTGTGGTATTCATCAATCTCGCGAGACAGCGTATCCCTGCTGAGACTGGGCATAGGAAGCGGTTCTCTTTGGGGAGAGTTAAAGACAACTCGCCTCTTGGATGGCCTTTGGCTGGTAGATGATATTATAGCAGACCTTCTTACCGCATTCATGGATTTCGTGAAGGATGATCTCTCCAACGTTGATTCTTCTCTTTTTGATGATGGACTGGATAAGCGTCAGTCTTTTGCGATCCACTGTGTTGTTGTGGGAAGTTGGGCTAAGTCGTCTTTTAACAAACGTACACCAAATCTTGGCCTCGGGAATTAGACTCAACCGTGTTATTGAACCCTTATGGGCACCGATTTCCCATGAAGTGTTGTTGTAACAAAGCTCATCCTTAATCTCCTCATAGTCTTGAGTGGTGATATTGTTTATGTAGTCGACGTGATCATCCCATGTGGGTGTGAGACCATAAAAGTCATTGATGACTTTGGCATCAAGTTGTACAGGCTTGCCTCGGTAGTGGACAAAGAGAGTGTCCTTGTTCGACCCATGTGCGTAGAATTCCCGTACAATTGTAGCATTCGTCGGTGAAGGTTGTAGGTAGAAAGCCTCCCAATCCTGATGCTGAATTTTGTCGAATAAGTATGGTTCAATGCCGAAGTACATTTCATTGTTCTTTGGAAATCCCTGCTCTTCCCATAATTGCCGAGCAACGAATGATCTGTTGAATCTTTCAACAATAGTGGCTAGGGCGAATCGTGTGTAAGAAGTCATTGAATTGTTCGTGGAGGGTTGTTTGAGAATTTCCAGAGTGAATAGAGATCGTTCTGAAAATTGCAAGACGTAGTGAGAGCAAGATTGTGAAAGCAAGTAAAATAGCAATAATGCAAAGTAAATAATGCATAGCACTAAGTCTGCTTATATATGTTGTAAAAATATAACTGTTAAAAATACTAGCCGTTAGGCATTTAATGCCTTGATGCACAATTACTGCCGTTGGCGGATTTCTCGGTAGAGAGCCGATACACTGTTTCTTCCCGTTAAGAATTCTGCGGTTCTGACACAGTGCTGCTGCGGCAGCAGACTTCCTACTGTGGCAAATTTTTCCTACATTCATAACTTTATTAAAAACTAAAAACACTAAATATAAAGTACTAAAAATAAAGAATGCTGAACATAAAACAAAATACTGAAAATAATTAAAACTAGTCCTAATATAATAATTATAATTTGAAGGGAAGATATTAGGTTACTTGAGGAGTGTATATGAATGCATCTCCCACTTTCGTTATCTTTTTCTGGCTCGTGTTTGTCTTCATGAGTTGGCCAGTCCCTTCGATGCATTCGGCTTCTCCTTTGGGTTTTATTCTTTTACCGAATAGTCTGCCGAGCGTGTTGCCCAGGCAAGATGTTTTAGTACCCTTATTCGGTGTATGGAGAGCCTTACATTCTGCTGGAGCATCTGAATTTGGAAGATTATGGAAGGCGTTCAACTTGATTTGTTGATCATTTATTCGCATTGTGAGCTCGCCATTTTCCATATCAATGATGGTGCGTCCAGTAGCAAGGAAAGGTCGACCTAATATGATCGGTACATTGTCGTCGGCTTCACAGTCAAGGACAAGAAAGTCGGCAGGAAATATGAACTTGTCAACTTTCACCAGAATGTTCTCAATTTTGCCTTCAGGATGCACGTAAGACCGATCCGCAAGTTGGAGTAGTACTGTTGTTGGTTTTGCCCGTCCTATTCCAAGCTTCTGAAAAACTGATTTGGGCATTAAGTTGATGCTTGCTCGTAATTCGCATAGGGCCTTTCCTTTATAACCATCTCCAATTGCACAAGGAATTATGAAGCATCCAGGATCTTTTAGTTTGAGTGACATGCGATTATGCAGCATGGTCATGCAACCTTTAGTGGCTGCCACCGTTTCAAATTCTCATAGCCTTCGTTGTTTGGATACTATGTCCTTTAAAAACGTGGCATAGTTGGGCATTTGTTCAATAGCCTCAACTAGTGGCAAGTTAATATGGACCTGTTTCAGGATGTCTAGGAACTTCTGAAATTGGTGGTCCTGTTTTTGCTTCTTCAGCCTCTGTGGAAAAGGAGGTGGTGGTCTGATATCCTCCAGGTTTCCTTGGATATTGAGTTTTATACCTGGGGTGAATTTTTCTGCAACTACCTCCGTAGAAGTTTTGATACTACTGGTTCTGTTTCCGTGGTAGAGCTGCTGGCAGGGTCCTGCTCAGCCTCTGAGTCCTCATGTAGTTGCTTTTCTGGTTGGACTCTTTCGGTTGAGGTCCCTTCTTTATTTTTCAATTGTAGACTGCTTCTAGTTGTGATTACCTTGCATTGTTTGTGGCCTAACACCTTAGCAACTTCAGTATTGCTAGGTAAACCTCTTGGTGATTGAGTATTTTGTCGTTGGGCGAATTGACCAACCTGGGTTTCTAGGGATTTTATTGCATCCTTCTGGTTCTGCAGTCTCATCTTTGTTCTGTTCATGAAGTCATCAATACGCTTCATGAAGCGGCTATTCTCCATCATGTAAGCATCAGTCTTTGACATGAAAGCTGTGAGAGAATCGACCAGTGCGTTTAGAGACTGTTGTTGTTGTACCTACTACTGTGGCATGGGCTGCTGAGTGTTCTATTGCGGTAGGTTCTGGCTCTGTTGCTAAAATCTAGGGGCTTGATTAATTGGTTTCAAGGCATTATTAGGGTTACTCCATGAGAAGTTCGGATGCCTTTTCCAAGAGGGGTTATAATTGTTGGACATCATTGGATTGTTTCTGTTATAATTTCCAACATATAGGCCGGTCTCCTCATCTGGCATATAATCTGATGAGTTAACCGCCTTAACCTCATGTACACTTGTTTGGGTTTGCATATTCTGAACCATCTTAGTCAGAGAAGCCAATTGTGCTGCCACTGAACTTGATGTATCTAATTCATGGGCTGTGGCATGACATCTCATTCCTCCTCGCCTTGATGTAGGAAATTGGAAATCGTTCCTTGCGAGTTTGTTCAGAATTTCAATGGCTTCCGCGGGTTCTCTATCTAAAAGTGTCCCATTTGCGGAAGCACCTAGCATCATCCTTGTGGAGGCATTGATAGCATTATAGAACATGGAGACTTGCGTCCACGAGGGAAAACCATGTAAGGGGCATTTGTTTACTAATTCTCTATAACGTTCCCATGCGTCATACATCGATTCATCTTATCTTGTCTGAATGATGTGATTTCATTACGAATACAGTCATAGAGATTTGTCGGGTTAAACCTCGTAATGAATTCTCAGCAAAGTTCTTCCTAAGATCCTATTGATCCTGCTGGGATACCATTCAACCAAGTCTTTGCCGTATCCCTCAGTGAATAGGGGAACAATTTTAGGCGTAGAATATCTTCATGGACTCCTTGAATCTTAAAAGAGTTGCAGTCTTCCATGAAAGATTTAAGATGCTGCCTTGCATCTTTAGTAGAAGACCCACTAAACTGTCCAATTGTGTTCAACATGTTGAACATCACTGGTTTAAGATCAAAGTGAGTTGCTTCAATCTCAGGGGTGACTACGACAGGGTTGAGTTCGTTTAGATCTTCCACCAGATAGTCTCTGACAGTAGGCTGCCTCGGCAATAGATGCAGCATTGGTTGCTGCGGCATTGCTTGCGGCAGTACATTATGATCAACTGGTGGCATTTGACCTCTAGGTGGATTGTCCATAGCTTGGAACAGATTGCGTCTCAGATTATGTCTTGTTTGTTCAATCTCAGTATCCAACTCGTACAATGGTCCACTCGGATTTACCTTGGTCAAAAACCAATTAAATAAAAGTTAATAAAAATAAAATAAATAAATAGTTAAATTAAAGTTAGATAACTAATAACTAAAGAGAAAGAAAATTAAAGAAAATAAAATTTAGTTGCCAATCCCCAACAACGGCGCCAAAAACTTGATAGGCGTGGTATAAACGCTATTTGAGTGCAAGTGTACATGTCGTCAAATAATAAAATGATAAGTATATCGTGTATCGTCTCCACAGGGATTGATATACTTAATATTTATTCCTTCGTTCCCTTGCTCCTGAAAATAAAATAAAGACACAAATAAAATGATTTGTTTTATCTAACTAACTAAGTAAATAACAAAACATAAAATAAAGAGTTGAGAACGATTATAGAGAAAGTGGGTAGGATCCAGTTGCATCAATTAGTGGATTCGATTGATCTTCTTCTTTTCCAATGCAATCGCACAACACTGCTTCGATAGTACTGCAGATACTGCCTCGGCAACGCCGATGCTCTTCTGCCACGATAATCTCTTGCTCATGGGCAGAAGTATCAAAGTTCAGCAAAGTGTCCGTAGGTGACTCCGCTCATCTCTGAGTCAAAGTGCTGTTGATGCTCGGTCCTTGACGATACCTCTCGGCGTAAATCAAAGATAACCACCAACCAATCCAACACTTCTTTTAGCTGCTGAAACTCTTAACCTACCCCTTAGTGCCTCCACAAGGGCATAGGCCGAGTTAGTGTCTACGATACCGTACTTATCCCTTTCGTGAATCTACACCTCTCGATACTAGATAAATAGATCACTTGCAAACTTCCCTCTCGGGCTTGGATACAAGAACAAATAATGGCAATAGGATAAGCAAACTTTGATTTTATTGCATAAGAACAAAGATACAAGAATCAATCTCCTCTCACTAATATCGACAACCTTCACCTATCCCTAAGAAGTTTATAACATATTATCGTGTAAGTACAATTCTTAGGGAGGAAGGGTTTTTTCTACAAATCGGCTCTCTAGACAATATGTCCGGCTAGGGTATTTATAGTCTTAACCTAGGGCAAACCTTTCCTAAATAGACTTCAACTTGGAGTAGAGAACAAGTCTTCTTCAAGGAATCTGATATTTCCAAGTTTGCCGCCTTCTAGAAGGGTTTTCCCGCTTGGTTTTTGAATTGGGCTTTTAGCACGCTAGCCTGGTCCAATTGATGTCCTGTATCTTCCAGAATATGCTCTATATTTTTATCTTTCTTTGTGCCTCCATTGTTGGTGCTGCCACACTGGATTCTGGCGCGGCCATGCTTCTGCCTCGGCCGCTACACTGCTTTACTACCGCTTCAGCTCTAGATATTCCTGCATATACAAAAATTATAATAATATTTGCATTCTCTATAAATATTAACTTTGTAAGTGATGATAACAGAATATCCGATATTTGAGCAAAGAGTCTATATTTCGGTTCAAGTTGGTATCGAATGGATGCTTAAAGTACCATAAGAAGGGTAATAAATAATTGCCTTTTAGGAACTCATCAAGCATGAAGTTGCCAGGCTACTTAATTGTCACTGTGGTTTATTCAAAGGTGATGGTAGTACAACACACCGATGATGGTTCAAGTATAAAGATTGGCCCATGAATATAAAATTCGAAGTATATCATCCACTCATTGCTCCGAGTTGAAAGATTCCCTCAGCTATCGAATGATTAAAAGTTTGACTCAAAGTTTGTCAGTGGAAGATTGTTGCTTACACCAAGAACCTTTTCGGTAAAAGATACTCAAGGGGCGACCACTAATAGAATTGATACCTTTGCTTGCATTCATTCATTTTCATTCTTTTTTAAGCATATATCATGCATTAAGTGGTTAGAAAATAAATTGGAGGGATATCATGGCACCTATTAGAGGTTCAACATCAAAAGCCAGAATGGATAAAAATTTTGCTAGACGTGGAGTGGTCTCAAGGGGGCATTCATGTTTGAGGCTAGGAAGGAAAAACGGATAATCTCGGAGCAATACGACTTTAAGAACATGAATGATCTTGTGTCAAGAGTGAGCAAACTTGAAGGACTTCATGAGCTAGTGATCGAGAATCAGAAAGAGATATTGTTAGGCATGAAGAGTTCTCAAGATAAAACTATGGTGTAATTTAGTGAGTTAAGGGGCATGATGGCTTCCACGTTCAAGGGAAAGGGTTCAATAAAAGGCTCTTTCATGCAAGAAAGTGAGAGTCAGGGTTATAAGGAAATGAACCTATCTGAAGAGACCAAACTGTCATCCGCCAATATGAAGTAGTTTGTAGTACCTCTGTCTGTTCCACCGAGTTGGTGTTGGATAAAATCGAAGCCGCTCTTCTAAAATTGTCCTCTTCGGCGGATAAGAGTTTCCAAGGTTGTCTAAAGGGGCAAGACATCAGATGAGCTACAGAAATGACCACCCAACTCCTGAGACCTTCAGGAGTTTCTTACACAAGCGAGAAATATGACTCAGGTTCTTAGGAAAGAGAAGGCAAAGAAAAACATTTACCCTTCTGCCATGTTCTTATAGGGAGATGTACTCACATTTATACGAGGCAAGTCAGGTGCAATCTACTCTTGTTACTCCTTTTAAACCTTTAAAGCTACAACTTGGATCATCGAGAGTGATAGCCGACTCTTCATCCAATTTTTGGTGGAATGATTAAGGTGGCCCAAGACCATTGCTCGAGTCAGGGGAATGTTAGGTTGCATCTTTGTTTGGTTTTCATTTCTTAGACGATAGCTTGCATCAATAGTCTTGTGTTTTCTATTCTGTTTGAATTCATCTTGATGTTGTTGGCAAAAAATAACGTTGAGATTTTATAAAAGGACATGTGTTATTATTTTAAATAAAGAAATAAATTATAAATGTATATATTCCTTTATACTCCTAAAATTCCTTGTATGTCACATGCTTTTTTGGCTCCGATTCAAATACGAAATTAGTGGAATGTTGTGATTACGATAGAGTATGTTTCCTTGCTCAGTAGCTCTGGTCAGTAAAGCAAGAGATATAAGATTACTACTCCTTCAGTGATGTTCAATGATAAAGAAAACCTCCTAGAAAAGTCCAATGAAGTTATTTAAGCTTGAAAATTCATTTAGGAGTGTGGAGATTGCATCTAAAAAGAATGAGAGAGAAAAAGAGAAAAAAAAAGAATTAAAAGAGAAAATAGAGAAGAGAAAAATAAAGGAGAGAACAAAGATTAAATAAAAGCATTTCAATATTCGAAACCTAATAATAGGTATATTCGAACAAGAGTGTAGAAGTGTCGGGGCACTCCTCTGAAGCAATAGGCCTGATAAGGTAGCATAATGCACCATCCAAAGCCCCTGCTTCATGAGTGATTGTAATATTTTCAAATCTATGATTATGCTGAGTAACTTAGAGTTTTTTTGTATGCTCCATCATTACCTTCGAGACAAAAGACCGTGATGATTTGATTGCCCTAAAATTTTAAAAGAAAAAATGAAGAAAAAGAACAATAACAAATGTGAGAAGAAAAGAAAAAGTAAAAGAAAAAAGAAAAAAAGAGGGAAAAATTAAAAAAAGAGATAGAGAGAAAAAAATGCTCTTATAGCTAGATGCAATCTAGAGCACACGTCGAATTCTCGAGGAGATACTCTTGTATTATACTAGCGGGGCAAGTATGAAAGTTTAAATATATAAGAGGAGAAAGATATTGAGAACTAGAATGATTAGTTTTCAAATAGATCAAGCAAATACAATAATCATGAGGATGAACCGAACAATCTGAAGGGAATTCCAAAACTTCAAATATTGCCACAACTTTCAAAGGTTGAAAACTGAACGTGGAGAGTTGAGTCTAAGGCACTCTCACATTTGATATCTAAGGAACCCTTATTTCTTTTCTTTTCTAATTTTTGGATTTTCCAAAACATGTATATATTGTTATACTTACAATTAGCAAATTGTTTTTGAAATAAAAGATATTTTTTTCAAAAAACTTACAAAATGGAGGGTCATTGATGTAAATAATCATATTTGATGGCCCAAGAAGAAGAAGCAATGTATAATATGAGATATCTGTCGAAGAGACAACTTTATCTGTAAAATAGTACCTTTTAAGGGTTAAGATTAGCATGGATAATCAAGGATTACTCGAGTGAGTGAAAAATCTTTTTGGGGCAAAGGTTATGTTGGGCATAAAGATGGCCAATCAAACATTTCAGAGATAGGAAGAATAGCCTGCAATGAACATGTTGAAGATAGACTTTAGATGACCTAAGCTTGAATATGAGATTGAGAGCCGCTACTATAAACCAAAACGAAGAGTGTTCATAGGTCAATAGTTTAGGGGTTTTATAGTGAACCAAGAGAATAATTACATTCGTCTGAGAAAAGAACAATGGGAATCGCCAAATTTCAGATGCCATCTAGTTTTCTACCATATTGCTTTGTATGGTTTTAGAAATATGGACTAAGTCTTAATTGAAGAAATAGACTTGCAAAGTTGGGGGCACGTATTCACTCTAACAATGAAATAGAAGACTTATCGCGAAGACTCATAGAAGAACTATGGTTGAAACTTAGCTGAAGGAGGAAAATTTGGACCAAATCAATACAAATCAGTTTGATTTCTCAAGAATGGAATGAAAGAAAAAAAACAGCAAAGATGAAGACGATCTTTTGTCCATGGTTGAACCCTAAAAGGTTTGAGGCATATGTCCATCATAATCTTTGAAAAAAATAGAGAAAGAAGAAAAAAGAAAAAGAAGCTCTCAAGTAAGCGCTGAACCTGAACCAAGTAAAAGCAATGACATTATATAAAGTCAGAGGTTTTGTTCTGACCGGTACAAGACGATGATACCCTTTCAAGACAAGACAAAGAATGAGGATCCAATGAGGATGAAAGCCCGAGGGGCTTAATAAAATAGAAAGCGAGATAATATCCTCCAAGAAAAAGAAAAAAAAAAGAAAATAAAATAATATTCATACATCATTTAGGCTAGATATACATGCATCATTAGCATTCACATTTCATTCCATCATTGCATTTTGCTCATTTTTAAACAAGAATTTTGAAGATTGATCAAAGATTTGATCTATAGTTCCAGGAGAAGAGAGATAGATCTCAACAAAGAAAGGATGCTTTTCTCAAAGTAAATTTTTTAATTTGATCCTTTCTTAAGGATGCTTTTCTCAAAGCAAGTTTCTTAACTTAATCTTTCCTTAAGGATACTTTTTTCAAAGTAGATATCTCGAGTTGATCCTTTCTTAAGGATGCTTTTCTCAAAGCGAGTTTCTTAACTTAATCCTTCCTTAAAGATACTTTTCTCAAAGCAAATTTGATCCTTTCTTAAGGATGTTTTCCTCAAAACAAACTTCTTATTTTGATCCTTTCTTAAGGATGCTTTTCTTAAAGCAAGTTTCTTAACTTAATCCTTTCTTAAGGATGCTTTTCTCAAAGCAGATTTCTCGAATTGGTCCTTTCTTAAGGATGCTTTTCTCAAAGCGAGTTTTTTAACTTAATCCTTCCTTAAGGATGCTTTTCTCAAAGCAAATTTGATCAGTTCTTAAGGATGTTTTCCTCAAAACAAACTTCTTAGTTTGATCCTTTCTCAAGGATGCTTTTCTCAAAGCAAATTTATCAATTTGATCCTTTTTTAAGAATGTTTTCCCCCAAAAAATTTCTTAATGTGATCCTTCCTTAAGGATGTTTTTCTTAAAACAAGATTTCTCAATTAAATCCTTTATTAAGGATGTCTTTCTCAAGATTAATTTCTTTTTAACTCGATCCTTCTTAAGGATGTTTGAAAAAAAGAGAAAAGACAAAAAAAGACAAAAAAGAAAGAACAAAGAAATGAGAAAAAGAAAGAGAGAAAAATAAGTAATGAAAAAAAGAAAAAAAATAAAGAAAGAAAAAAGAAAAGAAAAAAGAGAGAAAAAGAGAGAAAGAAAAATATATGAGAGAAGACTATCAGAAATCGATACCTTTTATGATATTCAGATATTTGAGAAAAGAAAGAGAAAGAGAACAAAAAGGAAGAAGAAGAAGAAAAAAAAAAAAGAAGGAAAAAAGCAAAGAGACAGTCGAGGTTGACTAATCGAAAATATACAAAGACCAACAAGGATTTCTTCTATGATAAGATGATCAAAAATTAATGCAACCAACAACCTCAAAACGAGATCACTTTGAATCAGATATCAGGATATAATATTGGGGTTCCTCAACCTCAAAGAACCAATGTTTTTGTGGAGAATCTCTAGGCAAGACATCATTTTCCACCAAGATTTTTCTTTATGACATACGCTCGAAGAGAGGGGTCGCTCACCACGGTATATGCTCGAAGAGACGGACCGTTAATCATGACATATGCCCGAAGAGTGGGGTCATACTTTGTGACATACGATCGAAGAGAGGGGTCGCCCATCATGGTATATGCTTGAAGAGATGGACCGTTCACTATGACATACGCTCGAAGAGGGGTTCATGCTTTGTGACATATGCTCGAAGAGAGGGGTCGCCTACCATGGTATACGTTCGAAGAGAAGGACCGTTCATTATGACATACGCTCGAAGATGGGGGTCATACTTTGTGACATACGCTCGAAGAGAGGGGTTACCCATCACGGTATACGCTCGAAGAAAGGGACCGTTCATTATGACATACGCCCGAAGAGGGGGGTCATACTTTGTGACATCGCTCAAAGAGAGGGGGTCACCCACCACGGTATACCCTCGAAGAGAGGGACCGTTCATTATGACATACGCCCGAAGAGGGGGTCATACTTTTGTGACATACGCTCTAACAGAGGGGTCGCCCATCACAGTAGACGATCGAAGAGAGGGACCGTTCAATATGACATACGCCCGAAGAGGGGGGTCATGCATTGCGACATACGCTCGAAGAGAGGGGTCGCCCATTACAGTATACGTTCAAAACGAGGGACCGTCAGATACTGCAATGATCAGAAATCAAAGCATCTCGAAATAGGGAAGTCGGATAAAATTAGTGCTTGTAGTCTTTGCTTTATCATTGTTTTAAAACGATAAGCAAAGAGGGACAACTAGAATCACTAATTTTATCTGGAGTAAATCCATTTTATTTTTCAATTTTATTTTTGTCTTAAATAATGGGCTTTAGTTAATTTTAGCGTTTATGATAAAAAAATCAAAAGCAAAAAAATAATAATAGGTTTTATTTTTCAATATTCATTTAATTTTGTTTTATTATAAAAATATTAAAAATCCAAAAGATTACATATATTTATTATCTTTACACTATTACCTATTTACTTTAAGACACCATATTTTTTTACATATACTCCGAAAAAACCCCAAAATATTATATAAATATATTAATTATTATCTATAGTTAAATAAAAAAAATCAAAAATGTTATTTTCAATTATATTATCTTATTTTTATTTTAACTTAGCTATCTATATTTTTCACGCGTTGCATGATATTATTATTATATTGTTTATTATTCATTTTGTTATTATTTTATTATAGTTTTTCTTATTTATATTATTTTTGTTATTTAATATTAAATTTATTAATATTATATAGATAGATAAATAATTGCAACCCAAAAGTTTAAAAAAAACCAAAGTTTTATTGGATTCAAAGTCCATTTATAGTATTAAAAAACCAAAAAATATTATAAATTAATTAAAAATTAAAAAAGTGTTAATCCTTTCTTCTTTGCTGTTACAAACTCAAGGCAGTCCCATGCCTCCAACCCCATGCCTGCAATCTATCCATCTAGAGCCCTTGGTGTGTCTTCTCTCGGTCCCTCATAGACCATAACCGAACCTTGGTGCTCACACTTCAGCATCCATAATCTCTGACAACTAGAATGGTCCCCTCTCCAGCTCATATGCAAACCAAATGGCAACAAATCAAGACATGGAAGAGAATAATGCATCAAATTTCAGAAAGGCTAGAGAACAAACCGACATACTCAGAGACAAACAGGAATACTGCCAAGAATTGACAGGGCAACCAATATGAATTTTGTTATTCAAATTTAATTTCTGAAAAATGTAATTCATGGGTATATAACAATGACCCAAGCAATGTAAAAAGGAGAGCTTTTTTTCTCCTACAACCAGAAATGAAATAAGAAATAAATAATTCTCTGAGAAACCCAACGTCTTCTTCCTTTATATATTCAGTTTTTACCAACATACACCCCCCAAAAAGATTTATTTTCATTCTCGAATAAGAGAAGCAATATATTTAGAATCAAATATCCATAGTATTACCTAAGCAAATAAGAAAGGAGAGAAGAAACTTTTACCTTTGGTAGTGGAGGTCGCCGATGAACGGAGACTCCAAAGACGAATCCTAATGGTGGGGGATGAGCTCACGGCGCGGCAAACCACATACCTCGAAACTGTGATAATCCAACGGCTAGTTTCTCAGATCGATGACATGAAAACTTGACGGCTAGTTTCTTTATGTTATATTGTATTTATTTCGAGTTTCCTTATCCATTTTTTTTATTATCATTGTGTATACTATTCTATTTTGTTATTTATTTATTTATTTTCATTTTAAAGGAATTAATATTGCTTTATCTATGCTTTCACCGCATATGCCTTAGCTTTTAGTTGCATAATGTATATGTATATATTTTTATTTATATTACTTTTTTACCATCATTTTTTATATATTGTATATATCTTATTTTTATTATGTACTTTATTTTTCATACATCATATTTTAAATAAAATCTTCATTTTGTTAAAGTCATGTTATGTCCATGATATGTTGTCTTGTTGCTTTATTCATGTTTCTTTTATATCATAGCTTTCATAGTATAAAATTCGTGTTTGTTTTTTAGTTTATGTCATGTTACATGGTGTATGTGCACACCATTTTTTATATATATATATATTTGAGATCGCATGTTTCTTTTCTTTGATTATTTGTTTTTTTATCTTATTTGTTTGAATAATGAATATTAATGCTTTGATTGCTTATTTTTTATAGGAGTGAATTTGACTAGTACCAATCGTGGTGGTGGTGATCGTTCGTTTCCTTTCGAATATTGGGTTTGTGGTTCGTTTCCATGTTTTTATATAAACTTCCTTGTTGCTTATTATCTTTCATGTATATATTTTTGTCTCTATTATGTTTTGTTTTTATTTATGCTTTTTATTTATGCGTGTATTTTGTATAAATTGTTTATTTTTTGTTCAGCATCTACACCTTGCTAATTAATGAATTTAATAAATTGAATTCGAATATTTAAAAAAACATTAATTTAAATGTCACTTTAAAACAGAAAATCTAAAATTAATTAAGCGGTTACTTTGATAGAGGTGCCAATTTTAAGACGATTTTTTAACGCTAATACCGTTTTAAAATTGTAACCGACTCTCAAACCTAAACAATTTCGAATCTCGGGTTTTCCGGTATCCGGTCTACCAAAAGTGACCAGTGGCGACTCTAACCCATTTTAAAACCTTTTCCAAATATTTCCCACCAATTTTTAAATCCTTTTAGGTGTTTTCAAACCCTAATTTTTAATCCCTAAATTTAATATTTCAAACTCCCAAATTTTAGGTCTAATTTCTCATTTCCAACTTTCAAGACCTAACCCCTAATTTCCACTTTTCCACTAGTGACCTTTTTCCCTTTTTACTACACCTATTATTTTTAAGAAATTTAGGGTCGCTACAATAACATTTGGTTATCTTTTATTGGGATTAAAACGTTCTTGTCTAAATGGGCCCTACAGAGAACCCATTTGAATTTTAACTGAATAAAAAGCTAAAATTTGAGATTAATCTGTATATTTTTTTTCAAAAGCCCATAATTAACTACTTGAACTCATAAAATTTAATTTAATAACACTTGGTTGTCGTTTTGTTGGGATTAAAATGTTATTGTTTAAATGGGCTTGATAGAGAATCCATTCGAATTTTAACCAAGTAAAAAGCTGAAAATTTGAGATTAATATATATAATTCTATTCAAAAGCCCCTAATTAACTTTTTGAACTCATAAAATTTGATTTAAGAACATTTGGTTATCGTTTTGTCGGGATTAAAACATGCATGTCTAAATGGGATTTATAGAGAATCCGTTTAAATTTTAACCAAGTAAAAAGATGAAAATTTGAGATTAATCTTTATAATTTTATTCAAAAGCCCATAATTAATTATTTGAACTCATAAAATTTGATTTAATAACATTTGGTTATCGTTTTGTTGGGACTAAAATGTGCTTCTCTAAATGGACCCTATAGAGAATCAATTTGAATTTTAATTCAATAAAAAACTTAAAATTTGAGATTAATTTTTAGATTTTTTCAAAACCCCATAATTAACTATTTGAACTAATAAAAGTTGATTTAATAACATTTGGTTTTTGTTTTGTTGGGATTAAAACGTGTTTGTCTAAATGGGCCTGATAGAGAATTCGTTCGAATTTTAACCGAGTAAAAAGCTAAAAATTTGAGATTAATCTATATAATTTTGTTCAAAAGCCTATAATTAACTATTTGAACTCATAAAATATGATTTAATAACATTTGGTTATAGTTTTGTTGGGATTAAAACGTGGTTGTCTAAATGGGCCTTATAGAGAATGTGTTTGAATTTTAACCAAGTAAAAAGCAGAAAATTTGATATTAATCTGTATAATTTTGTTCAAACGCCTATAATTAAATATTTAAACTCATAAAATTTGATTTAATAATATTTGGTTGTCGTTTTGTTGGGATTAAAGCGTGCTTGTCTAAATGGGCTTTATAAAGAACCCGTTCAATTTTTTTTGAAGGAAAGGGTCTCATTAGAAAACCCCTATAGTCAGTCACCTCTAAAGGTGAGTAGGAACCTATGGGGAGAAGAGTACCCATGAATTTATTTAGAAGAAGAGGACCTCTCCAAATTTACAGAAGCTCGAATATAATCGGGAAAGTTACAATCAAAAGAACAAGTATGAAAAGAACGCAAATCCCTAGTAGCTATGACATGGGCTACAACGTTTGCTTCTCTATGTACATAACAAATCTTACAATCAGGCAAAGTACCATGAGTGGAGCGATTGCGAGACACTAATTGTTGCACTGTGGAAAGATCTTGGTGATGAGTGTTGTTAACCTTGTTGGCAATTAAAGCAAAATCTGTTTCAATGATCACATTTGTCAAGCCATTAGAAATAGCAAAGTTTAAACCTTCTAGAACAGAAAGAGCCTTCGCAGAAGCTGGATCTGGGCAAACGAGAGGCATAAAGCAACCACTGAGAATGGAGCCAGAAGAATCTTGCACGATGATGCCTGTAGCCACACCCCTTAACACGGGATCAAAGGCACCATCTGTATTAATCTTGACGAAACCAGGGTCTGGTTTTGTCCATCTAGCTTGAGCAAAAGTGGGCTCAGCTAGCCGATAACGTAGATGTGAGACATCATTAACTGATGTATAGTCATGGAAGAGTTTTTGTGCATTGGAAACAATTAAGCAAACCGGTTGGAGAATGGCTATTATGGACAAAGTCATTACGGTGGTTCCATAAATTCCAAAGGATCGTAATAAGGAAATAAAATTGATTTAAGGAAAGAAAACCAGCTACTTCAGAAAGCCACTAGTAGGGAGATAAGGGTATTGGAGAAAATTTGAGTAGGTAGCCCTGCTAACTGGAAAGCCTCCTTGGCACTAGGACAATCCCTCATTACGTGGAGCATGGTTTCAATATGCAAATCGGGCATACCCCCGTACCAAGATTAGCCTAGAGGATTTTAAGGCTACATGGTAGTGCATCATGACATAATCGCCATCCAAAGGAATGAACCTTGGGTAGAGTAGGCAGTTTAGATAGAATTTTCCAAAGCTTAGAGGGCCTATTAACTGACCCTAGCTGCAACTGCAAAAATTAGTAACCAGACCGTACCATATAGATGCTAGAGTCATGGTGACCCCAAAGGGTGGTGTCTTTTATGTCACTAATAATCGGTACATTAAGGATGGTGTTAGCATATTCATAGGAGAAGTAATCCCTTACTTTTGATTCATCCCATCGGGGTAGGTTAGGTACCATGAAGGTACCTGCTCGAAGAGGGACTTCATCATTCACCTCATAATCACCATAAAGGTGTACAGGCTGAAAGCCACCCTAGTTGTCAAAGTGATCTAAACTTGTCTGGACATGCCTGACCGTTTGAAGAAACCATTGCAAAGTTTAGAGATAGTTATGCTAAGACCTTTCCAGGCAAAGGAAGATCTCCGAGTGTGATCAGATTCAAGGATAGAACCTGTTGAGTAGTACTTGCATTTTAGTCCTTACTAAGGAGGTTATCAGGTTCACAAATCAAATGCCAAATTTGTTTTCCTAGTAAAGCAATATTGAAATCACGAAAAACTCCTCCTACTTTCGACAGACAGATAGTGTCCCAAGGGAGCATATGCCAACCTCGTTTGTTAGCTTTCTTAGACCACCAATATCGACGTATCGAAGTGGTTATATCAACAATAATATTTTGTGGTAGAAGGTAGCAAGACATAACATACTAAGGTATAGATTGTATAACTGATTTGATAAATATCTCTCTACCACTAAAGGAGAGTAGATGCTTATCCCATTTACTCAGGCGAACATTAATTTTTTCTCTGGTGAACCCTAAGGCCATTGTCTTGTTCTTTTCTATTAGGAGAGAGACTCTCAGATAAATACCTGGATCATCCAATTATCTTGAATGAAGGATATCATTTATTTCTAACTGAAGCAACATGGCTATTTTCTGAGAAAAGGAAATAGTAAACTTTTCAAAATTCACTACCTGCCCAGACAAAATAGTGTAAGTATGTAGAGAATCCTTAAGGCATCGAGCTTCTGTAGTTGTATTTTTAATGAAAACGACACAATCCTCCGCAAAAAGGAGGTGATTGATGCGTGGCCCATTCCTATTGGCACAAAGTCCAGGGAGGTTACCATTTGTTTGCTCAACATTGAGCAATGTTGAAATGCCTTGAGTATAGAAAAGAAACAAGAAAGGGAGAGAGGGTCCCCTTGCCGCAACCCTCTATGGGATTTGAAAGGTCGTGAAAGGGAGTCGTTGATACGTACTTGAAAGGATACTGAGGATACAACCTCATAATAAGGGAAACCCAACTGGAGTTGAATCCTAGACAAATCATAATTTGTTTTAGTAAAGGCCATTCAATACGGTCGAAAGCCTTTTCCATGTCTAGCTTTAAGTTAACGCCTTTTGCAAGAGATGTTTCATCAGTATTTAAAGTATGGATGAGCTCATGGGCAATAAGGATGTTTTTAGTAATATTCCTTCCTTGAACAAAAGCATCTTAATTGCCACTAATACATAATGGTATGATAGATTTTAGACGGTTAACAAGTACTTTCGATATAGTTTTGTAGATAAGTGTGCAAAGGCTAATAGGTCTGAGATGGCGCATTGTAGTGAGATTGCTGATTTTGGGGATAAGAACAATGATAGTACGATTGACCTCTTCCATATTAACCGACCCTCTTTGGAGTCCGAGGCAGAGGTTTGTAAAGTCCTGGCCAAGGATATCTCAATGCTTCTTGAAGAAACCACTTGGGAATCCATCAACTCCCGGGGCTTTCCTCGGGTCAATATTACGAAAAGCAATGGTTACTTCATCTGATGTGAAATCTTTATTAAGATCATTGTTCATTGATTCAATAACAATAGTGGGAATGTTATCCAAGATGGAAGAGGCAATAGTAGGAGAGAAAGACAAAAACAGTTTTTGAAAGTAATTAATAGTAGTAGACATGATGTCTTCTGTATGTGTTTTCTATATATTTTGGTTGTTTAGAAGTCCAACAATATGATTCTTCCGCCGTCGACTATTTGCTCTAGCATGAAAAAAGGGAGTATTTTTGTCATTGTGTTTTAACCAATGTGTTCGAGCTTGTTGAGTCCAATAGATTTCTTTCGCATTTAGCAAGCTATCAAGCTTACTTTTAGCAGAAATAAAGTTGTGGATTTCGTATCAAAAAGATGTCGTTTGAGAAACATATTAATAAAATCATTCAGTTGAATGATACGCTCCTTGGATTTAATGCGTTTGTTAGTTTGTCAAGTGGCTAGGAATCGTCCAATATCCTGAAGTTTATGAAGTGTCGAGCAATATTGGTTAGACCAAATCTCTTTAATTCGAGACAAAACTTTTGGGTTATTATCCCAGTAATTCTCATAGCGAAAGAGATTAGTAGAGTGTTTGGGTCTAAGAGCTTGTGATGGGTTAGTTTCCATTAATATAGGGCAATGGTTAGAACGTGCCTGAAAGAAAGATATAGCTTGACAGTTAGAAAACGTAGTAAACCAAGCGGAGTTTTACCAAGGAATCTATCGATTCTTTCTATAATGGATTCCGTATTACGTCTAGATCTAGTCCAAGTGAACCATCCAGACATTGGAATACAGTCGAACAAATTATTCTTATCAAGACAATCTCTAAAAGTATTAATTTGTGATCGCGCACGACGAATATCGCCCTACTTTTCATTGTCATAAAGGATTTCATTAAAGTCTCCCCTAAAAGCCAAGAAAGAGAAGAGGCTGATTGTAGAGTGTCTATTAATTGCCAAGTTTTGTATTTGTTTGCAGTTTCAGCGTAACCATATAAGCCAGAAAAATGGAACTGTGTTTGACCAAAGGAAATAATAACATCAATATGACGATCCGAGTAAGAAAGCAAATCAATAGAAGTTTTATTATTTCAAATAATAGCAAGCATTGTACAAGAGGGTCTAGATTCAATGTCTATGCAACCATGCATTCCTAACTTGATCTTAATACGTTCCATATTATGTTTGTTTAACCTAGTTTCACAAAGAAAAAGAAAATCGGCATATTGCTTTGAGATAACACGTAAAGCGAGAACTGCCTGGGTGTTGCCAAGACCTTGACAATTTCAACATAAGATTTTCATTTCACTCAACGGGGTTGATCACCGTCAACCTTCGTCGAAGAGTTTTCCCGCTGCTCATCCCATCTTTCATTGATGAAGATTTTAACGAAGGTTTAAAACTACTTCCATCAGATGGTGGAGTCTTGGTAAGAGATTGAGTCAAAGTAGAAAGATCAAAATCATGCATACTTTGTTCTGATGGATTAGGTTCAAAAAAGTAGCATAACGCTATACCATCTAAGCTTTTCATGAAGATAAATAATTTAAAAAACAAGTAGACTTGTTTGATAAGAATGCACCATAAAAGGAGTTTGAAAGATCCCTATCCAAGGGTTGGATATATATATATTCCAAGCTTCAACTTGGTTGAATTTGAAGGATTGAGAGGATACACAATGAACTATGTTTGATAAGATTCCTATCAAGGGTAGTATAATGATAAAGACAACAATGTGGTTAAGTAGGTAAAAGATGGATAAAAAAAGGAGGAAAGCCATCAAAAAAAATGAATTGATATCTAACCAATAGAAGAGACCCAAGATGGATTATGGTTATTTTCTTAGAGATTAGAAACACTAGGAATTCAAAACTTGGAATAATAGCGACAAGATTAACATTTGTAGTTTTCTTTTGTAAAAGAAAGAAGGGAACCAAGACTTTGCTTATTGTTCCTATTCTTGGTTGTACACTAAGAGAAGTATTAGTAAAATCCCATTGCCAGGGTGGCATGTACATGGAGTTAACAGAGAATATAAGAGGAACATGGTATAAAAGGACATTAGATGAAAGATGGAACGGGTTGTATTCCTTATAGTGGTTAAGTTCTTATTGTGGTGTATAAATGTTCCATGCAACATAAGATAATAATAAGAAGTATAGAGAGAAAATGATGGAGTAAAACAAGATTAGCAAGGGAGCCATTAAGGCTCCGATTCTTGGTTGAATCCAAAATAATTCAAGAAAGAGGATAATAATAAAACAAGTAAACTTGTTTGAGAAAAGTACACCGTGAAAGGTGTTCGTAAAATCCCTTTAAAAGGGTGGTATATACATGAATTTAACAAAGAAAATAAAAGAAGTATGGTAAAAAGAAATAGGTACAAGATACTTAGTAATTATTATAGTATGCTTGTGATCAAAAAGGTTGTCAAAGTTATCAAGAAATAAGGTAATATCCCTAAAAACAAAGCTAAGAAATAAAAGTTCCTTCTTGATACGTGAGTCATGCACATAATAAAGGATCGGACACTAATAAAGAAAAATAATATATTAACAAAGTCATGTAGAAAGAAATTACATACTAAAGAAACAAAACTATCCAATTCCCAACCCGAAAGAGTAGATTGGTTGAGGCTTAGGGGGCTACTCCAAAGATCGTATATAAGAAAAACATGAAAGCCTTCGTTAGTGAAGGCCATCAAATTCTTTGCGCAAACTCTTGGCTCCAACGGCAGCATGGCATACACAATCTTTGGCTCTCCGAAAAAAACACTATACACCAATATATAGATGACAACCAACGTTTCGAAAGCAAATCGAGAATCTTTTTTCGTTCCCAACAAAAGATTGGTGATCAGGATCCCATGAAAAACTCCAAGGATCTCAATATGAGACGGCAATAATATCATATTATTTCAAGAAAAAACATGCTTATAACTCGACCAAGAAACACAACGATCGAAGGCAACAACGAAAAGAAATCAAAAACAGTAATTCAAAAGCCAAACAAATAAACAACATATAAGATGGAAAAAAAGTAAAAGATAGGGAAGGTAACATAAAAAATATAACTCTATCATGGTTCTTGAAACTTCCATTCTTGCGATATGGATGGACGGTGGCCCCATAAGGGTTGGCAAGACAGCTAGAAGGTCGTTTATGTTGTTACTTCCATCCCTACCAAGCGAGGTAACGGAATTGGTGGTAAAGGGTTTCCCAAGAAACCAAAAATAGTTAGCAAAACAAAGAAAAAAACATATAAAAGAAAGATCAAAATAAAAGAAACGATAGAATGAAACGAAGCAAAGCGAGATAGCAAAATAAAGAAGAAAACATCGATAAGAAAGAGTACAAAATATGGTTTTGTGAAACATCCAATAGAGGAAAACAAGAATTTGTGACAATAGTAAGAAACACTCCGAAACAATAAAAGAGAAGATAAAAAAGAACAAAGCAATCGGGTTTAGCCCCAAATATACTGACGTGAAATGTTTCCCATTGTAGATGATTCACCATCTTCAATTGTTGGATATTTTGCACAATTTGGTGAAGAGACAAAGAAACCAAACAAGAACTCCAACAAAATGAAACAATAAAAAACATGGATCCTTAAGCAAGATCTATAAATGATCCGAATAAATAAATGAAAGAAAAACAGACAATAAATACTCAAAACAAACCTATATGGTTTAGAGAGCGTTATGATTGTTTCTTCCTCTCCCAACAAAGGAGATGGGATGCAAATTGGTGAAGATTGTCGAGTCAAGGAAGACAATTCTCCATCAGGAACGGCGATAGAACGGCGGTAGAAGAGGTGAGGGAGGGCGGCTGAGAAGGGAAAGGGAAAGAAAGCCATGAATGAGAGAAACAAAAAGGACGATAGAGGAAACAATCAACTCTCGGTCGAATTTTTTAGCTGTTCAAATTTTAGCCAAGTAAAAAGCTCAATCCGTTCAAATTTTAACCGTGTAAAAATATTAAAATTTGAGATTAATCTGTATAATTTTGTTCAAAAGCCCGTAATTAACTTTTTGAACTCATAAAATTTGATTTAAGAACATTTGGTTATCGTTTTGTGAGAACTAAAACGTGGTTGTCTAAATGGACCTTATAGAGATTCTATTCGAATTTTAACCGAGTAAAAAGCTAAAAAATTTAGATTAATTTATATAATTTTGTTCAAAAGCCCATATATAACTATTTGAACTCATAAAATTTCATTTAATAATATTTGACTATCGTTTTGTTGGGATTAAAACGTGATTGTCTAAATGGGCCCTATAGAGAATCCGTTTGAATTTGGAGAGGTGAGGGACGACGGCTAAGAAGGGAAGGGGAAAGAAAGTCATGAAGGAGTCAAAGAGAAGGAACGAGAGAGAAGAGGGAGACAAGAGGAAACAATCTGTTCGAATTTTAATCGTGTAAAAAGCTTAAAATTTGAGATTAATCTGTATAATTTTGTTCAAAATACCATAAATAAATTTTTGAACTCATAAAATTTGATTTAAGAACATTTGGTTATCATTTTGTTGGGATTAAAACGTGCTTGCCTAAATGGGTCTGACAGAGAATCCATTCGAATTTTAACCGCGTAAAATGCTGAAAATTCAAGATTAATTTTCATAATTTTGTTCAAAAGCCCATAATTAACTATTTGAACTCATAAAATTTGATTTAAGAGCATTTGGTTGTCGTTTTGTTGGATTAAAACGTACTTGTCTAAATGGGCTTGATAAAGATTTCGTTCAAATTTTAACCGAGTAAAAAGCTTAAAATTTGAGATTAATCTGTATAATTTTGTGTAAATGCCCATAATTTACTATTTAAACTTATAAAATTTGATTTAATAACATTTTGTTGTCATTTTGTTGGGATTAAAAGGTGCTTGTCTAAATAGGCCTTA
The DNA here is from genome assembly GCA_035048815.1 of Abelmoschus esculentus. NCBI lineage: Eukaryota > Viridiplantae > Streptophyta > Magnoliopsida > Malvales > Malvaceae > Abelmoschus > Abelmoschus esculentus. The sequence goes on along the minus strand of JAUCBN010000013.1, from coordinate 8,108,264 downwards.
TAAAGAATCTGTTTGAATTTTAACCGAGTAAAAAGCTGAAAATTTAAGATTAATCTATATAATTTTTTTCAAAAGCCCATAATTTTTCTAGTTGAACTTATAAAATTTGATTTAACATTTGGTTGCCGTTTTGTTGGGATTAAAACGTGCTTGTCTAAATAGGCCTTATAAAGAATCCGTTCGAATTTTAACCGAGTAAAAAGCTGAAAATTTGAGATTAATCTATATAACTTTGTTCAAACGCCCATAATTAACTACTTGAACTTATAAAATTTGATTTAATAATATTTGGTTGTCGTTTTGTTGGGATTAAAACGTGCTTATCTAAATGGTTTTATAAAGAATCTGTTCGGATTTTAACCGAGCAAAAAGCTTAAAATTTGAGATTAATCTTTATAATTTTGTTTAAAAGCCCATAATTAAATTTTTGGACTCATAAAATTTGATTTAATAAAATTTGGTTATCGTTTTGTTGGGATTAAAACATGCTTGTGATGCGTGCACATTTTTGTTCATTTATCTCATTCTTTCATGCTTCATTTCACGCATGGGATCAAAGGGGAGTTATCTTACAGATCTTATTATTTATTACTTTTATATACTTTATATTATGCTACTTAAGAGTTATATTACTTAAGCTATAAAAATGAATAGTTATTATAACCGTATTGATTAAAGTTTTAGCTTAGTTCTAAATTCATGTTAAGTTATTTTAAGTATTCTCATTATTTCTATTATTATGTTTTCTTCATAGAACTTACCTACAACTCAAGGAGTAAATATTACCTCGGTGTCAACTCAGTCAGCTCAGAAGAAGTTAAACAGAAGACAATTCTAGAAACACAAGAAGTCAACTTTAGAATAACTTGGAAATGCATGGAATACTCTTACAATACTTAAAGGACTAAAGGATAGCTCCATGTCAGCTCACAAGTCCCATACGAGCTCAAATGAAGTATAATTCAAAACGAGGCATTAGGAGATTCGGATCAGCTCCAAAACACTCCTTACACTAAAAGAGAGTATAAGGAAGCTAATGGACCAACTCACTTTGCTAAAGGCAGCTCGAATTAGCTTATTTTAGCTTCAAACTTTAGCTAAGTCTTTCAGCTAGATAGCTTAGTACAATCCATCTCACTCTCAGCTCTATTAGCTCATCTTAGCTCCAGCTATCACTCCCAACTCAACACCCGAAGGTCACCTACCCTTCACCAAGAATCATGATCGTCCATCATCCACATTGGGTGCCAAGATCATGGAGGGAAAGCAAGTGGACGCCAAAACAAAGAGATAACACTTTTCATTGAACAGATTCATGATGGTCCACTTGTTTGCCAATTTCGAGAAGGATACAAGAAGATCTGGGTTTGGTGTCTTCATCAAAGTTGTTCCCCTATCTCTTATCTTTCCAATATCGGGAGCTCGAGATATGGCCAAATTACTACAGACAGTGCAGGCTGGACCAAGAAGTAACATCTTTTCGAATAGATTTGGAGAGAGACACCATTCAAATGAATGATTATCCGAATAGTTAAAGGCCATTTCGTCCAAACCTATTAGAAAACTATAAATAGGACTTAAATTCTGATAAGTGCTCAACTCACTATCATTTTCTACACTTTTCATGGGTATTAATCATCAAATCTTATGTTATGCAGGAAAAAATATTACCGCGACAGCAAACTGAGGTCGAGGTAGGACCTAATGCCGAGGCAGTAGAGGACAAGTAGCAATATGTGGGCAAGCTGAGAATAAAAATGAGGAGAACATTGCTGGACAAGAATCCCAAGGATCGGAGCTGAATAGCACAAGGAAAGCCCAAAGACAAGGCCACGAGGGAAAACCTTCTAGAAGAAATAAACTTGGAAATATTTAACCTATGTGCGTGACTTATTCCCTACTCCAAATTGTACTTTACTTATGAAAGGTTTGCCCTTGGCCAAGCCTATATAAGGCATAGCCGTCCAAGGGTAAAGGTGAGAGACATTAGACTCATAGCTTAGAGTATAGTATTAGATTTAGTTTTTCTTTTTATGTTCTAATTTTGTTTAGGCTTAGGTGAAGGTTGTAAAGTATTAGTGTAAGGAAGTCAAACTTTGTTTCTTGTTCCTAATGCAATAAAATATCGAAGTTTGCTTATTCTTTGCCATTCTTTGTTCTTCCATTCAAGCTCGAGAGAGAAGTTTGTGAGTAATCTATTTATCTAATATCGAGAGAGTTAGATTCACGAAAGGGATAAGTATGGTTTTTCAATCGGGAAACACTAACTTGGCCTAGAGATAGGCTAAGAGTTTCAGCGGCTAAGAGAAGTGTGGGATTGGTTGGTGATTATAATTTATTCACGTAGAGAGATATCATCAAGGGTTGGTCATCAACAGTATTTCAACTTAGAGATAAGCGGAATCATTAAAGGAAACTTTGTCGAACTTTGGTAAGGTTTGCCCAAGAGCAAGAGATTGTCGCGGCAGACGAGAGACACCACTGTCGAGGTAGTAATCTGCAGTCCTACCGAGATAGTTTTGTACAATTGCATTGGACAAGAACAAGTTGATCAAATCCACTATATAGCACAACTGTATCCTGCTATCTTCGTTATCTTATTTTATCTTTATTTAGTTTTTAGATAAATCACAATCCAATTCACTTATGTTTTTTATTTTCTTTTATAGAGCAAGAAGGTCAAAGGAAGCATATTAAGTATACCAATCCCTGAGGAGACGATACTTGATACTCATCATTTTATTACTTGACGACGTGTTAAGTTGCGCTAAAATTGCGCATATATAGCATGTATCAAGTTTTTAGCGCCGTTGCCGGGGATTGACAACTAAATTTTGTTTTCTTTGTTTTCTTGTTCTTTTTTATTTTTTATTTTACTTGGTTTATTTTTGGTGTATGACCAAGGCCAACCCAAGCAATCTGTTGGACGAAATTGATCAAGAAATCGAATGAACCTATCAAGGGTTGAGGAGACAGATCCAAGGAGCCATGACAGTAAATCAAGGAAACTAGAACTTACCTACCAGTAATGGAGGCCTTCCACAACAACCACTGCCACTATCGCGACAATTAACTGTTAGAGATTTTCTGGTGGAAGATCTGAATGGATTGAACCCTGGAGTTGTTACACCAGAAATAGAAGTAACCCACTTTGAACTCAAACCTGTGATGTTCAATATGCTTAATACTAATGAACAATTTAGTGGGTCTGCAACTGAAGATGTGAGGCAACATCTCAAGTCCTTCATGGAAGTTTGCAACTCATTCAAAATTCAAGGAGTCCATGAATATATTTTGAGATTAAACCTTTCTCCCTATTCACTGAGGGATAGGACCAAGACCTGGTTAAATAACATTCTGGCAGGATCTATAGGATCTTGGAGTGAACTCTATCGAGAATTCATTACGCGTTTTAATCATACCAACTTATATGATCGAATCTGTACTGAAATTATTTCTTTTCGACAGGCTGATGACGAACCTATGTACGAGGCATGAGAGCGCTACAAAGAATTACTAAACAAGTGTCTATTGCATGGATTTCCACTATGGACACAAGTGACCATATTCTACAATTTCACCAATGCCCCGACAAGGATGATGTTAGATGCCTCGGCAAATGGAACACTCCTTGACAAAGCTTCGGAAGAAGCTATTGAGATTCTGAACAAACTCACAAGAAACGATTTTCAATTCCCTACTTCTAGGCGATGAGGAGTAAGACGCCAAGCCACATTGAATGAATTAAAAACTACCAATTCGGTGGTAACATAATTGGCCTCTTTAACCAAGATGGTTTAGAATATGCAATTACAACAAAATACTCATGAGGTTAAAACGATCAATTCTTCTGAGTATATGCAATATGAGGAATCTGGTTTTTATGTGAGAAACTACAATCGAAATAATAATATGATGTCCAACACATACAATCTGGCATGGAAAAGGCACTCAAATTTTTCATGGAGCAATCTTAATAATGCTTTGAACCCCACTAACCAAGCCTCAGGTTATCAGCATTCAATGCCGTCGCCGCAGGTACAACAATCAATGCCACAGCAGCAGATGCATCTGCAGCAACCCATGAATTCATTAGAAAACACTCTCAAGGCCTTCATAATGAAAACAAAATCATTTATGGCTGAGAATAGCAGTTTCATGAAGAGAACTGATGACTTCATGAATAGAACTGAGATAAGGCTGCAAAATCAAGAGGCAACAATTAAATCATTGGAAACCAAAGTTGGTCAATTTGCTCAAAGATAGAATACTAGACCACAAGGAGGACTACCTAGCAATACTGAAGTTGCTAAGGGAATGAGCCATGAACAGTGCAAAGGAATCACTACAAGAAATAACCTACAACTTAAAGAGACATTGGGCAGTTCAGCAAACAAACCCCACTAGCAATACAAGAGGAATCAGAAAAGAAGGATTTGGATGCTGAACAAACTGATCATGAGTGCACTCCCCAGTAGAGAGCTCGGCATCACCTCAACAAGTTGTCGAGACAGTGATAAACAAAGTGGTTCCAGGTATCAAATTCCAAACCAGTGAAACCCTAGAAAAGATGAGACCACCACCACCTTTCCTAAAAAGATTGAAAAAAATAGGACCATCAATATAAGAAGTTTCTTAACATCCTAAAACAAGTTCACATTAACTTACCTTTTGTTGAGGCAATTGAACAGATTCCCAACTATGCTAAATTCTTGAAAGACATTGTGTCTAAAAGAAAGAGGCTAGATGAGTTTGAAATAGTGGCAACAATTGAAGGATGTATGTCAATTCTGCATAATCGCATGCCACCAAAGTTGAAGGATCCTGGAAGCTTTACCATACCTTGTGCTATTGGTAATCACTATGAAGGTAAGGCCCTATGCGACCTTGGAGCAAGCATCAATCTAATGCCCAAGTCTGTCTGTAACATCCCGTTTTGGGGGTTATTAGTTAGGCTTAGTTAGGTGAATTCGATTCGGGTTGAATCGGGTTCTCCGGTTCATTAATTCCGGGAAAAAAATAAAATGAAGATATTTTTAATTAAGTAAAATAATAATTTGGAAGGTGGTTTGAAATATTAAAAATATGTTTCAAATTAAAAGAAAATAATTTGGATTTTTAATAATGATTTTTTAATTATGCTTAATTATGCATAATGACCAATTTGTAATTTTTGGAAATTTGAGGGACTTAATTTGTAATTTTTGGTCATAAAGATGTTTTAGTGACTAAATTGAAAAGCAAGCTAAACTTAGAATCCTTAGAGGGCCATAAACCCATTTTTAATTTTAATGATGATTTATTCACCAAAATAAATATTTTAATTACTTTAATTTGGTTTCTTAATCATTTTCTCCTAAAACTACTTTTGACCCATTTTTTCTCTCATCTTTTTCTCTCATTTTCTCTCCACTTTCTCTTCATCTTTTCTTCTCAATTCCTTGCTGATTTTTGCATCTTTTTACATCATTTGCATCATCTATCCATTCTTTACAAAACCTATGCATTGATTTCATCAAATCTACATCAAATTGTAAGGAATCAAGAAGGGGAAAATCTCCTAATTTTGGTGAATAGATCTTAAAGGTAATTTTCTGGATTTTTATTATTTTCTAAGGTTCTTTATTGAAATTCCCAAGTATTAGCTTGTTCATCTTTGAATAAACACTTGAATCAATGTTTTTGATGTTAGATCTAATGTTTTTGTTATGTTTTTGTGAGATCTTTATGGATCTTGTTTAATGCTGGAAATTGTATGATTTCAATCATGTTTTTATGATGATTTAATGATTAATTGAGTCTTGATTTGAGATCACATTAATTAAATCCCGGAATAATGTAATCGGTGTAGTTTTAAGGTGTTTTTCGGTTGTTTATGGGCTGTTTTAGATGCTTAGATGTTGCTGGAGATATAAGGATGGTTTTGATGTATTTTTGGATCATGTTTGAGGTGGATTAGATGTTATATTCGTTAGGTTTTGGGCTGATGTTGTTCGGATGCGTTTCGGCTTAGTTTTCGGTCTTTTCGGCTAAGTTTTTGGTAGTTTAATGGTGATCGGATATGGCTGTTGGTTTGAGCATGTTATGATGTGAGAATGCTCTGTTTTTAATGTTGTAGAGGAGGTACAAGAAGAAGATTGATTGCTGGTGCGTTTGGTGCGATCATCGAAAAGCGGCGAAAGCTCGTTTCTCTTGTTGGTGAGTGGTTTTCGGTTTAAAAGCGCAATGCGTTTGGTACATTCTGTTTTTGGGGGCTATGGAAGAGTGTGAAAACCTTTCATAGTTCAAGATTAAGTAAAGTATTTGTTTTGTTAAACCGATGTGAATTTCGGCTACATTTTACAAAGGTATTATGTTGTTAAAGCCTGAGATTTATGGAAGTGCATGAGCATGTTTTGAATTGATGCATATACATGAGAGATACTTGCTGAAAATGCATAGCTTATTTAGCATCCATGATTATGAAAAATTATGAGAAATATTTTGGAATACAATATGGTTATTTGCCTATTATATGATGGTGCCTTTGGGCATGGCTTTGGTTCATTTGTTGAACATATTATGCATGCTTTATGAGCAGTAAGTTATATGATTTGAAATACAATATGGTTAATTGCCTTATACATGATGGTGCATTTGGGCATGGCTTTGGTTCATTTGTTGAACATATTATGCATGCATTATGAGCAACAAGTTATCATACACATTTGATTATGATATTGGCTTAGTGACACTAACTTTAGATCCGAATACGAATGACATGTCATTAGGATTGAGTGCACTATAAAATAAAGAGAATATTGAATTTGTCTACACGCGTAACAAGGGGACTTTGTGTCTAACGTGCGTGATAGAGCCGTACGGAATATTGCCTACACGCGTAACAAGGGGACTTTGTGTCTAACGTGCGTGATAGAGCCGCCTACACGCGTAAGAAGGGGACTTTGTGTCTAAACGAGCGTGGTAGTGCTAAAGTTGACTTAGTGTCATGTTAAAGTTGACTTTGTGTCATGATGGGGACTTTGTGTCCTGACGGGACGAATGTCTCAAGATCCGTGTATTCGGTGAGCTCAAGGATCACATTAAGTGTTCACTTCAAAGCCAATATACATACATGAAATTGAGGAAAGGTTTGAGCATCATTTACAAATTGTTTTGGAAAAGTTATGTGAATTTAAGAATGCATATGATTTATGAAATATGAGCATGTGATGTTAGCATGCATGATTTACTATGATTTGCAAATTATGTTTTATTCATGGTTTTAATAAATGCAATGATGATTATTTGTGGAGCTACCTCACTAAGCAAGTTTGCTTAAGCTCTCTTTTCATCTTTGCAGAAAAATAAGGGTACTTGGAGCTTTGTTCGGGGCAAGAAAACCAAGGGGAAGGTTATATTGAATTTGGTATGTTTTTAGCCAATAAATTGGGCAAGGCAATGTGTAATACAATCTATGAGAGAAGTGAGCTTTTAGGCTTTGTTTCATATTGTAATAAGACCATTATTGTTGGATGTTAATTGTTGAACTTTGGAATTACTTGAATGGTTGAAGCATGTTCTAGCATGTATTTGTTGGATTGAAATATTGTACATCACTTTGCTTAAGGAGCATGCCTATAGCTTGAATGATGCCCATGACGTTGTTGATTATGTGCCATATGATGTTAATCATGATTAGGATTGATGCATTTAGTGGTTCCAATTAACGGTTGAATTTCGAGTATTTGGTTTGTACTTAGTGAAATGAGATAATTGGTTCTAGACCCAAAGTTTCGAAACCTTTGATTGAAGGTTCTGAAACCTTTGTTAAATAGTTTCGAAACCTTCACAAGGTTTCGGAACCTTTCGGGCAGTTTCAATTCTAGGAAGCTACTAGACGCGATAAGTTTCGAAACTTTCAAGAAAAGTTTCGAAACCTTTTGCAAAAAGTTTCGAAACCTTTGGGAAGGTTTCGAAACCTTTGATCACCTAGAATTGAAAGTTGCTAGAAGTTATATTTTGGTCCCGGTTAACTTCCTTTGCTCGATTAGGGTACATACAGATGTTATTTTGAGCTGAAATTTTGCATGCAGTTATAAAGTTGATTTAATTTCAAGACGGTAATCCTAATTTTGATGAAATCCTTGTATTTTGGAAGATTTACATTTTGGTCCCTAAATTAGAGAAACATGCAATTAATGGTGTTAGAATGATCCGTTTGAGTTGTAATTTGCTATGAAGAACTCTTGTATGTTTAATTGAACATTGATGGAGGGAATTTCTACTTTACTAATTGTATTTAAAAGTTTTACGTTTTAGTCCTTAATCCACATTAGTGTTTAATCGGATGGTTGTTTTAATTAATGTGTTTCTAATAATGCTTTGTATGAAACCTTTACATGTAGGAACAACATTGTGTCTCTAGTAAGATAAGAGAAAAAAATATAACGGTTTAGGGTTGTTCATCGAATCGAACCTTCGCGGGTTTGGTTTGATATTCCCCGTGTGACTCGTTTAGTGTCGGTTTCATCCAGGCCGGGCTAAGGGGGTTACATTTGGTGGTATCAGAGCCAGGTTTGTTAAAAAGTGGGATTGGTTTGAATAAAACACGTTGTTGGATTGTCGAGTGTGCAGTTGGTTTGTTAAAACACGTATTTGTCTGTCATGTATTGTGATGGTATGTTAGCATGTTTGGTTGAACATGACATGTTGATGTTGCATGCATACTTATATATTGTGAGCGCATCTAGAATGGTTATGAGTATAAGAGGTGGTCGGTTACACATTGCCTATGCCAATATGTTTTCAGATGTTCTCAGTTTTCCCTTGGTTCTTGCCCGAATGTAAGTTTATTTTATTTGGATATTATGTTTTAAACTGCATGTTCAAAGTTTTTGGAATATGCTTATGAGACTTGAAACACGAGCTAGTGTTGGTATGAACATTAATGGTCAAGATTATGGATGGAACGACTGCTAGGGAAGAGTAAATTCTTCCTCCTCTGTGAGTGTGCTTTCGGTTAGGCCGGAAGGTTAGTTGTGGTGTTGCGCTGTTCTTTCGATTGTGTTTTAGTCTGCTGAAGCTGATACGGATGTTGCTAATCTGACTTGGGAGTTGTCAATAAGATGGTAGTTGAGGTTGTTGGAATTGAGGATGTTATTTGTGAGTGTGAACAACAATCATGCATAGAATAAGAGCACATATATGTATATATCTATAGATAATGTAGGACATGCATGCATCTTTGAGCATGACATTGGAAATTGCATTTACATGCACATGCATTTGCATAGGCATTTATGAGGGCATATAAGAAATCATGCATACATTTGTTCACACTTGCGAGTAGCTCCTTGAGGGTGTAAGTGGAGTGTGGTTGGTTCTTTTAAGGTGAAGGTATATAAAAAAAGAAGAAGTTAAAAGAACTTTCTTGTGGTGTTAAGCTGAGTGTGTAGTGGGCAAGCTACCCTTTTGGATAGAGAATAGTCTTGGATGAACAATGAGTGGTTGGTCTCAGAGTTGTGAATGTTTGAAACCAAGGTAAATACCCTGAGTTATGGTTAGTTTGGGTTGGTCATTACTAAAGGTGAGGCTGAGTTTTGCGGATTCTTTCTAGTTAAGATCTGGAGGTTGTAACAAGGTTGCAGCATGTTTTGTAGAGAAAGGCGGGTTGATGTTACTCTAAGTGATGTGAAGTTACTTTATGGAAATTATATGGAATTCTTTGTGGTGTGGTTAATGTGCAGTTAGATCGGGGGTTGTAACCGATCTGGTATAGTTGGGATGGAAGTAAAATATGAGATATAGTCTGGTATGAGAGTTGTGAAATCGGGGGTTTGAATCATAGATTGTTGTGACCTTGAGATGTTTGGTTATACTATAAAGGAGGAAAGTGTACACGTTGTGTTTGTCGGATGTTGAGTTGGATATACTTCGGGTAAAGTTAGTTTTTGATGATGTTTGAGTGGTGTAATAAGGATCGCTGGACAATTTATGGTTTATACACATTGTTCAGTCTTATGGGTTTGCTTTTATCGAAAAGTGTTTTGAGGTTTTATGTTCGGTGGGTTCGTGTTTGAGGATGTTTCATCATTATGGTTATCGCTTGGGCAAGGTTATAAAATAAGAGATGTTGGAGTTAGTGGAGGAATGGTTCTACAAGTTTGGATTTTGTTATGGTATAGTTAATGTAGGAGTTGGTTTGTTGATGAGTTGATAATGAAAAAAAAAGTTTTGGGTTAAGTATCAAGGCACTTAATGATGTGTAGATTTTAAAATTTGAACCATGATGTTGAATAGGTTGTGGTGGCTAAACCTTAAGTTGGAGATATTGTTGTTGTGATGAGTATAATGCTGAGGTTGACACAAAGTTGATAAGTTTCTTATATGATATGTTTTGTAGAATGTTAGCAACTGGGATGACTTGGTTTACATAAGGATGCTTGCAATGGGAGTTTGTTATGTGAGATAAGCCTGAGTTGTTGTGGAGTTACAAGGAAAGATGTTCGGTTAATCTATAGGGAGACCTAGTTATATGATGGATCTATGAGTGGAATTCAACCTTGATAAAGTTGATCGGGGACAAGTTGTGGCGAAGTGTTTGTTGAGGGTCTAGTGAATGATGTGTTCTTGGTAAGGTTTAGTTTTGTGTTGAGAATCTTTTTGTGTTATGTTAACCGCATGGTTGTTACGGAAAGCGTCAAGATGGAGTGGTATCTTGAGTAGGGCTTATGGTAATCTTTTCCCATGAGTTTGGTGGTAAGTGTTGTGGTTGGAGTTGGGGAAAAACATGTGTTTTCGACTAAGCTGGTTTGGATTATGTTTGAATCATATGTAAAGGTTTGTCATGCTGATAAGGTAAGCTTGAGTGTCAGTTTTCTTTGGGTTATTATTAGTAGTAAAGGTACCAAGAATGTAGTCGGAAAGAATCATCATAAGTTTGGTAGTAAGTTCTATCGATGGTATGGAGTTTTCTTATGAGGGTTGTTGGATCAATCATTTTTTTGAGTACGGTTTTCTTGGGTTCCTAAGTCCCATTGGAAAGATGTGTGAGTGGTATATCAATAACATGATAAGATTTGAAAGTTTTTAGGACCGACATAGGTTGTTGTTTGGATGTTGGGTTTTATCATTCATAGGTAAATGGATGATATGTTGTGATGCTGTGATATGGTTAGTATGACTCATAATGAAGTTGTTGTTGGTGGTGGAGCTTGCTTAAAACACTGTTGACAGTTTGTGCAAAGTTAGTCTGAAGTTTGTTGTGTGGAGTGGAGGTTGGTGATAGGCTTAGTTGGTTATCTGGTATGTTGGGAGGATGTCAATTAAGGTTAGTTTGTCGGTGATGGTATGAAAATCGTGGTGGTTGTCAAGAGTTGGTTATCAACCTTATGGGGTTTTCTTTTGAGTTATGTTTTCTATAGAGGTTGAGATGGTATGGTGGTTTGTGCATTGTTGCTAGGGTGTGAGGAAGAAATTGGTGGGTTGTCCGAAGAGGGTAAGTGTGGGTTGTCTGTTGCGTACCATCCAGGAAAAGCTAAGGTGATGGCTGAATCTTGAGCCGTAAGACAGCGGTTGAGTTGAGAGAGATGTTTCCTAAGTTGGGTATTTCAAAGGAAGGTGGTTGAGTGGTGGAGTTGTAAGTAAAGCCTATCTTAGTTGAGATGATAAGGTGAAACAGTTAGAGGATGGGACGTTGGTACCTTTTGTGGAGGATATGGCTAAGGGTAGACCGACTGAGTATCGTTTTGATGAGGAGGAGATGTTGTGGTTTAGGGGTCGGGTTGTGGTGCCCGATGATCAAGAGTTGAGGCAAGCTATCTTGGTAGAGGCTCATACTAGTCCGTTTGCTATGCATCCGGGTAGTGTGAAGATGTATAGAGATCTCAAAAGTGTGTACTTTTGGGTTGGTTTAAAGAGAGATGTGACAGAGTTTGTTTCTCGTTGTATGGTGTGTCAGCGGGTGAAAGTTGAACATCAGTTCCCTGCAGGTTTGTTGCAACCGGTTCAAGTTCCGGAATGGAAATGGGAGAGGATCACCATGAATTTTGTGACGGGGTTACCTTTAACACCGTCCAAAAAGGATTCCATATGGCTGATTGTTGATAGGTTTACGAAGTGTGCACATTTTCTTGCCGTGCATACGACGTACTCCATGGATAAGTTGGCAGCTTTGTATGTTTTTGAGGTGGTAAGGTTGCATGGTGTGCCTAAGTTGATCATATCGGATAGAGATCCGCGGTATACATCCAAGTTTTGGAGGAGTTTGCAGACAGCTTTGGTATGAGGCTTAGTTTTAGTACGGCTTATCATCCACAGACGGATGGACAGTCTGAGCGTGTTATACAGACTTTGGAGGATATGTTGAGGTATTGTATCATCGAGTTTCAAGGTTCTTGGGATAAGCAATTGTCGTTGGTAGAGTTTGCTTACAATAATAGTTTTCAGACGAGTATACAGATGACACCGTTTGAGGCTTTATACGGGCATAGGTGTTGTACACCTTTGTGTTGGATAGAATTGGAGCAAAAGTGTGTTTCTTTGCCTCAAGTTTTAAAGATACGGATGAGAAGGTTAAGTTGATATGTGCTAAACTTAAGGAAGCTTTGGGTAGGCATAAGTCCTATGCTGACTTAAAGCGTAGAGAGATAGAATGTACTATTGGGGACAAAGTTTTCTTAAGGTTTCTCCGTGAAAGAAGGTGATGAGGTTTGGACGTAAGAGTAAGTTGGGCCATATGAGGTGTTAGAGCCAAATGGTTGTTATCGGTTAAGGTTGCTGGTGGAGTTGAGTAAGATGCCCTATGTGTTTCAATGTATCGATGCTTCGTAAGTATCGTTCAGATCCTTTTCATGTTGTTCTAGTTGAGGAGTTTGAGTTAAGAGAGGATATGGCTTATGAGGAAGAACCGGTGAGGATTTTGGATGTGGATACAAAGGTTCTTCGAGGGAAGACCATAGATTTGGTTAAAGTGCTTTGGAAACACCGAGGCGTTGAAGAATCAACTTGGGAGTCAAGGAAAAGCATGGAGGAGCAGTTTCCTCACTTGTTTACTTCGGGTAAATTTCGAGGACGAAATTTTCTTAAGAGGGGGAGAGTTGTAACATTCCGTTTTTGGGGTTATTAGTTAGGCTTAGTTAGGTGAATTCGATTCGGGTTGAATCGGGTTCTCCGGTTCATTAATTCCAGGAAAAAAATAAAATGAAGATATTTTTAATTAAGTAAAATAATAATTTGGAAGGTGGTTTGAAATATTAAAAATATGTTTCAAATTAAAAGAAAATAATTTGGATTTTTAATAATGATTTTTTATTTATGCTTAATTATGCATAATGACCAATTTGTAATTTTTGGAAATTTGAGGGACTTAATTTGTAATTTTCGGCCATAAAGATGTTTTAGTGACTAAATTGAAAAGCAAGCTAAACTTAGAATCTTTAGAGGGCCATAAACCCATTTTTAATTTTAATGATGATTTATTCACCAAAATAAATATTTTAATTACTTTAATTTGGTTTCTTAATCATTTTCTCCTAAAACTACTTTTGACCCATTTTTTCTCTCATTTTCTCTCCACTTTCTCTTCATCTTTTCTTCTCAATTCCTTGCTGATTTTTGCATCTTTTTACATCATTTGCATCATCTATCCATTCTTTACAAAACCTATGCATTGATTTCATCAAATCTACATCAAATTGCAAGGAATCAAGAAGGGGAAAATCTCCTAATTTTGGTGAATAGATCTTAAAGGTAATTTTCTGGATTTTTATTATTTTCTAAGGTTCTTTATTGAAATTCCCAAGTATTAGCTTGTTCATCTTTGAATAAACACTTGAATCAATGTTTTTGATGTTAGATCTAATGTTTTTGTTATGTTTTTGTGAGATCTTTATGGATCTTGTTTAATGCTGGAAATTGTATGATTTCAATCATGTTTTTATGATGATTTAATGATTAATTGAGTCTTGATTTGAGATCACATTAATTAAATCCCGGAATAATGTAATCGGTGTAGTTTTAAGATGTTTTTCGGTTGTTTATGGGCTGTTTTAGATGCTTAGATGTTGCTGGAGATATAAGGATGGTTTTGATGTATTTTTGGATCATGTTTGAGGTGGATTAGATGTTATATTCGTTAGGTTTTGGGCTGATGTTGTTCGGATGCGTTTCGGCTTAGTTTTCGGTCTTTTCGGCTAAGTTTTTGGTAGTTTAATGGTGATCGGATATGGCTGTTGGTTTGAGCATGTTATGATGTGAGAATGCTCTGTTTTTAATGTTGTAGAGGAGGTACAAGAAGAAGATTGATTGCTGGTGCGTTTGGTGCGATCATCGAAAAGCGGCGAAAGCTCGTTTCGCTTGTTGGTGAGTGGTTTTCGGTTTAAAAGCGCAATGCGTTTGGTACATTCTGTTTTTGGGGGCTATGGAAGAGTGTGAAAACCTTCCATAGTTCAAGATTAAGTAAAGTATTTGTTTTGTTAAACCGATGTGAATTTCGGCTACATTTTACAAAGGTATTATGTTGTTAAAGCATGAGATTTATGGAAGTGCATGAGCATGTTTTGAATTGATGCATACATGAGAGATACTTGCTGAAAATGCATAGCTTATTTAGCATCCATGATTATGAAAAATTATGAGAAATATTTTGGAATACAATATGGTTATTTGCCTATTATATGATGGTGCCTTTGGGCATGGCTTTGGTTCATTTGTTGAACATATTATGCATGCTTTATGAGCAGTAAGTTATATGATTTGAAATACAATATGGTTAATTGCCTTATACATGATGGTTTCGAAACCTTTGATCACCTAGAATTGAAAGTTGCTAGAAGTTATATTTTGGTCCCGGTTAACTTCCTTTGCTCGATTAGGGTACATACAGATGTTATTTTGAGCTGAAATTTTGCATGCAGTTATAAAGTTGATTTAATTTCAAGACGGTAATCCTAATTTCGATGAAATCCTTGTATTTTGGAAGATTTACATTTTGGTCCCTAAATTAGAGAAACATGCAATTAATGGTGTTAGAATGATCCGTTTGAGTTGTAATTTGCTATGAAGAACTTTTGTATGTTTAATTGAACATTGATGGAGGGAATTTCTACTTTACTAATTGTATTTAAAAGTTTTACGTTTTAGTCCTTAATCCACATTAGTGTTTAATCGGATGGTTGTTTTAATTAATGTGTTTCTAATAATGCTTTGTATGAAACCTTGACATGTAGGAACAACATTGTGCCTCTAGTAAGATAAGAGAAAAAAATATAACGGTTTAGGGTTGTTTATCGAATCGAACCTTCGCGGGTTTGGTTTGATATTCCCCATGTGACTCGTTTAGTGCCGGTTTCGTCCAGGCCGGGCTAAGGGGGTTACACTGTCTTTCAAAATCTGGGAATTGGAATGTCAAAACCTACTACTGTAATGCTCCAACTTGCAGATCGATCATACATACAACCCGAAGGAAAAATCGAGGACATATTGTTAAGACTAGATAAATTTAATTTTCCTACTGATTTTCTTGTCCTTGATTGTGAAGCAGATGAGAATACACCGATCATCCTTGGGAGACCTTTCCTGTAACCCCCTTAGCCCGACCTAGATGGAACCGACACTAACGGGTTACACGGGAAATATCAAACCAAACCCGTGAAGGTTCGATTCGATAAACAACCCTAAAACCGTTATATATTTTTATTTTCTCATACCTAGATGCACAATCTTATTCCTACGTGATAAGGTGTCATACAAAGCATTATCAGTAACACGTTAATTAAAAATAGACATCCGATTAAACATTCAAGTAGATTAAGGACTAAAACGTAAAACTTTTAAATTCAATTCGTAAAGTGAAAGTTCTGTCCATCAATGTTCAATTAAACACTCAAGTGTTCTTCACACCAAATTTCAACTCAAACGGATCATCCTAAAATCATCAATTGCATGTTTCTCTAATTTAGGGACCAAAATGTAAATTTTCAAAAATACACGGACTTCATCCAAATTAGGTTAAACATCTTGAAATTAAATCAACTTTAAGTATGCATGCAAAATTGCAGCTCAAAATAACATCTGTAGGTACCCTAATCAAACCAAGGAAGATATCCGGGACTAAAATATAATTTCCAACAACTTTCAATCATAGGTAGTCCAAGGTTTCGAAACCTTCCCAGAGGTTTCGAAACTTTTTGCAAAAGGTTTCAAAACTTTCCTGGAAAGTTTCGAAACTTTTTGCGTCTAGTAGCTTCCCAGAATTGAAACTGCCCGCAAGGTTTCAAAACCTTCTGGAGGTTTCGAAACTATTTAACAAAGGTTTCGGAACCTTCATCCAAAGGTTCCGAAACTTTAGGTCTGGAACCAAAAGTTTCATTACACAAGTGAACACCAATTACCATACTCAACCATTAATTACTACCATTAAATGCATCGATCCTAAACATAATTAGCAACATATGACACATGATTTACAATGTCACGGACATCAATCAAGCTATAGACATGCTTCCTAGAGAATGATTAACAACATTACAATCATACAAGTTCACACATCAACAATCCATACAATCCCAAAGCTCACAATTAACAATCAAACAATATTTGTCTTATTGCAACATAAACCAAAGCCTAAGTACACACTCCTCACATAGGTTGTGTTACACATTGCCTTGCCCAATTTATTTGCCAAAAGCATACCAAATTCAAAGTGATTCTTCCCCTTGGTTTCCTTGTCACGAACGAAGCTCCAAGTGCCTTTATTTCTGTGCATGGATGAAAAGAGAGCTTAAGCAAACATGCTTAGTGAGGAAGCTCTACACAAATCATCAATGCATCTATTTAAAATCATGATGAAACCATAGTTTGTAATACATTATTAAATCATGCAAGCTAACATCTCATGCTCATGTTCTTTAAACCAAATGCATCCTTGAGTTCACATAACCTTATCAAAACAATTTATAAATGATGCATAATCTTCTTCTCAAATTCATGTATGTATATTGGCATTCTAGTAACCACTTTAATGTGAACCTTGACTTCACCGAATACACGGATCCTTTTTCTCATAACTAGAGACTCTTGGTCTCAACATGCATCGGTCGGACACTTAGTCACCCTTGTATACATGTTACCCCCACTACGCACGGTTGGACACAAAGTCACCCTTGTTTACGTATGGGTCAACTATATGCACGGTCGGACACAAAGTCACCCTTGTTTACATATAGGCAAGCTCCACACGCATGGTCGAACACAAAGTCACCCTTGTTTATGTGTAGGCGGCTCTACCACGCACGGTTGGACACAAAGTCACCCTTGTTTACGTGTAGGCAATATTCTGTATTCTCAATTTTTTTTATAGTGTACTTAAGACAATCCTAATGACATATCATTCGTATTCGAATCTAAAGTTAGTGTCAGTAAGTCAATATCATAATCCAATGTGCATGATAACTTGCTGCTCATAATGCATGCATAATATGTTCAACAAATGAACCAAAGCCATGCCCAAAGGCACCATCATGTATAAGGCAATTAACCATATTGTATTTCAAATCATATAACTTACTGCTCATAATGCATGCATAATATGTTCAACAAATGAACCAAAAGCCATGCCCAAAGGCACCATCATATAATAGGCAAATAACCATATTGTATCCCAAATTATTTCTCATAATTTTTCTATAATCATAGATGCTAAATAAGCTATGCATTTCAGCAAGTAATTCTCATGTATACACCATTTCAAATCATGCTCATGCATTTCCATAAATCTCATGTATTATCAATATAATGCCTTTATCAAATGTAGCCGAAACTTATATCGGTTTATCAAAAACAATTACTTTACTTACACTTGAACTATGGAATGTTTTCACACTCTTCCATAGTCTCCAAAAACAGAACCGTACCAAACGCGATTCGCTTTAAATCCGTAATCACTCACCAACAAGCGAAACGAGCTTTCGTCGTATCCGATGATCGCACCAACGCACCAGCACTCAAGCTTCTTCTTGTACCTCTTCTACAATATTAAAAACAGAGTATTCTCACATCATAACATGCTCAAACCAACAGCCATATCCGATCATCATTAAACTACCGAAAACTTAGCCGAAAAGACCGTAAACTAAGCCGAAACACATCCGAACAACATCAGCCCGAAACCTAACGAATCTAACATCTAATCCACTTCAATTGTGATCCAAAAACACATCCAAACCATCCTTATATCTCCAGCAATATTAAAGCATCTAAAACAGCCCATAAAACAACCGAAAAGCACCTTAAAACTACACCGATTGCATTATTCCGGGATTAAATTAATGTGCTATTAAATTAAGACTCAATTAATCATTTAATTAACATAAAAACATAATTGAATTCATCTAATTCCAGCATTGAATGAGATCCAAAAAGTTTCACAAAAACATTCACAAAATCACTAGATCTAACATTAAAAACATAGAATTAAGTTTTTATTAAAAGATTAGCAAGCTAATACTTGAGAATTTTAATAAAGAACCTTAGAAAAGAATAAAAATTCAGAAAATTACCTTCAAGATCTATTCACCAAAAAGATGTAATTTCCTCTTCTTGATTCCTTGCAATTTGATGTTGATTTGATGAAATTGATGCTTAGGTTTTGTAAAGGATGAAAAGATGATGAAAATGATGTATTCTTTGTTGAAAAAGATGCAAAAATCAGGAAGGAATTGAAGAGAAAAGATGAAGAGAAAGTGGAGAGAAAATGAGAGAAAAAGAAGAGAGAAAATGAGAGAAAAGTTGTTTTGAGAGAAAATGATTAAAAATATCTAATTAAAGTAATTAAAACATATTTTGGTGAATAAATCATTATTAAAAATTAGAAATGGGTTTATGGCCCTCTAAGGATTCTAGGTTTAGCTTGCTTTTCAATTTAGTCACTAAAACATGTAATTTTTCGAAAATTACAAAATAAGTCCTCCAATTTTTCCAAAAATTACAAATTGGTCATTTATGCATAATTAAGCATAATTAAAAATCAATATAAAGTCCAAATTATTTTCTTTTAATTTTGAAACATATTTTTAATATTTTAAACCATATTCCAAAATTATTATTTTTCTTAATTAAAAATATTCTTATTTTATCTTTCTCGAAATAATGAACCGGAGAACCCGATTCGACCCGAATCGAATTCTCCTAACTAAGCCTAAACTAATAACCCCAAAAACGGGATGTTACAACTCTCCCCCTCTTAAGAAAATTTCGTTCTCGAAATTTACCTGAAGTAAACACGTGAGGAATTACTCCCCCAAACTTTTTCCTTCTCTCCCAAGTTGCCTCTTCGCCACCTCGGTGCTTCCAAAGCACTTTAACCAAACCTATGGTTCTTCCTCGAAGAACTTTTGTATCCACATCCAAAATCCTTGCTGGTTCCCCCTCATAACTCATATCCGCTCTTAACTCAAACTCCTCAACTAGAACAACATGAGGAGGATCTGAACTATACTTACAAAGCATCGATACATTGAAAAACATAATGCATCCAACTCAACTCCACCAGTAACCTCAATTGATAACAACCAATTGGCTCTAACACCTCATATGTCCCAATAAAATGATAACCCAACTTACTCTTACGTCCAAACCTCATCACCTTCTTCCACGGAGAAAGCTTAAGAAACACTTTGTCTCCAACAGTATACTCTATCTCTCTACGCTTTAAATCGGCATAGGACTTCTGCCTATCCAAAGCTTCCTTAAGTTTAGCACATATTAACTTAACCTTCCCATCCGTATTTTTAAAACTTGAGGCAAAGAAACATACTTTTGCGCAACTTCTTTCCAACACAAAGGTGTACAACACCTATGCCCATATAAAGCCTCAAACGGTTCCATCTGTATACTCGCTTAGAGCTACTGTTATATACAAACTCCACTAAAGACAACTGTTTCTCCCAAGAACCTTGAAACTCGATGACAACCCCTGAACATATCTTCCAAAGTCTGAATAACACGCTCAGACTGTCCATCCGTCTGTGGATGATAAGCTGTACTAAAGCTAAGCCTCGTACCCAAAGTAACTTACAAACTCCTCCAAAACATAGATGTAAACCGCGAACCTCAATCCGATATGATCAACTTAAACACACTATGCGACACTATGCGACTTCACCATCCCAGAAACATACAACTCTACCAACTTATCGATAGATCACATTGTATGCACGGCAAGAAAATGTGCATACTTTGAAAACCTATCAACAATAACCCATATAGAATCCTTCTTGGAATCCGTCACATCTTCCTTTAAACCAATCCAGAAGTACAAACTTTTAAGATCCCTATACACCTTCACTCCACTCGGATGCATAGCAAACGGACTAGTATGTGCTCCCGCTAAAATAGCTTACCTTAACTCAACCTCATCCGGCCCCACAATCTGACCCCTACACCACAACATCTCCTCCATAAAAGGTACCAACGTCTCATCCTCTAACTGTTTCACCTTATCATTTCAACCAAGATAGGCTTTACTTACAACTCAACCACTCAACCACCTTCCTTTGAAATACTCAACTTAGCAAACATCACTCTCAACTCAACTGCCGTCTTACGGCTCAAAGATTCAGCCATCACCTTAGCTTTCCCCGGATGGTATGCAACAAACAAGCCACACTTACCCTCTTTGGACAACCAACAAATTCTTTCCCCACACCAAAGCAACAATGCACAAACCACCACACCATCTCAACCTCTATAGAAAACATAACACAAAAGAAAACCCCAAAAGGTTGATGACCAACTCTTGATAACCGCAACGGTTTCCATACCACCACCATTGTACTAACCTGGTTTCCGGCATCCTCCCACATACAGGGTAACCAACTAAGCCTTTCACCAACCTTCAGCCACACAACGATGCTCCACCAACACGCTTCAAACTAACTTGCACAAAACTGTCAACAGTGTCTTAAGCAAACTCCACCACCAACAACAACTTTATTACGAGTCATATTAACCATATCACAACATCATAACATATCATCCATTTACCTATGAATGATAAAACCCAACATCCAAACAACCTATGTCGGTCCTAAAAACTTTCAAACCTTATCATGTTATAGATACACCACTCACACATCTTTCCAATGGGACTTAGAAACCCAAGAAAACTGTACCCAAACAAACGATTGATCCAACAAACCTCATAAGAAAACTCCATACCATCGATAGAACTTACTACCAAACTTATGATGATTCTTTCTGACTTCTTCCTTGGAACCTTTACTACTAATAATAACCCAAAGAAAATTGATCCTCAAGCTTACCTTATCAGCATGACAAACATTTACATATAATTCAAACATAATCCAAACCAGCTTAGTCAAATACACATGTTTCTCCCCAACTCCTACCATAACACTCACCACCAAACCCATGGAAAAAGATTACCATAAGCCCTGCTCAAGATGTCATTCCATCTCGGTACTTTTCGAAACAACCATGCGGTTCACCTAACACAAAAAGATTCTCAACACAAAACTAAACCTTGCCAAGAACATATCCTTCACTAGACCCTCAACAAACACTTTGCCACGACTAGTCCCCGATCAACTTTACCAAGGTTGAATTTCGCTCATAGATCCACCATATAACTAGGTCTCCCTATAGGTTAACCGAACATCTTCCCTTGTAACTCCACAACAACCCAGGCTTATCCCACATAACAAACTCCCATTGCAAGCATCCTTATGTAAGCCAAGTCATCCCCAGTTGCTAACATTCTACAAAACATATGATACAAGAAACTTACCAACTTTGAGTCAAACTCAACACTATACTCATTATAACGATAATATTTCCAACTTAAGGTTTAGCCACCATAACCAACTCCACCAAGATTCAAAATTTAAAATCTACACATCATTAAGTGCCTTGACACTTAACCCAAAACCTTTTTTTTCCCATTATTAACTCATCGACAAACCAACTCCTACATTAACTATACCACTACAAAATCCAAACTTATAGAACCATTCCTTCCACTAGCTCCAACATCTCTTATTTTATAACCTTGCCAAAGAGGTAATCATAAAGATGAAACATCCACAAACACGAACCCACCGAACACAAAACCTCAAAACACTTTTCAATAAAAGCAAACCC
Organism: Abelmoschus esculentus; assembly: GCA_035048815.1. NCBI lineage: Eukaryota > Viridiplantae > Streptophyta > Magnoliopsida > Malvales > Malvaceae > Abelmoschus > Abelmoschus esculentus. Next base: position 8,086,124 of record JAUCBN010000013.1, on the reverse strand, counting down.
ATAAGACTGAACAATCGATACAAACCATAAATTGTCCAACGATCCATATAACACCACTTCAGACATCATCAAAAACTAACTTTACCCGAAGTATATACAACTTAACATCTTGTAAACACAACGTGTACACTTTCCTCCTTTATAGTACAACCAAACCTCTCAAGGTCACAACAATCTATGATTCAAACCCCCGATTTCACAACTCTCATACCAATAAGGATCTCATATTTTACTTCCATCCTGACCATACCAGATTGGTCACAACCCCCGATCTAACTACACACTAACCACACTACAAAGAATTCCATGTAATTTCCACAAAATAATTTCATATCACTCAGAAAAACTCCGACCCGCCTTACTCTACAAAACATGCGGCAACCTTGTTACAACCTCCAAATCTTAACTAGAAAGAATCCGCAAAACTCAGCCCTTCCTTTAATAATGACCAACTCAAACTAACCATAACACAGTGTATTTACCTTGGTTTCAAACATTCACAACTCTGAGACCAACCACTCATTGTTCATCCAAGACTATTCCCTAACCAAAAGGGTAGCTTGCCCACTACACATTCAGATTAACACCACAAGAAAGTTCTTTCAACCTCTTTTTTTTTCCATACCTTCACCTTAAAAGAACCAACCACAATCCACTTACACCCTCAAGGAGCTACTCGCAAGTGTGAACAAATGTATGCATGATTTCCTGTATGCCCTCATAAATGCCTATGCAAGTGCATATGCATGTAAATGCAATTTTTAATGTCATGCTCAAGAATGCATACATATCCTACATTATCTATAGATATATACATATATGTGCTCTTAATCTAAACATGATTATTGTTCACACTCACAAATAACATCCTCAATTCCAACAACTTCAACTACCATCCTATTGACAACTCCCAAGTCAGATTAGCAACAGCCGTACCAGCTTCAGTAGACTAAAACACACCTGAAAGAACGATGCAACACCACAAACTAACCTTCTGGCCTAACCGAAGGCACACTTACAGAGAAGGAAGAATTTACTCTTCCCTAACAGTCGTTTCATCTTCAATCTTGACCATCACTAGCTCGTGTTTTACGTCTCATAAGCATATTCCAAGAACTTTAAACATGCAGTTTAAAACATAATATCCAAATAAAACAAACTTACATTCGGGCAAGATCCAAGGGAAATCTAAGAGCATCTGAAAATATGTTGGAATTGGCAATGTGTAATCGATAATCCCCAGTTTAATAATCATTACTCAAAGTACAATCATCATAAATAGATTCTCACACTCCAACAACACATCATGCTCAATCACACATATCATGATCAATCGCACATTTCAGCACATATATTAGCAATCCTATGCATGCTTTAATCAACCAACTACACACTTTACAAACCTGGCTTTGATACTACCAAATGTAACCCCCTTAGCCCGGCCTAAATGGAACCGACACTAACGGGTTACACGGGGAATATCAAACCAAACCCGCGAAGGTTCGATTCGATAAACAACCCTAAAACCATTATATTTTTTTTATTTTATCTTACCTAGATGCACAATCTTATTCCTATGTGACAAGGTCTCATGCAAAGCATTATCGGTAACACGTTAATTAAAAAAACACATCCGATTAAACATTCAAGTAGATTAAGGACTAAAATATAAAACTTTTAAATTTAATTCGTAAAGTGAAAGTTATGTCCATCAATGTTTAATTAAACATTCAAGTGTTCTTCACACCAAATTTCAACTCAAACAGATCATCCTAACGTCATCAATTGCATGTTTCTCTAATTTAGGGACCAAAATGTAAATCTTCCAAAATATACGGACTTCATCCAAATTAGGTTAACCATCTTGAAATTAAATCAACTTTAAGTATGCATGCAAAATTGCAGCTCAAAATAACATCTGTAGGTACCCTAATCAAACCAAGGAAGATATCCGGGACTAAAATATAATTTCCAACAACTTTCAATCATAGATAGTCCAAGGTTTCGAAACCTTCCCAGAGGTTTCAAAACTTTTTGCAAAAGGTTTCGAAACTTTCTTGGAAAGTTTAGAAACTTTTCGCATCCAGTAGCTTCCTAGAATTGAAACTGCCCGCAAGGTTTCAAAACCTTCTGGAGGTTTCGAAACTATTTAACAAAAGTTTCGGAACCTTCATCCAAAGGTTCCGAAACTTTAGGTCTGGAACCAAAAGTTTCATTACACAAGTGAACACCAATTACCATACTCAACCATTAATTACTACCATTAAATGCATCGATCCTAAACATAATTAGCAACATATGACACATGATTTACAATGTCACGGACATCAATCAAGCTATAGACATGCTTCTAGAGAATGATTAACAATATAACAATCATGCAAGTTCACACATCAACAATCCATACAATCCCAAAGCTCACAATTAACAATCAAACTATAATAGTCTTATTGCAACATAAACCATAGCCTAAGTACACACTCCTCACATAGGTTGTGTTACACATTGCCTTGCCCAATTTATTTGCCAAAAACATACCAAATTCAAAGTGATTCTTCCCCTTGGTTTCCTTGCCACGAATGAAGCTCCAAGTGTCTTTATTTCTCTACATGGATGAAAAGAGAGCTTAAGCAAACATGGTTAGTGAGGAAGCTCTACACAAATCATCGATGCATCTATTTAAAATCATGATGAAACCATAGTTTGTAATACATTATTAAATCATGCATGCTAACATCTCATGCTCATGTTCTTTAAACCAAATGCATCCTTGAGTTCATATAACCTTATCAAAACAATTTATAAATGATGCACAATCTTCTTCTCAAATTCATGTATGTATATTGGCATTCTAGTGACCACTTTAATGTGAACCTTGAGTTCACCGAATACACGGATACTTTTTCTCATAACTAGAGACTCTTGGTCTCAACATGCATCGGTCGGTCACTTAGTCACCCTTGTATACATGTTATCCCCACTACGCACGATTAGACACAAAGTCACCCTTGTTTACGTATGGGTCAACTATATGCACGGTCGGACACAAAGTCACTCTTCTTTACATATAGGCAAGCTCTACACGCTCGGTCGGACACAAAGTCACCCTTGTTTACGTGTAGGCGGCTCTACCACGCACGGTTGGACACAAAGTCACCCTTGTTTACGTGTAGGCAATATTCGGTATTCTCAATTTTGTTTATAGCGCACTTAAGACAATCCTAATGACATGTCATTCGTATCCGAATCTAAAGTTAGTGTCACTAAGCCAATATCATAATCAAATGTGCATGATAACTTGTTGCTCATAATGCATGCATAATATGTTCAACAAATGAACCAAAGCCATGCCCAAAGGCACCATCATGTATAAGGCAATTAACCATATTGTATTTCAAATCATATAACTTGCTGCTCATAATGCATGCATAATATGTTCAACAAATGAACCAAAAGCCATGCCCAAAGGCACCATCATATAATAGGCAAATAACCATATTGTATCCCAAATTATTTCTCATAATTTTTCCATAATCATGGATGCTAAATAAGCTATGCATTTCAGCAAGTAATTCTCATGTATGCACCATTTCAAATCATGCTCATGTATTTCCATAAATCTCATGTATTATCAACATAATGCCTTTATCAAATGTAGCCGAAACTTATATCGGTTTATCAAAAACAATTACTTTACTTACTCTTAAACTATGGAATATTTACACACTCTTTCATAGTCCCCAAAAACAGAACCGTACCAAACGCGATTCGCTTTAAATCCGTAATCACTCACCGACAAGCGAAACGAGCTTTCGCCGCTATCTGATGATCGCACCAACGCACAAGCACTCAAGCTTCTTCTTGTACCTCTTCTACAACATTAAAAACAGAGCATTCTCACATCATAACATGCTCAAACCAACAGCCATATCCGATCACCATTAAACTACCGAAAACTTAGCCGAAAAGACCGTAAGCTAAGCCGAAACGTATCCGAACAACATCAGCCCAAAACCTAACGAATCTAACATCTAATCCACTTCAATTGTGATCCAAAAACACATCCAAACCATCCTTATATCTCCAGCAACATTAAAGCATCTAAAACAGCCCATAAAACAACCGAAAAGTACCTTAAAACTACACCGATTGCATTATTCTGGGATTAAATTAATGTGCTATCAAATCAAGACTCAATTAATCATTTAATTAACATAAAAACATAATTTAATTCATCTAATTCTAACATTGAATGAGATCCAAAAAGTTTCACAAAAACATTCACAAAATCACTAGATCTAACATTAAAAACATAGAATTAAGTTTTTATTAAAAGATTAGCAAGCTAATACTTGGGAATTTCAATAAACAACCTTATAAAAGAATAAAAATCCAGAAAATTACCTTCAAGATCTATTCACCAAAAAGATGTAATTTCCTCTTCTTGATTCCTTACAATTTGATGTTGATTTGATGAAATTGATGCTTAGGTTTTGTAAAGGATGAAAAGATGATGAAAATGATATAATCTTTGTTGAAAAAGATGCAAAAATCAGCAAGGAATTGAAGAGAAATGATGAAGAGAAAGTGGAGAGAAAATGAGAGAAAAAGATGAGAGAAAATGAGAGAAAAGTGGTTTTGAGAGAAAATGATTAAAAATATCTAATTAAAGTAATTAAAACACATTTTGATGAATAAATCATTATTAAAAATTAGAAATGGGTTTATGTCCCTCTAAGGATTCTAAGTTTAGCTTGCTTTTCAATTTAGTCACTAAAACATGTAATTTTTCGAAAATTACAAAATAAGTCCTCCAATTTTTCCAAAAATTATAAATTGGTCATTTATGTATAATTAAGCATAATTAAAAATCAATATAAAGTCCAAATTATTTTCTTTTAATTTTGAAACATATTTTTAATATTTCAAACCATATTCCAAAATTATTATTTTTCTTAATTAAAAATCTTCTTATTTTATCTTTCCCGAAATAATGAACCGGAGAACTCGATTCTACCCAAATCGAATTCTCCTAACTAAGCCTAAACTAATAACCCTAAAAACGAGATGTTACATATCCTTGCAACTAGACAAACACTAATTGATGTGGAAAAAGGAGAGTTGACTATGAGGGTCAATGACCAATAAGTTAAACTCAATGCCTTCCACAATCTGAAAAGGTATGACGATGTAGAAGAATGCAAAATCTGTCATACCATAGATGCAGATACAAAGGAACCCTGTTGCAATAGTCACTGCCTGGGCAGCTTGCTCGGTAGAAAATTAGATATCTATTATGATAGAATTTTTGGCAGGAAAAATAAGGCAAAGGTGAAGGAAACCAACAGCACAACATATTGTCCAGACAAATAGGGTGCAATGAAGATCATAATAAAAAGGTACGAACTTAAAGATAATGGCCAACACTTGAAGAAAAATTTTGGCCAACAAGAGATAATCAGATTGAGAGATGCATTTACATGCACTCCACCAGTAACATAATCTCTTCCATTCTATTTTTATTATTATATTAGGATTAGTTTTAGCTTAGGATTCATGTTTTCATTCTTTTATTACTATTGTTTATTTTTAGTTTTTGTTTGGTGTCTACATTTTTGGGAAAATAAGCAAGAATGCACGTGAAGAAATCCATTAAAGGAGATAATCTACTGAGGCAGTAAACAGTGTCAATGTAACACCCTGAAAATTATTTCTAATTTTGAAATCCTAAATTAAAAAACCTAGTTTTTAGATTCTTAATTTTTGAAACCCTAAACTTTTTTTGAGTATTTTAAATTGATTTTCTAAATTTGAGGGGAAATTTTTGAGATAAGATGATAAAGTTTTAAATTTGAATTTAAAGATTAAAAGTTAAAGTAATTTGATGAATTTTGGATAAATAATTTGTTTTTGAATTGAATTTTATTTTTACTAAGATTAATTATTTTTTTGAAAAATATTATCTATAATCAATCTTTTTATTATTATTTTATTTAATTTTTATGGTTTAGTAGAATTCTAATTCTAATTGGAATTAGTTATTTTTTTCTCTACATATACATATTTTGGTCTAAGAGAAAATCATCAATTATTTTCTTACATCAAGATTCTCTAAAGCCTATATATTTCTTGATAATTTCTGTTCGAGTTCAAGACCTTGTTATTTCATTAATTTGAATTGCTTTGGCTAAGGTGTGTTCTCTTACTGGTGCTATATGTTTTTTTTTTCGAAAAATATATTTTTTTGTGACATGCTTAATATTTTGCTTTTGAAAAATACTTGTGTTTTGTTAGCATGTCTAATTTTTGCATTGTGACTTTGATTGTGCATTTGTGTTACCATGCATACATAACTTTGTGTTTTGAGAAATATATGAAAAATTCCAGATTTAAGATTTCATACTTTTGAGAGCAAATATGACTTTTTTATCTTGTGAATTGTCTTTCGGATAAATTGAGATTTTAGACAAATTGTGATTTTGGATTGAATTGTGATTGTTTTCAGATTTTCTAATTATGTTACACCAAATTGTGTGCATGAGGTGGGATTGTGTACGGAGGAAGTCGTGGCAGCTTTCCGGAAGCCTAAGACCACCATGAGGTTTTGGTGACGTTGCAGGTGAGGATTCTGGGGAACTCCTCCACTCAGATTGGTGACGCTGTTGATGTATGTAAAAAAAGCGCAATTAAATGCAAGTGTACACATCAAGTAATATAATGATAAGTATTTATCGAATATCGTTCTCCACAGGCACTGGTGTATTTAATATGCCTCCTTCTACTTCCTTGCTCCTGAAGTTAATAAAATAAAAACACAAGTAAAAAGATTTGTTGAATAACTAAATAACAAAAAGTTAAATAAAAGGTTGAGAACAAATAGAGACAATGGGTAGGATCCAGTTGTGTAATATAGTGAATTCGATTGATCTGTTCTTGTTCAATACAATGTCACTACACTACCTCGGCAGTACTGCAGATACTGTCTCGGCAATGATAATGTTTTCTGTCGCGACAATCTATTGCTCTCGGGTATATTTACCAAAGTTTGACAAAGTGTCGTTGAATGATTCCGCTTATCTCTAAGTCGAAATACTGTTGATGACCAGTCCTTGATGATACCTCTAAGCGTGAATCAATTATAATCACCAACCAATCACACACTTCTTTTAGCCGTTGAAACTCTTAACCCATCTCTAGGTCGAGTTAGTGTTTACAACACCGTACTTATCCTTTTCGTGAATCTAACTCTCTCGCTATTAGATAAATGAATTACTTACAAGCTCCTCTCTCGAGTTTGAATGCAAGAATAAAGAATGATAATAGGATAAGCAAACTTTGATATTCTTATTGTATTGAAACAAAGAAACAAAATGCAATCTTCTCACACTAATATTCAACAACCTTCACCTAACCCTAAGAAAGCTTAGGACATATTGTAATGAAGAACACATTTCTTACGGTAAAGCTTTCTCTCAAATTCGACTCTCTTTCTATACATTGGATGGCTCATTAATTTATAGTCTAGACCTAGGGTAACTTTTTCTAAGTAGAATATAACTTGGAGTAGGAAACAAGTAATAAAAATATAATATTTCCAAGTTTAATTCTATCTAGGAGACTATTCCCGCTTGGCCTTTGACTTGGTCTTTTCACGTGCTAGTCTGCTCCAATCCAAACGCTTCAAGTCCAGACATTCTCAGCTCATTTTTCTCTTTTAATTGCCCAGCATCAGTACTGGAACTTCTGCTGCCGCGGCATTGCTTCTGCCTTCGGCAATGCTGCTGCCTTGGTATTGGTTCTGCCTTCGGCAATGCTGCTGCCTCAGCATTGGTTCTACCTTCGGCACTGCTGCTTCCTCGGTAAGTAATTCCTGCAACTTCACAAAAACATGCCATAAAACCTTCTTTTCTCACAAATATCATCTTTATATGCTATGGAAGCAAAATATCAATTATTGAACAATAAGTATATGTATCAGTTCAAATTAGTGGGTAATGAGTACATATTGTTTAGGAAAAGAATAGTAAATAATAGCCCTTTTAAACACTCATCAAATACCCTTAAACTCGAACTATTGCTTGTTCTCAAGCAATGCAGAACATCAAATTGTCGAACCTTATTCTCCTTTGATCTTATTTTTTCATCTATTCTCCCCACCATAACTATGTCTATCTTTCAGTCCTAGCCTTTAGTTTACTCAAGGATTTCTACTCGGAAACAAACTATAAAATTACGTGAGTGTGTGGGGTTTTCTGGACAAGGTTGATTAAAGGCTTTCTTAGATAAACTCTAAGTTCAAGACAAGTAGACTTGGAATGGTTATTTCTTTTCTAAAATACATCAATCTCTTGAGCCTGTTTTGGACACCTCAAGAGTTGTGCTTCCTTTTAAGATTCATTTTATTTTTCTTTCTTTTCCTTAGGCATACTAGAGCCGGTTTTGGGAACCTCTAGCATGAAGAAGAGTAATTTCCTAGAGCCAGTGATAGGCACATCTAGTCACAATCCTTAGAATCTAAGTCTTTATCACCTAAGTTTATTAAAAGAACTCCTAAATCAAACAAGTCCCAAAAGTATTTGTTGATTCTAACCTTATAGTAAGCTTCTAAGTTTTATTCCTTAAGTATTCCAAGGTTATTTCTTCAAAACCAAACCTAGTCATGGTAAGGAAAAAAATTTCTAAAGCCTTAAAAGAATAAACTAAGGCAAAGCTGATGTAAGGCATTGCAAAATTAAAGAAAATTATTTCAAGTAAAGATAGGTATATAAAATATTTTTTGAATTAAGGCATCAAATTACTTCCTTTTCTGATATTGTCGTGTGGCAATGGATTGCCCTTGGAAGTGCACTCACATACCTCTAAACTCAAACTGAGCATTATCCTCAATGCTCAAATCTCACAACAAGTAAAAGAAAATAATAAAAAAAAACAACATAGTGATTTATCTTGATTCTACAGAGTTGTTGGAAAAAGCTACCCTTATAGGTTTTCCTGCCGATACTTTTATTCTGGACCCTTGTCCTGGTGAGGGTTTTATTTTTGCCTGTCGAGGCGGCTGCACTCCTTTAGGTGTTGGCTTTGGCCTTGGGGCAATAACTTTCTCGCCTTGTTCTTCGTCACTGAGAACTTTTGTCTGCATCATGTACGTTCCTCCTTCTGTCTCGGCATATGGGACTCCTTGCTGAGCATGTGGTGAGTTATGATGGACATACTCATCAATCTCCCTAGATAGATTGTCCCTAGAGAGGCTGACCATTGGGATGAGGCAGTTTGGTGGAGAGTTGTAAACAAATCTCCTTTTTGATGGTCGCCTGTTGGTGGATAATGCTGCGACAGTGTCTGCTGGTCTGGATGGTCCAACAACATGGAATTGTTGTTGTGGTCTTGAAGTGAAGAATAGTCTTGGCCTTGGGGCAAGGGTAGTTTCTATGTAGGGTGCGACAGTGACAAATATATTTCCTAGGAATTCTAGAAATTGCATTCCTTGAGAGGGGAAATTTTGTGTCATCATGTGTGCGAGAGTGTTTTTGAAGTCTCTCTGTTACTCTATATATTATTGTTGTCGGAGGTCCATGTCTGTCATCCTTTGTAGAATCTCTTGGTATGGATCTGCAGTGGCAGGGGCTTCGGTAGTGCTTGGCACGTCTGTTGTGTACTGCCCTCTAGCAGTGTAATCGGTAGTGAACTATTGGGGTGTTACCAGAACTGGTTCTGCTTGCGTTATCTGCATCACTCTGTGGTAGAATTCTCTAGTCCAGCCTTGCCGTTGATTTGTATATTCATTTGTTTCTTCTATTGGGACACCTGCAACAATGCACAAGGTAGAGTTTAAACAAGGGAAATATAAAGGACCTCGTTCTTTCATATCGCAATCATAAATTTCTTAAAGAATGATCTCTCCAACATCTGTAGTTCTCTTGTTGATGATTGAGTGGATGAGCACTAATCTTCTTCTATCAACTGTGCTGTTGTGAGATGTAGGCATGAGGAGTCTCTTGACAAATGTGCACCAAAGCTTGGCTTCGGGATTGTGGCTGAGCCTTGTTACACAACCCTTATGGGCACGGGTATCCCATAGAGTATTATCGTAATAAAGGTCATCCTTGATTAGCTCGTAGTCTTGGGTGGTGATCCCGTCTATGAATTCGGCATGTTGATTACTGATGGAGATGATTTTATAAAAGTCATTAATTACTTCTGCGTCAAGACGGACAGGCTTTCCTCGACAGTGGACAAATAGGTTGCCCTCGCTCGGTAGATGTACATAAAATTCTTGCACTATTGTTGCATTAGCCGACCGTGGTTGCGTGCAGAAGAATTCCCATTCTTGGTATGTAATTTTATCCATCAAGTAACTATCCATGCCAAAATTCTCCTCTTTTCTGATTTGAAATCCTTGCTCCTCCCATAACTGCCGAGCAATAAATGATCTGTTGAATAGTTCAGCAATAACAGCAGGATAGAAGCGGTTGTAAGTAGCCATGGATGATTCTTGAATATTTGGGATGTTGATTGAGAGATTCATTGAAAATTGATCTAGAAGATGCAAGAATGTAGGTAAGATTGCAGAGAGTATTGTAAGGAAGATTTGGCAAGATTAACAAAGAATGCAAAGTGAATAGTTTTAACAAGAAAGTTGCTTATATAGGCCTCGATAGATATAGCTTTAATTCTAGCCGTTTGACAGATAACCGTTACACTATTTCTGCCAATTAGAATTGCCGCGGCTCTAACACTATGTTGCTGATATACTTAAATAAACAAAATTTTAAAATTATTAACCTAAATTATTCCTAATATAATAATATAAAGAGTAGGGAAGAAATTAAGTTGCTGGAGGAGTGCATACAAATACATCTCCCAATTTGTCCCTCTCTTTATGGCCAAGTTGATGTTTCTGTGATTGCTGGCCATTCTTATCAGGTTCTTCTTTGTGTGCAGCCTTTGTTGTGGATTTAATTCTTTTTCCAAACATTCTGCCGAGCATACTACCAAGGCAGGATATTTTGGTGCTTGTGGCATAGATGGCCTTGCACTCTTCTGGATCCTCAGAATTGTTTAGATTGTGGAAGACATTAAGTTTGATTTGTTGGTCATTGACCCTTATAGTCAACTCTCCATTTTCCACATCAATTAAGGTGCGTCCAGTAGCAAGGTAAGGTCTGCCCAGGATAATCGGTGCTTTTTCATCTGCTTCACAATCAAGGACAATAAAGTCATCTGGAAAAATAAATTTATCGACTTTTACTAGTATGTCCTCGATTTTTCCTTCGGGGTGCATATATGATCGATCCGCAAGTTGGAGTAGCACTATTGTTGGTTTTTCCCTTCCTATGTTGAGCTTTTAGAAAACTGATTTGGGCATTAGGTTGATGCTCGCTCCAAGGTCACACAAGGCCTTTCCTTCATAGTTATTCCCAATCGTACAAGGTATGGTGAAATAGCAAGGGTCCTTCAATTTGGGTGGCATACGATTATGTAACATTGCCATGCACCCTTCAGATGCTGCCATTATCTCAAACTCACCTAGCCTCTCCCTTTTAGACACAATATCCTTCAAGAATTTAGCATAGTTGGGCATCTGTTCAATTGCCTCAACAAGTGGCAAGTTGATGTGGATTTATTTTAGAATATCAAGAAATTTCTTGAATTGATGGTCCTGTTTCTGTTTGTTCAGCCTTTGTGGGAAAGGTGATGGTGGTCTCATCTCATCTAGGGTTTCATTAGATTGGAATTTAATACATGGGATCACTATTTGTTTTGCTTCCTCGGTAGGAAGTGCAGGTGCTGCCGAGCTTTCTGCTAGGGCATTGTCTTCGTGCTCAGTTTGTTCAGTATCCAAATCCTCCTTATTTGTATCTTCTTCTATTGTTTGGGGAGATTTGGCTGCTGAATTGCCCATTGTTTCTTTCAGTTGTAGGCCACTTCTTGTTTTAACTGCCTTGCACTGTTCATGGTCCATTCCCTTAGCAACTTCAGTATTGCTAGGTAATCCCCCTTGTGGTCTTGTATTTTGTCTTATAGTGAATTGAACAATTTGGGTTTCTACTGATTTTATTGCAGCATCTTAGTTTTGTAGTCTCATCTCTATTCTGTTCATGAAGTCATCAGTCATCTTCATGAAATTACTGTTCTCAACCATATTTGATTCAGTTTTCATAAGAAAAGCCTTGAGAGTATTCTCCAGTGAATTCATAGGCTGTTGCGGTAGTGGCTGATAGTTGGAGGTCTGGTTGGTGGGGTTTAAGGCATTGTTTGGGTTGCTCCATGAAAAGTTTGGATACCTTTTCCAAGCCGAATTGTATGTATTTGACATCATGTTCTTATTCCGATTATAATTTCCCATATAAAATCCAGTTTCCTCGTCTTGCATATACTCAAAAGAATTTATAGCCTTCACTTCTTGAGTATTTTGTTGTACTTGCATGTTCTGAACCATTTTTGTTAATGATGCCAACTATGCTGCCACTGAATTATTGGTTTCTAACTCATTTACTGTGCTATGGCGTCTTAATCCTCCTCGCCTAAAAGTAGGAAATTGGAAATCGTTCCTTACGAGTTTGTTCAGAATCTCTATAGCTTTTTCCGGCACCTTGTCAAGGAGTGTGCCGCTTGTTGAGGCATCCAACATCATTCTAGTCGGGGCATTGGTGGCATTATAGAACATGGTCACTTGCGTCCATAATGGGGATCCATGTAATGGACTTCTGTTCAGTAACTCTCTGTAGCGTTCCCAAGCCTCGTACATAGGTTCGTCATCAGCCTGTCTAAATGAAGTGATCTCATTACGGATTCTACATATAAATTTGTAGGGTTAAATCTCGTAATGAATTCTCGGTAGAGTTCACTCCAAGATCCAATTGATCCTGCCGGAATATTGTTTAACCAGGTTTTGGCCCTATCCCTTATTGAATAGGGAAAGAGTTTCATCCTCAAAATATCTTCATGTACTCCTTGGATTTTGAAAGAATTGCATACTTCCATGAAAGATTTGAGATGTTGCCTGGCATATTTTGTTGCAGTCCCACTGAATTGTCCAATAGTATTGAGCATATTGAACATTATTGGTTTAAGTTTAAAGTGGGTTGCCTCAATCTCTGGTGTAACAACCCTAGGGTTTATTCCACTTAAATCTTCTAACAGAAAGTCTCTGACAGTTAGCTGCCGCAGCAGTGGTTGCGGCAGAGGTTGCTGTTGCTGGCCTCCAATGCCTTCATGTAGGTTCTGATTTCCTAGATTCACTGCCATGACTCCTTGGATCTGTCTTCTCAGTCTTTGGTAAGTCCTTTCGATTTCTAGGTCGATATCACGTAAAAGAGTGCTAGGGTTAGACCTGGTCATACACCAAAGATAAAATAGAATTAAATTTCTTTAAATGATTTTTTTATAACTTAAAAGCAAGAAAATTAAAGAAAACAAAATTTAGTTGTCAGTCCCCGACAACGGCGCCAAAAACTTGACGCATGTAAAAAAAGCGCAATTAAGTGCAAGTGTATACGTCAAGTAATATAATGAGAAGTATTTATCGAATATCGTTCTCCACAGGGACTGATGTACTTAATATGACTCCTTCTACTTCCTTGCTCCTGAAGTTAATAAAATAAAAACACAAGTAAAAAGATTTGTTGAATAACTAAAGAACAAAATCTTAAATAAAAGGTTGAGAACGAATAGAGAGAATGGGTAGGATCCAGTTGTGTCATATAGTGGATTCGATTGATCTTTTCTTTTTAATACAATGGCACTACCCTACCTCGGCAGTTTTGCAGATACTGTCTCGGCAACGACAATATTCTATGCCTCGACAATCTCTTGCTCTTGGGCAGATTTACCAAAGTTTGGCAAAGTGTCCTTGAATGATTCCGCTTATCTCTAAGTCAAAATACTGTTGATGACCAGTCCTTGATGATACCTCTCAGCGTGAATCAATTATAATTACCAGCCAATCCCACACTTTTTTTAGCCGCTGAAACTCTTAACCTATCTCTAGGCCGAATTAGTGTCTACAACACCGCACTTATCCCTTTCGTGAATCTAACTCTCTCGTTATTAGATAAATAAATTACTTACAAGCTCCTGTCTCGAGTTTGAATGCAAAAACAAAGAATGACAATAGGATAAGTAAACTTTGTTATTCTTATTGTATTGAAACGAAGAAACAAAATGCAATCTTCTCACACTAATATTCAATAACCTTCACCTAACCCTAAGAAAGCTTAGAACATATTATAATGAAGAACACAATTCTTAGGGTAAAGCTTTCTTTCTAATTCGGCTCTCTTTCTATACATTGGACGTCTCATGTATTTATAGTCTAGACCTAGGGTGATTTTTCCTAAGTAGAATATAACTTGGAGTAGGAAACAAGTAATAAAAATATAATATTTCAAAGTTTAATTCTATCTAGGAGACTATTCTCACGTAGCCTTTGACTTGGTCTTTTCACGTGCTAGTCTGCTCCAATCCAAACGCTTCAAGTCCAAGCATTCTCAGCTCATTTTTCTCTTTCAATCGCCCAGCATCAGTACTAGAACTTCTTTTGCCGCGACATTGCTTCAGCCTTCGGCAACGCTACTGCTTTTGCATTGGTTCTGCCTTCGGCACTACTGCTTCCTCGGTAGGTAATTCCTATAACTACACAAAAACATACCATAAAGCCTTCTTTTCTCACAAATATCATCTTTATATGTTGTGGCAACAAAATATCAATTATTAAACAATAAGTATATGTATCAGTTCAAATTAGTGGGTAATGAGTACATATTGTTTAAGAAAAGAATAGTAAATAATAGCCTTTTTAAACACTCATCAGCTGTAGTTGGGATTTGTGTTGTACGTATGATATCATTCATACATCATGATTTTTCATTTTTCCAAAACTTTATTCTTGACAAAATTATTTATGTGAACTGTATTTTATTTTTATTTTTTTGAAATATTACTTTTGAGAAATAATTTTGTAAACAATATTTTGTTTTTTATCTGCACTTTAAAGACACACTAAGCTTTTTAGCTTACCCCCTCTTAGCTTTTCTCTTACAAATCTTTGAACTTTAGGCGATGCGGTATTTGGAGAATCTCAGATTTTATTCAATTTTTCAATATCAAAACAAAACTATTTTTAGTTATTCAGGTTATCATTTATTATTTTGTAAACTTTCAGACATTTGAGATATTTATATTATCATTATAGTTTTATTTTAAATTAAAGTATATATATTTTTAAAATTGGTTTCTTAAGGGTAAAGTTTTCAAACGTAACTTTCTAAATTCAACCTATTTCTTTTAGGTAGGTTTAGGGGGTTACATTTTTAGTATCAGAGCTAAGTTCAACCCTCAGACTGTAAGGCTCACAACAATTGTTTTTGAAAATTTACCTCTAAGTCTAAAATTTCGAGGACGAAATTTCTTTTAAGGGTGGGAGAGTTGTAACACCCTGAAAAATATTCTTAATTTTGAAATCCTAAATTAAAAACCCTAGTTTTTAGATTCATAATTTCTAAAACCCTAAATTTTTTGAGGATTTTAAATTGATTTTTTAAATTTGAGGGAGAATTTTTGAGATAAGATGATAATGTTTTAAAAGTTTTAAATTTGAATTTAAAGATTAAAAGTTAAAGTGATTTGATGACTTTTGGATAAATAATTTGTCTTTGAATTAAATTTTATTTTTATTGAGATTAATTATTTTTTTGAAAAAATTTATCTATAATCAATCTTTTTATTATTATTTTATTTAATTTTTATGGTATGGTAGAATTCTAATTCTAATTGTATTAGTTATTTTTTTCTCTATATATACATATTTTGGTCTAAGAGAAAATCATCAATTATTTCCTTACATCAAGATTCTCTAAAGCCTATATATTTCTTGTTTATTTCTTTTCGAGTTCAAGACATTATTTCATTAATTTGAATCACTTTGACTAAGGTGTGTTCTTTTCCGAAAAATATATTTTTCTGTGACTTGCTTAATATTTTGTGTTTGAAAAATACTCATGTTTTGTTAGCATGTCTAATTTTTGCATTGTGACTTTAATTGTACATTTGTGTTACCATGCATACATAACTTTGTGTTTTGAGAAATATATGAAAAATTCCAGATTTGAGATTTCATACTTTTGAGAGCAAATATGATATTTTTATCTTGTGAATTGTGTTTTCGGATAAATTGAGATTTCAGACAAATTGTGATTTCGGATTGAATTATGATTGTTTTCGGATTTTCTAATCATGTTACATCATATTGTGTGCATGAGGTGGGATTGTGTACGAAGGAAGTCGTGGCAGCTTTCTGGAAGCCTAAGACCACCCTGAGATTTTGGTGACGTTGTAGGTGAGGATTCTGGGGAACTCCTCCACTTAGATTGATGATGCTGTAGTTGGGACTTGTGTTGGGCGTATGATATCATTCATACATCATGATTTGTTTATCTGCACTTTATTCTTGACGAAATTATTTATGTGAACCATATTTTATTTTTATTTTTTTTGAAATATTACTTTTGAGAAATAATTTTGTAAGCAATATTTTGTTTTTTATCTTCACTTTAGAGACACACTAAGCAATTTAGCTTACCCCCTCTTAGCTTTTCTCTTATAGATCTTTGAACTTTAGGCGATACGGTATTTGGAGGATCTCAGATTTTATTCAATTTTTCATTATCAAAACAAAACTATTTTTAGTTATTCAGGTTATTATTTATTATTTTGTAAATTTCAGACATTTGAGATATTTATATTATCATTATAGTTTTATTTTAAATCAAAATATATATTTTTCTAAAATTGGTTTGTAAAGTTTTCAAATGTAACTTCCTAAATTTGACATATTTCTTTTAGGTAGGTTTAGGGGGTTATAGTCAAAAGCTGTCGTAGTCCCAATAGGCAGAAACAGTGTAACGGGTAGCTGTCGAGATTTTTTCCGCGACAGTAAATGCAAACGACAGAAAAATTAAAACGGCTACAAAGCGGCTAGTGATTGAAACGGTCACATTGTCGAGGCCTATATAAGCAATCTCTCCCTCTTGAACTATTCACTATTGCATTCTTGTTATCTTTACTTCTTTGCTAATTTTGCTCTCACAAAACTCTACCTACTCACGACCTTCTTTCAAATTTCAGAAAACCTTCAAGAAATTCTCCAAGACTCTCAATTTTCAATTGCTCATAGATAGCCGCCTACAAACAATTCACCCCTACTGCCATTGAAGAACGCTTCAACAGGTCCTTCATCTCTCGACAATTATGGGAGGAATAAGGGTTCAAACATTCAGAGGAAGAAGACTTCGGCATTGAACACTAATTGTTTGATAAGATTAAAAATCAATAATGGGAGATTTTCTGCCTACAACCTCCCCAGGAAAATGCCACCATCGTAAGAGAATTTTATGCACACGGGCCAAGCAAGGACTCTCTCTTTGTCCACTGCCGAGGCAGGCATGTCAGGATCGATGCCAAGATAATCAACGATTTATATGGTCTAGTCCCTATACGTGATATCCATGCCGAATTCATGGAGGATGTCACCACTCAAGACTACGAGCTATTAAAGGACGACCTCTGCTACAGTAATACTCTATGGGAGATCGGTGCCCACAAAGGATCCGTATCGAGGTAAAATTTGAAACCCAAGGGAAAACTTTGGAATACCTTTGTAAAGAGACGCCTCATCCCAACCTCCCATAACAGCACGGTGGACCGAAAGATATTGGTGCTCATACAATCGATCATCAACAAAAGGAACATCAACATTGGAGAAATAATTTTACGAGAAATTTATGAATGTGGTAAGAAGGACAAAGGCCCTTTATACTTCCCTTCTTTAATCACTATATTTGTAATGCTGCAAGTGTATCCACTGTCGAGACAGACGAATTCACACCACAAAGAAAAGGATGGATCAGGGACTTCTGCCACAAAGTTATGCAGATCACTCAGGCCAAACCAGTCCAAGCAACTCTGCAGCAGTTCACTGTCTACACTATTGTCGGGACCCAGTACACGACAAAGATGCCTGACTCTGCCCATACCACTGCCGCAACAGACCCATACCAGGAGATTCTACAAAGGATGGTAGCCATGGACCTTAGGCAACAGAGATACATGGAGTATCAAAGAGACTTCTACAGTACACTTCCTCAAATGATACTCCACAACTTTCCAGATCAAGGGATGCATTTTCCAGAATTTGTAACCAACATGTTCGTGACGGTTGAACCCTACATAGAAACAATACCAGCTTCAGGAGGACCGAGACCATTCTTCCCCACAGGCCCTCACAATAGTTTCACGTTGCTGGCCCATCCAGGGCAGCAGATTTTGCCGCGGCAACATCTGCCAGCAGAAGACCTTCAAAGAGGAGTGTAGACCTTCAAAGAGGAGTGTACCCTACATAGAAACAACACCAGCTTCAAGATCCCCAATCCCAATTGGCAGTCTATCAGCTGAGATAGATGCCTATGTAAATAAGAGTTCAGACACTACTGAGCCAAGCATTCAAAATGTCGGGGCAAATCCAAAGAATGAAGGAGGAACGAATATAATGGAGATTGAAGATGGAGGAGAACAAGAGGTGAATGCTCCCATGCAACGAGTAACACCAACAAGATTTCAACCACCAAGATGAGCAAAGCCATCGCCATCACCAAGGACGCAGTAATCAGCAGTAAGATCGAGAAAAAAATTGTGGAAGAAAACTCTTCAAAAACATTATGATATTTAATTTTTTTGCTGCTCATATAATTACTTGTTTTCCTTTTCTTATTTTGTTGCCTACTGCTTGCCCCTAAATTAAGCATTGCGGATAATGCTTAGTTTGAGTTTGGGGGTGTAGAGCCACTGTCGAGGCAATCCAGTGCCGCGGCCCTGCCATGAAAATGGAGTTTTTAGTGATAATTTTTTTTATGTCCACTACTTTACTTGAAATTGTTGCCCATACTCTTGCACTGCCCATCATCAGTATTGTTTTAGTTTATTCTTTTAAGGCAATAGAAATCTTTCTCCTTACCATAGTTAGGTTCTGTTTTGAAGGCTTAATTCTAAGATACTTAAGGATAAAAACTTAGAAGCTTACTATAAGGTTGAATTTAAAAACACTTTTGAAACTTGTTTGACTATTGGAATTCTTTTAATGAACTTAAGTAATAAAGAATTAGATCTTTGGAAAAGTGACTGAAGGTGCCTATAACCGGCTCTAGGAAATACTCTTCTTCATGCTAGAGGTACCCGAAATTGGCTCTAGTATGCTTAAAAATAGAAAAGAAAATAAGGAAATAAGAAGGAGAAAACGCAATATTTGAGGTGCCCAAAATTGACTCAAGAAATTGTTGTTTTAAGAAAAATACGCTAAATCCAAGTCACTATCATTTTGTACACTTTTCATAGGCATTAATCATCAAATGTATACCTACTTGGACCAATGCATATACTTAATATGATATATTTAGGGATGATGCAATTAAAGATCATATTTATAGAAAAGGTATACTTTATTGTATTTTTATGTTATGTAGGAAAAAGTATTACCGTGGTAGTAAATTGAGGCCGAGGCAGGACCTAATGCCGAGGCAGTAGAGGACAAGTAGCAATACGGCGGGCAAGCTGAGAAGAAAAGAAGGAGAACGTTACAGGACAATAAGCCCAAGGATCGGAGCTGGATAGCACAAGGAAAGCCCAAAGACAAGGCCACGTGGGAAAACCTTCTAGAAGAAATAAACTTGGAAATATTTGACCTATGTGCATTACTTGTTCCC
This sequence comes from Abelmoschus esculentus, assembly GCA_035048815.1. Classification (NCBI taxonomy): domain Eukaryota; kingdom Viridiplantae; phylum Streptophyta; class Magnoliopsida; order Malvales; family Malvaceae; genus Abelmoschus; species Abelmoschus esculentus. Next base: position 8,066,370 of record JAUCBN010000013.1, on the reverse strand, counting down.
TACTTCAAGTTGTACTTTACTTAGGAATGGTTTGCCCTAGGCCAATCCTATATAAGGCATAGCCATCTAAGGGCAACGAAGAGAGACACTAAACTCATAACTTAAAGTATAGAATTAGATTTAGTTTTTCTTTTTATGTTCTAATTTTGTTTAGGCTTAGGTGAAGGTTGTAAAGTATTAGTGTGAGGAAGTCAAACTTTGTTTCTTGTTCCTAATGCAATAAAAATATCGAAGTTTGCTTATTCTTTGCCATTCCTTGTTCTTGCATTCAAGCTCAAGAGAGAAGTTTGTGAGTAATCCATTTATCTAATATCGAGAGAGTTAGATTCACGAAAGGGATAAGTACGATGTTTCAATCGGGAAACACAAACTCGACCTAGAGATAGGTTAAGAGTTTCAGCGGCTAAGAGAAGTGTGAGATTGGTTGGTGATTATAATTGATTCACACCGAGAGGTATCATCAAGGACTGGTCATCAACAGTATTTCAACTTAGAGATAAGCGAAATCATTAAAGGATACTTTGCCAAACTTTGGTAAGGTTTACCCAAGAGCAAGAGATTGTCGCGGTATATGAGAGACACCAGTGTCGAGGCAGTAATCTGCAGTCCTGCCGAGGTAGTGTTGTACAATTACATTAGACAAGAACAAGTTGATCAAATCCACTATACAGCACAACTGGATCCTGGCTATCTTCTTTATCTTATTTTATCTTTATTTAGTTTTTAGATAAATCACAATCCAATTCATTTGTGTTTTTTATTTTCTTTTACAGAGCAAGAAGACCAAAGGAAGCATATTAAGTATAATAATCCCTGAGGAGACGATATTTGATACTCATCACTTTATTACTTGACGACGTGTTCACTTGCACTAAAACTACGCATATATAGCACGTATCAAATTCATTTATAAATCACGTCTTTGATCAATATAAATTTTTTTTGTGAGTTTACTCTCAAACTTGTTCTTTTTAGAACTATATCGACTTATCAAATCTATTATATAATTTTATGGCGTCTCCTATCTTTTTCATCCATACTTAAGATTCTAGGAACTTATTTCCTAAGGGTCTAAGTCTTATACCACCCACAAAGTATACTATAAGTTGGGTTTATGCTTTCATAGCATAAGTTCTACTTTTGTTTCCTTTGAATACTATTTCTTTACCACCTTACATACATTCCATCCTAACCATTTCGTCCATCACCTTAGCCAACTTCCCTAGCCTTCACTATCACATTTTCCATTTATTCCCTAACCAAAATATCACCCAACCATCCCTTCCAATTACACATATAACCTATACTTCCGCAGTCCTCTTTACTGTTAGAGTATGCCCAAAGACCAATCATATGATGATTGTAAAGATACTTTTATTCACCAATTTTATTGACTAAAGGCATTGTCATTTGTTGTTTTCATATATATATGTGTCAATGTATAAACTAAGAAACAATAAGGTCCATATATGTATTATTATTAAAAGATCCTTAGTCAAGTATTATTATGGGTATGGACAATAATAATACGATTAAGACTAACATGTGATTAATTGATGACAATGGGTTGTCATTGATATAGAGATGTCAGAATTAATACATGAATATATTAGTAGAGAATAATATATTAGATTGACCCACTTTGAGCATATATCTTGGATTATTATGTGAGGGTCACGATATTGCTCATAATGACAACTATATGTACAATCCTTAAACTTGAGACTATTACGATATCAACATATGTTGTCTTATATTATGATGCAGTTAAACTATCTCGTAATTAGTTACGCTATAAAACTAACATTGGACATATTACAATGTATGTAGTGATATGTGAATGATCAAGACAAGATTTGTCCTTCCTACATAATAGGAAAATATATCAAAGACCACTTGATTGAGTGGGACTGAAAATGCATGGTCATGCTTGAATACATTGATATGAGATATCATAAATTATTCATTAATAGTAGTCCACTCTAGATATCAAGAAACAATAATAATATGCTATACAAGTGTGACTATTCCAAGACTTGTGCCTATTAAAGATATAAAAGGACAAAAGGATATAATGCATTAAGAGAGTTGATCACGGACATGATACATCGAATCATAATCTCTTTTAACTTAAATGACAATGATATATTGCTAGATGTCACTCATTGTTTATAATATTAGAATTGTTTTAATATTATTACTAATGTTACAATGAGCCTACAGGGTCACACCCAATGGTTGAAAAGGAGCAGAAATTTATGTGTATAAGTAGTTCATATTTAATTCCATATTTTAAACAAAGGATATATAATTAAAGTAATTATATCCTTTTTAAATTCAAATTAAATATAGATTCTGAAATTTAAGGAAATAATTGAAGTAATTAATTCCTATAGACAAATTCAGAATAAAACTCTTATACCTAGGGTTACACTTAGAAAAAGGTTTTATTTGGTCTAGCAGCCATACATCAGAGAATTCTGAATTCTCAAACCCTAGAATCATGAAAAATAGTTTTTCAAGATTTTACTCTATCAACAAGGTGAACTACGTAGAGCCCGAGACGATATTCGTGGAGGCTAAAGATTCGAATTGTCGAACAATCGTGATTGTAGCAAATCTAGTTGATGTTTTTGTTGTTTATCAAGGAACCCAATGTAAGTCATCGCATCTCTTCATCCCGATTTCGGATTAAACGTACATGGATCACTAAAAAGGCCGTCGTAATTTTTTTCCGCAGCGCCATGGGGTGTGCCGGTGGTCCCAACATTTACACCATTTCACCATGTTTTCTTCATCAAACAACAAGGAACGTGTACGAGGATCAAAGCTTGCTTGCAATCACGGTCGGGACAATCAAAACTTCTCTCTACAACAACAATTGGAGAGTTGGAGCGTATCATATGGATGAAAGGAAAAAAGCATATGATATGTTCCAATCTTGTTGAAGATGCTGAATGACAAACTTTGATTGTTAGACCTAGGAAAGAAGCAAGTCTCTTGCAAGAAGTGGCTGCAAAAATGAAGAATTAAGGATAATGGATGAAAGGAATAGGTAAAATGAATGAAGGGAATAGTTTAGTGACTGATTTGTAAGTGGAAGGATGTGTGGTGTTGATAAGGAAGGGTGAATGGATGTTTAGGATGTTTTATGATGATGATAAATGATGGGAATGGTGAATGGATTAAGATGATATATAAGGATGGTGATATGGTGAAAAAAAATGATGAAATGAAAATAGTATCTTAAAGATACTCAAGAATGAAACTAGGTTATAGAAAACCTAATCATGAACCTTATATTGATCTTTAAGGGGGTGATAAATGGATTTTAACCCTTTTTGTGTATTAAACTAAAAGAATCCAAAGTATCAAGATGGATAGAAAGGGTTTGACGCCAAAAGTACAAAAGTACTTGATAAGTCGATAAAATTCTAAGAAGAACTAAATGAGAGAAAAATCTCACAAGTAATTTTACATAATCTGAAAGGTGTGTTTACAAAATAAAATCCAAGTCCTATTTATAGTTTTATAAGGGGTTTTCCCGAAAAGTCCTTTAATTATTCGGATAACCATTCATTTTAATGGTGTCTCCCTCCAAATCTATTCGAAAAAATGTAACTTCTCGGTCCAGCCTGCACTATATTCAGTAATTTAGCCATATCTTGAGCTCCTAATATTGTATTGATGCGATTCAACATGCGTTGGAAACATAAGAGATAGGGGAACAACGTTCCCGAAGACACCGAAACCTAGTTCTTCTTGTATCCTACTCCAAATTGGCAAACAAGTGGACCATCATGAATCTGTTCAATAGAAAGTGCTATCTCTTTGTTTTGGCGCCCACTATCTTTCCCTCCATGATCTTGGCGCTCAATATGGATGATGGACGAACATGATGCTTGGTGAAGGGTAGGTGACCTTCGGGTGTTGAGCTGGGAGTGATAGATTGAGCTGAGACGAGCTAATCGAGCTGGGAGTGAGTTGGATTAAACTGAGCTATCTAGCGGAAAGACTTAGCAAAAGTTTGAAGCTGAAATAAGTTAATCCGAGCTGCCTTTAGCAAAGTGAGTTGTTCCATTCGCTTCCTTATACTCTCTTTCAGTGTGAGGAGTGTTTTGGAGCCGATCTAAATCTCCTAATGCCTTGTTTTGAATTATTCTTCATTTGAGCTCGTATGGGACTTGTGAACTGATATGGAGCTATCCTTTATTCCTTTAAGTACTGTAAGAGTGTTCTATGCATTTCCAAACTATTCTGAAGTTGGCTCCTTGTGTTTCTAGCATTACCTTCTGTTTAACTTCTTCTAAGCTGACTGAGTTGACACCGAGCTAATATTTACTCGAGCTTCTAGGTAAGTCCTATGAAGAAAATATAATAATAATAAATAATGAGAATACTTAAAATAACTTAACATGAATTTAGAACTAAGCTAAAAATTTAATCAATGTGGAACTATTCATTTTTATAGCTTAAGTAATATAACTCTTAAGTAGCTTAGTATAAAGTATATAAAAGTAATAAATACTAAGATTAGTAAGATAACTCCCCTTTGATCCCATATGGAAAATGAAGCATGAAAGCATGAGATATATAATGCGTGTATAAAAAGCGTATTTAAGTGCAAGTGTATACGTCAAGTAATATAATGATAAGTATTTATCGAATATCGTTCTCTACAGGGACTGATTTACTTATTATGCCTCCTTCTCCTTCCTCGCTCCTGAAGTTAATAAAATAAAAACACAAGTAAAAAGATTTGTTGAATAAGTAAAGAACAAAAACTTAAATAAAAGGTTGAGAAAGAATAGAGAAAATGGGTAGGATCTAGTTGTATCATATAGTGGATTTGATTGATCTGTTCTTGTTCAATACAATGGCATTACACTACCTCGGTAGTACTGCAGATACTGTCTTGGCAGCGACAATGTTCTCTGTCGCGGCAACCTCTTACTCATGGGCAGAATTACCAAAGTTCGACAAAGTATCCTTGAATGATTTCACTTATCTCTAAGTCGAAATACTGTTGATAACTAGTCCTTGATGATACCTCTCGGTGTGAATCAATTATAATTACCAACCAATCCCACACTTCTTTTAGCCTCTAAAACTCATAACCTATCTTTAGGCCGAGTTAGTGTCTACAACACCGCACTTACCCCTTTTGTGAATCTAACTCTCTCGGTATTAGATAAATGGATTGCTTACAAGCTCCTTTCTCGAGTTTGAATGTAAGAACAAAGAATGACAATAGGATAAGTAAATTTTGATATTCTTATTGTATTGAAACAAAGAAACAAAATACAATCTTCTCACACTAATACCTTCACCTAACCCTTCGAAAGCTTAGAACATATTGTATTGAAGAACACAATTATTAGGGTAAAGCTTTCTCCCTAATTCGACTCTCTCTATACATTGGACGACTCATGTATTTATAGTCTAGACCTAGTGTAACATTTCCTAAGTAGAATATAACTTAGAGTAGGAAATAAGTAATAAAAATATAATATTTCCAAGTTTAATTCTATCTAGAAGACTATTCCCGCATGACCTTTGACTTGGTGTTTTCACGTGCTACTCTGCTCCAATCCAAACGCTTCAAGTTTAGGTATTCTCATCTCATTTTTCTCTTTCAATCTCCCAGCATCAGTACTGGAATTTTTGCTGTCGTGCATTGCTTCTGCCCTCGATAGTGCTATTGCCTCGGTATTGGTTCTGCCTTTGGCACTGCTGCTTCCTCGACAGGTAATTCTTGCAACTACACAAAAACAAGTCATAAAGCCTTCTTTTCTTACAAATATCATCTTTATACGTTGTGGCAGGAAAATGTTGATTATTGAACAATAAGTATACGTATCAGTTCAAATTAGTAGGTAATGAGTACATATTGTTTAGGAAAAGAATAGTAAATAATAGCCTTTTTAAACACTCATCACCTCTCTTTGACCGTATACCATGTCTTTAGGTGTATGTCGTTATGAATGACCCCTCTCTTTAGGCGTATGTCATTATGAATGACTCCTCTCTTCGAGTGCATGTCATAATGAATGGTCCCTTTTTTAGAGCGTATACCGTGATGGACGATCCCTCTCTTTGAGCGCAAGTCGCGGTGAATAACCCTTCTCTTCAAGTGTATGTCATAATGAACAATCATTCTCTTTGAGTGTATGCCGTGATGGACGAAACCTCTCTTTGAGCGTATGTCGCGATCAATGACCCCTCTCTTTGAGTGCACGTTATGGTGAACAGTACCTCTTTTTGAGCGTATACTGTGATGGACGACTCCTCTCCTTTAGCGTATGTCAGGGTGAATGACCCCTTTCTTCGAGCGTATGTCATAATGAACGGACCCTCTCTTTGAGCATATACAGTGATGGACGACCCCTCTCTTTGAGCGTATATCGCGGTCAATGATCCCTCTCTTTGTGTTCATATCTTAGTGAACGATCCATTTCTTAGAGCGTATACCGTAATGGACGAGCCCTCTCTTTGAGCGTATATTGCGGTGAATGACCCCTCTCTTTGAATGCTTGTCATGGTGAATGGTCCCTATATTTGAGCGTATACCGTGTTGGACGACTCCTCTCTTTGAGCCCCTCTCTTCGAGTGCCTATCATAGTGAACGGTCCCTTTCTTTGAATGTATACCATGATGAACTACTCCTCTCTTTCAGCGTAAGTCATGATGAATGACTTCACTCTTCGAGTTTATGTCATAGTACGCTATGATTATCTCGACTGTGATTGCAAGCAAGCCTTAATAGGCACGCTTTGATTGTTTTTGTAGAGAAAAGCTTTTGATTGTCCCGATCATGATTGCAAGCAAGCCTTGATCTTCGTACGCTTTCCTTGTTGTTTTATGAAGAAAAGTTGGTAAAGTGGTGTAAAGAGGGCTGCGGAAGTTTTATGTGTAATTGATAAGGGAAGGCATGTGATATTTTGGTTAGGAAAATAAATGGAAAAGATGATAGTGAAGGCTAGGAAAGTCAATTTCGGTGATGGAAGAAAGGGTTAGAATAGAATGTATAAAAGGTGGTAAAGAAATAGTATTCAAAGGTAACAAAAGTAGAACTTATGCTATGAAGCATAAACCCAACTATTAGTATGCTTTGAGGATGGTATAGGACTTGGACCCTTAGGAAATAAGTTCCTAGAAAAGATAGGAAAAGATAGGAGACGCCATAAACCTATATAATAGATTTGATAAGATGATATAGTTCTTAAAAGAACAAGTTTGAGAGTAAACACACACAAAAAAAATTATATTGATCAAAGATGTGACTTGTAACCCCCTTAGCCCGGCCTAGATGAAACCGACACTAATGGGTTACACGAGAAATATCAAACCAAACCCGCGAGGATCCAATTCGATAAACAACCCTAAAACCATTATATATATATTTTTTATTTTATCTTACCTAGATGCACAATAATATTCCTACGTGACAAGGTCTCATATAAAGCATTATCGGTAACACATTAATTAAAAACAGGCATCTGATTAAACACTAACATAGATTAAGGACTAAAACGTAAAACTTTTAAATTCAATCAGTAAAGTAGGAATTCTTTCCATCAATGATCAATTAAACACTCAAGTGTTCTTCACAGCAAATTTTAACTCAAACGGATCATTCTAACATTAATTGCATGTTTCTCTAATTTAGAGACCAAAATGTAAATCTTCCAAAATACAAGGACTTCATCCAATTTAGGTTAACTATCTTGAAATTAAATCAGCTTTATGCATGCATGCAAAATTTCAGCTCAAAATAACATCTATAAGTACCTTAATCGAACAAAGAAAGATATTCGGGACTAAAATATAATTTCTAGCAACTTTCAATTCTTGGTGATCAAGGTTTCGAAACCTTCCCAAAGGTTTTAAAACTTTTTGTAAAAGGTTTCGAAACTTTCCTGGAAAGTTTCGAAACTTTCCGTGTCCAGTAGCTTCCCAGAATTGAAACTGTCCGCAAGGTTTCGAAACCTCCTGAAGGTTTCGAAACTATTTGACAAAGGTTTCGGAACCTTCACCCAAAGGTTTCGAAACTTTGGGTCTGGAACCAAAAGTTTCATTACACTAAATAAACACCATTTACTCAATACTCAACCATTAACTAGAACCACTAGATGATGATTAAAGACATAACAATCATGGAAACACATGCTTCAACAATCCAAATAATTTCATGGTCCAACAATTAACAATCAAGCAATAATGGTCTTATTACATCATAAACCAAAGCCTATGTACACACTCCTCACATTGATTGGGTTACACATTGCCTTGCCCAATTTATTTGCCAAAAACATACCAAACTCAAAGTGTTTCAACCCCTTGGTTTCCTTGCCTCGAACGAAGCTCCAAGTGTCTTTATTTTTCTGCAAGGATGAAAAGAGAGCTTAAGCAAACATGCTTAGTGAGGAAGCTCTACACAAATCATCAATGCATCTATTTAAAACCATGATGAAACCATAATTTGTAATACATTGTTAAATCATGCATGCTAACATCTCATTCTCATGTTCTTTAAATCATATGCATCCTTGAGTTCACATAATCTTATCAAAACAATTTATAAATGATGCACAATCTTCTCCTCAAATTCATGTATGTATATTGGCATTCTAGTGACCACTTTAATGTGAACCTTGAGTTCACCGAATACACGGATCCATTGTTAGAGACCATAGTCTCATCATGACACGAAGTCACCATTGACATGATACGAAGTCACCATTGACATGACACGAAGTCACCATTAGCACTACCACGTACGATTGGACACATAGTCACCCTTGTTACGTGTAGGCGGCTCTACCACGCACGGTTGGACACAAAGTCACCCTTGTTTACGTGTAGGCAATATTCTGTATTCTCAATTTTGTTTATAGTGCACTTAAGACAATCCTAATGACATGTCATTCGTATTCGAATCTAAAGTTAGTGTCACTAAGCCAATATCATAATCAAATGTGCATGATAACTTGCTGCTCATAATGCATGCATAATATGTTCAACAAATGAACCAAAAGCAATGCCCAAAGGCACCATCATGTATAAGGCAATTAACCATATTGTATTCCAAATCATATAACTTGCTGCTCATAATGCATGCATAATATGTTCAACAAATGAACCAAAAGCCATGCCAAAAGGCACCATCATATATAAGGCAAATAACCATATTGTATCTCAAACCATTTCTCATAATTTTTCATAATCATGGATGCTAAATAAGCTATGCATTTCAGCAAGTAATTCTCATGTATGCACCATTTTCAAACATGATCATGCATTTCCATAAATCTTATTGCATTACCAACATAATGCCTTTATCAAATGTAGCCGAAATTCATATCGGTTTATCAAAAACATTTACTTTACTTACTCATGAACTATGGAAGGTTTTCACACTCTTCCATAGTTCCCAAAAATAGAACAGTACCAAATGCGATTCGCTTTAAATCCGTAATCACTCACCAACAAGCGAAACGAGCATTTGCCGCTATCCGATGATCGCGCCAACGCACCAGCAATCAAGCACCTTCTTGTACCTCTTCTACAACATTAAAAACAGAGCATTCTCACATCATAACATGCTGAAACCAACAGCCATATCTGATCACCATTAAACTACCGAAAACTTAGTCGAAAAGACCGTAAACTAAGCCGAAACGCATCCGAACAACATCAGCCCAAAACCTAATGAATCTAACATCTAATACACTTCAAATATGAACCAAAAACACATCCAAACCATCCTTATACCTCCAGCAACATTAAAGCATCCGAAACAGCCCCTAAAACAACCGAAAAGCACCTTAAAACTACACCGATTGCATTATTCCGGGATTAAATTAATGTGCTATCAAATGAAGAATCAATTAGTCATTTAATTAAAATAAAAACATAATTGAATTCATCTTATTCCAGCATTGAATGAGATCCAAAAATATTTCACAAAAACATTCACAAAAACACTAGATCTAATATTAAAAACATAGGATTAAGTTTTTATTCAAAGATTAGCAAGCATTAACTTGGGAATTTCAATAAAGAACCTTAGAAAAGAATAAAAATCCAGAAAATTACCTTCAAGATCTATTCACCAAAAAGATGTAATTTTCTCTTCTTGATTCCTTGCAATTTGATGTTGATTTGATAAAATTGATGCTTAGGTTTTGTAAAGGATGGAAAGATGATGAAAATGATGTAATCTTTATGGAAAAAGATGCAAAAATCAGCAAGGAATTGAAGAAAAAAGATGAGAGATAGTGGAGAGAAAATGAGAGAAAAAGATGAGAGAAAATGAGGACAAAGTAGTTTTGAGTGAAAATGATTAAAAATCTATAATTAAAATAATTAAAAATACATTTTGGTGAATAAATCATTATTAAAAATTAAAAATGGTTTTATGGCCCTCTAAGGATTCTAAGTTTAGCTTCCTTTTTAATTTAGTCACTAAAACATCATATTTTTCGAAAATTACCAAATAAGTCCTCTAATTTTTCCAAAAATTACAAATTGGTCATTTATGAATAATTAAGCATAATTAAAAAATCAATATAAAGTCCAAATTATTTTCTTTTAATATTGAAACATATTTTTAATATTTTAAACCATATTCCAAAATTATTATTTTTCCTAATTAAAATATTCTTATTTATTTTTCCCTGGAATAATGAACCAGAGAACCCGATTCAACCCGAATCGAATTCTCCAAACTACTAACCCTACAATCAGGATGTTACATGACTTACAAATGAATTTAAGTCCTATTTATAGTTTTCTAAGAGGTTTGACAAAAATCGCCTTTAACTATCAGATAACCATTCATTTGAATGGTGTCTCCCTCCAAAACTATTCGAAAAGATGTAACTTCTCGGTCTAGCCTGCACTATCTTCAGTAATTTGGCCATATCTCGAGCTCCTGGTATTGAATTTATGCGATTAAACATGCGTTATAAACATAAGAGAAAGGGGAAAAACTTTCATGAAGACACCCAAACCCAGATCTGCTTGTATCCTGCTTGAAAATGGTAAACAAGTAGACCATTATGAATATGTCCAATGAAAAGTGCTATCTCTTAGTTTTGGCGCCAACTTCCTTTCCCACCATGATCTTGGCGCCCAATATGGATAATGAACAAACATGATGCTTGGTGAAGGGTAGGTGACTGATACGTTCCAACTCTCCAATGGGTGTTGTAGAGAGAAGCTTTGATTCCGACCGTGATTATAAGCAAGCCTTGATCCTCGTACGCTTTCCTTGTTGTTTTATGAAGAAAAAATGGTGAAGTGGTGGGAAGGTACGTGATGATTTGGTTTGGGAAATAAATGGAAAAGATGATAGTGAAGACTCGGGAAGTTGATTTCGGTGATGGAAGAAAGGGTAAGGATTGAATGTATGGAAGGTGGTAAAGAAATAGTATTCAAAGGTAACAAAAGTAGAACTTATGCTATGAAGCATAAACCCAACATATAGTATGCTTTGAGGGTGATATAAGACTTAGACCCTTAGGAAATAAGTTCCTAGAATCTTAAGTATGGATGGAAAAGATTGGAGACGCCACAAACCTATATAATAGATTTGATAAGTTGATATAGTTCTAAAAAGAATAAGTTTGAGAGTAAACTCACAAAGTAATTTTGTACTGATCAAAGATTTGACATACAAATGAATTTAAGTCCTATTTATAGTTTTCTAATATGTTTGGCCGAAATAGCCTTTAACTATTCGGATAACCATTCATTTGAATGGTGTATCCCTCCAAAACTATTCGGAAAAAAAATAACTTGTCGATCTAGCTTGCACTCTCTTCAATAATTTTGCCATATCTCAAGCTCCCGATATCGGATAACCATGAAAGCATGAGATAAATGAGCAGAAACGTGCACGCATCATTCCCCCTTCTTTTAGGCGATTTGTCCTCAAATCGAAAGGGTTTTCCAATGAATAATTTCTTGATGCAAGGGCGGTTAATTTCTTCAATGATGGAACAAGTTGCTGAAACTTTTGCTTTAAGTATAGGCCTCTGAAAGGGTCGTTGATAAAGAGATCTTCCAGATATCTCTTTTTGAGATAGTCAGTCACAATATGTTCCCTTGGATCCTACTCTCGTAGCTCTTGGAATCTTCATACCCCTGGGTGTAGAGACTTGTCTTTTGGATGTATCATTCTGAATCATCACAAACGTTGGCGTATAGATGTTTCCTTTGGAATACTTCAAGTAGGAATATTTTTCCAACTTTAATCCTTATGCCGTTCCATATTATCATTCTATAATAGATTGATAGTTCCTGGTTCATCTCCTTGAATTGGTCGTCACAAGCAAGTACAATTCAATATAGATTGATGAATTTACATGGTGGATGTTTAATGGGCATTGGTTGTTGAACTTTCTTCAAGATCTGCAAGACACTTGTAATGTCAAAGATTGCAACTATTGGAACTTCATAAGTCACAACTTTTGAAACATCAAAAGACTTGTCTTGTGTGTCTCCAAAAGTCATGGCTATTGATGCTTCAAAGGACACATCCTTTAGTTCTCCAAAAGGCATGATTCTTGAATCATCTGTTCGAAAAGTTGTGTCCCATAGATTGTCCTACAAAACAAAATAAGTAATGGGAGAAAAATGTAGGGTTAGATAAAATACATGTTTCTTCCTTCGGTTCTTTTTCATCTGTCTTCTTTTCAACAATCTCATTTTCAACTCCATCATTTTTATTCATTGTATTTTCAACCCCAACTGTTTCTTTTCTTTTGATTTCTTCAACTTTCTCACTCTCTTTCGTGGCATCACTCCATGTGGCCATTCTTTTAGATACTTGCTCTTGGTCATGGAGAACTTGGCTTGGGTTTAAAGGTGTTAAAATGATCTTTCTCCCTTCGAACATGAATGAGAACTGGTTGGTAAATCCGTCATGGGTCGCTCTCTTGTCATATTGCCAAGGTCTTCCAAGAAGAATATGGCTAGCATGCATTTATAGTACGTCACATAAGACTTCATCCTTGTATCTTCCGATTGAGAATGGAATCTTCACTTGTTTCATGACCAAGAATGATTCTTTATCATTTAACCATTGCAAATAATATGGTTTTGAATGCTTGGTCGTGTTAAGTCCTAACGTCTCCACCAAATAAGGGCTTGCAATGTTCGTACAACTTCCACCGTCTATAATAATAAAGCATACTTTACCATTTATATGCCATCGTATCAAAAAGATGTTTGTTCGTTGTTCATCATTTAGCGTGTCCTAAAACTTATTTTCTCTTTTTCCAAGGGATGATTGATTGTTATAAGAATTCTGAGACATGGTTAGTGAAAATAAAAGAAAGAAAGAGAAAAAATATAAACCTTACAACACACTAAAAAAAATCTTCATGGTCAGTCCAAAGAAATGAAGTTGTTACTCAAATCACTCGTGTTTGCACTCTAGGGTTTAATGGCTTTTACTGTCCTCTTCTGATCTCACAACTCTCTTGCCTTTTACCACTCGAACTCCCGTCACAAATTCTTAATAGAACTAACTCAAAACCTATCAAAACTATTAGTATAGATGTTGTTGGCGTTTTAGATACAAGATAAGGGTTAGGTTAAAGAAAAGAATGAAAAAAAGAAGAAAGAAAAAAAAGTAAAATAGAAAAATGCAAGGATTAATATGAAAATGGTATAAGATTAGAACGAAATAATAAAACAAAGACAGTACGTTACCACAAAACTTACTCACAAACCAATCCTGAACAATCAAACTTGAGGAACTTCTCTCAATTGGTTATTTGCTTGTTTTTTGCTTCTTGCCTTCACTTCAAATATGGATCTGGTTTTTTTGAAATTCTTTTTTTTATTAATTTAGACTCTTTGAGAGAAATCTGAATTTCCAGCTTCACTTTCTTTTTTTTTTGCAAATTTTAAAAACTCTTTTTTTTATCAGAACTGAAATTCACAAGGAAAAGTCTTACTTGAATATTCCTTTGCTCTAATACCATATGATATGCTCCAACTCTTTAATGGTTGTTGTAGAGAGAAGCTTTGATTGTCCCGACTGTGATTACAAGCAAGCCTTGATCCTCGTACGCTTTCCTTGTTATTTTAGGAAGAAAAGTTGGTGAATTGGTGTAAAGAGGGCTGCGGAAGTCTTATGTCTAATTGATAAGGGAAGGAATGTGATGTTTTGGTTAGGGAAATAAATGGAAAAGATGATAGTGAAGACTAGGAAAGTCGATTTCGGTGATGGAAGAAAGGGTTAGAATAGAATGTATGGAAGGTGGTAAAGAAATAGTATTCAAAGGTAACAAAAGTAGAACTTATACTATGAAGCATAAACCCAACTTATAGTATGCTTTGAGCGTGGTATAGGACTTAGAACCTTAGGAAATAAGTTCCTAGAATCTTAAGTATAGATGGAAAAGATAGGAGAAGTCACAATCCTATATAATAGATTTGATAAGTCGATATAGTTCTAAAAAGAACAAGTTTGAGAGTAAACTCACAAAGAAATTTTATATTGATCAAAGATGTGACTTACAAATGAATTTAAGTCCTATTTATAGTTTTCTAAGAGTTTTGGACGAAATGACCTTTAACTATTCGGATAACCATTCAATTGAATGGTGTCTCCCTCCAAAACTATTGAAAAGATGTAACTTCTCAGTCCAGCCCTCATTGTCTTTAGTAATTTGGCCATATCACGAGCTCTTGGTATCGAATTGATGCGATTCAACATGCGTTGTAAATATAAAAGATAGGGGAACAACTTTCATGAAGACACCCAAACCCAGTTCTGCTTGTATCGTGCATGAAAGTGGCAAACAAGTGGCCATATCACGAGCTCTTGGTATCTCTTTGTTTTGGCACCCACTTCCTTTCCCTCCATGATCTTGGCACCCAATATGGATAATGAACAAACATGATGCTTGGTGAAGGGTAGGTGACTGATACGCTCCAACTCTCCAATGGCTATTGTAGAGAGAACTTTCATTATCCCGACGATGATTGCAAGCAAGCCTTGATCCTCGAACGCTTTCCTTGTTGTTTTATGAATAAAAGATGGTGAAGTGGTGGGAAGGTATGCGATGTTTTGGTTCGAGAAATAAATTGAAAAGATGATAGTGAAGGCTAGGGAAGTCGATTTCGGTGATGGGAGAAAGGGTTAGGATTGAATGTATGGAAGGTGGTAAAGAAATAGTATTCAAAGGTAACAAAAGTAGAACTTATGCTATGGAGCATAAACCCAACATATAGTATGATTTGAGGGTGGTATAGGACTTAGACCCTTAGGAAATAAGTTCTTAGAATCTTAAGTATGGATGCAAAAGATAGGAGACGCCACAAACCTATATAATAGATTTGATAAGTCCATATAGTTCTAAAAAGAACAAGTTTGAGAGTAAACTCACAAAGTAATTTTGTATTAATCAAAGATGTGGCTTAAAAATGAATTTAAGTCCTATTTATAGTTTTCTAAGAGGTTTGGCCAAAATGGCCTTTAACTATTCGGATAACCATTCATTTGAATGGTGTCTCCCTCCAAAACTATTCGAAAAGATATAACTTCTCGGTAATTTGGTCATATCTCGAGCTCCCAATATCGGATTCATACAATTCAAAATGCGTTGGAAAGATAAGAGATAGGGAAACAACTTTCATGAAGACACCGAAACCCAGTTATGCTTGTATCCTACTCGAAAAGGGAAAACAAGTGGACCATTATGAATCTGTCAAATGAAAAGTGTTATCTCTTTTTTTGGCGCCCACTTCCTTTCCCTCCACGATCTTTGAACCCAATATGGATAATGGATAGAAATGATTCTTGGTTAAGTTTAGGTGACCTTCGGGTGTTGAGCTTGGAGTGATAGCTAGAGTTGAGGTGAGCTAATCGAGCTGGAAGCGAGCTGGATTGAACTGAGCTATCTAGCTGAAAGACTTAGCTAATGTTTGAAGCTGAAACAAGCTAATCTGAGCTGCCTTTAGCAAAGTGAGCTGGTCCATTAGCTTCCTTATACTCTCTTCTAGTGTGAGGAGTGTTTTGGAGCTATTCCGAATCTCCTAAGGCCTCGTTTTAAATTATTCTTCATTTGAGCTCGTATGGGACTTGTGAGCTAACATGATGCTATCCTTTAGTCCTTTAAGTACTGTAGGAATATTCCATGCATTTTCAAGCTATTATGAAGCATGAAAGCATGAGATAAAAGTAATAAATACTAAGATTAATAAGATAACTCCCCTTTGATCCCATGCGTGAAATGAAGCATGAAAGCATGAGATAAATGAGAAGAAATGTGCATGCATCAAACGCTAAACTTGAAAGAACTTGCACAATCTACTGAGCAAGCCCAAATCGAATCAGTTCAACGTGAAAAGGACTTGGACCCTCTAGATAGCGATCAAGGAATTCGAAGTATCAAAATGATAATCAAAATAAGTTTGAAAGCCAGAAATGTTATAAAAAGAACTAAATAAGAGAAAAACTTTCAATTAAAATTTATTTCTTAAAGTTACTAACCTTTTGTTTAGAAAATAAAGAAATATATAGGAGAGCAAAGGAGTTTGCCAAAATTCAAATGTGTGGCTATTATTTGAACGAAAATAACCAAAATAAACAACTCTAGGCTCCATTTAATTTCAGCAAAGTGATTTGGCACATAAAACACATTTAACATGTGTTCAATGTTTGAATTTTGAACACAAAACTACCTTTCTTATCCCTTGGGCGTTTTGGTCTTCAAAAAGAAGGGCCTTGTTTAGCTTTCAAGCATTTAAACGCCCACACATGTGCACAAGGATGCCATGAGTTTCCTACATGCAAGGCACATGCTTAGGAAACCTTCCTTCGTGTATGATAGGTTTTAGCAGTAATAGGTCACTTCAGCTGGAGTTGAGCTAGCTGGAAATTGAGTTGAGCTGAAATGAGCTAGCTCAGAGTGTTAAGAGCTGGTTGAGCTTAGAACTAAGCCTCTAGGCTGACTCAAGCTAAAGTGAGTTTCATCCATGTCGTGGAGATTCTTCTAAGCTGAATAGAACACACTTGAGCTAGTGCTCAGCTGCATACACACGTTTGAGCTAGAGTTTAGATGTATCCACTCTCTTGAGCTAGAGTTGAGCTACATACACTCTCTTGAGCTAGGGTTATCCTATGTTCCTCCTACATGTAAGCATCATAAGAATCTATCAAAGTATTATAAACTCAATGGAAAAATAAATATAAGGTGTAAACACTAACAAACTTATTCAATAACATACAAGAACTTATAAATAAGTTAGAAACAATACAAACACTATCAATCCAATCCCTAAAACATACTTAATAGAATATATACATACTTAAACATATAATAAGTAGTAAAGTCTACTATGTCATATATCAGCATGCAACATATTACAAAACCTAGGTCTAAGGTATAAACATGTTTAAATGAATTTACAATTGTAGCAAAAGTATGGAAAAGAACTTCCCTGAGTTTCTTTGCCTTAGAATGCATGATCATGGTTGGTGGCCTAGATATGCTGACATCATGAACGATACCTCTCTTTGAGCGTATACCATGATTGAAGATCCCTCTCTTTGAGTGCATATCATAGTGAACGGTCACTTTCTTATAGTGTATACCGTAATGGACGAGCCCTCTCTTTGAGCATAAGTCGTGATGAATGACCCCTCTCTTCAAACGTATGTCATAATGAACGGTCACTCTCTTCGAGCGTATATCATGATCGATAACCCCTCTCTTTGAGCATATCTCGCGATGAATGACACCTCTCTTCAAGTGCATGTCATAGTGAACGGTCCCTTTCTTATAGCATATACCATGATGGATGACCCCTCTCTTTGAGCATAATGAACGGTCACTCTCTTCGAGCGTATATCGTGATCGATAACACTTGTCTTGTGTGTCTCCAAAAGTCATGGCTATTGACGCTTCAAAGGACACATCCTTTAGTTCTCCGAAAGCCATAATTCTTGAATCATCTTTTCGAAAAGATGTGTCCCATGGATTGTCCTGCAAAACAAAAGAAGTAATAGGAGAAAATATAGGGTTCGATAAAATACATGTTTCTTCCTTCTCTTCTTTTTCATCCGTCTTCTTTTCAACAATCTTATTTTCAACTCCATCATTTTTATTCATTATATTTTCAACCTCAACTGTTCTTTTCTTTGAGTTCTTCAACTTTCTCACTCTCTTTCGTGGCTTCACTCCATGTGGCCATTCTTTTAGACACTTTCTCTTGGTCATGGTGAACTTAGCTTGGTTTCAAGGTGTTAAATGATCTTTCTCCCTTCTAACATTAATGAGAAGTGGTTGGTAAATCCGTCATGGGTCGCTCTCTTGTCATATTGCCAAGGTCTTCCTAGAAGTATATGGCTAGCATACATTGGTAGTACGTCACATAAGACTTCATCCTTGTATCTTCCGATTGAGAATGGAATCTTCACTTGTTTCATGACCAAGAATGACTCTTCATCTTTTAACCATTACAAATAATATGGGTTTGAATGCTTGGTCATCTTGAGTCCTAACGTCTCCACCGAATAAGGGCTTGCAATGTTCGTACAATTTCCACCGTCTATAATAACAGAGCACACTTTGCCATTTACATGGCATCATGTCAGAAAGATGTTTATTCGTTGTTGATCATTTAGCATGTCCTGAAACTTATTTTCTCTTTTTCTCAAGGATGATTGATTGTTATAAGAATTTTGAGACATGGCAAGTGAAAATAAAAGAAAGAAAGAGAAAAAAATATAAACCTCACAACACACTAAAAAAAATCCTCACGGTCACTTCAAGGAAAAGAAGTTGTTACTCAAATCACTCGTGTTTGCACTCTAGGACTTAATGGCTTTTACTGTCCTCTTCTGTTCTCACAACTCTCTTGCCTTTTACCACTCGAACTCTCATCACAAATTCTTAATAGAACTAACTCAAAACCTGTCAAAACTATTAGAATAGATATTGTTGGCATTTTGGCTACAAGATAAAGGTTAAGATAAAGAAAAGAAAGAAAAAGAAGAAAAAAAAGGAAAATAGAAAAATGCAGAGATTAATATGATGAAAATAGTATAAGAATAGAACAAAATAATAAGGTAAAGACAGTACGTTACCACAAAACTTACTTACAAACCAATCGTGAACAATGAAACTCGAGGAACTTCTCTGAGTTGGTCATTTGCTTGTTTTCTGCTTCTTGCCTTCACTTCAAATGTGAATTTAATTTTCTTAATTTTTTTTTTCTAATTTAGACTCATTGAGAGAAATCTAAATTTGCAACTTCTCTCTTTTTTTTTAAATTTCGAAAACTCTCTTTCTTTTATTAGAACTGAAATTCGCAACAAGGACGCTTACTTGAATCTTTCTTTGCTCTGATTACCATTTGATACGCTCCAACTCTCCAATGGCTGTTGTTGAGAGAAGCTTTGAATGTCCCAACCGTGATTACAAGCAAGCCTTGATCCTCGTATACTTTCCTTGTTGTTTTATAAAGAAAAGTTGGTGAAGTGGTGTAAAGAGGGATGTAGAAGTTTTATGTGTAATTGATAAGGGAGGGTATGTGATGTTTTGGTTAGGGAAATAAATGGAAAAGATGATATTTAAGGCTAGAGAAATCGATTTCGGTGATGGAAGAAAGGGTTAGAATAGAATGTATGGAAGGTGGTAAAGAAATAGTATTCAAAGGTAACAAAAGTAGAACTTATGCTATGAAGCATAAGCCCAACTTATAGTATACTTTGAGGGTGGTATAGGACTTAGACCGTTAGGAAATAAGTTCCTAGAATCTTAAGTAAGTATGGAAAAGATAGGAGACGCCCCAAACCTATATAATAGATTTGATTAGTCGATATAGTTCTAAAAATAACAAATTTGAGAGTAAATTCACAAAAAAATTTATATCGATCAAAGATGTGACTTATAAATGAATTTAAGTCATATTTATAGTTTTCTAAGATGTTTGAATGAAATAGCCATTAACTATTCAGATAACCATTGATTTGAATGGTGTCTCTCTCCAAAACTATTCAAAAAGATATAACTTCTCGGTCCAGCCTGCACTATCTTCAGTAATTTGACCATATCTCGAGCTCTCGATATCGGATTGATGCGATTCAATATTTGTTGTAAAGATATAAGATAGTGGAACAACTTTCATGAAGATACCGAAACCCAGGTTTACTTGTAACCTACTTGAAAATGGAAAACAAGTGGACTATTATGAATTTGTCCAATGAAAAGTTCTATCTCTTTTTTTTGAGCTCACTTCCTTTCCGACCAAGATCTTGGCGCCCAATGTTGATAATGAACAAACATGATGCTTGGTGAAGGTTAGGTGTAACCCCCTTAGCTCGGCCTAGACGGAACCGGCAGTAACGGGTCATACGGGGAATATCGAACTAAACCCGCGAAGATCCAATTCAATAAACAACCTTGGAAACCGATATATTTTTTATTCTTTCTCTTTTCTAGATACATAATTATGTTCCTATATATCTTGGTCTCATACAAAGCATTAACGGAAGCAATCTGATCACAACAAGTATCCGATTAAACACTTAAGTGAATTAAGGACTAAAATGTAAAACTTTTAAATTCTAATGATAAAGTAGAAATTCTTTTCATCAAAGTTCAATTAAACATACAAATATCCTTCACGGTAAATTTCAAGTCAAATGGGGCATTCTAACATCATCAATTTCATGTTTCACTAATTTAGGGACTAAATGTAAATCTTCTAAATTATAAGGACTTCTTCCAAATTGAGTTAGCCATCTTGAAATTAAATCAACGTTATGCATCCATATGAAATTTCAGCTCAAAATAACATCTGTAGATACCCGAATTGAATAAAGAAAGATATTCAGGACTAAAATGCAATTTTCAACAATTATCAACTTCTCAGTAGATACTCGGTTGGTCTACCCTCTGCAATATCCTCCACCAAAGGTACCAACACCTCATCCTCTAACTGTTTCACCTTTATTATCTTAACCAAGATAGGTACAACTCCGCCACTCAACCACCTTCCTTTAAAATACTCAACTTAAAAAACATCACCCTCAACTCAACTCTTGTTTTACGGCTCCAAGATTCAGCCATTACATTAGCTTTCCCCGGAAGATTCGCAATAGTCATCCTACACTTACCCTCCTCGGACAACTAGCAGATTCATCCCTCATAACAAAGCAACAATGCACACACCACCATACCATCTCAATTCTCACAGAAAACATCACTCAAAACAAAACCCCCTTTTTCTTGCTTAAGATTGATAATCAACTCTTGATAACCGCAACAGTTTCCATACCACCACCATCGAACTAACCTTATTTTTGACATCCTCCCATATACCAGGTAACAAACTAAGCCTTTCACCAACCTCCACCCACACAATGATGCTCCACCAACAAGCTTCAAACTAACTTTGCACAAAACTGTCAATACTGTCTCACGCAACTCCACCACCAACTTCATTATGAGTCATATTAACCATATCACAACATCATAGTATATCATCCATTTACCTATGAATGATAAAACCCAACATCCAAACGGCAACCTATGTTGGTCTTAAAAACTCTCAAATATTAATATATTATAGATACACCACTCACACATCTTTCCAATGGGACCTAGAAACCCAAGGAAACCGTACTCAAACAAACGATTGATCCAACAACCCTCATAGGAAAACTCCATACCATTCATAGAACTTACTACCAAACTTATGATGTTTCTTTCCAACTTCAACCTTGACACCTTTACTACTAATAATAACCCAAAGAAAATTGATACTCACTCTTACCTTATCGGCAAGATAAAGATCCACACATGATTCAAACATAATCCAAACAAGCTCAATCAAAAACACATGTTTTCCCCAACTTCTACCACAACACTTACCACCAATCACACGGAAAAAGATTACCATAAACCTTGATCAAGATACCATTCGATCTCGGCACTTTTTGTAACAACCATGCGGCTCACATAACACAAAAAGATTCTCAACACAGAACCAAACCTTGCCAAGCACATCCTTAACTACACCCTCAATAAACACCTGACCACGACTTATCCTTGATCAACTTACCAAGGTAGAGTCCCGCTCATAGCTCTATTATTTTACTAGGTCTCCCCATAGATTAACCGATCATCTTCCCTCGTAACTCCACAATAACCCTGGCTTACCCCACATAACAAACTCCCATTGCAAGCATCCTTATGTAAGCTAAGTCATCCCTGATAGCTAACATTCCACAAACATACCATACAAGAAACTTACTAACTTTGTGTCAAACCTAACATTGTACTCATCTCAACGATAATATCTCCAACCTAAGGTTTAGCCACCATAATCAACTCAACACCATGTGATGCATACAATAAAAGCGCAATTAAGTGTAAATGTACACGTCGTCAAGTAATAAAGTTATAAGTATATCATGTATCGTCTCCACAGGGATTGGTATACTTAATATGTATTCCCTTGTTCCCTTGCTCCTGAAAGATAAAGTAAAAACATAGATAAGTGGATTTGTTTAACTAAATAAATAATTAAATAACAAAACATAAAATAAAAGATTGAGAACGATATAGAGAAAGTGGGTAGGATCCAGCTGTATCAATTAGTGGATTCGATTGATCTTCTTCTTGTCCAATGCAATTACACAACATTGCTTCGACAGTACTGCAGATACAGCCTCGGCAGCATTAGTGTTTTCCATCGCGGCAATCCCTTATTCTTGGGCAGATGCATCAAAGCTCAGCAAAGTGTCCGTAGTTGACTTCACTTATCTCTAAGTCAGAGCGTTGTTGATGACTGGTCCTTGATGATACCTCTAAGCGTAAATCAACGATAATCACTAACCAATCCAACACTTCTTTTAGCTGCTGAAACTCTTAACCTATCTCTAGGCCGAGTTAGTGGCTACAATACCATATTTATCCATTTCGTGAATCTACACCTCTCGATTCTAGATAAATATATTACTTACAAACTTCTCTCTCAAGCTTGAATGCAAGAACAAGGAATGACAATAGGATAAGCAAACTTTGGTATTATTATTGCATTAGAACAAGAAACAAGAAACAATCTCCTCTTACTAATATTTACAACCTTCACCTATCCCTAAGAAATTTAGAACATAATGTCGTTAGGTACAATTCTTAGAGAGAAGGGTTTCTCTAAAATCGGCTCTCTAAACAATATGGTCAGCTAGTCTATATATAGTCTTAACCTAGGGCAGACCTTTCCTAAATAGACTATAACTTGGAGTAGGGAACAAGTCTTCTACATGAGATCTGATATTTCCAAGTTTGCCGCCTTCTAGAAGGATTTTCTCGTTTGGTCTTTCACTTGGGCTTTTAGTGCGCTAGCCTGGTCCAATTAGTGCGCTGCATCTTCCAGAATATTCTTTATATTTTTATCTTTCATTGCGCCTACAATAATAATGTTGCCACTCTGGATGCTGCCACGACTTTGTTCCCTGTCTCGGCCTCAATACTGCTTCACTTCTGCTTCGGCCCTAGATATTTCTACATGTACAGAATATGTAATAATATCTGCATTCTTTATAGATTTCGTCTTTGTAAGTAGTGATAATGGAATATCCAATATTGTGCAAAAAGTCCATATTTCAGCTCAAGTTGGTGTATAATAGATGCAAAAAGTACCTTGAGAAGGGTGGTAAATAATTGTCTTTTAGGCACTCTTCTGTGATTCTCGATTCTGTCTAAAACACAAAAAAGAATAAAAAATAAAAACGAAAATACAACTAAAACTAATAATTAAATATTCAAAATTAAACCAGTGGAAGATATCATGTAGATGCAACGCCTAAAGTGATGGTTGCCATCGTTTTCATCTCTTGATGTTCAGAGTAATGCTTCAACCGTTGGCATTCACTTTGAATTCAACACCTTCTTTTTGTGACTTAATTGTGACTGCTCCATGAGGATAAACTTTAACAAATTTGAAATGATCTGACCATCTGGATTTGAGTTTCCCAGAGAATAACTTGAGTCTGGAGTTAAAGAGGAGGACTTGCTGCCCCGGTAAGAACTATCACGGCAACAATTTGTTTTCATGCCAGCGTTTCGTCTTCTCCTTATAGATCT
Organism: Abelmoschus esculentus; assembly: GCA_035048815.1. Classification (NCBI taxonomy): domain Eukaryota; kingdom Viridiplantae; phylum Streptophyta; class Magnoliopsida; order Malvales; family Malvaceae; genus Abelmoschus; species Abelmoschus esculentus. Next base: position 8,042,251 of record JAUCBN010000013.1, on the reverse strand, counting down.
TGGCGTTATCATAGGCTTCCGTCTTGAATTCATCTAATTCATTCAGGTCTAGTAGTCGTTTTTGTCCAGCTTTTTCCCATTCCTTATTTAGATTCTTTACTGCCCAGTAAGCTCTGTGCTCAATTTCCACGGGTAAATGACAAGCTTTTCCAAATACTAATCTATAGGGCGATATCCCCAAGAGCGTTTTGTAAGCTGTTTTATACGCCCGCAAAGCATCGTCAAGCCGATGAGACCAATCCTTTCTAGAAGTGTGTACTACCTTTTCGAGGATTTGTTTCAATTCCCTATTTGCAAGTTCAACTTGGCCATTTGTTTGTGGATGATATGCCATGGCCATTTTATGAATGACACCTATTTTCTTTAGTGCCACGGCAATGAGCATATTGTCAAAGTGTTTACCTTCATCGCTAATGATGGTTCTCGCTACTCCAAATCTTGTAAATATGTTCTTCTTGAGAAATTTGTGTACTGTCTTGGCGTCATTGTGGGGTGTGGCTATTGCTTCAACCCATTTGGACACATAATCTACTGCTACTAGGATGTAGAGATTTCCTTGAGATGAAGGGAATGGTCCTATAAAATCTATTCCCCATACATCGAATAATTCTACTTCCAGTATTGCCTTGAGCGAAGTCTGGAGTACTGGAAGAGATTGCTGAAAATTGCAAGAAGTAGGTGAGAGATTAAAGTAATTGAGAGCAAGATTGTGAAAGAAAGCAAAAGTAGCAAGAATGCAAGAGTAAATAGTACACAGCAATGAAGCTGCTTATAGGCTGTAAAAATATGACTGTTAGAAATTAGTCGTTAGGCATTTGCTGCCTTGCTGAACAGTTACTGTCGTGGTGGATTTCTCGGCAGAGAGTCATTACACTATTTCTGCCTGTTTGAAATTCTACGGCTTTGACACAGTACACTACTGTGGCAGCAAACTTCCTGCTGTGAAATAATTTTTCTGCATTCGTTGCTTTATTTATTTTAAAAAAACAAAACTTAAAAACATAAAATAAAAAAAAAACATATAAAACATAAGATATTGAAAATAAAACATAAAATACTAAAAATAACACATAACAATATATAAACTAGTCCTAATATAATAACTCAAATGGAAGGGAAAAGATTATGTTACTTGTGGAGTACATGTGAATGCATCTCCCAATTTGATTATCTCTTTCTGGCTCGTATCTTCCTTAATAGATTCTAAATATATTCAAGCAGTGCCTGGGCCTCATAATCATGTACTGCTATGGGTGCTGTCGCGGCAGTATCGTCATCATTTGTTGCGATATGCAATATTTGTTCATTTCGAAAGGTGTCTTGTATGTCTTCCAGTTTGTTGTTATAGCCTTCATTTTCCAGTATGGATAAATGATCAGCTACTTGGTTCTCAGTACCTTTTCTATTTTTTATCTCCACATCGAACTCTTGTAGTAGAAGAATTCATCTTATCAATCTTGGTTTGGCCTCCTTTTTGGAGAAAAGGTATTTAAGCGCCGAGTGGTCCGTATGAACGGTAACTTTAGTCCCAATGAGATATGAACGAAACTTATCAAAGGCAAACACTACTGCTAGTAATTCTTTATCGGTTGTAGTGTAATTTACCTGAGCATCATTGAGTGTCTTGCTAGTGTAGTAAATAATATGGAAGATATTGTTTTTCCTTTGTCCAAGTGTTGCCCCGATAACATGATCACTTGTATCACACATTAACTCGAAAGGTAGGGTCCAATCTGGTGGGACCACTATCGGTGCTGTAACTAGCTTTTCCTTTAAGGTCTCGAATGCTTTAGTACATTCGTCGGTAAATTCAAATATTCTATCTTGCTCAAGTAATTACAGAGAGGTTTAGAAATTGTACAAAAGTTAGAGATAAACCTTCTATAAAAACCTGCATGTCCCAAGAAGCTTCGAATTCCTTTCACAGAGATAGGTGGAGAAAAATTCTTTATTACATCAATCTTGGCTTTGTCAACCTCAATTCCTTCTGATGATATTTTATGGCCTACTACTATGCCCTCGTTTACCATAAAGTGACATTTTTCCTAGTTGAGGACTAAATTGGTTTCCTCACATCTTTGTAGTACTTTTTTTAAATTGCCGAGGCAGTGAGCAAATTTGTCCCCAAAGACTGAAAAATCATCCATGAATACTTCCACGAAATCTTCTATCATATCTAAAAAAATTGCCATCATGCATCTGTGGAAGGTGGCCGGTTCATTACAAAGGCCGAACAACATTCTTCTAAAAGCATATGTTCCATACGGGCAGGTGAATATAGTTTTTGCTTGGTCTTCGAGAGCAATAGTAATTTGGTTATATCCTGAATAACCATCAAGGAAACAATAATAGGATTTACCAGCCAGTTTGTCAAGCATCTCATCAATAAAGGGTAGAGGAAAATGGTCATTCTTTGTTGCTTTATTTAGCTTTCGGTAGTCCATACAAGCTCTCCACCCTGTCACAGTTCTTGTTGGGATTAACTCATTGTTCTCATTGGTTATGATAGTCATGCCACCTTTTTTGGGCACACATTGTAGTGGGCTTACCCATTCGCTGTCAGAGATAGGATAAATGATTCCAGCATCAAGCCACTTAATTATTTCCTTGCGAACTACCTCCTTCATGGCATGGTTAAGTCTCCTTTGGTCCTCCACGATGAGTTTTTGACCTTCATCTAATATGATTTTATGCATACAAATGGCTGGGCTTATTCCTTTTATGTCATCAATTGTCCAGCCTAGTGTTGTCTTATGCTACCGCAGCACTTCTATTAAGCTCTGTTCATGTTTCTGCTGTAGCTTAGAAGAAATGATTACATGCATTGTATGGTTGGGTCCCAAATAAACATAATTTAAATTGGCAGACAAGGGTTTTAATTTAGTGATTACTGGTTCCGTACTTGTGGGCTCATTATCCTTTCTTGGATAATTCAAAGGTGCAATCTGTGTACCTAGAAAGTGGGTTGTCTAGTTTGTTTCCTCAATTTCTTGTGCCTCAAGGCTCTCGATTTCTTGTACTTTGTTCAGAGCATGGGTATAGCAATCATCCTTTGAACTGCCGAGGCAGTGATGCTTAAAATTGTTGATGACGTTGCTGGGCAATTATTTTCCAGACATGGTTGTATTAAATCCTCGTCTAAGGTCTCTAATACTTGGCATGGATACTTTCATTTACCAATTTTATTGAATAAAGGCATTGCTATTGTTGTTTTCAGATATGTGTCACATAAACTGAGAAACAATAAGGTCCATATAATAATATATGTATTATTATTAAAAGATCCTTAGTCAAGTATTATTATGGGTATGGACAATAATAATACGCTTAAGACTAACATGTGATAAATTGATGACAATGAGTTGTCATTGACATAGAGATGTCAGAATTAATACATGAATATATTAGTAGAGACAACTATATGTATAATCCTTAGACTTGAGATTATTACCATCTCAACATATGTTGTTTTATGTTTTGATGCAGTTAAATGTGTTTCGTAATTAGTTACACTATAAAAACTGACATTGGACATATTACAATATATGTAGTGAGATGTGAATAATCAAGATAGGATTTGTTCTTCCTACATAATAGGAAAATATATCAAAGGCCACTTGATTGAGTGAGACTAAAAATGCATGGCCATGCTTGAATATGTTGATATGAGATATCACAAATTATTCATTAATAGTAGTCCACTCTAGATATCAAGAAACACTAATAATAGGCTATACAAGTGTGACTATTCCAAGACTTGTGCCTATTAAAGATATAAAAGGACAAAAGAATATAATACATTAAAAGAGTTGGTCACGGACATGATACATCGAATCATGATCTCCTGTAACTTAGATGACAATAATATATTGCTAGATGTCACTCATTATTTTTAATATTAGAATTATTCTAATATTATTACTAACGTTACAATGAGCCTACAGAGTCACACCAAATGGTTGAAACAGAGCAAAAATATATAAGTATAAGTAGATTATATTTAATCCCGAATTTTAAATAAAGAATATAATTAAAGTAATTATATCGCTTTTAAATACGAATTAAATATAGATTCTGATATTTAAGGAATTAATTAAAGTAATTATTTCCTATAAACCAAATCAGAATCAAAATCTTATACCTAGGGTTACACCTATATAAAGGATCAATTGGTTTAGCAGCCAAGATAGAGAATTCCGAATTCCAAACCCTAGAATCACGAGAAACAGTTTTTTCGAGATTTGCTCTCTTAACCGGGTGAACTGAGTAGAGGCCGAGACGATATTCGTGGAGGCTAAAGATTCGAATTGTCGAACAATCGTGATTATCACAAATCTAGTTGCTGTTTTTGCTGCTTATCAAGGAACCCAATGTAAGTCATCGTATCTCTTCCTCTCAATTTCGGATTAAACGTACATGGATCACTGGAAAGACCGTCGTAATTTTGTTCCGCTGCGCCATGGGGTGTGCCGGCGGTCCCAACAGTGGTATCAGAGTCACTTGTACGATTCGTAATCGGGTTAAATACTTGGGTGATATGATATGTATGAGATGCGTAATTTGTTTTACTATATCAGCGATATAAAATTTGATATTGCTTGTTGATTAGGGATACGATTAATATGTTAATCTGTTAATTACAATCGCCATGTTGCTACAAGGGTTTTTCAATAATCATATGTCAATCGTTGATATAGTGATCGACGAAAGTGCGATAGCAGATCTCATCAAGGAAAAAGGAATAATTGTTATTTCGATATGGAAAGATCTAGGGGATTTTAAAAATCCCGAAAACACGATTTTGTTGATAAATCTTATCAAATCGTGATGTTTTTCATAGAAAAATACTCGCTATTTTTCAAAATTTCCTGCCACGGCCGCAAGGGGCGAAAGGCGAGAAGATGTTTGAGAAGCAGTTTTAGTATAAAATTAGGGTTTTTAAGGTTCTCCCATTGGCTTGGGATGAGCCACCTTAGTTCTTTATTTTGGGCTATAACCATTGCAATCCTTTTATTTTATATCTATCATGTATGTGATGCAATGTATGATATATATATTCTATTCGCATATATTGATGAGATCAGTAAGGGCCAAATTAAAAAAAAACGGTAACGATGAGATATTCAATGTTTTCCCTCAAATTAATATAAGTTAAAATTAGCCGTCCAATATTTGCCCTCGTTAAGGCCCTGATCGATCTTATGTGGGTTTTGCCAAAGCATTAACACATAATTCCATCTTGGTTAAACGCGAAGAATAAACAAGTGATATTCGTCGGTCGAAATATTAGTAATAACTTAGTTAGGTTGTTCTAATAGGATTAGAAACCTAAAGGCTAAGTATTTGGTTAAGTCATGAGATGACTGAACAAGAGTTGTTCACCAAATGGAGGAGTTACATGAGATGTAATTAGTAAAGGGTTACTTACCTAAATAACCTCTATCCTAAAAGAAAAGCCAAAGCTGATTTAGGAAATTGGTGAATTATGGATCCTCACTCACTAGAAAAATTTTCGTCAAATTTTTCCGAAATTAAAAACGAAAGGGGTTTTTAATTTTGAACGAAATAGTGGGAGTATTTTATAAACAAAGTCCTATTTATAATATTTCAAATCGGTAAATTCATATTATGTATTTCCATTGTTGTAGATCTAAATGGCAAACAATACTATATCATTGCGATCACTCCTTGAGAAGGAGAAACTCAATGGCGTAAACTTCCTTGATTGGTTCCGTAATTTGAGAATTGTTCTCAAATAGGAAAAAAAGAAATATGTCATTGAAGAACCCGTTCCAGATGAACCGGCAACTAATGCTTCTAGAGCTGACAAAGAAAAGTTTAAGAAACATATGGATGACATGTTAGATGTCGGATGTCGTCTTATGCTTGCTACCATGACTCCTGATCTTGAGAAGCAACATAAGGACATGGTTGCATATGATATGATTCAAAACCTCAAAGAAATATATGAGGAGCAAGCACATCAAGAAAGGTATGAGACCTCTAAAGCTCTATTTCAGTGCAAAATGGTAGAGGGATATCCTGTAGGAGCTCATGTCATTAAGATGATAGGCTATATCCAAACGTTGGAAAAGCTAGATTTTCCTCTCAAGGATGAATTGGCTACTGATGTTATTCTCCAATCGTTGCCGAATAGCTTCAATCAATTTGTCCTTAATTTCAACATGAATGAAATTAATAAAACTTTGCCACAGTTACTTGGCATGTTACGAACTGCTGAGAAAAATATGTCTAAAGGTGGACCTAAGCCCATTCTGATGGTCTGCAAGGACAAAGGAAAGGGAAAGGCAGTGGCAAAGTACTAGGGTAAAGGTAAGCCTATACCCAAAGGACATGATGCATTGAAACCCAAAGGGGGAGTTAGCAAGGAAGGAAAATATTTCCACTGCAATAAGACAGGACACTGGAAAAGAAATTGCCCCATTTACCTTGAAGAGGTCAAGAAGGCAAAAGCAGATGGTGCATCTGCTTCAGGTATTTATGTTATCGATGTGTATCTGTCAACATCTTCTTCTTGGGTATTAGATACCGGTTGTGGTTCTCACATCTATACTTCTGTACAGGGACTGCAAAAGAGAAGGAATTTAGCTAAGGGAGACGTAGACCTACGAGTGGGAAATGAAGCAAGAGTTGCTGCATTAGCTATAGGAACATACGTTTTATCTTTACCTAGTGGACTTGATTTACATTTAGAAAATTGTTATTTTGTGCCTAGTTTGACTAAAAATATTATTTCTATTTCTTGTTTGGACAAGATTGGATTTGAGATTATTATTAAGAATAATTGTTGTTCTTTTTATCTCGATAATGTTTTTTATGGTTCAGCACAATTGGTTAATGGCTTATATATTTTAAATCTAGAAAATGTCATTTATAACATAAATACCAAAAGATCAAAAATAAATGAATCAAATCAAATTTATCTCTGGCATTGTTGTTTAGGCCATATAAGTGAGAAACACATATCAAGACTCCATAAAGATGGATTCTTAGATTCATTTGTTTTCGAACGATTGGATGTATGTGAATCTTGCTTATTAGGAAAAATGACTAAGGCTCCTTTTAATGGTAAAAGTGAGCGAGCAAGTGATTTATTGGGATTAATACATAGTGATGTATATGGACCAATAAACACACAAGCTAGAGGTGGATTTCAGTACTTCATCACTTGCATTGATGACTTCAGTCGATATGGTTACATGTACCTTATGCGCCATAAATCTGAGGCTATCGAAAAATTTAAAGAATTCAAGAATGAAGTACAAAATCAACTAGGAAAGAGTATTAAAGCACTTCGATCAGATCGAGGTGGAGAATACTTAAGCATAGAATTTGATGAACTCCTTAAAGAATGTGGGATTGTCTCACAACTTACTCCACCAGGTACACCACCATGGAATAGAGTTTCTGAGAGGAGAAATCGAACTTTGTTAGACATGGTTCGATCAATGATGAGTCATAGTGATCTTCCGACTTCTTTCTGGGGACATGCACTAGAAACAACTGCTTTCACTTTAAATCGTGTTCCGTCTAAATCTGTTCAAAAGACACCATATGAGATATAGACTGGAAAACGTCCTAGTATGTCTTTTATGAAGATTTAGGGTTGCGAAGCATATGTCAAACATCAGATGTCTACAAAGCTCAAACCCGAATCTCATAAGTGTAATTTTGTTGGATATCCCAAAGAAACTAAGGGATATTATTTCTTTAACCCCAAAGAGAACAAAGTGTTTGTTGCTCGAACAAGAGTTTTTCTCGAAAGAGAATTTCTTAATAAGAAAGGAAAGGGTAGAGACATTGAACTTGGAGAAGTTCAAGCACAACAATTCATTGAACCTGAGATTGAACATGTTCCACAAATTGTTGAGGAACAGTCAACAAATTTAGAAACACAACCACTGCGTAGGTCCACAAGAGAACGCCATGCACCTGAGAGATGGATTTCTCATTTCCACGCATGGAGATGTTCTCATTATGGATCAGGATGAGCTAAGAACTTATCAAGAGGCAATATCGAGCCCAGACTCTGAGAAATAGCTTGAGGCCATGAAATCTGAGATGGAATCCATGTCAGTCAACCAAGTATGGACTTTGGTTGAATCACCTGAAGGGGTAAAACCTATAGGGTGTAAATGGGTTTTCAAGAAGAAAACCGACATGGATGGAAATGTACAAACATACAAGGGGCGACTAGTCGCTAAAGGTTTTCGACATGTTCATGGTATTGACTATGACGAAACTTTCTCCCCTGTAGCTATGTTTAAATCCATCCGGATCTTGCTTGCTATAGCTGCATTCCATGATTATGAAATTTGGCAAATGGACGTCAAAACCGCTTTCCTTAATGGAAAACTTGAAGAGGATGTGTATATGACACAACCAGAAGGTTTTGTCGCTCCAGGAAATGCTGGAAAGGTTTATAAGCTACAAAGGTCCATTTATGGACTAAAGTAAGCTTCTCGAAGCTGGAATCTTCATTTCAATGATGCGACCAAAGAGTTTGGTTTTATCAAGAACGAAGATGAGCCTTGTGTTTACAAGAACACTAGTGGGAGCATTGTTTCTTTTCTAATCTTGTATGTAGGTGACATACTTCTTATAGGAAACGACATACCTACCTTACAGTCAGTTAAGACTTGGTTAAGTAGTTGTTTCTCAATGAAAGATTTGGGTGAGGTAGCATATATCTTAGGGGTTAAGATCTATAGAGATAGATCTAGACGACTTCTAGGTCTGAGTCAAAGTACATATATAGATAAAGTTCTAAAGAGATTCAGTATGGAAGAATTCAAGAAAGGATTCTTACCTATGAGACATGGTATATCTCTTTCGAAGGAAATGTGTCCTTCAACTCCACAAGAAAGAGAACGAATGAGTAAGATTCCATATACTTCGGCTATTGGTTCTATCATGTATGCCATGATATGTACTCGACCAGATGTATCGTATGCCTTAAGCATGACAAGTCGATATCAGGTAAACCCTGGTGAAAGTCATTGGATAGCAGTCAAAAACATCCTTAAGTACTTGAGAAGAACTAAGGATACATTTCTTGTCTATGGAGGCAAAGAAGAGCTTAGTATAAAAGGTTATACTGATGATAGTTTCCAAACAGATAAGGATGACTCAAGATCGCAATCTGGATTTTTGTTTTGCCTTAACGGAGGTTCTGTAAGCTGGAAAAGTTCTAAGCAAGATACAGTAGCTGATTCTACGACAGAGGCTGAGTATATTGCAGCCAGTGAAGCAGCAAAGGAAGTTGTTTGGATCAAAAAGTTCATACCCGAACTAGGGGTTGTTCCAAGCATATCAGATGCTATAGAAATTCGTTGTGACAACAATGGAGCCATTGCACAAGCAAAGGAACCCAGATCTCATCAACGATCCAAACATATTCTTAGACGCTTCCATCTCATTCGAGAGATCATAGATCGAGGAGATGTGGAGATATGTAAAGTACACACGGATGATAACATTGCTGATCCCTTAACGAAGCCTCTAACGCAACAGAAGCATGATCATCACACAGAGTCACTCGGTATTAGATATGTGAGTGATTGGTCTTAGTGCTAGTGGGAGATTGTTAGAGTATGCCTAAAGACCAATCATATGATGATTGTATGGATACTTTCATTTACCAATTTTATTGAATAAAGGCATTGCCATTGTTGTTTTCAGATATATATGTGTCACATAAACTGAGAAACAATAAGGTCCATATAATAATATATGTATTATTATTAAAAGATCCTTAGTCAAGTATTATTATGGGTATGGACAATAATAATACGCTTAAGACTAACATGTGATAAATTGATGACAATAAGTTGTCATTGACATAGAGATGTCAGAATTAATACATGAATATCTTAGTAGAGAATAATATATTGGATTGACCCACTATGAGCATATATCTTGGATTATTATGTGACGGTCACGATATTGCTCATAGTGACAACTATATGTATAATCCTTAGACTTGAGATTATTACTATCTCAACATATGTTGCTTTATGTTTTGATGCAGTTAAATGTGCTTCGTAATTAGTTACACTATAAAAACTAACATTGGACATATTACAATATATGTAGTGAGATGTGAATAATCAAGATAGGATTTGTCCTTCCTACATAATAGGAAAATATATCAAAGGCCACTTGATTGAGTGAGACTAAAAATGCATGGCCATGCTTGAATATGTTGATATGAGATATCACAAATTATTCATTAATAGTAGTCCACTCTAGATATCAAGAAACACTAATAATAGGCTATACAAGTGTGACTATTCCAAGACTTGTGCCTATTAAAGATATAAAAGGACAAAAAGATATAATACATTAAAAGAGTTGGTCACGGACATGATACATCGAATCATGATCTCCTGTAACTTAGATGACAATGATATATTGCTAGATGTCACTCATTATTTTTAATATTAGAATTGTTCTAATATTATTACTAACGTTACAATGAGCCTACAGGATCACACCAAATGGTTGAAACAGAGCAAAAATATATAAGTACAAGTAGATTATATTTAATCTCAAATTTTAAATAAAGAATATAATTACAGTAATTATATCCCTTTTAAATTCGATTTAAATATAGATTTTGATATTTAAGGAATTAATTAAAGTAATTATTTCCTATAAACCAAATCAGAATCAAACTCTTATACCTACGGTTACACCTATATAAAGGATCAATTGGTCTAGCAGCCAAGATAGAGAATTCCGAATTCCAAACCCTAGAATCACGAGAAACAGTTTTTTCGAGATTTGCTCTCTTAACCGGGTGAACTGAGTAGAGGCCGAGACGATATTCGTGGAGGCTAAAGATTCGAATTGTCGAACAATCGTGATTATCACAAATATAGTTGTTGTTTTTGCTGCTTATCAAGGAACCCAATGTAAGTCATCGTATCTCTTCCTCTCGATTTCAGATTAAACGTACATGGATCACTAGAAAGACCGTCGTAATTTTGTTTCGCTGCGCCATGGGGTGTGCCGGCGGTCCCAACATGTAAGTGTACACGTCGTCAAGTAATAAAGTGATAAGTATATCGTGTATCGTCTCCACAGGGATTGGTATACTTAATATGTCTTTTCTTGTTCCCTTGCTCCTGAAAGATAAAGTAAAAACCTAGATAAGTGGATTTGTTTAACTAACTAAATAATTAAATAACAAAACATAAAATAAAAGATTGAGAACGATATAGAGAATGTGGGTAAGATCCACTTGTGTCAATTAGTGGATTCGATTGATCTTCTTCTTGTCCAATGCAATTACACAACACTGCTTCGACAGTACTGCAGATACAGCCTCGACAGCATTAGTGTTTTCCGCCGCAGCAATCTTTTGCTCTTGGGCAGATGCATCAAAGTTCAGCAAAGTGTCTGTAGTTGACTCCGCTTATCTCTAAGTCAGAGCGTTGTTGATAACTGGTCCTTGACGATACCTCTCGGCGTAAATCAAAGATAATCACCAACCAATCCAACACTTCTTTTAGCTACTGAAACTCTTAACCTATCTCTAGGCCGAGTTTGTGTCTACAACACCACACTTATCCCTTTCGTGAATCTACACCTCTCAGTGCTAGATAAATATATTACTTACAAACTTCTCTCTCGAGCTTGAATGCAAGAACAAGGAATGGCAATAGGATAAGCAAACTTTGATATTATTATTGCATTAGAATAAGATACAAGAAACAATCTCCTCTTACTAATATTTACAACCTTCACCTATCCCTAAGAAATTTAGAACATAATGTCATTAGGTACAATTCTTAGGGAGAAGGGTTTCCCTAAAATTGACTCTCTAAATAATGTGGTCGGCTACGCTATATATAGTCTTAACCTAGGATAAACCTTTCCTAAATAGACGGCTAACTTGGAGTATGGAACAAGTCTCGTACATGAGATCTGATATTTCCAAGTTTGTCGCCTTCTAGAAGGATTTTCCCGTTTGATCATTGATTTGGGCTTTTAGTGCGCTAGCCTGGTCCAATTGGTGCGTTGCATCTTCCAGAATATTCTTTATATTTTTATCTTTCATTGCGCCTACAATAATAATGTTGCCACTCTAGATGTTGCCGCGGCTTTCTTCCCTGCCTCGGCCTCAATACTGCTTCACTGCTGCTTTGGCCCTGGATATTCCTACATATACAAAATATGTATTAATATCTGCATTCTCTATAAATTTCGTCTTTATAAGTAGTGATAATGGAATATCCAATATTGTGCAAAGAGTCCATATTTCAGCTCAAGTTGGTGTATAATAGATGCAAAAAGTACCATGAGAAGGGTGGTAAATAACTGCATTTTAGGCACTCATCACCATGTTTCAAACTTTAAGATCCACACATCGTTAAGTGCCTTGACACTTAACCCAAAACTCCTTCCCAAAATCAACTCATCGACAAACCAACTCTTAGCTTAACTATACCACAACAAAATCCAAGCTTGTAGAACTATTTCTTCCACCCGCTCTAACATCTCTTATTTTATAATCTTGCCAAAGCAGTAACCATATTAGTGAAACATCCACAGACATGAACCCACCGAACACAACCCTCACAACATTTTTCGATAAAAGCAAACCCACAAGACTGATCAACCGGTACAAACCATAAACTGTCCAGCGGTTCCGATACACCACTTCAAACATCATCACAAACTAACTTTAGCCGAGGTATATCCAGCTTAACACCTTACAAACCTAACATGTACACTTTCCTCCTTTATAGTACAACCAAACCTCTCAAGGTCAGAACAATCCATGATTCAAACCCATGATACCACAACTCTCATACCAATATATATCTCATATTTTACTTTCATCCTGACTCCATTATTCTGAACGAAAGAAAAACATACCAGATCAGTCACAACCCCCGATCTAACCGCACACTAACCACACGACAAAGAATTCCATGTAATTAAATTTTTTTCATCAACATGATAATAAAATAACATCTTTTCCATAAAACAATTTCACATTACTCAAGGAAAACATCAACCTGCCTTACTCTACAAAACATGCTGCAACCTTCTTACAACCTCCAAACCCTAACTAGAAAGAATCCGCAAAACTCAGCCTTACCTTTATTAACAACCAACTCAATCTAACCATACCTCAGGGTATTTACCTCGGTTCCAAACATTCACAACTCTGAGACCAACCACTCATTCCTCATCCAAGACTATTTCCTAACCAAAAGGGTAGCTTTCCCACTACACATCCAGCTCAACACCACAAGAAAGCCCTTTTAACCCCTTTTTTTTCACACCTTCACTCTAAAAGAACCAACCACACTCCACTTACACCCTCAAGGAGCTACTCGCAAGTGTGAACAAATGTATGCATGATTTCCTGTATGCCCTCATAAATGCCTTTGCAAGTGCATGTGCATGTAAATGTAATTTCTAATGTCATACTCAAGAATGCATGCATGTCCTACATTATCTATAGATATATACATATATATGCTCTTACTCTATGCATGATTATTGTTCACACTCACAAATAACATCCTCAATTCCAACAACTTTAACTACCAACTTGTTAACTACTCCCTAGTTAGATTAGCAACTGGTGCACTAGCTTTAACAGTCTGAAATGCACCCGACATAGCCCGAAAGAACGGTACAACACCCCTAAACTGACCTTCTTACATAACCGAAGGCACACCCATGACGGAGGAGGAAGAAATTACTCTTCCCTAGAAGTAGTTTCATCCTCAATCTTGACCATCAATGTTCATACTAACACTAGCTCGTGACTCACGTCTTAGAAGCACATTCCAAAAACTTTAAAAAAGCAATTCGAAACATATAGTATCAATACATATTAGACTTACATTTGGCCAAGATCCGAGGGAAAAACTGTAGAGCACCTAAAAATGTGTTGGCATTGGCAATATATAACCGATAACCCTTTTAACCATCATCATTCGAGTACAATCATCACGAATAGATTTTCACACATCAATAACACATCATGCTCAATCACACATATCATGCTCAATCACACATATCATACTCAATCGCACATTTAAACACATAACTTAGCAATACTACACATGCGTTAACTAACCAACTACACACTTTACAAACCTGGATCTGATACCACCAAATGTAACCCCCTTAGCCCGGCCTAGACGGAACCGGCACTAACGGGTTACACGGGGAATATCAAACCAAACCCGCGAAGATCCGAATCAATAAACAACCCTGAAAACCGATATATATTTTTTCTTTCTCTTTCCTAGATGCATAATTATGTTCCTATATATCTTGGTTTCATACAAAGCATTAACGGAAGCAATCTGATCACAATGAGTATCCGATTAAACACTTAAGTGAATTACAGACTAAAACGTAAAACTTTTAAATTCTAATGATAAAGTAGAAATTCTTTTCATCAAAGTTCAATTAAATATACAAATATCCTTCACGGTAAATTTCAAGTCAAACGGAGCATTCTAACATCATCAATTGCATGTTTCACTAATTTAGGGACCAAAATATAAATCTTCTAAATAATAAGGACTTCTTCCAAATTGAGTTAGCCATCTTGAAATTAAATCAACTTTATGTATCCATGTGAAAATTCAGCTCAAAATAACATCTGTAGATACCCTAATTGAATAAAGAAAGATATTTGGGACTAAAATGCAATTTCCAGCAACTATCAATTTCTGACAGCCTAAGGTTTCGAAACATTTTATAAAGGTTTCGAAACTTTTCGCGTCTAGTAACTTTCCAGAATCGAAATTGTCCGCAAGGTTTCGAAACCTTCTTGAAGGTTTTGAAACTGTTTGGCAAAGGTTTTGAAACTTTAGGTCTGGAACCTAAAAATTCCATCACACTAAGGGAACATCATCAGCTCAAACACAACCGTCGATCACCATTAACTATATGCATTAATCCTAAGTATAAATAGCAATATATAACACTTAACTATCAACGTCAAGAATATCAAACAAACTATAGGCATGCTACCTAGAACATGATTAAAATCATAACGATCTTGCAAATACATGCTTCAAAAATCCAAACAATACCATAGTCCATCAATTAACAATCAAGCAACATAGGTCTTATTTCAACATAAACCAAAGTCAAAGTTCACACTCCTCACATAGGTTGGGTTTACACATTGCCAAGCCCCAACTTATTTTTCAAAACATACCGAATTTGAAGTAACCATTCCCTTGGTTTCCTTGCTCTGAATGTAGTCCCGAGTGCCTTTATTTTTCTACAAGGATGAAAAGAGAGCTTAAGCAAACATGCTTAGTGAGGAAGCTCTACATAAGGTCATCAATGCATAAAACAAAATCATTTCAAATGTCATGTTTGCATCCTTTATGCTTAATTGAAGTAAGTAAAACCAAATCATACTCATCAACATTGTTAAATCATTTCATGTGTCATGCACAAGAATACCATTTCACTTTCATGTATGCATATTTGCTTTCTAGTGATCACTTAATGTGAACTTTTAGTTCACCGAATACACGGATCCTTTTTTCGTAATTGGAGACTCTTGGTCTCAACATGCTTCGGTCGGACACATAGTCACCCTTATATACATGTTACCCCCACTACGCACGATCGGGCACAAAGTCATCCTTGTTTACGTATGGGTCAACTATATGCACGGTCGGACATAAAGTCACCCTTGTTTACATATAGGCAAGCTCTACACGCACGGTCGGACACAAAGTCACCCTTGTTTACGTGTAGGCATCATCATTATTCTCTTTATTTTATATTGCACTCAATCCTAATGACATATCATTTGTATTCGAATCTAAAGTTAGTGTCACTAAGCCAATATTAATATCAGTCATGCATGCTAACTTGTTGCTCATAATGCATTCATATAATGTTCATCATGTGAACTATAAATCATGCTCAACGGCATTTCAAATATAAGGCAATAACCACATATTATTCCAATTCATTTTCAGCTCATAATGCATCCATGATGTGTTCAAAAAGGAACCAAAAGTCATGCCCAATGGCACCATTAATTGTAGGGCAAATAACCACATATTATTCCAATTCATTTTCATGCTTCCATAATCCATGGATGTCTTTATAACCTTGCATTTCTAGCAATTGACATATGCATGCATCATTTCAAAATCAAAGATATGCTATTTCAAAATCTTATTGAAACATTGTTCACATATATGCCATTACCAAAATAGCCGAAACTTGAGGTAATGCATCAACATTATTTAAAACACTTACTCTTGAACCATGGAAAGTTTTCACACTATTCCATAGTCCCCAAAACAGAACCGAACCAATGTGATTCACTTTTAATCCGAAAACACTCACCGACAAGTAAAACAAGCCTTCGCCGATGCTCCGATGGTAATGCAAAAGCACCAGACACTTAAGCACCTTCTTGCACTACCTCTACATCATTAAAAACAGAGCATATTCATATCATAATATGCTCAAACCAGCAGCCACATCAAACCTCCACAAAACTACCAAAAACTTAGCCAAAACGTATCCGAACAACAGCAGCCCAAAACCTAATGATTCTAACATCTAATCCACTTCAATTATGAACCAAAAACACATCAAAACCATCCTTATACCTCCAGAAACATTAAAACATCTAAAACAGCCCCTAAAACAATCAAAAATCACCTTAAAACAAACATCGATTGCATTATTCCGGAATTAAATTAATGTGTCATCAATTCAAGACTCATTTAATCATTTAATTGACATAATAACATAATTAAATCAACCTAATTATAGCATTAATTGAGATCTAAAAAGATTTCACAAAAACATTCATAAAATTATTAGATCTAGTATTGAAAATATAAAATCAAGTTTCATTTAAGGATTAACAAGCTAATACTTGGGAATTTCAATAAAGAACCTTAGAAAAAGAATTAATATTTAGCAAATTACCTTTGAGATCTATCCACCAAAAAGATGAGAATTTCTCTTCTTGATTCCTTGCAAATTGTTGTTGATTTAGTAAAATTGATGATTAGGCTTTGTAAAGAATGAAGAGATGATTAAAATGAAGTAATTTTTGTTGAAAAAGATGGAAAATCAGCAAGGAATTGAAGAAAATAGATGAAGAAGATGGAGAGAAAATGAGAGAAAAAGATGAGAGAAAATAAGTGGTTAAGTGAGAAAATGAAATCATCATCTTTTAATAAACTAATAAAAATCATTTTGGTGGATAAATCATTAATTAAAAATTAAATTGGGTTTATGGCCCACTAAGGATTCTGAGTATATCTTGCTTTCCAATTTAGTCACTAAAAATAATAATTTTCGAAAATTACAAATTAAGTCCGCCATTTTTTCCAAAAATTACAATTTGGTCACTAATTCACAATTAGGCGCAATTAAAAATCAATTTAAAGTTCAAATTTCATTCTTTTAATTTTTAAGCAACTTTTTAATATTTTTAAACCATATTCCAAAATTAATACTTTTCTAATTAAAAATATTTATATTTTATGTTTCCCCGGAATAATGAACTAGAGAACCCGATTCGACCCGAATCGAATTCTCCTAACTAATACCTAAACTACTAACCCCAAAATCGGGATGTTACAATAGGTGACTGATACGCTCCAACTCTCCAATGGTTGTTGTAGAGAGAAGCTTTGATTGTCCCGACCATGATTGCAAGAAAGCCTTGATCCTCATACGCTTTCCTTGTTGTTTTATGAAGAAAAGATGGTGAAGTGGTGGGAAGGTATGTGATGTTTTGGTTTGGGAAATAAATGAAAAAGATAACAGTGAAGGCTAGGGAAGTTGATTTCGGTGATTGAAGAAAGGGTTAGGATTGAATGTATGGAAGGTGGTAAAAAAATAGTATTCAAAGGTAACAAAAGTAAAACTTATGCTATGAAACATAAACTCAACATATAGTATGATTTGAGGGTGGTATAAGACTTAGAACCATAGGAAATAAGTTCCTAGAATCTTAAGTATGGATGGAAAAGATTGGAGACGCCACAAACCTATATAATAGTTTTGATAAGTCGATATAGTTCTAAAAAGAACAAGTTTGAGAGTAAACTCACAAAGTAATTTTGTATTTATCAAAGATGTGACTTATAAATGAATTTAAGTCCTATTTATAGTTTTCTAAGATTTTTGGCCGAAATGGCCTATAACTATTCGGATAACCATTCTTTTGAATGGTGTCTCCCTCCAAAACTATTCGAAAAGATGAAACTTCTCGGTCCAGCCATCATTGTCTTTATTGATTTGGTCATATCTCGAACTCCCGATATTAGATTGATGCAATTCAACATGAGTTGGAAAGATAAGAGATAGAGAAACAACTTTCATGAAGACACCAAAACACGGTTCTGCTTGTATCCTGCTCAAAAATGGCAAACAAGTGAACCATTATGAATCTGTCCAATGAAACATGCTATCTCTTTGTTTTGGCGCCCACTTCCTTCGGGTGTTGAGCTAGGAGTGATAGCTAGAGTTGAGGTTAGCTAATTGAGCTGGGAGTGAGCTGGATTGAACTTAGCAATCTAGCTGAAAGACTTAGCTAAAGTTTGAAGTTGAAATAAGCTAATCCAAGCTGCCTTTAGCAAAGTGAGCTGGTCCATTAGCTTCCTTATACTCTTTTCTAGTGTGAGGAGTGTTTTGGAGCTAACCTGAATCTTCTAAGGCCTCGTTTTAAATTTTGCTTCATTTAAGCTCGTATAAGACTTGTGAGTTGGCATGGAGCTATCCTTTAGTCCTTTAAGTACTTTAGGAGTGTTCTATGCATTTCCAAGCTATTCTGAAGTTGGCTCCTTGTGTTTCTAGCATTGTCTTCCATTTATCTTCTTCTGAGCTGACTGAGCTGACAACAGCCTACTATTTACTCCTTGAGCTGTAGGTAAGTCCTATGAAGAAAACATATTAATGAAAATAATTAGAATACTTAAAATACTTAAAACTTTAATCAATGTGGTTATGTAACTATTCATTTTTATGGCTTAAGTAATATAACTCTTAAGTAGCTTAATATAAAGTATATAAAAGTAATAAATACTAAGATCAATAAGATAACTCCCCTTTATCTCATGCGTGAAATAAACCATTAAAGCATGAGATAAATGAGCAGAAACGTGCACGCAACATTTCCCCTTCTTTTAGGCAATTTGTTCTCAAATCGAAAGGGTTTTCCGATGAATAATTTCTTGATGCAAGGGCGGTTAATTGCTTCAATGATGGAACACGTTGCTAAAACTTTTGCTTGAAGTATAGACCTCCAAAAGAGTCATTTTCAAAGAGATCTTCCAAATATCACTTTTTGAGATAGTCATTCACAATATGTTCCCTTTGGATCCTTCTCTCGTACCTCTTGGAATCTTTATACCCCTGGGTATAGAGACTTGTCTTTTGGATGTATCATTCTGAATCATCATAACCATTGGCGTATAGATGTTTCCTTTGGAATACTTCAAGTAGGTATGTTTTTTCAACTTTAATCCTTGTGCCTTTCCATATTATCATTCTAGAATAGATTGATAGTGCCTGATTCATCTCCTTGAATTGATCATCACAATCAAGTACAATTCCATGTGGATTGATGAATTTACATGGTGGATGTTTAATAGGCATTGGTTTTTGAACTTTCTTCAAGATCTGCAAGACACTTGGAATGTCAAAGATTGCAACTATTGGAACTTCATAAGTCACAACTTTTGAAACATCAAAAGACTTGTCTTGTGTGTCTCCAAAAGTCATGGCTATTGATGCTTCAAAGGACACATCCTTTAGTTCTCCAAAGGGAATGATTCTTGAATCATCTGTTCGAAAAGTTGTGTCCCATAGATTGTCCTGCAAAACAAAATAAGTAATGGGAGAAAATGTAGGGTTAGATAAAATACATGTTTCTTCCTTCGGTTCTTTTTGATCTGTCTTCTTTTCAACAATCTCATTTTCAACTCCATCATTTTTATTCATTGTATTTTCAACACCAACTGTTTCTTTTCTTTTGATTTCTTCAACTTTCTCACTCTCTTTCGTGGCATCACTCCATGTGGCCATTCTTTTAGATACTTGCTCTTGGTCATGGTGAACTTGGCTTGGGTTTAAAGGTGTTAAAATGATCTTTCTCCCTTCGAACATGAACGAGAACTGGTTGGTAAATCCGTCATGGGTCGCTCTCTTGTCATATTGCCAAGGTTTTCCTAGAAGAATATGGCTAGCATGCATTTGTAGTACGTCACATAAGACTTCATCCTTGTATCTTCCGATTGAGAATGGAATCTTCACTTGTTTCATGACCAAGAATGATTCTTTATCATTTAACCATTGCAAATAATATGGTTTTGAATGCTTGGTCGTGTTAAGTCCTAACGTATCCACCAAATAAGGGCTTGCAATGTTCGTACAACTTCCACCGTCTATCATAACAAAGCACACTTTACCATTTATATGCCATCGTATCAAAAAGATGTTTGTTCATTGTTCATCATTTAGCGTGTCCTAAAACTTATTTTCTCTTTTTCCCATGGATGATTGATTGTTATAAGAATTCTGAGACATGGTTAGTGAAAATAAAAGAAAGAAAGAGAAAAAATATAAACCTTACAACACACTAAAAAAAATCTTCACGGTCAGTCCAAAGAAATGAAGTTGTTACTCAAATCACTCGTGTTTGCACTCTAGGACTTAATGGCTTTTACTGTCCTCTTCTGATCTCACAACTCTCTTGCCTTTTACCACTCGAACTCCCGTCACAAATTCTTAATAGAACTAACTCAAAACCTATCAAAACTATTAGTATAGATGTTGTTGGCATTTTAGATACAAGATAAGGGTTAGGTTAAAGAAAAGAATGAAAAAAAGAAGAAAGAAAAAAAAGTAAAATAGAAAAATGCAAGGATTAATATGAAAATGGTATAAGATTAGAACGAAATAATAAAACAAAGACAGTACGTTACCACAAAACTTACTCACAAACCAATCCTGAACAATCAAACTTGAGGAACTTCTCTCAATTGGTTATTTGCTTGTTTTTTGCTTCTTGCCTTCACTTCAAATATGGATCTGGTTTTTTTGAAATTCTTTTTTTATTAATTTAGACTCTTTGATAGAAATCTAAATTTCCAGCTTCATTTTCTTTTTTTTTTACAAATTTTAAAAACTCTTTTTTTATCAGAACTGAAATTCACAAGGAAAAGTCTTACTTGAATATTCCTTTGCTCTAATACCATATGATATGCTCCAACTCTTTAATGGTTGTTGTACAGAGAAGCTCTGATTGTCCCGACTGTGATTACAAGCAAGCCTTGATCCTCGTACGCTTTCCTTGTTGTTTTAGGAAGAAAAGTTGGTGAATTGGTGTAAAGAGGGTTGCGGAAGTCTTATGTCTAATTGATAAGGGAAGGAATGTGATGTTTTGGTTAGGGAAATAAATGGAAAAGATGATAGTGAAGACTAGGAAAGTCGATTTCGGTGATGGAAGAAAGGGTTAGAATAGAATGTATGGAAGGTGGTAAAGAAATAGTATTCAAAGGTAACAAAAGTAGAACTTATACTATGAAGCATAAACCCAACTTATAGTATGCTTTGAGCGTGGTATAGGACTTAGAACCTTAGGAAATAAGTTCCTAGAATCTTAAGTATAGATGGAAAAGATAG
This sequence comes from Abelmoschus esculentus, assembly GCA_035048815.1. Lineage (NCBI taxonomy): Eukaryota > Viridiplantae > Streptophyta > Magnoliopsida > Malvales > Malvaceae > Abelmoschus > Abelmoschus esculentus. Next base: position 8,020,567 of record JAUCBN010000013.1, on the reverse strand, counting down.
GAGAAGTCACAATCCTATATAATAGATTTGATAAGTCGATATAGTTCTAAAAAGAACAAGTTTGAGAGTAAACTCACAAAGAAATTTTATATTGATCAAAGATGTGACTTACAAATGAATTTAAGTCCTATTTATAGTTTTCTAAGAGTTTTGGACGAAATGACCTTTAACTATTCAGATAACCATTCAATTGAATGGTGTCTCCCTCCAAAACTATTGAAAAGATGTAACTTCTCAGTCCAGCCCTCATTGTCTTTATTAATTTGGCCATATCACGAGCTCTTGGTATCGAATTGATGCGATTCAACATGCGTTGTAAAGATAAAAGATAGGGGAACAACTTTCATGAAGACACCCAAACCAGTTCTGCTTGTATCGTGCATGAAAGTGGCAAACAAGTGGACCATTATGAATCTATCCAATGAAAAGTGCTATCTCTTTGTTTTGGCGCCCACTTCCTTTCCCTCCATGATCTTGGCACCCAATATGGATATTGAACAAACATGATGCTTGGTGAAGGGTAGGTGACTGATACGCTCCAACTCTCCAATGGCTATTGTAGAGAGAACTTTGATTATCCCGACCATGATTGCAAGCAAGCCTTGATCCTCGTACGCTTTCCTTGTTATTTTATGAATAAAAGATGGTGAAGTGGTGGGAAGGTATGCGATGTTTTGGTTCGGGAAATAAATTGAAAAGATGATAGTGAAGGCTAGGGAAGTCGATTTCGGTGATGTGAGAAAGGGTTAGGATTGAATGTATGGAAGGTGGTAAAGAAATAGTATTCAAAGGTAACAAAAGTAGAACTTATGCTATGGAGCATAAACCCAAAATATAGTATGATTTGAGGGTGGTATAGGACTTAGACCCTTAGGAAATAAGTTCTTAGAATCTTAAGTATGGATGCAAAAGATAGGAGACGCCACAAACCTATATAATAGATTTGATAAGTCGATATAGTTCTAAAAAGAACAAGTTTAAGAGTAAACTCACAAAGTAATTTTGTATTGATCAAAGATGTGGCTTAAAAATGAATTTAAGTCCTATTTATAGTTTTCTAAGAGGTTTGGCCAAAATGGCCTTTAACAATTCGGATAACCATTCATTTGAATGGTGTCTTCCTCCAAAACTATTCGAAAAGATATAACTTCTCGGTAATTTGGTCATATCTCGAGCTCCCAATATCGGATTCATACAATTCAAAATGCGTTGGAAAGATAAGAGATAGGGAAAAAACTTTCATGAAGACGCCGAAACCCAGTTATGCTTGTATCCTACTCGAAAAGGGCAAACAAGTGGACCATTATGAATCTGTAAAATGAAAAGTGTTATCTCTTTTTTTTGCGCCCACTTCCTTTCCCTCCACGATCTTGGAACCCAATGTGGATAATGGATAGAAATGATTCTTGGTTAAGGGTAGGTGACCTTCGGGTGTTGAGCTGGGAGTGATAGCTAGAGTTTAGGTGAGCTAATCGAGCTGGAAGCGAGCTGGATTGAACTGAGCTATCTAGCTGAAAGACTTAGCTAATGTTTGAAGCTGAAATAAGCTAATCTGAGCTGCCTTTAGCAAAGTGAGCTGGTCCATTAGCTTCCTTATACTCTCTTCTAGTGTGAGGAGTGTTTTGGAGCTAATCCGAATCTCCTAAGGCCTCGTTTTAAATTATTCTTCATTTGAGCTCGTATGGGACTTGTGAGCTAACATGATGCTATCCTTTAGTCCTTTAAGTACTGTAGGAATATTCCATGCATTTTCAAGCTATTATGAAGCATGAAAGCATGAGATAAAAGTAATAAATACTAAGATTAATAAGATAACTCCCTTTTGATCCTATGCGTGAAATGAAGCATGAAAGCATGAGATAAATGAGAAGAAATATGCACGCATCAAACGCTAAACTTGAAAGAACTTGCACAATCTACTGAGCAAGCCCAAATCGAATCAGTTCAACGTGAAAAGGACTTGGACCCTCTAGATAGCGATCAAGAAATTCGAAGTATCAAAATGATAATCAAAATAAGTTTGAAAGCCAGAAATGTTATAAAAAGAACTAAATAAGAGAAAAACTTTCAATTAAAATTTATTTCTTAAGGTTTCTAACCTTTTGTTTAAAAAATAAAGAATATATAGGAGAGCAAAGGAGTTTGCCAAAATTCAAATGTGTGGCTATTATTTGAAAGAAAATAACCAAAATAAACAACTCTAGGCTCCATTTAATTTCAGCAAAGTGATTTGGCACATAAAACACATTTAACATGTGTTCAATGTTTGAATTTTGAACACAAAACCACCTTTCTTATCCCTTGGGCATTTTGGTCTTCAAAAGGAAGGGCCTTGTTTGGCTTTCAAGCATTTAAACGCCCACACATGTGCACAAGGATGCCATGAGTTTCCTACATGCAAGGCACATGCTTAGGAAACCTTCCTTCGTGTATGATAGGTTTTAGCTGTAATAGGTCACTTCAGCTTGAGTTGAGCTAGCTGGAAATTGAGTTGAGCTGAAATGAGCTAGCTCAGAGTGTTAAGAGCTGGTTGAGCTTAGAACTAAGCCTCTAGGCTGACTCAAGCTAAAGTGAGTTTCATCCATGTCGTGGAGATTCTTCTAAGCTGAATAGAACTCACTTGAGCTAGTGCTCAGTTGCATACACCCGTTTGAGCTAGAGTTTAGATGCATCCACTCTCTTGAGCTAGAGTTGAGCTACATACACTCTCTTGAGCTAAGGTTATCCTATGTTCCTCCAACATGTAAGCATCATAAGAGTCTATCAAAGTATTGTAAACTCAATGGAAAAATAAATATAAGGTGTAAACACTAACAAACTTATTCAATAACATACAAGAACTTATAAATAAGTTAGAAACAATACAAATACTATCAATCCAATCCCTAAAACATACTTAATAGAATATATACATACTTAAACATATAATAAGTAGTATAGTCTACTATGTCATATATCATCATACAACACATTACAAAACCTAGGTCTAAGGTATAAACATGTTTAAATGAATTTACAATTGTAGCAAAAGTATGGAAAAGAACTTCCCTGAGTTTCTTGGCCTTAGAATACATGATCATGGTTGGTGGCCTAGATATGCTGACATCATGAACGATACCTCTCTTTGAGCGTATACCATGATTGAAGATCCCTCTCTTTGAGTGCATATCATAGTGAACGGTCATTTTCTTATAGTGTATACCGTAATGGACGAGCCCTCTCTTTGAGTATAAGTCGTGATGAATGACCCTTCTCTTCAAGCGTATGTCATAATGAACGGTCACTCTCTTCGAGCGTATATCGTGATCGATAACCCCTCTCTTTGAGCATATGTCGCAATGAATGACTCCTCTCTTCAAGTGCATGTCATAGTGAACGGTCCCTTTCTTATAGCATATACCATGATGGATGACCCTCTCTTTGACCGTATGTCACGAAGAATAACCCCTCCCTTCGAGTGCATTTCATAATGAACGATCCCTCTCTATGAGCGTATACCATGATCGATGACCCCTCTGTTTGAGCGTATGTTGCGATGAATGACCCCTCTCTTCGAGTGCATGTCATAATGAAAGGTCTCTATCTTTGAGCATATACTGTGATCAATGACCCATTTCTTTGAGTGTATGTTGCAATGAATGACCCATCTCTTTGAGTGCATGTCATGGTGAACGGTCCCCTCTTTGAGCATATACCGTGATGGATGACCCCTCTCTTTGAGCGTAAGTCACGATGAATGACCCTTCTCTTCGAGTGCATGTCATAATGAATCTTCCCTTTCTTAGAGCGTATGTCGTGATGACAATCCCTCTCTTTAAGCGTATATTGCAGTGAATGACCCCTCTCTTTGATCCTACTTCATAATGAATGATCCCTCTCTTTGAGCGTATACCGTGATGAACGATCACTCTCTTTGAGCGTATGTTGGTATGAATGACCCCTCTCTTCGAGTGCATGTCATGGTGAATGGTCCCTATCTATGAGTGTATACCATGATGCATGACCCCTCTTTGAGTGTATGTCGCGATGAATAACCCCACTCTTCAAGTGCATGTTATAATGAATGGTCCCTTTTTAGAGCGTATACCGTGATGGACGAACCCTCTCCTTGAGCGTATGGTGCGAAGAATGACCCCTCACTATAAGTGTATACCATGATGGTCGACCCCTCTCTTCAAGCTTATGTCATAATGAATGATCCATCTCTTGGAGCGTATACTAAGATAGACGACCCCTCTCTTTGAGCCTATGTCGCGATGAATGACCTCTCTCTTCGAGTGCATGTCATAATGAATGATCACTCTCATTGAGCATATACCGTTATGGACAACCCCTTTCTTTAAGAGTATGTCGCGCAAAATAACCCCTATATTCGAATGCATTTCATAATGTACGGTCCCTCACTTTGAGCGTATGCCATGATGGACGACCCCTCTCTTCAAGCGTATGTCATAATGAATGGTCCATCTCTTCGAGCATATACTAAGATAGACGACCCTTCTCTTTAAGCTTATATCGCGATGAATGACCTCTCTCTTTGAGTGCATGTAATAATGAACGGTCCCTCTCATTGAGTGTATACCGTTATGGATAACCCCTCTCTTTAAGCGTATGTCGCGATAAATAACCCCTATGTTTGAATTCATGTCATAATGTATGGTCCCTTACTTTGAGCGTATGCCATGATGGACGAACCCTCTCTTCAAGCGTATGACTTCTCTTTGAGCGTATATCATGATGGACAACCCCTCTTTTTAAGTGTGTGTCGCGATAACTGACCCCTCTCTTTCAGTGAATGTCAGGGTAAACGGTCTCACTCTTTGAGTGCATACCGTGATGGACGACCTCTCTCTTTGAGCGTATGTCGCGATGAATGACCCCTCTCTTCTAGTGTATATCATAATGAACTGTCCCTTTCTTAGAGTGTATACCATGATGGACGACCCCCTCTTTGAGCGTATGTCGCGATGAATGACCCCTCTCTTCCAGCACATGTTATAATGAATAGTCCCTTTCTTAGAGCGTATACCGTGATGAACGACCCTCTCTTTGTCCGTATATCACGGTGAATGATCCCTCTCTTCGGGTGTATCTACTAATGAACGGTCCCTCTCTTTGAGAATATGCCATGATGGACGATCCCTCTCTTTGAGCGTATGTCGTGATGAATGACCCCTCTCTTTGAGTGCATGTCATGGTGAACGTTCCCTATCTTTAAGTGTATACTGTGATGGACGACCCCTCTCTTTGAGCGTATGTCGCGGTGAATGACCCATCTCTTCGGGTGTATGTGATAATGAAAGGTCTCTCTCTTTGAGCGTATGTCACGATGAATTACCTCTCTCTTCGAGTGCATGTCATGGTGAACGGGCCTTCTCTTTGATTCGAATATCATGATGCACGACTCCTCTCTTCGAGCGTATGTCACGATAAATAACCCCTCTCTTTGAGTGCATGTCATAATGAATGGTCCTTTTCTTAGAGTGTATACCATGATGAAAGACCCCTCTCTTCGAGTGCATGTCATAATGAATGGTCCCTTTCTTATAGAGTATACCGTGATGGACGACCCTTCTCTTTGAGTGTATGCCGCGAAGAATGACCCCTCTCATTGTGATGTGAGCACGTTTATGCCACCGAACAAAGCAACTTCAACATTCAGGGGAGTTTGTTTTTCACTTATTACATACTAATGTGTAACATTTCTTTTCTTATATTTAGTATGTCTATATTTATTTTAAGTATGTTTTAGGGATTGGATTGATAGTTTTTGTATAGTTTCTAACTAGTTTGAGATTCATTGTGAGTTATTGCATAAGTTTTCTAGTGTTTACACCTTTTATTTATGTTTCCAGTGAGTTTACAATATTTTAATGGATTCTTGTGATGTTTACATAGAGGAATGTAGGAGAATATCAGCTCAAGAGGGTGTATGTAGCTCAACTCTAGCTCAAGTGAGTGTATGCAGCTGAACACCAACTCAAGTGAGTTCTATTCAGCTCAGATGAAGCTCAACTGAGTGCACGCAGCTCACCTTAGCTCGAGGTAGCCTAGAGGTTTAGCTACCAGCTCCATTTAGCTCCTAAAACTTTTAGCTAGCTTGTTTCAGCTCTACTCAATTTCCAACTAGCTCAACTCAAGCTGAAGTGACCTACGGCATATGAAACCTATCATCCTCGAAGTGATGGTGTCCTAGGCATGTTCCATGCATGTGAGATACACATGGGAGGCTTGTGCACATGTGTGGGCATTCACGGGAGTGTAAGTCAAACAAGGCCCCTTGCTTTTGTTGGCCAAAACGTCCAAGAGATAAAAATAAGTGGTTTCTCATTCAAATTCAAACATTAAACACATGTTTAATGTATTTTAAGTGTCATTTTCGTTCAAAATATGCAGCCAAAAGGAGTTATTTTTATTCAAATTCAATTTTTAAACTCCTTTAATATTAGCCACACATGTAATTTCGGTTTGGCACTTTTGTTTCTATATATTTGTACTACAAATATTGTAAAAGGTAAGACATTTGTGAAATAAAAATTACTTTTCGAGTTTTCTCTTATTGCGTTCTTTTAAGAACTTTGTTTGACTTTCAAACTTGTTTTGATTGTTATTTTGATACTTCGGGTTTCTAGATCGCTATCGAGAGGGTTCAAGTCCTTTTCACATTAAACAGATCCGATTCGGGTTTTCTCAGTAGATTATGCAGGTTCTTTCGAGTTTAGCGTTGCATTTTGATTCCAACAATAAAATTCACCATTGTTGAATGTTCGAGTTGCTGTCATGGATGTTTCTTGAAGCATTCATCTTCCTTGTTCTGAAATCCACCAAAACACATTTCTTATTTTTCTTTTAATTTTCTTTCTTCCCTTTCTTCCATAAATTCATCATGAATATAACTTTGTTTCCTTGTTGTTTTATGTTGTTCATGTTGCAGGAACATGCTAACCATATTCCTAGATCCGTAACATATGAAGAAAGTCTATTTCGACAAATTATAGATATATAACTTCGAGTATATGTCATAATGAACGATCATTTTCTTTGAGCGAATGCCATGATGGATGACCCCTCTCTTTGAGCGTATGTCGCGATGAATGAATCCTCTCTTCGAGTGCATGTCATAATGAACAAACCCTCCCTTTGAGTGTATACCGTGATGGACGACCCCTCTCTTTGAGCGGATATCATAATAAACGATCCCTCTCTTAGAGCGGATGTCATAATAAACGATCCCTCTCTTTGAGCGTATGTCAGGATTGATGGCCTCTTTCTTCGAGTGTATGTCCTGATGAATAACGCCTTTATTCGAGTGCATGTCATAATGAACGGTCCATCTCTTTGACTGTATACCATGATTAAAGACCCCTCCCTATGAGCGTATGTCATAATGAACGACTCCTCACTTTGAGTGCATATCATAGTGAATAGTCCTTTTCTTAGAGTGTATACAGTGATGGACGAGCCCTCTCTTTGAGCGTATGTCGTGATTAATGACCCCTCTCTTCGAGCGTATGTCATAATGAACGGTCCCACTCTTTGAGCATATATCGTGATGGACGACCCCTCCCTTTGAGCTTATGTCGCGATGAATGACACCACACTTCGAGTTCATGTCATAATGAACGTGAGCAAAACCCCTCTCTTTGAGCGTATGTCACGATAAATAACCCCTCTTTATGAGTGCATATCATAATTAACGGTCCATCTGATTGAACGAAAACCGTTATCGATGACTCCTCTCTTTGAACGTATGTTGCGATGAATGACCTCACTCTTCGAGTGTATGTCATGATGAACGGTCCCTTTCTTTGAGCTTATTTCGTGATAAACGACCCCTCTCTTTGAGCGTATGTTGCGATGAATGACCCCTCTCCTTGAGTGTAATTCATAATGAATGGTCCTTTTCTTAGAGCGTATACCGTGATGTACTACCCCTCTCTTTGAGCGTATGTCACAGTGAATGACCCCTCTCTTCAAGCGTATGTCATAATGAATGGTCATTCTCTTTGAGCATATGCATGATGGACGACCCCTCTCTTTGAGTGTATGTCGCGATGATTAACCCCTTTCTTTGAGTGCATGTCGTGGTGAATGGTCCCTCTCTTTGAGGGTATCTATGATGGACGATCCCTTTATTTAAACGTATGTCGCGATGAATGACACCTCGGTTCGAGTGCATGTTATAATAAATAGTCTTTTTCTTAGAGCGTATACCTTGATGGATGACCCTTTTCTTTGAGCGTATGTCACGATTAGTGACCCTCTCTTTGAGTTCATGAAATGGTGAATTGTCCCTCTCTTTGAGAGTATAACGTGACGGACGACCATCTCTTTGAGTGTATGTCGTAATGAATGACCTCTCTCTTTGAGCGTATATCATAATAAATGACCCCTCTCTTTGAATGCATATCATACTAAACAGTCCCTTTCTTAGAGCGTATACCGTGATCGATGACCCCTCTCTTTGAGCGTATGTCGTGATTAATACCCGCTCTCATCGAGTGTATGTCATAATGAATGATCCCTTTCTTAGAACATTACCGTGATGGACGAGCCCTCTCTTTGAGCGTATGTCGTGATTAATGACCCCTCTCTTCGAGCGTATGTCATAATGAATGGTCCCTTTATTTGAGCATATACCGTGATAGATGACCATCTCTTTGAGTGTATGTCGTAATGAATGACCTCTCTCTTTAAGCGTATGTTGTAATGAATGACCCCTCTCTTTGAGTGCATATCATACTAAACATTCCCTTTCTTAGAGCGTTTACCGTAACCGATGACCCCTCTCTTTGAGCGTATATCGCGATTAATACCCACTCTCATCGAGTGCATGTCATAATGAATGATCCCTTTCTTAGAACATTACTGTGATGGACGAGCCCTCTCTTTGAGCGTATGTCGTGATTAATGACCCCTCTCTTCGAGCGTATGTCATAATGAATGGTCCCTCTCTTTGAGCATATACCGTGATGGACGACCCCTCCCTTTGAGCGTATGTCGCAATGAATGACCCCACTCTTTGAGTGCAAGTCATAATGAACGGTCCCTCTCTTTGAGCATATACCGTGATCGATGACCCCTCTCTTTGAGCGTTTGTTGGAATGAATTACCCTTCTCTTCGAGTGTATGTCATGGCAAATGGTCCCTGTCTTTGAGCGTATACCATAATGCACGACACCTCTCTTTACGCGTATGTCGCAATGAATAACCCTACTCTTCTAGCGTATGTCATAATGAACGGTCTCTTTCTTTGAGCATATACTATGATGGATGACCCCTTTCTTTGAGCGTATGTCGCGGTGAATTACACTTCTCTTCGAGTGCAAGTCATGGTAAACAGTCCCTCTCTTTGAGTGTATACCGTGAAGGACGACCCCTCTCTTTGAGCGTATGTCGAAATTAATAACCCATATCTTCGTGTGCATGTCATAATGAATGGTCTCTTTCTTAGAGCGTATACCGTGATGGACGGTCCCTCTCTTTGAGCGTATGTCATGATGAATGACCCCTCTCTTCGAGCAAGTGTCATAATAAACGGTCCCTCTCTTTTAGCGTATATCGTGATAGACGACACCTCACTTTGATTGTATGTCGCGATTAATGACTCATCTCTTCGAGTTTATGTTATAGTGAATGGTCCATTTCTTATAGCGTATACCGTGATGGATGATCCTTCTCTTTGAGCGTATGTTGCGATGAATGACCCCACTCTTCGAGTGCATGTCATAATGAATAGTCCTTGTAACATCCCGATTTTGGGGTTAGTAGTTTGAGTGATGGTTTAGGGAATTCGATTCGGGTTGAATCGGGTTCTTCGGTTTGTTATTTTGGGAAAATTAAAATAATAATATTCTAATCGGACAAGTAATAATTTTGGGAAATGGTTTAGAAATATTAAAATGATATTTTAAAATTAAAGGAATATTATTTGAACTTTAATTTGATTTATAATTAGGTTTAATTATGTAGTAGTGACCAAATTATAATTTTGGAAAAAGATTTGGTGGTTTAATTGATGATTTTTGAAAATGGGCATTTTTAGTGGCTAAATTGGAAAGCAAGCTATACTTAGAATTCTTAGAGGGCCATAAACCCAATTTATTTTTAATTAATGATTTATCCATCAAAATTGTTTTTAAATAGTTTTTTAAAAAAGATGATAATTTTATTTTCTCTCATAACCATATATTTTCTCATCTTTTCTCTCATGATTTTCTCTCCATCTTCTTTTTCAAATTTCTTCAATTACTTTCTGATTTCTTCATCATTTTCAATAAGATTTATTTCATTTTATTCATTTTTTCATTCTCTATAAAGCCTATTCATCAATTTTGCAAATTCAACATCCATTTTCAAAAAATCAAGGAGAGGATTTCTCATCTTTTTGGTGGAGTAAATCTCAAAGGTAACTTGCTGAATTTTAATCTTTTTCTAAGGTTCTTTATTGAAATTCCCAAGTATTAGTTTGCTAATCATTAAGTGAAACTTGATTTCATGTTTTTAATTCTAGATCTAATGATTTTATGAGGATTTTTATGAAATCTTTTTAGATCTCAATTAATGTTATAATTAGGTTGATTTAATTATGTTATTATGTCAATTAAATGATTAAATGGGTCTTGAATTAATGGCACATTAATTTAATCCCGAAATAATGCAATCGATGTTGTTTTAAGGTGATTTTCGGTTGTTTTAGGGGCTGTTTTAGATGTTTTAATATTGCTGGAGGTATAAGGATAATTTAAATGTGTTTTTGGTTCATAATTGAAGTGAATTGAATGTTAGAATCATTAGATTTTGGGCTGATGTTATTCGGATGCATTTCGGCTTAGTTTTCGGTCTTTTCGGCTAAGTTTTTGGTAGTTTTGTGGATGTTAGATTCTTTTAATCGTTCTTCCCGATTGTTTTCATTTAAGTGTTACGACATAGTATTGGTATGAATAAATGAAACAAAAGTTTAAAGATCTCACCAATTCACACACACAAAATCCTTAAGTCACTACAAGGAAAGAAATATGACACTCAATTCACTCGTGTTTATACTCTGGGAATTCTGGCTTTTATTTCCCCTTATGTGCTCACCACTCTCTTGCCTTTTACCTCTCAAATCTCTCAAATCAAGTTGTTAGAAGAACTTACTCAAACTTGTCCTAAAAAATGATGGCGTTTGGGCTGAAATAAAGGTTAGGTGTGCAAATAGAAAGAAGGAAAAAATTAAAAGAAGAAACAAAAAGGTTAGGGATTGAATAGTAAATTTTTCAAGGATTCAATTGAAAAGGACTAGAGAAAACATAAACATTACCACAAAACTCAACTTACAAACTGGTCTTGAGAAATCAAACTTAAGGAACTTCTCGGAGTTGGATGCTTGGACGTTTGTACTTGAATCTTTACCCTTTGTAAATTCTGATTTCTTTTCTCTTCTCTCTCAGATTCCTAATATGCTAGAACAATCTAAATTTTCTTTTTTTTTCTTTTCTTTTTTTTTATCAGAATTGAAATCACAAGAACTATGACTTACTTGATTCTTCCTTTGCTCTGATTACCATATGATATGCTCCAACTCTCCAAAGATGCTTGTAGAGAGAAGCTTTGATTGCCCGAACCTTAGAATGCAAGCAAGCCTTTTGTATCACGCTTATTTCCTGAACAAAAAATGTTAAAGGATACTAGAAAAAAGATAAGGATGATTTAAGAAGAGGTTATGGTGTGGGGTATTGTTTAGATGTAAAGGAAGTTGTCTTGGTGAAGGGAATGTGTGGGGTATGTTGATGGATGATTAGGGAAGGAAATGGAGGTGTTTAAGCAAAGTAAATGATATGGAAGGATATGATAAGGATTGGTGAAGAATGATGGATTAAAATGGGAGGTGGAGGGTGATTATATGATGTTGGGATGATAGTATTCAAAGGGTCAAAGGTTGAACTTATGTTATGGGAACATAAACTCAATTTAGTTGCAACTCTAAGGGTGGTAGATGCAACTCTAAGAATGATGGAGGGTGATTCCACAAATCAAAGAGATGATTTAATAAGTCAATAAAGTTCTAAAAAGAACAAAAATGAGAGGCTAAATCACAAAATAAATAATTTGATTCAAAGTTGTGTATTCAAATGCCAAAATGGCTACATATTTTTAAATGAAATGAAAGGTTGTGGGCAAGGGACATTCCCCTTTGAAAAGGTGGTTGAATAGTGGCCTTAGTGTCTGTTCAATTGGTGGTGTCTCCCTTCTTAACCATTCAGTTGAATGGTGTCTCCTTCCAAGAATTGTTGTAATTTTTTGGTTTAAAATTCCAGCCTGCACAGTCTTCAGTGAATTGGATATATCTCAAGTTAGCAATATCAGATTGATACGTTCAACATGTATTGGAAAGATAAGAGATAGAGAAAAAACTTTCATGAAGACACCTGATGCATGCACGTTTCTGCTCTTATCTCATGCTTTCATGGTTTATTTCACGCACGAGATCAAAGGGGATTTATCTAATTGATCTTAGTATTTATTACTTTTATAAACTTTATATTAAGCTACTTAAGAGTTATATTACTTAAGCCATAAAAATAAATAGTTATATAACCACATTGATTAAAGTTTTAGCTTAGTCTAGACTCATTTTAAGTATTTTAAGTATTCTAATTATTTCCATTATTATGTTTTCTTCATAGCACTTACCTACAACTTAAGGAGTAAATAGTAGCTCGGGGTCAGCTTAGTCAACTCAGAAGAAGCTAAACGAAAGACAATGCTAGAAACACAAGGAGCCAACTTTAGAATAGCTTGGAAATGCATGAAACACTCCTACAGTACTTAAAGGACTAAAGGATAGCTCAATGTCAGCTCACAAGTCCCATACGAGCTTAAATGAAGCATAATTTAAAACGAGGCCTTAGGAGATTTGGATTAGCTCCAAAACACTCCTCACACTAGAAGAGATTATAAGGAAGCTAATAGACCAGCTCACTTTGCTAACGGCAGCTCGGATTAGCTTATTTTAACTTCAAACTTTAGCAAAGTCTTTCAGCTAGATAACTCAGTTCAATCCAGCTCACTCCCAGCTCAATTAGCTCACCTTAACTATAGCTATCACTCCCAGCTCAACACCCGAAGGCCACCTACCCTTCACCAAGCATCATGTTTGTCCATTATCCACATTGAGCGTTAAGATCATGGAGGGAAAGGAAGTGGGCGCCAAAACAAAGAGATAACACTTTTCATTGGACAGATTCATAATGGTCCACTTGTTTGCCATTTTCGAGTAGTATACAAGCAGAACTTGTGACACCCTTACCCCGGGTTAAGAGACGGGGGCATCACCCGGACATTCAATTCACATTTAAATAGATCTTGTATTCCATTATAAAACATTATATTCATTTGTATGACTTTTCGATTACTTTGTAAGACATTACGAGTTAATCTATTGTGCACTTATCAATTTGGAGGCCAATTTAAAACTTTTTCGATTACGATTATGTTTGTCAATTCTAAATTATATGTTACTCTAATTCGATCTCATCGTTCAATCTTAACTTACTTATCAATTTAAGTCCCAATATAGACCTTAATTTAATTGTTTAATCATCCTTAACATTATCTTATTGACCAAGCTAGTTTTCATTATCAAATTTAAACCAAATTAGCTAGGTGTATCGATACCCCTTATAGGGAGGTATCGGAACAGGGGATATCAAAACCCAGTTCAATACAGGTCACCTATATTGACTCGTTGACCAAGGCTGAGTAGCCTGGATCGATATTTGTATCGATGCAATTTCGTTACTAGAAGTTCTAGTATCGAACCAGGTATCGATACCATTCTATCTTGGTGACTCATGGCTTAAGGCTAAGGTAACCTAGCTCGATACTGGCATCGAACCAGGAAGCCTACATGAAGGCTGGGTATGAAACCCAACATCGATGCCATTATGCTACTGTCAAGGGTGGTATCGATGCCCATGTAAGTGGTATCGATACCCCTGCTCGAAATGAGTAGGTTCCAAGCCTTTATAACACTTAGACCCTATCCAAGGACCATCTACATGGTCTCAAATCATCTTTAGTCCTTAAGGGACAATTTTAACATGTCTAGGTAGCAAATACCAACCTATAAATTCTACCTATTTGACCAATTCATTGCACAAACCTATATCCATACTAATCTACCTTACCATCACTATGGTCACTAGTTTAACCATAACTTAGTCTTATGGTCTACATGTTACGACACATAGCTCATCACTTGCATGACCATTTATAATACATTAGCTAAGGTTTCATGGGCAATCCCAACCATACCAAGGTGTTAGCATAATCATGACTTGGCTTATGGCTTACAAACCCGAAAACTCAATGGTAAAATATACAAAACATTAACAACCTCAAATGCATAAACTAGTCAATATATGCTCACTATGCCACCAAAACTAGGAGTCAACCAAAAGAACAAAATACCGTACATTGCTTGCTTGGGGCCCTGGCTCCGGTTCAGTCTCGATCTAGCTCATTAGCTCGTTAACCTGTTGTTTAGGAATGGAGGAAACAACGAGTGATAAGTACTAAGAAATACTTAGTGAGACAGCCTTAGTCTAACTATATTAGACATAAAACATATAACAAATGACATGCTTAAATCAAACACTATGTCAAGTTCATAGCAATAAAGGAGGAATAATTCAATTAAGCAATAAGTTAAGTCATGGCATTAGCATCAATCAATATACAAGTTATCATGCTCCTCATTTCAATCATAAGCCTAACAAACTATTCAATTTCATAATCTATATGCTCAGGCCTTAACAAGCATATATTCGATGCATGTTATTCATTAATCAATTCTTATTTCTCAAGCTTTCATTAAATGATTCATATCAAGGGCTACACTTAGCCATGTGTTCATTTCCAATGCCAATAACCATTTCACATTCAAGTGCTATTCATAGCAACATTTACATTTCAATAAATGTATGACATATCACGGTCATACTCCAATGTTTCGTAAGCAAGTGTATATATATATAGTTCACATTTAAACATTAGTTTTCCATTTTAGTTTCGTGTATTTCCTTGGTATAGTTAGACAAGGTAAGCGAGTGAACAAGAGTCTCACGAAGACACTAACAAAAGTACCACAAAGGTACTAACAAGAGTATCATAAAGATACTAACAAGATATACCCAAGGTATCTAACAATGATGACTGACCACCAATCAATGGTACCCATAGTACCGAAGAAGAGTACCGAAGTACTAAACAAGAGTGCAAAGCACTAAACAATGAGCTCAAGACCCTAGGCATGTCGTAATACCTATGACCAACTATCGACCAAGGCTCAATAACGTTTTAATATTGGTTTGATCATTATTCAATTCATGTAATCAATTTCGTAATACCATAAACAAGTGCTTAATACATGTTAATATAAACACAATTGTCATGCTTCTATCATTTCATTTATAGCAATCCCATTTCATATTATCAATGCCAAGTATTCATAACATGTTCCCAAAACATGTACATCATAATAGCAACAACATGCATATCATGCTATCAAATCAGTATTCATATTGTTATATTCATGCTTCATGCATGGTTTGCGTACCTAACATTCGTAGCAGGATGTCATTACTTACCTCGGCATTTCCAAGCAATGCATATGCTCTAAGCTAGAATTAACAATCTCACAATCAATCAAGATATCAAACAAGTCATTTACATTTAATCCTTCTTCCCTTATTATTGAATATATAATTAGTCCATTTACATGACGTATCAATTCAAATAAACAAAAGATAGTTAGGACCCGAGGCTCTAACCCTAAGGTTTGCCACACTCACTATGTTTCCAAGCTATTAGGGGTTATAGATCGTAATCTCTTTGCCTCGCTTCCTTTCTACTTCGAGCCTCTCTTGTCCTTTGATATCCTCTTCTCACAGGTTATCTAACAATCCACATACAATAGCTATGCATTAGGACTTATCAAAGCCATCTAACTCAAGTAATCTTAGGCTTATCAAATATAATTGTGTGACTTTATTCATTACGGACAATTTTGCTATCCTTTAGTGAAACGGTCATACCTCCTAGCTCCTTTATTCGATTTTAGCCCATTTTACCTCTTTAAAAAGATAAGAGAATCCTCTACAAGTAACATTTAACCTTAAATTTTAATTATTACCCAACCAACACTAGATTTCATTCGAAACAGACCCGAACGTATTTTCTGGACTGCTCGGATAGCCCTACGGAAACGCTTATATCTTTCTCTACCGAAGTTGGATTGGGGTTCCCTAAATTTTCACTTTAACTAGGTATATAGTCTTATCATGCTTTAAAATTTCAGCTCCTAATTCCTTGAATTCCGACCTAGGGAATTTTTCAAAGACGGCTACTTGGAATACCATTTCTAGACAATTTCAACAAATTTTCATTTCATACCTTAATCTCCTAATTCCAAACTAACTTCCATGGATTTCCAGAACCTTTAACAATGAAATAAATATCTTAAGTTCCATTTCACAACAACCTAACAATTCAAATAGCATACATGTAATATTTACACATTTCAATATTAATTCTCTAGCCTATGATACATGTTTCAAAGAAACCCATAACCTAATAATTTCTAACCTTTAATTAAGCTTTCCAACCATCTAATTCAATCATGAAAACACCATGGAATAATCAAAATCCCAAAAAGCTTAAACCCCACAATTTTTGGGTTATGAAAAGAGAGACTTACCAAGCTATCCCCATATGATTTCTTAACTAGATTCACCCTTCATGCAAAGCCTTTAAGTCTCCTTCAATGTCTTCTTTCTAACTTCTCTCAAGTTTCTCTCTCCCTCCCCTTTTGAGTTGTTGCCGTGAATGATGAAGAAGGGAGCGATTTTAGTTACTTTTTGTTTGATTGATATTGGGTGAGGAAATGACCATATTACCCTTAATGAGTTACCTAGGCTTATTTTATTACTAAGGGTAGCTCATGGAATCCAAACTTTGTCATGCACTTACAAAGTTTCCCATTTAATTCAATTATGTCCATTACTCCTCATCCATTTAACACATGATTCGATTTAATTTAAGACTATTCGAATCGTTTTACTAACCCGGTTTTTGGGGTGTTACAATTCTTCCCTCATTAAAAAGAAATTCTCCCTCAAATTTACCTAAAGGGAACAATTGTGGATATTGGGCTTTCATTGTGTCTTCGAGTTACCAAGTAGCTTCTTCTTTATTATGATTCATCCAAAGGACTTTCATCAAAGGAACATTAACTTATCGATCAAGGATCCAAAACGGTTCTTTTCGTACGACAAGTCAGGATTCAATTCTAATTCTTCCAGTTCTAAGACATGAGAAGGGTCGGATCTGTACTTTCTCAACATTCAAACATGGAAAACATTATGTATTTTATCGAACTCACTAGGGAGCACAAGTCGATAGGCTATCGGGCCAACTCTTTCAACAACTTCAAAGGTTCCAATGAACCGAGGACCAAGCTTTCCCCTTTTTCCAAATCAGAAGACTTTCTTTCAAGGAGAAACTTTTAGGAAGACCTTGTCTCCCACGTTATACTAGATGTCTCTCCGTTTCAAGTCTGCATAAGCCTTTTGTCTATCGAAGGCTTGTTTTAGTCGATCATGGATAATTTGAATTTGTTCCTCAGTTTCCCGGATCTTTTTGCATCCCATAACTTTGTTCTCTCCCAATTTAGACCAACACAAAGGAGTTCTACACTTTCTCCCGTATAGAGCTTCAAAAGGAGCCATTTGAATTGATTCTTGATAGCTATTATTGTAAGCAAATTCCACTAGGTGCATGGACTTTTCTCAATTCTTTCCAAAGTCTATAACACATGCACGTAACATATCTTCCAATACTTGTATTACCCTTTCATATTGACCATCAGACTATGGATGGAAGGGGGTGCTAAGATGCACTTTGGTTCCAAGAGCCTTTTGCAAAGAGTTTCGAAATCTGGATGTGAATTTCGGATCTCTATGAGAAATGATCGATGTTGGCACACCATGTAGCCAAATTACCTCTCGAATATACAACTCGACCAAGGTCTCCGAGTTCATGTTCTTTCGAACCGGAATGAAATGTGTAGACTTGGTGAGTCTATCAACAATCACCCAAATAGCATTGTTCTTTCTCGGTATGACAGGCAAGCCAATAACAAAATCCATCGTTACTAGACCTCATTTCCATTCAGGCAATTCAATAGGATGGACCAATCCTATAGGAGCTCGGTGTTTAGCCTTGACTTTCTGACATGTCATACACCGGGATACAAAATCTGTGAGGGCTGCTTTCATGCTAGGCCACCAATACAGGGATTTCAAGTCTTTATACATCTTAACAGAACCAAGATGAATCGAAAATAGACTTTGGTGTGCTTCTTGTAAGATATCTTGTTTCAATTCTTCATTATTTGGAACACAAACTCTATCTCGAAAATAGAGCAATCCATTCGATTTGATGGAGAATTCGATATTAGCTTTCAATCAAGATTCGATACAATAGCTTGAAGTTCAGGATTCGATTGCTGAAGGTCCTTAATCCTCAAAATCAAATTAGAATGAACCTGGAGTTCAGACAAATATCCTTGTTTTTGATACACTCGAAGATGAGTATTAATCAAATTTGGGGACAATGTTGGTTTATGACTAGGAGCATCGATCACCATGTTGGCCTTCCCAAGATGGTAATCGATGATAAAGTCATAATCCTTTAGCAATTTCGTCCATCTTCTTTGTCTCAAATTCAAGCCCTTTTGAGTTAGGAGGTATTTAAGACTCTTGTGATCGGTGTATAGGTAACACCTCTCACCATATAAATAGTGCCTGTATATATTGAGCGCAAAAACAATAGCATCTAACTCAAGATCATAAGTCGGGTAGTTCAGTTCATGAGGCTTCAACTGCCTTGATGCATAAGCAATCATATTATTTCCTTGCATTAGGACACAACCTAGTCTCGGATGAGAGGCATCACTATACACGGTGAATTCTTTACCGGATTCCGGTTGGACAAGGACAGGAGCATGGATCAAGGCTTGCTTAAGCTGATCAAAGCTTTTTTGTTGGTCCTCTGACCATTCAAACAATTTATCCTTTCGGAGAAGCTTAGTTAAGGGCAAGACAATTGTAGAAAATCCCTTAACAAACCTCCTATAATACCCAGCTAAACCAAGGAAACTTCTAACCTCAGTAACATTTCTCGGAGGTCTCCAATCCAATATAGTTTGCACTTTCTTAGCATCAACTTTGATTTCTTCTACCGAGATGACATGGCCAAGGAATGATACTTCTGATAACCAAAATTCACAATTAGAGAACTTGGCAAACATTTGACATTACCGAAGAGTCCATAAGACAACTCGAAGGTGTTCTGAGTATTCCTCCTTGTTTCAAGAATACACTAGAATGTCATCAATGAAGACGACCACAAACTTATCAAGATGAGGCTTGAACATCCGATTTATTAGACCATGAATGTTGTTGGGGCATTGGTCAGCCCAAATGGCATCACCAAGAATTCAAAATGGTCATATCTGGTTCTAAAAGCCGTTTTAGGAATATCTTCCTCTTTTACTCTCAAATGATAGTATCCTAATCGAAGATCAATCCGAGAGAATACTGTATCATCCTTGAGTTGATCAAATAGATCTTCAATTCTAGGCAAAGGGTACTTGTTCTTAATGGTCACCTGATTCAATTGTCGATAGTCGATACAAAGCCTCATTGTACCACCTTTCTTCTTTACGAACAAAACTGGAGCACCCTATGGCGAAGAGCTAGGACGTATGAATCACTCATCTTGTAGCTCTTGGAGTTGCTTTTTGAGCTCTTTTAATTCTATTGGTTCTATTCTATAAGGATCAATCGATACCGGATTAGTCCCAGGCTGGACTTCTATCCCAAACTCAACTTCTCTGGTCGGAGGAAGACTACGAAGTTCCTCCAGAAAAAAATCAACAAATTTAGATACCACTAGAATTTTCGGCAAACCGAAATCATATTCATCTTGCATAACTATTGCGGAAAAAATCGAAGTTGGTTTCTTATCAATTAAGAGAATCTATTCCTTTCCCAATCCTCGAAGATACAATCTCCTATTCTGACAGTCGATCCAAGCTTCATGTTCGGTCAACCACTCGAACCCCAATATTAGGTCAAACTCACATGATGGTAGCGCAAATAGATTAATTCAAAAAGGGATATTTTGAATCGTGATTGGAGAATCTTTACAAATGAGGTTAACATTCATTATTCCTCCTATTGGGTTTGATACGACAAGACCCTTATCAACATTTTCAGGCTCTAACTTAACCTTTACAAGCATTTTAGAACATACTAAGGAATGAGTAGATCCTAAATCTATCAAAGCATATGTAGAACTTAAATTTAACTCAATGGTACCTGCAATCACATCGGGAGACTCTTCTTCTTCTTCTCTACCACAAATATGGTACATCCTAGCAGGAGCTCGAGATTCCTGACGAAGAGGGCTGACTGACGATCTTTCCCTCTACTTTGATTCCCAGAATGGGCCTTTCCTGGACCCTTGTTTTGGTTCTGAGGTAGAGATCTCTGGTAGGCACGAGACTGAGGTGTACTTCTATTAGGATTTTGAGGGCAATCCCTAACAAAGTGATCTGATCCACCACATGTATAACACAACTTCATCTGGAGTCGACAAGGACTAGAATGGAACTTCTAACAATACTGACAGGCATAAGCTTTCCCAGAATTCCCCGTGCTATGAACAGAGGCAAACGGGGCTAAAGGGCTATTTGTCGACTGAGGTCTCAGTACATTTTGACTCTTATTTTCACAATGGTAGGTTGAGGAGCCTCCTTTCTATTTCTTAGCTCTCTTTACATTCCAATCGGATCTATCTTCCTATATTCACTTCATGTCATTTCTATTTCCACCCTTTTTCTTTTCCAAAGCTTTCATCTTGGCTTCGGTGGCAATAGCCCTATTGACTAGGATCTGGAAATCGGTTATTCACAAGCTGTAAACATAGGGCTCATCTCATCATTTAGCCCATCAATGAACATTTAGCACTTTTGTTTCTTAGTCTTGATGTACTCTTCACCATACTTACAATACTTACAGAAGTCCGCCACATACTGCTCAATAGGCCTATCAGCTTGTTTCAAGTACAAGAACCATCTCCTTCTTTCGGCTAGATATTGCTCACTAATGTACTTCTTCTTGAATTCCTCCACAAAGAAGTCCCACGTGACAGAATCGGTAGGAGCAGTAAAGGTTGTAGTTTCCCACCAACTCAAGGCTTCATCAGCTAGAAGTGAGATAGCACATTCAAGCTTATGCTCATCAGAGCACTGTAATTGCTTAGCCAGGATTTGAGTTGTCCTTTCCAACCACTACTCGGGTTCCTCGGGCTTATTCTCATTAACACCCACAAAGGTAAAGGCTCGGTAACGGGCAAGTTTCTCAATGGGTGCCCTACTCGGTGAAGCATTGACAGGAGCAAGAGGACGATCCTACCTCAGATCAGACACTAACTGATCAAACATCCCTCTCATACTCAAGAGGCATTCCCTTTGACATCTTGTATAACCGGGGCTACCTGATCAGGGGTAGCTTCTACCGGTGGTGGTTCTTGTTGTAAGGGAGGATTTGATTCCATCCTCAAACTATCATTCTCATTGGATGAACCCTCGGGACTTTCATCTATAAGGGCTAGTCTCGTATCAATCATACTACAAAAAATAGACAATTTATTAAATTAAGCAAGAACACAAGCAAGTACAGTATAAAAACTCCTAGGTGGCATAGTTCGGTCTTATATGATGCATGTACATTTCTTTCTGTTCGAAAATCATGTAACCGAAAGCTCTGATACCACTAAATGTGATACTCTTACCCCGGGTTAGGAGACGGGGGTGTCGCTCGGACATTTAATTCACATTTAAACCGATCTTGTATTCCATTATAAAAAAATTATATTCATTTGTATGACTTTTCGATTACTTTGTAAGACATTACGAGTTAATCTATTGTACACTTATCAATTTACAGGTCAATTTAAAACTTTTTCGATTACGATTATGTTTGTCAATTCTAAATTATCTGTTATTCCAATTCGACCTCATCGCTCAATCTTAACTTACTTATCAATTTAAGTCCCAATATAGACCTTAATTTAATTCTTCAATCATCCATAACATTATCTTATTTACCAAGCCAGTTTTCATTATCAAATTTAAACCAAATTAGCTAGGTGTATCGATACCCTTATAAGGAGGTATCAGAACAGGGGGTATCGAACCCCAGTTCGATACAGGTCAACTATGTTGACTCGTTGACCAAGGCTGAGTAGCCTAGTTCGATATTGGTATCGATGTAATTTCGTTACTAGAAGCTCTAGTATAGAATCAAGTATCGATACCGGTCTATCTTGGTGACTCATGGATTAAGGCTAAGGTACCCTAGTTCGATACTAGCATCGAACCAGGAAGCCTACATGAAGGCTGGGTATCGAACCCAGCATCGATGCTATTACTACTATCAAGGGTGGTATCGATACCCACGTAAGTGGTATCGATACCCCTACTCGGAATGAGCAGGTTCCAAGCCTTTCTAACACTTAGACCCTATCCAAGGACCATCTACATGGTCTCAAATTATCTCTAGTCCCCAAGGGACAATTTTAACATGTCTAGGTAGCAAATATCAACCTATTCATTCTACCTATTTACCAATTCATTGCACAAACCTATATCCATACCAATCTACCTTACCATCACTATGGTCACTAGTTTAACCATAACTTAGTCTTATGGCCTACATGTTAGGCCACATAACTCA
Organism: Abelmoschus esculentus; assembly: GCA_035048815.1. NCBI lineage: Eukaryota > Viridiplantae > Streptophyta > Magnoliopsida > Malvales > Malvaceae > Abelmoschus > Abelmoschus esculentus. Next base: position 7,997,717 of record JAUCBN010000013.1, on the reverse strand, counting down.
TCACTTGCATGACCATCCACAATACATTAGCTAAGGTTTCATGGGCAATCCCAACCATACCAAGGTGTTAACATAATTATGACTTGCTTTATGGCTTACAAACCCGAAAACTCAAAGCCAAAATATAAAAAACATTAACAACCTCAAATACATAAACTAGTCAATATATTCTACTATGCCACCATAACTAGGAGTGAACAAAAAAACAAAATATCGTACATTGCTTGCTTGGTGCCCTTGCTCTAGTTCAGTCTCGATCTAGCTCCTTAGCTCGTTAACCTGTTATTTTGGGAAGGAGGAAACAACGAGTGGTAAGTACTAAGAAGTACTTAGTAAGGCAGCCCTAGTCTAACCATATTAGACATAAAACATATAACAAATGACATGCTTAAATCAAACACTATGTCAAATTCATAGCAATAAAGGAGACATACTTCAATTAAGCAATAAGTTAAGTCATGACATTAGCATCAATCAATATACAAGTTATCATGCTCCTCATGTCAATCATAAGCCTAACAAACTATTCAATTTCATGATCTATATGCTCAAGCCTTAACAAGCATATATTCGATGCATGCTATTCATTAATCAATTCTTATTTCTCAAGCTTTCATTAAACGATTCATATCAAGGTCTACACTTAGCTATGTGTTCATTTCCAATGCCAATAACCATTTCACATTCAAGTGCTATTCATAGAAACATTCACATTTCAATAAATCTATGACATATCATGGTCATGCTCCAATGTTTCGTAAGCAAGTGTATGTACATATAGTTCACATTTAAACATTAGTTTTCTATTTTAGTTTTGTGTATTGCCTTGACATAGTTAGACAAGGTAAGCGAGTGAACAAGAGTGTCACGGAGACACTAACAAGAGTACCACAAAGTTACTAACAAGAATATCATAAAGATACTAACAAGAGAAACCCAAGGTATCTAATGATGGTGACTAACCACCAATAAATGGTACCAGTAGTATCGAACAAGAATTCCGAAGTACTAAACAAGAGTGTCAAAGCACTAAAAAATGATCTCAAGACCCTAAGTATGTCGTACTACCTATGACCAGCTATCGACCAAGGCTTAATAACGTTTCAATATTGGTTTGATCATTATTCAATTCATGTAATCAAGTTCGTAATACCATAAGCAAGTGCTTAATACATGCTAATATAAAGACAATTTTCATGCTTCTATCATTTCATTTATAGCAATCCCATTTCATATTATCAATGCCAAGTATTCAAAACAAGTTACCAATACATGTACATCATAATAGAAACAACATGCATATCATGCTATCAAATCAATATTCATATTGTTATATTCATGCTTCATGCATGGTTTGCGTACCTGACATTCGTAGCCACATGCCGTTAATGTAACCCCCTTAGTCCGTCCTGATGGAACCGACACTAATGGGTTACACGGGGATTATCAAACCAAATCCGCGAAGGTTCGATTCAATAAGCAACCCTAAAAACCAATTTTTTCTAGATGCATAATTTTGTTCCTACGTGTCTTGGTCTCCTACAAATCATTAACAAAAACAATTCAATCACAAACAAGCATTCAATTAAACACCTTAGTAAATTAAGGACTAAAACGTAAAACTTTTAAATTCTAAAGACAAAGTAGAAACTTGTTCCATCAAATTTTAACTAAACATACAAACATCCCTCTCGGTAAATTTTAAATCAAACGGAGCATTCTAGCATCGTCAATTGCATGTTTCACCAATTTAGGGACCAAAATGTAAATCCTTCAAATTACAAGGACTTCGTCCAAAATAAGTTATCCATCTTGAAATTAAATCACCTTTATGCATCCATGTGCAATTTCAGCTCAAAATAACATTTGTAGATACCCTAATTGAACAAAGAAAGATACTAGAGACTAAAATGCAATTTCCAGCAATTATCAATTTTTAGCAGCCAAAGGTTTCGAAACCTTCCATAAAGGTTTCGAAACTTTATGTAAAAGGTTTTGAAACTTACCTGAAGCTTTCGAAACTTTTCGCGTCCAGTAAGTTTCCAGAATCGAAATTGCCCGAAAGGTTTGGAAACCTTCCTGAAGGTTTTGAAACTGTTTGACAAAGGTGTCGAAACCTTCCCTAAGGTTTCAAAACTTTGGGTTTGGTACCTAAAAATTCCATTCAGAATAAATAAACTGTTTGGCAAACTTTGGGTTTGAATTTTAAATAAATAAACACATGTTTAATGTGTTATTTTCGTTCAAACATAAGGCTAAAGATATTAGGTGTTTTGGAGGAGTTATTTTAGCATTTAAAATTCAATTTTCGTTTGACTTATGGCCATAAATTCAAATTTGGTCAACTTATCCTTTATTCCTATATATTTCCATAATTTTGAGCATATGTCGCGATGAATGAACCCTCTCTTCGAGTGCATGTCATAATGAACGGTCCATCTCTTTGAGCATATGGCATGATGGATGACCCCTCTCTTTGAGCATATGTCGCGATGAATAACCCCTCACTTTGAGTGTATGTCATGGTGAACGGTCCATCTCTTTGAGCGTATACTGTGATGAATGACCCTCTCTTTGAGCGTATTTCGCGATGAATAACCCCTCTCTTCGAGTGCATGTTACAATGAACGGTCCCATTCTTAGATCGTATACAGTGGTAGATGACCCCTACCTTTAAGCGTACATCACAATGAATGACCCCTCTCTTCGAGCGTATGTCATAATAAACGGTCCCTCTTTTTGAGCATATATCGTGATGGACGACCCCTATCTTCGAGCGTATATCACGATGAATGATCCATCTCTACGAGGGCATATCATAATGAACGGTTGTTGCGTGTCAAAAGTGCACAAATAGTGCAAGTGAACACGTCACAAGTAATAAAAGTGATAAGTATTATCAGATATCGTCTCCACAGGGATCGGTCTACTTAATATGCCTTCTTTCGTCTCTTGCTCTATAAAAGAAATAAAATAAAGAACACAAATGATTTTGAGTTGAATAAACTAAAGAATTTGAATACTAAATAAGAAAATAATCAGATAAAAAAAGTAGTCAGGATCCAGTTGTATTGTATAGTGGATTCGATTGACTTGTTTCTGTTCAACGCAATCGCACAACATTGCCTCGTTAGTATTGTAGATTACTGCCTCAACAGCGATGATACTCGTCCGCCGCGACAATCACTTACTCTTGGGTGAACTTTACCAAAGTTCGGCAAAGTATCCTTTGATGTCTCCTCTTATCCCTAAGTCAAAGTACTGGTGATGACCAGTCCTTGATGATACCTCCCGGCGTGAATCAATTATAATCATCAACCAATCCTACACTTTTTTTAGCCGCTAAAACTCTAACCTATCCCTAGGTCGAGTTAATATTTCCCGATTGAAATACCATACTTATTCCTTTCATGAATCTAACTCTCCCGATATTAGATAAATGGATTACTCACAAACTTTTTTCCCAAGCTTAAATGCAAGAACAAAGAATGGCAAAGAATAAGTAAACCTTGATATTTATTGCATTGAAACAAGAAACAAAGATCAATCTCTTCTCACTAATACTCTACAACTTTCACCAAAACCTAAAAAAATAAAAAAAACTCTAAATCCTAATCCGGCTCTCTAGTCTATATCGTATATCCTCTCTCTATATCTTCCTTCTCCTTGGATGACTATTTCTTATATAGGCTTGGCCTAGGGAAAACCTTTCCTAAGTAAGAATACAACTTGTAGTAGGACACAAGTGAAGTACATAAATAAAATATTTCCAAGTTTATTCCTACTAGGATGCTTTTCCCGTGTGGCCTTTGACTTGGGCTTTCCATGTGCTACCCAGCTCTGATCCTTGTGCTACTTGTCCAGAAATGTCCATCTCATTTTTCTCTTCAGCTCGCCTATAATTTCAGTACTTGTCCGACATGTGCTGCCTCGGCATTAGGTCCTACCTCGGCCTCAATTGCTGCCTCGACAATAGATATTCCTACAAATGCACAACAGTGTAGTAAAGTTTGCCTTTTCTATAAATATCTTTATAAGTCACAACAACCAAATATATAAATATCTCACATTAAGTACATGCATTAGTTCATGTAGGTATAGTTTAAGTGATTATTATCCTTGAAAGATGTAAAAAGTGATAGTGAATTGACCACTTATCACACTCCCGAACTCGAACTATTGCTTGTCCTCAAGCAATGTAAACCATCATTTTGCCAAACCTTACTCCCTCTTGGTCTTACGTTTTCATCTATTCTCCCCACCATAACTATGCCTATTCTTAAGTCTTAACCTTTCGGTTATCCAAGGGTTTCCCTAGAAACAAACTCTAAGATTTGTGAGTGTGTGCGTTTTTGTGGACAAGTTTGATTAAAGGCTTTCTTAGACAAACTCTAAGTTCAAGACAAATAGACTTGGATTTAGTGAACTATTCTTAAAACAACAAATTCTTGAGCTAATTTCGGGCACCTCAAGAATTATGTTTTCTCATCAATATTTTCTTCTTTCTACTTGTTCATTTTTTTAAGCATACTAGAGCTAATTTCGGGCACCTCTAGTATGAAGAAGAGTGATTCCTAGAGCCGATGATAGGCACCTCTAGTCATATTTCCAAAAATCTAAGTCTTTATCACCTAAGTTCATTAAAAGAATTCCTATAGTCAAACAAGTCCCAAAAGTGTTTTTAGGTTCAATCTTATAGCAAACTTCTAAGTTTTATTCCTTAAGTATCCTAAAGTTAAGCCTTCTAAACAAGACCTAACCATGGTAAGGAGAGAGATTTCTATAGCCTCAAAAGAATAAGGTAATACTGATGAAGAGTGATGCGTGTAATAAAAGCGCAATTGAGTGCAAGTGTACACGTCTTCAAGTAATAAAGTGATAAGTATATCGTGTATCATCTCCACAGGGACTGATATACTTAATATGTCTTCCCTTTTTCCCTTGCTCCTAAAAGATAAAATAAAAACACAGATAAATGGATTTGTTTAACTAACTAAATAATTAAATAAAAAAACATAGAATAAAAGATTGAGAACGATATAGAGAAAGTGGGTAGGATCCAGCTGTGTCAATTAGTGGATTCGATTGATCTTCTTCTTGTCCAATGCAATTACACAATACTGCTTCGATAGTACTACAGATACAGCCTCGGCAACATTAGTGTTTTCTGCCGCGGCAATCTCTTGCTCTTGGGCAGACGCATCAAAGTTCAGCAAAGTGTCCGTAGTTGACTCCGCTTATCTCTAAGTCAGAGCGTTGTTGATGACTGGTCCTTGACGATACCTCTCAACGTAAATCAACAATAATCACAAACCAATCCAACACTTCTTTTAGCTGTTGAAACTCTTAACCTATCTCTAGGCCGAGTTAGTGTCTACAACATCGCACTTATCCCTTTCGTGAATCTATACCTCTCGATGCTAGATAAATATATTACTTACAAACTTCTCTCTCGAGCTTGAATGCAAGAACAAGAAATGACAATAGGATAAGCAAACTTTGATATTATTATTGCATCAGAACAAAGAAACAAGAAACAATCTCCTCTCACTAATATTTACAACCTTCACCTATCCCTAAGAAATTTAGAATATAATATCGTTAGGTACAATTCTTAGGGGGAAGGGTTTCTCTAAAATCGGCTCTCTCAACAATGTGGTCGGCTAGGCTATATATTTAGCTTAACATAAGGTAAACCTTTTCTAAATAGACTCTAACTTGGATTAAGGAACAAGTCTTCTACATGAGATCTGATATTTCCAAGTTTGCCGCCTTCTAGAAGAATTTTCCCGTTTGGTCTTTGACTTGGGCTTTTAGTGCGCGAGCCTGGTCCAATTGGTGCGCTGCATCTTCCAGAATGTTCTTTATACTTTTATCTTTTATTGCACCTACAATGTTGATGCTACCACTTTGGATACTGCCGCGGCTTTGTTTCCTGCCTCGGCCTCAACACTGCTTTACTGCTGCTTCGGCCCTAGATATTCCTGCATGTACAGACTATGTAATAATATCTGCATTCTTTATAGATTTCGTCTTTGTAAGTAGTGATAACGGAATATCTAATATTATGCAAAAAATCCATACTTCAGCTTAAGTTGGTGTATCATAAATGCAAAAAGTACCATGAGAAGGGTGGAAAATAACTGCCGTTTAGGCACTCATCAAATACCCCCAAACTTGAACTATTTCTTGTCCTCAAGCAATGCAAGACATAAAATTGTCGAACCTTACTCCCCTTTGGTCTTACTTTTCCATCTATTTTCCCCACCATGGTCATGTCTATCTCTCCGTTTTAGCCACTAGTTTACCAAAGGACTTTTACTAAGAAACAAGCTATAAGGCTAGTTGAGTGTGTGCATTTTATGGACAAGGTTGATTCAAGGCTTTCTTAGATAAACTCGAAGTTTAAGACAAATAGAATTTGGAATAAAGTTGTCTCCTTAAAACAACAAGTCTTGAGCCAATTTCGGGCACCTCCAGATATGCGTTTTCTATTTTCTTTTTTTCTTATTTTTTTTCTTTTTAACCACCTATTTAGCATACTAGAGCAAATTTAGGGCACCTCTAGCATGAAGGAGAGCAAACTAGAGCCAGTGATAGGCACCTCTAGTTATTTTTCCAAAAGGTTCTAAGTTCTTATCACCTAAGGTTATTAAAAGAACTCCTAAATCAAACAAGTCCAAAACGTGTTTATTTTCTTTCTAAACCTAAAGCAAACTTCTAAGTTTTATTCCATGAGTATCCTATGGTTATCCCTTCAAAACAGAACATGGCCATGGTAAGGAGAAAGATTTCTATAGCCTTAAAGGAGTAAAACTAAAGCAAAGCTGATGTAGAGCAGTGCAAGATTTAAAAAATAGTAATTCAAGAAAAGAGAATATTGCAAAATTTTAGAAAAAATTTATTCCCTTTTATGGTAATGCCATGGCATTGAGTAGCCTCGGCAGTGCTTCTGCACCTACAATACCCCTAAACTCAAACCGAGCATTATCCTCAATACTCAAAATATAAGGCAAACAACAATTTCAATAAGGAAATAGACAAAAACAGTAAATGAAATTATTTATAACGACTTCGAGGAGCTGCTTGTACAGATCATTCTCCTAGCCTTGTTGCCGATGCCTTCCGTCTGGATCCTTGTACTGGTGATTGTTGTTGTTTGGCCTGCCGATGCGGCTGAACTCGATTGGGCGGTATGCTTTGTGTTGGTGCAGGAACTTCATCCCTTTCTTCCACTTTGTCCATATTTTCTGTGAGCACGATTTTTGTCCCGCCCCCTACCATAGCATTAGGTTTTGCTGATTCATGTGACGAACTGTGGTATTCGTCAATCTCTCGAGACAACGTGTCTCTGCTGAGACTGGGTATAGGGATTGGTTCCCTTTGGGGAGAGTTAAAATCAGCTCGCCTCTTGGACGACCTTTGGCTGGTAGATGATACCCCGACAGATCTGGCCGGTCTAGAAGGTCTGGCAACATGAAACTATTGAGGCTGATATGGCTGGAAAAATGGTTGCGGCCCTAGGGCAGGTGTTGTCTCTGTATAAGGGGCGGTAGTGACGAATATGTTAGCTGGGAAATCAGGGAATTGTGCCCCTTGATGTGGGAAGCTTTGCATCAACATGTTGGCTAGAGATATGTTGAAGTCTCGCTGGTAATCCATGTAGTGTTGTTGGCGAAGGTCCATGGATGTCATCCTCTGCAGAATTTCTTGGTAAGGGCCCACTACGGTAGTTGCCTCGGCAGAGGCTGGTGCTTCTGTTGAATACTGCCCTCCGGCAGTGAAGTCTACAGTAAACTGCTGCGGTGTTGCCTGGACAGGTTCTGCATGTGTGATCTACATAACTCGGTGGCAGAAATGTCTTGTCCATCCTTGCCGAGTTGGCGTATATTCATCTGTGTTTTCGACCGGGACTCCTACATTAATACACAAGGGAGAGATTAAACATGGGAAATATAGCGGTCCACGTTCCTTCTTACCACAATCATGAATCTCGTGAAGAATGATCTCTCCAATGTTTATGCTTCTCTTTTTGATGATAGACTGGATCAACACTAGTCTTTTGCGATCCACTATGTTGTTATGGGAGGTTGGGATAAGTCGTCTCTTGACAAAAGTACACCATATTTTGGCCTCGGGTTTTAGACTCTGCCTTATTATTGAACCTTTATGGGAACCAGTTTCCCATGAGGTGTTGCTGTAACAAAGCTCATCTTTAATCACTTCATAGTCTTTCATGGTGATGTCGTCTACGAATTCGGCATGAACATCACGTGTTGGTATGAGACCATAAAATTCATTGATAACATTGGCATCAAGTTGCACAGGCTTGCCTCGGTAGTGGACAAAGAAGTTGTCCTTTCTCGGCCCATGTGCGTAAAACTCTCTCACAATGGTGGCGTTTGCCAGTAGAGGCTGCAGGCAGAATGCCTCCCAATCTTGATATTGGATCTTGTTGAACAAGTACGATTCAATGCCGAAATATGCTCATTGGTTTGGTGAAATTCTTGCTCTTCCCATAACTGTCGAGCAATGAACGAGCGGTTTAATCAGTCAGCAACAGTGGCCGGGGCGAATCTTGTGTAAGAAGCCATTGATTGTTCATGGAGAATGGTTAGAGAAAAAGAAAATTCCGGAGTAATAGAGAGGGTTCTAAAAATTATAAGAGATTAGAAGGATAGTGAGAGCAAGATTATTAAAGAAATCTTAAAGTAGCAAGAATGCAAGAGTAAATAGTGCACAGTAATGAAGCTGCTTATGTAGGCTGTAAAAATATGACTGTTAGAAATTAGCCGTTAGGCATTTATTGCCTTGCTAAACAGTTACTGCCACGGTGGATTTCTCAGCAGAGTGTCGTTACACTATTTCTGCCCGTTAGGAATTCTATGGCTCTGACACAGTGCATTGACGCAACAACAGACTTCCTACTGTGACATACTTTTTCTACATTCGTTGCTTTATTTATTCTAAATAAAACTTAAAAACATAAAATCATAAAATACTGAAAATAACATAAAATACTGAAAATAACAATATATAAACTAGTCCTAATATAATAACTAAAATGGAAGGGAAGAGATTAATTTACTTATGGAGTGCATGTGAATGCATCTCCCACTTTAATTATCTCTTTCTGGCTCGTATCTTCTTTCACGTGTTGGTCAGTCCCTTCAGTGCATTCGACTTCTCCATTGGGCTTTATTCACTTACCAAACAGTCTGCCGAGCGTGCTGCCCAGGCAGGATGTTTTAGTACCTTGGTTTGGTGTATGGAGAGCCTTACATTCTATTGGAGCGTCTAAATTTATGAGATGGTGGAAGGCGTTCAACTTGACTTGTTGATCGTTTATCCGCATTGTGAACTCGCCATTTTCCACATCGATGATGGTGCGTCCAGTAGTAAGGAAAGGTTGACCCAATATGATCGGTGCATTGTCGTTGGCCTCAAAATCAAGGACGAGAAAGTCGGCAGGAAATATAAACTTGTCGACCTTAACTAGAATATCCTCAATTTTGCGTTCAGGATGCACATAAGACCAATCCGCAAGTTAGAGTAGTACTGTTGTTGGTTTTGCCCACCCTATTCCAAGTTTTTCAAAAACCAATTTGGGCATTAGATTGATGCTTGCTCCCAAGTCGCATAGGGCCTTTCCTTTGTAACCATCCCCAATCACACAAGGGATTGTAAAGCATCCAGGATCCTTTAGCTTAGGTGGCATACGATTATGCAGCATGGCCATGCAACCTTTAGTGGCTACCACCGTTTCAAATTCCCTTAGCCTTCAGCGTTTGGATACTATGTCCTTTAAGAACTTGACATAATTGGGCATTTTTTCAATAGCCTCAACTAGTGGCAAGTTGATATGGACTTGCTTTAAGATGTCTAGGAATTTCTGAAATTGGGGGTCCTATTTGTGCTTTTCTAACCTCTGCGGGAACGGAGGTGGTGGTCTTATGTCCTCCAGGTTAGGCAACTGGTTGTTCGGGTACTGCTGGTTCTGCTGCCGTGGCAGTGCTTTCGGCAGGGGCCTGCTCAGCTTCTGAGTCATCATGATGTTGCTTTTCTGGTTGGACTCTATCGGTTAAGATCCCCTCTTTATCTTTAATTGTAGGCCACTTCTTGTCATAATTACCTTGCGTTGCTCGTGGCCTAATACCTTAGCAACCTCAGTATTGCTAGGTAAACCCCCTGGTGGTCGAGTGTTTTATCATTGGGCAAATTGACCAACTTGGGTTTCTAAATACTTGATCGCAGCCTTCTGGTTCTGCAGTCTCATCTCTGTTCGGTTCATGAAGTCATCAGTACGCTTCATGAAGCGGCTATTCTCTGTCATGTATGTATCAGTCTTTGACATGAAAGTCGTGAGAGAATCTACCAATGCGTTCAAAGACTGGTTTGGATGCCTTTTCCAGGATGGGTTGTAATTGTTGGACATCATTTGATTGTTCATGTTATAGTTTCCAACATATAGGCTAGTTTCCTCATCTTGCATGTAATCAGATGAGTTAACTGCCTTAACCTTATGTATATTTCTCTAGGCCTGCATATTCTGAACCATCTTGGTCAGAGAAGCCAATTATGCTGCCACCGAACTGGGTGTGTTTAATTCATGGGCTGTGGTTTGACGTCTCATTCCTCCTTGCCTTGATGTGAGAAATTGGAAGTCGTTCCTTGTGAGTTTGTTCAGAATCTCAATGGCCTCCGCGGGTGCTCTATCCAAAAGTGTACCATTTGTAGAAGCATCTAGCATCATCCTTGTGGATGCATTGGTATCATTATAGAACATGGAGACTTGTGTCCACAAGGGAAACCATGTAGTGGGAATTTGTTTAACAATTCTCTATAGCGTTCCCATGCCTTATACATCGGTTCATCATCATCCTGCAGAAATGATGTGATCTCATTACGGATGCGATCATAGAGATTTGTCGGATTAAACCTCGTAATGAATTCTCGGCAGAGTTCCTCCCAAGATCCTATAGATCCTGCTGGGATGTCATTTAACCAAGTTTTCGCCCTATCCCTCAGTGAATAGGGGAACAACTTTAATCGTAAAATATCTTTATGGACTCCTTGGATCTTGAAAGAATTGCACACTTCCATGAAAGATTTAAGATGCTGCCTTGCATCTTCAGTAGCAGACCCACTGAACTGTCCAATTGTGTTCAACATGTTGAACATCACTGGCTTGAGATCAAAGTGAGTTACTTCAATTTCTGTGGTGACTACGCCAGGGTTTAGTCCGTTTAGGTCTTCCACTAGAAAGACTCTAATAGTGGGCTGCCTCGGCAATGGTGGCGGCATTGGCTACTGTGGCATTGCTGCTGGCAGTACATTATGGTCAACAGGTGGAATTTGTCCTCTTGGTGGATTATCCATGGCTTGAAACAGGTTGCGCTTCAGATGGTGTCCTGTGCGTTCGATTTCAAGGTCCAATTCGTAAAATGGATCACTCGGGTTTGCCCTGGTCATACACCAAATAAATCAAAGTTTAAAAAAAATAAATAATTAGAATTAAAGTTAGATAAAGAATGATTAAAGAGCAAGAAAATAAAGAAAACCAAATTTAGTTGTCAATCCCCGACAACGACGCCAAAAACTTGATGCGTGCAATAAAAGCGTAATTGAGTATAAGTGTACACGTCGTCAAGTAATAAAGTGATAAGTATATCATGTATCGTCTCCACAGGGATTGGTATACTTAATATGTCTTCCCTTTTTCCTTGCTCCTAAAAGATAAAATAAAAACACAGATAAGTGGATTTGTTTAACTAACTAAATAATTAAATAAAAAAACTTAAAATAAAAGATTGAGAATGATATAGAGAAAGTGGGTAGGATCCAGCTGTGTCAATTAGTGGATTCGATTGATCTTCTTCTTGTCCAATGCAATTACACAACACTGTTTCGACTGTACTACAGATACAGCCTCGACAACATTAATGTTTCTGCCGCCGCAATATCTTGCTCTTGGGCAGATGCATCAAAGTTCAGCAAAGTGTCCGTAGTTGACTCCGCTTGTCTCTAAGTTAGAGCGCAATTGATGATTGGTCCTTGACGATACTTCTCGGCGTAAATCAACGATAATCACCAACTAATCCAACACTTCTTTTAGCTATTGAAACTCTTATCCTATCTCTAGGCCAAGTTAGTGTCTACAACATCACACTTATCCCTTTCGTGAATCTACACCTCTCGATGCTAGATACATATATTACTTACAAACTTCTCTCTCGAGCTTGAATGCAAGAATAAGGAACGACAATAGGATAAGTAAACTTTGATATTATTATTACATTAGAAAAAAGAAACAATAAACAATCTCCTCTCACTAATTTTTGCAACCTTCACCTATTCCTAAGAAATTTAGAACATAATGTCGTTAGATACAATTCTTAGGGGGAAGGGTTTCTCTAAAATTGGCTCTCTCAACAATGTGGCCGGCTAGGCTATATATAGTCTTAACCTAGGGCAAACCTTGCCTAAATAGACTCTAACTTGGAGTAAGGAACAAGTCTTCTACATGAGATCTGACATTTCCAAGTTTGTCGTCTTCTAGAAGGATTTTCCCGTTTGGTCTTTGACTTGGGCTTTTAATGTACGAGCCTGGTCCAATTGGTGCGTTGCATCTTCCAGAATGTTCTTTATATTTTTATCTTTCATTGCGCCTACAATATTGATGTTGTCACTCTGGATACTGCCGCGGCTTTGTTCCCTGCCTCGGCCTCAATACTGCTTTACTGCTGCTTCGGCCCTGGATATTCCTACATGTACAGAATATGTAATAATATCTGCATTCTCTATAAATTTCATCTTTTGTAAGTAGTGATAACGGAATATCCAATATGGTGCAAAGAGTCCATACTTCAGCTCAAGTTGGTGTACCATAGATCCAAAAAGTACCATGAGAAGGGTGGTAAATAACTGCCTTTTAGGCACTCATCAAAGAGTAGTGTAAAAGTATGGACAATAATTCAAGTAAGGTGGTGGACATAATTTTTTTTGAAAAACCACTTAAATACTTCTTTTCATGGCAAGGCCGTGACAAAGAATTGCCTCGGTAGTTGATCTACAACCCCAAGCTCGAACCAAGCATTATTCTCAATACTTATATTAGTGGCACGCAGCAGAAAACAAAATATGAAAATGAACAACTAAATATTTATAAAAGTAGCATAAATATGTGAAAATTAAATAGACTATGAGAACTGCTATCGACAATCAGTTTTCGTGGCCTTACTGCTGATTGCTTCATTTTTGGTGATGGTGATGGTTGAGTTTTGGCCTGTCGAGGCGGCTGAACTCTTGTAGGTGCTGTTTGTTGCATTGGAGCGTCCATTTCTTCTCCTTCTTCTTCTTCAGCAATTTACTCGGTGACCATAATATCTATCCCGCCTTCATTCATTGCATCTGCCTAGGCATGGTGAGTACTTGGCCCAGCAACGGTTGAACTTTGATGTACATAGGCATCTATCTCTGCCGATAGACTATCCATGATGATTGGGGATCCTGGTGGATTACTAAAGACTACTCTCCTCTTTGATGGTCATCGACTGGAAAATGATGCCGCGACAGTCTCTACTGACTGTGATGGGCCAGCAGCATAGAATAGTTGTTGTGGTCCAGTAGGGAAGAATGGTCATGGTCTTCCTGGGACTGGAGTAGTCTCTCTGTAGGGTGCAGCCGTGACAAACATGTTGATGGAGAATTTTGGAAACTGTACCCCTTGGCTGGGAAAATTGTGGAGCATCATCTGGGCAATTGTGTTGTTGAAGTCCCTCTGGTATTCCATGTATCTTTGTTGTCTTAGGTCCATGGCTGCCATCCTCTAACATAGCTTCTGGTATGGACCTACCGCGGCACTGGTGTGGACGGCATCAGGTATGTCTGCTGTGTACTGGACCCCGACAGTGGTGTCAGCAATGTATTGTTGTGGAGTTGCCTGGACTGGTTCTGCCTTGGTTATTTGCATAACCTTATGGAAAAATTCCCTAGTCTACCCACGCCTTTGGGCAGTGAATTCGTCCATTTCTTCCCTTGGTACACCTGCAGTATTGTAAATACCCATAATTAAACAAGGAAAATATAAGGGTATTTTGTCCTTCTTACCGCACTCATAAATTTCCCTTAGGATTATTTCTACAACGTTGATGCTTCGTTTGTTGATGATGGATTGGATGAGAACCAATCTTCTTCGATCGACCGTGCTATTGTGAGAAGTTGGGATGAGGCTCCTTTTAACGAAAGTATTCCACAGCTTGGCCTCGGGCCTAAGATTCTGCCTTGCCACCGATCCTCTATGGGCACCAGTTTCCCAATGACTATTTTCGTAGCAAAGGTTGTCTTTGATCAACTCATAATCTTCATTGGTGATGTCCTCCATGAATGCAGCATGGTCATCACGATCAGGGTTAGGCCGTAGAACAGATTGATTGTCTCGGCATCGAGTTTGATCGGCCTACCTCGGTAGTGAACATATAAAGAGTCCTTGCTTGGCCCGTGAGCATAGAATTCCTGCACGACTGTGGCATTGGCCTGGGTAGGTTGTAGGCAAAAGATTTGCCATTCTTGGTACTTGATCTTGTCGAACAAGTAATGCTCGATGCCGTAATTCTCCTCATCAAAGTGTTGGAATCCTTTTTCTTCCCACAATTGTTTAGCAATGAAAGACCTATTGAAACGGTCTTCAACAGTGGTGGGTGCGAATCGGTTGTAAGTAGCCATAGAGATAAACAATGAAGAGTTTCTAAAAATCTTGGAGCTTATCTTGGAGGTTTTCTAAAGAATCAAGAAAGCAAGAGTGAATAGTTCAAGAGGGAGAGGGTGCTTATAAAGGTCTCGGCCTTGCAGCCGTTTGAATCAACTAGTCGTTAACATTTACTGTCGTTGGCCTTTATTGTCGTGGTGGGAATTTTGGCAGAATAGCCGTTACACCGTTCTGCCCGTTGGGACTGCTGCGGCCCTGACACTGTTTTCTGCCACAACAACAAATCTCCTGTTATGAACTACTTCTCCTTTATTCTTTCTTATTGTCTTAAAAAAAGTTAAACATCAATAATAAAAATAATTAAATGGAAATATAATAATAAAAATTAACTCTAAACTAAACTAGTCCTAAAAATAAAATAACAATAACTAAAAGCAAGAAAATAAAGAAAATAAAATTTAGTTGTCAATCCCCGGTAACGGCGCCAAAAACTTGTTGCGTGTAAAAAGTGCACAAATAGTGCAAGTGGACACGTCGCAAGTCTATAAAAGTGATAAGTATTATCAGATATCGTCTCCATAGGGATTGGTCTACTTAATATTCCTTCCTTTGTCTCTGTAAAAGAAATAAAATAAAGAACACAGATGATTTTGGGTTGAATAAACTAAATAACTTGAAAACTAAATAAAAAATAATCAGATAAAGAAAGTGGTCAGGATCCAGTTGTGTTGTATAGTGGATTCGATTAACTTATTTTTGTCCAATGCAATCGCACAACACTGCCTCGGCAGTACTACAGATTACTGCCTCGACAGCAATGATGCTCGTCCGCCGCGGCAATCCCTTGCTCTTGTGTGAACTTTACCAAAGTTTGGCAAAGTGTCCTTTGATGACTCTTCTTATCCCTAAGTCGAAGTACTGTTGATGACCAATCCTTAATGATACCTCTTGGCATGAATAAATTATAATCATCAGTCAATCCTACACTTCTTTTAGTCACTGAAACTCTAACCTATCCTTAGGTCGAGTTAGTATTTCTTGATTGAAATATCATACTTATTCCTTTCGTGAATCTAACTCTCCTCATATTAGATAAACGGATTACTCACAAACTTCTCTCCCGAGCTTGAATGCAAGGACAAAGAATGACAAAGAATAAGCAAACCTTGATATTTTATTGCATTGAAACAAGAAACAAAGTTCAATCTCTTCTTACTAATACTCTACAACTTTTGCCTAAGCCTAAAGAATTAAAGAAAACTCTAAATCTTAATCCGACTCTCTAATCTATATCGTATATACTCTCTCTATATCTTCCTTCTTCTTGGACGGCTATTGCTTATATAGGCTTGGCCAAGGGCAAACCTTTCCTAAGTTGGAATACAACTTGGAGTAGGACACAAGTCAAGTACATAAATAAAATATTTCTAATTTTATTCTTACTAGGATGCTTTTCACACGTGGCCTTTGACTTGGGTTTTCCATGTTCTACCCAGCTCCGATCCTTGTACTGCTTGTCTCGAAACGTTCAACTAATTTTTCTCTTCAACTCACCTATAATATCAATACTTGTCTGACAGGTGCTGCCTCGGCATAGGTCCTACCTCGACATCAGGTCTTGCCTCGGTCTTAATTGCTGCCTCGACAATAGATATTTCTACAAATGCACAACAGTGTAGTAAAGCTTGTCTCTTCTATAAATATCATCTTTATAAGTCACAACAACAGAATATCTAAATATCTCACATTAAGTACATGCATTTGTTCAAGTAGGTGTAGTTTAGGTGATTATTGTCCATGAAAGGTGTAAAAAGTCATAGTGAATTGAGCACTTATCAATGGTCCTTTTCTTAGAGCATATCTCGTGATGGACGAGACCTCTCTTCGAACGTATGTCATGGTGAATAACCCCTCTCTTTGAGTGTATGTCATAATAAGCGATCACTTTCTTAGAGCGTATACCGTGATGGACGACCACTCTCTTAGAGAGTATGTCGCATGGAATGAATCATCTCTTCGAGTGTATATCGTAATGAACAGTCCCTTTCTTAGAGCGTATACCGTGATGGACAACCCCTCTCTTTGAATGCATGTCATGGTGAACGATCCCAATCTTTGAGCGTATACCGTGATGGACGACCCCTCTCAATGAGTGTATGTCGTGATGCATGTCCCCTCTCTTTGAGCGTATACCGTGATGGATAACCGCTCTCTTTGAGCGTATATCGCAAGGAATAACCACTCAATTCGAGTGCATGTTATAATGAATGGTCCCTTTCTTAGAGCGTATACCGTGATGGACGATCCCTCTCTTTGAGCGTATGCTGCGATGAATGATTCCTCTCTTCAAGTGCATGTCATAGTGAATGATCCCTTTCTTATAGCTATACCGGGATAGACGACCCTTCTCTTTTAGTGTATATCGCGATGAATGATCCCTGTCTTCGAGTGCTTGTCATAATGAACTTTCCCTCTCTTTGAGAGTATACCGTGATGGACGACCCCTTTCTTTGAGCGTATGTCACAATGAATGACCCCTCTCTTTGAGTGTATGTCATGGTGAACGGTCTTTCTCTTTGAGCATTTATCGTGTTGGACGACCCCTCTCTTTGTATATCACGATGAATTACCCCTCTCTTCAAGTGCATGTCATAATAAACAGTCCCTTCCTTAGAGCGTATATCGTGATGGACGACCCTTCTCTTTAAGCATATGTCTTGATAAATAACCCCTCTTTGAGTGCATATCATAATGAACGGTGTAACGACCATTTCAAAATCGAAAATAATTAAGTGTGAAAAGTGTGAAAAAGGTCACTAATTTGGAAAATTAAAAATTGGAAATTTCGAAATTGCCCCCAAAATTAGGAAATTAGGTTTAGATTGAAAAAATTAGGGATTGAAAAATTAGGATTTTAAGTTAAAAATTGGGAATTTTGATTTAGGATTAGAAAACACCTAATTATAAAGAATTGGAAAATTTAGGGATTAAATTAAAGAGGGGAAAATTGAAAATTATGGTTGAAATTAAAAAAGAATTTTGAAATTAGGGTTAAAAAGTTAGGGATTGAAATGGATTTGGGGAAAAGAAAAGTTTAAAATGGATTTTAAAAAGACAGAGTCGCCACCGGCCACTTTGGTAGGTCGGACACAGTAAAAATCAGAGATTCTTTAAAATTTGGGTTCGAGAGTCAGTTACGGTTTAAAAACGGGTTTAGGGTTTAAAAACCGCTCAAAATTGGCACCTTTAAAATAACCGCTTAATTAATTTTTAGGGGATTTCAAGTTTTAAAATGGCATTAAATTACAATTTGTTTAATGTTCGAATTGAATTTTATTTTTACCGTGGCTTTATTTGAAGGCAACGTACACATCGCGACTACTACGTTGGAACACGAGCTCGTTACGACCGAATGAAGATGTTAAAATTAGGTTTATTAATTAAATGTGATGTGGATTGCAAATTGATCAAAATTACAAGATAAAATAAATACATGAATAGAATGTGCAAAAATAAATATGTATGCAAACAATAAAATAAAAATAAGCAAAATAAATAAAACTAAGATATAAATATATATAAATGCATGACAAGGTCTAATGAATATGTAACAAAATAAATATAAACAAAATATGCACCATGAATAAAAGTGCAAAATTAAGTGTATGACAAAAAGAGCATATAACATGACGTCGATAAAATAAATGAAGCATAGAATAAATATGCAAAAAAAGACATAATAAATAAACAAATAAAAAATACAAAAGCAAGGCATAATAAATAAATATACAGCAAACAACTAAACAAATAAAATACAATTTAAAAGATTTTTAAAAAGATTTATTCAAAAGGACCGAATTAGACAGAACACTAAAATATTAGGTTTGAATCGAAATAAAAAAGTGACCAAAGAGTGATTTTTCGAAAACAAACAAGGACCACGGGGAGGATTAGACCAAGGGAAAGGGTTCGAAATAAGAACCATAAAACACGGGAGGACTGGTAGACAATAAAATCATTCCACAAAAGGGCAATCAAACGAATTCGGGGCCAAAATTAAATGTTTCAAAAATATTCTGAGAGATGATTATTTTAGGACGGAAGGGTTTAATGAACCAATAAAACCATTTTTATTTTTCTCCAAGTATAAAACATAGCCCAAAACGAAGAAAAGAGGGCCTTTACTCATTTGATAGCCTCTGAACACTCAAGCAAAACCCAAACCCTCTGTAATGTTCATCCAAAACGATGAACATTCATCTTTTAACCTAGAAACCGGCCAACCTTCTTAGAAAACCACCGTGCCGGCCACCACCGGCGGTGGCCGAAAAAGATAAAACCTTTAAAACGTTCTTTTTTCGAAATCTAAAACTGTTTGAACCCTTTTGTTTCAAAAAAAACAAAACCAAAACACTTTTTATAAAGAAACCGAAGCGAAAAGATAATGATTTTTCTCTTTAATATTCGAAGAGAAGAAAACGGAGAACACTTCTCTCCTTCTATCTCGGCTCACCAGATGGCACGGAGGCCAAAGCTTGTTGTCGGAGAAATAAGATTAGAGAAGGTAGCTCAACGATGAAGGTAAAAAACTCTTCTTATTCAATTCCCCGATTTAAACGCATACAAAAACAAAAGTTAATACCTCTAAAAATTCTCTTTGTATTAATTTTCTGAATGGTGGGGGGGAACCGCTACAATTGTTTTAGCTTTTTGGTTTTATAGCCGGGAAAAATACAAATTAATCTCTAGGAAAATCCTATTTTTCTATATGAACCGTGGCTGGAAATTTTGTTTCTTTTGCTTCTGATGTCTGCTGAAATGGTGCGAAAATCCTCTGAAAACTTCTGGATTGGTCGATTATATGCCCAACATTGTATATAAGATGTTGGAATTATGCTTCTGAAATATCTGATTTTTGGTGGTGAATATCCCTATGTTGTTTGGTACGAATTTGACACATTTTATACATTTTTTTTGTTTGCATGTGTTGCCTGATGAGCGAGGGGACCATCGGAGGGACGTCGGCCAGCCGCCGGAAGCTGAGGCGAAGAGACTGGTGGGATTCGAATAGGCACACGTGCATTGCACGCGCACGTGAAGGGCGGCGAAAGGTTGGCGCGTGGCGCGTCAAGCATCTAAAGAGTTATTCTCCTGTTAATCTTTGTCGTTGGATCCAGATTGGATCCAACGGTTAAAAATGGGTTGCGCAAAGGATTAAGATAGGGTGATTAGGGTTTCTCCATTATAACCGGTCATGAGCTCAAAACTATGGGCTTGTAATTAAGTTTAGTAAATGTGTGTCTATTTTAATTATTCAGGCCTGTTATTAATTTTTGGTTATTTAGCATGTAATGGACTATTATAATTGGGTCTTTATTTACTTAATGGATTGGGTTTATATAATATGATATTTATTTAGCTTATAATAAATCTAATATATATTTAATAAATATATAATATATCAATAAAATATATTAATAATAATAATAAAATATATATAACGAAATAAAGTAATAGTGAACAAATAAATATTTTTTTAAAAAAATAGTAAAAAGGAACAATGTGTCTATTTATATACATAACTTAGTCATAAGAAGAAAAAAACAAAATACCTGTAATGTATATACATGTTTGTTGGAAAAAAGAATAAGCTCAAATTAAATTGAAAAAAGGGTAATGTATTTACAAGTATATATATTTTGATTTTGAAATAATAAGTAAATGAAATGATTAAAGGTAATATATATATTATATATATATATATTAAATAACTACAAGCCCAATATTCGAATAAAAAATTAAAATTAAAATACGGGTTTAGACCCAGATAAAATTAGTGATTACAAATGGTCCATCTCTTTGAGCGTAAGCAATGATAGATGAACCCTCTCTTTGAGCGTATGTCGCAATGATAACCCTTCTCTATGAATACATGTCATTGTGAACGGTCCCTCCCTTTGAACATATATCGTGATGGACGACCCCTCTCTTTGAGTCTGTCGCGATGAATGACCCCTCTCTATGAGTGCATATCATAATGAACAATCCCATTCTTAGAGCGTATTTCATGATGAATGATCCCTCTCTTTGAACGTATGTCGCGGTGAATGATCCCCTCTCTTCGAGTTCATGTCATAATGAACGGTCCCTTTCTTAGAGCGAATACCATGATCAATGACCTCTCTCTTTGAGCGTATATTACGGTGAATGACCCTTCTCTCCGTCTGTATGTCATGGTGAACGGACCCTCTATTTGAGCGCATACTGTGAGGAACGACCCCTTCCTTTGAGCGTATGTCGCGATGAATGACCCCTTTGTTTGAGTGTATGACATAGTGAATGGTCCCTCTCTTTGAGCGTATACCGTGATGGATGACCCATCTCTTTAAGAGTACGTCGCAATGATTGACCCCTCTCTTTGAGTGTATGTCATAATGAACGGTCTCTCTCTTTGAGCGAATACCATGATTGATGACCCCTCTCTTTGAGCGTATATTATGATGAATGACCATTCTCTCCGAGTGCATGTCATGGTGAACGGACCCTCTCTTTGAGCGTATGTTGTGATGAATGACCCTTCACTCCGATTTGCTTGGTGTCAGCTCAGAAGAAGCTAAACGGAAGACAATGCTAGAAACACAAGGAGCCAACTTCAGAATAGCTTGGAAATGCATGGAACACTCCTACAGTACTTAAAGGACTAAAGGATAGCTACATGTCAGCTCACAAGTCCCATACAAGCTCAAATGAAGTATAATTCAAAACGAGGCCTTAAGAGATTCGGATTAGATCCAAAACACTCCTCACACTAGAAGAGAGTATAAGGAAGCTAATGGACCAGCTCACTTTGCTAAAGTCATCTTAGATTAGCTTATTTCAGCTTCAAACTTTAGCTAATTCTTTCAGCTAGATAGCTCAGTTCAATCCAGCTCACTCTCAGCTCTATTAGCTCACCTCAACTCTAGCTATCACTCCTAGCTCAACACCCGAAGGTCACCTACCCTTCAACAAGCATCATTTCTATCCATTATCCACATTGGGCACCAAGATCATGGAGGGAAAGGAAGTGGGCGCCAAAACAAAGAGATAGCACTTTTCATTGGACAGATTCATAATGGTCCACTTGATTACCATTTTCGAGCGGTATACAAGTAGAATTGGGTTTCGGTGTGTTCATGAAAATTATTCCCCTATCTCTTATCTTTCCAACGCCTATTGAATCGCATCAATTCGATATCAGGATCTCGAGATATGGCCAAATTACTGAAGACATTGCAGGCTAGACCGAGAAGTTACATCTTTTCGACTAGTTTTGCAGGTAGATACCATTAAAATGAATGGTTATCCGAATAATTAAAGGCCATTTCGTCTAAACCCCTTAGAAAACTATAAATAGGACTTAGATTTCATTTTGTATACACACTATTAAGATTATATAAAATTACTTGTGAGATTTTTCTCTCGTTTAGTTATTCTTAGAACTTTATCGACTTATTAACTACTTTTTTACTTGTGGCGTCAACCCTTTTTTATCCATCTTGATACTTCGGGTTCTTTTAGTTTAATATACTAAAAGGGTCAAATTCTGTTTATGACCACCCCTTAAAGATCAATATAAGGTTCATGATTATGTTTCTATAACCTAGTTTCTTCCTTGAGTATCTTTAAGATACTATTTCCATTTAATCATTCCTTACATACCCTCTCATTCCATTCATCATTCTCAATTCTTTGTCATCCCCACAAAATGTCCTAAACATCCATTCACCCTTATCAACACCACACATCCTTCCGCTTCCATATCATTCCCTAGACTATTCCTTTCATTCATTTCACCTATTCCTTTTATTCCTTATCCTTAATTCTTTATTTTGCAGCCACTTCTTGCGAGAGACTTCCTTCCTTCCTTCCTTCCTAGGTCCTACAATCAAAATATACCGTTCAGCATCGTCAGCAAGACCGACACATAGCATATGGTATCAAAGCTTTGGTGGAAGAAGCAAAGTGCAACAAAAAGCCCGTTCAAGCAGTTGTAAGTGACTAAACTTTGTCATTTTCAATTTTTGAGCAAAAAAATAAAGAAAAGAAAAAAGGTAGTTCAAAAAAAGGAAAAAGAAAAGTTAGTTTCAAAAAAAAAGAGAGAAAAAATCATATTCAAAAGTACAAGATCAAGGGTGCGAAAGCATTGCAACATCATCTTGAAAATCAAGCCGAGAAGCTATTCATCTTCAAGACTTTGATTGTTGGTGAAGGGAGGTTGTAAGTTTTCTTGTCAAGTAAGTAACTCTGTTTTCATTTTTTTAAATCTTTTTTTCCTATTTCCTTTCTTCTTCTTTTAAAGTAACAATTTTAGCGACGCACAAGTACATTTTACTTGCCTAAGTCTTGAGTAAGTTCTTCTAAGAACTATACACGAGAGAAAAGAGTGGAAAAAGACAAGAGAGTTGTAAGATCAGAAGAGGACATTAAAAGTCATTAAGTCCTAGAGTGCAAACACGGAGAGAGCATAAGAGAGAAATTTTTTCTTGGAGTGAATTAGTGAGGCTTTGTTGGGAAACATATTGGATAAGAATTTTATTTTCATTATTCTAAACATGTTACTAGAATCTTGTGATTTTTCTTCCACATCAGGATAAGTTCTCGTTGTGAAAAGAACATTAAGATTAGAAGCGATGAATCAAGAAGACCAACAAAGGGAGAAAATTTTCTATACTAGATGCCATGTGAACAATAAGATTTCCTCTTTAATAATTGATGGAGAAAGTTGTACAAACGTAGCAAGCACTTTGATGGTGGAAGAACTCGGTCTTGAAACCACCAAACATCCAAATCCATATAGTCAATAAGAAAGTGAAAATTCCATTTTCTATTGGAAGATACACAGATGAAGTCTTGTGTGACATACTACCTGTGAGTGCAAATCATATTCTTCTAGGGAGACCATGGCAATACGACAAGAGAGCAGTTCATGGCGGTTACACCAATCAGTTCTCATTTATGTTTGAAGGAAGAAAGATCATCCTAACACCTTTGAGCCCAAGTCAAGTACATCGTGACCAAGAACAATTGTCTAACCGAATTACAGCATGAAATGAAAACAAAAAGGGAAAAGAGAAAGTCAAAGAAGGTGCGATGAAAGAAGAGCATTTTAAAGAAAAAGAAACCACCGAAGTTGAAAATGAAAATGAGGAAATAAAAATAGTTGGAGTTGAAAAGGAAGAGACTAAAAATGAATTTGTGAAGGGAGAGTATGTTGTAGTTGAAAATGTGCGAATTGAAAAGGAAGAGTGTGAAGAAGAAAAGCAGATTTTATCTAACAATTCTTTTCTTCCTATTTTTGAATTTTCATTTTTACAGGATGACAAAAGGAAGACCCCAAGAGATGTTCCAATGGCATTGTCGATCTTAAAGGAAACTCAACAACTAACACCCATTAAACATCCACCCTGGTTTGATATTTTCATTCATTTTGTTAATAGTCACTCATTCTCTAACTATGATTTCTTTCACTGCAAATTGATTCATATAGTTGGTGTTATCCTATCAAACTAAGATGGCAAGTTCTTTTGTCATTCTAAAGATGATTGGTGCATCAAAATCTTCTATGCCAAGAGAGCTCAATAGTTACGACTCTTCAGCAACCACTATGATGATTCGAAGAGTGGAGATGAAGAGTTACATATCTTTTCCAAACAACATGATGTTTCGAGCCAAAGGAAATATCTATATACCAACAATTGTGATGCTTTAGAATGACATATCCAAAAGACAAGTCTCTACACCAAGGGGTACAAAGATTCCAAAAGGTACGAAAGAAGGACCCAAAGAGAACATGTTATGAATAACTATCTAAAAAAGGATATTTGGAAGATCTCTTTGAAAATGACCCTTTTGGAGGCCTCCACTTCAAACAAAAGTTTCATCAACTTGTTACATCATTGAAGCAACTGACCGCCCCTACATCAAGGAATTATTCATTGGAAAATCTTTTCGATTTAAGGACAAATCACCTAAAAGAAGAGGGGAATGATGTGTGCACATTTCTGCTCATTTATCTCATGCTTTCATGCTTCATTTCATGCATGGGATCAAAGGGGAGTTATCTTACCGATCTTAGTATTTATTACTTTTATATACTTTATAGTAAACTACTTAAGAGTTATATTAATTAAGCTATGAACATGAATAGTCAATATGACCATATTATTAAGTTTTAGATTAGATCTAAATTTATATTAAGTTATTTTAAGTATTCTCATTATTTCCATTATTATGTTTTCTTCATAGGACTTACCTACAGCTCAAGAAGTAAGAATTAGCTCGGTGTCAGCTCAGTTAGATCAGAAGAAGCTAAACGAAAGACAATGCTAGAAACACAAGGAGCCAACTTCAGAATAGCTTAGAAATGCATGGAACACTCCTACAGTACTTAAAGGACTAAAGGATAGCTACATGTTAGCTCACTAGTCCCATACAAGCTCAAATGAAGCATAATTCAAAACGAGGCCTTAGGAGATTCGGATTAGATTCAAAACACTCCTCACACTAGAAGAGAGTATAAGGAAGCTAATGGACCAGCTCACTTTGCTAAAGGCAACTCGGATTAGCTTATTTCTGCTTCAAACTTTAGCTAAGTCTTTCAGCTAGATAGCTCAGTCTAATCTAGCTCACTCCTAACTCGATTAGCTCACCTCAACTCTAGCTATCACTCCCAGCTCAACAACCAAAGGTCATCTACCCTTCACCAAGCTTCATTTCTATCCATTATCCATATTGGGTGCCAAGATCATGGAGGGAATGGAAGTGGGTGCCAAAACAAAGAGATAATACTTTCCAGTGGACAAATTCATAATGGTCCACTTGTTTGCCCTTTTCGAGCAGGATATAAGCAGAAATGGGTTTCGGCATCTGCATGAAAGTTGTTGCCATATCTTTTATCTTTACAACGCAGGTTGAATCGCATCAATTCGATATCGAGAGCTCGAGATATGGCCAAATTATTGAAGATAGTGTAGGCTGGACCGAGAAGTTACATCTTTTCGAATAGTTTTGGAGGGAGACACTATTCAAATGAATGGTTATCCGAATAGTTAAAGGATATTTCGTCCAAACCTCTTAGAAAACTATAAATAGGACTTAAATCCATTTGTAAGTCACATCTTTGATCAATATAAAATTTCTTTGGGAGTTTACTCTCAAACTTGTTCTTTTTAGAACTATATCGACTTATCAAATCTATTATATAGGTTTGTGGAGTCTCCTATCTTTTCCATCCTTACTTAAGATTCTAGGAACTTATTTCCTAAGGGTCTAGGTCCTATAAGACCCTCAAAGCAAACTATAAGTTGGGTTTATACTTCATAGCATAAGTTCTACTTTTGTTACCTTTGAATACTATTTCTTTACCACCTTCCATACATTCTATCCTAACCCTTTCTTCTATCACCAAAATCGACTTCCCTAGCCTTCACTATCATCTTTTCCATTTATTTCCCTAACCAAAATATCACATACCTTCCCTTATCAATTCCATATAGAACTTCCGCAGCCCTCTTTACACCACTTCACCAACTTTTCCTCATAAAACACCAAGGAAAGCGTACGAGGACCAAGGCTTGCTTACAATCACGTTCGGGATAATCAAAGCTTCTCTCTACAAGCATCTTTGGAAAGTTGGAGCATATCAAATGGTATCAGAAAAAAGGAAGATTCAAGTAAGCCTCCTTCTTGTAAATTTCAGTTCTGATAAAAAAAAGAGTTTTCAAAATTTTCAAAAATATAAGAGAGAGAGAGAAGTTTTAAATTCATATTTCTCTGAAAGATTCTGAATTAGTAAAAAAAAAAGAAGTTCAAAAAACAAATCAGATTCACATTTGAAGTGAAGGCAAGAAGTACAAAACAAGCAAATGACCAACTCGGAGAATTTCCACAAGTTTGATTGTTCACGATTGTTTTGTAAGTTTTGTGGTAACGTATTGTCTTTCTTTTATTATTTTGTTCTATTCTTATACCATTTTCATATTAATCCCTGCACTTTTCTATTTTTTTTCTTCTTTTTCTTTCTTTTCTTTAACCTAACCCTTATCTTGTAGCCAAAATGCCAACAACATCTATACTAATAGTTTTGACAGGTTTTGAGTTAGTTCTATTAAGAATTTGTGATGAGAGTTCGAATGGTAAAAGGCAAGAGAGTTGTGAGATCAGAAGAGGACAATAAAAGCCATTAAGTCCTAGAGTGCAAACACGAGTGATTTGAGTAACAACTTCTTTTCCTTGGAGTGACCATGAGGATTTTTTTAGTGTGTTGTGAGCTTTATATTTTTTCTCTTTCTTTCTTTTATTTTCACTAACCATGTCCCGGAATTCTTATAACAATCAATCATCCCTAGGAAAAAGAGAAAATAAGTTTCAGGACATGCTAGATGATCAACAACGAACAAATATCTTTTAGACACGATGCCATATAAATAATAAAGTGTGCTCGGTTATTATAGACGGTGGTAGTTGTACGAACATTGCAAGCCCTTATTTGGTGGAGACGTTAGAACTCAAGACGACCAAGCATTCAAACCCATATGATTTGCAATGGTTAAATGATGAAGAATCATCCTTGGTCATGAAACAAGTGAAGATTTTGTAACCCCCTTAGCCCGGCTTAGATGAAACCAGCACTAATGGGTCACACGGGGAATATCGAACCAAACCCGTGAGGGTCCAATCCGATAAACAACCCTGAAAACCGTAATTCTTTTTTTTTATCTAGATGCACGATTAATCTCCTATGTGTAATTAACTCAAGTAAGACAGAGACGGACGCAGTCCAACCATAATAAGTAAATCAATTAAATGCATACATGAATAGGGACCAAAATGTAACAAACCAATATGCATCACCATAACCACAAGCAATCCACCGGATATCAATTAGGCAAGCTTAAAACATTCACCATTCGGTTCAGATCAAACGTGGTATCTTAGTTTATCAATTTTACGTTCTAGCATTCATGGGCTTAATTCCAAAATATGTAATACTAGGTATTTTATCCTTCTTATAACATTCGATGTGTGTTCGGGTTAAAGCGTGAATCATGGTGTCACAACATCTCCTAAACTACTCATAGATCCATTATTTTCACTTACTAATTTTAATCCCACGTTTCATGCATTTAAAACTCTCAAATTGCCCTTTCTAGGCCAGGTGTTTCGAAACAGCCCTGAAGTGCTTCGGAACACGGGTGCCCAGTGGACTCATGGTTCGAACTATGGCCACCTGTTTCGAAACAACCTTAGGGGTGTTTCGGAACAGCCACGTCCAGTAGCATTTGGTACCGAATCCTGGTTCGATACAAATGTTCAAATAGGCATAGGGGTATCGATACTGCCACAGGGTGTTTCGATACCCCCTGTATCTTGGACTGAGTGAGACGTATACGCTCACCTAAACCGATCCAAACATAAACATTAATAACCCAATGCTATATGCAACTTTCCTAGGCATATTCATCAACGTAAACACACCTTGAAACATTTGGAAAGATCATAAAGAGACCTATAGGCATGCTTCCTAAAGAAAGACCAACAGCATATCAATCATACTATTACATGCTTCCACAACTCAAACAAACAAAGTTCAACAATTAACATTCAATCAATAATGGTCTTATTACAACATGAAACAAAGTCTAAATGCTCACTCCTCTCATAGATTGTGTTATACATTGCCTTGCCCAATTTATTTGCCAAAACATACCAAATTTAAAGTGAACTTCCCCTTGGTTTCCTTGCCTCGAACAATGCCCAAATTGCCTTTATTTTTCTGCAAGGATGAAAAGAGAGCTTAAGCAAACATGCTTAGTGAGAAAGCTCTACACAAATCATCAATGCATCAATTTAAAACCATATTGAAACCATAATTTGCAATACTTTGTTAAACCATGCATGCTAATATTTCATGCTCAAGTTCATTAAATCATATGCATCCTTGAGTTCACATAACCTCATCAAATCAATTTATAAATCATGCTCAAACCTCTTCTCAATTTCATTATGTATATTGACTTTCTAGTGATCACTTGATGTGAACCTTGAGTTCACCGAATACACGGATCCATGAGACCATTGTCTCGTCATGACACGAAGTCACCATTGACATGACACGAAGTCACCATTGACATGACATGAAGTCACCATTAGCACTACCACGCACGATCAGACACATAGTCACCCTTGTTACGTGTAGGCGGCTCTACCACGTACGGTTGGACACAAAGTCACCCTTGTTACGTGTAGGCAATATTCTGTATACTCAGTTTTGATTATAGTACACTTAAGATAATCCTAATGACATGTCATTCGTATTCGAATCTAAAGTTACTGTCACTAAGACAATATCATAATCAAATGTGCATGATAACTTGCTGCTCATAATGCATGCATAAAATGTTCAACAAATGAACCAAAACCATGCCCAAAGGCACCATCATGTATAAGGCAATTAACCACATATGTTCCAAATCATTTCTCATAATTTTCCATAATCATGGATGCTAAATAAGCTATGCATTTCAGTAAGTAATTTCTCATGTATGCATCATTTCAAATCATGCTCATGCATTTGCATAAATCTCATTGCATTACCAACATAATGCCTTTATAAAATATAGCCGAAACTCATATCGGTTTAACAAAACAAATACTTCACTTACTCTTGAACTATGGAAGGTTTTTACACACTTCCATAGCCCCCAAAAACAGAACGTACCAAACGTGATTCGCTTAAAAATCCGTAACCACTCACCAACAAGCGAAACAAGCTTTCGCCGCTATCCGATGATCACACCAACGCACCAGCAATCAAGCTTCTTCTTGTACCTCTTCTACAACATTAAAAACAGAGTATTCTCACATCATAACATGCTCAAACCAACAGCCACATCCGATCACCATTAAACTACCGAAAACTTAGCCGAAAAGACCGAAAACTAAGCCGAAACGTAACCGAACAACATCAACCCAAAACCTAACGAATCTAACATCTAATCCACCTTAATTATGATCCAAAAACACATCCAAACCATCCTTATACCTCCTACAACATTTAAGCATCTAAAACAGCCCATAAAACAACCGAAAAGCACCTTAAAACTACACCGATTGCATTATTCCGGGATTAAATTAATGTGATATCAAATCAAGACTCAATTAATCATTAAATCAACATAAAAGCATGATTGAATCCATCTAATTTCCAGCATTAAATGAGATCCAAAGAGATTTCACAAAAACATCACAAAATCACTAGATCTAACATTAAAAACATAAAATCAAGTTTTTATTCAAAGATTAGCAAGCTAATACTTGGGAATTTCAATAAAGAACCTTAGAAAAGAATAAAAATCCAGAAAATTACCTTCAAGATCTATTCACCAAAAATATGTATTTTTTCCCTTCTTGATTCCTTGCAATTTGATGTAGATTTGATGAAATTGATGCATAGGTTTTGTAAAGGATGGAAAGATGATGCAAGTGATGGAATCTTTGTGGAAAAAGATATTAAAATCAGCAAGGAATTGAAGAGAAAAGATGAAGACAAAGTGGAGAGAAAATGAGAGAAAAAGATGAGAGAAAATTAAGAGAAAAAGTGGTTTTTGAGAAAAATGATTAAAATATAATTAAAGTAATTAAAAATACCTTTTTGGTGAATAAATCATCATTAAAAATTAAAAATGGGTTTATCGCCCTCTAAGGATTCTAAGCTTAGCTTGCTTTTCAATTTAGTCACTAAAAACATATAAATTGCCGAAAATTACAAAATAGTCCCTCAATTTTTCCAAAAATTACAAATTGGTCATTTATGCATAATTAAGCATAATTAAAAATCATTATAAAATCCAAATTATTTTCTTTTAAACTTTGAAACATATTTTTAATATTTCAAACCACCTTCCAAATTATTATTTTTCTTAATTAAAAATATCCTTATTTTATTTTTCCCAGAATTAATGAACCAGAGAACCCGATTCGACCCGAATCGAATCCCCCTAACTAAGCCTAAACTAATAACCCCAAAAACGAGATGTTACAACTCTCCCCCTCTTAAGAAAATTTCGTCCTCAAAATTTACCTGAAGCAAACAAGTGAGGAAACTGCTCCTTCATGCTTTTCCTTGTCTCCCAAGTTGCTTCTTCAACACTTCGGTGTTTCCAAAGTATTTTAACCAAATCTATGGTCTTCCCTTGAAGAACCTTTGTATCCACATCCAAAATCCTCACCGGTTCTTCCTCATAACTCATATCCTCTCTTAACTCGATCTCCTCAACCGGTACCACATGAGAAGGATTCGATCTATATCTACGAAGCATTGACACATGAAAAACATCATGCATCTTACTCAACTCCTCCGGAAACCTCAACCTATAAGCAACAGGACCAATACACTCCAACACCTCATATGGTCCAATAAAACGTGGACTCAACTTACCCTTACGTCCAAACCTCATTACTTTCTTCCATGGCGAAACCTTAAGAAACACTTTGTCCCCAACATTATACTCTATCTCCCTACGCTTCAAATCGGCATAGGACTTCCGCCTATCCGAAGCTTCCTTAAGTTTAGCACAAATCAACTTAACTTTCTCATCCGTATCCTTCAACACTTGAGCCAAAGAAACATACTTTTGTCCAACTTCCTTCCAACATAAAGGTGTACGACACTTACGCCCATACAACGCCTCAAACGGTGTCATCTGTATACTCGTCTAAAAACTATTATTATAAGCAAACTCTACCAACGGCACTTGCTTCTCCCAAGAACCTTGAAACTCGATGACACAACATCTTAACATATCCTCCAAAGTCTGAATAACACGCTCAGACTGTCCATCCGTCTGTGGATGATAAGCCGTACTAGAACTAAGCCTCGTACCCAAAGCTGTCTACAAACTCCTCCAAAACTTGGATATAAACCGCGGATCTCTATCTGATATGATCGACTTAGACACCCCATGCAACCTTACCACCTCAGAAACATACAAATCTGCCAACTTATCCATGGAGTACGTCGTATGCACGGTAAGAAAATGTGCACACTTCGTAAACCTATCAACAATCACCCATATAGAATCCTTTTTGGACGGTGTTAAAGGTAACCCCGTCACAAAATCCATGGTAATTCTCTCCCATTTCCATTCCGAAACTTGAACCGGTTGCAACAAACCTGCAGGGAACTGATGTTCAGCTTTCACCCGCTGACACACCATACACCGAGAAACAAACTCCGTCACATCTCTCTTTAAACCAACCCAAAAGTACACACTTTTGAGATCTCTATACATCTTCACACTACCCGGATGCATAGCAAACGGACTAGTATGAGCCTCCACCAAGATAGCTTGCCTCAACTCTTGATCATCAGGCACCACAATCCGACCTCTAAAACACAACACCTCATCATCATCAAAATGATACTTGGTCGGTCTACCCTCGGCAATATCATCCACAAAAGGTACCAAAGTCTCATGCTCCAACTGTTTCACTTTGATCATCTCAACCAAAACAGGTTTTACTTGCAACTCTGCCACCAAACCACCTTCCTTAGAGATACTCAGTCTAGCAAATATCGCTCTCAACTCAACAGCCGCCTTACGGCTTAAAGCATCAGCCACTACATTGGCTTTCCCCGGATGATACTCAATCGATAAATCATAATCCTTAAGCAACTCCATCCACCTTCGTTGCCGAAGATTCAAATCCTTTTGTGACATGAGATATTTCAAACTCTTATGATCCGTATATATAGTACACTTCTCTCCATCCAAATAATGTCTCCAAATCATCAAGGCAAAAACCACCGCCGCCAACTCCAAATCATGCGTCAGATAGTTCTTTTCATGCACCCTCAACTGTCTAGAAGCATAAGCTACAACTTTCCCCTCTTGCATCAAAACACGCCCAAGACCAACGTATGATGCATCACTATAAACCACAAAATCCTTATCGGATTCGGGTTGAACCAACACCGGTGCACTGGTCAACACTTCTTTCAACTTCTCAAAACTCTTTTGTTGACTTTCTTTCCACTCAAAATGAACTTTCTTTTGCAACAACTTAGTCATAGGAGCAGCAATGCTCAAAATACCCTCAACGAACCTACGGTAATACCCAGCCAAACCTAAGAAACTCCGAACCTCTAACATTGATCCTGGTTGCTTCTAACTCATAACAGCCTCTATCTTCTTTGGATCCACACTAATACCCTTTTCCGACACCATATGACCAAGGAACACCACCTCTTTTAACCAAAACTAACACTTACTTAACTTAGCATACAACTGGTTCTCTTTCAACACTTGCAACACCAACCGCAAATGCCGATCATGATCTTCCTCGGTACGTGAATACACGAGGATATCATCTATGAACACTACCACAAACTGATCCAAGTACTCATGAAACACCCGGTTCATCATATCCATAAAAGTAGCAGGGGCATTCGTCAAACCAAACGGCATCACCAAAAACTCATAATAACCATACCTTGTCCGAAAAGCCGTTTTCAGCACATCATCCTCTTTCACTTTCAACTGATAGTACCCCGATCTCAAATCAATCTTCGAGAACACACTTGCTCCTTGAAAATGATCAAACAAATCATCAATCCTCGGCAAAGGATACTTATTCTTCACGGTCAACTTATTCAGTTGCCGATAATCAATGCACATCCTCATCATGCCATCTTTCTTCTTCACAAACAACACCGGTGCACCCCATGGTGAAACACTCGGTCGTATGAAACCACGGTCAAGCAACTCTTGCAACTGCATCTTTAACTCCTTTAACTCCTTAGGTGCCATGTGATAAGGAGCAATGGGTACCGGATTAGTACCAGCATAAAGCTCGATACTAAACTCCACATCACGATCGGGAGGTAATCCTGGCAACTCCTCAGGAAAAACTTCCGGAAAGTCACATATTGTTCGAATGTCCTGCACTCGAACCTCTCCTATCCCCAGATTCATCATATAAGCTAGATATGTCATACAACCATGTTGCATCAACTTTTCCGCTTGTAAGGCCGAAACTACATTAGACAAGAATCCGGTATACTCACTCTTAACCACAACCTCACTACCATCCAACAACCTCAAAGTAATACGTTTCTTTTCAAAATCCACCACAGCTCTATGCTCCGTCAACCAATCAACCCCCAAGATAAGGTCAAAACCATGAAATGGCAACTCCATCAAGTCAACCTCAAAGATATGCCCTTGCACCTCCAATGGACATCTCCTATATAACCTTTTTACGGTCACCGTCTCACCCAAAGAACTAGTAACCATAACTCCCACATCTAAAACATCAACAGAGGTATCCAACATATATGCACGCTCACTCAAAACATAAGAATGCGTAGATCCCGAATCTATCAAAGAAAACAACGGTACATTCCGTAAAGAAAAAGTACCTGCAACTACATCTGTAGCATTACGGGTCCCGCGCTGAGCATAAACTCTAAGGCCATCTCCCTGTCTCTGAAAATAACCTCTACCTCCACCGCGTCCTCTGCCAAGTACCACGGCAATCTCAGCTCGGTTACTAGCCTCACTAGCAAAACTCGAACAATCCCTCTTCCGGTGATCCTTAGATCCACAACCAATGCAAGCACCAGTAGCCCACCAGCACTCTCCCGGATGTCGTCTAGAACACAGGTTACAAACTGCTGCATCACCACCACCTCTACCATACTGTTGAGAACGACCGCCATGTCCAAAATCACCCCAGCGTCGATCAACTCTATATCGGTTATCCTGAAGCCTCTTACCCCTATTACCTTGGGTACTAGCCTCAGCAGGCCTCTTCCCAACATCGGAAGACTTTTGAGCCTCCCTCATTGACTCCTCGACATCCTTAGCCCGATTAACGAGCACATCAAACTCAGTGTACTCCGCAGCCAACAAGTACGTCTTAATCTCCGGATCCAAACCATACCGGAACCTATCACACCTCTTACGCTCCGTAGGAACCAACTCTGGCGCATAGTAACTCAACCTGATAAACTGTATCTCATAGTCAGCAACACTCCTAGTGCCTTGCACCAGGGACATAAACTCCCTCTTCCGCGCATCCTCGTACTGCGGTCCCAAAAACTTCCCACAAAGGCAGTCCTGAAGTACTCCCAAGTCAGGTTAGCAACTGCTACACCCGCTCTCGTGGTAGTCCACCATCTATGAGCATCCCCCTGAAGCAAAGAGACCACACAACCCAACCTACGGGCATCCTGACAGTCCATCTGATCCAAAATCCTCTCGGTGCTAGTCAGCCACTCCTCAGCTGCACTCGGATCAGATCCACGGAACTCAATGCCTCCCAAGCTACGCAAACGCTCAAGCGGTAGCCCTGGGGTAACTACAACGGCAGGTGCGGGAGCCGGTACTTGCACTCCAGCCATAACTGCCTGAAATGCACCCGTCATAGCCTGTATAAACGGTGCAAAGTCTCCGAACTGACCTCCCACTGGAACCGGAGGCACACGAGTGGATGGCATGCCAATTGGTGGAGGAGGTGGAAGCGGTTCCTCCCTCACATTAGCCTCTCCCTCAGCCTGACCATCGGTGATCAAGCTCGCGGTAGCATGTGTCTCACGTCTCGGAGGCATATCCAAACACTTCAAACATGCAATTTTTAAAACAAAATATTAAGACATAATAAACTTACATTCGGGCAAGATCCAAGGGAAACCGAAGAACATCTAAAAACATGTTGGCATAGGCAATGTGTAACCGACCACCTCATTTACTCATATTCATTCTAGATACACTCACAATATATAAGTATGCATGCAACATCAACATATCATGTTCAACCTAACATTCTAACATACCAACACAAAACATGGCAAACTGATACATACTTGACAAACCAACAACACACTTAACGAACCAACAACGCATTTTACTCAACCTGACAACACACTTTTCAAACCAACAACGCATTTTACTCAACCTGACAATACACTTTTCAAACCAACAACGTATTTTACTCAACCTGGCTCTGATACCACCAAATGTAACCCCCTTAGCCCGACTTAGACGGAACCAGCACTAATGGGTTACACGGAGAATATCGAACCAAACCCGTGAGGGTCTAATCTGATAAACAACCCTAAAAACCGTAATTCTTTTTTTTATCTAGATGCACGATTAATCTCCTATATGTAATTAACTCAAGTAAGATAGAGACGGACACAGTCCAACCATAATAAGTAAATCAATTAAATGCATACATGAATAGGGACCAAAATGTAACAAACCAATATGCATCACCATATCCACAAGTAATCCACCGGATATCAATTAGGCAAGCTTAAAACATTCACCATTCGATTCACATCAAACGTGGTATCTTAGTTTATCAATTTTACGTTCTAGCATTCATGGGCTTAATTCCAATATATGTAATACTAGCTATTTTATCCTTCTTATAACATTCGATGTGTGTTTGGGTTAAAGCGTGAGTCATGGTGTCACAACATCTCCTAAACTACTCATAGATCCATTATTTTCACTTACTAATTTTAATCCCACGTTTCATGCATTTAGAACTCTCAAATTGCCCTTTCTAGGCCAGGTGTTTCGAAACAGCCCTGAAGTGTTTCGGAACACGGGTGCCCAGTAGACTCATGGTTCGAACTATGGCCACCTGTTTCGAAACAACCTTAGGGGTGTTTCGGAACAGTCACGTCCAGTAGCATTTGGTACCGAACCCCGGTTAGATATAGATGTTCAAATAGGCATAGGGGTATCGATACTGCCATAGGGTGTTTCGATACCCCCTTTATCCTGGACTGAGTGGGACGTATAAGCTCACCTAAACCGATCCAAACATAAACATTAATAACCCAATGCTATATACAACTTTCCTAGGCATATTCATCAACGTAAACACACCTTGAAACATTTGGAAAGATCACAAAGAGACCTATAGGCTTGCTTCCTAAAGAAAGACCAACAGCATATCAATCATACTATTACATGCTTCCATAACTCAAACAAACAAAGTTCAACAATTAACATTCAATCAATAATGGTCTTATTACAACATGAAACAAAGTCTAAATGCTCACTCCTCTCATAGATTGTGTTATACATTGCCTTGCCCAATTTATTTGCCAAAACATACCAAATTTAAAGTGAACTTCCCCTTGGTTTCCTTGCCTCGAATGATGCCCAAATTGCCTTTATTTTTCTACAAGGATGAAAAGAGAGCTTAAGCAAACATGCTTAGTGAGGAAGCTCTACACAAATCATCAATGCATCAATTTAAAACCATATTGAAACCATAATTTGCAATACTTTGTTAAACCATGCATGCTAATATTTCATGCTCAAGTTCATTAAATCATATGCATCCTTGAGTTCACAAACCTCATCAAATCAATTTATAAATCATGCTCAAACCTCTTCTCAATTTCATGTATGTATATTGGCTTTCTAGTGATCACTTGATATGAACCTTGAGTTCTCCGAATACTCGGATCCATGAGACCGTTGTCTCGTCATGACACGAAGTCACCATTGACATGACACGAAGTCACCATTGACATGACATGAAGTCACCATTGACATGACACGAAGTCACCATTAGCACTACCACGCACGATCGGACACATAGTCACCCTTGTTACGTGTAGGCGGCTCTACCACGCACGGTTGGACACAAAGTCACCCTTGTTACGTGTAGGCAATATTCTGTATACTCAGTTTTGATTATAGTGCACTTAAGACAATCCTAATGACATGTCATTCGTATTCGAATCTAAAGTTAGTGTCACTAAGACAATATCATAATCAAATGTGCATGATAACTTGCTGCTCATAATGCATGCATAAAATGTTCAACAAATGAACCAAAGCCATGCCCAAAGGCACCATCATGTATAAGGCAATTAACCACATATGTTCCAAATCATTTCTCATAATTTTCCATAATCATGGATGCTAAATAAGCTATGCATTTCAGTAGGTAATTTCACATGTATGCATCATTTCAAATCATGCTCATGCATTTGCATAAATCTCATTGCATTACCAACATAATGCCTTTATAAAAAATAGCCGAAACTCATATCGGTTTAACAAAACAAATACTTCACTTACTCTTGAACTATGGAAGGTTTTCACACACTTCCATAGCCCCCAAAAACAGAACGTACCAAACGCGATTCGCTTAAAAATCCGTAACCACTCACCAACAAGCGAACAAGCTTTCGCCGCTATCCGATGATCGCACCAATGCACCCGCAATCAAGCTTCTTCTTGTAAATCTTCTACAACATTAAAAATAGAGTATTCTCACATCATAACATGCTCAAACCAACAGCCACATCCGATCACCATTAAACTACCGAAAATTTAGCCGAAAAGACCAAAAACTAAGCCGAAACGTAACCGAACAACATCAGCCCAATACCTAACGAATCTAACATCTAATCCACCTCAATTATGATCCAAAAACACATCGAAACCATCCTTATACCTCCAGCAACATTTAAGCATCTAAAACAGCCCATAAAACAACCGAAAAGCACCTTAAAACTACACCGATTGCATTATTCTAGGATTAAATTAATGTGATATCAAATCAAGACTCAATTAATCATTAAATCAACATAAAAGCATGATTGAATCCATCTAATTTCCAGCATTAAATGAGATCCAAAAAGATTTCACAAAAACAT
Source organism: Abelmoschus esculentus (assembly GCA_035048815.1). Taxonomy (NCBI): domain Eukaryota; kingdom Viridiplantae; phylum Streptophyta; class Magnoliopsida; order Malvales; family Malvaceae; genus Abelmoschus; species Abelmoschus esculentus. The sequence continues at coordinate 7,959,276 of JAUCBN010000013.1, read as the reverse complement.
CACAAAATCACTAGATCTAACATTAAAAACATAGAATCAAGTTTTTATTCAAAGATTAGCAAGTTAATACTTGGGAATTTCAATAAAGAACCTTAGAAAAGAATAAAAATCCAGAAAATTACCTTCAAGATCTATTCATCAAAAATATATATTTTTTCCCTTCTTGATTCCTTGCAATTTGATGTAGATTTGATGAAATTGATGTATAGGTTTTGTAAAGGATGGAAAGATGATGCAAGTGATGGAATCTTTATGGAAAAAGATGCTAAATTCAGTAAGGAATTGAAGAGAAAAGATGAAGACAAAGTGGAGAGAAAATGAGAGAAAAAGATGAGAGAAAATTAAGAGAAAAAGTGGTTTTTGAGAAAAATGATTAAAAATACAATTAAAGTAATTAAAAATACCTTTTTGGTGAATAAATCATTATTAAAAATTAGAAATGGGTTTATGGCCCTCTAAGGATTCTAAGCTTAGCTTGCTTTTCAATTTAGTCACTAAAAACATATAAATTGCCGAAAATTACAAAATAGTCCCTCAATTTTTCCAAAAATTATAAATTGGTCATTTATGCATAATTAAGCATAATTAAAAGTCATTATAAAATCCAAATTATTTTCTTTTAAATTTTGAAACATATTTTTAATATTTCAAACCACCTTCCAAATTATTATTTTTCTTAATTAAAAATATCTTTATTTTATTTTTCTCGGAATTAATGAACCGGAGAACCCGATTCGACCCGAATCGAATCCCCTAACTAAGCCTAAACTAATAACCCAAAAACGGGATGTTACAGATTTCATTCTCAATCGGAAGATACAAGGATGAAGTCTTATGTGACGTACTACCAATGCATGTTATCCATATTCTTCTAAGAAGACCTTGGAAATATGACAAAAGAGCGACCCATGACGAGTTTACCAACCAGTTCTCGTTTTGAAGGGAGAAAGATCATTTTAATACCTTTAAACCCAAGCCAAGTTCACCATGACCAAGAGTAAGTGTCTAAAAGAATAGACACATAGAGTGAAGCCACGAAAGAGAGTGAGAAAGTTGAAGAAATCAAAAGAAAAGTAACAGTTGGGGTTGAAAATACAATGAATAAAAATGATGGAGTTGAAAATGAGATTGTTGAAAAGAAGATGGATGAAAAAGAAGAGAAGGAAGAAACATATATTTTATCTAACCCTACATTTTCTCCCATTACTTCTTTTGTTTTGTAAGACAATCTATGGGATACAACTTTTCGAATAGATGATTCAATAATCATGTCTTTTGGAGAACTAAAGGATTTATCCTTTGAAGCGTCAATAGCCATGACTTTTGGAGACACACAAGACAAGTCTTTTGATGTTTCAAAAGTTAAGACTTATGAAGTTCCAATAGTTGCAATCTTTGATATTCCAAGTGTCTTACAGATCTTGAAGAAAATTCAACAACCAATGTCCATTAAACATCCACCATGTAAATTCATCAATCTACATGGAATTGTACTTGCTTGTGATGACCAATTCAAGGAGATGAAACAGGCACTATCAATCTATTCTAGAATGATAATATGGAAAGGCACAAGGATTAAAGTTGGAAAAATATACCTACATGAAGTATTCCAAAGGAAATATCTATACGCCAACGGTTGTGATGATTCAAAAAGATACAACCAGAAGACAAGTCTCTACACTAAGGGGTATGAAGATTCCATGAGGTACGAGAGAAGGATCCAAAGAGAACATGTTGTAAATGATTATCTCAAGAAAGGATATCTGGAAGATCTCTTTGAAAAATGACCCTTTTGGAAGTCTATACTTCAAGCAAAAGTTTCATCAATATATTCCATCATTGAAGCAATTAACCGCCCATGCATCAAGAAATTATTCATTGGAAAACTCTTTCGTTTTGTTGGGATTAAAACGTGCTTGTCTAAATGGGATTTATAGAGAATCTGTTTGAATTTTAACCGAGTAAAAAATCTTAAAATTTGAGATTAAGCTGTATAATTAGGTTCAACAACCCAAAATTAACTATTTAAAAACATAAAATATAATTTAATAACATTTGGTTGTCCTTCTGATTGGATTAAAATGTGCATATTTAAATGGGTTTTATAGAGAATACGTTGGAATTTTAAACGAGTAAAAAGCTAAAAATTTGATATTAAGTTGTATATTTAGGTTCAACAGCCCGTAATTAACTATTTGAATTCATAAAATTTGATTTAATGACAATTGGTTTTCTTTTTTGTTTAGATTAAAACGTGCATGTCTAAATTGGCTTTCCAAAGAATAAGTCCAAATTTTAATCGAGTAAAAAGCTTAAAAATTAAGATTAAGTTGTAGAATTAGGTTCAATGTCCTTGTATAAATGGGTTTATAGAGAATCCATTCGAATATTAACCGACTAAAATGCTGAAAATTTGAGATTAAGCTGTATAATTTTGTTCAACAACCCATAATTAACTATCTGAAAATATAAAATTTGATTTAATAAGATTTGGTTGTCCTTTTGTTTAGAATAAAACGAGTGCTTAAATGGGCTTTATAGAAAATCTTTGGAATTTTAATGAGTAAAAAGCTAAAAATTTGATACTAAGTTGTATAATAAGGTTAGCTGAAAATTTTAGATTAATCTGTATAATTTTATTCAAAAGCCCATAATTAACTATTTGAACTCAAAAAATTTGATTTAATAACATTTGGTTGTCGTTTTGTTGGGATTAAAACGTGCATGTCTAAATGGGCTTTATAGAGAATCCGTTCGAATTTTAATCGAGTAAAAAGTAGAAAATTTTAGATTAATCTGTATAATTTTTTTCAAATGCCCATAATTAACTATTTGAACTCCTACAATTTGATTTAATAATATTTGGTTGTCGTTTTGTTGGGATTAAAACGTGTATGTTTAAATGGACTTTAGAGAGAATCAATTTGAATTTTAACCGAGTAAGAAGGTTAAAATTTGTGATTAATCTATATAATTTTCTTCAAAAGCCCATAATTAAGTATTTGAACTCATAAAATTTGATTTAATAACATTTGGTTACCGTTTTGTTCAGATTAAAATGTGTATGTCTAAATGGGCTTTATAGAGAATCCGTTCAGATTTTAACTGAGTAAAAAACTTAAAATTTGAGATTAATTTGTATATGTTTTTTTTCAAAAGCCTATAATTAACTATTTGAGATTATAAAATTTTATTTAATAACATTTAGTTTTCGTGTTATTGGAATTAAAACTAGTTTGACTAAATGGGCTTTATAGAGAATCCGTTCGAATTTTAACCGAGTAAAAAGCTAAAAATTTGAGATTAATCTTTATAATTTTATTTATAAGCCCATAATTAACTATTTGAACACATAAAATTTGATTTAATAACATTTGGTTGTCGTTTTTTAGGATTAAAAAGTGTTTGTCTAAAGCAGCCTTATAGAGAATCTGTTCGAATTTTAACTGAGTAAGAAGCTAAAAATTTTAGATTAATCAGTATAATTTTATTCAAAAACCCGTAATTAACTATTTGAATTGATAAAATTTGATTTAATAACATTTGGTATCGTTTTGTTGCAATTAAAACGTACATGTCTAAATGGGTTTTGTATAGAGTCCTTTGGAATTTTAACCGAGTATGAAGATTAAAATTTTAGATTAATATGTATTATTTTTTCCAAAAGTCCATAATTAACTATTTAAACATATAAAATTTGATTTAATAACATTTTTTTATCATTTTGTTGCGATTAATATGTGCTTGTCTAAACGTGCCTTATAGAGAATCCATTCGAATTTTAACTGTGTAAAAAATAAAAATTTTAGATTAATCTATATAATTTTATTCAAACGCCCATAATTAACAAATTGAACTCATAAAATTTGATTTAATAACCTTTTGGTTGTCGTTTTATTAGGATTAAAACGTGCTTGTCTAAATGGGTCTTATAGAGAATCCATTCAAATTTTAACCGAGTAAAAAGCAGAAAATTTTAGATTAATCTGTATAATAATTTTTTGAAGAGCATAATTAACTAAATAATACATAAAATTTAATTAAATAATATTTAATTATTTTTTTGTTGCGATTAAAATGTGTATGTCAAAATGGGCTTTAAATTGAATTAGTTCAAATTTTAACCAAGTAAAAAGCTTAAAATTTGAGATTAATCTATATAATTTTGTTTAAAATCTCATAATTAACTTTTTGAACTCAAAAAATTTGATTTCATAACATTTGATTGTCGTTTTGTTGGGATTAAAACGTGCAAGTCTAAATGAGCTTTATAGAGAAACTGTTCAAATTTTAACCGAATAAAAAACTTAAAATTTAAGATTAATCTGTATAATTTTATTCAAAAGTGATATGCTCCAACTCTCCAAAGAGTGTGAAGCCCATATGGATGGAAATTCACCATTTGTCGTTTTGAGCTCATTCTTGATTCGTGAGCTGGAACGAAGCTAGCATCTACTTCATTGCGCTGCATAGGACTGTTTGGTATATTTTGGCGCTTATTGAATGCTGATAAGTGCCTCAAACAATGATTCTTTGTTTTGAGCTCAAATGGTATATTTGAGCTAAAACAAAGCTGGCCAATAGTCCCTTAAGCTGTATGTAACATAACCTGCAAAAAACCAACTTAAACTAATAAGTATGATGTTACTAAACATGTGTTGAATATTAATTATGCATAATATAAGCTAGATAAATTTGTGGTTCAATACTAATTACTAAGTTATCAATAGTAATATAAGGAAATAAATATTATAGGTATATAATATGAGATAACAAGTGAGTGTAGCACATGAATTGAATAAATAAAGATGATTAAGTAGAACTCCCTGATTGGATTTGTGTGACTTAAGGTATGGGCAAAAATTAAGATTGAGCATGCACATATCATTTCCTCCTTCTTTTGGGCGATTTGTCCTAAAATCGACTCCTTGGTGCTGGAATCTCCCTTAACAATGGGAATGACATGGTTTTCCCGTGCATGGCCTTCTTACTCCTTGAGTTTTTGAAAAGAAGATGAGAATGTTTTGGCTTCTTTTGGGTTAGAAAATTTAGAAGTGATTACGGGATGTGTCAAAAGACATTCCCTAATCAACTTGATGCTGTCAGACGCCCTTTCTTCCTTAGGTCTTCCTTATTTAAGCTTGGTTTGGATTTTCTCTTGTTTCCAAGCCTCCATAATTTGTTTCATCAGAATCTAGTCACTTTGTACTTGATTTAGCATCATAGGTGTGAGCATTATCTTCTTGCCTCCATGCTTGAAGATGAACTAATTGTTGTAACAATCATGCATCATTCTTCGATCATATTGCCCTGGCCTCCCAAGTAAAATGTGACTTGCGTGCATAGGAACTACGTCGCACAAAACCTCAACCTTATATGAACCAATAGAGAAAGGGACAAGAACCTGTTCGGTGACCTTTAATTCCCCCGAATTATTGAGCCATTGGAGTTTATAAGGGACTGGATGCTTTAAAGTTTTGAGGCTGAGTTTATCCACCATAAGAGTGCTAACCACGTTGGTCCAACTTCCACCATCGATTATCATAAAACAATCTTTGTTGTTAACATAACACCTAGTGTGAAATATGTTCTCTCGTTGCTCCTCTTCTTCTGCCATTTGCGTGTTTAAAAGCCTTTTAACAACCATAAGTTTTCCTTCAACGGCCTGATGAATTCTTGTTCTTCCTCTTGCTCGAATTTTTCCAAAATTTCTTCCTTATTATCCGATGCAATCTCTCTATTATCCAGCAACAACATAGTGTTTTTATTTGGACATTGGCTAACAATATGGCCATGCCCTAAGCACTTGAAATATTTGATCTCTCAGGATTGTGTGGACACTTCTCGTTGCTTTCCTTGAACATTCTTCACCATAGGCTTGGTTTTGGATGTTTCAGCCTGTTCTTTACGTTGGAAAGGATTATTTCTCCGAGGTGTGTTTGGACTGTATTTAGGGGTGCATTAGTTATGCCTCTAGAAGATGATCTCGTGCATTGTCATATGCACCATCTCCTCAATTTCAATGTAGTGTTGTAATTCCAGTACATCAGCAATATCTTTGTTTAATCCGAACAAGAACCATGTCATAATGGCTTCACGGTCTTCATCGACACTTGCTTGGATCATGGCTATCTCCATCTCTTAGTAGTAGTCTTCCACACTTCTACTTCCATGTTTAAGATTCTACAACTTATAATAGAGATCACGGTGATAATGAGTAGGCATAAAACGTTTCCTCAAAATACCTTTCATTTCTCTCCAAGTGTTGATAGGTCGTTCACCATTGCGTCTCCTTGTTGATCTTAGTTGATCCCACCATACAAGTGTGTATTCAACAAATTCTAAGGCAACCATGCACACCTTCTTTTGCTCGGAATAGTTATGGCATTTGAAGATGTTCTCCACTTTGCTGTCCCAATCCAAATATGTCTCCAGGTCTGATTTTCCTTTAAAAAGAGGGATGTTAACTCAGATGCTCCCAAAGTTGTCATCCAATTGGCCATGGTTCCTTGCATTGCTCCGGATAGAAATGACATCTTCTCCATCACTCTCTTCAATCTCATGTTGCATGGGATGCCTTCTATGATTCTCTCCATCTCGGCCCCATGGACATACTCCACTGAACTCCTCAATACGGTCTATCCGCTCATGAATTGGTTCTAACTCAGCACTTAAGAGCTTTTGCATTTCCCTTATTAGAGCTTGTGTTTGGAGGTTCTGAGCTGGTCGTTCTTCCTGATTGTTTTCATCTGAGTGCTACGACATATTGTTAGTATGAATAAATGAAACAAAAGTTTAAGGACTTCACCAATTCACACACACAAAATACTCACGGTCACTCCAAGGAAAAAATATGGCACTCAATTCACTCGTGTTTACACTCTGGGAATTCTGGCTTTTATTTTCCCTTCTGTACTCACCACTCTCTTGCCTTTTACCTCTCAAATCTCTCAAATAAAGTTCTTAGAAGAACTTACTCAAAACTTGTCAAATATCTTAAGAAATGATGGTGTTTGGGCTGAAACAAAGTTAGGTGTGCAAATAGAAAGAAGGAAAAAGTTTAAAAGAGGAAACAAAAAGTTTAGGGATTGAATAGTAACATAAATTTTTTAAGGATTCAATTGAAAAGTACTAAAGAAAACAAAAATTACCACAAAACTCAACTTACAAACTGGTCTTGAGCAATCAAACTTGAGGAACTTTTCAGAGTTGGTTGCTTGGAAATTTGTAGTTGAATGTTCATCCTTTGCTATTCTGATTTCTTTTCTCTTCTCTCTTTTTTTAATCTAATTCAGATTCCTTATATGCTGGAACAATCTAATTTTTTTTCTTTCTTTTCTTTTCTTTCTTTTTTTGATCAGAATTGAAATAACAAGAAATATGGCTTACTTGATTCTACCTTTGCTATAATTACCATATGATATGCTCCAACTCTCAAAAGATGCTTGTAGAGAGAAGCTTTGATTGCCCGGACCTTAGAATGCAAGCAAGCCTTGTATCATGCTTGTTTTCTGAACAAAAGAATGTTAAAAGATGATGGAAATAAGATAGGTATGATTTAAGAATAGGTTATGGTGCGGCTTATTGTTTATAAGAAAAAAGGTTGTTTTGGTGAAGGGAATGTGTGGGGGATGTTGATGGTTGATTAGGGAAGGAAATATAGGTGTTTAAGTGAAGTAAATGATATGAAAGGATAAGTTAAGGGATGGTGAAGAATGGTGGACAAAAATGGAAGATGGATGATGTTTATGTGATGTTGGAATGATAGCATTCAAAGGGGAAAAGGTTGAACTTATGTTATAGGAACATAAACGCAATCTAGTTTCAACTCTGAGGGTGGTAGATGCACTAAAAACTCTTGGAAATGTAATTCCAGAAACCTAAAGTATAAAGGATGGAGGGTGAAGCCTCAAATCAAAGACATGATTTGATAAGTTGATAAAGTTCTTAAAAGAACAAGAATGAGAGATTAACTCACAAACAAAATAATCTGAATTCAAAGTTGTGTATTCAAATGCCAAAATGGTGACATATTTATAGGAAATAAAAGGGTGTGGCCTGTAACATCCCGTTTTTAGGGTTATTAGTTTAGGCTTAGTTAGGGGAATTCGATTCGGGATGAATCGAGTTCTCCAATTCATTAATTCCGGGAAAAATAAAATAAGGATATTTTTAATTAAGAAAAATAATAATTTGGAAGGTGGTTTAAAATATTAAAAATATGTTTCAAATTTAAAAGAAAATAATTTGGATTTATTTTTGATTTTTAATTATGCTTAATCATGCATAAATGATCAATTTGTAATTTTTGGAAAAATTTGGAGGACCGATTTGGTGATTTTCGAAAATATGATGTTTTTAGTGACTAAATTGAAAAGCAAGCTAAACTTAGAATCCTTAGAGGGCCATAAACTCATTTCTAATTTTTAATGATGATTTATTCACCAAAAAGGTATTTTTAATTACTTTAATTTGTTTTTTAATCATTTTCTCTCCAAACCACTTTTTCCTTATTTTTCTCTCATCTTTTTCTCTCATTTTCTCTCCACTTTCTCTTCATCTTTTCTCTTCAATTCCTTGCTGATTTTTGCATCTTTTTCCACAAAGATTACATCATTTGCATCATCTTTGCATCCTTTACAAAACCTAAGCATTGATTTCATCAAATTGCAAGAAATCAAGAAGGGGAAAATCTCATATTTTTGGTGAATAGATCTTGAAGATAATTTTCTAGATTTTTATTCTTTTCTAAGGTTCTTTATTGAAATTCCCAAGTATTAGTTTGCTAATCTTTGAATAAAAACTTGATTCTATGTTTTTAATGTTAGATCTAATGATTTTGTGATGTTTTTGTGAAATATTTTTAGATCTCATTTAATGCTGGAAATTAGATGAATTCAATCATGTTTTTATGTTGATTTAATGATTAATTGAGTCTTCTTTTGATATCACATTAATTTAATCCCGAAATAATGCAATCGATGTAGTTTTAAGGTGCGTTTCGGTTGTTTTATGGGCTGTTTTAGATGCTTAAATGTTGCTGGAGATATAAGGATGGTTTGGATGTGTTTTTGGATCATAATTGAGGTGGATTAGATGTTAGATTCGTTAGGTTTTGGGCTGGTGTTGTTCGGATGCGTTTTGGCTTAGTTTTCGGTCTTTTCGGCTAAGTTTTTGGTAGTTTAATGGTGATCGGATATGGCTGTTGGTTTGAGGATGTTATGATGTGAGAATGCTCTATTTTTAATGTTGTAGAAGAGGTATAAGAAGTAGCTTGAGTGCTGGTGCGTTGGTGCGATCATCGGATAGCGGCGAAAGCTCATTTCGCTTGTTGGTGTGTGGTTTTCGGATTTAAAGCGAATCGCGTTTGGTACGTTCTGTTTTGGGGGGCTATGGAAGAGTGTGAAAACCTTCCATAGTTCAAGAGTAAGTAAAGTATTTGTTTTGTTAAACCGGTATGAGTTTCGACTACATTTTATAAAGGCATTATGTTGGTAATGCAATGGGATTTATGGAAGTGCATGAGCATGTTTTGAATTGATGCATACATGAGAGATACTTGCTGAAATGCATAGCTTATTTAGCATCCATGATTTTGGAAAATTATGAGAAATGCTTTGGAATACAATATGGTTATTTGCCTATTATATGATGGTGCCTTTGGGCATGGCTTTGGTTCATTTGTTGAACATATTATGCATGCTTTATGAGCAGCAAGTTATATGATTTGAAATACAATATGGTTAATTGCCTTATACATGATGGTGCCTATGGGCATGGCTTTGGTTCATTTGTTGAACATATTATACATGCATTATGAGCAGCAAGTTATCATGCACATTTGATTATGATATTGGCTTAGTGACACTAACTTTAGATCCGAATACGAATGACATGTCATTAGGATTGAGTGCACTATAAAATAAAGAGAATATTGATATTGCCCACACATAAAAAAGGGTGACTTTGTGTCCAACCGTGCGTGGTAGTGCCGCCTACACGTAAACAAGGGTGACTTTGTGTCCGACCGTGCATATAGTTGACCCATACGTAGACAAGGGCGACTTTGTGTCCAACCGTGCGTAGTGGGGGATAACATGTATACAACGGGGACTAAGTGTCCGACCGATACATATTGAGAAAAAGGATCCGTGTATTCGGTGAACTCAAGCTTCACATTAAGTGATCACTAGAAAGCCAATATACAGACATGAAATTGAAAAGAGGTTTGTGCATCATTTATAAATTGTTTTGACAAGGTTATGTGAGCCCAAGAATGCATATGATTTATTGAATATGAGCATGAGATGTTAGCATGCATGATTTAACAAAGTATTGCAAATTTTGGTTTTCTCATGGTTTTAAATGAATGCATTGATGATTTGTGTAGAGCTTCCTCACTAAGCATGTTTGCTTAAGCTCTCTTTTCATCCATGCAGAGAAATAAAGGCACTTGGAGCTTTGTTCGAGGCGAGGGAACCAAGGGAAAGAATCACATTGAATTTGGTATGTTTTGGCAAATGTATTGGGCAAGGCAATGTGTAACACAACCCATGTGAGGAGTGTATACTTAGACTTTGATTCATGTTGTAACAAGACCATTAATGTTGATTGCTATTGTTGAACTTTGGGGATTGTTTGAATAGATGAAGCATAACCTATCATGATTGCTATGTTGTTAATCTCTTCTTAGGGAGCATGCCTATAGCTTGAGTGAAGTTCATGACGTAGTTAATTATGTGCCATATGTTGTTAATCATGTTTAGGATTGATGCATTTAGTGGTTTTAATTAATGGTTAAGTATTGAGTACTTGGTTTGCACTTTGTGTAATGAAACATTTGGTTCCAAACCCAAAGTTTCGAAACCTTTCATCACCTAGAATTGAAAGTTGCTAAAAATTATATTTTAGTCCCGAATACCTTCCTTTATTTGATTAAGGTACCTACAGATGTTATTTTGAGCTGAAATTTTGCTTGCATGTTTAAATTTGATTTAATTTCAAGATGGTTAATCTAATTTGGTTGAAGTCCTTATATTTTAGAAGATTTACATTTTGGTCCCTAAATTAGAAGAACATGTAATTGATGATGTTAGAATGATTCGTTTGAGATAAAATTTGCTGTGAGGAACTTTTGTATGTTTAATTGAACTTTGATGAATAGAATTTATATTTTATTAATAGGATTTAAAAGTTTTACGTTTTAGTCCTTAATCTATGTTATTGTTTAATCGGATGGTTGTTTTTAATTAATGTGTTACCGACAATACTTTGTATGAGACCTTGTCACGTAGGAATAAGATTGTGCATCTAGTAAGATAAAAATAAAAAAAAAAGTATAACGGTTTTAGGGTTGTTTATCAAATCGAACCTTCGTGGGTTTGGTTTGATATTCCCCGTGTAACCCGTTAGTGTCGGTTCTGTCTAGGCCAGGCTAAGGGGGTTACATTTAGTGGTATCAGAGCCAGGTTTGTAAAATGCGTGGTTGGTTTGTAAAATGTATGGTTGGTTTGAAAAGTGTGTTGTAAGGTTTGTAAAAATGTGTTGTTGATTTGTAAAGTGTGTAGTTGGTTGGTTAAAGCATGTATAGGATTGTTAAGTTATGTGCTTAAATGTGCGATTGATCATGATATGTGTGATTAAACATGATATGTTGTTGGAGTGTGAAAATCTATTCGTGATGATTGTACTTTGCGTAATGATGGTTAAACTGGGGTTATCGGATTCACATTGCCAATGCCAACATATTTTCAGATGCTCTCAGTTTTTCCCTTGGATCTTGCCCGAATGTAAGTTTGTTTTATTTGAACATTATGTTTTAAACTGCATGTTTAAAGTTTTTGAATATGTTTCTGAGACTTAAGTCACTAGATACTGTTGGTATGAACTTTGATGGTCAAGATTGAAGATGAAACGACTGTTAGGGAAGAGTAAATTCTTCCTCCTCTGTAAGTGTGACTTCGGTTAGGCCGGAAGGTTAGTTTGTGGTGTTGCACCATTCTTTCGGGTGTATTTTAGTCTGCTGAAGCTGGTACGACTATTGCTAATCTGACTTGGAAGCTGTCAATGGGATGGTAGTTGAAGTTGTTGGAATTGAGGATGTTATTTGTGAGTGTGAACAATAATCATGTTTAGATTAAGAGCACATATATGTATATATTTATAGATAATATAGGACATGCATGCATTCTTGAGCATGACATTAGAAATTGCATTTACATGCATATGCACTTGCATAGGTATTTATGAGGGCATACAAGAAATCATGCATACATTTGTTCACAGTTGCGAGTAGCTCCTTGAGGGTGTAAGTGGAGTGTGGTTGGTTCTTTTAAGGTGAAGGTGTGGGAAAAAAAAAGAAGAGGTTGAAAGAACTTTCTTGTGGTGTTAAGCTGAATGTGTAGTGGGCAAGCTACCCTTTTGGTTAAGGAATAGTCTTGGATGAACAATGAGTGGTTGGTCTCAGAGTTGTGAATGTTTAAAAACCGAGGTAAATACACTGAGATATGGTTAGTTTGAGTTGGTCATTACTAAAGGTAAGGCTGAGTTTTGCGGACTCTTCTAGTTAAGATTTGGAGGTTGTAAGAAGGTTGTAGCATGTTTTGTAGAGAAAGGCAGGTTGATGTTATTCTAAGTGATGTGAAATTATTTTGTGGAAATTACATGGAGTTCTTTATAGTGTGGTTAGTGTGTAGTTAGATCGGAGGTTGTGACCAATCTGGTATGGTCAGGGTGGAAGTAAAATATGAGATACATATGGGTATGAGAGTTGTGAAATCGGGGGTTTGAATCATAGATTGTTGTGATCTTGAGAGGTTTGGTTGTACTATAAAGGAGGAAAATGTACACGTTGTGTTTACCGGATGTTAAGTTGGATATACTTCGGGTAAAGTTAGTTTTTGATGATGTCTGAAGTGGTGTAATGTGGATCGCTGGACAATTTATGGTTTGTATCGATTGTTCAGTTTTATGGGTTTGCTTCTATCGAAAAGTGTCTTGAGGTTTTGTGTTCGGTGGGTTCGTGTTTGTGGATGTTTCATCATTATGATTACCGCTTTGGCAAGGTTATAAAATAAGAGATGTGGGAGCTAGTGGAAGGAATGGTTCTACAAGTTTGGATTTTATTAAGGTATAGTTAATGTAAGAGTTGGTTTGTCGATGAGTTGATGATGAAAAAAAAAAGTTTTGTGTTAAGTGTCAAGGCACTTAATGATGTGTAGATTTTAAAGTTTGAACCATGGTGTTGAGTTGGTTGTGGTGGCTAAACCTTAAGTTGGAAATATTGTTGTTGTGATGAGTATAATGTTGAGGTTGACACAAAGTTGGTAAGTTTCTTGTATGATATGTTTTGTATAATGTTAGCAACCGGGGATGACTTGGCTTATATAAGGATGCTTGCAATGGGAGTTTGTTATGTGGGATAAGCCTGGGTTATTGAGTTACAAGGGAAGATGTTCGGTTAACCTATAGGGAGACCTAGTTATATGGTGGATCTATGAGCGAAATTCAAACTTGGTAAAATTGATCGAGGGCAAGTCGTGGCAAAGTGTTTGTTGAGGGTCTAGTGAAGGATATGTTCTTGGCAAGGTTTAGTTTTGTGTTGAGAATATTTTTGTGTTATGTTAACCGCATAGTTGTTACGGAAAGTGTCGAGATGGAATGGTATCTTGAGCAGGGCTTATGGTAATCTTATTCCATGGGTTTGGCGGTGAATATTGTGGTAGGAGTTGGGGAAAAACATGTGTATTTGACTAAGCTAGTTTGGATTATGTTGAAATCATATGTAAATGTTTGTCATGCTGATAAGCTAGGTGAGTATCAATTTTCTTTGGGTTATTAGTAGTAAGGGTGCCCAGGGTTGAAGTTGGGAAGAATCATCATAAATTTGGTAGTAAGTTCTATCGATGGTATGAAGTTTTCTTATGAGGTTTGTAGGATCAATCGTTTGTTGGAGTACGGTTTTTCTTGGATTCCTAAGTCCCATTGGAGGGATGTGTGAGTGGTGTATCTATAACATGATAAGATTTGAAAGTTTTTAGGACCAACATAGGTTGTTGTTTGGATGTTGGGTTTTATCATTCATAGGTAAATGGATGATATGTTGTGACGTTGTGATATGGTTAATATGACTCATAATAAAGTTGTTGTTGGTGGTGGTGTTTGCTTAAGACAATGTTGACAGTTTTGTACAAGTTAGTCTGAAGTTTGTTGTGTGGAGTGGAGGTTGGTGAAAGGCTTAGTTGGTTACCTGGTATGTGGGAGGATGTCAAAAGTAAGGTTAGTCCGATGGTGATGGTATGGAAACCGTTGCGGTTATCAAGAGTTGGTTATCAACCTTATGGGGTTTTCTTTTGAGTTATGTTTTCTATAGAGGTTGAGATGGTGTGGTGGTTTGTGCATTTTTGCTTTGGTGTGGGGAAAAGAATTTGTTGGTTGTCCAAAGAGGTTAAGTGTGGTTTGTCTGTTGCATACCATCCGGGGAAAGCTAAGGTGATGGCTAAATCTTTGAACCGTAAAACGGCGGTTGAGTTGAGAGTGATGTTTGCTAAGTTGAGTATTTCAAAGGAAGGTGGTTGAGTGGTGGAGTTGTAAGTAAAGCCTATCTTGGTTGAGATGATAAGGTGAAACAGTTAGAGGATGAGACGTTGGTACCTTTTGTGGAGGATATGGCTAGGATAGACCGACCGAGTATCGTTTTGATGATGATGAGGTGTTGTGTTTTAGAGTTCGGATTGTGGTGCCGGATGATCAGGAGTTGAGGCAAGCTATCTTGGTGGAGGCTCATACTAGTCCGTTTGCTATGCATCCGGGTAGTGTAAAGATGTATAAAGATCTCAAAAGTGTGTACTTTTGGGTTGGTTTAAAGAGAGATGTGACGGAGTTTGTTTCTTGTTGTATGGTGTGTCAGCGGGTGGAAGCTGAACATCAGTTCCCTGTAGGTTTGTTGCAACCGGTTCAGGTTCCGGAGTAGAAATGGGAGAGAGTTACCATGGATATTGTGACGGGGTTACCTTTAACACCGTCCAAAAAGGATTCTATATGGGTGATTGTTGATAGGTTTACGAAGTGTGCATATTTTCTTGTCGTGCATACAATGTGATCTATGGATAAGTTGGCAGATTTGTATGTTTCTGAGGTGGTGAGATTGCATGGGGTGCCTAAGTCGATCATATAGGATAGAGATCCGCGGTTTACATCCAAGTTTTGGAGGAGTTTGCAGACAGCTCTGGGTACGAGGCTTAGTTTTAGTACGGCTTATCATCCACAGACGAATGGACAGTCTGAACGTGTTATTCAGACTTTGGAGGATATGTTGAGATGTTGTGTCATCGAGTTTCAAGGTTCTTGGGAGAAACAGTTGTCTTTAGTGGAGTTTGTGTATAACAGTAGCTCCAAGCGAGTTTACGGATGGCACCGTTTGAGGCTTTATACGGGAATAGGTGTTGTACACCTTTGTATTGGAAAGAAGTTGGGCAAAAGTATGTTTCTTTGCCTCAAGTTTTAAAGATACGAATGGGAAGGTTAAGTTGTTATGTGCTAAACTTAAGGAAACTTCGGATAGGCAGAAGTCCTATGCCGAATTAAAGCGTAGGGAGGTAGAGTATACTGTTGGGGATAAAGTATTTCTTAAGGTTTCTCCATGGAAGAAAGTGATGAGGTTTGGACGTAAGGGGAAGTTGAGTCCTCGTTTTATTGGACCATATGAGGTGTTGGAGCGTGTTGGTCCTGTTGCTTATAGGTTAAGGTTGCCGGAGGAGTCGAGTAAGATGCATGATGTTTATTTTCATGTATCAATGCTTCGTAGATATAGATCGGATCCTTCTCATGTTGTTCCGGTTGAGGAGATCGAGTTAAGAGAGGATGTGAGTTATGAGGAAGAACCGGTGAGGATTTTGGATATGGATACAAAGGTTCTTCGAGGGAAGACCATAGATTTGGTTAAAGTGCTTTGGAAACACCGAGGCGTTGAAGAAGCAACTTGGGAGACAAGGAAAAGCATGGAGGAGCAGTTTCCTCACTTGTTTACTTCGGGTAAATTTCGAGGATGAAATTTTCTTAAGAGGAGGAGAGTTGTAACATCCCGTTTTTAGGGTTATTAGTTTAGGCTTAGTTAGGGGAATTCGATTCGGGACGAATCGGGTTCTCAAGTTCATTAATTCCGGGAAAAATAAAATAAAAATATTTTTAATTGAGAAAAATAATAATTTGGAAGGTGGTTTGAAATATTAAAAATATGTTTCAAATTTAAAAGAAAATAATTTGGATTTATTTTTGATTTTTAATTATGCATAAATGACCAATTTGTAATTTTTGGAAAAATTTGGAGGACCGATTTGGTGATTTTCAAAAATATGATGTTTTTAGTGACTAAATTGAAAAGCAAGCTAAACTTAGAATCCTTAGAGGGCCATAAACCCATTTCTAATTTTTAATGATGATTTATTCACCAAAAAGGTATTTTTAATTACATTAATTTGGTTTTTAATCATTTTCTCTCAAAACCACTTTTTCCTCATTTTTCTCTCATTTTCTCTCCACTTTCTCTTCATCTTTTCTCTTCAATTTCTTGCTGATTTTTGCATCTTTTTCCACAAAGATTACATTATTTGCATCATCTTTTCATCCTTTACAAAACCTAAGCATTGATTTCATCAAATCTACATCAAATTGCTAGGAATCAAGAAGGGGAAAATCTCATATTTTTGGTGAATAGATCTTGAAGGTAATTTTCTAGATTTTTATTCTTTTCTAAGGTTCTTTATTGAAATTCCCAAGTATTAGCTTGCTAATCTTTGAATAAAAACTTGATTCTATGTTTTTAATGTTAGATCTAATGATTTTGTGATGTTTTTGTGAAATATTTTTGGATCTCATTTAATGCTGGAAATTAGATGAATTCAATCATGTTTTTATGTTGATTTAATGATTAATTGAGTCTTCTTTTGATATCACATTAATTTAATCCCGGAATAATGCAATCGATGTAGTTTTAAGGTGCGTTTCGGTTGTTTTATGGGCTGTTTTAGATGCTTAAATGTTGCTGGAGATATAAGGATGGTTTGGATGTGTTTTTGGATCATAATTGAGGTGGATTAGATGTTAGATTCGTTAGGTTTTGGGTTGGTGTTGTTCGGATGCGTTTCGGCTTAGTTTTCGGTCTTTTCGGCTAAGTTTTTGGTAGTTTAATGGTGATCGGATATGGCTGTTGGTTTGAGCATGTTATGATGTGAGAATGCTCTGTTTTTAATGTTGTAGAAGAGGTACAAGAAGAAGCTTGAGTGCTAGTGCGTTGGTGCGATCATCGGATAGCGGCGAAAGCTCATTTCGCTTGTTGGTGAATTGTTTTCGGATTTAAAGCGAATCGCGTTTGGTACGTTCTGTTTTGGGGGGCTATGGAAGAGTGTGAAAACCTTCCATAGTTCAAGAGTAAGTAAAGTATTTGTTTTGTTAAACCGGTATGAGTTTCGGCTACATTTTATAAAGGCATTATGTTGGTAATGCAATGGGATTTATGGAAGTGCATGAGCATGTTTTGAATTGATGCATACATGAGAGATACTTGCTGAAATGCATAGCTTATTTAGCATCCATGATTATGGAAAATTATGATAAATGTTTTGGAATACAATATGGTTATTTGCCTATTATATGATGGTGCCTTTGGGCATGGCTTTGGTTCATTTGTTGAACATATTATGCATGCTTTATGAGCAGCAAGTTATATGATTTGAAATACAATATGGTCAATTGCCTTATACATGATGGTGCCTATGGGCATGGCTTTGGTTCATTTGTTGAACATATTATGCATGCATTATGAGCAGCAAGTTATCATGCACATTTGATTATGATATTGGCTTAGTGACACTAACTTTAGATCCGAATACAAATGACATGTCATTAGGATTGAGTGCACTATAAAATAAAGAGAATATTGATATTGCCCACATGTAAACAAGGGTGACTTTGTGTCCAACCGTGCGTGGTTGTGCCGCCTACACGTAAACAAGGGTGACTTTGTGTCCGACCGTGCGTGTAGAGCTTGCCTATATATAAACAAGGGTGACTTTGTGTCCGACCGTGCATATAGTTGACCCATACGTAGACAAGGGCGACTTTGTGTCCAACCGTGCGTAGTGGGGGATAACATGTATACAAGGGGGACTAAGTGTCCGACCGATGCATATTGAGAAAAAGGATCCGTGTATTCGGTGAACTCAAGGTTCACATTAAGTGATCACTAGAAAGCCAATATACATACATGAAATTGAAAAGAGGTTTGTTAGCATGCATGATTTAACAAAGTATTGCAAATTATGGTTTTATCATGGTTTTAAATGAATGCATTGATGAATTGTGTAGAGCTTCCTCACTAAGCATGTTTGCTTAAGCTCTCTTTTCATCCATGCAGAGAAATAAAGGCACTTGGAGCTTCGTTCGAGGCAAGGGAACCAAGGGGAAGAATCACATTGAATTTGGTATGTTTTGGCAAATGTATTGGGCAAGGCAATGTGTAACACAACCTATGTGAGGAGTGTATACTAAGACTTTGATTCATGTTGTAACAAGACCATTAATGTTGATTGCTATTGTTGAACTTTGGGGATTGTTTGAATTGATGAAGCATAATCTATCAAGATTGCTATGTTGTTAATCTCTTCTTAGGGAGCATGCCTATAGCTTGAGTGAAGTCCATGACATAGTTAATTATGTACCATATGTTGTTAATCATGTTTAGGATTGATGCATTTAGTGGTTTTAATTAATGGTTGAGTATTGAGTACTTGGTGTGCACTTTGTGTAATGAAACATTTGGTTCCAAACCCAAAGTTTCGAAACCTTTGATCACCTAGAATTGAAAGTTGCTAGAAATTATATTTTAGTCCTGAATACCTTCCTTTATTCGATTAAGGTACCTACTGATGTTATTTTGAGCTGAAATTTTGCATGCATGTTTAAAGTTGATTTAATTTCAAGATGGTTAATCTAATTTTGTTGATGTCCTTATATTTTGGAAGATTTACATTTTGGTCCCTAAATTAGAAGAACATGTAATTGATGATGTTAGAATGATCCGTTTGAGTTGAAATTTGCTATGAGGAACTCTTGTATGTTTAATTGAACTTTGATGAAGAGGATTTATATTTTGTTAATAGGATTTAAAATTTTTACGTTTTAGTCCTTAATCTATATTAGTGTTTAATCAGATGGTTATTTTTAATTAATGTGTTACCGACAATGCTTTATATGAGACCTTGTCACGTAGGAATAAGATTGTGCATCTAGTAAGATAAAAATAAAAAAAAGTATAGCGGTTTTAGGGTTGTTTATCGAATCGAACCTTCGCGGGTTTGGTTTGCTATTCCCCGTGTAACCCGTTAGTGCCGGTTCCGTCTAGGCCGGGCTAAGGGGGTTACATGGACAAGGTACATTTCCCTTTGAAATTGTGATCGAATAGTGGCCTAGGTGTCTATTCAATTGGTGGTGTCTCCCTCTTTAACCGTTCAGTTGAATGGTGTCTCCTTTTAATAATTGCTGTAACTTTTTGGTTTAAAATTCCAGCCTGCACAGTCTTCAATAAATTGGACATATCATGAGTTCTCGATATCAGATTTATGCGATTCAATATAAAAGGAAAAGATAAGAGATAGAGTAACAACTTTCATGAAAACACCGAAGCCCAATTCTTCTTGTATCCTACTCGAAATTGAAAAACAAGTGGATCATCATGAATCTGTCCAATGAAGAGTGTTATCTCTTTGTTTTTGGCGCCCAAAACATGTTTTCCTCCATGGTTGGTCGGTTTTGTCTCTTGGGGAGGAAACATGTCCTTCCATGGTTGAGCTAAAGGTTGTAAGGTGAGCTAAGATTTGCTGAGTGAGTTGTGAGTGAGCTGACTTGAGCTGAGCTAGCTAGATGATTTAGGTTCACCATCTTTGAATGATGATTTGAGCTGAACGGCTAACCCCCTAGCTGAGTGAACTGATCCTTGGAGTCATAATACTCTCCTTAATCCATAAGAGTGTGTAGGAGCTGATCCGAAGACCATATGGATGGTAATTAACCATTTGTCTTTTTGAGCTCATTCTGGACTCGTGAGCTGGAACGAAGCTAGCATCCATTTTATTGTGCTGCCTATGAGTGTTTGGTATGTTTTGGTGCTGATCGAAAGCTGGTAAGTGCCTCAAACAATGATTCTTTGTTTTGAGCTCAAATGGTATATTTGAGCTAAAACGGAGCTGGCCAATAGTCCCTTAAGCTGTATGTAACATAACATGCAAAAAACCAACTTAAACTAATAAGTATGATGTTACTAAACATGGGTTGAATATTAATTATGCATAATATAAGCTAGATAAATCTGTGGCTCAATATTAATTACTAAGTTATCAATAGTAATATAAAGAAATAAACATTATAGGTATATAATATAAGATAGCAAGTGAGTGTAGCAAATGAATTGAATAAATAAAGAGGATTAAGAAGAACTCCCTGATTAGAATTGTGTTACTTAGGATACGGGAAAAAATTAAGGTTGAGCGTGCACATATAAAAAAATCCATAATTAACTATTTGAACTCATAAAATTTGATTTAATAACATTTGGTTGTCATTTAGTTAGGATTAAAACGTGCTTGTCTAAATAGACTTTATAGAAAATCTGTTTAAATTTTAACCGAGTAAAAAGCTGAAAATTTTAGATTAATCTTTATAATCTTTTCATAAGACCATAATTAACTATTTGAATACATTACTTTTTATTTAATAATATTTGGTTATTGTTTCGTTGAGATTAAAACATGTTTGTCTAAATTGACCTTATAGAGAATCCGTTCGAATTTTAACCGAGTAAGAAGCTTAAATTTTTAGATTAATCTGTATAATTTTGTTCAACAGACCATAATTTACTATTTGAACTCATAAAATTTTATTTAATAAAATTTGGTTATCGTTTTGTTGCTATTAAAACGTGCTTGTTTAAATGGGCCTTATTGATAATCTCTTCGAATTTTATCCGAGTAAAAAGATGAAAATTTTAGTTTAATCTGTATAATTTTGTTCAAACACCCATAATTAACTATTTGAACTCATAAAATTTCACTTAAGAACATTTGGTTGTCGTTTTGTTGGGATTACAACGTGCTTGTCTAAATGGGCTTTATAGAGAATCCATTCGAATTTTAACCAAGGAAATAGCTGGAAATTTTAGATTAATCTATATAATTTTGTTCAAGAGCCCATAACGAACTAATTGAAAACATAAAATTTGATTTAATAACAGTTGGTTGTTGTTTTGTTGGGATTAAAATGTGCTTGTCTAAATGGGCCTTATAGAGAATACGTTCAAATTTTAGTCGAGAAAAAAGCTAAAAATTTAGATTAATCAGTATAATTTTATTCGAAAGCCCATAATTAACTATTTGAAATCATAAAGTTTGAATTAATAGCATTCGATTATCGTTTTGTTGCGATTAAAATGTACGTATCTAAATGAGTTTTATATAGAATCCGTTCGAATTTTAACCGAGTAAGAAGCTTAAAATTTTAGATTAATCTGTATACTTTAGTTCAATATCCCATAATTAACTCTTTGTACACATAAATTTTGATTTAATAACATTTGGTTGTCGTTTTGTTGGGATTAAAACGTGTTTGTCTAAATGGGCCTTATAGAGAATCCGTTCAAATTTTTACGGAGTAAGAAGCTTAAAATTTTGGATTAATCTATATAATTTTTTCAAAAGCCCATAATTAACTATTTGAACTTATAAAATTTGATTTAATGACATTTGTTTATCGTATTGTTGCGATTAAAATGTGTTTGTCTAAATGGGCCTTATAGAGAATCCGTTCTAATTTAACCGAGTAAAAAATATGAAAATTTTAGATTAATCAGTATAATTTTCTTCAAACGCCCGTAATTAACTATTTGAACTCATAAAATCTGATTTAAGAACATTTGATTATCGTTTTGTTGGGATTAAAACGTGTTTGTCTAAATGGGCTTTATAGAGAATCCGTTTAAATTTTAATCAAGTAAAAAGCTGAAAATTTTAGATTATTCTGTATAATTTTGTTCATAAGACCATAATTATCTATTTGAACACATAAATTTTTATTTAATGTTATTTGGTTATCGTTTCGTTGAGATTAAAACGTGTTTGTCTAAATGGCCCTTATAGAGAATCCGTTCGAATTTTAACAGAGTAAGAAGCTTAAAATTTTAGATTAATCTGTATAATTTTGTTCAACAGACCATAGTTAACTATTTGAACTCATAAAATTTGATTTAATAACATTTGGTTATCGTTTTGTTGCTATTTGTAGTCACTAAATTTATCCGGGGTAAATCCTTTATTTTTATTTTTATCTTAAATAATGGGCTTTAGTTAATTTTAGAATTTATGATGAAAACAAAAGCAAAATATATATAATAATGGGTTTATGTTTTATTTTATTATAAAAACATGATAAAAATTCAAAAAACATTATATTAGTATACATGTCAATTTGCATCTATTTTCTTTTTTCTTTTTCTTAGACCTTGTAAATATATATTACTATATGTGTTACTATTTTCTTTTAAAGAATGTAAAAATATTATATTACTCTTTTTGTATATATTTTCTCTTTTTGGTTTTATTATCAGTTAATATTTATTACTATCTAGTGCAATTTTGTAGCTTTTGTTTTATTTTTATAATTGCCCTCGTTATTATATGTTATTTAAAAACCAAAACTCAAAAAATATTATTATTATCATTATAAAACAAACAAAAAATATTATAACTTCTAATTTATAGTTAGTATAAGTATTATTTGGAAAAATAAAAAAATACTAATTATATTATATATTTTATTATTATTATTATTATTATTTCTATTATCATATTGAGTTATTATATTTTTATCATTACTGTAATGGCTTTACATAGCCGTATTTCTTTTTTTTTCTTTTATCTTTATTTAAAGTAAACCCCCCAAAAAATACTATCATATTAAATAATGGTCCTATTATTATATTTTAAGCTTATATTAATATTATTATAAGATTATTTTCATTATTATCTTTTTTATTATATCTTATTACAATCATAAATAAAAGTCTATAAGTAAAGCCCAAATTTATTGAAAGTTCATTTACAATATAATAATTTATTATTTACAAAAGTAATTAAAAATCATAATAAAAAGGTTCTAATTACTTGTTTTCTTCTTCCCTGCTGCAGCACTCCAGAATCAAGCCCCTTGCACCCTTCGGTTTGGATCACTCAATGCTTCAGACCTCCCATATGCACCCGTGGTCCCAGGAAGAACCAAGACCTTGTGCTCATTCTCCACACCTATGGTTCCAACCGATATTTAGTCTACTTGTCGCACCCGAGGCTCGCCACCTCCTTTGTCTATGTACCAACCGACCAAGCAAATGGTCCCCTTTCGTACACCACCACAAATAACAACAAAATCAGAGAGGATTTCAGCATACACATAGCATCAAATGAGTAGAATTTTGCAGAGGATAATACCCAAATTTTCAGATGGCAGGCAAGGACAGCAGAGAATAAAGATAAGAGAAATAAGTTTTTTAATTTTTATTTTATATTTTTAATGTAATTCGTTCTATATAGCTCAAGCAAAAATCAGTGTAATAGGGATTTTTCCTACCATGAGAATGACATCAGAAAGAACATAGAATTTCTCGAGAAATCTAACTTATATTTCTTCTTCTTCATATATTCCTTCTAGCATTAACAAACACAAAAAAAGAGAAATATAGTTTTATTCATAACAAAAAAGATCAATGTCAACAAAAAGTTATAGAAAATAAATTTATTCTCATCTTTTGGTTCGAGGGTAAGGCAAAAAAGAGAGTTTTTTCTTAGTTCTATTTGAAACTCATAACCAACTAGCACTGAAGAGAAGGAGTTCGAGAAAGGGAGGGTCCTTACCTTCGACCAAGGAGTTCGTCGGCGACCGAAGCCTCCAGTGGCGAATCCTAACAGTGGAAACGAAGCCCACAACGCGACGAACAACATAGCTCGAAAACACGGCGATCCAACGACTGTTTGTCTAGATCAACGGTGAGAAAAACCCGAAGAACTCATGGTGATTTCTCCGTGTTTGGAGCCACCCGAAGAACTCATGAAGGTCGTGGACTCTTTGGAAACGACCTTGCTTTGTCGGAAATCGACCGAGATTAGCGGCAATGACGACCAAGATATAGCGGTGGCTAGGGTTTACGTAAAAAGGAGAAGTTTTATTTTTATTTTTATCGATATATGAAACAAATGAAAGATCTTAACTCTTGTTTTGCTGTAGACTTGCTCGTTCAAGGAGGTCCCAACCGAATCCATGGTTACGTCCAGTTTGGGCTGCAAATCCTGGAAATGGTTTGTGGATTAATTTGTTTGAGCCTAGATTAGACACCAAATCATTTATGCAAACTTGTGGTATATTCCTTTATACATGCTTCAATATTAGAAATAAGCTTTTACCATGCACTAATATCTTGTTTATTTATTTACCTTATTATATAACCCTTATATATATATTTGAAATATGCCACATGTTTGTAATATACATAGTTTTTTTTTAATTTAGTTTTGTTTGTTTTTATATATGTTATTATGTTTATCATATAGTATATATTACAACATTAATATATTACGAATCTTGTTTTCGTATTTATTATTATTTGTAAACTATCCTTGTTTTGACATTATACCATAGCTATGTCATGTTTTGTTTAGTTCATTTGTTCATATTTAATTGTTCTGTAACATATTCAAATGCTTAGTATACATACATGTTTGTTTTAGCTTATGCCGTATTGCATGTTGGTTGTGCACACCTTATTTCGCACGTGTATATTTTTGAGCTCATGCATTTCTTTTCCTTTTATTTGTTTTTGTTTCTCATGTCATATTTGTTCGCATGGATGCATATTTTCACTTGTATTTAGTTGGCTAGTGTTATGTTAGATTAGATTTTATTGTGACATGTATCGCTTATCATTGTATTTTGGCCCTTTTTCAATAATGTTTAGGTCCATGAGACTTTATTTCGATTTACCGTGCCGCATGCATATTTACTCCTTGTAGTTTTTTAATTTATTTATGTCTTATACCGTTCACTTATTTGTTTACTTGTGTATTTATTTATTTTTGTATATATTGATGTTACTTTTTACTTATTTTGTCATGTTTTTTTATTATGCACATGTTTATCTCAATATATTGTATGTATGTTGTTTTTATGAGCTTTATTTTTTTTACAATCTACATCACACTTCCATAATTAATTAGCCTAATGATTAGGTCTTTATTTGGTTGTAACGGGCCCGTGTTCCAACGTAGTGATCGCGGTGTATGCATTGTCTTAGAATAAAGACACGGTAAAAATAAAACTTAATTCGAATATTTAAACAAACATTAATTTAAACATCACTTTAATCCAGAATTTTCAAGATTAATTAAGCGGTCGTTTTGATAAAGGTGCCAATTTTGGGCGGTTTTTAAACCCAACCCGTTTTTAAACTGTAACCGGCTCTCGAACCCGTCTTTTTCGAATCTCTAGTTTTTACGGTGTTCGATCTACCAAAGTGGCTAGTGGCGACTCTCAACACTTTTTTCCAATCCATTTTTAATTATTTTTCAAAATTCTCAATTCACTTTATTTTAGGTCTTTTCAAACCCCTAATTCCCAAATTCCATCTTTTTAACCTTAATTCCTAATTTTTAAATCATTCTCAATTTTCAATTCAAAAACCTAACTTTTTAATTTTCCACTAGTGATCCCTTTTCCCTTTTTACTATACACCTATTATTTTAAGAAATTTAGGGTCGGTACAGTTGGCGACTCTGTTGGGGATAATTTTTATTAAACGAGTCAAGCATTGTTTTTAAATACCGCTTAATTAATTTTGGAAGTTGTGGAATAAAGTGACAATTAAATTATTATTTACTTCAACATATTCCAACCCGTCTCTATGTGGGGGGAAAACGTTAGTACTTTCGTGAGGATATTGTTCCTTCGTATGGGCCTAGCAAAGTACCTTCAGGGCTCGATTACCCTATGCTTTTGTGAGGATATTGTTCCTTCGTATGGGCATAGCGAAAGGGTCCTACCGGATTGAACTCGATTGAGATGATCCTATAATGGGTGATGATCGGGGGCCTTGCTACTCTTAGAAGAGGACAACGAGGACAATTTGGGTACCTCGTAGAACCAAAACTGTATTTAGGGAACTAGTCAACCTACCTGATTAGAGTCATGCATTTAGGGATCAACGTCTTTACTTGCATTCATGCATACATCGCATAGCATGCATTTCGTTAACTGTTGCATCAGCATTGCATAACATAAAGGTGTCAATTTAGGTGGTTTGCTCAAATTAGAGATTTTCATTATAGAGGTTTTCAAAAGAAAAAAGATTACCTCGAGAGTTCAACATCGCTTTAGAGTTAATCAAAGAGCATGTAACACTATGCGAACTTAGTCAAGTCTACAATGATGACGATGTTTCATGTCTCAGAAGAGCAAGAGAGAGTTGTAGCTTTCCTTCCAAGGAAGACAATCAACATGAAATTGGCAAGGTACTTAATTGTCACCGTGGTTTATTCAAAAGTGATGATAGTACAACACACCGATGATGGCTCAAGTATAAAGATTAACCTTTGAATATTCTATTTATAAAATTCGAAGTATATCATCTACCCATTGCCCTGAGATGGACGATTCCCTCAGCTATCGAACGATTAAAAGTTTGACTCAAGTTTGTCAGTGGGAGATCGTTGCTTAGAATCAAGAACCTTTCCGGTAAAAGATACTGAAAGGGCGACCACTAATAGAATTGACACATTTACTTGCATTCATTCATTTTCATGCATTTTCAAGCATATATCATGCATTAAGTGGTTAGACAATAAAATTGAAGAATATCAAGGCACCTATTAGAGGTTTAGCATCAAAAGCCAGAATAATTCAAATTTTTGCTTGACGTAGTGTGGTCCCAAGGGGGGAATTCATGTTTAATACTAGGAAGGACAAATGGATAATCTCAGAGCAGTACGACTTCAAGAACATGAATGATCTTGTGGCAAGAGTGAGCAAACTTGAGGGACTTCATGTGCTAGTGATCGAGAATCAAAAGGAGATAAATGTCAGGCATGAAAAATTTTCCAGACAAAACCAATTCACAATTCAATGAAAAATACCAAATAGAAGATTCTTTCTTACAAGATGGCCAGAACCTAGACTACAAAGGAAAAAAAATTCTAATGAAGACCAAGCTATCACTCACCAGTATGAAGTAGCTTGCATTGCCTCTATTTCTTCCATTGAATCAATGTTGGATATGATCGAAACCTCTTTGTTGAAAATTTTATCCTCTTTGGCGGATGAGAACCTCCAAGGGTGTTTAAAGAGACAAGAACATGAGATGAACTATAGAAGCCCCACCCAACTCTTGAGAACCTCAGGAGTTTCCTTCCACAAAGCCTAATAGAGAATCCAAAAAGCTCGAACAGAGTCGAAGCTCAGGTCCCCCAAGAAAGAGGAAGCAAATAAAACATTTACCCCTCTTTTGTTTTCGTATAAGGAGATGTACTCACATTTGTACGAGGCAAGTTTGGTACGATCTACTCTTGTTACTCCTTTGAAACCTCTAATTCTACAACTTGGATCATCGAGTGTGATAACTCTTCGTCCAATTTTTGGTGTAATGATTAAGGTGGTCCAGACTATTGCTCGAGTCAGAAGAATGTTGGGTTGCATCTTAGTTTCATTTTCATTTCTTAGATGATAGCTTGTATTAATAGTCTTGCGTTTTTCTTTTTTATCTTGCTATTGTTACCCCAAAAATAGCATTGATTATTTATAAAGAGGCACATGCTTTTATTTTACATGAAGAAATGAATTTTGTAAAATTATAAATGTATATATTCCCTTATACCCTCAAAGTTACTTGGATATCACATGCTTGTTTGACATCGATTCAAATACGAAATTAGTAGAATATTATGATTACGATGCAGTATGATTCTTTTCTCAGTAGCTTTGGCGAGTAAGGCAAGAGATATAAGATTACTACTCCTTCGATGATGTTCAATGATCTGAAAATCTCCTAGAAAGACCCGATGAAATTGGTTGATTCGAGAATTCCTCTAAGTATAACGATTGCATCTAGAGAAAAAAAGAAAGAAAGAAAAAAGAAAAAAAGAAGAAAAAAAGAGAGAAGATGAAAAGGAAAGGAGAGAATAAAGATTAAACAAAAACATTCCAATATTTGAAACCTGATAATATGTATATTCGAATAAGAGTGTGGAAGTATTCGGGGTACTCCGCTGAAGTGATAGACCTAATAAGGTAGCAATGCACCATCTCTAATCTTTTGCTTCATGAGTGATGATAATATTTTCAAATTCATGACTATGCTGAGTAAGTCGAAGTTTTGTTGTATGCTACATCATTACTTTATAGACAAAGGACTGTGATGATTTGATTTCCCCGAATTTTAAAAGAAAAAATGAAGAAAAATAACAATAACAGATGTGAGAGGAAAAAAAAGAAAAAGAAAAAAGAAAAAAGAAAAAAAAGAGAAGTGGAAAAATGAAAAGACAGATAGAAAGAAAAAGAAAATGATCCTATGGCTAGATGCAATTTGAAGCACACTTCGAATTCTCCAGAAGGTACTCTTGTACTACACTAGCGGGACAAATATAGAAAATTTGAATATATATAAGAGGAGAAAGATATTGAGAACTAGGAGTAGTTTTCAAATAAATCGAGTGAATACGATAATCATGAGGATGAACCGAGTAATCTGAAAGGTATCCTAAAACTTCAAATATCGCCACAACTTCCAAAGGGTGAGAACCACATGTTAAATGTTGAATCTAATACACTCTCACGTTTGATATCAAAGGAACCATGTTTCTTTTCTTATTTTCTTTTTTTATTTTCTTTTCTAATTTTTGGGTTTTCCAAAACATGCATAAATATTACTCTACTTACAATTAGCAAATTATTTTTTAATAAAAGTTTTGTTCAAAAACATTTACAAAATACAAGGTCGTTGATGCAAATGATCATCTTTGATATGACCTGAGAAGAAGGGGCAATGTACGATACAAGGTGTCTCCTAAAGTGGCCACTTTGACTGTAAGATGATACATCCTGAGAATTCAGGTCAGCACAAATAAAAAAGATTACTAGAACCTATTGGGGTTACAGTTTGAGCAGAGATGAATATCAAGTCTTTGGGGAAAAAGTTATATTGAGGGCTTAAAGAGAGTCGATCAGATGACCTAAAGACAAAAAATACAAGAGAATAACCCCCAATGTACATGTTGAAGGTAGGCCTTAATGATCTAAGCTCGAGTATGAGAATTGAAAGTTGCTACCATAAACTGAAAAGAAGAGTGTTTAAAGGTCAATAGTTCAAGGGTTTTATAGTGAACCAAGTACAAGAGAGTAACCTCATTCGTCTGAGAAGAGAATAATGGGAATCACCAAATTTTAGATGCCGGTTAGTTTTCTACCATAGTATTTCGTATGGTTTTAGAAATATGGATTAAGTCTTAATTGAAGAAATAGACTTACAAAGTTGGAGGAACGTATTTTCTCTAAAAACGAAATAGAAGTCTTGTCGTGAAGACTCATAGAAGAACTATGGTTAAAACTTAACTGAAGGATGAAGATTTCGACCGAGTCAATACAAATGGGTTTGACTTCTCAAGAATGGAACGAAAGGAAAAAGGCAACAAGATGAAAATGATCTTTTATCTAAAATTGAATTCTGGGTCGTTTGGGGCATTGTGTCCACCTTAATCCTTGGAAACAAAAGGAAGAGAAAGAAAAAGAAAAAGAAAAAAGAAAATAAGAGGAAAGAAGAAAAAGAGAAAAGGAACGACAAGAGAAGAGAAGAATAGTAAGGAGAAAAAAAAAGAAGAAAAAAGAAAAAAAAGAAGAGAGAAGAAAAGAAGAATAAAGAAAAAACCTAGGTATGTAGTGAACCTTTACCGAAAGAAGATCACAAAATGAGAGATTTGTTCTAACCAAAACAAAAAAATGACCTATTTTTCAAGACAAGATAGAAAAGGAAGATCTAGCAGAGATGAAGCCCGAGGAGATAGAAAGCGAGAATCTATCCTCTAAGGAAAGAAAATAATACTAACATTCATTTATCATTTAGGCTAAATATTCATGCATAATTTAGGTTAGATATCCATGCATCATTAGCATTCTCATTTCATTCCATCATTGCGTCTTGTGCATTTTAAACAAGAATTTTGAAGATGGATCAGAAATTTGATCTACAATTCCACGAGAAGAAAGATGTATCTCAATAAAGAATCAAAGTCATTCGAATTACATGATTGTGGTTTTTAAGGGTCTTCCGACCTTTGGTTATTTGGGGGGCAATATGTATTTTTGTGTCGAGGCGATCAAATATCAAGACATCCAAAGGAGATATTAGGTATTATCTAAAGTGAGATACCATCTTTTTACGAGATATTCAGGTATTCTTTAAGAGAGATATCACTTTAAATTTAACTTTAAACTTGATCCTTTCTTAAAGATGTTTTTCTTAAAACTCAAATTTCTCAGTTTGATCCTTCCTTAAGGATGCTTTTCTTAAAGCAATTTTTTAAATCATTCCTTAAGGATGCTTTTCTCAAAGCAAATTTGATCCTTCATCAAGGATACTTTTCTCAAAGCAAATTTTATCCTTCCTCAAGGATGCTTTTCTCAAAGCAAATTTTATCCTTCCTTAAGGATGCTTTTTTGAAAGCAAATTTGATCTTTTCTTAAGGATATTTTTCTCAAAATAAACTTCTTAGTTTGATCCTTTCTCAAGGATGCTTTTCTCAAAGTAAATTTATCAATTTGATCCTTTCTTAAGGATGTTTTCCTCAAAACAAACTTCTCAGTGTGATCCTTCCTTGAGGATATTTTTCTCAAAACATGATTTCTCAGTTAAATCCTTTCTTAAGGATGTTTTTCTCAAGATGAATTTCTTTTTAACTCGATCCTTCCTTAAGGATGTTTGAAAAAAAAGAAAAAAGACAAAAAAGACAAAAAAAGAAAGAACAAAGAAATGAGAAAAAGAAAGAGAAAAAAATAAGTAATGAAAAAAAAAGAAAAAAGAAAAGAAAAGAAAAGAAAAAGAAAAAGAGAGAAAAAAATGTGAGAAAAGACTATCAGAAATCGATGCTTTTATAAGATATTCAAGGTATTAGAAAAAAAAAGAGAAGAGAGAGAAGAAGAATGAAATGGAAGAGAAGAAAAAAAAGAAAAAGAAAAGGAATAAAAACAAAAAGAAAAGAAAAGAAAAGAAGAAGAAAACAAAGAGGAAGAAGAAGATGAAAAAGAAGAAGAGAGAAGAAGAAGAATGAGAAGATAAAGAAGAAGAAAAGGAAAAAGAAGAAAAAGTCAAGAGACAGTCGAGGTCGGCTAATCGAGAATGTACAAGGACCAACAAAGATTTCTTCTATAAGAGGACCAAAAATTAATGCAACCTCAAAATAAGATCATTTTGAATCAGAAACCAGGATATGATATTAGGGTTCCTCAACCTCAAAGAACCAATGTTTTATGGAGAGCCTCTAGGCAAGACATCACGTCTTACCAAGACCGTTCTTTATGATATACGCCTGAAGAGGGGGGTCATACTTTGCAACATACGCTCAAAGAGAGGGGTCGCCCACCACGATATACGCTCGAAGAGAGGGACCGTTCTTTATGATATACACCCAAAGAGGAGGGTCATACTTTGTGACATACGCTCGAAGAGAGGGGTCACCCGCCACGGTATACGCTCGAAGAGAGGGATCGTTCTTTATGACATACGCCCGAAGAAGGGGGTCATGCTTTGCGACATATGCTCGAAGAGAGGTCGCCCACCACGGTATACGCTCGAAGAGAGGGACCGTTCTTTATGACATACTCCCGAAGAGGGGGTCATGCTTTGCGACATACGCTCGAAGAGAGGGGTCGCCCACCACGATATACGCTCGAAGATAGGGACCGTTCTTTATGACATACACCCGAAGAAGGGGGTCATACTTTGCTACATACGCTCGAAGAGAGGGGTCGCCCACCACGCTATACGCTCGAAGAGAGGGACCGTTCACCTTGAAGAAGGGGGTCATACTTTACGACATACGCTCGAAAAAGGGGTCACCCACCATGGTATACGCTCGAAGAGAGGGACTATTCACAATGACATACGCCTGAAGAAGGGGGTCATACTTTATGACATATGCTTGAAGAAGGGGTCATACTTTGCGACATACGCTCGAAGAGAGGGGTCGCCCATTACGGTATATACTCAAAGCGAGGGACCGTCAGATGCTACAATGATCAGAAATCATAGTATCTCCAAACAGGGAAGTCGGATAAAATTAGTGTTTATGGTCTTTGCTTCATCATTATTTTATAATGATAAGCAAAGAGGGGCAACTGTAGTTACTGATTTTATCCGGGGTAAACTCGTTTAGCCCATTACGGTATACACTCAAAGCGAGAGACCGTCAGATGCTACAATGATCAGAAATTATAGTATCTCCAAACAGGGAAGTCGGATAAAATTAGTGTTTATGGTCTTTGCTTCATCATTGTTTTACAATGATAAGCAAAGAGGGGCAACTGTCGTTACTGATTTTATCTGGGGTAAACTCGTTTATTTTTATTTTTATCTTAAATAATGGGCTTTAGTTAATTTTAGAGTTTATGATAAAAACGAAAGCAAAAATATATATATATATAATAATGAGTCTATGTTTTGTTTTATTATAAAAACGTGATAAAAATTCAAAAAATATTATATTAGTATAAATGTTAATTTGCATCTATTTTCTTTTTTCTTTTTCTTAGACTTTGTAAATATATATTACTATATGGGTTACTATTTTCTTTTAAGGAATCTAAAAATATTATATTACTCTTTTTGTATATATTTTCTCTTTTTGGTTTTATTATTAGTTAATATTTATTACTATCTAGTGTTATTTTGTAGCTTTCGTTTTATTTTTACAATTACCCTCGTTATTATATGTTATTTTAAAACAAAAACTCAAAAAATATTATTATTATTATCATTATAAAAAAACACAAAAATATTATAACTACTAATTTATAGTTAATATAAGATATTATTTGGAAAAATACAAAAATACTAATTATATTATATATTATTATTATTATTATTATTATTTCTATTATCATATTGAGTTATTATATTTTTATCATTATTGTAATGGCTTTACATAGTCGTATTTCTTTATTTTCTTTTATCTTTATTTAAAGTAAAACCCCCCAAAAAATACTATCATATTAAATAATGGTCCTATTATTATATTTTAAGCTTATATTATTATTATTATAAGATTATATTCATTATTATCTTTTTTATTATATATTATTACAATCATAAATAAAACTCTATAAGTAAAGCCCAAATTTATTGAAAGTTCATTTACAATATAATAATATATTATTTACAAAAGTAATTAAAAATCATAATAAAAAGGTTCTAATTACTCGTTTTCTTCTTCCCTGCTGCAGCACTCCAGAATCAAGCCCCTTGCACCCTTCGGTTTGGATCACTCGACGCTTCAGACCTCTCATATGCACTCGTGGTCCCAGGAAGAACCAAGACCTTGTGCTCATTCTCCACACCTATGGTTCCAACCGATATTTGGTCTACTTGTCGCACCCGAGGCTCACCACCTCCTTTGTCTATGCACCAACCGACCAAGCAAATGGTCCCCTTTCGTACACCACCACAAATAACAACAAAATCAGAGAGGATTTCAGCAATACATATAGCATCGAATGAGCAGAATTTTGCAGAGGATAATACACAAATTTTCAGATGGCAGGTAGGGACAGCAGAGAATAAAGATAAGAGAAATCAGTTTTTTAATTTTCATTTTATATTTTTCAATGTAATTCGTTCTATATAGCTCAAGCAAAAATCAGTGTAATAGGGCTTTTTCCTTCCATGAGAATGAAATAAGAAAGAACATAAAATTTCTTGAGAAATCTAACTTATATTTCTTCTTCTTCTTTACACATTCTTTCTAGCATAAACAAACACAAAAAAAGAGAAACATAGTTTTGTTCATAACATAAAAGATCAATGTCAAAAAAAAGTTACAGAAAATAAATTTATTCTCATCTTTTGGTTTGAGGGTAGGGCAAAAAGGAGAGTTTTTTCTTAGTTCTATTTGAAACTCATAACCAACTAGCACTGAAAGAGAAGGAGATCGAGAAAGGGAGGGTCCTTACCTTCGACCAAGGAGTTCGCCGGTGATCGAAGCCTCCGGTGGTGAATCCGAACGGTGGAAACAAAGCCCACGACGCGACGAACAACATAGCTCGGAACCACGACAATCCAACGACTGTTTGTCTAGATCAACGATGAGAAAAGCCCAAAGAACTCATGGTGATTTCTCTGCGTTCGGAGCCACCTGACGAGATTCAAACCTTGGATGGAGAGAGGAGGTCATGGACTCTTTAGAAACGACCTTGCTTTGTCGGAAACCAACCGAGATTAGCGACAACGACGGCCAAGATATAGTGGCAGCTAGGGTTTACATAAAAAGGAGAAGTTTTATTTCTTATTTTTATCGATATTTGAAACAAATGAAAGGTCTTAACTCTTGTTTTGTTGTAGACTTGCTCGTTCAAGGAGGTCCCACCCGAATCCATGGTTACGTCCAGTTTAGGTTGCAAATCCTGGAAATGGTTTGTGGATTAATTTGTTTGAGCCTAGATTAGCCACCAAATCATTTATGCAGACTTGTGGTATATTCCTTATACATTCTTCAATATTAGAAATAAGCTTTTACCATGCACTAATACCTTGTTTATTTATTTATCTTATTATATAACCCTTATATATATATTTGAAATATGCCACATGTTTGTAATATACATAGTTTTTTTTAATTTAGTTTTTTCGTTTTTATATATGTTATTATGTTTATCATATAGTATATATTACAACATTAATATATTACGAATCTTGTTTTCGTGTTTATTATTATTTGTAAAATATCCTTATTTTGACATTATACTATAGCCATGTCATGTTTTTTTTAGTTCCTTTGTTAATATTTAATTGTTCTGCAACATATTCAAATGCTTAGTATACATACATGTTTGTTTTAGCTTATGTCGTATTGCATGTTGGTTGTGCACACCTTATTTCGCACGTGTATATTTTTGAGCTCATGCATTTTTTTTCCTTTTATTTGTTTTTGTTTCTCATGTCATATTTATTCGCATGGATGCATGTTTTCACTTTTATTTAATTGGCTAGTGTTATGTTAGATTAGATTTTAGTGTGACATGTATCGCTTATCGTTGTATTTTGGTCCTTTTTCAATAATGTTTATGTCCATGAGTCTTTATTTAGATTTACCGTGTCACATGCATATTTACGCTTTGTAGTTTTTTAATTTATTTATGTCCTATACCGTTCACTTATTTGTCTACTTGTGTATTTATTTATCTTTGTATATATTTATGTTACTTTTTACTTATTTTGCCATGTTTTTTTATTATGCACATGTTTATCTCAATATATTGTATGTATGTTGTTTTTAAGAGCTTTATTTTTTTTTCACAATCTACATCACACTTCTATAATTAATTAGCCTAATGATTACGTCTTTATTCAGTCGTAACGGGCCCGTGTTCAAACATAGTGGTCGCGGTGTATGCGTTGTCTTCGAATAAAGACACGGTAAAAATAAAACTTAATTCGAATATTTAAACAAACATTAATTTAAACATCACTTTAATCCGGAATTTCTAAGATTAATTAAGCGGTCATTTTGATAAAGGTGCTAATTTGGGAGGTATTTAAACCCAACACGTTTTTAAACTGTAACCGACTCTCGAACCTGTCTTTTTCAAATCCCTGGTTTTTACGGTGTCCGGCCTACCAAAGTGGCTGGTGGCGACTCCCAACATTTTTTCTAACCCATTTTTAATTATTCTTCAAAATTCCCAAATCACTTTATTTTAGGTCTTTTTAAACCCTAATTCCCAAATTTCATCTTTTTAACCTTAATTCCTAATTTTTAAATCATTCTCAATTTTCAATTAAAAACACTAACTTTTTAATTTTCCACTAGTTACTCCTTTTCCCTTTTTTACTACATACCTATTATTTTAAGAAATTTAGGGACGCTAAACTATTAAAACATGCTTATCTAAATGGGCCTTATAGATAATTTGTTTGAATTTTAACCGAGTAAAAAGATAAAAATTTTAGATTAATCAGTATAATTTTGTTCAAACGCCCATAATTAACTAATTGAAGACATAAAATTTGATTTAAGAACATTTGGTTGTCGTTTTGTTGGGATTAAAACGTGCTTGTCTAAATGGGCTTTATAGAGAATTTGTTCGAATTTTAACCAAGTAAAAACCTGAGAATTTTAGATTAATCTGTATAATTTTGTTCAAGAGACCATAACGAACTAATTGAACACATAAAGTTTGATTTAATAACATTTGGTTTTTGTTTTGTTGGGATTAAACGTGCTTGTCTAAATGGGCCTTATAGAGAATATATTCAAATTTTAGCCGAGTAAAAAGCTGAAAATTTAGACTAATTAGTATAATTTTATTCAAAAACCCATAATTAACTATTTGAACTCATAAAATTTGATTTAATAACATTCAGTTATCGTTTTGTTGCGATTAAAACGTATGTGTCTAAATGGATTTTATATAGAATCCGTTCAAATTTTAACTGAGTAAAAATATGTTTTTTTAAATGGGCCTTATAAAGAATTCGTTCGAATTTTAACCGAGTAAAAATTTGAAAATTTTAGAATAATCTGTATAATTTTCTTAAAACTCCTATAATTAACTATTTGAACTCATAAAATCTAATTTAAGAACATTTGATTATCGTTTTGTTGGGATTAAAATGTGCTTGTCTAAATGAGCTTTATAGTGAATCTCATAATTAAGTATTTGGACTCATAAAATCTGTTTCAATAACATTTGGTTGTCGTTTTATTGGGATTAAAACGTGAATGTTTAAATGAGCTTTATCAAGAATTAATTCGAGTTTTAACAGAGTAAAAAGCTTAAATTTTGAGATTAATCTGTTTAATTTTGTTCTAAATCCCATAATTAACTAATTAAATACATAAAATTTAATTAAAAAACATTTGGTTGTCGTTTTGTTGCGATTAAAATGTGCAGTTAAAATGGGCTTTAAATTGAATCAGTTCGAATTTTAACCGAATAAAAAGCTTATATTTTTTTGATTAATATGTATAATTTTGTTCATAAGCCCATAATTAACTCTTTGAACACATAAATTTTGATTTAATAACATTTAGTTGTCGTTTTGTTGGGATTAAAACGTGTTTGTCTAAATTGGCCTTATAGAGAATCCATTTTAATTTTGACCGAGTAAGAAGCTTAAAATTTTAGATTAATCTATATATTTTGTTCAAAAGCCCATAATTAACTATTTAAACTTATAAAATTTGATTTAATAACATTCGGTTATCTCTTTGTTGGGATTAAAACGTGTTTGTCTAAATTTGCCTTATTGAGAATTCATTCTAATTTTAACCGAGTAAGAAGCTTAAAATTTTAGATTAATCTGTATAATTTTATTCAAAAGCCCATAATTAACTATTTGAACTTATAAAATTTGATTTAATAACATTTGGTTATCTTTTTGTTGGGATTAAAACGTGTTTGTCTAAATTAGCCTTATGGAGAATCCGTTCTATTTTTAACCGAGTAAGTAGTTTAATATTTTTGATTAATCTGTATAACTTTGTTCAAAAGGCAATAATTAACTATTTGAACTTATAAAATTTGATTTAATAATATTTGGTTATCTTTTTGTTGGGTTTAAAACGTATTTATCTAAATTAGCCTTATGAAGAATCTGTTTTAATTTTAACCGAGTAAGAAGCTTAAATTTTCGTTTAATCTGTATAATTTTGCTCAAAAGCCAATAATTAACTATTTGAACTTACAAAATTTGATTCAATAACATTATCTTTTTGTTGCGATTAAAACGTGCTTGTCTAAATGGACCTTATAGAAAATCCATTCGAATTTTAACGTAGTTAAAAAACGAAAATTTTAGATTAATCAATATAATTTTGTTCAAACGCTCATAATTAACTATTTGAACTCATAAAATTTGATTTAAAAATATTTGGTTGTCGTTTTATTGAGATTAAAACGTGCTTGTCTAAATGGCTTTATAGAGAATCCGTTCAAATTTTAACTGAGTAAAAAGCTGAAAATTTTAGATTAATTTTATAATTTTGTTCATAAGACAATAATTAACAGTTTGAACATAGAAATTTTTATTTAATAACATTTGGTTATCGTTTCGTTGAGTTAAAAGGTGTTTTTTAAATGGGCCTTATAGAGAATCTGTTCGAATTTTAACCGAGTAAGAAGCTTAAAATTTTAGATTAATCCGTATAATTTTGTTCAACAGACCATGATTAACTATTTGAACTCATAAAATTTGATATAGTAACATTTGGTTATCGTTTTGTTGCTATTAAAACGTCCTTGTCTAAATGAGCCTTGTAGATAATCTGTTCGAATTTTAACCGAGTAAAAAGATGAAAATTTTCGATTAATCAGTATAATGTTTTTCAAACGCCCATAATTAACTATTTAAACTCATAAAATTTGATTTAAGAACATTTGGTTGTTATTTTGTTGGGATTAAAACGTGTTTGTCCAAATGGGCTTTATAGAGAATCCGTTCGAATTTTAACCAAATAAAAAGCTGAAAATTTTAAATTAATCTGTCTAATTTTGTTCAAGATCTCATAAAGAACTAATTGAACATATAAAGTTTGATTTAATAACATTTGGTTGTTGTTTTGTTGGGATTAAAACGTGTTTGTCTAAATGGGCTTTATAGAGAATACGTTCAAATTTTAGCTGAGTAAAAAGCTAAAAATTTAGATTAATCAGTATAATTTTATTCTAAAGCCCATAATTAACTATTTGAACTCATAAATTTTGATTTAATAATATTCGGTTATCGTTTTGTTGCGGTTAAAACATACGTGTCTAAATGGGTTTTATAATGAATCCGTGCGAATTTTAACCAAGTAAGAAGCTTAAAATTTTAGATTAATCTATATAATTTTGTTCAATAACCCATAATTAACTCGTTGAACGCATAAATTTTGATTTAATAATATTTGGTTGTCCTTTTGTTGGGATTAAAACGTGTTGGTCTAAATGGGCCTTAAAGAGAATTCGTTCGAATTTTAACCGAGAAAGAAGCATAAAATTTTAGATTAATATGTATAATTTGTTCAAAATCCCATAATTAATTCTTTGATCTTATAAAATTTGATTTAATTACACTTTTATATAGTATTGTTGCGATTAAAATGTGCTTATCTAAATGGGCCTTATAGAGAATCCGTTCGAACTTTAACTGAGTAAAAATATGAAAATTTAGATTAATTAGTATAATTTTCTTTAAACGCCCATAATTAAATATTTGAACTCATAAAATCTGATTTAAAAATATTTGGTTGTCGTTTTGTTGGGATTAAATCGTGCTTGTTTAAATGGGCTTTATAGAGAATCCGTTCGAAATTTAACCAATTAAAAAGCTGAAAATTTTAGATTAATCTTTATAATTTTGTTCATAAGACCATAATTAACTATTTGAACACATAAATTTTTATTTAATAACATTTGGTTATCGTTTCATTGAGATTAAAACGTGTTTTTTAAATGGGCGTTATAGAGAATCCGTTCGAATTTTAACCGAGTAAGAAGCTTAAAATTTTAGATTATTTGTATAATTTTGTTCAACGGACCATGATTAATTATTTGAACTCATAAAATTTGATTTACTAATGTTTGATTATCGTTTTGTTGCTATTAAAATGTGCTTATCTAAATGGGCCTTATAGATAATCTATTCGAATTTTAACTGAGTAAAAAGATGGAAATTTTAGATTAATCAGTATAATGTTTTTCATACGCCCATAATTAACTATTTAAACTCATAAAATTTGATTTAAGAACATTTGGTTGTCATTTTGTTGGGATTAAAACGTGTTTGCCTAAATGGGCTTTATAGAGAATCCGTTCGAATTTTAACCAAGTAAAAAGCTTAAAATTTTAAATTAATCTGTATAATTTTGTTCAAGAGCCCATAATAACTAACTAATTGAACACATAAAGTTTGATTTAATAACATTTGGTTGTTATTTTGATGGGATTAAAACATGATTGTCTAAATGGGCTTTATAGAGAATACGTTCAAATTTTAGCTGAGTAAAAAGCTGAAAATTTAGATTAATTAGTATAATTTTATTCAAAAGCTCATAATTAACTACTTGAACTCATAAATTTTGATTTAATAATATTCGGTTATCCTTTTGTTGCGATTAAAACGTATGTGTCTAAATGGGTTTTATAATGAATCCGTTCGAATTTTAACCAAGTAAGAAGCTTAAAATTTTAGATTAATCTATATAATTTTGTTCAATAGCCCATAATTAATTCGTTGAACGCATAAATTTTGATTAAATAACATTTGATTATCCTTTTGTTGGGATTAAAACGTGTTGGTCTAAATGGGCCTTAAAGAGAATCCGTTCGAATTTTAATCGAGAAAGAAGCATAATATTTTAGATTAATATGTATAATTTTGTTCAAAAGCCCATAATTAACTATTTGAACTTATCAAATTTGATTTAATTACATTTGTTTATAGAGAATCCGTTCGAATTTTAACCAATTAAAGAGCTGAAAATTTTAGATTAATTTGTATAATTTTGTTTAAGATCTCATAACGAACTAATTGAACACTTAAAATTTGATTTAATAATATGTGGTTATTGTTTTGTTAGGATTAAAACATGCTTGTCTTAATGGGTCTTATAGAGAATACGTTCAAATTTTAGACGAGTAAAAAGTTGAAAATTTAAATTAATCAGTATATTTTTATACAAAATCCCATAATTAACTATTTGAACTCATAAAATTTTTTTTAATAACATTTGGTTATCGTTTTATTGTAATTAAAACGTATGTGTCTAAATTGGTTTTATATAGAATCTGTTCGAATTTTAACCGAGTAAGAGGCTTAAAATTTTAGATTAATCTGTATATTTTCGTTCAGTTGCCCATAATTAAATCTTTGAACGCATCAATTTTGATTTAATAATGTTTGGTTGTTGTTTTGTTGGATTAAAACGTGTTTGTCTAAATGGGTCTTATAGAGAATCCGTTCAAATTTTAACTGATTAAGAAGCTTAAAATTTTAGATTAATCAGTATAATTTTGTTCAAAAGCCCATAATTAACTATTTGAACTTATAAAATTTGATTTAATAACATTTGTTTATCGTATTGTTGTGATTAAAATGTGTTTGTCTAAATGGGCCTTATAGAGAATCCGTTCGAATTTTCACCGAGTAAAAATATGAAAATTTTAGATTAATAAGTATAATTTTCTTCAAACGCCCATAATTAACTATTTGAACTTATAAAATCTGATTTAAGAACATTTGGTTGTCGTTTTATCGAGATTAAAACGTGCTTGTCTATTGGGCTTTATAGTGAATACATTCGAATTTTAAACAAGTAAAAAGTTGAAAATTTTATATTGATCTGTATAATTTTGTTCAAAAGCTAATAACAAACTATTTTAACACATAAAATTTGGTTTAATAACATTTGATTGTTGCTTTGTTGGGATTAAAAGCTCATAATTAACTATTTGGACTCAGAATCCGTTCGAATTTTAGTTGAGTAAAAAGCTGAAAATTTTAGATTAATTTGTATAATTTTGTTCTAAAGACCATAATTAACTAATTAAACTCGTAAAATTTAATTAAATAATATTTGGTTGTCGTTTTGTTGCGATTAAAACGTGCATGTCAAAATGGGCATTAAATTGAATCAGTTTGAATTTTAACTAAGTAAAAAGCTTAAAATTTGAGATTAATCTGTATAATTTGGTTTAAAAGCCCATAATTAACGATTTGAACTCGTAACTCGTAAAATTTTATTTAAGAACATTTGGTTGTCATTTTATTGGCATTATAATGTGTTTGTCTAAATAGGCTTTATAGAGAATCCGTTTAAATTTTAACCAAGTAAAAATGCTGAAAAATTTAGATTAATCTGTACAATTTTGTTCAAGAGCCCATAACGAACTAACTGAACACATAAAGTTTGATTTAATAACATTTGATTATTGTATTGTTAGGATTAAAACGTGTTTGTCTAAATGGGCCTTATAGAGAATACGTTCAAATTTTAGCTGAGTAAAAAGCTAAAAATTTAGATTAATCAATATAATTTTATTCAAAAACCCATAATTAACTATTTGAAATCATAAATTTTGCTTTAATAACATTCGATTATCGTTTTGTTACGATTAAAACGTACGTATCTAAATGAGTTTTATATAGAATCCGTTTGAATTTTAACCGAGTAATAAGCTTA
The DNA here is from genome assembly GCA_035048815.1 of Abelmoschus esculentus. Classification (NCBI taxonomy): domain Eukaryota; kingdom Viridiplantae; phylum Streptophyta; class Magnoliopsida; order Malvales; family Malvaceae; genus Abelmoschus; species Abelmoschus esculentus. The sequence goes on along the minus strand of JAUCBN010000013.1, from coordinate 7,916,770 downwards.
AAATTTTAGATTAATATGTATAATTTTGTTCAATAGCCCATAATTAACTCTTTGAACACATCAATTTTGATTTAATAACATTTGGTTGTCGTTTTGTTAGGATTAAAACGTGTTTGTCTAAATAGACCTTATAGAGAATCCGTTCGAATTTTAATCGAAAAAGAAGATTAAAATTTTAGATTAATTAGTATAATTTTTTCAAAAGTCCATAATTAACTATTTGAGCTTATAAAATTTGATTTAATAACATTTGTTTATCGTATTGTTGTGATTAAAATGTGTTTGTCTTAATGGGCCCTATAGAGAATTCGTTTGAATTTTAACTGAGTAAAAATATGAAAATTTTAGATTAATCAGTATAGTTTTCTTCAAATGCCCATAATTAACTATTTGAACTCATAAAATCTAATTTAAGAATATTTGGTTGTCATTTTGTTGAGACTAAAACGTGCTTGTCTAAATGGGCTTTATAGAGAATCCGTTCGAATTTTAACCAAGTAAAAAGCTAAAAATAATTTGTATGATTTTGTTTAAGAGCCCTTAACGAACTAATTGAAGACATAAAATTGGATTTAATAACATTTGGTTGTTGTTTTGTTGAGATTAAAACGTGCTTGTCTAAATGGACTTTATAGAGAATCCGTTCGAATTTTAACCAAGTAAAAAGCTGAAAATTTTAAATTGATCTGTATAATTTTGTTCAAGAGCTCATAAAAAACTATTTTAACACATAAAATTTGCTTTAATAACATTTGGTTGTTATTTTGTTGGGATTAAAACGTACCTATGTAAATGGGCCTTAGAGAGAATCCGTTCGAATTTTAGGCGAGTAAAAAGCTAAAAATTTTGATTAATTAGTATAATTTTATTCAAAAGCCCATAATTTACTATTTGAACTCCTAAAATTTGATTTAATAACATTTGGTTATCGTTTTGTTGCGATTAAAATTTACATATCTAAATGGGCTTTATATAGAATCCGTTTAAATTTTAACTAAGTAAAAAGCTTAAAATTTTAGATTAATATGTATAAATTCTTTTCTAAAGCCAATAATTAACTAATTAAACACAAAAAATTTATTTAAATGATATTTGATTGCCGATTTGTTGTGATTAAAAGGTGCATGTCAAAATAGGCTTTAAATTGAATCAGTTCAAATTTTAATTGAATAAAAAGCTTAAAATTTGTGTTTAATATGTATGATTTTTTTTAAAGCCCATAATTAACTATTTGAATTCCTAAAATCTGATTTAGTAACATTTGGTTTTCCTTTTGTTAGGATTAAAACGTGCATGTCTAAATGAGCTTCATAGAGAATCCATTCGAGTTTTAACCGAGTAAAAAGCTTAAAATTTTAGATTAATCTGTATATTTTGTTCTAAATCCCATAATTAACTAATTAAACACATAAAATTTAATTAAATAACATTTGATTGTCGTTTTGTTTCGATTAAAACGTGCATGCCAAAATGGGCTTTAAATTGAATTAGTTCGAATTTTAACCGAATAAAAATCTTAAAATTTGAGATTAATATTTATAATTTTGTTCATAAACCCATAATTAACTCTTTGAACACATAAATTTTTGTTTAATAACATTTGGTTGTCGTTTTGTTGGGATTAAAACGTGTTTGTCTACATGGGCCTTGTAGAGAATCCATTCTAATTTTAACCGATTAAGATGCTTAAAATTTTAGATTAATCCGTATAATTTTGTTCAAAAGCCTATAATTAACTATTTGACCATATAAAATTTAATTTAATAACATTTGGTTATCTTTTTGTTGGAATTAAAACATGTTTGTCTAAATGGGCCTTATAGAGAATCCGTTTTAATTTTAACCGAGTAAGAAGCTTAAAATTTTAGATTAATTTGTATAATTTTGTTCAATCCCATAATTAAATATTTGAACTTATAAAATTTGATTTAATAACATTTGGTTTATCGTACTGTTGTGATTAAAATGTAATGATCTAAATGGGCCTTATTGAAAATCCGTTCGAATTTTAACCGAGTAAAAATATGAAAATTTTAGATTAATCAATATAATTTTCTTAAAACGCCCATAATTAAAAATATGAACTCATAAAATCTGATTTAAGAACTTTTGATTTTCGTTTTGGTGGGATTAAAACGTGCTTGTCTAAATGGGCCTTATAGAGAATCCATTTGAATTTTAACTGAGTAAAAAGCTGAAAATTTTAAATTAATCTATATAATTTTATGCTAAAGCTCATAATGAACCAATTAAACTAATAAAGTTTAATTAAATAATATTTGGTTATCATTTTGTGGCGATTAAAACGTGCATGTCAAAATGGGCTTTAAATTGAATCCGTTCAAATTTTAACAAAGTAAGAAGCTTAAAATTTGAGATAAATTTGTATAATTTTGTTTAAAAGCCCATAATTAACTATTTGAAATCATAAAATTTGATTTAATAATATGTGGTTGTCGAATTGTTGGGATTAAAACATGAATGTCTAAATGAGCTTTATAGAGAATCCGTTCGAATTTTAACCATGTAAAAAGCTTAAAATTTGAGATTAATCTCTATAATTTTTTCAAAATCCCATAATTAACTATATGAACTGATAAAATTTGATTTAATAACATTTGATTGTCGTTTTGTTGGGATTAATATATGCTTGTCTAAATATGCTTTATAGAGAATCCATTCAAATTTTAACAGAGTAAAAAGCTAAAAATTTTAGAGTAATATTTAAAATTTTTTTCATAAGCCCATAATTAACTATTTGAAATTATAAAATTTGATTTAAAAATATTTGGTTATCGTTTTGTGGTGATTAAAACTTGTTTGTCTAAATGGGCCTTATAGAGAATTCGTTCAAATTTTAACTGATTAAAAAGATGAAAATTTTAGATTAATCAGTATAATATTGTTTAAACGCCCATAATTAACTATTTGAACTCATAAAATTTGATTTAAGAAAATTTGTTTATCGTTTTGTTGGGATTAAAACGTGCTTGTCTAAATGAGCTTTATAGAGAATCCGTTCGAATTTTAACCAAGTAAAAAGCTGAAAATTTTAGATTAATATATATAATTTTGTTCAAAAGCCCATAAGGAACTTTTTGAACAAATAAAATTGGGTTTAATAATATTTGGTTGTTGTTTTGTTGGGATTAAAACGTGCTTATTTAAATGAGCCTTATAGAGAATCTGTTTGAACTTTAGCCGAGTAAAAATAAGAAAATTTAGATTAATGAGAATCATTTTATTCAAAAGACCGTAATTAACTATTGAACTCATAAAATTTGATTTAATAACATTTGGTTATCGTTTTATTGCGATTAAAACGTGCTTGTCTAAATGGGCTTTATATAGAACCTGTTCGAATTTTGACCAAGTAAGAAGCTTAAAATTTTAGATTAATCTGTATAATTTTGTTCAAAAGCCCATAACTAACTATTTGAACTTATAAAAATTGATTTAATAACATTTGTTTATCGTATTGTTGCGATTAAAATGTGTTTGTCTAAATGGGCCTTATAGAGAATCCGTTCGAATTTTAATCGAGTAAAAAGATAAAAATTTTAGATTAATCAGTGTAATTTTGTTTAAACGCCCATAATTAAATATTAGAACTCATAAAATTTGATTTAGAAACATTTGGTTGTCGTTTGATTAGGATTAAAAACTGCTTGTCTAAATGGGCCTGATAGGGAATTCGTTCAAATTTTAACTGAGTAAAAGGCTTAAAATTGTAGATTAATCTGTATAATTTTGTTCAAAAGCTCATAATTAACTATTTGAACTCATTAAATTTAATTTAATAACATTTGATTGTCGTTTTGTTGCGATTAAAACGTGCATATTTGTTGAGTTGATCGATCTTGAAATATGGTCAAGAGGGGGGTGAATTGGCAATAAAAATTTTTCGATCGAGGAATTTTGGTAAAAATATGAAAGTTAAGGACAAAAAATTATAGTGGTTCAAGCTTCGGAACAAGCTCTACATCCACTACCTTAGCTCCCACTAAGTATTTTGAAACCAGTTCACTAAAGGAATTCGACCTTTTGAGGCCAAAGAGATAACCTTACAATCTAATAAGGCTAGTGTTTACAATCTAAGCACTCACCCAATCCTAATACACTTTAGCATACAATGACAATTGAGATCAAAAGTGTTTATCACCCAAGTGTTTGTCTAAGCACTCACCCAATCCTAATAACATTTGATTATGGTTTTGTTGCGATTAAAACATGCTTGTCTAATAGGTGTATAGAGAATCCGTTCAAATTTTTACCGAGAAAAAAGATAAAAATTTTAGATTAATCTGTATAATTTTGTTCAAAAGCCCATAATTAACTATTTGACTTTATTAAATTTAATTTAATAACATTTTTTGTCGTTTTGTTGAAATTAAAACGTGTATGTCTAAATGGGCTTTATAGAGAATTCGTTCTAATTTTAATCAAGTAAAAATATGAAAATTTGAGATTATCCTGATTAATTTTGTTCAAAAGCTCATAATTAACTATTTGAACTCATAAAATTTGATTTAATAACATTTGGTAATCGTTTTGTTGCGATTAAAATGAACATTTCTAAGTGGATTCTGTATAGAATCCGTTCGAATTTTGACAGAGTAAAAAGCTTAAAATTTTAGATTAATCTGTATAATTTTTTTCAAAAGCCCAAAATTAACTATTTGAACTCATATAATTTGATTTAATAACATTTGATTATCGTTTTGTTGCGATTAAAACGTGGTTGTCTAAATGGATTTATATAGAATCCGTTCAGATTTTAACAGAGAAAAAAGATGAAAATTTTATATTAATCTGTACAATTTTATTCAAAATCCCATAATTAACAATTTAAACTCATTAAATTTAATTTAATAATATTTTTTTATTGTTTTGTTGCGATTAAAAGTTGCATGTCTAAATAGGCATTATAGAGAATCCGTCCAAATTTTAACCGAGTAAAAAGTTGAAAATTTGAGATTATTCTGATTAATATTGTTCAAAAGAGCATAATAAACTATTTGAACTCATAAAATTTGATTTAATAACATTTGATTATCGTTTTGTTACGATTAAAACACGCTTGTCTAAATGGGTTTATAGAGAATCAGATCAAATTTTAATCGAGAAAAAAGATGAAAATTTTAGTTAATCTATATAATTTTGTTCTAAACCCATAATTAACTATTTGAACTCATTAAATTTAATTTAATATTTGTTTGTCGTTTTGTTGCGATTAAAACGAGCATGTCTAAATGGGCTTTGTTGTGAATCTATTCTAATTTTAACAGAGTAAAAACCTGAAAATTTGAGATTATTCTTATTAATTTTGTTCAAAAGCGCATAATAAATTATTTGAACTCATAAAATTTTATTTAATAACATTTGATTATCGTTTTGTTGAGATTAAAACGTGCTTGTCTAAATGGGTTTATAGAGAATTCGATCAAATTTTAATCGAGAAAAAAGATGAAAATTTTAGTTAATCTGTATAATTTTGTTCTAAACCCATAATTAACTATTTGAACTCATTAAATTTAATTTAATATTTGTTTGTCGTTTTATTACTATTAAAACGAGCATGTCTAAATGGGCTTTATAGAGATTTTGTTCGAATTTTAACAGAGAATGCTAAAAATTTGAGATTATTCTGATTAATTTTGTTCAAAAGTCTATAACTAACTAATTAAACACATAAAATTTAATTAAATAATATTTGGTTGTTGTTTTCTGGCGATTAAAACGTGCATGTCAAAATGGGCTTTAAATTGAATCAGTTCGAATTTTAACCGAGTAAAAAGCTCAAAATTTGAGATTAATGTGTATAATTTATTTTAAAATCCCATAAATAACTATTTGAACTTGTAAAATTTGATTTAATAACATTTAGTTATTGTTTTGTTGGGATTAAAACGTCCATGTATAAATAAGCTTTATAGACAATCCGTCCGAATTTTAACCGTGTAAAAAGCATAAAATTTGAGATTAATCAATGTAATTTTGTTCAAAATCCCATAATTAACTATTTGAACTCATAAAATTTGATTTAATAACATTTGGTTATCGTTTTGTTGCAATTAAATCGTACATGTAACACCCCAATTTTTCCCCCTTTGATTAAGTCAAAATCCCTAATATAAATCCTAGAAATTGGGGATTTTTTTAGCTTTAATTTTAGTGAAAAAATCGAAATTTCTGAAATATTCAGACCCTTATTGTGTAATTTTCCCATTTCTTTCTGGTAACGTTCCCTTCTTTCCCGTTCTTTAGTTATTTCAGAGTGTTTATTTCTCAATTAAATCTTGTTTGATTGAGTGTTTTTTGAATCGTGTTGTTCTGCTTTGTATCCCCTGAATCTTGTACCACCCTGAATCGTCTTCGAATCTTTGTCTTGCTGTGTGTGTTTTGACTTTTCTTCTGTGGGTTGTGGCTTTCGGTTCTTTGGTTGGTAACTGTTCTCCCCTCTTTGGTTTTGGTTGATCTGTAGAGATGTTAAACAAGTCTAAGTTATGTGTTGTTAGGTTCTTTTTGATGGTTGTGGGTGTTCGATTGTAGGTGACTATTTGTCTAAAGGAATTTTTGTGCGGTTTCCTTGAAGTTGGGTCCTAGGTCTCTGTTCTTTACCGTTTGAAGTGTTTGTGTGTTTGTTTTGGGTGAGTTTAATTCGATTCTATGTTGTGGTGTTGGTCCGAGTATGTCTGAATCGATTTGGATTAAAAAGGGGTTTGAATCGAGCCAAGGGGGAGTGTTTTGTTGTCTGAAATGTCTGTTTAGGGACAGAGAAAATCTGGAATTTTTCAAGATTTTCCCAGAAAATCTGTAAATTCTATATTTTCTCGGGAAAATCTTGGGAAGCCCAGAACCGAACCGGTCTGACCCATTGACCACCCGACCAACCCAACCCATGACCCGTTAATGTCATCCGCTGGCGTCAGTATTAACTGATGACGTCATCTACTGACATCAACGTTGACTGATGACGTTATTTGCTAACGAATGCCTTATCTAGAAGTTTCTGTATTGGTTTCTGAATCAGTTTCTATTTGATTCAGGTGACGTGGACTCCGACCCCGAGCAATTGCCTCCTCCTCCTCCTGGACGACCTCTTATTTATCAGTCTTCGGGACACGCACGTGAGTTTTGATCTATTTTGTTTCGTGTAATTTTTGTATAGTGCCATAGTAATAGAGTATCTTACCTTGTTACTATACGTAGGTTCTACACCTTCTAGACCTAGTACTAGGACTGAGCCTAGTAAACATCACTACCGGCATTAAGTGACTGCTACAGGTGTGTCTCTCCTGACAATTTTATGTTTATTTCTGTGTGCAACTTTTTGTATACCTGTTAATTCAGTGTAACACGTTGATTTTATCATTTCTGTTATTTTCTGAAAAAAAATGCATAATTATCATGTTCTGAAATATTAACCGATTATCTGATTCTGAAACTATTATGCGTGCCTCCTGTTATTCTTTTAGGCATATAAACTAATTTTGATATATGTTCATACCTGATCATCAACACATGTCATGACACTGGTAGAATATTTGTACGGAGAAGTTCAGTGGTATCACCTATTGGTGAATATCACTTCTAATCAGTGGCACCACCTACGGGTTGAGTGTCCACTTCTGTTCAGTGACTCCACCTTCGGGTCGAGCTTCACTTTTGATGGTGTGATGGTGTTAGAGTGGTTCTGTAATACCCCAAAAATTATATCTAAATTTAAAAACCCTAATTTTTAAATCCCTAATTAAAAACTCTTTTTAGATTCCCAATTTCTGAAACCCTAATTTTTTTGAGGTTTTAAATTGATTTTCTATATTCAAGGGAAAATTTTTGAGATAAGATTATAAAGTCTTGAAAGTTTAAATGTGAATTTAAAGATTAAAAGTTAAAGTGATGTTTTAAAATTGGATGACTTTTTGGATAACTAATTTGCTTTTAAACTGAGATTAATTATTTTTTTATTAAGAGTTTTTCTACAATCAATCATTTTATTAAAAATATTATTTTATTTAATTATTATTTTATCAAAACTCTTTGTTTAATATTATATATTATATAAAGTCTTAGATAAAGATAAGAAGCTCATTTAAAATTATACAATCTTATTTTTTTATTATTATTATATTTATAATGTGATCTAATAGAATGTTAATTCTACTTAAGCTCAGCTATTTTTCTCACTATAAATACATATTGTGATCTAAGAGAAATCACTACATTATTTTTCCTCCATCAAGATTCTCTAAAAACTTTGTTCTCACTCTTTATTTCTGTCCGAGATCAAAACTATGTTATGCAATAATTTGAGTCGCTTTGGCTAAGGTGTGTTCTCTTACTGGTGCTAGATGTTTTTATCTAAAATATATATTTTTCTGTGACATGTTTAATATTGTAATTTTAGAAATATATAAAACTTTCGGATTTTGAAATCCTACACTTTTGTGAGTAATTATGATTTTAAATCCTGTGAATTTGTATTTTCGGATAAATTATGATTTTGGATTGAACTATGATTGAAGTATGTAGTTGTGATTTTTATTTGAACCATCTGACTATAATATTATTTTAATGAGTTTTTAGATAATGTATTTGGAGAATTTTAACTCTTTTCAAATCATCAATTCTTAATTATAATTTTAATTTTGGGTTTTAACGAATTATTAAGTATTTAAATATTTTAAATTTATTATAAAATAATATAAAATAAATTACTTTTGAAGATAAAGTTTTTAATGTTAACTTTTTAGGTTCAATCTATCTCTTCTTGTGCTAAATATGTGTTTTCTTTTTGTGCTAAATGTGTGTGTCTTTCTCACGTTAAATATGTGTGTTTTTATGTGTTTAAATGAATATATATATATATGTGTTCTCTTACTAGTGCTATATGTTTTTTTTAAATATACTTTCCTGTGATATGCTTTGAAAAATATTCGTGTTTTGCTATCATGTTTAATTTTTGTATTGTGACTTTGATTGTGTATTTGTGTTTGAGAACTCACACTTTTGTGAGTAATTATGATTTTAAATCATGTGAATTTGTGATTTTGGATAAATTAAGATTTCAGATTAAACTATGATTTAAATACGTAGTTGTGATTTGTATTGTGTGTATATCATATTTTTGCATTGTTTTTTTTCTAAAATATTACTCTTGAGAAATAATTTTATAAACTTTGTTTTATTGTTTTTATCTTCATCTTTAAGATACGCTAAGTTCTTTAGGGATTATGTTATTTTGCTCTATGTTATATTTGTCTGTACTATAAATATATTTATCTGTACCTTAGAGACACACTAGGCTCTAAGCTTACACCCATATAGTTTCCTGTTTCAGATCACAACCTAGACTTCGTACGGTACTTGGAGGATCCTGTTTTTCAGATTTATTACGTATGTCTTTCAGTATTCAGATTATTAATGATATTTTAGAAACTATGTTTAATTCTGGATATTTTGATTATTGTTTTGTAATAAACTTTGGACTTTGAATTTATTGGACAATTTATGGGTTGAACTCAGTTATTTAAATTTTTAAATTTATAGTATTTAAAATTATTAATTATTTAATAATTTATCCGATAAAATTATATTAGTTTTATAAAAATCCTAACTTGCAAATCAAGTTTCAGTAACGTAAACCCTAACTTTGGATCTAAGGAATTAGGTAAATTTTAGGGGTTACAGTACATGTCTAAATGAGCTTTATATAGAACCCGTTTGAATTTTAACAAGGTAAAAAGCTTAAAATTTTAGATTAATCTGTATAATTTTGTTCTAAAGCCCATAATTAACTAATTAAACACATAAAATTTAATTAAAGAATATTTTACTGTCGTTTTGTTGCAATAAAACGTGCATGTCTAAATGGGTTTTAAATTGAATCAGTTCGAATTTTAACCAAATAAAAAGCTTAAAATTTGAGATTAATCTGTATAATATTTATTTAAAATCCCTTAATTAACTATTTAAACTCCTAAAATTTGATTTAATAACATTTGATTATCGTTTGTTCGGAATAAGACGTGTTTGTCTAAATGGGCATTATAGAGAATCCGTTCGAATTTTAGTTGAGTAAAAAGCTAAAAATTTTAGATTAATCTGTATAATTTTGTTCTAAAGCCCATAATTAACAAAATAAACTCATAAAATTTAATTAAATAATATTTGTTGTCGTTTTGTTGCGATTAAAACATCCATATCAAAATGGGTACTAAATTGAATCGGTTTGAATTTTAACTAAGTAAAAAGCTTAAAATTTGATATTAATCTGTATAATTTGGTTTAAAAGCCCATAATTAACTATTTGAACTCATAAAATTTGATTTAATCACATTTGATTGTCGTTTTGTTGGGATTAAAACGTCTTTGTTTAAATTGAATTTATAGAGAATTCGTTCAAATTTTAACCGAGTAAAAAGATGAAAATTTCAGTTCATTTGTATAATTTTGTTCTAAACCCATAATTAACTATTTGAACCCATTAAATTTAATTTAATAATATTTGTTTGTCGTTTTGTTGTGATTAAAACGTGCATGTCTAAATGAGCTTTATAGATAATCTGTTCGAATTTTAACCAAGTAAAAAGCGGAAAATTTGAGATTATTCTGATTAATTTTGTTCAAAAGCCCAAAATTAACTAATTAAAATCATAAAATTTAATTAAATAATATTTGGTTGTCTTTTTGTTGTCAAAATGGGCTTTAAATTCAATCAGTTCGAATTTTAACCGAGTCAAAAGCTTAAAATTTGAGATTAATCTGTATAATTTGGTTTAAAATCCCATAATTAACTATTTGAACTCGTAAAATTTGATTTAATAACATTTAATTATCGTTTTATTGGGATTAAAATGTGCATGTATAAATGAGCTTTATAGATAATCCGTTCGAATTTTAACCGTGTAAAAAGCTTAAAATTGAAGATTAATCTACATAATTTTATTTAAAAGCCCATAATTAACTATTTGCACTCATAAAATTTGATTTAATAATATTTAGTTATCGTTTTGTTACGATTAAAATGTACATGTCTGAATGATCTTTATATAAAATCCGTTTGAATTTTAACTGAGTAAAAGACTTAAAATTTTAGATTAATCTGTATAATTTTGTTCTAAAGCCCATAATTAACTAACTAAACACATAAAATTTAATTAAATAATATTTTATTATCGTTTTGTTGCGATAAAAACGTGCATGTCAAAATGGGCTTTAAATTTAATCAATTCAAATTTTAACCGAATAAAAAGCTTAAAATTTGAGATTAATCTGTATAATTTTGTTTAAAAGCCCATAACTAAATATTTGAACTCCCAAAATTTGATTTAATAACATTTGATTATCGTTTTGTTTGGATTAAGACGTGCTTATCTAAATGGGCGTTATAGAGAATCCGTTCGAATTTTAGTTGAGTAAAAAGCTGAAAATTTTAGATTAATCTGTATAATTTTGTTCTAAAGACCATAATTAACTAATTAAACTCGTAAAATTTAATTAAATAATATTTTGTTGTCGTTTTGTTGCGATTAAAACGTGCATGTCAAAATGGGCATTAAATTGAATCAGTTTGAATTTTAACTGAGTAAAAAGTTTAAAATTTGAGATTAATATGTATAATTTGGTTTAAAAGCCCATAATTAATAATTTGAACCCGTAAAATTTGATTTAATAACATTTGATTGTTGTTTTGTTGGGATTAAAACGTCCTTGTCTAAATGGGCACTATAGAGAATCCGTTCGAATATTAGTTGAGTAAAAAGCTAAAAATTTTAGATTAATCTGTATAATTTTGTTCTAAAGACCATAATTAACTAATTAAACTCGTAAAATTAAATGAAATAATATTTGATTGTTGTTTTGTTGCGATTAAAACGTGTATGTCAAAATGGGCATTAAATTGAATCAGTTTGAATTTTAACTGAGTAAAAAGCTTAAAATTTGAGATTAATCTGTATAATTTGGTTTAAGAGCCCATAATTAACTATTTGAACTCATAAAATTTCATTTAAGAATATTTGATTGTCGTTTTGTTGGGATTATAACGTGCTTGTCTAAATGGGCTTTATAGAGAATCCATTCAAATTTTAACCAAGTAAAAAAGCTGAAAAATTTAGATTAATCTATACAATTTTGTTCAAGAGCCTATACCGAACTAATTGGACACATATAGTTTGATTTAATAACATTTGATTATTGTATTATTGGGATTAAAATGTGCTTGTCTAAATGGGCTTATAGAGAATACGTACAAATTTTAGCTGAGTAAAAAGCTGAAAATTTAGAATAATAAGTATAATTTTATTCAAAAACCCATAATTAACTATTTGAAATCATAAATTTTGACTTAATAACATTCGATTATCGTTTTGTTACGATTAAAACGTATGTATCTAAATGGATTTTATATAGAATGCGTTCGAATTTTAACCGAGTAATAAGATTGAAATTTAGATTAATCTGTATAATTTTGTTCAATAGCCCATAATTAACTCTTTGAACACATCAAGTTTGATTTAATAACATTTGGTTGTTGTTTTATTAGGAGTAAAACGTGTTTGTCTAAATGGGCCTTATAGAGAATCCGTTCGAATTTTAATCGAAAAAGAAGATTAAAATTTTAGATTAATCGGTATAATTTTGTTCAAAAGCCCATAATTAACTATTTGAGCTTATAAAATTTGATTTAATAACATTTATTTATCGTATTGTTATGATTAAAATGTGTTTGTCTAAATGGGCCTTATAGAGAATTCGTTTGAATTTTAACCGAGTAAAAATAAGAAAATTTTAGATTAATCAGTATAATTTTCTTCAAATGCCCATAATTAACTATTTAAACTCATAAAATCTGATTTAAGAACATTTGGTTGTCGTTTTGTTGGGATTAAAACGTGCTTGTCTAAATGGGCTTTATAGAGAATCCGTTCGGATTTTAACCAAGTAAAAAGCTAAAAATAATTTGTATAATTTTGTTTAAGAGCCCATAACGAACTAATTGAATACATAAAATTGGATTTAATAACATCTGGTTGTTTTGTTGGGATTAAAACGTGCTTGTCTAAATGGGCTTTATAGAGAATCCGTTCAAATTTTAACCAAGTAAAAAGCTGAAAATTTTAGATTGATCTGTATAATTTTGTTCAAGAGATCATAACAAACAATTTTAACACATAAAATTTGATTTAATAACATTTTGTTGTTATTTTGTTGGGATTAAAACGTGCCTATCTAAATGGCCTTAGAGAGAATCCGTTCGAATTTTAGGCGAGTAAAAAGCTGAAAATTTTGATTAATTAGTATAATTTTATTCAAAATCATATAATTAACTATTTGAACTCCTAAAATTTGATTTAATAACATTTGGTTATCGTTTTGTTGAGGTTAAAATGTATATATCTAAATGGGCTTTATATTGAATCCGTTCAAATTTTAACTGAGTAAAAAACTTAAAATTTTAGATTAATATGTATAATTTTTTTTTCTAAAGCCAATAATTAACTAATTAAACACATAAAATTTAATTAAATTATATTTGATTGCCGTTTTGTTGTGATTAAAACGTGCATTATAAAATAGGCTTTAAATTGAATAAGTTCAAATTTTAACTGAATAAAAAGCTTAAAATTTGTGATTAATATGTATACTTTTTTAAATGCCCGTAATTAACTATTTAAACTCGTAAAATCTGGTTTAGTAACATTTGGTTGTCGTTTTGTTGTGATTAAAACATACATGTCTAAATGAGTTTTGTAGAGAATCCATTCGAGTTTTAACCGAGTAAAAAGCTTAAAATTTTAGATTAATCTGTATATTTTATTCTAAATCCCATAATTAACTAATTAAACATATAAAATTTAATTAAATAACATTTGGTTGTCATTTTGTTTCGATTAAAACGTGCATGCCAAAATGGGCTTTAAATTGAATCAGTTCTAATTTTAACCGAAAAAAAATCTTAAAATTTGAGATTAATATTTATAATTTTGTTTATAAGCCCATAATTAACTATTTGAACACATAAATTTTTATTTAAAAACATTTAGTTGTCGTTTTGTTAGGATTAAAACGTGTTTGTCTACATGGACCTTGTAGAGAATCCATTCTAATTTTAACCGAGTAAGAAGCTTAAAATTTTAGATTAATCTGTATAATTTTTTCAAAAGCCCATAAATAACTATTTGAACTTATAAAATTTAATTTAATAACATTTGGTTATCATTTTGTTGGAATTAAAACGTGTTTGTCTAAATGGGCCTTATATAGAATCCATTCTAATTTTAACCGAGTAAGAAGCTTCAAATTTTAGATTAATTTGTATAATTTTGTTTAAAAACCCATAATTAACTATTTAAACTTATAAAATTTGATTTAATAACATTTGGTTTATCGTATTGTTGTGATTAAAATGTGTTTATCTAAATGGGCCTTATTGAGAATCCGTTCGAATTTTAACCGAGTAAAAATATGAATATTTTAGATTGATCAATATAATTTTCTTAAAACTCCCATAATTAACTATTTGAACTCATAAAATTTGATTTAAGAACATTTGATTGTCATTTTGGTGGGATTAAAACGTGCTTGTCTAAATGAGCCTTGTAGAGAATCCGTTCGAATTTTAACTGAGTAAAAAGATGAAAATTTTAGATTAATCTGTATAATTTTGAGCTAAAGCTCATAATAAACTAATTAAACTAATAAAATTTAATTGAATAATATTTGGTTATCATTTTGTTGTGATTAAAACGTGCATGTCAAAATGGGCTTTAAATTGAATCCGTTCTAATTTTAACCGAGTAAAAACCTTAAAATTTGAGATAAATTTGTTTAAAAGCCCATAATTAATTATTTAAACACGTAAAATTTGATTTAATAACATTTGGTCATTGTTTTGTTGCGATTAAAACTTGTTTGTCTAAATGGGCCTTATATAGAATTCGTTCAAATTTTAACTGAGTAAAAAGAAGAAAATTTTAGATTAATCAGTATAATATTGTTCAAACTCCCATAATTAACTATTTGAACTCATAAAATTTGTTTAAGAACATTTGTTTATCGTTCTATTGGGATTAAAACGTGCTTGTCTAAATGGGCTTTATAGAGAATCTGTTCGAATTTTAACCAAGTAAAAAGCTGAAAATTTTACTTTAATATGTATAATTTTGTTAAAAAGCCTATAACGAGCTATTTTAACTCATAAAATATGATTTAAGAACATTTGATTGTCGTTTTGTTGCGATTAAAACGTGCATGTCAAAATGGCTTTAAATTGAATCCGTTCGATTTTTAACAAAGTAAAAAGCTTAAAATTTGATATAAATCTGTATAATTTTGTTTAAAATCCCATAATTAACTATTTGAACTCGTAAAATTTGATTTAGTAACTTTTGGTTGTCGTTTTGTTGGGATTAAAACATGCTTGTCTAAATGAGCTTTATAGAGAATCCGTTCAAATTTTAACCATATAAAAAGCTTAAAATTTGAGATTAATCCCTATAATTTTTTTCAAAAGCTCATAATTAACTATACGAACTGATAAAATTTAATTTAATAACATTTGATTTTCATTTTGTTGGGATTAATATATGCTTGTCTAAATGTGCTTTATAGAGAATCCGTTCAAATTTTAACAAAGAAAAAAATAGAAAATTTTAGAGTAATATTTATAATTTTTTTCATAAGCCCATAATTAACTATTTCAACTTATAAAATTTGATTTGAAAACATTTGGTCATCGTTTTGTTTTGATTAAAACTTGTTTGTCTAAATGGGCCTTATAGAGAATTCGTTCCAATTTTAACTGAGTAAAAAGATGAAAATTTTAGATTAATCAGTATAATATTGTTCAAACGCCCATAATTAACTATTTGAACTCATAAAATTTGATTTAAGAATATTTGTTTATCGTTTTGTTGGGATTAAAACGTGCTTGTATAAATGGACTTTATAGAGAATCCGTTCGAATTTTAACCAAGTAAAAAGCTGAAAATTTTAGATTAATATGTATAATTTTGTTCAAAAGCCTATAACGAACTAATTGAACACATAAAATTTGGTTTAATAACATTTGGTTGTTGTTTTGTTGGGATTAAAACGTGCTTGTCTAAATGAGCCTTATAGAGAATCTGTTCGAACTTTAGCCGAGTAAAAATATGAAAATTTAGATTAATCAGTATAATTTTATTGAAAAGCCCATAATTAACTAGTTGAACTCATAAAATTTGATTTAATAACATTTGGTTATCGTTTTGTTGCGATTAAAACGTGTTTGTCTAAATGGGCTTTATATAGAATCTGCTCGAATTTTGACCAAGTAAGAAGCTTAAAATTTTAGATTAATCTGTATAATTTTGTTCAGAAGCCCATAATTAACTTTTTGAACTTATAAAATTTGATTTAATAATATTTTTTTATCGTATTGTTGCGAATAAAATGTTCTTATCTAAATGGGCCTTATAGAGAATCTGTTCGAATTTTTTTTGATGTAAAAGGGCCTCGTTAAAAACCCCTAACACTTCCAACCCCAAAGAAAGGTTGAAAGCCCCTATGAGGAAAAGAGTACGCCTAGAATTTTATTGAAAAGGAGAGTTAAATCTCTCAGAGTTTACAAAAGTCCTTGTAAAATCGGGCATGTCTAAATCAAATTGAAGAGTACAAAGAGTGTGCATAACCCTAGAAGCAAGAGTATGGGCTACATTATTGGTCCCGCTAGGTACATAAGTAATCCAAAAATTAACTAAACTCCCTATGGTGGTACGAATCATGGACACCAAAGGCTGTAGAGTTGAGAGATCTGGTCTGCCCTAGTTGACTTTATTTGCAATAGAGGCTAAATCTGTCTCAAAGATAATATTCATCCAGCCTTTTTGGGATGCAAGGTGAAAGCCATCTAAGATTGCTTGTGCTTCAACTGAAGTAACATCTGAATATCTTACAAGGGAAAGAGAAGTCCCTCCCAAAATAACACCATCCGAGATACGTGCTACTACATCAACTGCACCACTTCCAGAAATGGGATCAAAAGCCCCATCCGTGTTTATTTTAATTGAACCAAGCCCTGGTTTTTGCTAAGTTTGGTTTTGAATAATGGGTGTTTGTGGATTGTTAGTGGCAGAGGTAAGATTTACATTTTGATAGTCATTCAATAGTAAATTTGCGTTTGCAAATGTTAACTAAGGTGGCTGAAGATGACCATTATGGATCCAATCATTTCTACTGTTCCAAATATTCTAAAGGATTGTTAGAAAAAGAGTAAAGTTCTTTTTATTAAGTTCAGCCGCTGCGGTCTCTAGCCAATAGAGTGTCGATGTAAAGTTACCTGATTGGATTAAAGTAAGAAGACCTGCTAGTCGAATAGTTTCTTGGACACCAGGATAGTCACGCAAAGCGTGTATCAGGGTTTCAATTGTGGCTATGCAGATTGGGCATATACCATTACCTAAGTTAGCATTTAGTAATTTGGATCTCGTAGGAAGGGCGTCATGTCCTAGTCGCCATCCAAAGGTTCTAACCTTTGGTAAGGCTTGTAGCTAAGATATAGTTTTCCAACTACGTGTTGGTCTATTTAGAGGGCCATGTGGTTTTTGTAGGAATAAATAGCCCGATCTGACTGAATAAAGTCCACAATCATTATTCATCCATATGGTTGTATCTCTATGATCATTAATTATAGGAATGTTTAAAATAGCATTGGCATCCTCTGTAACAAAGAAGGAATGTATTTTAGGTTCATCCCATTGTGGTTATCTAGGAATCATAAAATCTCGAGCTCGTTTGGGAAGTTCACTGGAAATTTCATATTCTCCAAAAAGTTGAATCGGAGAGGAACCTCCCCATAGATCATGGAAAATGTCAATCTTCTATTGATTCTTGGCCTTGTAACAAAACCAGGAAGGAGTTTTTTCAGGGCCATGCATAGACCTTTCCAAGCAAAAGAGGATTTTTTAGTGGAAGTTGCATCGAGGATGTTGCTAGATGGGTAGTATTTTGCTTGATATACCTGACCGAGGAGGTTAGATGGTTCATAGAGTAGTCTCCAAATTTGTTTTCCTAATAGAGCAATATTAAAGTTTTGGAGATCATGGAAGCTCATGCCCCCTACTAATTTTGGTTGGCATACAATTTCCCAAGGAAGCATGTGCCAAACTTTTTTGTTATCTTTTCCAGATCACCAATATCGGCGAATAGAAGTAGTCATATCATCGATAATGTTATGTGGAAAAAGATAGCAGGACATGACATATTGCAGAAGAGACTGGATAGCGGATTTTATGAATATTTCTCTACCACTAAAAGATAATAGATGTTTATCCCATTTGGAGAGACTCGCATTAACTTTGTCTCTAGTAAATCCTAACGAAGCTGTTTTGTTTTTCCAATCATGAGAGGGACGCCTAGGTAAATACCTGGTTCGTTAACCTCTTGGACATGGAGAATCTCGTTAACAGATGATCTCTGAGATAGAGGGGTTTTGGGGAAAAAGTAGATTGTCGATTTTTTAAAATTAATTGCTTAACCTGAAGAGGTAGCATATTTGTGTAGTGCATTTTTGAGATCATTAGCTTCAGTGGTATTGTTTTTTATAAAGAACAAAGAATCATCAGCGAAAAGAATGTGGTTTATTTTTGGTCCGTATCGACTAGTGCTAAGTCCAGGGAGGTTGTCGTTAGCATGCTCAGCATTTAGTATAGATGTTAAACCTTGTGTGCAAAAAAGGAAGAGAAATGGAGAAAGTGGGTCTCCTTGTCGGAGGCCTCTTTATGGTATAAAGGAATGAGATAAAGAGTCGTTTACACGGACCTGATATGAAATGGTAGCGACGCAATTCATAATAGTAGAAATCCATGTGTCGTTGAAAACCATACGTTGCATAATTTGATGTATAAATGGCCATTCAACTCAATCGAAGGCTTTTTCCATATCTAGTTTTAAACTTGCACCTTTAGATAGATGGGAGTCTCCCGTATTGAGGGTATGGAGTAGTTCATGCACAATTAGTATATTGTCCATGATGTTTCTACCTGGTATAAATGCCGCTTGGTTGTTATTGATACATAGGGGTATGAATGTTTTGAGTCGATTGACTAAGACTTTAGATACAATTTTGTATATAATAGTGTAGAGGCTTATTGGACGAAGTTGCCTCATTGTTGTTGGATTTTGTTTTTTCGGTATTAAGATAAGAATAGTTTGGTTGATCTCAGTCATGTTAATAGTATCCGAGAGAAGATCGAAGCATAGTCGTATAATGTCCTTACCTAGTGTATACCAGTGTTGGCCGTAAAAACCACTTGGAAAACCATCTATCCCTGGAGCTTTTCTAGGATCAATATCTCGAAAAACATTTATAACTTTGTCTTTTGTGTAGGGTCGATTTAAGTTTTTATTCATTTGTGGTGTAATTGTGGTTGAAATGTTATCAAGGATATCAGTCGAAGGAGTTGGATTTGATGTAAAGAAAAGATTTTGGAAATAGTCTGTAGCAATTGATAGAATGTTGAAATTTTTTGTGTGCCAAGTGTTGAAATTATCAAAGAGGCCTTGGATAGTGTTTTTCTTACGACGTCCATTGGCTCGTGCGTGGAAGAAAGAAGTATTTTTATCTCCATGTTGAAGCTAGTTAGTTCTAGAGCTTTGGGCCCAATATATTTAATTGTTATGTTGAAGTGCTTGTAGTTCTTTCTTTGCTTCAATGAGGCAGAGTTCCTCAGAGGAAGGTATTTGGTGTCCTAGACTATTATTAATGTATGTAGTTAGATATTGTAGGCGTTCATTTGATTTTTTCCTTTGAGAATTCCGCCATGAATTTAGATGGTTGCCAATATTTTGTATTTTGTTTAGATTGTTCCCATTCGTATTGGTCCAAATATCCTTGATTAGGTTTTTGCTTTCATCATTGTTGGCACAACATTCCTCAAAACGAAATGTTTTCTTAAAAATCCATTTTCTAGCAAAAGTAGTGGAAGAGATATCAAGCATAATAGAACAATGGTCAGATTTGGATTGAAAGTGAGAGGTTATAGTATAATTTGGATATATATTTATCCAGTTGATTGACCCAATGAATCGATCCAAACGTTCGAAGATAGATTGTGAGTTAGGTCCATGTTTGAACCATGTGAAACATCCTGATTTAGGTTTACAATCGAAGAGTTCATTTCTAGATAAGCATTCTTGAAAATTGTTTATTTGAGATCGTGCACGACGACATCCTCCTTGTTTTTCATTGTCATGTAGTATTTCATTAAAGTCTCCACCTAAAAGCCATGGGAGGTTGGAGGATGATTTTAAAGAATCTATTAATTGTCATGTTTTGTATTTATAGTTTGTATTAGCATAACCATGTAACCCGGTGAAATGAAATTTGGAATTGTCATGGCTAATAATACAGTCGATATGACGATTAGAGTAAGAAAGTAAATCAGTTTGAATACTATTACTCCAAAGTAAGACTAGGCCAGTACAAGTTGAACTATTTTCTACCGATATGCATCCTTGCATAGCAAGTGATACACAAAGAGAATTACATCGAATTTATTAAGTCTAGTTTCTCATAGAAATAAAACATCAGGTTCATATTTGGTAATTATTTTTTTTGAGATTTTGAACTGCCTAAGTCTTACCAAGGCCTTGGCAGTTCCAACACATGATTTTCATTTGGCTCGGCGGAGTTGAGCCATGTCAACCTCCGCCGTAGATTTTTTTTCGCTGCTCATCCTAGTGATATCAAAAGGAGCATGTTTTGGATACTTTTGGTGTTGTCTTTCATGCATCCTAGTGAGGGGGTTGTTTCTTTCTAACACGAAAAAGAAAAAAAAAAGATATGAACACTTTTAGTTATTTTAAGTAATAAAGTAAAATTAGTTTGGTAGGAATAGATATATAGGTTGAAAAGAATAAAATAAGATATGGTAATAGATAATAGAGTATAATGGTAATAATAGGTACGAATCTTATTAATAGTAATGTAAAAAGTTAATTTGTAACTAAGGTAAGTGGAGAAAAGAAAATGAATTAAAGTATATGGAAAAGATATGTGGAAGTTAATTAGCATAAAAGAGAGAGGTATATAGGAAGAAAAAAAATGAATTATGATAGGAGAAGGTAAAAGACAAAAAAGGTATGGAAATATATAAAAATTTTTTGTAAAATAATATTTTTTAGGTGTATTTGGAAATATTTTGAATATTTAAGAATCATACTTTTTTTGAATTCAAGATTTTTGTAAAAAGGTAGTTATTAGATATTGAGATTCGAAGTGAATTTAGTAATTTTATATTATTAATGGTAGGAAATTTTAATTTTTGGTATGTGAAAAGATTATAGTTTATTGTTAGTTGAGTTACGTCTATTTTCGTTATTAAGACTTTCGATATAAAAAATTTATATGAGATCAGTGGATCTTTGTATATTTTGACAGTAATTTTGTTTGTCATGTTTTCTACCATTATTTTCTTCCTTACGGTTGATTGTATGGTTTTAGTAGATGAAATCCAAGAATAGGTTGATATGATGAATTTGAAGTTATATAAGATACAATTAAATGGTTGGATAATTTTGAGTTCCCAATAATGGGTTGGTTTAGTAAGATTGTATATGATATGAAAATTATCTATTAGGTAAAAATATTTAATTGTTTTTGGAGATATTGGTAGTGGAGCAAGAAAAGAGAAAAGAAGATTGATGTTAATTAGCAGATAAGAAAATGAGAAAGGACAAAGAAGGTTAAAAAAGATAAGAATTTTATTTTTGGAAAAATGAAATGGTAAGCGGTAAAGAAGGTACTACAATATTAGAAAAAATTCTAGTAAGTTGTAGTTGTTGGGAATATATAAAATTTATTTGTAAAGGTAATTATAATTCAAATGATTTTGCAGTGAGTTTGGTAATTTTGTAAATTTATTTGTAAATATGGTAAAATTATAAAGTAGTAATAGTAATTGAAATAAAATTGGTATTAATGAATTTGAAGAGATTTGAGAAATTGGTTTACGTGTTGGTTTTAAGTATGAATGATGAAAAGATGTGGATGAATTTAGATAATAAGATAGTTTTTGAGAATATAGGTTGAAAAGAATAAAAATATATATGGTAAGAGATAATGAAGTATAATTGTAAAAAGAGGCAAGAATTTTTATGATAGTTGTGTATAAAGATAAATTATAAAAGATATAAAAATTAATTAGCATATAAAGAGAAGTTAAATTGTACAAAAGGTAAGACAAGATATGAAAATTAATTAGAGAATTAGATAAAGATATATGGTAAAAAAGGTACAAGAAGATATGAAGGATATTTACTACAAGAATTTTTATTGTTATTGTTGAAAATATTATTAATAGGATAAAAAAAATATAAAAGGTAATGGAGATTAATTAGTATATGAGAAAAAAGTAAACGATTAGGAAAGGGGAGAAATATTTGAAATTTATTTAGGATATAATGATAAGATAAACAGTAAAAAAGGGATAAAGTATTTTAAAAGTTTTTAGTAAGTTATATTTTTGTGTATTTTGTGAAGTTTTATGAAACTTTGAATATATATTTTTGGAAATTTTTTGAAGATTTGAATGTCTACTTTTTGTAATTCAAAATTTTTGAAAAAAAGGTAAGTAGAAAGCATTGAAATTTGGTGTGAATTTGGTAAGTTTACATTAGTATATATGGAGATATTTAATTTTAGGTGAGAAAAAAATAGGGAGGAAAAATTGAATGGTGGTTGTAAATGGTCAAAGGTAAAAAAATTTGTATAAAAATATGAGGTAAATATATGGATAGAGATTGCAAAAAATAGCTAAATTTTTTTATGAGAAAATAAGATATAAGGAGTATTTATGGTGAAATTATGAATTATGATATTAAAGGTAATAATGGAGATATTATGAAAATTTTGA
Source organism: Abelmoschus esculentus (assembly GCA_035048815.1). NCBI lineage: Eukaryota > Viridiplantae > Streptophyta > Magnoliopsida > Malvales > Malvaceae > Abelmoschus > Abelmoschus esculentus. Next base: position 7,893,869 of record JAUCBN010000013.1, on the reverse strand, counting down.
TGGTAAGTTTTAATAAATTGATTTGAAAAATTGGTTCTAAAATACCAATATTTTAGTAGAGATGATTGTAAAAAAAGTCCAAGTTACCTTGTGGGAATGAAGTAAAGAAATTAGTATTCAAAATATTTTTATGAAAGGTGTGTAAATTGAAGGGAGATAAATATTATGGATATTATTTGGTATATGAAAATTTAAAAAATTTAAAGAAATGGAAGAGATGTTTAATATATTATTGGATAGATTTGTATTTGATGAATTTTGTTTCCTTGAATATATAGTGGACTTGAGGAAAAGTTTTGGAAATTCAAAAATGTTCCAAATTACTCCTCCTTTCCGATTGTAAGTAATCCATGACGTCATGTGATTTAAAATTATAAAGAGAAATATTTTTATAATTGTAAATAGAAAATTTAAATGGTAAGTGAGATTGATCTTATGTACCAATTGATTATACTCTTGAAAAATAACATAGGTGACATAGACCCAGTTTTTCGAAAATTAGAAAAAGGGGAATTCCATGTTTCCATGTGGATTAAATGCAAAAGAATGAATATCTTATTTTTGAGAGGATCAAAAAGGTTGATTTGAAAATTTTTACCCGAAATTAAAAAGGTGGACATAATATTTGATTGGAGATTATTATTAATTTCTAGAAAATAAAATGGAAATACTACATAGGTACAAATAAATCAATATTTACTTGAGAATAGCCATGGATTAGTCCATGTTGTCAAATAGTTTAAAGATAAGAAAATAATGATTCGATTAAAATTAAACGAAGGTAGAAATTAAAAGTTAATTGTAATTTTAAATTCCATGTTACCATGTAAGTCCTATTATTTTTTGGAAGATTCAAGGTAAAAAATGTTTGAAAATAGGAATTTTTGTAGTATGAGGTGAAACAATAAGTTTTTGACATTGGTACTTTAGTTGGAAATCTGAATTTACTTATTTTTATTGTTTGAATGATCATAAGCATTTGTGGTATAGGATTGTACCTATCGATGGATGCCATTAGGCTTGTGTCATAGAATTCCTGATTAACGGGTGGTATGATGACCAAAAGGCCATTTGGATATGAACAATTACGTTCGTAATTTGATGGTAATTCCAAAATAATTTTTTGGTTAACAAGCAAGAAAACTAAAAGATAAGTGATGGAATGTACTTTTAAGACACATTGATGGTAAAGAAAATAAATTAATAAACATTGAAAAACTAAATATAACAACTTTGTTCCTAAAGATTTACAAGTTTTAAAAACGTATATTATATCATGGATGAAATCTATGGAAAAAAATACATACCTTTTGGAAAATTGCAGCGGTGTGTGTGATTCTTCCTCTCTCGCATCGGTGAGCATAATGGGGTTGTTGGTGATTGATTGGTTGAAAGGTTTGGCTAGATTTGGTGATGAATCAAATCTAAAAAAGAGGCTATACCACTTGCCCTTGACGACAACGAGGGTGATAACCAAAAAACTAGAAACATCTACAACGATGATGGCCGCGACGATGATGGTAGCAACGACAGCGAAGATGATCGTCAGCGAGATTAGCAGAAGCAAAGGGAAAAGCAACAAGGAAGGAGAAGCCATGATGGAGGGAGAGAAGGAAAGGAGAAAGGGAGAGAGAGGAGAGAAAAACAACCTTTCGTTCGAATTTTAACCGAGTAAAAAGATAAAAATTTTAGATTAATCAATGTAATTTTGTTTAAACGCCCATAATTAAATATTAGAACACATAAAATTTGATTTAAAAATATTTGGTTATTATTTTATTGGGATTAAAAACTGCTTGTCTAACTGGGCCTTATAGAGAATTCGTTCAAATTTTAACTGAGAAAAAAGCTTAAAATTTTAGATTAATCTGTGTAATTTTGTTCAAAAGCTCATAATTAACTATTTGAACTCATTAAATTTAATTTAATAACATTTGATTGTCGTTTTGTTGCGATTAAAACATGCATATTTGTTGAGTTGATCGATCTTGATATATGGACAAGAAGGGGGTGAATTGGCAATAAAAATTTTCCGATCGAGGAATTTTGGTAAAAATATGAAAGTTAAGGACAAAAAAAATATAGTGGTTCAAGCTTCAGAACAAGCTCTACATCCACTAGCTTAGCTCCCACTAAGGATTTTGAAACCAGTTCACTAAAGGAATTCGACTTTTTGAGGCCAAAGAGATAACCTTACAATCTAATAAGGCTAGTGTTTGCAATCTAAGCACTCACCCAATCCTAATACACTTGAGCATATAATGACAATTGAGATCACAAGTGTTTGTCTACCCAAATATTGGATTAATTTGTATAATTTTGTCAAAAGCCCGTAATTAACTATTAGAACTCGGATAATTTGATTTAAAAATATTTGGTTATCGTTTTGTTGTGATTAAAACGTTCTTGTTTAAAAGGGTTTATAGAGAATACGTTCAGGTTCTAACCGAGAAAAAAGAAGAAAATTTTAGATTAATCTGTATAATTTTGTTCAAAAGACCATAATTAACTATTTGACTTCATTAAATTTAATTTAATAACATTTGTTTATCGTTTTGTTGTGATTAAAACGTGTATATCTAAATGGGCTTTATAGAGAATCTATTCGAATTTTAACCGAGTAAAAAGCTGAAAATTTGAGATTATTCTGGAACCTTATTGGACGCGAAAAGTTTCGAAACTCTAAGGGAAGTTTCAAAACCTTTTCCATAAAGTTTCGAAACATATATTGAAGGTTTCGAAACCTTTGGCTATCATAAGTTAATAGTTGTCGTAAATTGTATTTTACTCTAGGATATCTTTCTTTGTTTAATTATGCTAGCTACGAATTTTATTTTGAGTTCAATTTTCATATGGATGCATAAAGTTGACTTAATTTCAAGTTGGCTAACTTAATTTAGATATAGTCCCTAGAATTTGAAAGATTTACATTTTGATCTCTAATTAGTGGAGCATAAAATTGATGATGTTAGAATGCTCCGTTTGGTTTGAAATTTATCGTGAGTGATATTTGTATGTTTAATTGAAATTTGATGGAATGAATTTCAACCTTGCCAGTAGAATTTAAAAGATTTATGATTTAGTCCTTAACATACTCATGTTTTTAATCGAGTGTTCCAATGTGGTTGAATCACTTTCGTACTTGTTTTACATGAAATCGAAATATATAAGAACATAACTATGCCTTTAGATAAGAAAAAAATACAAATAAAATATATAACAGTTTTTAGGGTTATTTATTGGATCAAACCTTCGCGGGTTTGGTTCGATATTTCTCGAATAATCCATTAGAATCGGTTCTATTAAGGTCGGGCTAAGGGGGTAAATTTGATTTAATAATATTTGTTTGTTGTTTTGTTGGTATTAAAACGTCCATATCTAAATGCGCTTTATAGGGAATCCCTTCCAATTTTAATCGAGTAAAAAGTTGAAAATTTGAGATTAATCTGTATAATTTTGTATAAAAGACCATAATAAACTAATTGAACTCATAAAATTTGATTTAATAATATTAGATTGTCGTTTTTCAGGACTAAAACGTACAAGTCCAAATGGTCTTTACAAAGAATCTGTTCGAATTTTAACCGAGTAAAAAGCTGAATATTTGAGATTAGTCTGTATAATTTTGTTCAAACGCCCATAATTAACGATTTGAACTCATAAAATTTGATTTAATAATATTTGGTTATTGTTTTGTTGGGATTAAAACGTGCATATCTAAATGGGGTTTATAGAGAATCCTTTCGAATTTTAAACGAGTAAAAATCTTAAAATTTGAGATTAATCTTTATAATTTTGTTTTAAAAGCCCAAAATTAAATATTTGAACTCATAAAATTGTATTTACTAACATTTTGTTGTCGTTTTGTTGGGATTAAAACGTTCATGTATAAATGGGTTTTATAGAGAATCCATTCGAATTTTAAACGAGTAAAAATCTTAAAATTTGAGATTAATCTTTATAATTTTGTTTTAAAAGCTCATAATTAAATATTTGAACTCATAAAATTGTATTTAATAACATTTTGTTGTTATTTTTTTGGGATTAAAACGTTCATCTCTAAATGGATTTTATAGAAAATCCGTTCGAATTTTAAACGAGTAAAAAGCTGAAAATTTGTCATTAATCTGTATAATTTTGTTCAAAAGCCCATAATTAACTATTTAAACTCATAAAATTTGATTTAATAACATTTGGTTGTTGTTTTGTTGGGATTAAAACGTGTATATCTAAATGGGGTTTATAGAGAATTCGTTCGAATTTTAATCGAGTAAATAGATGAAAATTTTAAATTAATCTGCATAATTTTATTCAAAAGCCCATAATTAACTATTTGAGCTCATAAAATTTTATTTATTAATAATTGGATATCGTTTTGTTGGATTAAAACGTTCTTGTGTAAATGGGCTTTAAAGAGAATCCGTTGGAATTTTCAATGAGCAAAAAGCTGAAAATTTGAGATAAATCTATATAATTTTGTTTAAAGTCCCATAAGTAACTATTTGAACTTAAAAAATTTGATTTAATAACAATTGATTATCGTTTTGTTGGGATTAAAATATGCATGTCTAAATGGGGTTTATAGAGAATTCGTTCGAATTTTAATCGAGTAAAAAGCTGAAAAATTAAAATTAATCTATATAATTTTGTTCAGAATCTCATAAATAACTATTTGAGTTCATAAAATTTTTATTTATTAACATTAGGTTGTCGTTTTGTTGGGATTAAAATGTTTCTGTCTAAATGGGCTTTATAGAGAATCCGTTTGAATTTTAAATGAGTAAAAATCTAAAAATTTGAGATTAATCTGTATAATGTATTTTTAAAAGCCAATAATTAACTATTTGAACTCATAAAATTTGATTTAATAACATTTGGTTGTCGTTTTGTTGGGATTAAAACGTTCATGTCTAAATGGGCTATATGGAGAATCCGTTCGAATTTTTAATGAGTAAAAAGTTGAAAATTTGACATTAATCTATATAATTTTGTTCAAAAAACCATAATTAACTATTTGTACTTTTAAAATTTGATTTAATAATATTTGGTTATCGTTTTGTTGGGATTAAAATGTGCATGTCTAAATGGGGTTTATACAGAATCCGTTTAAATTTTAATAGAGTAAAACCTGAAAATTTGAGATTAATCTGTATAATTTTGTTCAAATATCTATAATTAACTATTTGAGCTCATAAAATTTTATTTAGTAACATTTGGTAGTCATTTTGTTGGATTAAAACGTGTATGTCTAAATGGGCTTTATAGAGAATCCGTTAGAATTTTAAACGAGTAAAAAGCTGAAAATTTAAGATTAATTTGTATAATTTTGTTCAAAATACCATAATTAACTATTTGAACTCATAAAATTTGATTTAATAATATTTGGTTGTCGTTTTGTTGGGATTAAAACGTACATGTCTAAACGGGCTATATGGAGAATCCGTTCGAATTTTCAAAGAGTAAAAAGCTGAAAATTTGACATTAATCTATATAATTTTGTTCAAACACCCATAATTAACTATTTTTACTTTTAAAATTTGATTTAATAATATTTAGTTATCGTTTTGTTGGGATTAAAATGTGCATGTCTAAATGGGGTTTATATAAAATCCGTTTAAATTTTAATAGAGTAAAACCTGAAAATTTGAGATTAATCTATATAATTTTGTTCAAATGTCTATAATTAACTATTTGAGTTCATAAAATTTTTTTAGTAACATTTTGTTGTCATTTTGTTGCGATTAAAACGTGTATGTCTAAATGGCTTTATAGAGAATCCGTTAGAATTTTAAACGAGTAAAAAGCTGAAAATTTAAGATTAATTTGTATAATTTTGATCAAAATCCCATAATTAACTATTTGAACTCATGAAATTCGATTTAATAATATTTGGTTGTCGTTTTGTTGGGATTAAAACGTACATGTCTAAACGGGCTTTATAGAGAATCCGTTCAAATTTTAAACTAGTAAAAATCTAAAAATTTTAGATTAATATGTATAATTTTGTTTATAAGCCCATATTTAACTATTTGAACTCATTAAATTTGATTTAATAACATTTGGTTGTCATTTTGTTGGGATTAAAACATTCATGTCTAAATGGGATTTATAGAGAACCTGTTTGAATTTTAAACGAGTAATGTAACCCCCTTAGCCCGGCCTGGATGGAACCGACACTAATAGGTTACACGGGGAATATCAAACCAAACCCGCAAGGGGAATATCAAACCATTCCAAAGTTCAACAATTAGCAATCAAACCATAATGGTCTTATTATAACATAAACCAAAGCCTAAGTACACACTCCTCACATAGGTTGTGTTACACATTGCCTTGCCCAATTTATTTGCCAAAAACATACCAAATTCCAAGTGATTCTTCCCCTTGGTTTCCTTGCCCCGAACGAAGCTCCAAGTGCCTTTATTTCTTCTTGAACTATGGAAGGTTTTCACACTCTTCCATAGTCCCCAAAATAGAACCGTACCAAACGCGATTCGCTTTTAGTCCGAAAACACTCACCAACAAGCGAAACGAGCTTTCGCCGCTATCCGATGATCGCACCAACGCACCAGCAATCAAGCTTCTTCTTGTACCTCTTCTTCAAGATCTATTCACCAAAAATATGTATTTTTCTCCTTCTTGATTCCTTGCAATTTGATGTAGATTTGATGAAATTGATGCTTAGGTTTTGTAAAGGATGGAAAGATGATGCAAGTGATGTAATCTTTTTGGAAAAAGATGCAAAAATCAGCAAGGAATTGAAGAGAAAAGATGAAGAGAAAGTGGAGAGAAAATGAGAGAAAAAAATGAGAGAGAAAATGAGAGAAAAGTGGTTTTTGAGAAAAATGATTAAAAATCCAATTAAAGTCATTAAAAACACTTTTTGGTGAATAAATCATTATTAAAAATTAGAAATGGGTTTATGGCCCTCTAAGGATTCTAAGTTTAACTTGCTTTTCAATTTAGTCACTAAAATAACATAATTTCCGAAAATCCAAATTAAGTCCCCTAATTTTCCAAAAATTACAAATTGGTCATTTATGCATAATTAAGCATAATTAAAAATCATTATAAAATCCAAATTATTTTCTTTTAAGTTTTGAAACATATTTTTAATATTTCAGACCACCTTCCAAATTATTAGTTTTCTTAATTAAAAATATCCTTATTTTATTTTTCCCAGAATTAATGAACCGGAGAACCCGATTCGACACGAATCGAATTCCCCTAACTAAGCCTAAACTAATAACCCAAAAACGAGATGTTACAACTCTCCCCCTCTTAAGAAAATTTCGTCCTCGAAATTTACCTAAAGTAAACAAGTGAGGAAACTGCTCCTCCTTGCTTTTTCTTGTCTCCCAAGTTGCTTCTTCAACACCTCGGTGTTTCTAAAGCACTTTAACCAAATCTATGGTCTTCCTTCGAAGAACCTTTGTATCCATATCCAAAACCCTCACCGGTTCTTCCTCATAACTCATATTCGCCCATAACTCAGACTCCTCAACTAGAACAACATGAAAAGGATCTGAACGATACTTACGAAGCATCGATACATTGAAACACATAATGCATCTTACTTAACTCCACCAGCAACCTCAACCGATAACAACCAATTGGCTCTAACACCTCATATGGTCCAATAAAACGTGGACTCAACTTACCCTTTCTTCCAAACCTCATCACTTTCTTCCATGGAGAAACCTTAAGAAACACTTTGTCCCCAACATCATACTCTATCTCCCTACGTTTCAAATCGGCATAGGACTTCTGCCTATCCGAAGCTTCCTTAAGTCTAGTACATATCAACTTAACCTTCTCATCTGTATCCTTCAACACTTGAGGCAAAGAAACATACTTCTGTCCAACTTCCTTCCAACACAAAGGTGTATGACACTTACGCCCATATAACGCCTCAAACGGTGTCATCTGTATACTTGCCTGAAAACTATTATTATAAGCAAACTCTACCAACGACAATTGCTTCTCCCAAGAACCCTGAAACTCGATGATACAACACCTCAACATATCCTCTAAAGTCTGAATAACACGCTCAGACTGTCCATCCGTCTGTGGATGATAAGACGTACTAAAACTAAGCCTCGTACCCAAAGCTGTCTGCAAACTCCTCCAAAACTTGGATGTAAGCCGTGGATCTCTATCCGATATGATCGAATTAGGCACCCCATGCAATCTCACCACCTCAGAAACATACAAATCCGCCACCTCAGAAAATGTGCACACTTCGTAAACCTATCAACAACAACCCATATAGAATCCTTTTTGGACGGTGTTAAAGGTAACCCCGTCACAAAATCCGTGGTAATTCTCTCCCATTTCCATTCTGGAACTTGAACTGGTTGCAACAAACCTGCAGGGAACTGATGTTCAGCTTTCACCCGCTGACACACCATACACCGAGAAACAAACTCCGTCACATCTCTCTTTAAACCAATCCAAAAGTACACGCTTTTGAGATCTCTATACATCTTCACACTACCCGGATGCATAGCAAATGGACTAGTATGAGCTTCTACCAAGATAACTTTCCCCAACTCCAGATCATCCGCCACCACAATCCGACCTCTAAAACACAACACCTCATCATCATCAAAATGATGCTCGGTCGGTCTACCCTTAGCCATATCCTCCACGAAAGATACCAACGTCTCATCCTCTAACTGTTTCATCTTATCATCACAACAAGATAGGTTTTACTTACAACTCAACCACTCAACCACCTTTCTTTGAAATACTCAAATTAGCAAACATCACTCTCAACTCAACTGCCTTCCTACGGCTCAAAGATTCAGCCATCACCTCAGTTTTCCCGAATGGTAAGCAACAGACAACCCACACTTACCCTTTTCGGACAACCAACAAGTTTCTTCCTCACACCAAAGCAACAATGCACAAGCCACCACACCATCTCAACCTCTATAGAAAACATAACTCAAAAGAAAACCCCATAAGGTTGATAACCAACTCTTGATAACCGCAACAGTTTCCATATCATCACCATCGAACTAACCTTAATTGACATCCTCCCATATACCAGGTAACCAACTAAGCCTTTCACCAACCTCCACTCCACACAATAAACTTCAGACTAACTTTGCACAAAACTGTCAACATTGTCTTAAGCAAACTCCACCACCAACAACAACTTCCTTATGAGTCATATTAACCATGTCACAACGTCACAACATATCATCCATTTACCTATGAATGATAAAACCCAACATCCAAACAACAACCTATGTCGGTCCTAAAAACTTTCAAAACTTATTATGTTATAGATACACCACTCACACATCTTTCCAATGGGACTTAGAAACCCAAGAAAACCGTACTCAAACAAACGATTGATCCAACAAACCTCATAAGAAAACTCCATACCATCGATAGAACTTACTACCAAACTTATGATGATTCTTCCCGACTTCAACCCTGGGCACCCTTACTACTAATAATAACCCAAAGAAAATTGATACTCACTTACCTTATCAGCATGATAAACATTTACATATGATTCAAAGATAATCCAAACCAGCTTAGTCGAAAACACATGTTTTTCCCCAACTCCTACCACAACACTTACCACCAAACTCATGGAAAAAGATTACCATAAACCCTGATCAAGGTACCATTCCATCTCAACTCCTTTCGAAACAACCATGCGGTTAACATAACACAAAAAGATTCTCAACACAAAACTAAACCTTGCCCAGAACATATCCTTCACTAGACCCTCAACAAACACTTTACCACAACTTATCCCCGATCAACTTCACCAAGTTTGAATTTCGCTCATGGATCCACCATTTAACTAGGTCTCCCTATAGGTTAACCGAACATCTTCCCTCGTAACTCCACAACAAGCCTGGATTACCCCACATAACAAACTCTCATTGCAAGCATGCTTATGTAAGCCAAGTCATCCCCAGTTGCTAATATTCTACAAAACATATCATACAAGAAACTCACCAAATTTGTGTCAACCTCAACATTATACTCATTATAACGGTAATATCTCCAACTTAAGGTTTAGCCACCATAACCAACTCCACCAAGGTTCAAAATTTAAAATCTATACATCATTAAGTGCCTTGACACTTAACTCAAAACTTTTTTTTTCATTATCAACTCATCGACAAACTAACTCCTACATTAACTATACCACAGCAAAATCCAAACTTGTAGAATCATTCCTTCCACTAGCTCCAACATCTCATATTTTATAACCTTGCCAAAGCGGTAATCATAAAGATGAAACATCCACAAACACGAACCCACCAAACACAAAACCTCAAAACACTTTTCGATAAAAGCAAACCTATAAAACTAAACAATCGATACAAACCATAAATTGTCCAGCGATCCACATTACACCACTTCAGACATCATCAAAGACTAACTTTACCCGAAGTATATCCAACTTAACATCCTGTAAACACAACGTGTACACTTTCCTCCTTTATAGTACAACCAAACCTCTCAAGGTCACAACAATCTATGATTCAAACCCTCGATTTCACAACTCTCATACCAATATGTATCTCATATTTTACTTCCATCCTGACCATACCAGATTGGTCACAACCTCCGATCTAACTGCACACTAGCCACACTACAAAGAATTCCATATAATTTCCACAAAATAGTTTCACATCACTCAGAAAAATACCAACCCACCTTACTCTACAAAACATGCTGCAACCTTGTTACAACCTCCAGATCTTAACTAGAAAGAATCCGCAAAACTCAGCCCTTCCTTTAGTAAGGACCAACTCAAACTAACCATAACACAGTGTACTTACCTTGGTTTCAAACATTCACAACTCCGAGACCAGCCACTCATTGTTCATCCATGACCATTCCTTAACCAAAAGGGTAGCTTGCCCACTACACATTCAGCTTAACACCACAAGAAAGTTCTTTCAACCTCTTCTTTTTTTTCCCACACCTTTACCTTAAAAGAACCAACCACACTCCATTTACACCCTCAAGGAGCTACTCGTAAGTTTAAACAAATGTATGCATGATTTCCTGTATATCCTCATAAATGCCTATGCAAATGCATGTGCATGTAAATGCAATTTCTAATGTCATGCTCAAGAATGCATGCATGTCCTACATTATCTATAGATATATACATATATGTGCTCTTATTCTATGCACGATTATTGTTCACACTCACAAATAACATCCTCAATTTCCAACAACTTCAACTACCAACTTGTTAACCACTCCTTAGTTAGATTAGCAACTGTTGTACCAGCTTCAGCAGTCCAAAACACACCCAAAAGAATGATACAACACCACAAACTAACCTTCCGGCCTAACCGAAGGCACACTTACAGAGGAGGAAGAATTTACTCTTCCCTAGCAGTCGTTTCATCTTCAATCTTGACCATCAAAGTTCATACCAACAGTATCTAGTGACTTACGTCTCAGAAACATATTCAAAAACTTTAAACATGCAGTTTAAAACATAATGTTTAAATAAAACAAACTTACATTCGGGCAAGATCCAAGGGAAAACTGAGAGCATCTGAAAATATGTTGGCATTAGCAATGTGTAACCGATAATCCCTAGTTTAATCATCATTACTCAAACTACAATCATCATAAATAGATTCTCACACTCCAACAACATATCATGCTCAATCACATATATCATGATCAATCGCACATTTAAGCACATAACTTAGCAATCCTATACATGCTTTAACCAACCAACTACACACTTTACAAATCAACAATACATTTTACAAACCTTACAACACAATTTTCAAACCTGGCTCTGATAAAACCAAATGTAACCCCCTTAGCCCGGCCTAGATGGAACCGGCACTAATAGGTTACACGGGGAATATCAAACCAAACCCGCAAGGGTCCGATCCGATAAACAACCCTAAAAATGTTATATTTTTTTTATTTTATCTTGCCTAGATGCGCAAACTTATTCCTATGTGTCAAGGTCTCATACAAAACATTATCGGTAACACTTTAATTAAAAACAAACATCCAATTAAACACTTGAGTAGATTAAGGACTAAAACGTAAAACTTTTAAATTCAATTAGTAAAGTAGAAATTCTTTCCATCAATGTTTAATTAAACATACAAGAGTTCCTCATAGCAAATTTCAACTTAAACGGATCATTCTATCATCATCAATTGCATGTTCTTCTAATTTAGGGACCAAAATATAAATCTTCTAAAATCAAAGGACTTCATCCAATTTAGGATTACCATCTTAAAATTAAATCAACTTTATACTTGCATACAAAATTTCAGCTCAAAATAACATCGGTAAGTACCTTAATCGAACAAAGGAAGATATCTGGGACTAAAGTATAATTTCTAGCAACTTTCAATTCTTGGTGATTGGTATACTTAATTAGCAACACATGGCACATAATCAACAACGTCACAGACTTCAATCAAGCTATAGTCATGCTCCCTAGAAAAATGATTAACAACATAACAATCATGCTAGTACATGCTTCATCAATTCAAACCATTCCAAAGTTCAACAATTAGCAATCAAACCATAATGATCTTATTACAACATAAACCAAAGCCTAAGTACACACTCCTCACATAGGTTGTGTTACACATTGCCTTGCCCAATTTATTTGCCAAAAACATACCAAATTCAAAGTGATTCTTCCCCTTGGTTTCCTTGCCCCGAACGAAGCTCCAAGTGCCTTTATTTCTTCTTGAACTATGGAAGGTTTTCACACTCTTCCATAGTCCCCAAAACAGAACCGTACCAAACGCGATTCGCTTTTAGTCCGAAAATACTCACCAACAAGCGAAACGAGCTTTCGCCGCTATCCGATGATCGCACCAACGCACCAGCAATCAAGCTTCTTCTTGTACCTCTTCTTCAAGATCTATTCACCAAAAATATGTATTTTTCCCCTTCTTGATTCCTTGCAATTTGATGAAATTGATGCTTAGGTTTTGTAAAGGATGGAAAGATGATGCAAGTGATGTAATCTTTTTGGAAAAAGATGCAAAAATCAGCAAGGAATTGAAGAGAAAAGATGAAGAGAAAGTGGAGAGAAAATGAGAGAAAAATGGGTTTTGAGAAAAATGATTAAAAATCCAATTAAAGTCATTAAAAACACTTTTTGATGAATAAATCATTATTAAAAATTAGAAATGGGTTTATGGCCCCCTAAGGATTCTAAGTTTAGCTTGTTTTTCAATTTAGTCACTAAAATAACATAATTTCCGAAAATTCAAATTAAGTCCCCCAATTTTCCAAAAATTACAAATTGGTCATTTATGCATAATTAAGCATAATTAAAAATCATTATAAAATCCAAATTATTTTCTTTTAAGTTTTGAAACATATTTTTAATATTTCAAACCACCTTCCAAATTATTAGTTTTCTTAATTAAAAATATCCTTATTTTATTTTTACCGGAATTAATGAACTGCAGAATCCGATTCGACCCGAATCGAATTCCCCTAACTAAGCCTAAACTAATAACCCAAAAACGGGATGTTACAAGTAAAAAGCTGAAAATTTGACATTAATATTTATAATTTTGTTCAAAATCCCATAATTAACTATTTGAATTTATAAAATTTGATTTAATAACATTTGGTTGTCGTTCTGTTGGGATTAAAATATGCATGTCTAAATGGGATTAATCGAATAAAAAGCTAAAAATTTGAGAGTAAATTATATAATTTTGTTCAAATTCTCATAATTAACTATTTGAACTCATAAAATTTGATTTAATAATATTTGGTTGTCGTTTTGTTGGGATTAAAACGTGCATGTCAAAATAGACTTTATAGAGAATCCGTTCGAATTTTAAACGGGTAAAAAGCTAAAAATTTGATATTAATCTATATAATTTTGTTCAAAATCCCATAATTAACTATTTGAACTCGTAAAATTCAATTTTATAACATTCGGTTGTCGTTTTGTTGGGCTTAAAACGTGCATATCCAAATGGGCTTTATAGAGAATCCATTCGAATTTTAAACCAGTAAAAATCTTAAAATTTGAAATTAATCTTTATAATATTGTTTTAAAAGCCCATAATTAAATATTTGAACTCGTAAAATTTGATTTAATAACATTTTGTTGTCGTTTTGTTGGTATTAAAATATTCATGTCTAAATGGGCTTTATGGAGAAGCTGTTCGAATTTTAAACGAGTAAAAAGCTGAAAATTTGTCATTAATGTGTATAATTTTGTTCAAAAGCCATAATTAACTATTTGAACTTATAAAATTTGATTTAATATTATTTGGTTGTCGTTCTGTTGGGATTAAAAGGTGTATGTATAAATGGGGTTTATACATAATTAGTTTGATTCAAAGTTGTGTTCAAATCCCAAAATGGCTTTATATTTATTGGAAATGAAAGTGTGTGGCCAAGGGACATTCCCCTTTGAAAAGTTAGCCGAATAGTGGCCTTGGAGTCTGTTTAATTAGTGGTGTCTCCCTCCATAACCGTTTGGTTGAATGGTGTCTCCTTCCAAGAATTATTGTAACTTTTTGGTTCAAAATTCCAGCTTGCACAGTGTTCAGTAAATTTGACATATCTCAAGTTCTCGATATTGGATTGATACGATTCAATATGCATTAGAAAAATAAGAGATAGAGGAACAACGTTAATGAAGACACTGAAACCCAACTCAACTTGTATATTGCTCAAAATTGGCAAACAATTGGATCATCATGAATCTGCCCAATGAAGAGTGCTATCTCTTTGTTTTGGCGCCCAAACATGTTTCCCTCTAGGTTTAGTCGTTGTGTCTCTTGGAGAGGGAACATGTCCTTCCATGTTTGAGCTGAAGGTTGTAGGGTGAGCTAAGATGAGTTGGATGAACTAAAGTTGATCTGGGTTGACCTAAGCTATTTAGCTGATTTAGCTAGCTGCAAGTTCATCTTTGAGTGATGATTTGAGCTGAATGGCTAACCCTATAGCTAGGTGAACTAATCCTTAGGATCATAATACTCTCCTTATTCCATAACAGTGTGTAGGAGTTGATCCGAATCCCATATAGATGGAAATTCGCAATTTGTCGTTTTGAGCTCATTCTAAATTCATGAGCTGTAACGAAGCTAACATCCACTTCATTGCACTACCTAGGAGTGTTTGGTACATTTGGTTGCTGATCGGAAGATGGTAAGTCCTCAAACAAAGATTCTTTGTTTTGAGCTCAAATGGTGCATTTGAGCTAAAACAGAGCTGGCCAATAGTCCCTTAAACTGTGTTTAACATAACCTACAAAGGAACAACTTAAACTAATAAGTATGATGTCTAAACATGTGTTGAATATTAATTATGCATAATATAAGCATGATAAAGCATTGGTTCAATACTAATTACTAAGTTATCAATAGTAATATAAGGAAATAAATATTATAGGTATATAATATGAGATAACAAGTGAGTATAGTACATGAATTGAGTAAATAAAGAGGATTAAGTATAACTCCCTAATTGGAATTGTGTGACTTAAGGTATAGGCAGAAACTAAGGTTGGACGTGCACATATTATGATCGGTCCCTCTCTTCGAGCGTATACATGATCGATCATCCCTCTATTTGAGCGTATGTCGCGATGAATGACCCCTCTCTTCGAGTACATATCATAATGAACGGTCCTTTTCTTAGAGAGTATACAGTGATGGACAATCCCTTTCTTTGAGCTATGTCGCAATGAAAGACTCCTCTCTTTGAGCGAATGTCATAATAATTAGTCCCTTTTTTTTAGCGTATGCCGTGATGGACGACCTCTCTCTTTGAGCATATGTCGCGATGAATAACCCCTCTCTTCAGGTGCATGTCATAATGAACATTCCCTCTTTTTGAGCGTATACCGTTATCGATGACTCCTCTCTTTGAGCATACGTTGCAATAAATGACACCTCTCTTAGAGCGTATGTCATAATGAACGGTCCCTTTCTTACAGCGTATTCCGTGATGGATGACCCCTCCCTTTGAGCGTATGTCACGATGACTGACCCCTCTCTTCGAGCACATGTCATAATGAATAGTCCTTCTCTTTGAGCGTATGCCTTGATGGACGACCCCTCTGTTTGAGCGTATGTCGCGATGAATGATCCCTCTCTTCGAGTGCATGTTATAATAAACGGTCCCTTTCTTAGAGCGTACACCGTGATGGAAAACCCCTCTCTTTGAGTGTATGTCGCGATGAATGACACCTCTCTTCGAGTGTTTGTCATAATGAACGGTCCCTTTCTTTGAGCGTATATCGTGATGAACGACTGTTGGGAGTCTTAAAGGTGATTCCTTTTAAGTGCAATAATGTGTAAGTATACACATCGAATAAGTTATAAAGTGTATGAGTGAGATCGTTCCCACGAGTATTGGGTAGGTTGTTTTAAAAATAGTTAACATACACAAAAGGTAAAATAATCCTTTGTATTAACATATGCTAAAGCAATTCTTCCAGTGTCACCAAAATACTTTAGCAAAATAAAAAAATATCACCAGTGATGCTAGAGCAAAACAAAGACTGTCACGAAAATGCAGTAACAATTAAACAAATATTGGAGAAATAAATAAAGCTTTACAAACACAACACAGAGAAGAAATAAAGCTTAAGACAAGCTAGGCTTGCTATGGTATGACCTCACTGTTCTCATGAATGCTACTGTTCCGGACTTACTTGTTCTCGAAAAAGTTTACTGAAAATGCCTCCATTATCACTAGTCAGAAGGCCTAACACTCGAAAATGCTAAGATATTACCTCCCGATCTCAACCCTAACACTTCTAATGTTGATAAAGTGCTACCCCTTTTAATCGTTGAAATTCTACCTTGTCCCTAAGGTGAGTTAGGATTCTGCTCCCGCAGTAACCCCATTGTTCAAGTTGGTCTAGCTTCGTCTATCCCTCGATCTAAGCTTCCCAAACCCCTTGAGCTATGGCTACCTCCTGATGCTCTTACAAACCAAGGTTTAGATGAAAAGGTGTTAGCTTTCTTGAACAAAACACAAAGTTAAACACTGGAAACAATAAACATTCATTAAAACAAGTAAAAATCATCCAAAACAAGCCTAAGCAATACTAGTTTAGTTCATGGCTAGGTAAGAAAAACTATTCAATTTTCGTCCTTTGCAATACATTTTCAACAACTTAGAAAAGAGGTAAACAAAGTGAAGAGGAAGGAAGTCTCAAACGCATGTACTGTGACACTTTTCCTAGCTTGTCGTTCCTCCCGAAGTGACGCAAATCCTTTGCTTGAAGCTCTCTAACAATGGTGGCTTGGCTAGAGGTTGAAGACGAAGGAAAGTGGCCTCCTTTGTTCTTTCTTCATCCTCGTGCTCTCTAAAAGTTCGCTCCTTTTTGTGGCTCCTTTAGCTATTGATTTTTCTTTCTTTTGCTCAGCATGTTGTTGAAGGAGGCTTGACCTTGTATTTATAAGAGGCTTCTAGGGTTTTGTGCCCTAAAGATGCAAAGAAATATTCCTTGATATTTGCTGCAGCAGATGGCAGTAGGATACAAGTCTGCAGGAGCGGTGCAACGCCTACCAAGGAGAGGTACAACGTCTGTAGAGGAGGTGCAATACCTATATAACAGGCGTAGCTGGCCTTAAAAACGCGTGAGGACAGTGGGCTACATGTATGTTCTTTCTTCTGTTCTGTTTTGTCCATCCACAATGCTATAGCATCTTTGAAGTCCGATCCAACACTTGAGAAATATTCTATAACATCTCTTCCAATCTTTAAACTTTGCTTCAGTAATCTGTACATCAAAACCTAGAAAATACCATTCGAAGCAGCATCTTTTAAAATAAAAGAGAAAATAAAGTAAAAACCTAAACTAAATACGAATGCACATGAAATGCAACTAAATGTAATGCAAATGAACTTGAAATCAAACAAAACCTTAAGAAAAAGGGTATAAAATATACGCTTTTTAGAGCGTTAACACGCCCCCAAACTTAAGATATTGCTTGTCCTCAAGCAATGACATATAAAAATACTATGACATTACTTTCAATTCTTGATAGTAGTTTAAGCAAAACATCAATCCTCAGAATATAAATGCTATAGCAATCCACATGATATTGAGAATTTCTTGAACTTGAACTAAGACAAAATACTTTGCTTGTGTGTGCTGGATTGTATCTAGCCTATGCTTTAGAGTGTTAGAAAAATTCTAGTTTTCCTCAAACACTATACCCTAGTGTTTTAAAAATTACTCCCATGCTTAGTTTTTTTAAAATTGCTTTGAAGGGTGTCAGCTCATCACAACTATTGTCCTTAACTCTAGATGAGTATGGAGCAAACATCTCATCCTCGAGCTAGTAGATAGAGTCATCCCGCGACAACTTTCATTCGCTCATATGTTGTAGCATTGTTTTTATTTTTGTTCAAGCTAACATTGCATAGAGGTGCGTCCTTCTACAGTTTTATGCTAAGGCATTTATTTATCTCTCTATTTACTCTTCTTTTTTTATTTATATACTAAAGCAAAAAGGAGTTCTTCTTTTTGAACTAACTAAGGCATAGCTTCTAAGTTTTCTAGAAAATTCCTACCACTCAAGTATAGAAAACATACAATCGTGTCAAAAATTTTCAAAAGATCAAGTCCTAATTCAGTTCAATTTATTCTCAATATTTTCTATGATTTGGTTCAAAAGTATTAAAATTCTCATCATCGGATATCATATATTCTATCCTAAAAGTTGTCTTAAATTGAATCTAATGCTATAAAAAATTCATATGTATGAAAAATGAAATGAAAATGCTAAGGCGAAGACTTTGCTACCCCCAAACTTGAGGTTAGTATTGTCCTTAATGCTATTAAAAATAAAACTATATGCAAAATGAAAAAGAAAAAGGAAAAAGATGCGTACTTCTTCGCAGGTCTCGACTTCCTTGTGGCCATGCGCTTGATGCGCTTCGCTGGTCTCTCTGGTGGTGATGGGTCTGTCTGCGTGATTTCTGCCTCTGGTTGCTTGGGGTAGTTCTCATGCTCTGGGTCATTCTCAGGCTCTGGCTCTACTACAACAACAGTAATCAGTTCCTCCTCTTCTACAAAGGAAGCATGACGTCCGGCTATCCGCTTGACCTTTCAGCGAGGGATATGGGCATCAAAAGGATCAATAGGAGGTTCCTCAACTCTGGGTGAGTTAAGGTCGAAATCATCGCTACTCACTTGAATTGTCCTAGCCTCAGAAGACTGAGATTCTTTTGTAGGTGTCTTGCCTTTTTCCTTTGGTGGTTTTGATGGATCAGTTGGCACCTAATGCGATGTTGTAGCGGAAGCGACAGGAGATGGTGCAGTTGCTGGTGTAGGTGTTGTTGAAGTTTGGTCTTGCTGTTGCTACGGCGGCAGAGTTTGTTGTTGCTGGGGAGTGGTGTGCTCGTGTACTAGTAGAGTAGATTGTCTGTGCTACTACGGTGGAGGAGTTTGTTGCTTCGGAGGGTACTATTGCTGTGGGACGGGCTCGTCTTGATCAAATAGGTACTCGGGGAAATGGGAGAAAGAGATGTAGTCGTCAGGTAGCAACTCCATGATGTTTGCTTGAAGTATTTGATCTTGCACTTATACGTATTTGAGGAAGGTGATGAACCTTCCTTGGAGTTCAACTATCCGAGTCTGCGTCCTTTCCATGGCTGCAGTTAGGGAATCCAAATTTACTGTGGCATTTTTCTTTGAAGTTGATGGTTGATGGGATGTTGAAGCATTTTCTTCCATACCCATTAGTTATGGGATCTTCTTGAGGGCTATACCCTGTCTTCCCTTGATCTTGAAATCCTCGTCGTATTCGAACACTCATTGCTTACGGCAGAGTGCGGTGATCAAATGAGGAAAAACTAGTGGGCTTTGCTTCCTTTTGAGCGCGGCATGGGCTTCCTCAAGAATGATCTATCCCATGTTGATTTTTCTTTTCCTCAAGATTGAGTGTAAGAGTTGCAGCCGAGCCAAATTCACTGTGGTCGTATGACTTTTGGGCATCAGGTTTTGCTTGATGAAGTGCATCCAGATCTTTCCTTCTGGCTTCAGGGAAGTGCGGTCCACCGTGGTATTTGCCTCGTCCCACTCGGTTCCTTCGACTCAATGTCCTTGAAGTAGAAAGTTCGGGATTTTCCCCAGCATAGAAGTGACGATGATGGAGTATGCGTCTTCTTCTTCCAGTCCATAAAACTGGTTGATATGCTTGGTAGTAAAGAGGATGGAATCTCCTCGGATGTACACCGTTGGTTGCCCCAGCCGAGTGTAGTGGGTATAAAACTCCTTGACCAGTGAGATGTTGATGGGTTTGGCATCCTTCTTCACTGTAAAGTGTCGAGCAAAGGCCTCCCATTTGCGTTTCTTTATCATTGCCGCAACACTCTCCGGTAGCTTTTGGAAGGTTGTTGTGTCATGCACAAAGCCCTTCTCTTGGTAGATTGTTCGCCCTTTTATCATTTGGAAACTATCCTTCGCCGCTTCATTCTCAAATTTCTGAATCTCGATCAGCCGGGCTTGAGCAGCAGCCCTTGACGATTCATGAGTGTTCTTGCAACGAACCATGGTGGCAGAGAGTTCTTGGAGAGACTCTTTCGGATTTTCTTTGAGAAAAAGGAAGTTTTGGGAGAGGGGTGGTTAGTTTCTTTGTAGAAGAAGATGAAGTAGTGGAGGAAGAGGGATGATTGAGTTTTTTTACGGTTTACTTGCTTGGGAAGGAGAGAAGAAAGAAAAAATAATGATGGTTGTGTAAGTTTTTGGACGGCTAGGGTTCTTGGAAAAGTAAAAAAGTGTGATGGGGATTTAAATTGATGGAAAGTTAGAGAGAAAAATGAGTTAGGTGATTTATGAAAAAGTAAATAAGGGTTAAAGAAGGGTTGAATTTCAAGTAAACTCTTTCTCTTTCCCTTGGAAACTAACTGGATTCATCTTTATGGGCTCCTCATCTTCCTTCTTGGTGGCCCATATCAAATAAAGCCAATTTTTTTCCTCCAAGGCTGGTAGCCTTACCATCCTTTCTTGCTCCCAGGCCTTCTTTGCACAGACTGTGCACTGTGCATTGTCCTGCCTCTGTGCACCACGCGTCTGGTGCTATGCAACTCCTTGTGAGCACACAGTGGTCTGAGCTTATACCTCCGAAGGTTAAAAGTTGAATAGGGACAAAAATGAAATAAAAGTGTCTTAAAAGTAACATAAAATAAAAACATATACTTTTTATTCGAACTAAAATTTAAATGCTAAAGCAAAATAAAAGAGAGGATAGAAATGCTCAGGCATTTTTCAGATTGGGATCGTCATTGTCACGCATAATGGGAGCTTCATTATAGATCTTCAGCCTTTGACCATTTACCTTGAAGATTCGATCTTCATTGAGTGTTTTAATCTCCACAGCACCATAAGGATAAACCCTATGTATCGGGAAAGGTCCTAGCCATCTAGACTTCAACTTTCCAGGAAAAAGTTTGAGTCTTGAGTTGTAGAGTAACATTTGTTGCCCCTCTGAGAAATGTTGTGGCAAAAAATGTTTTTCATGCCACCTCTTTGTTTTTTCTTTATAGATCTTAGCATTCTCATAGGCTTGGGATCAAAACTCGTCCATCTCATTCAGCTCTAAAAGCCTATTCTCTCCAGCTGCCTTAAAATCCATATTCAGCTTTTTGATGGCCCAATATGCTTTATGTTCAAGTTCCACAGGAAAATGACAAGCTTTTCCATAAACCAACTTAAATGGGGACATCCCTAAAGGATTCTTGTAAGCTGCCCTATACGCCTATAAAGCTTCGTCCAGCTTTGGAGACCAGTCTTTTCTCTTTGTGTTGACTGTCTTCTCTAAGATTTGCTTGATTTCTCTATTTGAGATTTTAGCTTGACTATTTGTTTGCGGGTGATATGTGATAAGTGCCCAACTCACTATCACTTTCTACACTTTTCATGGGCACTTATCATCAAATCTATACCTACTTGAACCAATGCATGTGCTTAATATGATATATTTAGGGATTGTATCATTGAAGATAATATTTGTAGAAAAGGCATACTTTACTGTATTTTCTTATCTGTGCAGGAAAAAGTACTATCGAGGCAGTAGAATGAGACCGAGGTAGGACCTGATACCGAGGCAGCAGAGAAGAAAAAGGCAATATAGCTGGCAATTGAAGGAGAAAAATGAGGAGAATGTTGTTGAACAAGAAACCCAAGAATCGAAGCTGAACAACACAAAAAAGCCCAAGTACAAGGCCATGCGGGATGAAACCTTCTAGAAGATCAAATTTGGAAATATTTACCCTATGTACATAACTTGTTCTCTACTCCAAATTGTACTCTAATTAGGAAAGGTTTGCCCTAGGTCAAGCCTATATAAGGCATAGCCGTCCTAGGGGTTATAGACACACATAGAAGATTCGACTTATACACATATACTGAGAGAGTTTTTAGGGATAATTCTTCCCATCATGTTCTAAGTTCTCTTAGGGTTTTGGTGAAGGTTATCAAGTATTTGTGAGAGGAGATTGTATTATGTTTCTTGTTTCAATGCAATAAGATATCAAAGTTTGCTTACTCTTTGCCAATCTTTGTTCTTGCATCTAAGCCCGTGAAGGAAGTTTGTAAGTAATCTATTTGTCTAGACTCGGAGAGTTAGACTCACGAAAGGAGTAAGTGCAGTATTCAACTTGATTGGAGGATACTAATCCAGCCTAGGGATAGGTTAAGAGTTTCAACAGCTAAAAGAAGTGTGGGATTGGTTGTTGGTTATAATTGATTAACGCTGAGAGGTATCATCAAGGACTAACCTTCAACAGTGTTTCGACTTTCGACTTAGGGATAAGCGGAGCCATATAAGGACACTTTACCGAACTTTGGTAAATCTGACAGAGAGCAAGAGATTTTCGCGGCAGAGAATATTGTCGTTGCCGAGACAATATCTGTAGTACTACCGAGGCAGTGTAATGCAATTGCAATCGACAGAAGCAGATCAATCAATTCCACAATACAACACAACTGGATCCTACCCTCTCTCTCTCATATTTGATATCTCCTTAGTTAGTTTAGTTTATTTAGTTTAATCATTATCCAACTTAATTGTGTTTTTACTTTTTTTTTATAGAAGCAAGAAGACCAAAGGAAGCATATTAAGTATACCAATCCCTGAGGAGATGATAACTCGATAAAATACTTATCACTTATTACTTGACGTGTACACTTGCACTCCAATTGCGCATATTCAGCACGCATCAATATGCTATAGAAATTTTGTTCCTGACTTCGCAGCATTGTAATGCCTTAGCAATGAGCTTGTTGTCGAAGTGGGTTCCTTCATCACTGATTATAGATCTAGGGACTCCAAACCTTGCGAAAATATTCTTGTGCGGGAACTTCAATATTGTTTTTTGAATCTTTGTGGGGTGTTGCCACCGCTTCAACCCATTTGCTCACATAGTCCACTACTAGCAAGATATATAAATCACCGTAGGATAATGGAAATGGTTCCATGAAATCAATTCTCCAAACATTGAAAAGCTCAATTTCCAGAATGTTTTGCAACGACTTTTTATTCCTTGTTGAGATGTTATCGGTCCTTTAACATCTATCACATCCCTTGTAAAATGCTTGGGCATCTTTGAAAAGTGATGGCCAGTAGAATCCAGATTGATGGACCTTTCCAGCAGTCCTTGATCTACCAAAGTGCCCACCACACGATGCTGCATGGAAATGGAATAGAATATATTTTTGTTCCTCTTCCGGCACACATCGTCGAAGCAACTGGTCAGGATATTGCTTGAACAAATATGGCTCATCCCAATAAAAAAGTTTTGCATCATGTTTGAACTTCTTTCGACCCTGGCTAGATAAATGAGGAGGCAAAATACCAGTAACAAGAAAATTAACAATGTCAACATACCAAGGTAATGTTGTAGCATATAAAATTTCCTTCGATTTCAAAATCGTCTCCTACACTTTTAGGATTTTCTAGCCTAGATAAGTGATCTGCAACTTGATTTTCAGTTCCTTTTCTATCCTTTATTTCAGTATCATATTCTTGTAGCAAAAGTATCCACCTAATAAGTCTCGGCTTAGCATCTTTCTTAGTCACTAGGTATTTGATAGCAAAGTGATTAGTGTGCACTATAACCCTAGTTCCTATAAGATATGTCCTAAACTTATCAAAGGCAAATACTACAGCAAGTAACTCCTTCTCAGTAGTGGTGTAATTAATTTGAGAATCATTAAGAGCTCTACTTGCATAGTAAATAACATGGAAAAGTTTACCTCATCTTTGACCTAGTGTTGCGTCAACTGCATAGTCATTTGCATCACACATCAACTCAAATGGCTCAGTCTAATCGGGTGGTATCACTAATGACCCCACTCTTCGAGCATATGCTATAATGAACTGTCCCTCTCTTTGAGCATATACCGTGATGGACGACCCCTCTATTTGAGCGAATGTCGCGATGAACGATCCCTCTCTTTGAGTGCTTATCATAAGTATGGTCCCTCTCTTTGAGCGTATACCATGATGGACGACCCCTCTCTTTGAGTGTATGTCGCAATGAATATCCCCTCTCTTCGAGTGCATGTGAAAATTAATGGTCCCTTTCTTAGAGCGTATACCGTGATGGACGACCCCTCTCTTTAAGCGTATATCGAGATGAATGACCCCACTCTTTGAGCATATATCATAATGAATTATCCCTCTCTTTGAGCGTATACCATGATAGACGACCCCTCTCTTTGAGCGTATGTCGTGATGAATAATACCTCTCATCGAGTGCATGTCATGGAGAATTGTCCCTCTCTTTGAGCGTATTAAATGATGGACGACCACTCTCTTTGAGCATATGTCGCAATGAATAACCCTCTCTTCTAGTGCATGTCATAATAAACGATCCCTCTCTTTGAGCTTATACCGTGATCGATGACCCCTCTCTTTTAGTGCATGTCATAAAGAACGTTTACTTTCTTTATAGAGTATACCGTGATGGACGACCCTTCTCTTTGAGCGTATGTCGAGATGAATGACTCCTCTCTTCGAGTGCATGTCATAATGAACGAGCCCTTTCTTAGAGCGTATGTCAGAACAAAAGGTCCTGTCTTTGAGCGTATACCATGATGGATGATCCTACCTTTGAACGTATGTCGCGAGGAATGACCCCTCTCTAGAGTGCATGTCATGGTGAACAATCCCTCTCTTTGAGCGTATATCATGATGGAAGACCCCTCTCTTTGAGCGTATATCGCGGTGAATGACCCCTCTCTTCGAGCGTATGTCATAATGAACGGTCCCTTTCTTTTGGCGTATATATGATGGACAACTTCTCTCTTTGAGCGTATGTCGCGATGAATGACCCCTCTCTTTGAGTGAATGTCATTATGAATGGTCCCTCACTTTGAATGTATGTCATTATGAACGGTCTCTCTCTTTGAGCGTATACCATGATTGATAACCCCTCTCTTTTAGTGTATCTCGCGATGATTGACCCCCCTCTTCGAGTGCATGTCATAGTGAATGGCTCCTTTCTTAGAGCGTATACAGTGATTGACAAACCCTCTTTTTGAGCATATATCATTATGAATGACTCTTCTCTTCGAGCGTATGTCATAATGAATGGTCCCTCTCTTTGAGCGTATTTTGTGATATGGACGACCCCTCTCTTTGAGCGTATGCTGTGATGTGGACGACCCGTCTCTTTGAGCGTATGATGTGATGTGGACGACCCTTCTCTTTGAGTGTATGTCGCAATGAATGACCCCTCTCTTCGAGTGCATGCCATAATAAACGATCCCTCTCTTTGAGTGTAAACCATGGTGGACAACCTCTCTCTTTTTGAGCGTATGTCTTGGTGAATGACCCCTCTCTTCGAGCGTATGTCATAATGAACGATCCCTCTCTTTGAGCATGTGCCGTGATGGATAACCTCTCTCTTTGAGCGTATGTCTTGGTGAATGACCCCTCTCTTCGAGCGTATGTCATAATGAACGATCCCTCTCTTTGAGCGTGTGCCGTGATGGACGACCCCTCTCTTTGAGCGTATGTCGCGATGAAGGACCCCTATCTTCGAGTGCATATCATAGTGAATGCTCACATTCTTAGAGTGTATACCGTGATAAATGACCCTTCTCTTCGAGCGTATGTCACGATGAATGACCCCTACCTTCGAGTGTATGTCATTGTGATCGGTCTTTATCTTTGAGCGTAAACCGTGATGGACGACACTTGTCTTTGAGCGTATGTCGCGTTGAATGACCACTCTCTTCGAGTGCATGTCATAAGGAACGGTCCCTTTCTTTGAGCGTATACCGTGATTGATGATCCTTGATAAGTTCTCAACTCACTATCACTTTCTACACTTTTCATGGGCATTTATCGTAAATGCTACACCTACTTAGACCAATGCATATACTTAGTATGATATATTTAGGGATTATACTATTTAAAATAATATTTGTAGAAAAGACGTACTTTACTACATTTTTATATTTGTGGAGGAAAAAGTATTGTTGCGGTAGCAAACTGAGGCCGAGGCAGGACCTGGTGCCAAGGCAGCAGAGGACAAAGAGCAACATGACAGGCAAACCGAGGAGAAAAATGAGGAGAACGTTGTTGGACATGAAGCCCAAGGATCGGAGCTAAACAACACAAGAAAAGCCCAAAGACAAGGCCACGCGGGAAAGCCTTCTAGAAGAATTAAACTTGGAAATATTTGACATATGTACATAACTTGTTCCCTACTCCAAGTTGTATTCTACTTAGGAAAGGTTTTCCCTAGGCCAAGCCTACATAAGGCATAGCCTTCCATGGGAAGAGAAGAGCCGAATTGAGAGAGTTCACCCTAGGAATCATTGTTGTTCTTCTTTCCATCATGTTCTAAGCTTTCTTAGGGTTTAGGTGAAGGTTGTTGAGTATTAGTGAGAAGAGATTGTATCTTTTTCTTATTTTCAATGCAATAAAATATCAAGGTTTGCTTACTCTTTGCCATTCTTTGTTCTTACATTCAAGCTCGAGAGAGAAGTTTGTGAGCGATCTATTTATCTAGACTCGGAAGAGTTAGATTTATGAAAGGAGTAGTAAGTACGGTATTTGACTTGATTGGAAAATACTAACTTAGCCTAGGGATAAGTTGGAGTTTTAACGGCTAAAAGAAGTGTGAAATTGGTTGTTGGTTATAATTAATTAACACTGGAAGGTATCATCAAGGACTAGTCATCAACAGTTGTTCGACTTAGGGATAAGAGAAACCATCAAAGGACACTTTGCCGAACTTTGGTAAAATCTGTCCAAGAGAAAGGGATTGTCGTGGCAGACAACACTATCACTGCCAAGGCAGTAATCTGCAGTGCTGCCGAGACAGTGAAGTGCAATTGCATTAGACAGAAACAGATCAATCAAATCCACCATACAACACAACTGGATCCCGCCCTCTTTTTCAATTTGATCTTATTCTATTTAGTTTTCTTTAATAGCTTTATTTAGTTTAATCAAAACCCAATTTACTTGTTTTTATTTTATTTTACAGAGCAAGTAGATGAAGAAGACATATTAAGTAGACCAATCTCTATGGAGACAATATCTGATATACTTATCACTTTATTACTTGACGACGTGTACACTTGCACTACACTTGCGCATATCTAGCACGCATCAAGTTTTTGGCGTCGTTGCCGGGGATTGACAACTAAATTTTTTTTTCTTTATTTTCTTGCTTTTTTAGTTATCTCATTTTTAATTTTTATTTTACTTAGTTTATTTTTGGTGTATGACCAGGGCCAACCCAAGCAATCCGTTGTACGAGATTGATTCAGAAATCGAACATACCTATCAAGGGTTGAGGAGACAGATCCAAGGAGCCATGACAGCAAATCAAGGAAATCAGAACTTACCTGCCGGCAATGGAGGCCTTCCACAGCCACCTCTGTCGCGACAGCTCACTGTCAGATATTTCCTGGTGGAAGATCTGAACGGATTGAAATGTGCATAATTAACTTTTTGAACTCATAAAATTTGATTTAATAACATTTAGTTATCGCTTTGTTGGGATTAAAATGTACATGTCCTAATGGGCTTTATAGAGAATCCGTTTGAATTTGAACCGAGTAAAAAGCAGAAAATTTGAGATTAATCTGTATAATTTCATACAAAAGCCTGTAATTAACTATTTAAACTCATAAAATTTGATATAATAACATTTGGTAATTGTTTTGTTCGGATTAAAACGTGCATGTCTAAATGGGCTTAATAGAGAATCCATTCGAATTTGAACAGAGGAAAAATTGAAAAATTGATATTAATCTGTATAATTTTGTTTAAAAGCCCATAATTAACTATTTGAACTTATAAAATTTAATTTAATAAAATTTGGTTATCATTTAGTTGCGATTAAAACGTACATTTCTAAATGCGCTTTATATAGAATCCGTTTGAATTTTAAACGAGTAAAAAGCTGAAAATTTGATATTAATCTGTATAATTTTATTCAAAAGCCCATAATTAACTATTTGAACTCATAAAAAATGATTTAATAACATTTAGTTGTCATTTTGTTGGGATTAAAACGTGCTTGTCTAGATGGATTTTATAGAGAATCCGTTCAAATTTTAACCGAGTAAAAAGCTAAAAATTTGAGATTAATCTACATAATTTCGTTCAACCACCCATAATTAACAATTTCAATCATAAAATTTGATTTAATAACATTTGTATGTTGTTTTGTTGTGTTTAAGATGTGCATGTCTAAATGGGCTTTATAAAGAATCCGTTCGAATTTTAACCGAGTAAAAAGTAGAAAATTTGAGATTAATCAGTATAATTTCATTTAAAAGCACATAATTAACTATTTGAAGTCATAAAATTTGATTTAATAACATTTGGTTATCGTTTTGTTAGGAATAAAACGTTCATGTCTAAATGGGCTTTATTGAGAATCCGTTTGAATTTTTTTTTTGAAAGTAAGGGCCCCATTAAAAAAACCCTATAGCTAATCACCCCGAGAGGTGATAAAGCCCCTATGGGGAAAAGAGTACCCAGGATATTGTTGAGAAGAAGAGAAGAACCTCTCCGAGTTTACAGAAGCCCGAATGTAATCTGGAAAGAAACAATCAAAGGTACAGGAAGTAAAGGAACGTAAAGCCCTAGTTGCTAAAACATGGGCTACAACATTGGCAACTCTAGGTACATAACAAATCTTGCAATCAGGCAAAGTACCAAGAGTGGAGCGGATACGAGTCACCAGGTGCTGTACTGTTGAAAGATCTTGGTAAGAAGCGTTGTTAACCTTGTTGGCGATAGAGGCAGAATCCGTTTCAATGATTACATTAGACCATCCATGGGCAGCAGCAAAACGTAAACCTTCCAAAATAGCGAGAGCCTCGGCAGAAGTAGGATCCGGGCAGATAAGAGGCAAGGAGCAGCCACCGAGGACTGAGCCATCAGAGTCGCGAGCAATGACACCTGCCGCAGCTCCTTTTAAGACAGGGTCAAAAGCCCTATCCGTGTTAATCTTAACGAAACCAGGAGACGGTTTCATCCATCTAGCCTGAGCGAAAGTGGGCTCAGCTAGCTGGGAGCACTGGCGGGACACATCAGAAATTGATGTATAATCATTAAGGAGTTTTTGAGCATTGGCGACAGTCAGCCAGGCCGGCTGAAAACGATTATTATGAATAAAATCATTACAGCGGTTCCATAAATTCCATAACACTGTGAGAAGAAACGAAAATTGGTGCAAAGAAAGGAAACTAGCAACATCAGAAAGCCACTGATGAGGGGAAGAATGAATATTGGCCAGAATTCAGGCTGGGAGTCCTGTCAAAAGGAGCGTCTCCTTAGCACTAGGACAATCCCTCATAGCATGGAGGGAGGATTCAATAGCCACATGACAGATAGGGCAAACCCCTGTCCCAAGATTGGCTTGAAGAATTTTCTTACCAGAGGGTAGTGCATCATGGCATAACCGCCAACCAAAGGAACGGACCTTGGGTAGACTAGGCAGCTTCGATAAAATTTTCCATAGTTTAGAGGGCCTATTAACAGGCCCCGGCTGTGACTGTAAAAAATGCTAACCAGATCTTACTGTATAGATACCAGAATCATGGTTACCCCAGAGAATGGTGTCCTTGACATCATTTATAATTAGGACATTAAGTATAGTATTAGCATCTTCATGGCTAAAGTACTCCCGTACTTTTGACTCATCCCAACGGGGTGAATTATGCAACATGAAAGTCCCCACACGAAGAGGGATTTCGTCATTCACCTCATAGTCACCGTAAAGGCTTACAGGCTGAGAACCACCCCACCTATCAAAATGGATCTGGATATTGCTGAACATTCCTGGACGTGTAAAAAAAACCATTGCGAAGCTTGGAAATAGTAGTAGTAAGCCCTTTCCAGGCAAAGGAAGAATTCTCAGTGGAATCAGAGTCAAGGACTGAGCCCATTGGATAATATTTGCATTTGTAGACCTGACTAAGGAGGTTATCAGGCTCACAAATTAAACGCCAAATTTATTTACCTAGTAAGGCAATATTGAAATGATGAAGATCACGAAAACCTACACCCCCAGCTATTTTCGGTGGACAAATAGTATCCCAAGGAAGCAGAGACCAACCTCGTTTGTCAGCTTTCCCAGACCACTAGTACCGACGTATCGCTGTGGTCATATCATCAATAATATTCTGGGGTAAAAGATAACAAGACATAACATATTGAGGCATTGATTGTATTACAGATTTGATGAAAATCTCTCTACCGCTGAAAGAAAGGAGATGTTTATCCCACGTACTCAAGCGGGCATTAATATTGTCCCTAGTAAAGCCCAAAACTGCAGTTTTGTTCTTTCCAATAAGGAGAGGAACTCCGAGATAAATACCCAGATCATCCACTTCTCGGACATGAAGAATAGTACTGATAGCCGCCCTAAGCGAAGAAGAAGTTTTCCGCGAAAAAAAGATGGTAGATTTTTCAAAGTTCACCGTCTTCCCAGACGAGGCGGCGTAAGTATGCAAAACATCCTTAAGACGCTGAGCTTCGGTAGTCGTGTTTTTGATGAAAATAACACAGTCATCTACAAAAAGAAGATGGTTGACACGAGGCCCATTCCTGCTGGCACAGAGCCCAGGAAGAGAACCAGTCGTCTGTTCAAAATTGAGCAAAGCTGAGAGGCCTTGAGTAAAGAAAAGAAACAGGAAAGGGGAGAGAGGATCCCCTTGCCTTAGACCTCTATTGGGTTTGAAAGGGCGCGAAAGGGAACCATTAATGCGAACTTGAAAAGATACCGAGGAAACACACCTCATAATACGGGAAACCCACTCTGAGTTGAACCCTAGTCGAACCATAATTTTTTCGAGAAAAGACCATTCAACACGATCTAAGGCCTTTTCCATATCAAGTTTCAAGCTTGCACCTCTCGCCAGAGAAGTGGTATCAGTATGTAACGTGTGAATGAGTTCATGGGCTATAAGAATGTTATCAGTAATGTTCCGCCCATGGACGAAAGCAGCCTGATTACCACTGATACATAAAGGTATAATAGACTTCAGACGATTAACTAAAACTTTCGAAACAGTTTTATAGATAACTGTACAAAGACTAATAGGCCGGAGATGCCGCATCGTAGTAGGGTCACTTATTTTGGGAATAAGAACAATGATAGATCGATTAACCTCTTCCATATTAACAGACCCTCTCAGGAGTCCGAGGCAGAGATTTGTAAAATCCTGACCAAGAATGGTCCAATACTTTCGGAAAAAACCGCTCGGGAAGCCATCAACTCTTGGGGCTTTCCTTGGGTCAATATCACGAAAAGCAGTAAAGACTTCATCGGCAGTGAAGTCCTTGTTAAGATCATTGTTCATGGAATCGGTAACAATATAAGGAATGTTATCCAAAATGGAAGATGCTATAGAGGGAGAGGAGGATGCGAATAGGTTTTGAAAGTAGTTAATCGCAGTAGACATAATGTCCACCGTATTGGTTTGCCATATA
The DNA here is from genome assembly GCA_035048815.1 of Abelmoschus esculentus. NCBI lineage: Eukaryota > Viridiplantae > Streptophyta > Magnoliopsida > Malvales > Malvaceae > Abelmoschus > Abelmoschus esculentus. Next base: position 7,861,923 of record JAUCBN010000013.1, on the reverse strand, counting down.
TTCTGATTGTTAAAAAGACCAGCCAAATGATTCTTTCGCCGACGGTTGTTCGCCCTGGCATGAAAGAAGGAGGTGTTTTTGTCGCCGTATTCTAACCAGTGCGTTCGAGCTCGTTGAGCCCAATAAATTTCCTTCGCATTGAGCAGGCTATCAAGCTCGCTTTTAGCAAAAAGAAAATCAGGAATTTCCTAATCTGAAAGCTGGCGTGTAAGGCACATATTGATAAAATTAGTCAGCTGAGTTATGCGCTCATTAGATTGAATGCGCTTATTAGTTTGCCATATGTCTAAAAATCTTCCAATATCATGAAGCTTCGTAAGAAACGAAGAAGTTTGGTTGGACCAAATCTCAGTGAGTCGGGAGAGAACATCTGGATTATCAGCCCAACAATGCTCATAACGAAAGAGGGTCTTAGTTCGTTTATCTCGTAGAGGATGTGAAGGGTTGGTATCCAATAAGATAGGGCAGTGGTCAGAACGTGCCTGAAAGAAAGACAAGGCTTGGCAGTTGGGAAAAGAATGAAACCATACGGAATTACCAAGAAAACGATCAAGTCTTTCCAGTATGGTTCCGGTAGTACGACATGATCTAGACCAAGTGAACCAACCAGAAACCGGTTTACAGTCAAAAAGGTCATTCCGATCAAGATAGTCTCGAAAGTTATTAATTTGTGATCGCGCATGGCGAAGACCACCGTGCTTTTCAGAATCATAAAGAATTTCATTGAAATCCCCCCTAGAAGCCAAGGAAGGGTTGAAGTTGAATGGAGGGAATCTATTAGTTGCCAAGTTTTACATTTGTTCACAGTTTCGGGAAAGCTGTGTAGCCCGGAAAAATGGAATTGCTCTGACCCAAAGGAAATAAGGACGTCAATATGACGGTCCGAATATGAAAGCAAATCGATTGAAGTTCTGATATTCGAAATAATAGCAAGCCCAGTACAAGATAGCCCAGGAGCAACGGCAAAACAACCATGCATGCCAAGTTTGTGCTTGATCCGTTCCATATTGTGTGAATTCAACCTAGTCTCACAAAGAAAGAGACAATCGGCATCATGCTTGGTAGCAACACGTTGTAAGGCACGAACTGCCTGGGTGTTGCCAAGACCCTCACAGTTCCAGCATAAGATTTTCATTTCTCTCGGCGGTGTTGATCACAATCAACCACCGCCGAAGAGTTTTTAACGCTGCTCATCCCAACTGTACCAGTTTTGGTTGTAAGTTTGTCAAAGGAGATAGTAGTCGTCAATGAAGAAGTAGATCGACACTTATATGAAGGTGGGAATAACTGAAGGGAGGGAATATAAAACCATAAATTAATTATAAAGTGACCACATAGAGTAATACACGAATCGACAGTAGAAAGCCGAATAGCATAATAGGCGTTGGAATAATCCCTTAATAAGGGTGGTATATGTAGATCAGAAAAAGAACGTAGAAAAGAAAGATGGTAATCAAAAGAGACAAAAATAGAAAGGAAGAAGAACAAAACACAAAAACAATCCATATAAAAAAACAAAGCAATAAAAGTATTATTATTACAAAGAGAAAGAGACATCAAAACAGGAATTAAAAAGACAAGGCTCAAATGGCCATAAGTTCCTAACAAACGCAAAGAAGATGAAATCATGAAAGAAAAGGTAGCAAACATGACGATAGCATGTGGAGAAACAGGAACTGTCAGAGCGATGCCAAGGCCCAAACAGTTCCAATAGAAAGTAATCATTTTGCTCAGCGGGGCTGATCAGGGTCAGCCTCCGCCGCAGAGTTTTTTGCGCTGCTCATCCCAGCTTTCTCCATGGTAGCCGTGCTAGCTCGCGGTCGCTTGACCCTAGTAGAATCATCAGAGGGAGGAGTTCGCTTGGCACCTCGACTTGAGGTTGGGCGGACTGAACGCTTAGGTGTGGGCACCGAATCGAGCCAATCAGCTGCCTCCTGGAAGTCATGGTCATTGGCGAGATCAACCTCCAACTCCTGGAGATCTGGATCAGAGAGACTCACCTCCCCTATGTTGGCATTGGACTGTTGCGTTGTAGTAATATTAGAGCCTTGGTCAGGAAAGACCATTTGCAAAGGTTGCGTAGGATATCGACGAGCAGAAAGTTTGCTATGAACTGTTGGAAGGATTCTGGGACCTTTGGGCATATTAGTTGGTAGTTCAGTAGTTGGAGCAGACTCATGGTCGTTGATCGGAGCTTTACCCTTTCCATTATTGGTATTGGCGCTAGATGCTTGGGAGGGTGTAGACATTTGTTGAGCAGCTGTATCATTGGCGATATAACGGATACGACCTCTCTAAGTAGGTTGTGGATCCTTCCTCTTAGGAAGATACCTTAGCCAGTCACCAAAAGGGAGCTGATCAGGTCGTGATTCCACCGGAATAGAACAGGCATCGAGAGAATGGCCAATACGGCCACAACAAAAACATATTGTAGGGAGACGTTCATATTGGAGCAAGCAAAACCTTGTAGAGGGTCCACCCCCGAGAGCAACACAACGCCGAATTGGCTGTGTAACATTAATAGACAAACCAACCCGGAGGTAGTCAACCATGTTGAGATCAATTTTCCTCGTATCAATTTTCGTAACAACTCCAATAATAGTTCCAAGAGACATACCAATATCACTAGCCAGTTCCTCCGTAGCTAGAAATACATGTGGTATGTTGTAAATACGTACCCAAATATTCATCGTAGCAAAGGAATGCTCCCCAACCGAAATAGAAGGATTGTATGGGGTAAGAGCAAGCCATTCGTCCTTGTATGTCCAGGGACCTCTAGAGAGTATATCATCCTTTATTTTCTCATCCTTGAAGCGGATGAGGAATACATGTGGTTGCAAAATTTGTATGGAAACAAGCTTGGCCATTGTCCAAATGCCAGTAAAAGCTTTAACAATCACCTGATCATCAATTTCCTTCGAAGAAATCAGATTCCCGAGAAGGGATGCTCGTGTTTCATCTTCCGATAGTCCCCAAGAAATATTTGGTTGGAAAATAGTTGCTTGCTCATCAGCAGTAAATTGGATCTTGCCAATGTGTTGGAGAAAAGACTTAGAATCCATAAAGGAGAGAGTAAAAAGAACAGAAAGAGATTTGAGAGTAGAAGAGTAAGATAGGCGTGTGGCAGATAGTAGACAAGGAAGGGGATGGGCAGGTTTATATAAGAAGGAAGGAGTTTGAGATGGAACAGGAGTACAATTGAAGCAATTGAAAGAACAAGAGAAGTAAAAAAGGTAAAAGATATTATAAATGATGATTAAAGAATAATAAAATATTGATATATTAGACAATTTAGGTATTTGACAGCACATAGAAGTCAAAGTAACAATGGTTAAAAAATATAAAAAAGATTGTATTGGAATATCAAAGAGAGAATAATATATAACACCTTTAAAGAAGAGTGTTTTAATAAAAAGAGAGTTAGATAATAAGCAAACATTGACATGAAAAAAATTAATTAACTTGAAGAGAGCAGTAGACATAGAAAGAAAATATGAAACTAATATATTGACACCATAAAAGGTGTTAGAAAAGACCCAGAATCGGGTTGGTATGATGGGAGCAGTAAACGAAACAAGAGACCAAACTTGAATAAGTGAGCCGGTCAGGACAGCAAGAGGAGGGCTTGAATATAGCGGCTGCACTCTTAAAGGAGACATAGCAAAGAGCTGTACACTAAGCACCCAGTGAAGATGATGGACAACCTGTGCACCGTAGGCAGTGAGGCGAAGAGTCTGAAGAACAAGAGACCAGGTGTTGGTGAAGACCTGGACTAAAAGAAAGGAGATAACTCCTGTAACATAACAAGCAAAGAAAAGTAAAAGGGATAAAACAGACCTAAAGCGGAAGTAGTAAACGAGAAACCAAAGAACAAGTAATAGTACATGTTGGTATGCAAAACCTAGTCTTGGTTATAAGGAACCATCAGAAGTTCGTCTATAGACGAAGACGCGAAGAACCATCAGAGGTTCGTCTGGGTAGTAAACGCGAGGAAGGATCATGAACAAGAAAGGATCTGCGTGTCCAGCATAACCGTATGATATAAATAGAAAGAAACAGTCCTTCCACAATTGTGAATCCAAACCAGGCATACGAGCCCAGGTTCGGGTATGGAAGCAAGTCTGACTTGCACCAAAGAAAGCATCAAGACGAAATCTAAAAACAAAGATAATCCAAACAAACCGAATAAGAAGTAACAAAGAGAAACCATGTATACAAATCCCAAAGAAGGGTGGTAAAGCAGCCATAATAGCCATAGAAATACACATCCTCAAAGAGGTAGCTGTTTCGTCCTCCTCCAAACGTAGGAAGGTGTAGTTATACAAACAAACGAAGGGATCAGCAAAAGGTCCATTGCTCAGAACACAAAAGCCTCGGCGATGGAGCAAAGGAAAAAGAAAGTAGGATCGTGTCGTCCGGATGAACAAGGAGTCATTCTTGCTGTCAAGAGCAACGCCTTTGTAGAAAAACCATCTACGGAAGAAACGTAGAAGTGGTAAGGTCCAGGCCTCCTCTCTCAACGAGGTTGCGGTTGGTTTGTGAGAAGGGTAAAGCCGGACGTTGATGCCGACCAGCAATGCGACCTGCAAAGGAAGAGAGAGCACCAGACTTCTCTCCATCCTCCACAAAAGCGAACAGAACAGCCCAAGAAGATCACCGGACAGCAGGAGCACGAAGCCATCATAGCACCAGGGGACAGCGATGCCAAGAGAGAAAGAAGGAAAAGAACGGCGGAAGGGAGTGAAAAAAGTGGCGGCAGGAAAGAAGAGAAAAGAAACATGGTTACGTGAGGGGAGAGAGGAAGAGAGAATTGAACCGAGTAAAAAGCGTAAAATTTTAGATTAATATGTATAGTTTTGTTCAAACGCTCATAATTAACTATTGGAACTCATAAATTTTGATTTAATAATATTTGTTTGTCGTTTTGTTGAGATTAAAACGTGAATATCTAAATTGGCTTTATGGAGAATTCGTTCGAATTTTAACCGAGTAAAAAGCTTAAAATTTGAGATTAATCTGTATAATTTTGTTTAAAAGAACATAATTAAATATTTGAACTCATAAAATTTGATTTCATAACATTTGGTTGTCGTTTTATTTAGATTAAAAAGTGCATGTCTAAATAGGATTTTTAGGGAATATTTTCGAATTTTAACTTTGTAAAAAGATGAAAATTTGAGATTAATTTATATAATTTTGTTCAAACGCTCATAATTAACTATTTGATCTCATAAAATTTGATTTAATAACATTCGATTGTCGTTTTGTTAGGATTAAAATGTACTTGTCTAAATGGGCCATATCGGGAATACATTTGAATTTTAACCGGGAAAAACGATGAAAATTTTAAATTAATCTATATAATTTTGTTCAAAAGCCCACAATAAACTATTTGAACGTATAAAATTTGATTTAACAAAATTTGTTAGTCGTTTTGTTGGGATTAAAACGTGCATGTCTAAATGGACTTTATAAAGAATCCGTTAGAATTTTAACTGAGTAAAATGATAAAAATTTTAAATTAATCAGTATAATTTTGTACAAAAGTACATAATTAACTATTTTCACTCATAAAATTTGATTTAATAATATTTGGTTGTTGTTTTGTTGTGTTTAAGATGTGCATATCTAAATAGGCTTTATAAAGAATCCGTTTGAATTTTAACCGAGTAAGAAGTAGAAAATTTGAGATTAATCAATATAATTTTATTTAAAAGTCCATAATTAACTATTTGAACTCATAAAATTTTATTTAATAACAATTGGTTATCGTTTTGTTGGAATTAAAACGTGCATATCTAAATAGGCTTTATAGAGAAACTGTTTGAATTTTAACCGAGTAAAAAGCTTAAAATTTGAGATTAATATGTATAATTTTGTTAAAACTCCCATAATTAAATATTTTAACACATAAAATTTGATTTAATAACATTTGGTTGTCATTTTATTCGGATTAAAATATGCATGTCTAAATGGTCTTTATCGATAATTTGTTCGAATTTTAACAGAGTAAAAAACTTAAAATTTGAGATTAATCTGTTTAATTTTGTTCACGAGGCCATAATTAACTTTTTCAACTAATAAAATTTGATTTAATAACATTTGATTTTCGTTTTATTGGGATTAAAATGTGCATGTCTAAATGGGTTTTATAGAGAATCCGTTGGAATTTTAACCGAGTAAAAAGCTTAAAATTTGATATTAATATGTATAGTTTTGTTCAAACGCTCATAGTTAACTATTTGAACTCATAAAACTTGATTTAATAATATTTGGTTGTCGTTTTGTTGGGATTAAAACGTGCATGTCTAAATGGGCTTTATAGATAATCCGTTCGAATTTTAACCGAGTAGAAAGCTGAAAATTTGAGATTATTCTGTATAATTTTATCAAAAAAAACCATAATTAACTATTTGAAGTCATAAAATGTGATTTAATAGCATTTGGTTGTCGTTTTGTTGGGATTAAAACGTGCATGTCTAAATAGGCTTTATGAAGAATTCGTTCGAATTTTAATCGAGTAAAATGCTGAAAATTTGAGATTAATATATATAATTTTGTTCAAACACCCATAATTAACTTTTTGAACCCATAAAATTTGATTTAATAACATTTGGTTGTCGTTTTGTTGGGATTATAACGTGCATTTCAATATCGAAATGATATCACATCAGCAACGACATTTTCTTTCTCTTTCTTTTGTAAGGAATGACATAAGAAAAAGATTCTAAAAATTTAACCCACTTTGCATGTCGTTTATTCAACTTATGTTGTCCTTTGATGTAACGTAAGGCCTCAAGGTCAGTATAGATCACAAACTCTTTATGCAACAAGTAATGTTGCCACGTCTCCAATGCCCGAATCAGTGCATACATCTCCTTATCGTAGACTGGATAATTCAATGTTGCTCCACTAAGCTTTTCATTGAAGTATGCAATGGGCTGACTTTCCAGCATTAACACAACGGCTATACCAACTCTAGAACTATCACATTCAATTTCAAAAGTTTTATCAAAGTTAGGTAAGGCAAACACGGGTGACTTTGTCAAATAGTCCTTAATTTTCAAAAAGGAATCTTCTTTTTCTTTACCCCATAAGAAGCTAAAATTCTTCTTAATAATCCCGATTAAGGGTGCGGTAATAGAAATCAAGTTAGGAACAAACAACGATAGAAGATAGCTAAACCATGAAAAGATCTAACCTGAGTAATCGTGTCGATCGTGGCCATTCCTGAATTGCCTCTATCTTCTCAGGATCTACTTCAACACCATGTAAACTAACAATGTAACCAAGAAATGTAAGTTTGTCAGTACAAAACACACATTTCTCTATATTACCAAACAATCTTTTTTCTCGCAAAGTCTACAAAACAACTCTCAAATGTTCTACATGATCCTGCAAAGTCTTGTTATAAATCAAAATATCGTCAAAATATACAACACAAAAATTTCCAATAAAAGATTGTAGAACATGATTCATCAATCACATCAAAGTACTTGGTGCATTAGTTAAACCAAAATGCATTACTAACCATTCATACAAACCTAGATTTGTTTTTAAGGTTTTCTTCCATTCATCGCCTTCTCGCATGCGAATCTGTTGAAATCCACTGTTAAGGTCAATTTTGGAGAAGATGACGGCTCCACAAAGCTCGTCAAACATATCATCAAGTCTAGGAATTTAATGACAATACTTAATTGTAATATGATTCACAGCTCTACAATCTACGTACATCCTCCAAGACTCATCTTTCTTTAGCACTAACAGCACCGGAACAATACACGGACTTAGACTCTCTCGAATATAAACCTTGTCCATCAATTCTATCACTTGTCTTTGAAGCTTTTTCGTATCTTCAGGGTTAGTTCGATAAGCTGGTCGATTAGGAATAGTAGCACCTAGAATAAAGTCAATTTGGTGCTCAATGCCACGAAGAGGTGACAATCCTTGTTTCTTTCAAAAACACATCCTTAAATTTCTGCAAAAGGGAAACAATCGATGCAGGTAAATCAGAAGGAAACTCAGCCAATAAACAATGATCTTTAAACGTTAAATTAAACAAATTTTGGTGAGAGGAAAGACATTTCCTGATTTCTCGACTACTTTCATAAACATTCATCTTTTTCTTCTCCTTTGCAGCTTCCTTACTCTTTTTCAAGCTTGCTTGATCTTCCATCACTTGACTCGGTGTCAAAGGAGCCAAAGTAATCTTCTTACCTGCATGTATAAAAGAGTATCGATTTGTAAAACCATCATGCATTACCTTTTGTCATATTGCCAATGGTGTCCCAAAAGAAGGTGAGTAACATCCATCGACACAACATCACAAAGGATCTCGTCCTTGTAACTTTCGATCGAAAACGGCATAACAACTTGTTTTGTTACTTTAAGTTCTTCACCGACATTCAACCATTGCAATTTGTACGGATTTAGATGTTTTGTCATCTTGAGAACTAACCTGTCAACCATCAATGAACTAACAACATTAGTACAACTACTGCAATTAATAATCACAACACCTACCTTATCTTGAACTTTGCATCGTGTGTGAAATATATTCTTGTGTTATTGTTCATACTGAACTTGTTGCACACTCCGGCTACGTTTAACAATCATAGTTTCCATTACCTTACCAGTCTCAGCAACTTCTACGACATCCTCTTTATCATCTTCATCAGGGATCTCATGTGGTTCTTCTTCAGAATCTGACTCGATCTCTCCATCATCTCGTATCAACATAACCCTACGATTAGGACACTGGCTAGCAACATGTTCTCGACCAACGGACTTAAAACACTGGATATCTCTCGATCATTCTTGTGTCAACACCTTTTGTTTGCCTCACCCATTATCAACAATAGGAGGTTTTGGCTTGCTGGATTCACCTTGCTCTCGAATCCGAAGTGGCTCTTGTGGTGCTTGTTTCCTAGCATGGTTAGGGGTATACAATGGATTTAAAAAAGATTTAAATAGAGTAGTATTACCTCGAGTAGAAACTTTTCTATGTTGTTGTCGCCCAATTTTTATCGTCATATGCACCATGTCATCCAACTCGACAAAATGCTTTAATTCAACAATGTTAGCAATTTTAGAAATCAAACTTGTCATAAATCGAGCCATAGTCGCTTCACGATCCTCAACTATGTTCGCACGCATCATGGACATCTCCATTTCCTTGAAGTAGTCCTCGACGCTCCTATTGCCCGGTTTCAAAGTTTGTAATTTCTGAAATAAATCACGATGATAGTGAGATAGAACAAATCGTTTTAGCATGATACGTTTCATTTCGTCCCATGTTCTCAGTGGTCCTTCACCTGTACGTCGTCGACTAACCAGTAATTGATCCCTCCACAATAATGCATAGTCAACAAACTTCAAAGTTGCTAGTTGTACTTTCTTTTGTTCTGAGTAATTGTAACACTCAAAAACATGTTCAATCTTACTCTCCCACGTCAGATATGCATCTGGATCTGAACGTCCCCGATTCTCATTATGGATAGAAGGTATAGCAAGTTTTATGTTAGAAATATTATCATCAACTGCACGTCCTGGTCGTTGATTCATCCGTGGTGATTGTTCGCCGTCGTTTTCATCATGATTCTCATTATGGATAATTGGGAATCACCCCCATCTATCTTGTCCAAATGAGATTGCAAAGGCTCTAATACATTCTCTAATAGATGTTGCATAGAACTTGTAAAATCCTGCATTTGCAAATCTGGTGGCGGGTCTCCACCATGACTACGATCATCTGATCCTGTCATATTAAAACAAAAGAAAACACAAAAAAATACAAATAACGGGTTACGTAAAAACGAAAGTAAAAAGTCCTCACTACACACTCACAAAACCTCTTGATTTTCACTCCAAAGAAATATGCACTCAAAATATATCACTCAGCGCTTGTGTTTCACTCGGTAGAATGCTTGAATGACTCTTTTTGTCTTTCCTTCTATTCTCACAACACTCAGTGCCTTTTCCCTCACAATTTCTTTATTTTCAGTTCTTTAAAGGACTAACCCAACGTTTTCAAACATGTTACAAATGTGTTAATAAAAAGAAACATAATTAAGGAAAACTAAATATTTAAACGAAGAAAATGAAAACAAAAGAAGAAAAGTCTGGAAATTGAAGAAACAAGAATAATTCGTTTCGGTTGATTTCCAAACACTTCAAATCATATAGTACAAGAACTTGTACATTCAACATGATTTTAACAACATAAACACAAATTCTTTTTTTCAATTTCTTTCCAAGCACTTCGAATCTGATTTTTTTTTATTTTTTAAATTTCTTTTTTTTGTTTTTTTGACTTTGACTATTTTGTCAAACTTTGACTTTGACTTTTTTTGATCTTTTGAAATTTATTTTTTTATTTTTCTTTTATACTAAATTATAGAAAAAGTACAACAAATTTGAACCAAAGCTCTGATTACCATATGATACGAGGTAGCCTGTTGAATCGTACTTTCTTCGTATGTTGCGGATCTAGGAAGGTTGAAGGCATGTTCCTGCAACAAGAATAAAATAAAAATAACAAGGAAACAAAGTTATATTCATGATGAATTTAGGGATAAAAGTGAAAACGAAAATTAAAGAAAACTAAGAAAAATATGGCGTTTTGAAGAAAACTCAAAACAAGGAAGATGAATGCTTCAAGAAACATCCATGACAACAATTCGAGTGTTCAACAATGGTGAAATATGATGTTGGAATCAATTGAAAATGCTAAACTCGAAAGAACCTGCACAATATATTGAGCAAACTCGAATTAAATTTGTTTAACGTCAAGTGACTTGGACCCTCTAGATAACGATCTACGAACCCGAAGTATCAAGAATTTGACAATCAAAAACAAGTTTGAATGTCAGAAAAGTTCTAAAAAGAACCAAACAAGAAAAAAACTCTCAAATATAATTTTTGCTCAAAGTGTGTAACCTTGTCTTTACAAAATTATGGAAATATATAGGAATAAAGGATAAGTTGACAAAATTTGAATTTGTGGTCATAATTCAGACGAAACTTGAATTTTAAATGCTAAATTAACTCCTCGTAGGCACCTAATATCCTTAGCCACATGTTTGAACGAAAAAAACACATTGAACATGTGTTTATTTGTTTGAAATTCAAACAAACAACTCCTTGAGTGTTCATCTTTATAAGTCAAGTGTTTTGGAACAATAAACACATTAAACATGTGTTTAATGTTTCAAATTTGAAATAAAAACCACTCAACCTTATCCAATTTGCCTCCTAGTGCTTAAAAACAAGGGGTGTTTGGCTTGCACTCCCTTGAATGCACACACATATGCACAAGGCTCCCATGCGTGTTTCACACGCATGGCACATGCCTTGGACACCTTCCCTTCGAGTAGGATAGGTTTCAGATATCGTAGGTCACTTCAGCTTGAGTTGAGCTAGCTGGGAATTGAGTAGAGCTAAAACGAGCTAGATAAGAGTGTAAGGAGATAAGTGGACTGGGAGCTAAGCATCTGAGATGCCTCAAGCTAAGGTGAGCTGCGTGCACTCTATTGAGCTTCTTCCGAACTAAATATAATTCACTTGAGCTGGTGTTGAGCTGCATACACTCTCTTAAGCTGGTGTGAAGTTGCATACACTCTCTTGAGATGGTGTTCTCCTATGTACCTATATGTAAACATCACAAGAATCCTTCAAAGTATTGTACACTCAATGGAAACATAAATACAAGGCATAAACACTTGCAAATTTATTTAATAACACACATGAAGTTATAAATAAGTTTAAAACATTACAAACACTATCAAACCAATCCTTAAAACACACTTAATAGTATATATACATACTTAAACATTTTTAATAAGTAGTATCGTTTAATATGTCACATATCAGCTGCAACACATTATCAAGCTTATGTTCTAAGGCATAGACATTCTCAAATGAATTTAAAATGTTGGCATAAGTAAGGAAAAAGCTTCCCTATATTTCTTTACCTAAGAACGTGTGATAGGTCCTGATCGTAAGACCTCCGGATCAACGTATTGAACTTGACATGATGTGCTCGCATCATCTCCCCCTTCCTGAAAAGGAATTAACCTCATGATAAGTGCTCAACTCATTATCATTTTCTACACTTACTTGGATCAATGTATATACTTAATATGATATATTTAGGGATGATGTTATTAAAGATCATATTTATAGAAAAGACATACTTTACTGCATTTTATGTTATGCAGGAAAAAGTATTTTCGCGGCAGCAAACGGAGGCCAAGGCAGGACCTCATGTCGAGGCAATAGAGGACAAGTAGCAATCTGGTGAGCAAGTTGAGAAAAAAATGAGGAGATCGTTGCTGGACAAGAAGCCCAAGGATCGGAGCTGGATAGCACAAGGAAAGCCCAAAGACAAGGCCACGCGGGAAAACCTTCTAGAAGAAATAAACTTGGAAATATTTGACTATGTGCCTGACTTGTTCCCTACTCCAAGTTGTACTCTCCTTAGCAAAGGTTTGCCCTAGGCCAAGCCTATATAAGGCATAGCCGTCCAAGGGTAAAGGAGAGAGATATTAGACTCATAGCTTATAGTATAGAATTAGATTTAGTTTTTCTTTTTATGTTCTAATTTTGTTTAGGCTTAGGTGAAGGTTGTAAAGTATTAGTGTGAGGAAGTCAAACATTGTTTCTAGTTCCTAATGCAATAAAATATCGAAGTTTGCTTATTCTTTGTCATTCCTTGTTCTTGCATTCAAGCTCAAGAGAGAAGTGTGTGAGTAATCCAATTATCTAACATCAAGAGAGTTAGATTCATAAAAGGGATAAGTACGATATTTCAATCAAGAAACACTAACTCGGCTTATAGATAGCTTAAGAGTTTCATGGGCTAAGAGAAGTGTGGGATTGGTTGGTGATTATAATTGATTCACGCCGAGAGGTATCATCAAGGACTGGTCATCAACGGTATTTTGACTTAGAGATAAGCAAAATCATTAAAGGACACTTTGCCGAACTTTGGTAAGGTCTGCCCAAGAGCAAGAGATTGTCGCAGCAGACGAGAGACACCACTGTTGAGGCAGTAATCTGTAGTCCTGCCAAGGCAGTGTTGTACAATAGCATTGGACAGGAACAAGTTGATCAAATCCACTATACAAAACAACTGGATCCTAACTATCTTCCTTATCTTATTTTATCTTTATTTAGTTTTTAGATAAATCACAATCCAATTCACTTGTGTTTTTTATTTTCTTTTACAGAGCAAGAAGGTCAAAGGAAGCATATTAAGTATACAATCCGTGAGGAGACGATACTTGATACTCATCACTTTATTCCTTGACGACGTGTTCACTTGCACTAAAATTGCGCATACATAGCATATATCAAGTTTTTGGCGTCGTTGTCGGGGATTAGCAACAAAATTTTGTTTTCTTTGTTTTTTTGTTTTTTTTTTATTTTTTAATTTTTATTTTATTTGGTTTATTTTTGGTGTATGACCAGGGCCAACCCAAGCAATCCATTGTACGAGATTGATCCAGAAATCGAACGAACCTATCAAGGGTTGAGGAGACAGATCCAAGGAGCCATGGTAGTAAATCAGGGAAACAAAAACTTAACTGCTGGCAATGGAGGCCTTCCACGGCAACCACTGCCACGACAATTAACTGTTAGAGATTTTCTGGTGGAAGATATGAATAGATTGAACCCTGGAGTTGTTACACCAGAAATAGAAGCAACCCACTTTAAACTCAAACCTGTGATGTTCAATATGCTTAATACTATTGGAAAATTTAGTGGGTCTGCAACTGAAGATGCCAGGCAACATCTCAAGTCCTTCATAGAAGTTTGCAACTCATTCAAAATTACTTGTATGATCGAATCCGTAATGAAATTTCGGCAAGATCTATAGGATCTTGGAGTAAACTCTGCCGAGAATTTATTACGCGTTTTAATCCTACCAACTTATATGATCGAATCTGTACTGAAATTACTTCTTTTCGGCAGGCTGATGATGAACCTATGTACGAGGCATGGGAGCGCTACAGAGAGTTACTGAACAAGTGTCCATTGCATGGATTTCCACTATGGACACAAGTGACCATGTTCTAATAAGCCACCAATACCCCAACAAGAATGATGTTAGATGCCTCGGCATATGGAACACTCTTTGACAAAGCTCCGGAAGAAGCTATTGAGATTCTGAACAAACTCGCAAGGAACGATTTTCAATTCCCTATTTCTAGGAGAGGAGGAGTAAGATGCCAAGCCACAGTGAATGAATTGGAAACTACCAATTTAGTGGTAGCACAATTGGCCTCTTTAACCAAGATAGTTTAGAATATGCAATTACAACAAAATACTCATGAGGTTAAGACGATCAATTCTTCTAAGTATACACAAGAGGAGGAATCTAGTTTTTATGTTGGAAACTACAACCAGAATAATAATATGATGTCCAACACATACAATACGGCATGGAAAAGGCACCCAATTTTTTATGGAGGAATCCTAATAATGCCTTGAACCCCACTAACCAAGCCTCGGGTTATCAGCAATCAATGCCACAACAACAGATGCATCAACAACAACCCATGAATTAATTAGAAAACACTCTCAAGGCCTTCATAATGAAAATAGAATCATATATAGCTGAGAACAGCAGTTTCATGAAGAGAACTGATGACTTCATGAATAGAACTGAGATGAGACTACAAAATCAAGAGGCAACAATTAAATCATTGAAAACCCAAGTTGGTCAATTTGCTCAAAGATAGAATACTAGACCACAAGGAGGACTACCTAGCAATACTGAAGTTGCTAAGGGAATGAGCCATGAACAATGCAAAGCAATCACTACAAAAAGTGGCTTACAACTTAAAGAGACATTGGGCAGTTCAGCAAACAAAGCCTACTAGCAATACAAGATGAATCAAAAAAGGAGGACTTGGATGCTGAACAAACTGATCATGAGAGCACTACCCCAGCAGAGAGCTCGATAGCACCTCAGCAAGTTGTCGAGACAATGATAAACAAAGTGGTTCCAGGTATCAAATTCCAAACCAATGAGACCTTGTAAGAGATGAGACCACCATCACCTTTCCCACAAAGGTTGAAAAAGCAAAAACAGGACTATCAATTTAAGAAGTTTCTTGACATCCTAAAGCAAGTTCACATTAACTTACCTTTTGTTGTGGCAATTGAACAGATGCACAACTATGCTAAATTCCTGGAAAGACATTTTGTCTAAAAGAAAGAGGCTAGGTGAGTTTGAAACAGTGGTAGCAACTGAAGGATGTATGGCAATGCTACACAATCGCATGCCACCAAAGTTGAAGGATCCTAGATGCTTTACCAGACCTTGTACGATTGGTAATCACTATGAAGGTAAGATCCTATGCGACCTTGAAGAAAGCATCAATCTAATGCCCAAGTCTGTCATTCAAAAGCTTGGAATTGGAAGGGAAAAACCTACTACTGTAATGCTCCAACTTGCGGATCGATCATACGTGCAACCCAAAGGAAAAATCGAGGAAATATTGGTAAGAGTAGATAAATTTATTTTTCCTGATGATTTTCTTGTCTTTGATTGTGAAGCAAATGAGAGTGCACCGATCATCCTTGATTGACCTTTCCTTGCAACTGGACGAACACTAATTGATGTGGAAAAAGGAAAGTTGACTATGAGGGTCAATGACCAACAAGTTAAACTCAATGCCTTCGACAATCTGACAAGGTATGATGATGCAAAAGAATGCAAAATCCTTCACACCACAGATGCAGATACAAAGGAATCCTGCCGCAACAGTCACTGCTTGGGCAGCTTGCTCGGCAGAAAATTAGACATCTGTTATTAAAGAATTTTTGGCAGGAAAAGTAAGGCAAAGGTGAAGGAAACCAATAGCACAACATACTGTCCAGGCAAACAGGGTGCAGTGAAGAACAAAATAAAAAGGGATGAACTTAAAGATAATGGTCAACACTTGGAGAAAAATTCTGGCCGACAAGAGATAATCAGATTGGGAGATGCATTTACATGCATTCCACCAGTAACATAATCTCTTCCCTTCTATTTCTATTATTATATTAGGATTAGTTTTAGCTTAGGATTCATGTTTTCATTCTCTTATTACTATTGTTTACTTTTAGTTTTTGTTTGGTGTCTTCATTTTTTAGGAAAATAAGCAAGAATGCAGGTGAAGAAATTTAGTAAAGGAGACACTTTGTCGAGGCAGTAAACAGTGTCAGAAGCCGTGGTAGTCCCAACGGGCAGAAATAGCGTAACGGCTAGTTGTCAAGATTTTCGCCGCGGTAGTAAAATGCAAACGACAGAAAATTAAAACGGCTACAAAAAAGCTAGTGGATTAAAACGGTCACACTGTCAAGGCCTATATAAGCAAACTCTTCCTCTTGAACTATTCATTCTTGCAATCTTGTTTCTTTAGAATTGATTACTCTCTCTTACTATATTCTTTGCAATCTTACAACTCTCTTATTTTTCTCAGAAAAATTCCAAGCTTCTCTCCAAAAAAATCTTTGAGAAAATCTCCACTGCTCATCTATGGCAACTTACACCCGATTTGCCCCTGCCGCCGTTGAAGAACGCTTCAACAGGTCTTTCATCTCGAGGTAATTGTGAGAGGAACAAGGGTTCCAACACAGTGATGAGGAGAATTTTGGCATTGAACATTACTTGTTCGACAGAATCAAGTATCAAAAATGACAACTCTTTTACCTACAATCTGAACAAGCCAATGCCACGATTGTACGAAAATTCTATGTACATTGGCCAAGCAAAAACTCACTCTACGTCCACTATCGAGGTAGGCCAGTCCGCCTTAATACCGAAACAATCAACCAGTTCCATGGCCTAACTTCTGAACAAGATATCCAATCAGAATTTATGGAGGAAGTAACGGACCAAGAGTACGAATTGATCAAGGATGACCTTTGTTATGAAGGCACGAATTGGTAAACCGGAGCCCATAAAGGATCGGTGGCTCAACAAAACCTCAAACCTAAGGCAAAGATGTGGACAACATTAGTCAAGCGACGCCTTATCCCCACATCACACAATAGCACGATAGATCGAAGAAGATAAGTTCTAATCCAATCCATCATCAACAAAACGAGCATCAATGTGGGAGAAATCATTCTACGAGAAATATATGATTGCGGTAAGAAAGAAAGAGGACCCTTAAATTTCCCATGTTTGATCACAAGTTTGTGTATTGCTGCAGGTGTACCAACATAAGATAATGATAAAATCACAACTCAGAAGAAAGGATGGACTAGAGACTTTTTCCATAAAGTGATGCAAATCACTCAGGCAGAACCTGTCTAGGAAACACCATAACCCTACACTGCCGAGACTTCTAACATGGTCCAGTACACGGAAGCCACACCTGGTGTTGCCCGCTTTACTGCTACAGTTGAATCCTACCAGGAGATCCTCTAGAAAATAGCAGCCATAGACCTTCGACAGCAACTTTACATGGAGTACCAGAGGGACTTTAACACTGCCTTAGCCTAGATGAGTAACAACTTCCTAACCCAAGGAGTGCATTTTCTGGACTTTCCTCCCAACATATTCGTCACAACAGCACCTTCACCAAAACAACCCCAGCCCCAAGAGGGCCGAGACCATTCTTTCTTGCTAGACCACAGAGATCGTTCGATGCTGCTGGCCCATCTAGGGCAACAGACACTACCGTAACATCATCTGCCAGCCGAAGAACTTCAAAGAAAAGAGCAGTTTTCAGCTCTCCACCGAGATCTATGGCCAGCTTTCAAGAAGAAATTGATGCCTGCGTCCATCAAAGTTCGTTCACTACAGAGCCTACCATCCAGCATGCCACGATAGAAGCAACAGATGCCAAAATAGGACAGACAGATATAATGATCACTGAAGAAGTTGCCAAAGACGAAGAAGGTGAGGAAGTCAACGCTCCTTTACAAAGGACACCACCCAGTCTAGTTCAGCCGCCATGACAAACAAAAGCACAACAATCACCAGCACAAGGATCTAGAATGAAAGAGTCGGTAGGGAGACCTAGAAAGAAGATAGTTACCAGTAGTTCTTCGGAATCCGTCTAATTTTTCCTATCTTTTTGCTGCTTTTATATTTTTACTTGTTTTTATATTTTGCCGCCTGCTGCTTGCCCTTAAATTAAGCATTGATGCTTGGTTTGAGTTTGGGGGTGTAGAGCCACTGCCGAGGCAATCTACTGCCGCAGCTTTGCCATGAAAAGGGAGTTTTTAGTGATAAATATTTTTTATGTCCACTTTACTTGAAATTGTTGCCCATACTCTTACATTGCACATCATTAGTATTATTTTAGTTTATTCTTTTAAGGCAATAGAAATCTTTCTCCTTAGGTTCTGTTTTGAAGGCTTAATTCTAGGATACTTGAGGAGAAAAACTTAGAACCTTACCATAAGGTTGATCTTAAAAACACTTTTAGGACTTATTTGGCTATAGAAATTCTTTTAATGAACATAGGTAATAAAGACTTAGATGTTTAGAAAAGTGACTTTAGGTGCCTATAACCGACTCTTGGAAATACTATTCTTCATGCTAGAGGTGCCCGAAATTGGCTCTAGTATGCTTAAAAATAGAAAAAGAAATAAGGAAATAAGAAGGAGAAAACACACTACTTGAGGTGCCCGAAATTGGCTCATGAAATTGTTGTTTTAAGAAGCGTACACTAAATCTAAGTCTATTTGTCTTGAACTTAGAGTTTATCTAAGAATGCCTTTAATCAAACTTGTCCACAAAAAACACACACACTCACAAAACCTTATAGTTTGTCTTTTAGGTACACCCTTAAGTAATCGAAAGGTTAAGTTTACAGAACAGACATAGTTATGGTGGGGAGAATAGATAGAAGTATAAGACCAAGAGGGAATAAAGTTTGACAAATTGATGGTTTGCATTGCTTGACGACAAGAAATAGTTCGAGTTTGGGGGGTGATAAGTGCTCAACTCACTATTATTTTCTACACTTTTCATGGGCATTAGTCATCAAATCTACACCTACTTGGACCAATGCATATAGTTAATATGATATATTTAGGGATGATGTTATTAAAGATCATATTTATAGAAAAGTTATACTTTACTGTATTTTTATGTTATGCAGGAAAAAGTATTGTCGCGGTAGCAAACTGAGGCCGAGGCAGGACCTGATGCCGAGGCAGTAGAGGACAAGTAGCAATATGGTGGGCAAGATGAGAAGAAAAATAAGGAGAACGTTGTTGGACAAGAAGTTCAAGGATCGGAGCTGGATAGCATAAGGAAAGCCCAAAGACAAGGCCACGCGGGAAAACCTTCTAGAAGAAATAAACTTGGGAATATTTGACCTATGTCATGACTTGTTCCCTACTCCAAGTTGTAATCTACTTAGAAAAGGTTTTTCCTAGGCCAAGCCTATATAAGGCATATCCGTCCAAGGGTAAAGGAGAGAGACATTAGACTCATAGCTTAGAGTATAGAATTAGATTTAGTTTTTCCTTTTATGTTCTAATTTTGTTTAGGCTTAGGTCAAGGTTGTAAAGTATTAGTGTGAGAAACTCAAACTTTATTTCTTGTTCAAAATGCAATAAAATATCGAAGTTTGCTTATTCTTTACCATTCCTTGTTCTTGCATTCAAGCTCGAGAGAGAAGTTTATGAGTAATCCATTTATCTAACATCAAGAGAGTTAGATTCACGAAAGAGATAAGTACGATGTTTCAATCGGGAAACACTAACTCGACCTAAAGATAGGTTAAGAGTTTCAGTGGCTAAGAGAAGTGCGGGATTGGTTGGTGATTATAATTAATTCACGCTGAGAGGTATCATCAAGGACTGATCATCAACAGTATTTCGACTTAAAGATAAGTAGAATCATTAAAGGACACTTTGCCCAACTTTGGTAAGGTCTGCCTAAGAGCAAGAGATTGTTGTGGCAGACGAGGGACACCACTGTCGAGGTAGTAATCTGCAGTCCGTCCGAAGCAGTATTGTACAATTGCATTGGACAAGAACAAGTTGATCAAATTCACTATACAATACAACTGGATCCTGGCTATCTTCCTTATCTTATTTTATCTTTATTTAGTTTTTAGATAAATCACAATCCAATTCACTTGTGTTTTTTATTTTCTTTTATAGAGCAAGAAGGTCAAATGAAGCATATTAAGTATACCAATCCCTAAGGAGACGATACTTGATACTCATCACTTTATTACTTGATGACGTGTTCACTTGCACTAAAATTCCGCGTACTTAACACGCATCACCTCAAATCTATAGAATCATCATAGGGGATTAAATCAGAAACATTAAATGTGCACATATAGTGTACTTGCCCGGTAAGTCTATCTTTTTTAGCGTTGTCATTCACTTTCTCCAACACCTGAAAAAGGACCATCTCCTCGCAGTAACAGCGTAAACCGTCTTTGGGCCGGAAATCGTTCCTTTCGGAAGTGAACTCAAACCCAATCACCAACATCAAAGGTGACTCACTTTCTTCCCTTGTTTGCTTGCTTTCTGTACTGCTGATTCTTTCGCTCTAAGTTCTCCTTCACATGTTGATGCAACTTCTTCACATATTTTTCTTTCGCTTGACCATCCCTGTTCGTCACTTGTTCTTGTGGCAAAGACAACAAATCTAGAGGCGTAATAGGGTTAAAACCATAAACAACCTCAAATGGTGACATCTTAATAGCAGAATGTACATCATGATTATACGCAAACTCAACATGTGGAAAACAATCTTCCCAATTAAAAAAATGTATAATTTGGTTTAACAACCCATAATTAACTTTTTGAAAACATAAAATTTGATTTCATAAGATTTGGTCGTCCTTTTGTTTAGAATAAAACATGCATGTTTAAATGGGCTTTATAGAGAATCTGTTGGAATTTTAACCTAGTGAAAAGATAAAAATTTTATACTAAGTTGTATAATTAGGTTAGCTGAAAATTTTACATTAATCTATAAAATTTTGTTCAAAAGCCCAAAATTAACTATTTAAACTCATAAAATTTGATTAAATAACAATGGATTATCTTTGTGTTGGGATTAAAACGTGCAAGTGTAAATGGGCTTTATAGAGAATCTGTTCGAATATTAACCAAGTAAAAAGCTGAAAATTTGAGATTACTCTATATAATTTTGTTAAAAAGCACATAATTAACTATTTGAACTCATAAAATTTGACTTAATAACATTTGGTTGTCGTTTTATTGGGATTGAAACATACATGTCTAAATGGGTTTTATAGAGAATCTATTAGAATTTTAATCGAGTAAAAAGCTAAAAATTTGAGATTAATCTGTATAATTTTGCTTAAAAACCCATAATTAAGTATTTTAACTCATAAAATTTGATTTAATAACATTTGATTATAGTTTTGTTCTGATTAAAATGTGCATTTCTAAATGTGCTTTATAGAGAATCCGTTAGAATTTTAATAGAGTAAAAAGCTTAAAATTTTAGATTAATTTGTATAATTTTATTCAAAATCCCATAATTAACTTTTTGAACTCATAAAATTTGATTTAAAAACTTTTGGTTGTTTTTTTAATGGAATTAAAACATACATGTCTAAATCGGCTTTATAGAGAGTTTGTTCGAATTTAAACTGAGTAAAAAGTTGAAAATTTAAGATTAATATATATAATTTTTTTCAAAAACCCATAATTAACTATTTGAACTCATAAAATTTGATTTAATAAAATTTGGTTGTTATTATATTGGGATTAAAACGTGCATATCTAAATGGGCTTCATAGTGAATCCGTTTGAATTTTAATCGAGTAGAAAGCTAAAAATTTGGGATTAACCTGTATAATTTTGTTCAAACGCCCATAATTAACTATTTGAACTCATAAAATTTAATTTAATAACATTTGGTTGTCGTTTTATTGGGATTAAATTGTGCATGTCTAAATGGACTTTATAGAGCATCCGTTGAATTTTAATCGAGTAAAAAGCTAAAAATTTGATATTAGTCTATATAATTTTGTTCAAAAGCCCATAATTAACTATTTGAACTCATAATTTTTTATTTATTAACATTTGGTTGTCGTTTTATTGGGATTAAAACATGCATGTCTAAATGAGTTATATAGAGAATACGTTCAAATTTTAATCTAGTAAAAAGCTGAATATTTGAAATTAGTCTGTATAATTTTGTTCAAAAGCCCATAATTAAGTATTTGAACTCATAAAATTTGATTTAACAATATTTGATTATCGTTTTGTTTGGATTAAAATGTGCATGTCTAAATGGGCTTTAT
The DNA here is from genome assembly GCA_035048815.1 of Abelmoschus esculentus. Classification (NCBI taxonomy): domain Eukaryota; kingdom Viridiplantae; phylum Streptophyta; class Magnoliopsida; order Malvales; family Malvaceae; genus Abelmoschus; species Abelmoschus esculentus. The sequence continues at coordinate 7,839,670 of JAUCBN010000013.1, read as the reverse complement.
AGAGAATCAGTTCGAATTTTAACCGAGAAAGAAGCTTAAAATTTTAGATTAATCTGTATAATTTTGTTCAAAAGCCAATAATTAAGTTTTTGGACATCGTTTTGTTCTGATTAAAATGTGTATGTCTGAATAGGCTTTATAGAGAATTCGTTCAAATTTTAACCGAGTAAAAAGCTAAAATTTGATATTAATCTGTATAATTTGTTCGAAAGCCCATAACTAACTTTTTAAACTCATAAAATTGATTGAATAACATTTGGTTGTCATTTTGTTACGATTTAAATGTACATGTCTAAATGGGCTTTATAAAGAATCTGTTCAATTTTCTTTTAAGGAAAGTGCCTCATTAAAAAAACCCTATTGCCAGTCACCCCGAGAGGTAAGTAGGCCTCTATGGGGAGAATAGTATCCAATGTTTTATTGAGTAGAAGAGGAAAACCTCTCCGAGTGTACAGAAGCCCGAATGAAGTCGGGAAAGATACAAACAAAAGAGCAAGAAGTAAAACAACGTAAAGCCCTAATAGCTAAAACATGGGCAACAACGTTTACGTCTCTAGGTACATAACAAATCTTAAAATCGGGCAGAGTACCAAGAGTGGAGCGGATGTGAGACACTAAATCTTGCACTGTAGAAAGATCTTGGTGATGAGTGTTGTTAACTTTGTTGGCAATGGAAGCAGAATCTATTTCAATAATCACATTAGTCCAGCCATTGGCAACAACAAATCTTAAACCTTCCAAAATAGTGAGAGCCTCGGCAGAGGCTGGGTCCAGAAAAATAAGAGGCATAGAGCAACCACCGAGTACGGAGCCAGAAGAGTCTCGAGAAATGACGCCTATAGCAGTACCCGTAACACAGGGACAAAGGCCCCATCAGTGTTAATTTTAACGAAACCAGGGGCAGGTATCGTCCATCTAGCTTGAGCAAAGGTAGGCTCAGCTAGCCGAAAACGTAGGTGGGAAGCATCATTAACTGATGTATAGTTAGAGAAAAGTTTTTGTGCATTGGAGACAGCTAACCAAACCGGTTGGAGATGGTTGTTATGGACAAAGTCATTACGGCAGTTCCATAAATTCCATAAGATTGTAATAAGAAACGAGAATTGATGCAAGGAAAGAAAACCAACAATATCAGAAAGCCACTGGTGAGGGGAGATATAAGTATTAGACAAAATTCGAGTGGAGAGCCCTGCCAATTAGAGCGCCTCCTTAGCACTAGGATAATCCCTCATAGCATGGAGGGTGGATTCAATGGCCATGTTACAAATAGGGCAAACCCCCATACAAAGATTGGCTTGAAGGATTTTGTGACCAGAGGGTAGTGCATCATAATATAATCGTCATCCAAAGGAACGAACCTTATGTAGAGTAGGCAATTTGGATAGAATTTTCCAAAGTTTAGAGGGCCTATTAACTGGCCCTGACTGTAATTGCAAAAATTGATAACCAGACTGTATTGTATAGATATCAGAGTCATGGTGACCCCAAAGTATGGTGTCTTTTATATCATTAATAATTGGTACATTAAGTATGGTATTAGCATCTTCATGGAAAAAGTATCTTACTTTAGATTCATCCCATCGGGGTAGGTTAGGTACCATGAAGGTACCTGCACGTAGAGGGACTTCGTCATTCACCTTATAATCACCATAAAGGTGTACAAGCTGAAAGCCACCTCATTTGTCAAAGTGGATCTGAACGTTACTTGACATGCCAGGATGTTTGAAAAAACCATTGTGAAGTTTAGAGATAGCTATGCTGAGACCTTTCCAGGCAAAGAAAAAACTCCGAGTGTATCAGAATTAAGGATTGAGCCCGTTGGGTAGTACTTGCACTTGTAGACCTTACTAAGAAGGTTATCAGGTTCACAAACTAAACGCCAGATTTGTTTACCTAGCAATGCAATATTAAAGTGGTGTAGGTCACGAAATCTTATACCTCTTGCTGCTTGTAGAAAGATAATGTCTCATGGAAGCATATTCCAACCTCTTTTGTCAGCTTTCCCAGACCACCAATATCATAGTATTGAAGTGGTCATGTCATCAACCTCGTTAAAATTTTAAACGAGTAAAAAGCTGAAAATTTGAGATTAATCTGTATAATTTTGTTCAAAAGCCCATAATTAACTATTTGAAATCATAAAATTTGATTTAATAACCTTTGGTTACGTTTTGTTGGGATTAAAACGTGCATGTCTAAATGGGGCTTATAGAGAATCCATTCGATTTTTAATCAAGTAAAAAGTTGAGAATTTGATATTGATTCGTATATTTTTGTTCAAAAGCCCATAATTAACTATTTGAACTCATAAAATTTTATTTATTAACATTTGGTTGTCTTTTAAATGGGATTAAAAGGTGCATGTCTTAGTTGACTTTGTACAGAATCAGTTCGAATTTTAAACGAGTAAAAAGCTAAAAATTTGACATTAATCTATATAATTTAGTTCAAAAGCCTATAATCAACTATTTGAACTTATAAAATTTTATTTAATAACATTTGGTTGTCGTTTTGTTGGGGTGAAAACGTTTATGTCTAAATGGGGTTTATAAAGAATCCGATCAAATTTTAATTGAGTAAAAAGCTGAAAATTTAAGATTAATCTATATAATTTTGTTCAAAAGCCCATAATTAACAATTTGAACTCATAAAATTTTAATTATTAACATTTGGTTATCTTTTTGTTGGGATTAAAACGTGCATGTCTAAATGGGCTTTATAGAGAATCAGTTTGAATTTTAATCGAGTAAAAAGCTTAAAATTTGAGATTAATATATAAAACTTTTTTCAAACACTCATAATTAACTATTTGAACTCATAAAATTTGTTTTAATAACATTTGGTTGTCATTTTGTTGGGATTAAAACATACATGTCAAAATTGGCTTTATAGAGATTTCTTTCGATTTTTAAACGAGTAAAAAACTAGAAATTTGATATTGTTCTATATAATTTTGTTTAAAAGCTCATAATTAACTATTTGAACTCATAAAATTTGTTTTAGCAACATTTGGTTGTGGTTTTGTTGGTGATGCATGCACTAAGGCCCTTACATCTGATGGGCTTATGTTACCACATGGCACGATGACAAGAACAAAGTATAGAAAACTCAAAGACAACATACATTCAACAGTCCAAGATTTGTAAACAAGGTTTTGCAAGCCTTCTTGATGAATCAAGCATTGAATGAAGAAATCCTATGTCCTCAAGCTTTCTAGAACACATGGGTGACAAAAAGCTACATTGATGGTCCAAGAAGCCTAAAAAACATATTTGAGGTCCAAATAAATTATATATTAAATTATTTTTATCATCTTTTTTACAACATTGTCCATTTATTCTAATATTTTCTTTGTTATTGCATTTGATCTTTATTCCGCCACCATTTCCTATTAGTTGAGATTAAAATGTTCATGTCTAAATGGGCTTTATAGAGAATTCGTTCTATTTTTAAATGAGTAAAAAGCTAAAAATTTTAGATTAATTTGTATATTTTTTTTAAAAGCGCATGATTAACTATTTGAACTCATAAAATTTGGTTGTTGTTTTGTTGGGATTAAAATGTGCATGTTTAAATGGGCTTTATAGAGAATTCGTTCGAATTTTAAACGAGTAAAAAGCTAAAAATTTAAGATTAATATGTTTAATTTTGTTCAAAAGATGAGAATTAACTATTTGAATTCATAAAATTTTATTTATTAACATTTGGTTATCCTTTAGTTCGGATTAAAACGTGCATGTCTAAATGGGGTTTATAGAGAATCCGTTCGAATTTTAATCAAGTAAAAAGCTAAAAATTTGAGATTAATCTGTATAATTTTGTTTAAAACCCCCTAATTAACTATTTTAACTCATAAAATTTTATTTATTAACATTTGGTTGTTGTTTTGTTAGGATTAAAACGTGCATGTCTAAATGGGGTTTATAAAGAATCCGTTCGAATTTTAATCGAGTAAAAAGCTGGAAATTTGAGATTAATCAGTATAATTTTGTTCAAAATCCCATAATTAACTATTTGAACTCATAAAATTTTATTTATTAACATTTGGTTGTCATTTTGTTCGGATTAAAAAGTGCGTGTCTAAATGGGCTTTATATAGAATCCAAATTTTAATCGAGTAAAAAGCTTGAAATTTTTGATTAATCTGTATAATTTTGTTAAAACGCCCATAATTAACTATTTGAACTCATAAAATTTGAGTTAACAATATTTTGTTGTCGTTTTGTTGGGATTAAAACGTGAATGTTTAAATGGGCTTTATAGAGTATCAATTCAAATTTTAACCAAGTAAGAAGCTTAAAATTTTATATTAATTTGTATTATTTTGTTTAAAATTCCATAATTAAGTATTTGAACTCATCAAATTTTATTTAATAACGTTTGGTTATCGTTTTGTTCCATTTAAAACGTGCATGTCTAAATGTCCTTTATAGAGAATCCGTTCGAATTTTAACCAAGTAAAAAGTTTAAAATTTTAGATTAATCTGTATATGTTTTTTTCAAAATCCCATAATTATCTATTTGAACTCATAAAATTTGATTTAATAACATTAGGTTTTTGTTTTGTTGGAATTAAAATGTGCTTGTCAAAATTTAATTTGTACAATTTTATTTAAAATCCCATAATTAACTATTTGAACTCATAAAATATAACATCCCGAATTTGGGTCTAGATGTTTTGGTTCTAGTTAGGGAGGTTCGATTCGGGTCAAATCGGATTTCTTCGATTCATTAATTTCGGGTAATTAAAAAAATTAATATTTTAATCGGGTGAATAGTAAATTTCTAGAAAAGTTCTAAACATGTTAAAATGATGTTTTAAGGCTAATGAAATGTTAATTGAATCTTAATTTGGTTTGATTAAGCTTAATTACTATTTTAGTGACTAAAATGTAAATTTTAGAAAGTTAGTGGCAAAATGGTAATTTTGTCAAAAATTTGGTTTATGTGACTAAATTGAAAAGTAAGCCAAAACTTAGAATCCTTAGCGGGCCATTAACCCGAATTATTTTAATTAGAGATCATTCACCAAAATTAGTTTTAATTGATGGTTAATCTTATTTTCTTTTTCACTCCATTTTCTCTCCATGGCTTCTCAAATCACTTCCTGAATTCTTCAAAACCTCTCAATTTTTTTTACAAAATCATCAACCGATTTCAAGGAAAATCAAGAGAAGAATTCATGTCAATTTTGGTGCAAGCATCTCAAAGAGGAAGTGCAAGAAGGCTCTTGAGTGGCTGGTGTATTGGCGTTATCATCGGAACATCAGCAAAGACTTGTTTTGATTGTCGGTGAGTGAATTTGGGTTAAAAGTGAATCGCAAATGTTTGGTTCTGTTTTGTGAATTATGCAATAGTGTAAAAGCTTTTCATAGTTCAAGAGAAAGTGATTTCTATGTTTCGGAAACATTTCTTATGATTTGACTATTTTGCAATAGCCTTGTTGAAGATGATTTCATAGAGATTTATGTGAATGCATAAGTTGGATTTTGAAATGATGCATGCATGTGTTAATTGTTATAAATGCATGGTTTAGAATGATATTTATAGCTTTTAGAAAGCATAAAAATGATTTGGAACAAATTGTGGTTAGTTGCCTTACCTTTGATTAAGCCATTGAGTATGATTTTGGTTCACTTGATGAACATATTTTGAATTCATTATGAGAAGCAAGTTAACATGCATGATTGGAATAATATTGGCTTAGTGACATTAACAATAGTTACGAATACAAATGACATGTCATTAGGATAAAATGTATTATAAAGATTATGAGAATATTGATGTTCCCTACACGTAAACAAGGATGACTATGTGTCTGACCATTCGTGTAGAGCTTGCCTATATGTAAACAAGGGTGACATCCGACTGTACATATAGATGACCCTACGTAGACAAGGGTGACTTGGTGTTCGACCGTGCGTAGTGGGATAACATGTATACAAGGGTGACTATGTGTCCAACCGATGCATATTGAGACAAAGACTCTATAATTATGGTATAAGGAATCTGAGTATTCGGTGTGCTTAAGGTTCACAACAAGTTGTCAATTGAACGCCAATATGCATGATTCATGAATTAATTTGAGTACGAACATGAGCATGATTTGTTTAAGCATACTTTGATTTAGCATGAAAAGTGCAAGTTATGGATTTAAATTTGTTTTAAATGTTGCATTGATGAACTTGATTTAGCATGATTTGTTTTGCTTAAGCTCTCTCTTTTCATCCTTGTAGAGAAATAAAGGCTTTCCGGACAACATTTGGAGCAAGTGGTTCAAGGGGAGAAACCTTATTTATTTTGGTATAATTTGGTAAAAAAAAATAAGACTTGGCAATGTGTAAACTTTTTTATTTTGAGTTTGTTTTGATTTACCAAAGGAATTGTGTAAGCAACCTTAAACAAGTTTTCTTGTTGATTTGATGGATTGATTGTTGTTGAGTTTGCTTGAAGCATGTTTGTTCTTGAGTGACTATTGGAATTGAGTAATGTTAGGAAGTATGTCTCTAGTTGTTTCAGGGTCTATGATGGCTATAATCAATTATATAATATGCTCATAATATTTAGGAAATTATGCATGTAGTTGGTGATGGTTAATGGTTGTGTCTCGTGTGTATTAAATCTACTTAACATGATTTGTGTTAAGATTCTAGGCACGAAGGTATCGAAACTTCCAGGAAGGTTACGAAACCTTTATCAAAATGTTTCGAAACTTTCAGGAAGGTTTCAAAACCTTGAGGGTTAATTCAATTCTGGAACCTTATTGGACGCGAAAAGTTTTGAAACTTTAAGGAAGTTTCGAAACCTTTTCCATAAAGTTTCGAAACCTATATTGAAGGTTTCGAAACCTTTGGCTGTCATGAGTTAATAGTTGCCGAAAATTGTATTTTAGTCCAAGATATCTTTCTTTGTTCAATTATGGTAGCTACAAATTTTATTTTGAGCTGAATTTTCACATGGATGCATAAAGTTGAATTAATTTCAAGTTGGCTAACTTAATTTGGATGTAGTCCCTAGAATTTGAAATATTTACATTTTGATCTCTAAATAGTGGAGCATGAAATTGATGATGTTAGAATGCTCCGTTTGGTTTGAAATTTTTCATGAGTGATATTTGTATCTTTAATTGAACTTTGATGGAATGAATATCTACCTTCCCAAAAGAATGTAAAAGATTCACGATTTAGTCCTTAACATACTCATGTGTTTAATCGTGTATTCCAATATGGTTGAATCGCTTTCTTTCTTGTTTTACATGAAATCAAAATATATAAGAACATAACTATTACTTTAGATAAGAAAAAAATATAAATAAAATATATAACAGTTTTCAAGGTTATTTATCGGATTGGGCCTTCACGGGTTTGGTTCGGTATTTCCCATTTAATCTATTAGAGTCGGTTTCGTCTAGGTCGGGATAAGGGGGTAAATTTGATTTAATAACATTTGGTTATTTTGTTGGTATTAAAATGTTCATGTCTAAATGTTCTTTATAGACAACCCGTTCGAATTCTAATAGAGTAAAAAGCTAAAAATTTGAGACTAATTTGTATAATTTTGTATAAAAGATCATAATTAACTAATTGAACTCATAAAATTTGATTTAATAAAATTAGGTCATCGTTTTTTCGAGACTAAAACATGCATGTCCAAATGGGCTATATAGAGAATCCGTTAGAATTTTAACCGAGTAAAATGCTGAAAATTTGAGATTAGTCTATATAATTTTGTTCAAATGCCTATAATTAACTATTTGAACTCATAAAATTTGATTTAATAACATTTGGTTGTCGTTTTGTTGGGATTAAAATATTCTTGTCTAAATGGACTTTATAGAGAATCCGTTCAAATTTTTAACGAGTAAAAAGCTAAAAATTTAAGATTAATCTATATAATTTTTTCAAAAACCCATAATTAACTATTTGAACTCACGAAATTTGATTTAATAACACTTGGTTGTTGTTTTGTTGAGATTAAAACGTGCATGTCTAAATGGAATTTATAGAGAATCCGTTCGAATTTTAATCGAGGAAAAACCTGAAAATTTGAAATTAATCTGTATAATTTTGTTCAAAAGCCCATAATTAACTATTTGAACTTAGAAAATTTGATTTAATAAAATTTGATAGTTGTTTTGTTGGGATTAAAATGTGCATGTCTAAATGTGGTTTATAGAGAATCCGTTCGAACTTTAATCGAGTAAAAAGATGAAAATTTAAAATTAATCTGTATAAATTTTTTTCAAAAGCCCATAATTAACTATTTGAGCTCATAAAATTTTATTTATTAACATTTGGTTGTCGTTTTGTCCGGATTAAAACATGCATGTCTAAATGGGCTTTATCGAGAATCCGTTCAAATTTTAGTCGAGTAAGAAGATGAAAATTTGAGATTAATCTATATAATTTTCTTCAAACGCCCATGATTAAATATTTGAACTTATAAAATTTGATTTATTCATATTTATTTGTCGTTTTGTTGGGATTAAAACAAGCATATCTAAATGGGGTTTATAGAGAATCCGTTCGAATTTTAATTGAGTAAAAAGCTGATAATTTAAGATTAATTTGTATAATTTTTTTCATCCACCCATAATTTATTATTTGAACTCATAAAATTTGATTTAATAATATTTGGTTGTCGTTTTGTTGGATTAAAATGTGTCTATATGGGATATATAGAGAATGTGTTCAAATTTTAATGAAGTAAAAAGCTGAAAATGTGAGATTAATCTGTATAATTTTATTCAAACGCCCATAATTAACTATTTGAACTCATAAAACTTGATTTAATAACATTTAGTTTTCGTCTTGTTTGGATTAAAACGTCCATGTCTAAATCTGTATAATTTCGTCCAAAGACCATTATTAACTAATTGAACTCATAAAATTTGATTTAATTACATTAGGTTGTCGTTTTATCGGGACTAAAACGTTCATGTCCAAAGGGGCTTCATAGAGAATCCGTTTGAATTTAAATCGAGTAAAATGCTGAAAATTTGTGCTTAATCTATTTAATTTTCTTCAAACGCCCATAATTAACTATTTAAACTCATAAATTTGATTTAATAAAATTTGGTTGTCGTTTTGTTGCGATTAAAACGTGCTTGTCTAAATAGGCTTTATAGAGAATCTGTTCGAATTTTTAATGAGTAAAGAGCTGAAAATTTGAGATTAATCTATATAATTTTATTCAAACCCCCACAATTAACTATTTGAACTCCTAAAATTTGATTTAATAACATTTGATTGTCTTTTTGTTGGAATTAGAACGTGCTTTTCTAAATGAGCTTTATAGAGAATGCCTTCAAATTTTAACTGAGTAAAAGTCCTAAAATATGAGATTAATCTATATAATATTGTTCAAAAGCCCATAATTAACTATTTGAACTCATAAAATTTGATTTAAAAACATTTAGTTATCGTTTTGTTGGGATTAAAAGCTGCATGTCAAAATGGGCTTTATAGAGAACCCATTCGAATTTTAATCGAGTAAAAAGCTAAAAATTAGAGATTAATTTGTATAATTTCGCCCAAAAGACCATTATTAACTAATTGAACTCATAAAATTTGATTTAATTACATTAGGTTGTCGTTTTGTCGGGACTAAAACGTTCATATCCAAAGGGGCTTCACAGAGAATCCGTTTGAATTTTAACTGACTAAAAAGCTGAAATTTGAGCTTAATCTATATAACTTTGTTCAAACGCCCATGATTAACTATTTGAACTCATAAAATTTGATTTAATAACATTTGGTTATCGTTTTGTTGGGATTAAAACGTGCTTGTCTAAATAGGCTTTATAGAGAATCCATTCTAATTTTCAACAAGTAAAAAGCTGAAAATTTGAGATTAATCTGTATAATTTTATTCAAACCCCCACAATTAACTATTTGAACTCCTAAAATTTGATTTAATAACATTTGATTGTCGTTTTGTTAAAATTAGAACGTGCTTGTCTAAATGGGCTTTATAGAGTATGCCTTCGAATTTTAATCGAGTAAAAAGCTTAAAATATGAGATTAATCTGTATAATATTGTTCAAAAGCCCATAATTAACTATTTGAACTCATAAAATTTGATTTAATAACCTTTAGTTGTCGTTTTATTGGGATTAAAAGGTGCATGTCAAAATGGGCTTTATAGAGAATCCTTTCGAATTTTAATCGAGGAAAAAGCTAAAAATTAGAGATTAATCTGTATAATTTCGTCCAAAAGACCATTATTAACTAATTGAACTCATAAAATTTGATTTAATTACATTAGGTTGTCGTTTTGTCGGGACTAAAACGTTCATGTCCTAAGGTGCTTCACAGAGAATCTGTTTGAATTTTAACCGAGTAAAATGCTGAAAATTTGTGCTTAATCTGTTTAATTTTGTTCAAACGCCCATAATTAACTATTTGAACTCATAAAATTTGATTTAATAACATTTGATTGTCTTTTTGTTGGGATTAAAACGTGCTTGTCTAAATAGGCTTTATAGAGAATCCGTACGAATTTTCAACTAGTAAAAAGCTAAAAATTTGAGATTAATCTGTATAATTTTTTTCAAAAGCCCATAAGTAACTATTTAAGCTCATAAAATTTGATTTAATATGATTTGGATGTTGTTTTGTTGGGATTAAAAAATGCATGTCTAAATAGGGTTTATAGAGAATCCGTTCGAATTTTAATCGAGTAACATACTGAAAATTTGAGATTAATCTGTATAATTATGTTCAAAAGCCCATAATTAACTATTTGAGCTCATAAATTTTTATTTAATAACATTAGGTTGTCCTTTTATTGGGATTAAATTGTACATATCAAAATTGGCTTCATAGAGAATCCATTAGAATTTTAAACAAGTAAATTCTAAAAATTTAAGATTAATCTGTATAATTTTATTCATATTCCCATAATTAACTTTTTGAACTCATAAAATTTGATTTAATAATATTTGTTTGTTGTTTTGTTGGGATTATAATGTGTATGTATGAATATGCTTTATAGAGAATCCATTCGAATTTTCAATGAGTAAAAAGCTGAAAATTTGATATTAATCTATATAATTTTGTTCAAAAACTCATAATCAACTATTTTTACTTTTAAAATTTAATTTAATAATACTTGGTTGTCGTTTTGTTTGGATTAAAATGTGCTTGTCTAAATGGGGTTGATATAGAATCCGTTCAAATTTTTATCGAGTAAAAAGCTAAAAATTTAAGATTAATCTGTATAATTTTGTTCAAATGCCTAAAATTAACTATTTGAAGTCATAAAATTTGATTTAATAACATCTGGTTGTCGTTTTATTGGATTAAAACGTTCATGTCTAAATGGCCTTTATATAGAATCCGTTCAAATTTTAATAGAGTAAAAAGCTGAAAAATTGAGATTAATCTGTATAATATTGTTCAAAAGCCCATAATTAACTATTTGAACTCATAAAATTTTATTTATTAAAATTTGGTTGTCGTTTTGTTGAGATTAAAAGGTGCATGTCAAAATGGGCTTTATACAGAATCCGTTCGAATTTTAATTGAGTAAAAAGCTAAAAATTAGACATTAATCTGTATAATTTCATCTAAAATACCATTATTAACTAATTAAACTCGTAAAATTTGATTTAATTACATTAGGTTGTCGTTTTGTTGGGACTAAAACGTGTATGTCCAAAGGGGCTTCACAGAGAATCTATTTGAATTTTAACCGAGTAAAAAGTTGAAAATTTGTGCTTAATATGTTTAATTTTGTTCAAACGCCCATAATTAACTATTTGAACTCATAAAATTTGATTTAATTACATTAGGTTGTCGTTTTGTCGGGACTAAAACGTGCATGTCCAAAGGGGCTTCACAGAGAACGTTTGAATTCTAACCGAGTAAAAAGATGAAAATTTGTGCTTAATATTTTTATTTTGTTCAAACGCCCATAATTAACTATTTGAACTCATAAAATTTGATTTAATAACATTTGGATGTCGTTTTATTGGGATTAAAACGTCCTTGTCTAAATATGCTTTATAGAGAATCCGTACTAATTTTCAACTAGTAAAAAGCTGAAAATTTGAGATTGATATGTATAATTTTTTTCAAAAGCCTATAAGTAACTATTTAAACTTATAAAATTTGATTTAATAACATTTGGATGTCGTTTTGTTGGGATTAAAAATGCATGTCTAAATGGGATTTATAGAGAATCCGTTCAAATTTTAATCGAGTAAAAAGCTTAAAATTTGAGATTAATCTGTATAATTATGTTCAAAATCCCATATTAACTATTTGAGCTCATAAATTTTATTTATTAACATTATGTTGTCCTTTTGTTGGGATTAAAATGTACATGTAAAAATTGACTTCATAGAGAATCCATTCGAATTTTAAACGAGTAAAAATTTAAAAATTTGAGATTAATCTGTATAATTTTGTTCAAATTCCCATAATTAACTTTTTGAACTCATAAAATTTGATTTAATAATATTTGTTTGTCGTTTTGCTGGGATTATAATGTGTATGTCTAAATGGGCTTTATAGAGAATCCGTTCGAATTTTCAACGAGTAAAAAGCTAAAAATTTGACATTAATCTATATAATTTTGTTCAAAAACTCATAATTAACTATTTTTACTTTTAAAATTTTATTTAATAATACTTGATTGCGTTTTGTTTGGATTAAAATGTTCTTGTCTAAATGGGATTTATATAGAATCCGTTTAAATTTTTATCAAGCTAAAAATTTGAGATTAATCTGTATAATTTTATTCAAATGCCCAAAATTAAATATTTGAACTCATAAAATTTGATTGTCGTTTTATTGGATTAAAACATTCATGTCTAAATGGCCTTTATAGAGAATCCGTTCAAATTTTAATAGAATAAAAAGCTAAAAATTTAAGATTTGAACTCATAATTAACTATTTGAACTCTTAAAATTTTATTTATTAAAATTTGGTTGTCGTTTTGTTGGGATTAAAATGTGCATGTCAAAATGGGCTTTATAGAAAATCTGTTCGAATTTTAATCGAGTAAAAAACTAAAAATTAGAGATTAATCTGTATAATTTCGTTCAAAAGACCATTATTAACTAATTGAACTCATAAAATTTGATTTAATTACATTAGGTTGTCATTTTGTTGTGACTAAAACGTGCATGTCCAGAGGGGCTTCATAGAGAATCCGTTTGAATTTTAACCGAGTAAAAATCTGAAAATTTGTGCTTAATCTATTTAATTTTGTTCAAACGCCCATAATTAACTATTTGAACTCATAAAATTTTATTTAATAACATTTGGTTATCGTTTTGTTGCGATTTAAATGTACATGTCAAAATTGGCTTTATAGAGAATTCATTCGAATTTTAAACGAGTAAAAGTATAAAAATTTGAGATTAATCTATATAATTTTTTCAAATGCCCATAATTAACTATTTAAACTCATAAAATTTGATTTAATAATATTTGGATGTCGTTTTGTGGTGATTAAAAGTTTCATGTCTAAATGGGATTTATAGAGAATTCTTTCGAATTTTAATCGAGTAAAAAGCTGAAAATTTGAGTTTAATATGTATATTTATGTTCAGAAGCCCGTAATTAACTATTTGAACTCATAAAATTTGATTTAATAACATTTGGTTATCGTTTTATTGGGATTAAAACGTTCATGTCTAAATGGCCTTTATATAGAATTCGTTCAAATTTTAATCGAGTAAAAAGCTAAAAATTTGAGATTAATCTGTATAATTTTATTAAAAATCTCATAATTAACTATTTGAACTCATAAAATTAGATTTAATAACATTTGGTTGTCATTTTGTTGGGATTAAAACGTGCATGTCTAAATGGGCTTTATAGAGAATCCGTTCGAATTTTAAACGAGTAAAGGGCTGAAAATTTGATATTAATCTGTATAATTTTGTTCAAAAGCCTATAATTAACTATTGAACTTATAAAACTTGGTTTAATAACATTTGATTGTCGTTTAATTGGGATTAAAATTTGCATGTCTAAATGTGGTTTATAGAGAATCCGTTAAAATTTTAATCGAGTAAAAAGCTAAAAAGTTGATGTTAATCTCAATAATATTGTTCAAAAGCCCATAATTAACTATTTGAACTCATAAAATTTCATCTAATAACATTTGATTGTAGTTTTGTTGGGATTAAAACGTGCATGTGTAAATGGGTTTTGTTGAGAATCCATTCGAATTTTTTTTGACGGAAATGGGACTCGTTAAAAAACCCCTAACACTTCCAACCCCAAGAAGGGTTAGAAGCCCCTATGAAGAAAAGAGTACCCCTAGAATTTTATTGAGAATGAGAGTTAAATCTCCCATAGTTTACAAAAGCCTTTAGAAAATCGGGCATATCAGAGTCAAAGTAAAGATTACATAAAGTAGGCATGGCTCTAGAAGCAAGAGTATGTGTAACCCCTAAAATTAACCTAATTTCTTAGATTACAAGTTAGGGTTTACAGACTGAAAACTTATATCGCAAGTTAGGGTTTTTACAAAAATAATGAATATAAAATTTGGATAATTTATTAAATAATTAATAAATTAAAATAATTAATAAAAATTAAACATTTAAAAAAAATAAAGTTCAACCCATAATTTTATAAATAGTAAATGTCACAGGAACCAATAAAGTCTGATTTCCTTATACAGAAATATTATTCAAAACATAAAATAGTCCGGAATCCGAAACTGAAAACATATTATAAATCAGAAACTGAATCAGGAACCTCCAAGTACCGTACCGAGCCTAGGACTGAGATCTGAAACAAAAATCTGAGAGGGTGTAAGCTAGGGAGCCTAGTGTGTCTCTAGAACAGATAAAAGGAATAACAGAACAGAAATATGCAGAAGATGCAGAGTATGCATGATATGCACCCATCTCCGAACACCACAGAAGAGTTGGTCCCCAGACCACTCTAACACCATCACACCAACAGAAGTGGGATCTCGACCCGAAGGTGGAGCCACTGAACAGAAGTGATAAATCACTAACTTCCCCGTACACAGATAATATACTAGATGTCATGTTATATGCAGATACAGAATCAGAATGTATGCCTTATAGTCTAACAGGAGGCAAGTATGACAAATATCAGAATTAGAAATAATATGTCAGAATGATGCATGATCATACGGTTTAGCAAGAATCGAATATACAGAATAACAGAGTTAACAGGATGAACGGGAGAGAACACACCTGTAACAGAAGACTCAACGACGACCTTGACGTCTACTAGACTCGGCTCTACCACTAGGCTGAGCAGGAGTAGAGTCTACAATTAACAGAAATAAGTTAGACTTTCTACTATGCCACAATACCGAAAAGTATAAGCTAAACAAAATTTAATTCGTTACTCACGTGAAGGTCCCGAATGCGGATGAATCAGACCTCGTATAGGAGGAGAAGGAGGCAACTTCTCGGGGTCGGAATCCTCATCACCTGAAGCCAAACAAAAATTGATTCAGAAACTTTTAGAGATAATTTCTAGATAACTTATTGAACTTAAAACCCTCAAAAACGAAACTTCAGAATCGAATTCCGAAAAACGGACAACGCCATTGGATTCAGGACGTCGAAAAATATAAAGTGGGCCCGGACCGAAAAAGTCAACTTTTGACGTCAACATTGGTCAACACTAACATCAGCAGTGACGTCATCAGTCAACACTGACGTCAGCAGTGACGTTAGCGATGATGTCAGTTGGGTCGATTGTTGGGTCGGGTTTGGGTTCGAGTCGGACGGTCGGTCGGGTCGGACAGGTCGCGGTTCGGGCTTGGGCCGGTCGGGTCTGCTGGGTTTTCTCTGGGTTGTTTGTTTCCCAGGGGAAAATCTAGATATTCTAGATTTTCTCGGGCCCTAAACAGGTATAAAACGCCTATAAATCCCCCTTTTTTGGATCGATTTAAGCTCTAATTCAATCTAACACCATCCGAAATCAACCCTTTTCGATTCTAAACTTACCTATGCCTAAAATCAATTCAAAAACAACTCCTAACCCACAACTTTGAATCAAAACAGTAAGGAGGAAGATTTCAAAACTTACCGAACCAATCTTTGAAACAAAGCACAAGGAGAGAGAGAGAGCACAATCTTTACAAATTAAAAATAGGGTTGAAATGAAATTAAAAAAAATTTAAATACCAAATCTGACATTAAAGGATGATTTAATCCCCCCTTGTAACCAAAGCAGAGAACGGGGAGAGGATAGGTTCACCATTTGAAAATGGTGAAATTACCCTTCAGGGGCTTGAAAAATTTGAATTCTCTCATTTTGGCCTTAAGTTTTATTAATTCTTAATTTAGTCCTCAATTTCAGAAATTTTAAATCCCCAAATATTAGGATTCGTTTAGGGAATTTGACTTATAATTTAGGAATTTTGACTTATAAAATCGGGTTGTAACAGTATGGGCTACATTATTGGCCCCTCTAGGTAAAAAAGCGATCCGACAATTTACTAAACTTTCCATGATGGTGCGGATCGTGGACACCAAAGGTTGTAAAGTTGAGAGATCTGGTTCACCCTGGTTGACTCTATTTGCAATGGAGGCTGAATATGTCTCAAAGGTAATATTCGTCCAACCTTTCTAAGATGCAAGTCAAAGTCCACCTAGGATTGCTTGTGCTTCAGCCGAAGCAGTGTCAGAGCATCTAACCAGAGGATGAGAAATTGCTCCCAGAACCACACGGTCCGAGTTACGTGCTACAACACCAATTGCAGCAGTTCCAGAGATGGGGTCAAAAGCCCCATCTGTGTTTATTTTAATAGTTCCAGTGCCTGGTTTTTGCCAAGTTTGGTTTTGAAGAATGGGTCTATGTGGGTTACCAGTGGAGGAGCAAATGTTTGCATTTTGATAATCGTTCATTAAGAATTTGGTATTTTCTATGGTTAACCATGGTGGTTGAAGATGGTTATTATGGATCCAATCATTTCTTCTATTCCAAATATTCCAGAGTATCGTTAGAAAAAGGGCAAACTCCTAGTTGTTGAGTTTAGACCCTGCAGTCTCCATCCAATGAAGTGACGATATAAAATTGCCTGTTTGGATTAAAGTAGGAAAACCTGCTAAACGAATAGTTTCATAAGCATCAGGACATTCGCATAGAGCATGCATTGGGGTTTCAATTGTAGTTGTACAAATTGGATAAATATCATTTCCTAGGTTAGCTTTCAGTAATTTGGATCCCTTAGGAAGATCTTCGTGACCTAGTCATTATCCAAAGGCTCTAACCTTTGTAAAGTTGGTAGCTTAGAAATGGTTTTCCAAATGCGTGTAGGTCTATTTAAAGGTCCACGTGGTTTTTGTAAGAATAAGTAACCTGGTCTAACAGAATAAAGTCCACAGTCATTGTTCATCCATATGGTTGTATCTCGATGATCATTAATTATAGGGATGTTTAAAATAGCATTGGCATCCACTCTATCAAAAAAGGAACGTATTTTAGGCTCATCCCATTGTGGTTTCCCAGGAATCATAAAATCCCGAGCTCGTTTTGGAATTTCACTAGAAATTTCATATTTGCCAAAAAGTTGAACGGGAGAGGAGCCTCCCTATAGATCATGGAATATGTTAATCTTGCTATTTATTCCTGGCCTTATAATAAAACCAGGAAGGAGCTTTTTCAGGGTCGTACAGATGCCCTTCCAAGCAAAAGAAGATTGTTTTGTCAAGTAGCTTCGAGGATGTTGCCAGAAGGGTAGTATTTAGCTTGATATACCTGGTCAAGGAGGTTAGATGGTTCACAAAGTAGTCTCCATATTTGTTTTCCTAGCAGTGCAATATTAAAGTTATGGAGATCGCGGAATCCCATGCCCTTACTGATTTAGGTTGGCATACAATCTCCAAAGGAAGCATATGCCAGCCATTTTTGTTACCTTTTCCTGACCACCAGTATCAGCGAATAGAAGTGATCATGTCATCGATAATATTATGTGGAAGAAGGTGGTATGACATAGCATATTGTGGAAGAGATTGAATGACAGATTTTATGAATACTTCTCTACCGCTAAAAGATAATAGATGTTTATCCCATTTAGAGATACTTGCATTAACTTTATCTCTAGTAAAACCTAACGAGACTGTTTTATTTTCTCCAATCAAAAGAGGGACACCCAGAGGTAAATACCAGAGTCGCTAACCTCTTGGACTTAGAGAATATTGTTAATAGCTTCTCTTTGAGATAGAGTAGTTTGGAGGGAAAAGTAGATTGTCGATTTTTCAAAATTAATCACTTATCTTGAGGAGGTAGCATATTGGTGTAGAGCATTTTTGAGATGATTAGCTTCAGTGGTGTTGTTTTTAATGATGACCAAGCAATCATCAGCGAAAAAGAGTTTATTTTGGGGCCATGCCGACTAGCATTGAGTCCAGGAAGGTTGTCGTTAGCATTTTTAGAATTTATTATAGTTGTTAATCCTTGGGTGCAAAAGACAAATAGGAATGGAGAAAGTGGGTCTCCTTGTTGGAGACCTCGTTGTGGTTTAAAAAATTTAGATAAAGAGTTATTTACACGGACTTGGTACGAAATGGTAGTGACACATTTCATTATAGTAGAAATTCATGTGTTGTTGAAACCCATACGTTGCATAATTTGTTGTAAGAAAGCTCATTCCACACAATCGAAGGCTTTTTCCATGTCTAGTTTCAAACTTGCGCCTTTAGACAGATGGGAATCTCCCGTATTAAGGGTATGAAGTAGTTCATGTGCAATTAGGATATTGTCTGTGATGTTTCTACCTTGAATGAAAGCCGCTTGGTTGTTACTAATACATGGAGGTATGAATGTTTTGAGACGATTTCTAAAACTTTAGATACAATTTTATATATAACAGTGCAAAGGCTTATTGGACGAAGTTGCCTCATTATCGTTGGGTTTTGTTTTTTCGGGATTAGAACAGGAATAGTTTGGTTGACCTCATCCATGTTGGTTTTACCTGAGAGAAGATCAAGGCATAGTTGTATTATGTCCTTACCAAGTGTATCCCAGTATTGTCAGTAAAATCCACTTGGAAAACCATCGATCCCTGGAGCTTTCCTAGGATCTATATCACGAAAAGCATTTATAATTTCTTCTTCGGTATAAGGTCTATTTAAATTTTCATTCATTTGTGGTGTGGTTGTAGTTGGAATGTTATTAAGGATATCAGTCGAAGGGGTTGGATTGGATGTAGAGAAAATGTTTTGGAAATAGTCAGTAGCAATTGAAAGAATGTTTGATTCTTTCGTGTGCCATGTGTTGGAATTATCAAGGAGGCCTTGAATATTGTTTTTCTTATGACGTCCATTGGCTCGTACATGAAAGAAAGAAGTATTTTTTCCTCCATGTTGTAGCCAGTTAGTTCTAGAGCGTTGGGCCCAATATATTTCGTTGTTATATTGAAGTACTTGTAGTTCTTTTTTTGCTTTAATGAGGCGGTGTTGCCCAGAAGATGGTATTGTTTGTTTTAGACTATTATTAATATATGTGGTTAGATATTGAAGACGTTCATTTGTTTTTTTCCTTTGAGAATTTTGCCATGAATTTAAACGGTTGTCAATCTTTTGAATTTTGTATAGGGTGTTCGTATTCGTGTTGATCTAAATATCTTTGATTAGAATTTTGCTTTCATCATTAGTGGCCCAACATTCCTCAAAGGGAAATATTTTCTTAAAATGTTGTTTTCTAGTAAAAGTAGTGGGAGAGGTGTCAAGCATAATAGAACAGTGATCAGATTTGGATTGAAAATGAGAAGTTATAGTATAATTAGGATACATATTTTATCCAATTGACTGACCCAATGAAATGATCCAAACGTTTGAAGATTGGTTGTGAGTTAGGTCCACTTTTAAACAATGTGAACCATCCTGAGTTACGTTTGCAATCGAAGAGTTCGTTTCTAGATAAACATTCTTGAAAATTAATGGTTTGAGATCGTAGGCGATGACATCCTCCTTGTTTTTCATTGTCTTGTAGTATTTTATTAAAGTCTTCACCTAAGCCATGGGAGGTTGGAGGATGATTTTAAAGAATCTATTAATTGCCATATTTTAAATTTATGGTTTGTATTAGCATAACCATGTAAGCCTGTAAAATGAAATTTGGAGTCATCATGGTTAATAATGCAATCGATATGGTGATCAAAATAAGAGAGTAAATCGGTTTGAATTTTATTATTTTATAGTAAGGCAAGGTCAGTACAAGTTGGACTATTTCCTACCGATAAGCATCCTTGCATATCGAGTGATGCACTAAGAGAATTACATCGAGTTTTATTTAGTCTAGTTTCGCAAAGAAAAAAAATATCAGGCTCATATTTGGTAATTATTTTTTTGAAATTTAGAACTGCCTGAGCTTTACCAAGGCTTTGGTAGTTCCAACACATGATTTTCATTTAGATCGACGGGGTTGAGCCATGTCAACCTCCGCCACAAAGTTTTTTCGCTGCTCATCCTAGTTTTTTTCATTGGAGTGTGTTTTGATTTCTTTTGGTGTATGTAAAATATTTTAGATATATTTAAAATTATTTTGAAAAGTGGAGAGTCTAATTTTGTATAATTTTATAATATTATTTGGGATAATGACATTTGGAGAGAAGTTGATAATTTGATATTATTATTGGTTAATATTTTTAATTTTACATAGTTGAAAAGGTTGTGTATCAGTGTTGGGTGGAACTTGGATTTTGGAAAAGAGAATGAGAATTGACTAGAAGATAACTTTATGAAAAGAAGGTGACATAGTTTAGATATAGAAAATTGTGAGAAAAAATATGCGTATATAATTGTTGGTTGTTTATGAAATTGAGAAATATTAGTGGTATTCGTGTGTTCTAAAGTTACGATCTTTCTTATGATTGGTTGTGTGAGATAAGTGGATGGAACCCAAAAGCGGGTTGGGCTGAAGAAAATAGAATTTAATAAGATACCATTAGATGGTTGGAACATTGAGAGTACCCAATAATGGGTTGGTATGAATAAGTTGTATGTGATGGAGAAATCATTAAAATAGAGAGCCATAGTATGGACCCAATAATGGTTTGGTATGAGAAAATTAGATGTATTCGAGAATATAAAAAAACTGAATATTGAATATTGAACATTGAATATTTTTAGAGATTTTAAGTAATAAAGTAAAAGTAATATTGTAATAAGAGATATATGGGTTGAAAAGAGTAAAAATAGGTATGGAAAAAAAAGAAGCGTAATGATAACAAAAGTTAAGAAAATGGTTGGTAGTTGCGTAAAGAGATAAATTGTAACTAGGGTAAGTGAGAGAAAGAGAATGAAAAGAATAAATAAAGAATATATGTAAATTAATTAGCATAAAAGATAAAGGTCTATAGTAAAAAAAGATATGGTATTTAATTATGGTAGGGGAGAGTATAAACGATAAAATATATTATGGTTTTTAAATATTGGTAAGTAATATAATTTAGTTGAATTTGAAAATATTTTGAATATTTGGGAATCCATTTTCCTTGATTTCAGGATTTTTGTAAATAGGTAAGTATGAGATATTGAGTTTGGGAGTGATTTGGGTAGATTTATAATATTATTGGTGGAAATTTTTAAATTTTTGTAAGCAAAAAATGTATAATTTTTTATTGATTATGAAATGAAAATTTTATATAATTTGATAAAATTATTGTTGAATACAAAGCCATATGATGGTGGAATTATTTAAAGTACCTTGAGTTGGAATGATATAGATATGTTGAAATTTGTCATTGTACCATAAAATGGTTGAAACATGGTAATTACCCATGAGAGGGTTGGGGTGCAAATAATATGAATGGTCAATAAGACATTTAAAAGTGAAAATAAACATGAGAGATTAAAAAGTGAAGAATTTGAATTGTGGTAGAGGAAAGAATTTGATACGGTAAGAAGTAAAGGAGTAAGATGGTAAAAGTAGGCAAGAACCTTATTAATATTTATGCAAAAAGATGAATTGTAAGTAAGGTAAGTGGATGAAGGAGATTGAAAAAGAGAGTATTGAAAAAATATGTGGAGATTAATTAGTGTAAAAAAGAAAAATATATGGTAATAAAGGATATGATATTTAATTAGGAAATAATATAGTATGTAATAATAATTAGATATATTTAGAAAAATTTTGAAACTTGGAGAAACTAATATTATATAATTTAATAATATTATATGAATTCTTGATAATTGGTAATAAAAATTATGAAGGTTGAAAATAAAGAAGTTATTGATAATTGGGGTGTAATGATAAAAGTAGGTAATAATCCTCGTAAAAGTTTTGTAGAAAGATAAATTGTGATTAAGGGAAGTTGAAGACAAAGATTGAAAAAGAGAATATATTGGAAAGGAATGTGAAAATTAATTAGCGTAAATAAGAAAGATATTGGGTAAGATAAGATACAATTTTTTATTAGGAAAAAAGGAGGAGGTGTAGCTGTTGATGAAATTAGATAATAAGATAGTTTTCGATAATATTGATTGAAAAGAATAAAAATATATATGGTAAGAGATAATGGAGTATATTGGTAAAAAGAGGTAAGGAATTTTATAATAGTTGTATAAAAAGATAAATTGTAGAAGATATGAAAATTAATTAGCATATAAAGAAAAGTTAAATTGTAAAGAAGGTAAGAAAATATATGAAAATTAAATAGAGAAATAGAAAAAGATATATGGGAAAAAAGGTATGAGAGAAAAAGAATATATTTACTAAAAGAAATGTTTTTTTTATTGTTGAAAAAGTTATTAATGGGATAGAAGAATATAAAAGGTAATGAAGATTAATTAGGATATGAGAAAAAGGTAAACTATTAGAAAAGGGGAAAAATATTTGAAATTTATTTAGGATGTAATGAAAAGGTAAACAATAAGAAAGGTAAAAATGTATTTTAGAAGTTTTTAGTAAGTTATATTTTTGGGGTATTTTTGAAAGATTTTTGAAGCTTTGAATATATAATTTTGGAAAACTTTTAAAGATTTAAATATATTTTTTTGCAATTCAAAATTTTTGAAAAAGGGTTAGTAGAAAGGATTGAGATTTGGTGTGAATTTGGAAATTTTACATTAGTATATTTGGATATATTTAATTTTAGGTGAGAATGATAATTATAATATAATGTTAAATTATTTAGTGAAAATATTATAGATTTTTGGTAAGACTGAATTATAGTTCGTATTGAAAGAATAGTTTTAAAGATGATAATTATAGAACCCATGGAGTATAGAAGTATGATGAAATTGTATATTGTCATAATGCCAAAAATTGGTATATTCATAAGATGGTATATCCCATGACGGGTTGGTATGATAAAGAAGGAAAAGAAGAAATAATAATATGAAAAAGGGAGATAGCAAAAATTAAAAAGCTAAGGATAAGGTAGGTACCTTTTGATGTGAAGAGCGAGATTGAAGGACTAATACAAACTCGGTATACGAATGATTAGAAATATCCATAGAGAGAGTCCTTCCACGACAAGATAAGAAACCAAAGAGAAATAATAGAAAAAATGAAATAAAAAAGGGATGATGATGCCAAAAAAAATATTCAAGTATGCATACCAAAGCCTTTGAGCGACCGTAGATCGAATCTAAAATTTCCAAAAGAGAAAATATATACTAGAAACAAATATGTAAGCATCAAAACTACTTACTCGAAAGGTGATGACAATAGGAATGAGCTGTTACTTCCCCAATTTCGATCTAGATTGTCTAAAACCTTCTTTCTCCATACAACCCGACAACCATGGAGTAGGAAGAGTCCAAGTTTTCCAAGAATAAAGGCAATGAGAAGAAACAAAGTAAACATTGAAGCAATAAATAAAAGGATGATAAAAATTGTAAAATAATAGTGATATAAAAAACCAACTTATCTTGACCGGTTGATTTGAGTGGATGGTTGAATCTTCCTCTCCCTAGAAGGAGAAGTGTTGCACCATGGTAGAGATCATGAAGATAAACTCCATTAAGGAGAAGGGGAAAACAAAGAGAAGAAAAAGAGAAGGCATGAAGAGAGAAGGGTGAGAGAGAAAGAGAGAGGAGAGAAAAAAAACATCACATGCATCACATCCGTTCAAATTTTAACCGAGTCCCGTTCTAATTTTAAACGAGTAAAAAGCAAAAAATTTGAGATTAATCTATATAATTTTGTTAAAAATCCCATAACTAACTATTTGAACTCATAAAATTTAACATAATAACATTTGGTTATCATTTTGTTGGGACTAAAACGTATATGTCTAAATGGGCTTTATAAAGAATATGTTCAAATTTTAAACGAGTAAAAATCTGAAAAATTGAGATTAATCTATATAGAGAATCTGTATAGAGAATCCGTTCTAATTTTAATCAAGTAAAATTCTTAAAATTTGAGATTAATCAGTATAATATTATTCAGAAGCCCATAATTAACTATTTAAACTTAGAAAATTTTATTTATTAAAATTTAGTTGTCTTTTTGTTGGGACTAAAACGTGCATGTCAAAATAGGCTTTATAGAGAATCCGTTTGAATTTTTTTTGAGAAAAGGGCCTCATTAAAAAAACCCTATAGCCAACCACCCCGAAGGGCAGGAAGGCCCCTATGTGGAAAAGAGTACCCAGGATCTTATTGCAAAGGGGAGAAGAACCTCTCCGAGTTTACAGAAGCCCGAATAAAATCGGGAAAGTCACAGGAGAAAAAGCAAGAAGAGAAGGAACGCAAAGCCCTAGAAGCTAACACATGGGCTACAACATTAGCCTCTCTAGGTACATAATAAATCTTACAAGCAGGCAAAGTACCAAGAGTGGAACGGATACGAGACACCAAAGGTTGCACAGAGGAACGGTCCTGGCATTAGAAACGGTTAACCAAACCGGTTGAAGATGGTTATTATGGACAAAGTCATTGCGACGGTTCCAAAGATTCCATAAGATCGTAAGAAATAAAGAGAATTGCTAAAGAGAAAGAAAGCCAGCTGCCGCAGAAAGCCACTGATGAGGGGAGGTATAAACAGGAGAAAGAAGTCGAGATGGGAGTCCTGCCAACTGAAACGCCTCCCTAGTGCAAGGGCAGTCCCTTATAGCATGGATGGTGGTTTCAATGGCCAAATTGCATATAGGGCAAATCCCCGAACCTAGATTGGTCTGAAGGATTTTGTGACCAGACGGTAGTGCATTGTGGCACAACCGCCAAGCAAAAGAACGTACCTTGGGAAGAGTGGGTAATTTAGAGAGAATTTTCCAAAGTTTAGAGGGCCTGTTAATTGGACCTGGCTGAAGCTTCAAAAATTGGTAGCCCGATCGTACAGAATAGATACCAGAATCATGGTTACCCCAGAGGGTGGTATCCTTTGTATCATTAATAATCGAAACATTAAGGATAGTATTAGCATCCTCATGTGTAAAGTAATTCCTAACTTTGGATTCATCCCATCGGGGTAAGTTAGGTAACATAAAAGTGCCAACGTGCAAAGGCACTTCATCATTGATCTCATAATCACCATAAAGGCGTAAAGGCTGAGAGCCACCCCAATTGTCAAAGTGGATCTGGATAGTACTATTCATACCTGGACGTATAAAAAATCCATAACGAAGTTTAGAAATAGCTACACTGAGCCCTTTCCAGGCAAAGGAGGAACTCCGTGAAGAAACAGAGTCTAGTAAAGAACCAGTCGGGTAGTACTTGCATTTGTAAATTTGACTAAGAAGGCTCCCAGGAGTACACACAAGGCGCCAAATCTGCTTACCGAGTAAAGCAATATTAAAATGGTGTAGGTCACGAAAGCCGATTCCCCCAGCCGCTTTCGGGAGACAGACAGTATCCCAGGGAAGCATGTGCCAACCTTTTTTGCCAGATTTTCCAAACCACCAGTAACGGCGTATAGAAGTAGTCATGTCATCAATAATATTGAGTGGCAGAAGGTAGCAAGACATTACATATTGAGACATAGATTGTAGAACAGATTTGATGAAGACTTCTCTCCCACTAAAAGAGAGGAGATGCTTGTCCCAGCTGTTCATTCTGGCAATCATTTTATCTCTGGTAAATCCCAGCGCAACAGTTTTATTCTTTCCAATGAGAAGAGGGACCCCTAAGTAAAGCCCAGGATCATTCACCTCCCTGACATGCAGTATGTCATTGATGGCTAACGAGTAAAAAGCTTAAAATTTGAGATTAATTTGTATAATTTTTTTAGAAGCCCATATTGAACTCATAAAATTTGATTTAATAACATTTGGTTGTCGTTTTATTGGGATTAAAATTTGCATGTCTAAATGGGGTTTATAGCGAATCCGTTCATATTTTAATCGAGTAAAAAGCTAAAAATTTGAGATTAATCTGTAGAATTTTTTTCAAATGCCCATAATTAACTATTTGTACAAAATCCTATAATTAACAATTAGAACTCATAAAATTTGATTTAATAACATTTGATTGTCGTTTTGTTAGAATTAAAATGTGTCTGCCTAAATGAGTTTATAGAGAATCCGTTCAAATTTTAATAGAGTGAAAACCTGAAAATTTGAAATTAATTTGTATAATTTTGTTCAAAAGCCCCTAATTAAATAATTGAAGTCATAAAATTTTATATATTAACATTTGGTTTTCGTTTTATTGGCATTAAAACGTGAATGTCTAAATCGGCTTTATAGAGAATTCGTTCAAATTTTAATCGAGTAATAGGCTAAAAATTTGAGATTAATCTGGATAATTTTGTTCAAAATCACATAATTAACTCTTTGAACTCATAAAATTTGATTTAATAACAGTTGGATATCGTTTTAGTAGGATTAAAACGTAAATGTATAAATGGTCTTTGTAGAGAATCCATTCGAATTTTAAACGAGTAAAAAGCTGAAACTTTGACATTAATCTGTATAATTTTGTTCAAAACCCATAATTAACTATTTTAACTTATACAATTTGATTTAATAATATTTGGTTGTCATTTTGTTGGATTTAAATTTGCAAGTATAAATGGGGTTTATAAAGAATCCATTCAAATTTTAATCGAGTAAAAAGCTGAAAATTTGAGATTAATCTATATAATATTGTTCAAAAGCCCATAATCAACTATATGAACTCATAAAATTTGAATTAATAACATTTAATTGTAGTTCTGTTGGGATTAAAACGTGCATGTCTAAATGGATTTTATAAAGAATTCGTTCGAATTTTAAAGGAGTAAAAAGCTGAAAATTTGAGATTAATATGTATAATTTTATTCAAAATCCCATAATTAACTATTTGAACTCATGAAATTAATAACATTTGTTTGTCATTTTGTTGGTATTAAAAGGTGTATTTCTAAATGAGCTTTATAGAGAATCCGTTCGAATTTTAAACAAGTAAAAATCTGAAAATTTGAGATTAATCTGAATAATTTGTTTATAAAGCCAATAATTAACTATTTGAACTCATAAAATTTGATTTAATAACATTTGGTTGTCGTTTTATTGGGAGTAAAATGTTCATGTCTAAATGGGATTTGTAGAGAATCCGTTATAATTTTAATCTACAGAAGACCTGAAAATTTGAAATTAATCTGTATAATTTTGTTCAAAAGCCCATAATTAACTATTTGAAGTCGTAAAATTTTATATATTAACATTTTGTTGTCGTTTTGTTGGAATTAAAAAATGCATGTCTAAATAGGGTTTATAGAGAATCCGTTCGAATTTTAATCGAGTAACAAGCTGAAAATTTGAGATAAACTGTATAATTATGTCCAAAAGCCCATAATTAACTATTTGAGCTCATTAAGTTTTATTTAATAATATTAGGTTGTCCTTTTGTTGGGATTAAAATGTACATGTCTAAACGGGGATTATAGAGAATTCGTTCAAATTTTAATCGACGAAAAAGCTGAAAATTTGATATTAATCTGTATGATATTGTTCAAAAGCTCATAATCAACTATTTGAACTCATAAAATTTTATTTATTAAAATTTGGTTGTTGTTTTATTGGGATTAAAATGTGCATGTCAAAATGCACTTTATAGAGAATCCGTTCGAATTTTAAACGAGTAAAAAACTTAAAATTTGAGATGAATCTGTATAATTTTTTTCAAAATCCCATAATTAACTATTTGAACTCATAAAATTTGATTTAATAACATTTTGTTTTCGTTTTTTAGGATTAAAACGTGCATGTCAAAATGCATTTTATAGAGAATCCGTTCGAATTTTAAATGAGTAAAAAGCTTAAAATTTGAGATTAATCTATATAATTTTTTTTCAAAATCCCATAATTAACTACTTGAACTCATAAAATTTGATTTAATAGCATTTTGTTTTCGTTTTTTTGAGATTAAAATGTGCATGTCTAAATGGGGTTTATAGAGATTACATTCGAATTTTAAACGAGTAAAAATCTGAAAATTTGATATTAATATGTATAATATTGTTCAAAAGCCCATAATTAGCTATTTTAAATCATAAAATTTTATTTATTAAAATTTTGTTATCTTTTGTTGGGATTAAAACGTGTATGTCAAATGGGCTTCAAAGAGAATCCGTTCAAATTTTAAACGAGTAAAAAGCTTAAAATTTGAGATTAATCTATACAATTTTGTTCAAAATACCAAAATTAACTATTTGAATTCATAAAATTTTAATTAATAATATTTGGTTGTCATTTTGTTCCGATTAAAACGTGCATGTATAAATGGGCTTTATAGAGAATCCGTTTGAATTTTAAACGAGTAAAAAGCTGAAAATTTGACATTAATCTGTATAATTTTGTTTAAAAGCACATAATTAACTCTTTGAAATCATAAAATTTTTATTTAATAACAATTGGCTTTCGTTTTGTTTGGATTAAAACGTTCATGTCTAAATGGTTTTATAGAAAATCAGTTTAAATTTTAAACGAGTAAAAAGCTGAAAATTTGACATTAATCTTTTAATTTTATTCAAAAGCATATAATTAACAATTTGAACTTATAAAATTTTATTTAATAACATTGGGTTGTCATTTTGTTGGGATTAAAATGTGAATGTCTAAATGGGGTTTATAGAGAATCCGTTCAAATTTTTAAGGAGTAAAAAGTTGAAAATTTGAGATTAATCTGTATAATTTTGATCAAAAGCCCATAATTAAATATTTCTAATCATAAAATTTGATTTAATAACATTTCATTTTTGGGGGGGGGATTAAAATGTGTATGTCTAAATGGTGTTTATAAAGAATATGTTTGAATTTTAAACGAGTAAAAATCTGAATATTTGAGATTAATCTGTATAATTTTGTTCAAATACCCATAATTAACTATTTTAACTCATAAAATTTGATTTAATAACATTTGGTTATCGTTTTGTTGCGATTAAAACGTTCATATCTAAATGGGCTTTATAGAGAATCCGTTCGAATTTTAAACGAGTAAAAAGCTGAAAATTTGAGATTAATTTGTATAATTTTGTTCAAAATCTCATAATTAACTATTTGATCTCATAAAATTAAATTTAATAACATTTGGTTGTCGTTTTGTTGGGATTAAGACGTGCATGTCCAAACATGCTTTATAGAGAATCCGTTCAAATTTTAAACGAGTAAAAATCTGAAAACTTGAGATTAATCTGAAAATAACATTTGTTTATCATTTTGTTGTGATTAAAATGTACATATCTAAATAGGATTTATAGAGAATCCGTTAAAATTTTAATCGAGAAAAAAAATGAAAATTTGAAATTAATTTGCATAATTTTGTTCAAAAGTCCATAATTAACTATTTAAACTCATAAAATTTGATTTAACAACATATGGTTATCGTTTTGTAGGGTTTAAAACGTGCATGTCTAAATGTGCTTCATTGAGAATCCGTTTGAATTTTAAACGAGAAAAAAGCTAAAAATTTGACATGAATCTGTATAATTTTGTTCAAAAGCCCATAAATAACTATTTGAACTTATAAAATTTAATTTAAGAATATTTGATTGCCGTTTTGTTGGGATTAAAATTTACATGTCTAAATGGGGTTTATAGAGAATCACTTCACATTTTAATCGAGTAAAAAGCTGAAAATTTGAGCTTAATCTGTATAATATTGTTCAAAAGCCCATAATTAACTATTTGATCTCATAAATTTTATTTATTAAAGTTTGGTTGTCATTTCGTTGGGATTATAACATACATGTCAAAATGGGCTTTATAGAGAATTCGTTCGAATTTTAAACGAGTAAAAAGATTAAAACTTAAGATTAATCTGTATAATTTTGTTAAAAATCCCATAATTAACTATTTAAACTCATAAAATCAAAAGCCCATAGTTAACTATTTGAACTCATAAAATTTTATTTTATTAAAATTTGATTTTCGTTTTGTTGGGATTAAAATATGCATGTTAAAATTGGCTTTTTAGAGAATCCGTTCAAATTTAAAACAAGTAAAAAGCTTAAAATATGAGATTAATCTGTATAATTTTGTTCAAAATCCCATAATTAACTATTTGAACTCATAAAATTTGATTTAAAACATTTTTTTTTCTTTTTATTGGGATTAAAACGTGCATGTCTAAATAGGGTTGATAGAGAATCCGTTCAAATTTTAATCGAGTAAAAAGCTGGAAATTTGAGATTAATCTTTATAATTTTGTTCAAAATACCATAATTAACTATTTGAGCTCGTAAAATTTAATTTAATAACATTTGGTTTTCGTTTTATTGGGATTAAAACGTGCATGTCTAAATGGGCTTTATAGAGAATCCGTTCGAATTTTAAACGAGTAAAAATATGAATACTTGAGATTAATCTGTATAATTTTGTTCAAATGCCCATAATTTAATTTAATAATCTTGCTTCTAGGGCCATGCACACTCTTTGTACTCTTCAATTTAATTCAGACATGCCTGATTTTATAAGGGCTTTTGTAAACTCTAAGAGATTTAACTCTCCTTTTCAATAAAATTCTAGGGGTACTCTTTTCCCCATAAGGGCTTTCAACCCTACTTTTGGGTTGGAAGTGTTAGGGGGGTTTTAACGAGGCCCTTTTCCATCAGAAAAAAACTATTTGAATTCATAAAATTTGATTTAATATCATTTGGTTGTCGTTTTGTTGGGATTAAAAAGGTACATGTCTAAATGGGCACTATAGAGAATCCATTTGAATTTTAAACGAGTAAAAATCAGAAAATTTGGCATTAATCTGTATAATTTTATTTAAAAGCATATAATTAACTATTTGAACTTATAAAATTTTATTTAATAACATTCGGTTGTCGTTTTGTAAGGATTAAAATGTGCATGTCTAAATGGGGTTTATAGAGAATCCGTTCAAATTTTAATCGAGTAAAAAGCTGAAAATTTGAGATTAATCTCTATAATTTTGTTCAAATACCCGTAATTAACTATTTGAACTTATAAAATATGATTTAATAAAATTTGGTTGTCGTTTTGTTGGGTTTAAAATGTATATGTCTAAATGGGGTTTATAGAGAATCCGTTCAAATTTTAAACGAGTAAAAAGTTGAAAATTTGAGGTTAATCTGTATAATTTTTCTCAAAAGCCCATAATTAACTATTTGAACTTATAAAATTTGGTTTAATAATATTTGATTGTCATTTTGTAGGGATTAAAATTTGCTTGACTAAATGGGGTTTATAGAGAATCCGTTCGAATTTTAATCGAGTAAAATCCCGAAAATTTGAAATTAATCTGTATAATTTTGTTCAAAAGCGCATAATTAACTACTTGAAGTCATAAAATTTTATATAAGAATATTTGGTTGTCGTTTTATTGGGATTAAAATGTGCAAGTCTAAATAGGCTTTATAGAGAATCCGTTCTAATTTTAAACAAGTAAAAATCTGAATATTTGAGTTTAATCTGTATAATTTTGTTCAAATGCCCATAATTAACTATTTCAACTGATAAAATTTGATTTAATAATATTTAGCTATCGTTTTATTCCGAATAAAACGTTCATGTTTAAATGGGATTTGTAGAGAATTCGTTCGAATTTTAAACAAGCAAAAAGCCGAAAATTTGAGATTAATATGTATAATTTTGTTCAAAAGCCCATAATTAATTATTTTAACTCATAAAATTTTATTTATTAATATTTGGTTGTCGTTTTTTTGGGATTAAAACGTGCATATCTAAAGGGGCATTATGGAGAATCCATTCAAATTTTAAACGAGTAAAAGGCTGAAAATTTGAGATATGCCCATAATTAACTATTTGAAGTCATAAAATTTTCTATATTAACATTTGGTTTTCGTTTTGTTGTGGTTAAAACGTGCATGTCTAAATGGGCTTTATAGAGATTCTGTTCGAATTTTAATTTAGTAAAAAGCTGAAAAATTTGAGATTAAAATATATAATTTTGTTCAAAAGCCCATAATTAACTATTTGAACTTATAAAATTTTATTTAATAACATTTGATTGTCGTTTTGTTTGGATTAAAATTTGCATGTCTAAAAAGGCTTTATAGAGAATCCGTTCGAATTTTAATCGAATAAAAAATTTAAAATTTAAAATTAACCTCTATAATTTTGTTCAAACGCCCAAAATTAAATATTTGAATACAAAAAATTTGATTTAATAATATTTTGTTATTGTTTTGTGTGGATTAAATCTTGCATGTCTAAATAGGCTTTGTAGGGAATCCGTTAGATTTTTAAACAAGTAAAAAGCTGAAAATTGGAATTTAATCTATATAATTTTCTTCAAAATCCCATAATTAACTATTTGAACTCATAAAATTTTATTTATTAACATTTGGTTGTCTTTTTTAGGGATTAAAACGTGCATGTCTAAATGGGCTTTATAGAGAATCCGTTTAAACTTTAAACGAGTAAAAGACTGAAAATTTGAGATTAATCTGTATAATTTTTTGCAAAAGCCCATAATTAACTATTTGAACTTATAAAATTTGATTTATGAACATTTGATTATCGTTTTGTAGGGATTAAAATGTGCTTGACTAAATGTGGTTTATATAGAATCCGTTCGAATTTTAATCGAGTAAAATCCTGAAAATTTAAAATTAATCTGTATAATTTTGTTCAAAAGCCCATAATTAACTACATGAAGTCAAAAAATTTTATATAATAATATTTGGTCATCGTTTTATTGGGATTAAAATGAGCAAGTCCATATAGGCTTTATAGAGAATTCGTTCAAATTTTAAACGAGCAAAAATCTGAATATTTGAGTTTAATCTGTATAATTTTGTTCAAATATCCATAATTAACTATTTCAATTGATAAAATTTGATTTAATAACATTTGATTGTCATTTTGTTCCGAATAAAACGTTCATGTTTAAATGGGCTTTGTAGAGAATCCGTTCGAATTTTAAACGAGCAAAAAGCTGAAAAATTGAGATTAATCTGTATAATTTTGTTCAAAAGCCTATAATTAACTATTTGAACTCATAAAATTTTATTTATTAACATTTGGTTGTCGTTTTATTGGGATTAAAACGTGCATGTCTAAATGGCCTTTGTCGGGAATCCGTTCGATTTTTAAACGATTAAATAGCTAAAAATTGGAAATTAATCTATATATTTTTTTTCAAAATCCCATAATTAAATACTTGAACACATAAAATTTTATTTATTAACATTTGGTTGTCTTTTTTAGCGATTAAAACGTGCATGTCTAAATGGGCTTTATAGAGAATCCGTTTAAACTTTAAACGAGTAAAAGACTGAAAATTTGAGATTAATCTGTATAATTTTGTTCAAAATCCCATAATTAACTATTTGAACTCATAAAATTTTATTTATTAACATTAGGTTGTCGTTTTGTTGAGATTAAAACGTGCATGTCTAAATAGGCTTTATATAGAATCCGTTCGAATTTTAAACGAGTAAAAAGCTAAAAATAATCAGTATAATTTTGTTCAAAATCCAATAATTAACTATTTGAATTTATAAATTTTGATTTAAGAACACTTGGTTGCCGTTTTGTTGGGATTAAAATGTGCATGTCTAAATGGGGTTTTTACAGAATCCGTTCAAATTTTAATCGAGTAAAAAGTTGAAAATTTGAGATTAATATGTATAATTTTGTTCAAATTCCCATAATTAACTATTTGAACTCATAAAACTGGATTTAATAACATTTGATTGTCGTTTTTTTGAGATTAAAACATGCATGTCTAAATGGGTTTTATATCGAATCCGTTCGAACTTTAAACGAGTAAAAAGCAAAAAATTTGAGATTAATCTGCATAATTTTGTTCAAATTCCCATATTTAAATATTCAAACTAATAAAATTTGATTTAATAATATTTGATTGTCGTTTTTTTGGTATTAAAATATTCATGTCTAAATGGTTTTTATAGAGAATTCGTTCGAATTTTAAATGAGTAAAAAGCTGAAATTTTTGTTCAAATGCCCATAATTAAGTATTTGAACTCATAAAATTTTACTTAATAACATTTTGTTGTCGTTTTATTGGGATTAAAACGTGCATGTCTAAATGGGATTTATAAAGAATCCGTTCAAATTTTAAATGAGTAAAAAGCTAAAAATTTGAGATTAATTTATATAATTTTGTTCAAATGCTCATAATTATCTATTTGAAGTTATAAAATTTTATTTAATAACATTTGGTTGACGTTTTGTTGGGATTAAAACGTGCATGTCTAAATGAGATTAATCTGTATAATTTTGATCAAAAGCAGAAAATTTGAGATTAATCTGTATAATTATGATCAAAAGCCCGTAATTAACTATTTGAACACATAAAATTTGATTTAATAAGATTTGGTTGTCGTTTTGTTGGGATTAAAACTTGTATGTCTAAATAGGGTTTATAGAGAATTCGTTCGAATTTCAAACGAGTAAAAAGCTGAAAATTAGAGATTAATTTGTATAATTTTGTTCAAAATCCCATATTTAACTATTCTAACTCATAAAACTGGATTTAATAACATTTAGTTATTGTTTTATTGGGATTAAGATGTGTATGTCTAAACGAGCTTTATAGAGAATGCGTTCTAATTTTAAAGAAGTAAAAATCTGAAAATTTGAGATTAATCTTTATAATTTTGCTAAAAGCCCATAATTAACTATTTGAACTCATAAAATTTGATATAATAATATTTGTTTTTCATTTTGCTGGATTAAAACATTCATGACTAAATGGGCTTTTATAGAGAATCCATTCGAATTTTAAATGAGTAAAAAGCTGAAAATTTGATATTAATCTGTATAATTTTGTTTAAAAGCACATAATTAACTATTTGAACTTATAAAATTTGATTTAATAACATTTGGTTGTCGTTTTTTAGGGATTAAAATGTGCATGTCTAAATGGGGCTTAGAGAGAATCCGTTCAAATTTTAATTGAGTAAAAAGCTGAAAATTTTAGATTAATCGCTATAATTTTGTTCAAATGCCCATAATTAACTATTTGAACTCATAAAATTTTATTTAATAACTTTAGGTTGTCGTTTTGTTGGGATTAAAACGTGCATGTCTAAATGAGCTTTATAAAGAGTCGTTCGAATTTTAAACGAGTAAAAAGCTAAAAATAATCAGTATAATTTTATTCAAAAGCCAATAATTAACTATTTAAAATTATAAATTTTTATTTAAGAACACTTTATTGTTGTTTTGTTGGGATTAAAATATTCATGTCTAAATGGGGTTTTTACAAAATCCGTTTAAATTTTAATAAAGTAAAAATTTGAAAATTTGAGATTAATTTGTATAATTTTGTTAAAATTCTCATAATTAACTATATGAACTCATAAAACTGGATTTAATAACATTTGATTTTCTTTTTTTGGGATTAAAACGTGCAAGTCTAAATGGGCTTTACAGAGAATCCGTTCAAACTTTAAACGAGTAAAAAGCAAAAAATTTGAGATTAATCTATATAATTTTGTTCAAAATCCCATATTTAAATATTCAAACTCATAAAATTTGATTTAATAAAATTTGATTCCCTTTTGTTAGAAATAAAACGTGCATGTCTAAACGGGCTTTATAGAGAATCCGTTCAAATTTTAGACGAGTAAAAATCTGAAAATTTGAGATCAATCTGTATAATTTTGTTAGAAGCCCATAATTAACTATTTGAAATCATAAAATTTGATTTAATAACATTTGGTTTTCGTTTTGTTTGTATTAAAATATTCATGTCTAAATGGTTTTTATAGTGAATTCGTTCAAATTTTAAACGAGTAAAAAGCTGAAAATTTTGTTCAAATGCCCATAATTAACTAATTGAACTAATAAAGTTTTATTTAATAACATTTGGTTGTCATTTTCTTGGGATTAAAACGTGCATGTCTAAATGGACATTATAAATAATCCGTTTGAATTTTAAATGAGTAAAAAGCTAAAAATTTTAGATTAATCTGTATAATCTTGTTCAAATGCTCATAATTAACTATTTAAATTTATAATATTTTATTTAATAATATTTGGTTGTCGTTTTGTTTGGATTAAAACGTGCATGTCTAAGTGGGCTTTATAGTGAATTCGTTTGAATTTTAAATGAATAAAACGTTGAAATTTGAGATTAATCTATATAATTTTGTTCAAAATCCCATAATTAACAATTTGAACTTATAAAATTTGATTTAATAACATTTGGTTGTCGTTTTGTAGGGATTAAAATGTGCATGTCTAAATGGGGCTTATCGAGAATCCGTTCAAATTTTAATCGAGTAAAAAGCTAAAAATTTGAGATTAATCTCTATAATTTTATTTTAATGCCCATAATTAACTGTTTGAACTCATAAAATTTGATTTAATAACATTTTGTTGTTATTTTGATGGGTTTAAAACGTGTATGTCTAAATAGGTTTTATAGAGAATCCGTTCGAATTTTAAACGAGAAATAAGCTGAAATTTTGAGGTTAATCTGTATAATTTTTTTCAAAATCCCATAATTAACTATTTGAAATTATAAAATTTGATTTAATAGCATTTGGTTGTCGTTTTGTAGGGATTAAAATGTGCTTGACTAAATGGGATTTATAGAGAATCCGTTCGAATTTTAATCGAGTAAAATCTTAAAATTTGAAATTAATCTGAATAATTTTGTTCAAAAGCCCATAATTAACTATTTGAAGTCATAAAATTTAATTTAATAACATTTGGTTGTCGTTTTGTTGGGATTAAAACGTGTATGTCTCAATGGGCTTTAAAGAGAATCCGTTCAAATTTTAAACGAGTAAAATCCGAATATTTGAGATTAATCTTTATAATTTGGTTCAAATACATATAATTAACTATTTAAACTCATAAAATTTGATTTAATAACATTTCGTAGTCGTTTTGTTGCGATTAAAATGTTCATGTCAAAATGGGCTTTATAGAGAATTTATTCAATTTTAAACGAGTAAAAAGCTGAAAATTTGACATTAATCTATATAATTTTGTTCAAAAACCCAAAATTAACAATTTGAACTTATAAAATTTGATTTAATAACATTTGATTGTCGTTTTGTAGGGATTAAAATGTGCATGTCTAAATGGGGTTTATAGAGAATCCATTCAAGTTTTAATCAGTAAAAACCTAAAAAATTTAGATTAATATGTATAATATTGTTCAAAAGCCCATAATTAAGTATTTGAACTCAAAAAATTTTATTTATTAAAATTTGGTTGTCGTTTTGTTGGGATTAAAATGTACATGTTAAAATGAGCTTTATAGAGAATCCGTTCAAATTTTAAATGAGTAAAAAAAATCTAAATATTTGAGATTAATCTGTATAATTTTGTTCAAATGTCCATAATTAACTATTTCAACTCATAAAATTTGATTTAATAATATTTGGTTGTCGTTTTGTTCCGAATAAAACATTCTTGTCTAAATGGACTTTATAGAGAATCCTTTAGAATTTTAAATGAGTAAAAAGCTAAAAAATTGACATTAATCTGTATGATTTTGTTAAAATGCCCATAATTAATTGTTTGAACTCATAAAATTTGATTTAATAACATTTGGTTGTGGTTTTGTTGGGATTAAAACGTTCATGTCTAAACGGGCTTTATAGAGAATCCGTTCGAATTTTAAATGAGTAAAACACTGAGAATTTGAGATTAATCTTTATAATTTTGTTCAAAAGCCCATAATTAACTATTTGAACTCATAAAATTTTATTTTATTAAAATTTGGTTGTCGTTTTGTTGGAATTAAATTGTGCATGTCAAAATGGGCTTTATAGAGAATCCATTCGAATTTAAAACGACTAAAAAGCTTAAAATTTGAGATTGATCTGTATAATTTTTTCAAAATCCCATAATTAACTATTTGAACTCATAAAATTTGATTTATAACGTGCATGTCTAAATGGGTTTTATAGAGAATTTATAAAATTTGACTATTTGAACTTATAAAATTTGATTTAATAACATTTAGTTGTTGTTTTGTAGGGATTAAAATGTGCATATTTAAATGGGGTTTTTTGAGAATCCGTTCAAATTTTAATCGTGTAAAAAGCTGAAAATTTTAGATTAATATGTATAATATTGTTCAAAAGCCCATAATTAAGTGTTTGAACTCATAAAATTTTATTTATTAAAATTTGGTTATCGTTTTGTTGGGATTAAAACGTGTAAATCAAAATGAGCTTTATAGAGAATCTGTTCGAATTTTAAACGAGTAAAAAGCTAAAAATTTGAGATTAATCTGTATAATTTTGTTCAAAATCCCATAATTAACTATTTGAACTCATAAAATTTAATTTAATAACATTTGGTTGTCGTTTTGTTGGGGTTAAAACGTACATGTCTAAATGGGTTTTATAGAGAATCCGTTTGAATTTTAACCGAGTAAAAATCTGAATATTTGAGATTAATCTGTATAATTTTGTTCAAATACCCATAATTAACTATTTCAACTAATAAAATTTGATTTAATAAAATTTGGTTGTCGTTTTGTTTCGAATGAAACATTCATGTCTAAAAGGGCTTTATAGAGAATCCATTCGAATTTTAAACGAGTAAAAAGCTGAAAATTTGATATTAATCTGTATAATTTTGTTTAAATACCCATAATTAACTGTTTGAACTCTTAAAATTTGATTTTATAACATTTGGTTGTGGTTTTGTTAGGATTAAAACGTTCATGTCTAAATGGGCTTTATAG
This sequence comes from Abelmoschus esculentus, assembly GCA_035048815.1. NCBI lineage: Eukaryota > Viridiplantae > Streptophyta > Magnoliopsida > Malvales > Malvaceae > Abelmoschus > Abelmoschus esculentus. Next base: position 7,800,674 of record JAUCBN010000013.1, on the reverse strand, counting down.
AGAAACTGTTCGAATTTTAAACGAGTAAAAAGCTAAAATTTGAGATTAATCTTTATAATTTTGTTCAAGTGCCCATAATTAACTATTTGAACTCATAAAATTTGATTTAAAAATATTTGGTTTTTGTTTTGTTGGATTTAAAACGTGTATGTCTAAATGGGCTTTATTAAGAATCCGTTCGAATTTTAAACGAGCAAAAAGTTGGAAATTTGAGATTATTCTATATAATATTGTTCAAAAGCCCGTAATTAACTATTTGAACTCGTAAAATTTGATTTAATAATTTTTCGTTGTCGTTTTATTGGGATTAAAATTTACATGTCTAAATAGGGTTTATATAGAATCACTTCAAATTTTAATCTAGTAAAAAGATGAAAATTTGAGATTAATCTATATAATATTGTTCAAAAGCCCATAGTTAACTATTTGAACTCGTAAAATTTTATTTATTAAAATTTTATTGTCTTTTTGTTGGGATTAAAACATGCATGTCAAAATGGGCTTTATAGAGAATCCGTTCGAATTTAAAACGAGTAAAAAGCTTAAAATTTGAGATTAATCTGTATAATTTTGTTCAAAATCCCATAATTAACGATTTGAACTCATAAAATTTGATTTAATAACATTTGGTTGTATTTTTGTTGGGATTAAAACGTGCATGTCTAAATGGGCTTTATAGAGAATCCGTTTGAATTTTAAATGAGCAAAAAGCTGAAAATTTGAGATTAATCTGTATAATTTTGTTCAAAAGCATATAATTAACTATTTGAACTTATAAAATTTTATTTAATAACATTGGGTTGTCATTTTGTAGGGATCAAAATGTGCATGTCTAAATGAGGTTTATAGAGAATCCGTTCAAATTTGAATCGAGTAAAAATCGGAAAATTTGAGATTAATCTCTATAATTTTGTTCAAATACCCGTAATTAACTATTTGACCTCATAAAATTTGATTTAATAACATTTGATTGTCGTTTTGTAGGGATTAAAATGTGCTTGACTAAATGGGCTTGGTAGAGAATCCGTTCGAATTTTAAACGAGTAAAAAGCTGAATATTTGACATTAATCTGTATAATTTTGTTCAAATGCCCATAATTAACTATTTGAACTCATAAAATTTGATTTAATAACATTTAATTGTGGTTTTGTTGGGATTAAAACGTTCATGTCTAAATGGGCTATATAGAGAATCCGTTCGAATTTTAAACTAGTAAAAAGCTGAAAATATGAGATTAATCTTTATAATTTTGTTCAAGTGCCCATAATTAACTATTTGAACTCATAAAATTTGATTTAATAAAATTTGGTTTTCGTTTTGTTGGGTTTAAAACGTGTATGTCTAAATGGGCTTTATACAGAATCCGTTCGAATTTTAAACGAGCAAAAAGTTGAAAATTTGAGAATAATCTGTATAATTTTGTTCAAAAGCCCATAATTAACTATTTGAACTCATAAAATTTTATTTATTAAATTTGGTTGTCGTTTTTTGGGGATTAAAACGTGCATGTCTAAATGGGCATTATAGAGAATCCGTTTAAATTTTAAATGAGTAAAAGACTAAAAATTAGAGATAAGCTCATAATTAACTATTTAAAGTCATAAAATTTTCTATATTAACATTTGGTTTTTGTTTTCTTAAGACTAAAACGTGCATGTCTAAATGGGCTTTATAGAGAATCCGTTCGAATTTTAATCTAGTAAAAAGCTAAAAAATTTGAGATTAAACTATATAATTTTGTTTAAAAGCCCATAATTAACTATTTGAACTTATAAAATTTTATTTAATAACATTTGGTTGTCATTTTGTTTGGATTAAAATTTGCATGTCTAAATAGGCTTTATGGAGAATCCGTTCGAATTTTAATCGAATAAAAAAATGAAAATTTAAAATTAACTTGTATAATTTTTTTCAAACTCCCATAATTAAATAATTGAACACAAAAAATTCGATTTAATAATATTTGGTTGTCGTTTTGTTGGGATTAAAACGTGCATGTCTAAATGGTCTTTGTAGGGAATCCGTTTAATTTTTAAACGAGTAAAAAGCTGAAAATTGGAAATTAATCTATATAATTTTTTTCAAAATCTCATAATTAACTATTTGAACTCATAAAATTTTATTTATTAACATTTGCTTGTCTTCTTTAGGGATTAAAACATGCATGTCTAAATGGGATTTATAGAGAATCCGTTTAAACTTTAAACGAGTAAAAGACTGAAAATTTGAGATTAATCTGTATAATTTTTTTCAAAAGCCCATAATTAACTATTTGAACTTATAAAATTTGATTTAATAACATTTGATTATCGTTTTGTTGGGATTAAAATGTGCTTGACTAAATGGGGTTTATATAGAATCCGTTCGAATTTTAATCGAGTTAAATCCTGAAAATTTGAATTTAATCTGTATAATTTTCTTCAAAAGCCCATAATTAACTACATGAAGTCATAAAATTTTATATAATAATATTTGGTCGTCGTTTTATTGTGATTAAAATGTATAAGTCTAAATAAGCTTTATAGAGAATCCGTTCGAATTTTAAACGAGTAAAAATCTGAATATTTGAGTTTAATCTGTATAATTTTGTTCAAATGTCTATAATTAACTATTTCAATTGATAAAATTTGATTTAATAATATTTGGTTATTGTTTTTTTTCGAATAAAACGTTCATGTTTAAATGGGCTTTGTAGAGAATCCGTTCGAATTTTAAACGAGCAAGAAGCTGAAAATTTGAGATTAATCTGTATAATTTTGTTCAGAAGCCCATAATTAACTATTTGAACTCATAAAATTTTATTTATTAACATTTGGTTGTCGTTTTGTTGGGATTAAAACATGCATGTCTAAATGGTCTTTGTAGGGAATCCGTTCGATTTTTAAATAATTAAAAAGATGAAAATTGGAAATTAATCTATATATTTTTTTCAAAATCCCATAATTAACTATTTGAACACATAAAATTTTATTTATTAACATTTGGTTGTCTTTCTTAGTGATTAAAACGTGCATGTCTAAATGGGCTTTACAGAGAATCCGTTTAAACTTTAAACGAGTAAAAGACTGAAAATTTGAGATTAATCTGTATAATTTTGTTCAAAATACCATAATTAACTATTTGAACTCGTAATATTTTATTTATTAACATTAGGTTGTTGTTTTGTTGGGATTAAAACGTGCATATCTAAATAAGCTTTATAGAGAATCCGTTCGAATTTTAAACGAGTAAAAAGCTGAAAATAATCAATATAATTTTATTCAAAAGCCAATAATTAACTATTTGAATTTATAAATTTTGATTTAAGAACACTTGGTTGTCATTTTGTTGGGATTGAAATGTGCATGTCTAAATGGGGTTTTTACAGATTCCATTCTAATTTTAATCGAGTAAAAAGTTGAAAATTTGAGATTAATCTATATAATTTTGTTCAAATTCCCATAACTAACTATTTGAACTCATAAAACTGGATTTAATAACATTTGATTATCGTTTTTAGGATTAAAACGTGTATGTCTAATTGGTTTAATATAGAATCCGTTCGAACTTTAAACGAGTAAAAAGTAAAAAAAAATTGAGATTAATTTGTATAATTTTGTTCAAAATCCTATGTTTAAATATTCAAACTCATAAAATTTGATTTAATAACATTTGATTGTCGTTTTATTGGAATTAAAACGTGCATGTATAAACGGGCTTTATAGAGAATCCGTTCGAATTTTAAACAAGTAAAAATTTGAATATTTGAGATTAATCTGTATAATTTTGTTAAAAGCCCATCATTAACTATTTGGAATCATAAAATTTGATTTAATAACATTTGGTTTTCGTTTTGTTGGGATTAAAATATTCATGTCTAAATTGTTTTTATAGAGAATCTGTTTGAATTTTAAAAGAGTAAAAAGCTGAAAATTTTGTTCAAATGCACATAATTAACTATTCGAACTTATAAAATTTTATTTAATAACATATGGTTGTCTTTTGCAGGGATTAAAATGTGTATGTCTAAATGGGACTTATAGAGAATCCGTTCAAATTTTAATCGAGTAAAAAGCTGAAAATTTGAGATTAATCTCTATAATTTTGTTCAAATGCCCATAATTAACTATTTGAACTCATAAAATTTTATTTATTAAAATTTGGTTGTCGTTTTATTGGGATTAAAACTTGTATGTCTAAATGGTCTTTATAGAGATCCGTTCGAATTTTAAACGAGTAAAAAGTTGAAAATTTTATATTAATTAGTATAATTTTGTTCAAAAGCACATAATTAACTATTTGAACTTATAAAATTTTAGTTAATAACATTTGGTTGTCATTTTGTTGGGATTAAAATGTGCATGTCTAAATAGGGTTTATAGAGAATCCGTTCGAATTTTAAACGAGTAAAAAGCTGAAATTTTGACATTAATTATAATGCACTAGTTTTTCCCCCTTAGACTAAAGTCAAAATCCCTAATTCTTGCCTTAGAATTTGGGGATTTTTAATTCTAATTTCAGTGACCAAATTGAAATTTTTGTAAAGTTTAGTTCCTTATCTAGTAATTTTACACTTTCATTTATTAATAGTTTTTTCTTCGCCCATCTTTCGCATCGGTTTCAATTCTTGTTTTATTACATTCAATTTTAAATTTTTTCTTTATCCTTCTTCTGTAATCTCAAAATCTCTCTCCCTTCTCCCGATCATAGTTGTGATTTTGTGGTTTTCTTCGTGCAAAGTGGTGAGTTCGGTAAGTACAAACATCTTATTGTTTCTTTCAATCTGGTTTATTAACTTTTTTAGTGAACCTCGGGTTATGTTATTTGGATCTGAGCATAAGGAAGTTATGATTGGTGTGTTTTTTTAAAGCAAGGATGGGATTTAGTCTCTGTTTTTATCGGTTTTGTTATGGAAGATGGGGTTGTTTTGTTTCGAATATGTTGTTGAAGGTTGGGGTAAAAGAAATTCGAATCGGTTTAGGGATGTTTTTGAACTATTTTTGAATCGAATCTAAAAGGGGAGTGTGTCAAAAAATCAGCAAATAATGGACTGGAAATTGATAGGCGTGGTATAAGCGCTATTTGAGTGAAAGTGTACACGTCGTCAAGTAATAAAATGATAAGTATATCGTGTATCGTCTCCACAGAGATTGGTATACTTAATATGTCTTTCGTTGTTCCCTTGCTCATGAAAATACAGTAAAAACACAAATAAGATGATTTGTTTTATCTAACTAAATATTTAAATAACAAAACATAAAATAAAAAGGATTGAGAACGATTATAGAGAAAGTGGGTAGGATCCAGTTGCGTCAATTAGCGGATTCAATTGATCTTCTCCTTGTCCAATGCAATCAGACAACACTGCTTCGATAGTACTGCAGATACTGCCTCGGCAACGCTAGTGCTCTTCTGCCGCGGCAATCTCTTGCTCGTGGGCAGAAGTATTAAAGTTTAGCAAAGTATCCGTAAGTGACTCCGCTCATCTATGAGTCAAAGTGTTGTTGATGCTCAGTCTTTGACGATACCTCTCAGCGTAAATCAAAGATAACCACCAACCGATTCAATACTTCTTTTAGCTGTTGAAACTCTTAACCTACCCCTTAGTGCCTCCACAAAAGTATAGGCCGAGTTAGTGTCTACAGCACCGTACTTATCCCTTTCGTGAATCTATACCTCTTGATGCTAGATAAATAGATTACTTGCAAACTTCCCTCTCAGGCTTGGATACAAGAACAAGGAATGGCAATAGGATAAGCAAACTTTGATTTTATTGCATAAGAACAAATATACAAGAATCAATCTCCTCTCACTAATATCGACAACCTTCATCTATCCCAAAGAAGTTTAGAACATATTATCGTATAAGTACAATTCTTAGGGAGGAAGGGTTTTCTCTACAAATCGGCTCTTCTAGACAATATGGTCGGCTAGGGTATTTATAGTCTTAACCTAGGGCAAACCTTTCCTAAATAGACTTCAACTTAGAGTAGGGAATAAGTCTTCTTCAAGGATTCTGATATTTCCAAGTCTGTCGCCTTCTAGAAGGGTTTTCCCGCTTGGTCTTTGGATTGGGCTTTTAGCACGCTAGCCTGGTCCAATTGATGCGCCATATCTTCCAGAATGTTCTCTATATTTTTATCTTTCTTTGCACCTCCATTGTTGGTACTGCCACACTAAATTTTTCCGCGGCCAACACTGCTTTACTGCCGCTTCGGCTCTGGATATTCCTACATGTATAAAAATTGTAATAATATCTGCATTCTCTATAAATATTAACTTTGTAAGTGATGATAACGGAATATCCAATATTTGAGCAAAGAGTCTATATTTCGGTTCAAGTTGATATAGAATAGATGCTTAAAGTACCATGAGAAAGAAAATAACTGCCTTTTAGGCACTCATCAGGAATAATTTGGGTTTTTCTATATTTTCCCTGAAAATCTGGAATTTTCTCGGGAAAATATGTACCGGCCCAAAACCCGACTCGATTGATCTGAAACTCAACCCGACCAACCCAAAATCTGACTCGATCGACCCGACCCGTGACCCGCTAACGTCATCTACTGACGTCAGCATTGACCACGCTAACGTCAGCATTGACTTTTTCTAACTCGGTCCCACTTTATATTTCTCGACATCCAAAGTCCCATAGCGCGGTCCGTTGTTCAAAATTCAAACTCGAAGTGTTGTTTTTATGGCTTTTAAGTTTTAATGCCTTATTTGGAAGTTTTCTATTTTGGATTCTAAATCAGTTTCTGTTTGGTTCAGGTGACGTAGATTCCGATCCCGAGAAATTATCTCCTCCTCCTCTTGGACGACCTTATGTTTATCATTCTTCGGGACCTGCACGTGAGTTTCGTATTATTTTTGTTACGTATACTTATCTGTTAGTGGCATAGTAGTATGTCTAACTTTATTGTTATTCGTAGACTCTACACCCGCTCGATCTAGTGGTAGATCTGCGTCCAGTAGACGTCACTCTCGACGTTGAGTCTTCTGCTTCAGGTATATTCTCTTCTCTTAATTCTGTTATTCAGTGTGTTCAGTTTCTGTTAAACACCGTATGATCATGCATCATCCTGTAATTACATTTCTGATCCTGAGATTACCATGTATGCCTCTTGTTAGAATATAAGGAACGCATTCTGATTTTTGCATCTGCTCATAATTTTGCATCTGGTTGGATTTTCTATACGAGGAAGTTAGTGATTTATCACTCCTGTTTAGTGGCTCTACCTACGGGTCGAGATACCACTTCTGATCAGTGGCTCCACCTACGGGTTAAGTTTTCAGTTCTGTTGGTCTGATGGTGTTAAAGTAGTTCAGGGGGAACTTGCTCTTCTGTTGGCATACAGAGTTGGGTGCATTTCATGCATACACCTTATCATCTGTATTATACTGTTATGTAGTCCTGCTTATCTGCACATTAGAGACACACTAGGCTCCTTATCTTACACCCTCTCAGTTTTCTGTTTCAGATCTCAGAATTAGACTTCGTACGGTACTTGGAGGATCCTGTTTTTAGATTTATTACGTATGTTTTTCAATATTTCAGATAATTGATGTTATTTTAGAAACTATGTTTAATTCCGGATATTTTATTATTATTTTTGTAATAAACTTTGGACTCTAATTTATTTGTTAACTTGTGGGTTGAACTTAGTTATTTAAAATGTTTAATTTTCAAGTATTTAAAATTATTAATTATTTAATAATTTATCCAAAAATTATATTAATTTTATAAAAACCTTCACTTGCAAATCAAGTTTTATTAACGTAAACCCTAACTTTTAATCTACGAAATTAGGTAAATTTTAGGGGGTTACATTTAATGGTATCAGAGTCAGGTTCAACCCTCGGACTATAAGGTCCAAAATGTTTTTTGAACTGAAAATGATTTTGTTAATTTTATCTGAAAATCCAGATTCTTGTTTTGACTTGTATTTTGAATTTTCCGAATATTTTAAATATTGCTCCAAGTATCGACTCTAATATAAGATTTGTCTGTCCTTCTGTAGATACTCTACTATTCCACCTCAAATGAGTACACATTTAGCCACCTTGAGAGGTCATGACCGAGGCTGTGGTCAAGGTAGTTCTACTGGATCCGCTAGTGATGTTCCACCATCTATGGACCAGCCACAAGATCAGAGTTTGGTTCAAGAGATAAGAGGTGGGGAGTTACCTGAGATTCAGACCGAGGCTCAATAAGTCGAGGTTGATTAGCCAGTCAAGAGTGAGGGACCATATGCTTCTGGGGACAGCGAAATTGTCGGTTTAGATTCTATGATGATGTAGAGGGAGCTGCTCCGTTATCTTCGTCCGAACGAGGATGCTAGGAAACCCATATCTATAGAGTATTTGGTTGTTGGATGACCATGCTCGATGGTAAGATTGGTACAGACCCAGTTGATGCGGAGTATTGGCTGAAGAAGCTTCAGCGTCTGTTCGTCGAGATGGAGTACCCTTCAGAAAGGAAACTGAGGGCAGCAATATCCTTACTTCAGGGTCAAGCCCTAAACTAATGAGAGGTAGAGGAGAAAGTATCTGTTTCAGATAAGATCAATTGGAATTTTTTAGATAGAGTTTTGAAGATCGGTATGTGGGTCCCGAGTATTTGGCTAAATGTCGGGATAACTTTCTAAATCTTTAGCAAAATGATATGATAGTGAACGATTACGAGATAGAGTTTCTGTGACTGCTCCAGTATGCTTCTGGTATGGTTTCTACTGAGAAACAGAAATATGACCATTTTCTGAAGGGACTCCGGGTATCGTTGAAGATTTTAGTTGCCACTCACCATGATACGGAATATAAAATGATCACTCGGTATTCTAGGACAGCCGAGCGTAACAAGATTTTAAGGGTTTAGATGGAATCTCAGGGACATGATAAATCTAGATGATAACCTACAACACTTGCACAGCACAGTTAGGGTTTTCAGTCCAGGAAGAGGGGACGTGATGAGTTTGAACCACAGAGTTATGCACGTTCTAGACCAGTAGCATTAGTTGTTCCTGCTGCTAGGGAAGCTAGATCCTCTAGTACGCGAGCCTTGCCTCAGTGTTTGTTTTGTAAGAAGTGGCACTCAAGAGAGTGTCGTATGCAGAATGGAGCCTGTTTTCGTTGTGGTTTGTATGATCAACGTCTTAGGGACTGTCTAATGGCACCACAGTCTGGTTATAATCCGGGTCAATCTCAGGAATCAGTTCAGACCCCTACAGGGGGAAGAGGTCAGGGTAGACCTGCTACATCTGGTAACGGTAGTAGAGGCCGACCCATTCAATTTAAAGGATCTGTTAGATTAGGAGGATCTCAGCCCGAGTTGGTTTATGTGACGAGGAGGCATGAGGACTAGGATAAGCCAGACGTCATTGTTAGTATTTTTCTGTTCATGCTATTTCTTTCTTCTTACTTTTAGATAATGGGTCAACACACTCCTATGTTTCTAGTTTTGTATCTAGATACTTGGAAATTCATATGGAGGATGTGGGTAGCTCATTTTCTGTATATAGTCCTGTAGGTAACCCTGTGGAGGTTACCAAAGTGTATAAAAATTGTCCTCTTGAGGTTCAAGGGGAAATCTTTCCTGCTAATCTGATTGAGTTGCTATTTGGGGAGTTTGACTTGATTCTGGGGATGGATTGGTTGTCAGCCCATCGAGTTACTCCAGATTGTGAACGTAATAGAGCAACTCTAAGAATTTCTGATAACCGAGTGGTAACCTTTATCGGTGAGCATAGAGGGTTTTTGTTCAATATTATATCTTCTCTGAAAGTTGAGAAGATGATCAAGAAGGGATAAGTAGCCTATCTTGCCTACATTCTTGACCCGGGGTAATCTAATTTTGAGATGGATAAGATCAAAGTTGTTTGTGAGTTTCCATATATTTTTCTAGAAGAGTTATCGGGTGTACCCCCTAAGCGGGAGAAGGTAGAGTTTGGTATTGAGTTGTATCTGGGGACTACTCCAGTGTCTATGACACCTTATCGGATGGTTTCGAAGGAGCTTAAGGAGCTCAAAGTTCAGTTACAGGAACTTCTAGATAGAGGCTTCATTCGACCCAGTGTTTCTCCGTAGGGAGCTCATGTTTTGTTCGTTAGAAAGAAAGATGGATCTCTGTTTATGTGCATTGATTACCAAAAGTTGAACAAGTTGACCGTCAAGAATAAGTATCGTCATCCCCATATTGATGATCTGTTTGATCAGTTCTGGGGAGCTTCTGTATTTTTTAAGATAGACCTGAGATCTGGTTATTACCAACTCAAGGTTAAGGATTCTGATATGTTTAAAACAACATTTTGGACTCGTTATGGTCACTACGAGTTTTTGGTAATGCCCTTCGGTCTTATGAATACCCCTACAACATTCATGGACATGATGAATAGGATGTTTCGATCTTATCTGGATCAGTTCGTTGTGGTCTTCATAGATGATATTCTGGTTTATTCTAATTCTGAAGATGAGCATGAGCAACATCTCCGTATTGTGTTGCAAACTCTGAGAGAGAAACAGCTCTATGCTAAATTTAGCAAATGTGAATTTTGGCTTTCTAAGGTTGTATTTCTGGGTCATGTGGTTTCAGCTAAGGGTATTAAGGTTGATCCGAAGAAAACTGAGGCTATTATATAATGGAAGCAACCTAAGAATGTGGTAGAGGTTCGTATTTTTCTGGGATTGGATGGTTATTACAGGAGGTTTATGGATGGTTTTTTCTTTTATAGCCACTCCGTTGACTAAGCTTTTGAGGAAAGATGTTCCATTTACCTGGTTTGAGGCTCAGCAAGAGAGTTTTGAGAAACTCAAATCTGTTCTGACACAAGCACCAGTTCTGACACAGCCAGAGTCGGGGAAACCTTTTACAATTTACAGTGATGTTCCGTACACCGGTTTGGGATGGGTTTTGATGTAGGATGGAAAGGCAGTAGCTTATGCTTCTCGGCAGTTGAAGTCTCATGAGTGTAACTATCCTACCCACGACCTAGAGTTAGCAACAGTGATCTTTACTCTAAAAATTTGGAGACACTATCTCTATGGAGAGAAGTGCTACATCTTCACAGACCATAAGAGCCTTAAGTATCTTCTCACTCAGAAGGAGCTCAACCTGAGACAACGATATTGGTTGGAGCTTCTAAAAGATTATGATTGTGAGATTGATTACAATCATGGTAAAGCTAATGTCGTTGCGGATGCTTTGAGTCATAACGTCATTTCTGATTTAATAGCTCTATTTGATCGGGTGAGTTTGTTTGAGGATGTCAGTCTGTTGGCGGAGCTCCGTGTTGTTCCTACTCTGATATCTGAGATTCAGGCTGAGTAACTCAATGATCCTTTCTTGTTCAACCGTATTGTAGAGGTCAAAGAGGGATCTTCTTAGGATTTCTCTATAGACCAGGATGAAGTTTTGTGTTACCAGGATTCAATTCTGATTTTATTACATTCCATTAATTCTGATTCAGACCAAAGGATTCAATTTAAAATTTGTTCTTTATCCTTGTTTTGTAATCTCAAAATCCCTCTCACTCCCCCCAATCATAGTTGTCATTTCGTGGTTTTCTTCGTGCAAAGTGGTGAGTTCGATAAGCACAACCATCTTATTGTTTCTTTCAATCTGGTTTATTAATTTCTATAGTGAACCTCGGGTTATGTTATTTGGATCTGAACATAAGGAAGTTGTGGTTGGTGTTTTTGTTTTTGAAAGCAAGGATGGGATTTACTCTCTGTTTTTATCTGTTTTGTTAAGAAAGATAGGGTTATTTTGTTTTGAATATGTTGTTGAAGGTTGGGCTAAAAGAAATTCGAATCGGTTTAGGGATGTTTTCGAACTATTTTTGAACCGAATCTAAAAAGGGAGTGTGTCAAAAAAATCAACAAATAATGGCCTATGAATATTCTCGGTTTTTCCAGATTTTCTCAAGATTTTCTCGGGAAAATTTATATCGACCCGAAACCCGACCAGACCTAAAATCCGACCCGATCACCCCGACCCATGATCCGCTGACATCATGTGATAAATGCTCAACTCACTATGTAAACCCCTTAGCCCGACCTAAACAGAACCGACACTAACAGGTTACACAGGGAATATCGAACCAAACCCGTGAAGGTCCGATTCGATAAACAACCCTGAAAACCAATATATTTTTTTTTTCTAGATGCATAATTACGTTCCTACATGTCTTTGTCTCATACAAAGCATTAACGGAAGCAATCTAATCAGAAACAAGCATCCGATTAAACATTTAAGTGAATTAAGGACTAAAATGTAAAACTTTCAAATTCTAATGACAAAGTAGAAATTCTTTTCATCAAAGTTCAATTAAACATACAAGTATCCCTCACGTAAAATTTCAAATCAAACGGAGCATTCTAGCATCGTCACTTGCATGTTTCACCAATTTATGGACCAAAATGTAAATCTTTCAAATTACAAGGACTTTGTTCAAATTAGGTTATCCATCTTGAAATCAAATTCACTTTATGCATCCATATGAAATTTCAGCTCAAAATAACATCTGTAGATACCCTAATTGGACAAAGAAAGATATTCGAGACTAAAATGCAATTTCTAGCAACTATCAATTTCTAGCAGCCAAAGGTTTCGAAACCTTTCATAAAGATTTCAAAACTTTATGTAAAAGGTTTCGAAACTTCCCTGAAGGTTTCGAAACTTTTCGCGTCTAGTAACTTTTCGTAATCAAAATTGCCCGCAAGGTTTGGAAACCTTCCTAAAGGTTTCGAAACTGTTTGACAATGGTTTGGAAACCTTCACTAAGGTTTTGAAACTTTGGATGTGGAACCTAAAAGTTCTACCACACTAAGTGAATATTATCGACTCAATACACAACCATTAATCACCACCAACTATATGAATAAATTCTAAGCATAAATAACAACATATAACACATCAACATTAACATCAAGAACCTCAAATTACCTATAGCCATGCTTCCTAAAATATGGTTGAAAACAAGGATGTTCATGCTTTCTTTGATAAGGTTTAAAATAAAGAACAATCATGTATACTCATGCTTTAGGCAATCCAAAACATTATTACATTCCAACAACAATAGCTCATGGAAAATATAGTCTCTTTACAAGTCTAAAACCAAGTAGTACACTCACTCTACTATGGGATTGGTTTACACATTGCCAAGCCCCAACGTATTTGCCAAAACATACCAACAACTATGTAGCTTTTCCCCTTAGTGCTCTTGCTCCAAATGCAGCCCAAAGATGTCCCTATTGCTCTGCAAAGATGAAAGAAGAGCTTAGGTACAACATGCTTAGTGAGGAAGCTCTAACAAAATCATCTATGAATCAACTTAAAACCATATTTAAACCATAGTTTGCAATGCATCATTAAAAACATGCATACTTAACATTCCACGTTCATGTTTATAATATCAAATCACCTTCTTGAGTATGTTCAACATTACTAAAACAATTCATTAATGATGCATAATATTCTCTTTAAATCCATGTATGCATATTGACTTTCTAGTGATCACTTATTGTGAACCTTAAGTTTACTAAATACACGGATCCATTGCTAGAGACCATTAGTCTCGTCATGACACAAAGTCACCATTAACATGACACAAAGTCACCATTGACATGACACAAAGTCACAATTTACATGACATAAAGTCACCATTATAGCACTACCACGCACGGTTGAACACATAATCACCCTTGTTACGTGTAGGCGGCTCTACCACGCACGATTGGACACAAAGTCACCCTTGTTACGTGTAGGCAATATTCTTTATTCTCAATAATGTTTATAGTGTACTCAAAGATAATCCTAATGACATGTCATTCGTATCGAATCTAAAGTTAGTGTCACTAAGCCAATATCAAAATCAAATGTGCATGATAATTTGCTGCTCATAATGCATGCATAATATGTTCACAAATGAACCAAATGTCATCCCCAACGGTACCATCAATTTCAAGGAAAATAACCAAATAACATTCCAATTCATTTTCAGCTCATAATGCATCCATAATATGCTCAACAAATGAACCGAAAATCACGCCCAATGACACCTTTAATTTGAAGGCAAATAACAACATATATTCCAAATTCATTTTTCATGTTTTCCTAACCATGGATTTCTTTTTAAACCATGCATTTTCAGCAATTATTTCATGCATGCATAATTTCAAAATCATACTTATGCATTTCCAAAAATCTCATTGAGTTATCATCATAGATGCCTTTACCAAAAATAGTCGAAACTCATGATATTGCATCAAAATCATTTACTTTACTTACTATTGAACTATGGAAAGTTTTCATACTATTCCATAGCCCCTAAAACAGAACCGAACCAATATGATTCGCTTTAAGTCTAAAAACACTCACCGACAAGCAAAACGAGCCCTCGTCTATGCTCCGATGGCAACGCCAATACACCAGCCACTTAAGTAACTTCTTGCACTACCTCTACATCATTAAAAACAGACCATATTCACATCATAACATGCTCAAACCAAAAGCCACATCAAACCTCCATAAAACTACTGAAAACTTAGCCGAAAAGACCGAAAACTAAGCCGAAACGCATCCGAACAACATCAGCCCAAAACCTAATGATTCTAACATCTAATCCACTTCAATTATGAACCAAAAACACATCTAAACCATCCTTATACCTCCAACAACATTAAAACACCTAAAACAGGCCCTAAAACAACCGAAAATCACCATAAAACAACACCGATTATATTATTCCAGGATTAAATTAATGTGCCATCAATTCAAGATTCATTTAATCATTTAATTGATATAATAACATAATTAAATCAACCTAATTACAACATTAATTGAGATCTAAAAAGATTTCACAAAAATCCTCATAAAATCATTAGATCTAGAATTAAAAACATGAAATCAAGTTTCACTTAATGATTAACAAGCTAATACTTGGGAATTTCAATAAAGAACCTTAGAAAAAGATTAAAATTCAGAAAGTTACCTTTGAGATTTAATCCACCAAAAAGATGAGAAATCATCTCCTTGATTTCTTGAAAATGGATGTTGATTTTGCAAAATTGATGAATAGGCTTTGTAGAGAATAAAAATATGAATAAAATGAAATAAATCTTGTTGAAAATGATGATGAAATCAACAAGTAATTGAAGAAATTTGAAGAAGAAGATGGAGAGAAAATGGTGAGAAAATCATGAGAGAAAAGATGAGAAAATAAGTGGTTATGAGAGAAAATAAAATTATCACAATTTTGGTGGATAAATCATTAATTAAAAATAAATTGGGTTTATGGTCCTCTAAGGATTCTAAGTATAGCTTGTTTTCCAATTTAGTCACTAAAAATGCCCATTTTCGGAAATCACCAATTAAATCACCAAATCTTTTTCCAAAATTACAATTTGGTCACTAGTAAATAATTAAACTTAACTATAAATCAAATTGAATTTCAAATAACATTCTTTTAATTTTAAAACATCATTTTAATATTTCTAAACCATTTTCCAAAATTACTACTTGTCCGATTAGAATATTATTATTTTAATTTTCCCGGAATAATGAATCGAAGAACCCGATTCGACCCGAATCGAATTCCCTAAACCATCACTCAAACTACTAACCCCAAAATCGGGATGTTAAACACTATCACTTTCTACAGGTTTCATGAGCATTAATCATCAATTCTACACCTACTTGGACCAATGCATATACTTAATATGATATATTTAGGGATTATGCTGTTAAAGATAATATTTACAGAACAAGAAAGCTTTACTGCAATTTTGTATCTGTGCAGGAAGAAGCATTACCGCGGCAGCAAACTATGGCTGAGGCAGGACCTGATGTCGCGGCAGCAAAGAACAAGTAGCAATATGATGGGCAAGCTAAGGAGAAAAATGAGGAGAACATTATTGGACAAGAAGCCCAAGGATTGAAGCTGGAAAGCACAAGGAAAAGCCCAAAGACAAGGCGACGTGGGAAAGCCTTCTAGAAGAATTAAACTTGGATATATTTCACTTATGTACATTACTTGTTCTTTACTCCAAGTTGTATTCTACTTAGGAAAGGTTTGTCCTAGGCCAAGCCTATATGAGGCATAACCGTCCAAGGGACTAGAGACACATTAGATTCATAGCTTAGAATATAGAATTATATTTAGGTTTTCTTCTCTACATTATGTTCTAATTTTGTTTAGGCTTAGGTGAAGGTTGTAAAGTATTAGTGTGAGGAAGTCAAACATTGTTTCTTGTTCCTAATGCAATAAAATATCGAAGTTTGCTTATTCTTTGTTATTTCTTGTTCTTGCATTCAAGCTCGAGAAAGAAGTTTGTGAGTAGTCCATTTATCTAACATTGAGAGAGTTAGATTCACAAAAGGGATAAGTACGGTGTTTCAATCGAGAAACACTAACTTGGCCTAGAGATAGGTTAAGAGTTTTAGGGGCTAAGAGAAGTGTGGGATTGGTTGGTGATTATAATTGATTCACGCTGAGAGGTATCATCAAGGACTGGTCATCAACGGTATTTTGACTTAGAGATAAGCGGAATCATTAAATGACACTTTGCCGAACTTTGGTAAGGTCTGCCCAAGAGCAAGAGATTACCGCAATAGACGAGAGACACCACTGTCGAGGCAGTGATCTGTAGTCCTACTGAGGTAGTGTTGTACAATTGCATTGGACAAGAACAAGTTGATCAAATCCACTATACAGCATAACCGAATCCTGGCTATCTTCCTTATCTTTTTTTTTTTATCTTTATTTAGTTTTTAGATAAATCACAATCCAATTCACTTGTGTTTTTTATTTTCTTTTACAGAGCAAGAAGGTCAAAGGAAGCATATTAAGTATACCAATCCCTGAGGAGACGATACTTGATACTCATCACTTTATCACTTGACGACGTGTTCACTTGTACTAAATTGTGCATATCTAGCATGCATCAAGTTTTTGGCGCTGTTGCAGGGGATTGACAACTAAATTTTGTTTTCATTGTTTACTTGCTTTTAGTTTATATTTAATTTTAGTTTTTATTTAATCTCGGTTTTCACCGGTGTATGACCAGGGTAAAACCAAGTAATCCATTGTATGAGATTGATCCAGAAGTTGAACGTACACGGAATAGGTTGAGGAGAAAAATCAAACAAGCTGTGGCTGATCCATCAAGAGGATACAACGTACCTGCTGATAATGAGGGATTTCCGCCGCCACAAATGTCGTAGCAACCACTGCCGCAACCACTATTGTCGCGGTAGCTTACTGTTAGAGATTTCGTGGTGGAAGATCTGAATGGATTGAACCCTAAAGTTGTTACACCAGAAATAGAAGCAACCCACTTTGAACTGAAACCTGTGATGTTCAATATGCTTAATACTATTGGACAATTTAATGGGTCTGCAACTGAAGATGCCAGGCAACATCTCAAGTCTTTCATGGAAGTTTGTAACTCATTCAAAATTCAGGAGTCCATGAAGATATTCTGAGATTAAAACTTTTTTCCTATTCATTGAGGGATAGGACTAAGACCTGGTTAAATAGCATTCAGGATCTATATGATCTTCGAGTGAACTCTGCTGAGAATTCAATACGCGTTTTAATCCTACCAACTTATATGATCGAATCTGTAATAAAATTACCTCTTTTCGATAGGCAGATGATGAACCAATGTATGAGGCATGAGAGCGCTATAGAGAGTTATTGAGCAAATACCTTTTACATGGATTCCACCTATGGATACAAATGACAATGTTCTACAATGTCACTAATGCTCCAACAAGAATGATGTTAGATGCATCTGCTAATGGAACACTCCTTGACAAAGCTCCGGAAGAAGCTATTGAGATTTTGAACAAACTCGCAAGGAACAATTTTCAATTCCCTACTTCTAGGCGAGGAGGAGTGAGACGTCAAGCCACAGTAAATGAACTAGAAACTACCAACATGCAAAAGCAATATAACACACATGAGGTAAAGGCAATAGATTCTTCTGAATATAGGCAAGATGATGAATCTAGCCTATATGATGGAAATTAAAACAGAAACAATATGATGTCCAACACATACAACCCCTGGAAACTCAGGCATTCATGATGAAAATCGAATCCTACATGGTAGAGAATAATAACTTCATAAAAAGAACAGATGCATTCATCAATAGAGGCTACTATCAAGGCACTGGAAACTCAGGTTGGGCAGTTTGCCCAAAACATCAATACTTGACCACAAGGAGGATTACCTAGCAATACTGAAGTTGATAAGGTAAAGGGGGGATGAACAGTGCAAAGCAATCACTATCAGATGTGGTCTACAGCTGAAAGAAAAGGCCGAAAGCTTAGAAGCCAAAGTCCTCATAAAAGAACAAGAACAAGAGGACTTGGAGGCTGAACAAACAATCATGAGAATACTGCCCCAGCAGAGAACTGGGCAGTACCTGAACAAGCTGCCGAGACAGCAACAAACACAATGGTTCAAGGTATTAAATTCCAAACCAAAGAAACTCTGGGAGAGATGAGACCACCACAACCTTTCCTAAAAAGGTTGAAAAAGAAAAAACAAGACCATCAATTTAAGAAATTTCTTGATATATCAAAGCAAGTCCACATTAACTTACCCTTTGTAGAGGCAATTGAACAATTGCCTAATTTTGCTAAGTTCTTGAAAGACATTGTGTCTAAGAGAAAAAGGTTAGGTGAGTTTGAAATAGTGGCTGCTACAGAAGGATGCATGACATTTCTACACAACCGTATGCCACTAAAATTGAAGGATCTTGGATGCTTTACAATACCTTGTGCAATTGGTAACCACTATGAAGGTAAGACCCTATGCGACCTTGGAGCAAGCATCAATCTAATGCCCAAGTCTGTCTTCCAAAAGCTTTGAATTGGAAGGGCAAAACCCACAACTGTGATGCTCCAACATGCGGATCGATCATACGTGCAACTCGAAGAAAAAATTAAGGACATACTGGTAAGAGTAGAAAAAATTATTTTTCATGCTGACTTTCTTGTCCTTGATTGTGAAGCAGATGAGAATGCACCAATCATCCTTGGGAGACCTTTCCTTGCCACTAGACGAACACTAATTGATGTGGAAAAAGGAGAACGACAATGCGGATCAATGATCAACAAGTCAAACTCAATGTTTTCCAAATTCTGAAAAGATATGATGATTTAGAAGAATGTCAAATGCTGGTCAATACAGATGCAGTTAGCACAATACCCTATCTCAGCAACATCTGCCTCGGCAGAAATCTTAACGATACACCACAGAACTGCCTCGACAGTACAATTGATGACTGCTATAGCAGAGTCTTGGACAGTATGGAAACACCAGAAAATGAGGAAGCTAACTGGACATCACATCTTCTAGGTAAGTATTTTGAACCTTTAGATTACCCAGGTAAGAATGAAAAAACTATAAAGGAACCTTTAGTCACTGAATTAAAACCCTTACCTAAAAAATAGAAATATGCTTATTTGGGAGTCAACCACACAATGCCCTTAATCATTTCTTCTAAGTTGTAGCCAGAACAGGAACAAAGCTTGACCAAGATGCTGCGGCAGCACAAGAAGGCAATTGGGTGGTCAATTGATGATTGGAAGGAAATAAGACTAGCAATGTGTATGCATAAAATCAAGTGGCTTCATGCTGGAATTATCTACCATATTTTTGACAGTGCATGGGTAAGCCCGGTACAATGTGTACCCAAGAAAGGTGGTATGACGATAATAACCAACGAGAACAACGAGTTGATCCCAACCAGGACTGTGACCGGTTGAAGGGTTTGTATGGATTATCGCAAGTTGAATAAGGCAACAAACAAGGATCACTTTCCTTTACCCTTTATTGATGAAATGCTTGATAAACTTGCCTATAAACCTTACTACTGCTTTCTTGATAGTTATTCAGGATATAAACAGATTGTCATTGATCCAGAAGACCAGGAAAAAACCACTTTCACCTGCCCATATGGGACATGTATTTAGAAGAATGTCGTTCGGCCTCTGCAATGCCCCGACAACTTTTTAGAGATGTATGATGGCAATTTTTCTAACATGATAGAGGACTTCCCGGATATATTCATGGATGATTTTTCAGTCTTTGGAGACAACTTCGACCATTGTCTCGCCAATTTAGAAAAAGTGCTACAAAGATGTGAGGAATCCAATTTAGTCCTAAATTGGGAAAAATGTCACTTTATGGTGAATGAAGACATAGTATTGGGCCACAAAATATCATCTAAAGGAATTGAAGTTGATAAAGACAAGATTGATGTAATAAAGAACTTGCCTCCACCTATATCTGTAAAAGGAATTCGATGCTTCTTGGGTCATGTAGGTTTTTATAGAAGGTTTATTTCTAACTTTTCTAAAATTTCTAAACCTCTTTGTAACCTGCTAGAACAAGACAGAAAATTTGAATTAAATAAGGAATGCACTGAAGTATTCAAAGCCTTCAAGGAAAAGTTGATTAATACACCAATAGTGGTCCCACCAGATTGGTCCCTACCATTTGAATTAATGTGTGATGCAAGTGATCATGCTGTCGGGGCAACACTTGGGCAAAGAAAGAGCAACCTGTTCCATGTCATTTACTATGCTAGTAAAACACTCAATGATGCTCAAATCAATTACACCACAACAGAGAAGGAATTACTAGCAGTAGTATTTGCTTTTGAAAAATTCCGATCATATCTTATCGGAACAAAAGTGACTGTCCATACTGACCACTCGACAATTAAGTACCTATTCTCGAAGAAGGATGCCAAGCCAAGACTGATCCTTCTTTTACAAGAATTTGATAGGGAAAATAAAGGATGAAAAAAGTATAGAGAATCAGGTAGCCGATCACCTCTCCAGATTGGAGAACAAAGATAATAACAACGCACAGGAAGAAATACAAGATACCTTCCCAGATGAGGAAATACTGTATATCACGGCAACTACCGAAGATACTGCCGAGACAACTACCGCAATAGTGTATGAACGTGCGGCCGAGGCATTGACTGAATACATCTTGGCAACCATAACAAAAGAACTTGCTGCAGTAACAACCACTCCCTGGTATGCTGATCTTGTTAATTATTTAGCTAGTGATGTTATCCCTTATAACCTTAACTATAACAAAAAGAAGAGGTTTCAGCATAATGCAAAGCATTATTTTTGAGACGACCCTCTTTTGTTTAAGCAATGTATAGATCAGGTTATAAGAAGATGTGTTCCAGAAGATGAGCAACAAGAAGTGCTTCGGCATTGTTATGATTCACCTTGTGGAGGACATTTTGGAGGAAACAGAACAACAGCTAAAGTGCTTCAATCAGGCTTTTATTGACCAACACTCTTCAAAGATGCCCAAATTTATTGCAAGAATTATTTGACCGATGCCAAAGAACGGGCAATATCTCTAGGCGCAATGAGATGCCATAAAAACCCATACTAGAAGTAGAATTATTTGATGTTTGGGGAATAGATTTCATGGGTCCATTCTCATCATCTCAAGGTAATCTCTACATCCTAGTAGCGATGGACTATATGTCAAAATGGGTCAAAGCAATTGTCACACCTCACAATGACTCCAAGACTGTATAAAAATTTCACAAGAAAAATATTTTCACCAGATTTGGAGTCCCAAGAGCAATAATTAGCGATGAAGGTAAACACTTCGACAACAAACTCATTATCGTACCCTAAAGAAACTGGGTGTCACTCACAGATGGCCTACCATCCACAGACAAATGGGCAAGCTGAAATATCGAATAGGGAGTTAAAATAAATCCTTGAAAAGGTGGTAAACTCATATAGAAAGGATTGATCTCATCGACTAGATGATGCCCTGTGGGCATATAGAACAGCCTACAAAACCCCATTAGGAACATCTCCATATAGGCTTGTATTTGGAAAAGCATTCCATTTGCTAGTGGAAATTGAACACAAAGTCTATTGGGTAGTAAAGAATTTGAATATGGAATGGGAGAAAGTTGGCTAGAAACGAATGCTAGACCTTAATAAAATATAAGAATTCAGAGCAGCAACCTATGAAAATGCCAAGATCTACAAGGAAAAGACTAAACGGTGGCATGATAGTAAGCTACTGCCGCGGTAGTTCTTGCCAGGACAACAAGTTCTCGTTTTTAATTCCAGACTAAAACTATTCCCAGGCAAACCTAGATCCAAATGGTAAGGCTCATTTGAAGTTGTTCAAGTGTATCCATATGGAGCCGTAATGATCAAATCACATAGGGATGAGCAAGAATTCAAAGTGAATGGCCAACGGTTGAAGCACTATTCTGGTCAACAAGAGATGAGAACTATAGAGACCATCACTATAGGAGATGCACTTATATGCATCCCTATTGTGAATTAATTCTTTCATCTTATCCTTATTTGTATTTTAGGAGTAGTTTTAATTTAGACTTTTATTATTTTTTTCTTCTTCTTTATTTTAGGATACGAATCAAGGATCAAAGATAAAGACACTCTTATCAGCAACAATTAATTGTCGACAACAGCTTTTTAGAGTCCTTATAATTTTTATGTTGCCTTTATAATTGCATGTTCCTTTTTATATTTTGTTGCCTACTGCTTGTTACTAATTTAAACATTGAGGACAATGTTTGGTTTGAGTTTGGAGGTGTAGAGCCACTGCCGCAACAACCTATTGCCAAGGCCTTGCCATGAAAATGGGAGTTTTTAGTGATATTTTTTTATTTTATGTCCACCACTTTACTTGAATTTGTTGCCCATACTCTTGCACTGCCCATCATCAATATTGTTTTAGTTTATTCTTTTAAGGCAATAGAAATCTTTCTCCTTACCATAGTTAGGTTCTGTTTTGAAGGCTTAATTCTAGGATACTTAAGGAGAAAAAGTTAGAAGCTTACTATAAAGTTGAACTTAAAAACACTTTTGGGACTTGTTTGGCTATGATAATTCTTTTAATGAACTTAGGTGATAAAGACTTAGATCTTTGGAAAGGTGACTAGAGGTTCCTATCATCGGCTCTAGGAAGTACTCTTCTTCATGCTAGAGGTGCCCGAAATTGGCTTTAGTATGTTCGAAAGAATAGCAAAAGAAATAAGAAAATAAAAAGAAGAAAACACAATCCTTGAGGTGCCAAAAATTGACTCAAGAAATTGTTGTTTTAAGAAGAGTACACTAAATCCAAATCTACTTGTCTTGAACTTAGAGTTTATCTAAGAAGGCCCTTAATCAAACTTGTCCACAAAATTGCACACACCTTATAGTTTGTCTTCTAGGTACACCCTTAGGTAACCTAAAGGTTAATTCTAAAGAATAGACATAGTTATGGTGGGGAGAATAGATGGAAACATAAGACCAACAGAGAATAAGGTTTGACAAATTGATGGTTTGCATGTTTGAGGACAAACAATAGGTCGAGTTTAGGGGTGTGATAAGTGCTCAATTCACTATCACTTTCTACACTTTTCATGGGCATTAATAATCAATTCTACACCTACTTGGACCAATGCAAATACTTAATGTGATATTTAGGAATTATGCTATTAAAGATAATATTTATAGAAAAGGCAAGCTTTACTACAATTTTGTATCTGTGTAGGAAGAAGCATTGTTGTGGCAACAAACTGTGGCCGAGGCAGGACCTGATGCTGCGGCAGCAGAGGACAAGTAGCAATATGGCAGGCAAGCTAAGGAGAAAAATAAGGAGAACGTTGTTGCACAAGAAGCCTAAGGATCGAAGCTGGAAAGTACAAGGAAAGTCGAAAGACAAGGCCATGCGGGAAAGCCTTCTAGAAGAATTAAATTTGGAAATATTTGACCTATGTACATAACTTGTTCCGTACTCCAAGTTGTGTTCTACTTAGGAAAGTTCTGCCCTAGGCCAAGCCTATATAAGGCATAGCCGTCTAAGGGACTAGAGACACATTAGATTCATAGCTTAAAATATAGAATTAGATTTAGGTTTTCTTTTCTACATTATGTTCTAATTTTGTTTAGGCTTAGGTGAAGGTTGTAAAGTATTAGTGTGAGGAAGTCAAACTTTGTTTTTCTTGTTCCTAATGCAATAAAATATCGAAGTTTGCTTATTCTTTGTCATTCCTTGTTCTTGCATTCAAGATCGAGAGAGAAGTTTGTGAGTAATCCATTTATCCAATATCGAGAGAGTTAGATTCACGAAAGGGATAAGTACGGTATTTCAATCGAGAAACACTAACTCAGCCTAGAGATAGGTTAAGAGTTTCAGCGGCTAAGAGAAGTGTGGGACTGGTCATCAATAGTATTTCGACTTAGAGATAAGCGGAATCATCAAAGGATACTTTGTCGAACTTTGGTAGTCTGCCCAAGAGCAAGAGATTGCCGCGATAAACGAGAGACATCACTATCGAGGCAATAATCTACAGTTTTGCCGAGGTAGTGTTGTACAATTGCATAGGACAAAAACAAGTTGATCAATTCCACTATACAATACAACTGGATCCTAGCCACCTTCCTTATCTTATTTTTTATCTTTATTTAGATATTATTATTTAGTTCAATCACAACCTCAATTCACTTCTGTTTTTATTTTCTTTTACAGAGAAAGAAGATCAAAGGAAAAATATTAAGTATACCAATCCTCGAGGAGACGATACTCGATACTTATCACTTTATTACTTGACGACGTGTTCACTTGCACTAAAATTGCGCATATCTAGCACGCATCATCCTGTTGACGTCATCTGCTAACGTTATGCAAACATCATCTACAGATGTTATGATGATGTCATCTGCTGACGTTAACATTGACCTGATACCGTCATCTACTGATGTCATGATGACGTCATCTACTGACATCAACGTTGACCCATGACTCGTATGTCAGTTTCCTATTATTTCTATTATGCATACTTATCTGTTAGTGGCATAGTAGTGTGTTTGACATTATTGTTATTCGTAGACTCTACACCCGCTCGATCTAGTGGTAGAGTTGAGTCCAGTACACGTCACTCTTGATGTTAAGTCTTCTACTTCAGGTGTGTTCTCTTCTATTAATTCTGCTATTCAGTGTGTTCAGTTTCTGTTAAACAT
This sequence comes from Abelmoschus esculentus, assembly GCA_035048815.1. Classification (NCBI taxonomy): domain Eukaryota; kingdom Viridiplantae; phylum Streptophyta; class Magnoliopsida; order Malvales; family Malvaceae; genus Abelmoschus; species Abelmoschus esculentus. The sequence continues at coordinate 7,775,652 of JAUCBN010000013.1, read as the reverse complement.
CGTATGGTCATGCATCATCCTGTAATTACATTTCTGATCCTGAGATTACCATGCATGCCTCCTATTAGAATATAAGGCACGCATTCTAATTTTTGCATCTGCTCATAATTTTGCATATGGTTGGATTTTCTATAGGAGGAAGTTAGTGATTTATCATTTCTGTTCAGTGGCTCCACCTACGGGTTGAGATACCACTTTTGATCAGTTTAGGGATGTTTTTGAATCGAATTTGAAAGGGGAATATGTCAAAAAATCAGCAAATAATGGCATGGGAATAATCTAGGTTTTTCCAGATTTTCCAGGAAAATCTAAAATTTTCTTGGGAAAATTTGTACCGGCCTGAAACCCGACCCGACCGACTCAAAATCCGACCCAACCAGTGACCCGCTAACATAACAGATGATGTCAGCATTGACCATGCTGATGTCAGCATTGACTTTTTCTGACCCAGTACCACTTTATGTTTTTTGACGTTTAGAGTCCCATGGCATGGTCCGTTTTTCAAAATTCAATCTCGAAGTATTTTTTAGGGCTTCTAAGTTCGAATACCTTATTTGGAAATTTTCTATTCTGGATTCTGAAATAGTTTTTGTTTGGTTCATGTGACGAAGATTCTGATCCTAAGCAATTGTCTCCTCCTCCTCTTAGACGACTTCCTGTTTATCATTCTTCGGAACCCGTACGTGAGTTTCGTATTATTTTTGTTACGTATACTTATCTGTTAGTGGCATAGTAGTATGTCTAACTTTATTGTTATTCGTAGACTTTACACCCGCTTGATCTAGTGGTAGATGTGAGTCCAGTAGACGTCACTCTCGACATTGAGTTTTCTGCTTTAGGTGTGTTCTCTTCTCTTAATTTTGTTATTCAGTGTGTTCAGTTTCTGTTAAACACCGTATGATCATGCATCATCCTGTAATTACATTTTTGATCCTGAGATTACCATGCATGCCTCTTGTTAGAATATAAGGCACGCATTCTGATTTTTGTATCTGCTCATAATTTTGTATCTGGTTGGATTTTCTGTACAAGAAAGTTAGTGATTTATCACTTCTGTTTAGTGGCTCCACCTACAGGTCGAGATATCATTTCTGATCAGTGACTCCACCTACGGGTCGAGTTTCCGCTTCTGTTAGTGTGATGGTATTAGATTAGTTCAGGGGGAACCTGCTCTTCTGTTGGCGTACGGAGTTGGGTACATTTCATGCATACACCTCATCATCTGCATTATACTATTCTGTAATCCTTCTTATCTGCACATTAAAGACACACTAGGCTCCTTAGCTTACACCCTCTCAGTTTCCTATTTCAGATTTTAGACTTAGACTTTGTACGGTACTTGGAGGATCCTGTTTTTAGATTTATTACGTATGTTTTTCAGTATTTCAGATTATTAATATTATTTCAGAAACTATGTTTAATTCCAGATATTTTATTATTATTTTTGTAACAAACTTTGGACTCTGGATTTTTTTGATAATTTGTGGGTTCAACTTAGTTATTTAAAATGTTTAATTTTCAAGTATTTAAAATTATTAATTATTTAATTTTATAAAAATCATAACTTGCAAACCAAGATTCAGTAACATAAACCCTAACTTCTAATCTAAGAAATTAGGTAAATTTTAGGGGTTACATTAATCTGTATAATTTTGTACAAAAGTCCATGTTCTAACTATTTGAACTTATAAAATTTGATTTAATAACATTTGATTTTCGTTTTACTGGGATTAAAACGTGCATGTCTAAATGGGTTTTATAGAGAATCTGTTCGAATTTTAATTGAGTAAAATGCTGAAAATTTGAAATTAATCTGTATAATTTTGTTTAAAAGCCCATAATTAACTATATGAAGTCATAAAATTTTATTTATTAACATTTGGTTGTCGTTTATTGGGATTAAAATGTGCATGTCTAAATGGGCTTAATAGATAAACCGATCGAATTTTAAACGAGTAAAAAGCTGAAAATTTGACATTAATCTGTATAATTTTGTTCAAAAGCCCATAATTAACTATTTGAACACATAAAATTTGATTTAATAGTATTTGCTTATCGTTTTGTTGGGATTAAAACGTGCTTGTCGAAAAGAAGTTTATAGAGATTTCGTTCAAATTTTAATCGAGTAAAAAGCTAAAAATTTAAAATTAATCTGTATTAGTTTGTTCAAAAGCCCATAATTAACTATTTAAAATCATAAAAAATATTTATTAACATTTGGTTTTCGTTTTGTTGGGATTAAACGTGCATGTCTAAATGGGCTTTATAGAGAATCCGTTCAAATTTTAATCGAGTAAAAGGCTGAAAATTTGAGATTAATCTGAATAATTTTGATCAAAAACCCATAATTAACTATTTGAAGTTATAAAATTTGATTTAATAATATTTGGTTGTCGTTTTGTTATTATTAAAATGTTTATTTCTAAATAGGGTTTATAGAGATTCCGTTCAAATTTTAATCGAGTAAAAAGTTGACAATTTAAGATCAATCTATATAATATTGTTCAAAAGCCCATAATTAACTATTTGAACACATAAAATTTTATTTATTAGCATTTGGTTGTGGTTTTTTAGGATTAAAACTTGCATATCTAAATGGGCTTTCTAGAGAATCCATTCGAAATTTAGAGTAAAAAGCTTAAAATTTGAGATTAATCTATATAATTTCGTTCAAAAGCCCATAAGTACCTATTTTACTCATAAAATTTGATTTAATAACATTTTGTTATCGTTTTATTGGGATTAAAACGTGCATGTCTAAATGGGCTTTATAGAGAATTTGTTCGAATTTTAAACGAGTAAATGCTGAAAATTTGATATTAATCTGTATAATTTTGTTCAAAACCCATAATTAACTATTAGAAATTGTAAATTTTGATTTAATAACATTTGGTTGTCATTTTTTTAGGATTAAAATGTACACGTATAAATGGTTTTTATAGAGAATCCGTTCAAATTTTAATCAAGTAAAAAGCTGAAAATTTGATCTTAATCTGTATAATTTTGATCAAAAGCAATAATTAACTATTTAAACTTATAAAATTTGATTTAATAACATTTGGTTGTCATTTTGTTGGGATTAAAACGTGCTTGTTTAAATAGGCTTTATAGAGAATCCGTAATAATTATAATCGAGTAAAAAGCTAAAATTTTTAAATTAATCTGTATAATTTTATTTAAAAGCACATAATTAAATATTTGAAGTCATAATTTTTTTATTAATATTTTGTTGTCGTTTTTTGGGATTAAAACGTGCATGTCTAAATGGTTTTAATGAGAATCCGTTCGAATTTTAATCGAGTAAAAGGATAAAAATTTGAGATTAATCTGAATAATTTTGATCAAAAGCTCATAATTAACTATTTGGAATTATAAAATTTTATTTAATAATATTTAGTTGTCGTTTTGTTGGGATGAAAATGTGTATTTCTAAATAGGGTTTATAGAGAATCCTTTCAAATTTTAATCGAGTAAAAAGTTTAAATTCTTAGATTAATTTTTATAGTTTTGATCAAAAGACCATAATTAACTATTTGAACTTATAAAATTTAATTTAATAATAATTGGTTGTCGTTATTTTGGGATTAAAACCTGAATTTCTTAATGGGCTTTATAGAGAATCCGTTCAAATTTTAAACGAGTAAAAAGCTGAAAATTTGACATTAATCGGTATAATTTTGTTCAAAAGCCCATAATTAACTATTTGAACTTATAAAATTTGATTTAATAACATTTGGTTGTTGTTTTGTTGGATTAAAATGTGCATGTCTAAATAGGGTTTATAGAGAATCCGTTGAAATTTTAATCTAGTAAAAAGCTAAAACATTGAGATTAATCTATATAATTTTGATTACAAGCTCATAATTAAATAGTTTAACTCATAAAATTTGATTTAATAATATTTGGTTGTCGATATTTTGGGATTAAAATACGAATGTCTAAATGGGCTTTATAGTGAATCCGTTCGAACTATAAACTAGTAAAAAGCTTAAAATTTGAGATTAATCTGTATAATTTTGTTTAAAACTCCATAATCAACTATTTGAACACATAAAATTTGATTTAATAGTATTTGGTTATTGTTTTGTTGGGATTAAAACGTGCGTGTCTAAATGAGGTTTATAGAGATTTCGTTCAAATTTTAATCGAGTAAAAAGCTAAGAAATTGAAATTAATCTGTATTAGTTTGTTCAAATGCTCATAATTAACTATTTGAAATCATAAAAAATATTTATAAACAGTTGGTTGTCGTTTTGTTGGGATTAAACGTGCATGTCTAAATGGGCTTTATATAGAATCCGTTCAAATTTTAATAGAGTAAAAGGCTGAAAATTGGATATTAATGTGTATAATTTTGTTCAAAAGCCCATAATTAACTATTTGAACTTATAAAATTTGATTTAATAAAATTTGGTTTTCGTTTTGTTGGAATTAAAATGTGCATGTCTAAATGAGCTTTATAGAGAATCCGTTCAAATTTTAATCGAGTAAAAGGTTGAAAATTTGAGATTAATCCGAATAATTTTGATCAAAAGCCCATAATTAACTATTTGAAGTTATAAAATTTGATTTAATATCATTTGGTTGTCATTTTGGTAAGATTAAAATGTGCATGTCTAAATAGGGGTTATAGAGATTCCGTTCAAATTTTAATCGAGTAATAAACTGAAAATTTAAGATTAATCTGTATATTATTGTTCAAAAGCCCATAATTAACTATTTGAACATATAAAATTTTATTTATTAATATTTGGTTGTCGTTTTGCTAGGATTAAAACGTGCATATCTAAACGGGCTTTATAGAGAATCCATTCAAATTTTAGAGTAAAAAGCTTATAATTTGAGATTAATCTATATAATTTTATTCAAAAGTCCATAATTAACTATTTGAACTCATAAAATTTGATTTAATAGCATTTGGTTAATGTTTTGTTGGGATTAAAACGTGCTTGTCTAAATGAGGTTTATAGAGTATTCGTTCGAATTTTAATAAAGTAAAAATCTAAAAATTTGAAATTAATCTGTATACGTTTGCTTAAAAAGCCCATAATTAACTATTTGAAATCATAAAAAAATTATTAACATTTGGTTGTCGTTTTGTTGGGATTAAAATGTGTATGTCTAAATGGACTTTATAGAGAATCCGTTCAAATTTTAATCGAGTAAAAGGCTGAAAATTTGAGATTAATCTGAATAATTTTGATCAAAAGCCCATAATTAACTATTTGAAGTTATAAAATTTGATTTAATAACATTTGGTTGTCGTTTTGTTAAGATTAAAATGTTCATTTCTAAATAGGGTTTATAGAGATTCTGTTCAATTTTTAATCGAGTAAAAAGCTGAAAATTTAAGTTCAATCTATATAATATTGTTCAAAAGCCCATAATTAACTATTTGAACATATAAAATTTTATTTATTAGCATTTGGTTGTCGTTTTTTAGGATTAAAACGTGCATATCTAAATGGGCTTTCTAGAGAATCCATTCGAATTTTAGAGTAAAAAGATTAAAATTTGAGATTAATCTATATAATTTTGTTCAAAAGCCCATAATTAACTATTTGAAGTTATAAAATTTGATTTAATAACATTTGGTTATCGTTTTGTTGGGATTAAAAAGTGCATGTCTAAATGGGGTTTATAGAGAATCCATTGAAATTTTAATCTAGTAAAAAGCTAAAACATTGAGATTAATCTGTATAATTTTGATCAAAAGCCCATTATTAACTATTTTAACTCAAAAAATTTGATTTAATAATATTTGGTTGTAGATATTTTGGGATTAAAATACGAATGTCTAAATATGCTTTATAGAGAATCCGTTCGAACTTTAAACTAGTAAAAAGCTTAAAATTTGAGATTAATCTGTATAATTTTGTTTAAAACTCCATAATTAACTATTTGAACACATAAAATTTGATTTAATAGTATTTGGTTATCGTTTTGTTGGGATTAAAACGTGCTTTGTCTAAATGAGGTTTATAGAGATTTAGTTCAAATTTTAATCGAGTAAAAAGCTAAGAATTTGAAATTAATTTGTATTAGTTTGTTCAAAAGCGCATAATTAACTATTTGAAATCATAAAAAAATATTTATTAACATTTGGTTGTCGTTTTGTTGGGATTAAAACGTGCATGTCTAAATGGACTTTATAGAGAATCCGTTCAAATTTTAATTGAGTAAAAGGCTGAAAATTTGGGATTAATCTGAATAATTTTGATCAAAAGTGCATAATTAACTATTTGAAGTTATAAAATTTGATTTAATAACATTTGGTTGTCGTTTTGTTAAGATTAAAATGCGCATGTCTAAATAGGGGTTATAGAGATTCCGTTCAAATTTTAATCGAGTAATAAATTGAAAATTTAAGATTAATCTGTATAATATTTTTCAAAATCCCATAATTAACTATTTTAACATATAAAATTTTATTTATTAACATTTGGTTGTCGTTTTGCTAGGATTAAAACGTGCATATCTAAATGGGCTTGATAGAGAATCTATTCGAATTTTATAGTAAAAATCTTAAAATTTGAGATTAATCTGTATAATTTTATTCAAAAGTCCATAATTAACTATTTGAACTCATAAAATTTTATTTAATAGCATTTGGTTAATGTTTTGTTGGGATTAAAACATGCTTGTCTATATGAGTGTTATAGAGAATTCGTTCGAATTTTAATCGAGTAAAAAGCTAAAAATTTGAAATTAATTTGTATAAGTTTGCTCAAAAGCCCATAATTAACTATTTGAAATAATAAAAAAAATTATTAACATTTGGTTGTCGTTTTGTTGGGATTAAAACGTGCATGTCTAAATGGGCTTTATAGAGAATTCGTTCAAATTTTTATCGAGAAAAAGGCTAAAAATTTGAGATTAATCTGAATAATTTTGATCAAAAGCCCATAATTAACTATTTGAAGTTATAAAATTTGATTTAATAAAATTTGGTTATCGTTTTGTTGGGATTAAAATGTGCATGTCTAATTGGGTTTATAGAGAATCCGTTGAAATTTTAATCTAGTAAAAAGCTAAAACATTGAGATTAATTTTTATAATTTTGATCAAAAGCTCATAATTAACTATTTTAACTCATAAAATTTGATTTAATAATATTTGGTTGTCGATATTTTGGGATTAAAATACGAATGTCTAAATGGGTTTTATAATGAATCCGTTCGAACATTAAACTAGTAAAAAGCTTAAAATTTAAGATTAATCTGTATAATTTTGTTTAAAACTACATAATTAACTATTTGAAAAAAATAAATTTGATTTAATAGTAATTGGTTATCGTTTTGTTGGGAGTAAAACGTGCTTTTCTGAATGAGGTTTATAGAGATTTCGTTCAAATTTTAATTGAGTAAAAAGCTAAAAATTTGAAATTAATCAGTATTACTTTGTTTAAAAGCCCATAATTAACTATTTGAAATCATAAAAAATATTTATTAACATTTGGTTGTCGTTTTGTTGGTATTAAACGTGCATGTCTAAATGGGCTTTATAGAGAATCCGTTCAAATTTTAATCGAGTAAAAGCATGAAAATTTGATATTAATCTGTATAATTTTGTTCTAAAGCCCATAATTAACTATTTGAACTTATAAAATTTGATTTAATAACATTTGGTTGTCATTTTGTTGGGATTAAAATGTGCATGTCTAAATGGGGTTTATAGAGAATCCTTTGAAATTTTAATCTAGTAAAAAGCTAAAACATTGAGATTAATCTATATAATTTTGATCAAAAGCCCATAATTAACTATTTTAACTCATAAAATTTGATTTAATAATATTTGGTTGTCGATATTTTGAGATTAAAATACGAATGTCTAAATGAGCTTTATAGAGAATCCGTTCGAACTTTAAACTAGTAAAAAGCTTAAAATTTGAGGTTAATCTGTATAATTTTGTTTAAAACTCCATAATTAACTATTTGAACACATAAAATTTGATTTAATAGTATTTGGTTATCGTTTTGTTGGGATTAAAACGTGCTTTGTCTAAATGAGGTTTATAGAGATTTAGTTCAAATTTTAATCGAGTAAAAAGCTAAGAATTTGAAATTAATTTGTATTAGTTTGTTCAAAAGCGCATAATTAACTATTTGAAATCATAAAAAAATATTTATTAACATTTGGTTGTCGTTTTGTTGGGATTAAAACGTGCATGTCTAAATGGACTTTATAGAGAATCCGTTCAAATTTTAATCGAGAAAAAGGCTGAAAATTTGGGATTAATCTGAATAATTTTGATCAAAAGTGCATAATTAACTATTTGAAGTTATAAAATTTGATTTAATAACATTTGGTTGTCGTTTTGTTAAGATTAAAATGCGCATGTCTAAATAGGGGTTATAGAGATTCCGTTGAAATTTTAATCGAGTAATAAATTGAAAATTTAAGATTAATCTGTATAATATTTTTCAAAATCCCATAATTAACTATTTTAACATATAAAATTTTATTTATTAACATTTGGTTGTCGTTTTGCTAGGATTAAAACGTGCATATCTAAATGGGCTTCATAGAGAATCTATTCGAATTTTATAGTAAAAATCTTAAAATTTGAGATTAATCTGTATAATTTTATTCAAAAGTCCATAATTAACTATTTGAACTCATAAAATTTTATTTAATAGCATTTGGTTAATGTTTTGTTGGGATTAAAACATGCTTGTCTATATGAGTGTTATAGAGAATTCGTTCGAATTTTAATCGAGTAAAAAGCTAAAAATTTGAAATTAATCTGTGTAAGTTTGCTCAAAAGCCCATAATTAACTATTTGAAATAATAAAAAAAATTTATTAACATTTGGTTGTCGTTTTGTTGGGATTAAAACGTGCATGTCTAAATGGGCTTTATAGAGAATTCGTTCAAATTTTTATCGAGAAAAAGGCTAAAAATTTGAGATTAATCTGAATAATTTTGATCAAAAGCCCATAATTAACTATTTGAAGTTATAAAATTTGATTTAATAAAATTTGGTTATCGTTTTGTTGGGATTAAAATGTGCATGTCTAATTGGGTTTATAGAGAATCCGTTGAAATTTTAATCTAGTAAAAAGCTAAAACATTGAGATTAATTTTTATAATTTTGATCAAAAGCTCATAATTAACTATTTTAACTCATAAAATTTGATTTAATAATATTTGGTTGTCGATATTTTGGGATTAAAATACGAATGTCTAAATGGATTTTATAATGAATCCGTTCGAACTTTAAACTAGTAAAAAGCTTAAAATTTAAGATTAATCTGTATAATTTTTGTTTAAAACTACATAATTAACTATTTGAAAAAAATAAATTTGATTTAATAGTAATTGGTTATCGTTTTGTTGGGAGTAATACGTGCTTTTCTAAATGAGGTTTATAGAGATTTCGTTCAAATTTTAATTGAGTAAAAAGCTAAAAATTTGAAATTAATCAGTATTACTTTGTTTAAAAGCCCATAATTAACTATTTGAAATCATAAAAAATATTTATTAACATTTGGTTGTCGTTTTATTGGTATTAAACGTGCATGTCTAAATGAGCTTTATAGAGAATCCGTTCAAATTTTAATCGAGTAAAAGCATGAAAATTTAATATTAATCTGTATAATTTTGTTCAAAAGCCCATAATTAACTATTTGAACTTATAAAATTTGATTTAATAACATTTGGTTGTCATTTTATTGGGATTAAAATGTGCATGTCTAAATGGGGTTTATAGAGAATTCTTTGAAATTTTAATCTAGTAAAAAGCTAAAACATTGAGATTAATCTGTATAATTTTGATCAAAAGCCCATAATTAACTATTTTAACTCATAAAATTTGATTTAATAATATTTGGTTGTCGATATTTTGGGATTAAAATACGAATGTCTAAATGAGCTTTATAGAGAATCCGTTCGAACTTTAAACTAGTAAAAAGCTTAAAATTTGAGGTTAATCTGTATAATTTTTTTCAAAACTCCATAATTAACTATTTGAACACATAAAATTTGATTTAATAGTATTTGGTTATCGTTTTGTTGGGATTAAAACGTTCTTTATCTAAATGAGGTTTATAGAGATTTAGTTCAAATTTTAATCGAGTAAAAAATTAAAAATTTGAAAGTAATTTGTATTAGTTTGTTCAAAAGCCCATAATTAACTATTTGAAATCATAAAAAAATATTTATTAACATTTGGTTGTCGTTTTGTTGGGATTAAAACGTGTATGTCTAAATGGACTTTATAGAGAATCCGTTCAAATTTTAATCGAGTAAAAGGCTGAAAATTTGGGATTAATCTGAATAATTTGATCAAAAGCGCATAATTAACTATTTGAAGTTATAAAATTTGATTTAATAACATTTGGTTGTCGTTTTGTTAAGATTAAAATGCGCATGTCTAAATAGGGGTTATAGAGATTCCGTTCAAATTTTAATCGAGTAAAAAATTGAAAATTTAAGATTAATCTGTATAATATTTTTCAAAATCCCATAATTAACTATTTGAACATATAAAATTTTATTTATTAACATTTGGTTGTTGTTTTCCTAGGATTAAAACGTGCATATCTAGACGGGCTTTATAGAGAATCCATTCAAATTTTAGAGTAAAAAGCTTATAATTTGAGATTAATCAGTATAATTTTATTCAAAAGTCCATAATTAACTATTGGAACTCATAAAATTTAATTTAATATCATTTGGTTAATGTTTTTTTGGGATTAAAACGTGCTTGTCTAAATGAGGTTTATAGAGAATTCGTTCGAATTTTAATCAAGTAAAAATCTAAAAATTTGAAATTAATCTGTATACGTTTGCTTAAAAAGCCCATAATTAACTATTTGAAATCATAAAAAAAATTTATTAACATTTGGTTGTCGTTTTGTTGGGATTAAAACGTGCATGTCTAAATGGGCTTTATAGAGAATCCGTTCAAATTTTAATCGAGTAAAAGGCTGAAAATTTGAGATTAATCTGAATAATTTTGATCAAAAGCCCATAGTTAACTATTTGAAGTTATAAAATTTAATTTAATAACATTTGGTTGTCGTTTTGTTAAGATTAAAATGTTCATTTCTAAATAGGGTTTATAGAGATTTCGTTCAATTTTTAATCGAAAAAAGATGAAAATTTAAGATCAATCTATATAATATTGTTCAAAAGCCCATAATTAACTATTTGAACATATAAAATTTTATTTATTAGCATTTGGTTGTCGTTTTTTAGGATTAAAACGTGCATATCTAAATGGGCTTTCTAGAGGATCCATTCGAATTTTAGAGTAAAAAGATTAAAATTTGAGATTAATCTATATAATTTTGTTCAAAAGCCCATAATTAACTATTTGAAGTTATAAAATTTGATTTAATAACATTTGGTTGTCGTTTTGTTGGGATTAAAAAGTGCATGTCTAAATGGGGTTTAGAGAGAATCCGTTAAAATTTTAATCTAGTAAAAAGCTAAAACATTGAGATTAATCTGTATAATTTTGATCAAAAGCCCATAATTAACTATTTTAACTCAAGAAATTTGATTTAATAATATTTGGTTGTAGATATTTTGGGATTAAAATACGAATGTCTAAATGAGCTTTATAGAGATTAATCTGTATAATTTTATTTAAAACTCCATAATTAACTATTTGAACACATAAAATTTGATTTAATAGTATTTGGTTATCGTTTTGTTGGGATTAAAACGTGCTTTGTCTAAATAAGTTTTATAGAGATTTGAAATTAATTTGTATTAGTTTGTTCAAAAGCCCATAATTAACTATTTGAAATCATAAAAAAATATTTATTAACATTTGGTTGTCGTTTTGTTGGGATTAAAACGTGCATATCTAAATGGACTTTATAGAGAATCCGTTCAAATTTTAATCGAGTAAAAGGCTGAAAATTTGGGATTAATCTAAATAATTTTGATCAAAAGCGCATAATTAACTATTTGAAGTTATAAAATTTGATTTAATAACATTTGGTTGTCGTTTTGTTAAGATTAAAATGCGCATGTCTAAATAGCGGTTATAGAGATTCCGTTCAAATTTTAATCGAGTAATAAATTGAAAATTTAAGTTTAATCTGTATAATATTTTTCAAAATCCCATAATTAACTATTTCAACATATAAAATTTTATTTATTAACATTTGATTTTCGTTTTTCTAGGATTAAAACGTGCATATCTAAATGGGCTTGATAGAGAATCTATTCGAATTTTAGAGTAAAAATCTTAAAATTTGAGATTAATCTGTATAATTTTATTCAAAAGTCCATAATTAACTATTTGAACTCATAAAATTTTATTTAATAGCATTTGGTTAATGTTTTGTTGGGATTAAAACGTGCTTGTCTAAATGAGTTTTATAGAGAATTCGTTCGAATTTTAATCGAGTAGGCGAGTAGTAACATTAGATTCGTGATCTGGAAAAACCGTTTGCAATGGTTGGGAAGGGCCACGCCGAACGGATACTTTACTCGTAACAGTTGGTAGAGTTCGAGGGCCTTGTGAGAAAACATTCAAAGATTCAGTAGTAAGGGCATGCTCATGGGCTGTAGGAGTCATCATGGGGACCTTACCTTTGTCATTAGTACTAGTGGAGAGATGAGCAAATGTCTGAGGGGACTGTGAGATGTATCGAATGCGCCCTCTTTGCACAGGTTGAGCATCCTTTTTCTTAGGTATATAGTGAAGCCAGTCGCCATATTGAAGTTGTTCGGGTCGTGCCTCAACTGAGATGTTACAAAATTCAATAGAATGGCCGACATGACCACAACAATGGCAAACGGTGGGAAGACGTTCATATTGTAAGGGGCAAAACCGGGTAGAGGAGCCCCCACTGATGGCAACACAATGGCGAATTGGTTTGGATGCATCCAAAGTCAACCCTACACTAAGGTAGTCGATCATATTAAAGTCCATTTTCCTTGTGTCAATTTTTGTAACAGTTGCTATGATGGCTCCTAGTGATTCACCAGTATTGTTGGCAGATTCCTCCGAAACAAGAAGGATAGGAGGAATATTATAAATACGTACCCACACGTTCGTTATTTTGAATGAGTGATCATCAAGGCTAGTATTAGTATTGTATTGAGTTAGGGATAGCCACTCGTCCTTATAGGTCCATGGCCCCCTGGCCAGGATATCTTCTTTAATCTTTTCATCCTTGAAGCAAATGAGAAACAGACGTGGTCTTAGTGATCGCATGGAAGATAGTTTAGCCAGAGTCCAGATTCCGGTAGAGGCTTTAATAATTATTGATCATCGAAATCTTTTGAAGTAATCAGATTCCCTAAAAGGGTCGTATGTGAATCAGCTTCAGCAGAGTCCCATACTAGGCTTGGTTGAAAAATTGTGGATTGTTCTTCTTCATTGAATTGGATATTCCCGAGTTGTTGGAGAAAAGTTTTAGAATCCATTGGTATATGAATAGGCAAAGATGATACGTATTTGAGAGTAGAGGAGAAAGTATGATGTTGGTGAAAGAGTATGAGGAAGGATGAATTGTTAAAGGAACTGATGGTCTTATAAAGGGGATTGAGGAAAGGTTGGTGTATATCTGAATAGTTTACTTTGAAGTAGGATATAGGAATTTGATCATAAATAAAATAAGAGATAGGAATCTGGATAGAGATAGAATACCAAGTAAAAAGGAAGATAAGATGATTGAGGTGATATGGAGAAAAAAGAGGCCAAAATATTATTAAATAGATTATATGAGTTTGATAAAAAATAAACACTTTATTTTTAACTAAGGAAGAGATAAAAACTCCAAAGACGAAGAAATTGTAGGATGGATGGTGTTTGAAAAACATAAGAATAAGAGAAATAGTGGGATACTTTGTTGTAATTGGTATAAAAGACTGACAATTAGAATATAGGAGCTGTGAATTGAATTGTGCCAATGAGGTCAAAGACTGTGGAGGTAGTAGAAAATATGAAACACCATGGATGGTGTTGGTATAATTCCTATATAAGGGTGGTATATATCAAGTAAGAGTAAAGATGCCATGATAGATGAGAAAGTTTGTTTGCAAGAAAACGAAAACACAAATCTGAATTGTTGAAACAGGTATAAAAAGTAACCAAACTAAATGAAGAGTAGACAACATAAACAAAACAATGTATAAAAAGGCAAAGACCAATGCCGCCAGAGACAACATCAACCAGTGTAGTCTCTCTTGTACAATCGTGAATTTGTTCTCTTTCTGAATGGGTGTAACCGCATGCTTGTAACATAACCAAGAAGAAAACATACGATAGAAAATAATAAAGCTTAACGACAAAATAAAGGGATAACACTGGACTCGGAGAATGTACCAATCTTGCATGATGAGTGGATGGTGTGGATGACGTATCCTGGGTTCTCCGAATTGCTTGGCCAAAAATATATCCGAGCGAGTTGTGTTCCCCCTATCATCATGATCACTAGGAAGACAACAAGGAAGGCATAGTGGAAGATCAACGGGACGAAGAAAAGATAGGCCATAGAAGTAGGCTAACTGTTGTCGTGGGGGGCCATGAAAAAACAAAGGAGCCCCTGCCAACTCTTTAAAGGTCATGGAATCACACTGTGTAGCCAGAGATCGACTCGGGCAAAATAATAAAAAATAAGCAAAAAATAGTTCAAACCATATTAGGACTCGGAGAAGAAGAGACCTTGTAAAACTCAGAAAAAGGAGTTTTATTGATAAGGGTAACCAAAAAGGTGTTAAAAAGAAAACAAACCTGATAAGAATTGTAGTATTGTAGGGAGTTCGTATGATCAGACCAAAAGGCAATGCACCTTCATGGTAAGTAATTAGAGAGTGGAAATAATAAGGGTTCAAAAACTGAAGAGAGTAAGCCTGTGTAGAATCGATAACACAAAGGTAAGAAGGGAAAGTAATTAAAGAACGTGATATTTTGAGTATGAAAACTTGAGAACCAATTTTATCAAACGGAGCGCAACAGGTTAGAGTATGCCGCCAGAGGGTAGGATCCATGAGAAGAGGAATGCGAGCCATAGACGAATGTAGATCGCCAGAATTATACCTCATAGACCCAACGGTTTTGTTTGACAATGTCTTAATAATCAGATCGCTATAACAAAATGATTTGATAAAAGACCACCAATATCGGTGTTGGAAAGGTCCCTCGTAAAGGGTGGTAAGAAGAAACTGCGTTGCAAGAGTAGATGACGCTGGAGCAATCTTGAACGGATGGAAAGAAGACAAAATGGGGAGTAGTTCGCAGACAAACCTGTTTGTAGACATAAGGATCAAACCTGGACTTCTCTGGATCAAAAACAAAAAGGAAAACAATATGGAAAGCAGTTCACAGTCGAAACTGCTTGTAAACAGATGGAACAATCCTGGACTACTCATGATCAAGAACAAAGAGAAAGACAATAAAGGCAAAAGAAGATTATACCTTATAGTGAAAAGGATCAAACAAGATATGAGATTCCGCAAAGAAGAAAAAAAGATAAAAATCCCATCCTTACGTGGGTGGCAGAAAATAGTGGCTTCTGGATCCCTTCTCTCCAGAGATGGTGGAAGCTGTGGATGCTGGTAAGACAATCATCATGGGAAAAACACCAAAGTCGGCCTCCAAACCAGGAACGGAGGAGAAAAACACAAAAAAGAAGCGAGAGTGCGAAAGAGAGAGAAGAGAGGAGAGGAGAGAAGGGAAATTGAGATTAATTTGTATTATTTTATTCAAAAGCCCATAATTAACTATTTGGACTCATAAAATTTTATTTATTAATATTTGGTTTTCGTTTTATTGGGATTAAAATGTACATGTCTAAATGGGCTTTATAGAGAATCTGTTCGAATTTTAAACGAGTAAAATGCCGAAAATTTGAGATTAATCTGTATAATTTTGTTCAAAAGCCCGTCCGTTCGAATTTTTACCGAGTAAGAAGCTTAAAATTTTAGCTTAATCTATATAATTTTGTTCAAAAGCCCATAATTAACTATTTGAACTCATAAAATTTGATTTAATAATATTTGGTTGTCTTTTGTTGGGATTAAAACGTGTATGTCTAAATGGGCTTTATAGAGAACTACTCGAATTTTAATCGAGTAAAAAGCTGAAAATTTGAGATTAATTTGTATAATTTTGTTTAAAAGCCCATAATTTGAACTCATAAAATTTGATTTAATAACATTTGGTTTTCGTTTTCTTTGGTTAAAACATGTTTGTCTAAATGAGCCTTATAAAGAATCCGTTCGAATTTTAATCGAGTAAGAAGCTAAAAATTTTAGATTAATCTGTATAATTTTGTTCAAAAGACCATAATTAACTATTTGAACTCATAAAATTTGATTTAATAACATTTGGTTATCGTTTTGTTAGGATTAAAACGTGCTTGTCTAAATTGGCCTTATAGAGAATCCGTTCGAATTTTAACCAAGCAAGAGGCTTAAAATTTTAGATTAATCAGTATAATTTTTTTCAAAAGCTCGTAATTAACTATTTGAACTCATAAAATTTGATTCAATAACTTTGGTTATCGTTTTGTTGCGATTAAAACATACATGTCTAAATGGGCTTTATAATTTTATTAAAACGCCCATAATTAACAATTTTAACTCATAAAATTTAATTTTGTTCAAAAGCTTTATACGGTAGTTCTTCTCATACACCTTCAATTGACGAGATTCATAAGCTATAACGCTTTCCTCTTGCATCAAAATACAGCCAAGTCCAACATAAGAAATATCACTATAAACCATAATCTCTTTTCTCGGTTCCGATTGAACTAGGATCGGAGCCTGAGTCAAAGCCTCCTTTAACTTCTCAAAAGCTTCCTGTCTCTTATCAATCCACTCAAACTTAACATCCTTTTGTAGCAACTTGGTTAGAGGTGATGCAATCCTAGAAAAACCCTCCACAAACCGTCTATAGTATCCTGCCAAACCCAAGAAACTACAAACCTCCGTCATAGACCTAGGCAACTTCCAACTCAGAATAGCCTCAACCTTTTTTGGATCAACTCTAATTCCCTCAGCAGAAACCACATGTCCAAGAGACACAACTTCCTTAATTCAAGGAAGGTTTTGAAACCTTTATCAAAAAGTTTTGAAACTTTCAGGAATGTTTCCAAACCTTGCGAGTTAATTCGATTCTAGAACCTTACTGGACGCGAAAAGTTTCGAAACTCTAAGGGAAGTTTCGAAACCTTTTCCATAAAGTTTCGAAACATAAATTGAAGGTTTCGAAACATTTGGCTGTCATGAGTTAATAGTTGTCGGAAATTGTATTTTAGTCCAGGATATCTTTCTTTGTTCAATTATGGTAGCTACGAATTTTATTTTAAGCTGAATTTTCACATGAATGCATAAAGTTGACTTAATTTCAAGTTGGCTAACTTAAATTGGATGTAGTCCCTAGAATTTGAAAGATATACATTTTGATCTCTAATTAGTGGAGCATGAAATTGATGATGTTAGAATGCTCCGTTTGGTTTGAAATTTATCGTGAGTGATATTTGTATGTTTAATTGAAATTTTATGGAATGAATTTCAATCTTGCCAATAGAATTTAAAAGATTCACGATTTAGTCCTTAACATACTCATGTTTTTAATCGAGTGTTTCAATATGGTTGAATCGCTTTCGTATTGTTTTACATGAAATCGAAATATATAAGAACATAACTATGCCTTTAGATAAGAAAAAAATAAAAATAAAATATATAATGGTTTTCACGATTGTTTATTAGATTAGACCTTCGCGGGTTTGGTTCGGTATTTCCCATGTAATCCATTAGAATCGTTCCGTTAAGGTTGGGCTAAGAGGGTAAATTTGATTTAATAACATTTATTTGTCGTTTTTTTGGTATTAAAACGTCCATGTCTAAAGGCGCTTTATAGAGAATCCCTTCGAATTTTAATCGAGTAAAAAGTTAAAAATTTGCGATTAATTTGTATAAAAGACCATAATTAACTAATTGAACTCAAAAAAATTGATTTAATAACATTAGGTTATCGTTTTGTAAGGACTAAAGCGTGCATGTCAAAATGGACTTTACAGAGAATCCGTTCGAATTTTAACCGAGTAAAAAACTGAAAATTTGAGATTAGTCTGTATAATTTTGTTCAAACACCCATAATTAACTATTTGAACTCGTAAAATTTGATTTAATAACATTTGGTTTTTGTTTTATTGGGATTAAAATGTACAAGTCTAAATGGGGTTTATAGAGAATCCTTTCGAATTTTAAACGAGTAAAAATCTTAAAATTTGAGATTAATCTTTATAATTTTGTTTTAAAAGACAATAATTAAATATTTGAACTCATAAAATTGTATTTAATAACATTTTATTGTTGTTTTGTTGGGATTAAAAGGTTCATGTCTAAATGGGTTTTTATAGAGAATCCGCTCGAATTTTTAACGAGTAAAAAGCTGAAAATTTGTCATTAGTGTGTATAATTTTGTTCAAAATCCTATAATTAACTATTTGAACACATAAAATTTGATTTAATAACATTTGGTTGTTGTTTTGTTGGGATTAAAACATGTATGTCTAAATGGGGTTTATAGAGAATCCGTTCGAATTTTAATCGAGTAAAAAGCTGAAAATTTGAAATTAATCTGCATAATTTTGTTCAGAAGCCCATAATTAACTATTTGAGCTCATAAAATTTTATTTATTAACATTTGGTTGTCGTTTTATTGAGTTTAAAACGTGCTTGTTTAAATAGGCTTTATAAAGAATCCGTTCGAATTTTCAATGAGTAAAAAGTTGAAAATTTGAGATAAATCTGTATAATTTTGTTCAAAAGCCCATAAGTAACTATTTGAACTCATAAAATTTGATTTAAAAACATTTGGTTGTCGTTTTGTTGGGATTAAAACATGCATGTTTAAATGGGGGTTATAGAGAATCCGTTCGAATTTTAATTGAGTAAAAAGCTAAAAATTTGAAATTAATCTTTATAATTTTGTTCAAAAGCCTATAATTAAATATTTGAGCTCATAAAATTTTATTTATTAACTAGGTTGTCGTTTTGTTGGGATTAAAATGTGTCTGTCTAAATGGCCTTTATAGAGAATCCGTTCGAATTTTAAACGAGTAAAAATTTGAAAATTTGAGATTAATCTGTATAATTTGTTTTTAAAAGACGATAATTAACTATTTGAACTCATAAAATTTGATTTAGTAACATTTGGTTCTCGTTTTGTTGGGATTAAAACGTTCATGTCTAAATGGGCTTTATAGAGAATCAGTTTGAATTTTCAACGAGTAAAAAGATGAAAATTTGACATTAATCTATATAATTTTGTTCAAAAACCCATAATTAACTATTTGAACACATAAAATTTATAAAATAATATTTGGTTATCGTTTTGTTGGAATTAAAATGTGCATGTCTAAATGGGGTTTATACAGAATCCGTTTAAATTTTAATAGAGTAAAACCTGAAAATTTGAGATTAATCTGTATAATTTTGTTTAAATGCCTATAATTAACTATTTGAGCTCATAAAATTTTATTTAATAACATCTGGTTGTCATTTTGTTGGGATTAAAACGTGTATGTCTAAATGGGCTTTATAGAGAATCCGTTAGAATTTTAAACGAGTAAAAAGCTAAAAATTTGAGATTAATTTGTATAATTTTGTTCAGAATCCCTTAATTAACTATTTGAGCTCATAAAATTTGATTTAATTAACATTTGGTTATCGTTTTGTTGGGATTAAAATGTGAATATCTAAACGGGTTTTATAGAGAATCCATTCAAATTTTAAACGAGTACAAATCTGAAAATTTGAGATTAATCTGTATAATTTTGTTAAGAAGCCCATAATTAACTATTTGAACTCATTAAATTTGATTTAATAACATTTGGTTGTCATTTTGTTGAGATTAAAACGTTCTTGTCTAAATGGGATTTATAGAGAACCCGTTCAAATTTTAAACGAGTAAAAAGCTGAAAATTTGACATTAATCTTTATAATTTTGTTCAAAAGCCCATAATTAACTATTTGAACTTATAAAATTTGATTTAATAACATTTAGTTGTCGTTCTGTTGGAATTAAAATGTGCATGACTAAATAGGATTTATACAGAATCCGTTCATATTTTAATCGAGTAAAAAGCTGAAAATTTTAGATTAAATTGTATAATTTTGTTCAAATTCTCATAATTAGCTATTTGAACTCATAAAATTTGATTTAATAATATTTGGTTGTCGTTTTGTTGGGATTAAAAGGTACATGTCTAAATAGGCTTTATAGAGAATTCATTCGAATTTTAAACGAGTAAAAATATTAAAATTTGAGATTAATCTTTATAATTTTGTTTTAAAAGCCCATAAGTAAATATTTGAACTCATAAAATTTGATTTAATAATATTTTTTTTGTCGTTTTATTGGTATTAAAACGTTAATGTCTAAATGGGCTTTATAGAGAATCCGTTCAAATTTTAAACAAGTAAAAAGCTAAAAATTTGTCATTAATCTGTATAATTTTATTTAAAATCCCATAATTATCTATTTGAACTTATAAAATTTAATTTAATAACATTTTATTTTCGTTCTGTTGGGATTAAAAGGTGCATGTCTAAATGGTTTTTTTACATAGTTCGTCTGATTCAAAGTTGTGTGTTCAAATGCCAAATTAGCTACATATTTTTTGGAAATGAAAGGGTGTGGCCAAGGGACATTCCCCTTTTAAAAGGTGTCTGAAAAGTGTCCTTGGTGTCTGTTTAATTAGTGGTGTCTCCCTCCATAATCGTTAGGTTGAATGGTGTCTCCTTCCAAGAATTATTGTAACTTTTTGGTTCAAAATTCCAGCATGCACAGTGTTCAGTAAATTGGATATATCTCAAGTTCCCGATATTGGAATGATGCGATTCAATATGCGTTTGAAAAATAAGAGATAGAGGAACAACTTTAATGAAGACACCGAAACCCAACTCAACTTGTATATTGCTCGAAATTGGCAAACAATTGGATCATCATGAATCTGTCCAATGAAGAGTGTTATCTCTTTGTTTTGGCGCCCAAACATGTTTCCCTCCATGGTTAGTCGTTGTGTCTCTTGGAGAGGGAACATGTTCTTCCATGGTTGAGCTGAAGGTTGTAGGATGAGCTAAGATGAGCTGGATGAACTAAAGTTGAGCTGGGTTGAGCTAATGTAACATTCCGTTTTTGGGGTTATTAGTTTAGGCTTAGTTAGGGGAATTCGATTCGGATCGAATCGGGTTCTGCGGTTCATTAATTCCGAGAAAAATAAAATAAGGATATTTTTAATTAAGGAAAATGATAGTTTTGGAATATGGTTTGAAATATTTAAAATATGTTTCAAAACTAAAAGAAAATAATTTGGATTTTATAATGATTTTTAATTATGCTTAATTATGCATAAGTGACCGATTTGTAATTTTTGGAAAATTGGAGGACTATTTTGTAATTCTCGGCAATTATATGTTTTTAGTGACTAAATTGAAAAGCAAGCTAAACTTAGAATCCTTAGAGGGCCATAAACCCATTTCTAATTTTTAATAATGATTTATTCACCAAAATATGTTTTTAATTACTTTAATTGGATTTTTAATCATTTTCTCTCAAAACCAGTTTTCTCTCATTTTCTCTTATCTTTTTCTCCCAGTTTCTCTCCACTTTCTCTTCATCTTTTCTCTTCAATTCCTTGCTGATTTTTGCATCTTTTTCCACAAAGATTACATCATTTGCATCATCTTTCCATTCTTTACAAAACCTAAGCATCAATTTCATCAAATCTACATCAAATTGCAAGGAATCTAGAAGAGGAAATTACATCCTTTTTGGTGAATAGATCTTGAAGGTAATTTTCTGGATTTTATTCTTTTCTAAGATTCTTTATTGAAATTCCCAAGTATTAGCTTGCTAATCTTTGAATAAAAACTTGATTCTATGTTTTTAATGTTAGATCTAGTGATTTTTTGATGTTTTTGTGAAATCTTTTTGGATCTCATTTAATGCTGGAAATTAGATGAATTCAATTATGTTTTTATGTTGATTTAATGATTAATTGAGTCTTCTTTTGATAGCACATTAATTTAATCCCGGAATAATACAATCGGTGTAGTTTTAAGGTGCTTTTCGGTTGTTTTATGGGCTGTTTTAGATGCTTAAATGTTGCTGGAGACATAAGGATGGTTTGGATGTTTTTTTGGATCATAATTGAAGTGGATTAGATGTTAGATTCGTTAGGTTTTGGGCTGGTGTTGTTCGGATGCGTTTCGGTTTAGTTTACGGTCTTTTCGGCTAAGTTTTTGGTAGTTTAATGGTGATCGGTTATGGCTGTTGGTTTGAGCATGTTATGATGTGAGAATGCTCTATTTTTAATGTTGTAGAAGTGGTACAAAAAGGTGCTTGATTGTTGGTGCTTGATTGTTGGTGCGTTGGTGTGATCATCGGATAGCGGCAAAAGCTCGTTTCGCTTGTTGGTGAGTGGTTATGGATTTAAAGCGAATCGCGTTTGGTACGTTCTGTTTTTGGGGACTATGGAAGAGTTTGAAAACCTTCCATAGTTCAAGAGTAAGTAAAGTATTTGTTTTGATAAACCGAAATGAGTTTCGGCTACATTTTATAAAGGCATTATGTTGGTAATGCAATGGGATTTATGTAAATGCATGAGCATGATTTGAAATGGCGCATACATGTGAATATCTTGCTCAAATGCATAGCTTATTTAGCATCCATGATTATGGAAAAAATTATGAGAAATGATTTGGAATACAATGTAGTTAATTGCCTTATACATGATGGTGCCTTTGGGCATGGCTTTGGTTCATTTGTTGAACATTTTATGCATGCATTATGAGCAGCAAGTTATCATGCACATTTGATTATGATATTGGCTTAGTGACACTAACTTTAGATTTACGAATGACATGTCATTAGGATTGAGTGCACTATAAAATAAGGAGAATAATGAGATTGCCTACACGTAAACAAGGGTGACTTTGTGTCCAACCGTGCGTGGTAGTGCCGCCTACACGTAAACAAGGGCGACTTTATGTCCAACCGTGCGTGTAGAGCTTGCCTATATGTAGACAAGGGTGACTTTGTGTTCGACCGTGCATATAGTTGACCCATACGTAAACAAGGGCGACTTTGTGTCCAACCGTGCGTAGTGGGGGATAACATGTATACAAGGGGGTTAAGTGTCCGACCGATGCATGTTGAGAAAAAAGATCCGTGTATTCGGTGAACCCAAGGTTCACATTAAGTGGTCACTATAATGCCAATATACATACATGAATTTGAGAATAAGATTGTACATCATTTATAAATTGTTTTGAAATGGCTATGTGAACTCAAGGATGCATATGATTTAAAGAACATGAGCATGAGATGTTAGCATGCATGATTTAACAATGTGTTACAAATTATGGTTTCATCATGGTTTTAAATAGATGCATTGATGATTTGTGTAGAGCTTCCTCACTAACCAAGTTTGCTTAAGCTCTCTTTCATCCATGCAGAGAAATAAAGGCACTTGGAGCTTCATTCGAGGCAAGGGAACCAAGGGGAAGAATCACATTGAATTTGGTATATTTTTGGCAAATAAATTGGGCAAGGCAATGTGCAACACCACCTACGTGAGGAGTGTGTTCTTAGGCTTTGAATCATGTTGTAATAAGACCATTAATGTTTGATTGCTATTGATGAACTTTGGGAATTGTTTGAATTGTTGAAGCATGTACTATCATGATTGCTATGATGTTAATCTCTTCTTAGGGAGCATGCCTATAGCTTGAATGATGTCCATGACGTAGTTAATTATGTGCCATATGTTGTTAATCATGTTTGGGATTGATGCATTTAGTGGTCCTAATTAATGGTTGAGTATTGAGCTCTTGGTTTGTACTTAGTGAAATGAAACAATTGGTTCCAGACCCAAAGTTTCGAAACCTTTGATTGAAGGTTTCGAAACCATTGTCAAATAGTTTCGAAACCTTCATAAGGTTTCGGAACCTTTCGTGCAGTTTCAATTCTGGGAAGTTACTGGACGCAATAAGTTTCGAAACTTTCAAGGAAAGTTTCGAAACCTTTTTCAAAAAGTTTCGGAACCTCTGGGAAGGTTTCGGAACCATTGATCACCTAGAATTGAAAGTTGCTGGAAATTATATTTTAGTCCCGGTTATCTTCCTTTGTTCGATTAAGGTACTTGTAGATGTTATTTTGAGTTGAAATTTTACATGCATGCTTAAAGTTGATTTAACTTCAATATGGTTAATTTATTTTGGTTGAAGTTCTTGTATTTTGGAAGATTTACATTTTGGTCCTTAAATTAGTGAAACATGCAATTGATGATGTTAAAATAATCCGTTTGAGTTGAAACTTGCTGTGAAGTATACTTGGGTGTTTAATTGAACCTTGATGGAAAGAATTTCTACCTTGCTAATCGTATTTGAAAGTTTTACGTCTTAGTCCTTAAACCACGCTAGTGTTTAATCGGATGTATGTTTTAATTAATGTATTACCGGTAGTGCTTCGTATGAGACCATGACATGTAGGAGTAAGAATATGCATCTAGCTAAGATAAAATAAAAAAATATAACGGTTTAGGGTTGTTTATCGAATCAAACTCTCGCGGGTTCGGTTTGATATTCCCCGTGTAACCCATTAATGCCGGTTTCGTCTAGGCCGGGCTAAGGGGGTTACAGCTAAGGTAGTTAGTTGATTTAGCTAGCTGCAAGTTCATCTTTGAGTGATGATTTGAGCTGAACAACTAACCCCATAGCTAAGTGAACTGATCCTTAGGACCATAATACTCTTCTTATTCCATAAGA
Organism: Abelmoschus esculentus; assembly: GCA_035048815.1. NCBI lineage: Eukaryota > Viridiplantae > Streptophyta > Magnoliopsida > Malvales > Malvaceae > Abelmoschus > Abelmoschus esculentus. The sequence goes on along the minus strand of JAUCBN010000013.1, from coordinate 7,750,902 downwards.
GTGTGTAGGAGTTGATCCGAATCCCATATGGATGGAAATTCGCATTTTTTCGTTTTGTGCTCATTCTAAATTCGTGAGCTGTAACGAAGCTAGCATCAACTTCATTGTGTTGCCTAGGAGTGTTTGGTACATTTGGTTGCTGATCGGAAGCTGGTAAGTGCCTCAAACAAAGATTCTTTGTTTTGAGCTTAAATGGTGCATTTGAGCTAAAACAGAGCTGGCTAATAGTCCCTTAAATTGTGTTTAACATAACCTATAAAGAAACAACTTAAACTAATAAGTGTGGTGTTACTAAACATGTGTTGAATATTAATTATGCATAATATAAGCATGATAAAACATTGGTTCATTACTAATTACTAAGTTAGTAATATAAGGAAATAAACATTATAGGTATATAATATGAGATAACAAGTGAGTATAGCACATGAATTGAGTAAATAAAGAGGATTAAGTAGAACTCCCTAATTGGAATTTTGTGACTTAAGGTATGGGCAAAAACTAAGGTTGGACGTGCATATATCATGACCGGTCCCTCTCTTTGAGCGTATACATGATCGATCACCCCTCTGTTTGAGCGTATGTCACGATGAATGACTCCTCTCTTTGACTGTATGTCATAATGAACGGACCTTTTCTTAGAGAGTATACTGTGATGGACAATACCTCTCTTTGAGCGTAATGTCGCGATGAATGACTCCTCTCTTTAAGCATATGTCATAATGATCAGTCTCTCTCTTTGAGCGTATACCGTGATGTACAACCTCTCTTTTTGAGCGTATGTCGCGATGAATAATCTCTCTCTTCAAGTCCATGTCATAATGAACGTTTCCTCTTTTTGAGCGTATACCGTTATCGATGACCCCTCTCTTTAAGCGTATATTGCGATGAATGACCCCTCTCTTCGAGCGTATGTCATAATGAACGGTCCCTTTCTTAGAGCGTATACCATGATAGACGACCCCTCCCTTTGACCGTATATCGCGATGACTGACCGCTCTCTTCGAGCACATGTCATAAGGAACGGTCCTTCTCTTTAAGCATATGTCGTGATGGACGACCCCTCTCTTTGAGCGTTTGTCGCGATAATTGACCCCTCTCGAATGCATATCATGGAAAACGACCCCTCTCTTTGAGCGTATACCATGATGGACGACACCTCTCTTTGAGCGTATATTGCGATGAATGATCTCTCTCTTCGAGTGCATGTCATAATGAACATGTTAGAATATGCCCAAAGACCAATCATATGATGATTGTATGGATACTTTTATTTGCCAATTTTATTGAATAAAGGCATTGCCATTATTGTTTTTAGATATATGTGTCACATAAACTAAGAAACAATAAGGTCCATATAATAATATATGTATTATTATTAAAAGATCTTTAGTCAAGTATTATTATGTGTATGGATAATAATAATACGCTTAAGACTAACATGGGATTAATTAATGACAATGAGTTGTCATTGACATAGAGATGTCAGAATTAATACATGAATATATTAGTAGAGAATAATATATTGGATTGACCCACTATGAGCATATATCTTGGATTATTATGAGACGGTCACGATATTGCTCAGAGTGACAACTATATGTATGATCCTTAGACTTGAGATTATTACTATCTCAATATATATTGTTTTATGTTCTAATGCCGTTAAACGTGTCTCGTAATTAGTTACACTATAAAAACTGATATTGGACATATTACAATGTTACACTATAAAAACTGACATTGGACATATTACAATGTTCCGTCGTAATTTTGTTCCGCTGCGCCATAGGGTGTGTCGGCGGTCCCAATAGTGGTATCAGAGCCACTTGTACGATCCGTAATCGGGTTAAATACTTGAGTCATGCGATATGTATGAGATGCATGATTTATTTTACTTTGTCGACGATATATATTGATATTCTTAGTCGATTAGGGATACGGTTAATATGTTAATCTGTTAATTATAGTCGCCATGTTGCTATAAGGGTTTTACGATAATCATATGTCAATCGTTGTGTAACCCCCTTAGCCCGGCCTGGACGAAACTGACACTAATAGGTCACACGGGGAATATCAAACCAAACCCGTGAAGGTTCGATTCGATAAACAACCCTAAAAACCGTTATATTTTTTTTTAATTTTACCTAGATGCACGATTAATCTCCTATGTGTAATTAACTCAAGTAAGACAGGGACGGACGCAGTTCATCCATTATTTGTAAATCAATTAAACACATACATGATTAGGGATCAAAATGTAACAAACCAATATGCATTACCATATCAACAAGCAATCTATCGAATATCAATTAAGAAAGCTTAAAACATTCACCATTGAATTCAGATCAAACGAGGTATTCTAATTAATCGATTTTACGATCTAGCATTTATGGACTTAATTGCAAAGTATGTAATATTAAGTATTCCATCCACCTTATATCATACGATATGTATTCAGATTAAAACATGAATCATGGTGTCACAACAACTCCTAAATTACTCATAGATCCACTGCATTAGCTTACTAAATAAAATCCTACGTTTCCTGCATTCAAAACTCTCAAATTGCCCTTTTTAGGCCAGGTGTTTTGAAACAGCCCTGGAGTGTTTCGGAACACGTCACCTGTTTCGAAACAGGCCATAAAGTATTTCGGAACAGACAATTCTAGTAGCATTTGGTATCGAACACTGGTTCGATACAAGCATGTCCAGTAGCATAAGGGTATCGATACTGCCACAAGGTGTTTCGATACCCCCTGTGTTCGGGACTGGGGTGTGATGTTTCAAGCTCATTTATGCCACCCAAGCATAAACATTAATAACCCGAAACTATATGCAACATTCCTAGGCATAATCATCAGCATAAACATACCTTAAACCATTTGAAAAGATCACAAGGAGACCTATAGGCATGCTTCCTAAAGATTGAAAAGCAACATAACAAACATGCTAAACCATGCTTCACAATACAAACATATCCAAAGTTCAACAAATAACAATCAATCAATAATGGTCTTATTACAACATGAACCTTAGCCTAAATGCTCACTCCTCTCATAGATTGTGTTATACATTGCCTTGCCCAATTTATTTGCCAAAAACAACCGAATTCAAAGTGATCTTCCCCTTGGTTTCTTTGCCCCGAACGAAGCTCCAAGTGCCTTTATTTTTCTGCAAGGATGAAAAGAGAGCTTAAACAAACATGCTTAGTGAGGAAGCTCTACAAAAGATCATCAATGCATCTATTTAAAACCATGAAGAAAACATAATTTGCAATACTTTGTCAAATCATGCATGCCAATGTTTCATGTCCGAATTCATTAAATCATATGCATCCTTGAGTTCACATAACCTTATCAAAACAATTTGTAAATGATGCTCAAACCTTTTCTCAATTTTATGTATGTATATTGGCTTTCTAGTGACCACTTGATGTGAACCTTAGGCTCACCGAATACACGGATCCTTTTCTCAACATACATCGATCGGACACTTAGTCACCCTTGTATACATGTTATCCCCCACTACGCACGGTTGGACACAAAGTCACCCTTGTTTACGTATGGGTCAACTATATGCACGGTCGGACACAAAGTCACCCTTGTTTATATATAGGCAAGCTCTACACGCACGGTCGGACACAAAGTCACCCTTGTTTACGTGTAGGCGGCACTACCGCGCACGGTTGGACACAAAGTCACCCTTGTTTACGTGTGGGCAATATCAATATTCTCTTTATTTTATAGTGCACTCAATCCTAATGACATGTCATTCGTATTCGAATCTAAAGTTAGTGTCACTAAGGCAATATCATAATCAAATGTGCATGATAACTTGCTGCTCATAATGCATGCATAAAATGTTCAACAAATGAACCAAAGCCATGCCCAAAGGCACCATCATGTATAAGGCAATTAACCATATTGTATTCCAAATCATTTCTCATAATTTTCTATAATCATGGATGCTAAATAAGCTATGCATTTCAGCAAGTAATTCTCATGTATGCATCATTTTAAATCATGCTCATGCATTTGCATAAATCTCATTGCATTACCAACATAATGCCTTTGTAAAATGTAGCCGAAACTCATACCGGTTTATCAAAACAAATACTTTACTTACTCTTGGACTATGGAAGGTTTTCACACTCTTCCATAGCCCCCCAAAATAGAACGTACCAAACGCGATTCACTTAAAAATCCGTAACCACTCACCAACAAGCGAAACAAGCTTTCGCCGCTATCCGATGATCGCACCAACGCACCAGCAATCAAGTTTCTTCTTGTACCTCTTCTATAACATTAAAAACAGAGCATTCTCACATCATTACATGCTCAAACCAACAGCCAAATCCGATCACCATTAAACTATCGAAAACTTAGCCGAAAAGACCCAAAACTAAGCCGAAACGTAACCGAACAACATCAGCCCAAAACCTAACGAGTCTAACACCTAAACCACCTCAATTATGATCAAAAAACACATTCAAACCATCCTTATACCTCCAGCAACATTTAAGTATCTAAAACAGCCCATAAAACAACCGAAAAGCACCTTAAAACTACACCGATTGCAATATTCTGGGATTAAATTAATGTGATATCAAATCAAGACTCAATTAATCATTAAATCAACATAAAAACATGATTGAATTCATCTAATTTCCAGCATTAAATGAGATCCAAAAAGATTTCACAAAAACATCAGAAAAATATTAGATCTAACATTAAAAACATAGAATCAAGTGTTTATTCAAAGATTAGCAAGCTAATACTTGGGAATTTCAATAAAGAACCTTAGAAAAGAATAAAAATCCAGAAAATTACCTTCAAGATCTATTCACCAAAAATATGAGATTTTCCCCTTCTTAATTCCTTGCAATTTGATGTAGATTTGATGAAATCAATGCTTAGGTTTTGTAAAGGATGGAAAGATGATGCAAGTGATGTAATCTTTGTGGAAAAAGATGCAAAAATCAACAAGGAATTGAACAGAAAAGATGAAGAGAAAGTGGAGAGAAAATGAGAGAAAAAGATGAGAGAAAAATATGAGAAAAAGTGGTTTTGAGAAAAATGATCAAAAATCCAATTAAAGTAATTAAAAATATATTTTGGTGAATAAATCATCATTAAAAATTAGAAATGGGTTTATGACCCTCTAAGGATTCTAACTTTAGCTTGCTTTTCAATTTAGTCACTAAAACATCATAATTGCCGAAAATTACAAAAATAGTCCTCCAAATTTCCAAAAATTACAAATTGGTCATTTATGCATAATTAAGCATAATTAAAAATCAACAATAAATCCCAAATTATTTTCTTTTAAATTTGAAACATATTTTTAATATTTCAAATCACCTTCCAACTTATTATTTTTCTTAATTAAAAATATCCTTATTTTATTTTTCCCAGAATTAATGAACCGGAGAACCCGATTCAACCCGAATCGAATTCCCCTAACTAAGCCTAAACTAATAACCCCAAAAACGGGATGTTACAACTCTCCCCCTCTTAAGAAAATTTCGTCCTCGAAATTACCTGATGTAAACAAGTGAGGAAACTGCTCCTCCATGTTTTTCCTTGTCTCCCAAGTTGCTTCTTCAACACCTCGGTGTTTCCAAAGCACTTTAACCAAATCTATGGTCTTTCCTCGAAGAACCTTTGTATCCACATCCAAAATCCTCACCGGTTCTTTCACATAACTCATATTCTCCCTTAACTCGATCTCCTCAACCGATACCACATGAGAAGGATCCGATCTATATCTACGAAGCATTGATACATGAAAAACATCATGCATCTTACTCAACTCCTCCGGCAACCTCAACCTATAAGCAACAGGACCAACACGCTCCAACACCTCATATGGTCCAATAAAACGAGGACTCAACTTCCCCTTACGACCAAACCTCATCACTTTCTTCCATGGAGAAACCTTAAGAAACACTTTGTCCTCAACATCATACTCTATCTCCCTACGCTTCAAATCGTCATAGGATTTTTGCCTATCCGAAGCTTCCTTAAGTTTAGTACATATCAACTTAACTTTCTCATCTGTATCCTTCAACACTTGAGGCAAAGATACATACTTCTGTCCGACTTCCTTCCAACACAAAGGTGTACGACACTTACGCCCATACAACGCCTCAAACTGTGCCATCTGTATACTCGTCTGAAAACTATTATTGTAGGCAAACTCTACCAACGGCAATTGCTTCTCCCAAGAACCTTGAAACTCGATGATACAACACCTCAACATATCCTCCAAAGTTTGTATAACACGCTCAGACTGTCCATCCGTCTGTGGATGATAAGCCGTACTAAAACTAAGCCTCGTACCCAAAGTTGTCTGCAAACTCCTCCAAAACTTGGATGTGAACCGCGGATCTCTATCCGATATGATCGACTTAGGCACACCATTCAATCTCACCACCCCAGAAACATACAAATCCGCCAACTTATCCATGGAGTACGTCGTATGTACGACAAGAAAATGTGCACACTTTGTAAACCTATCAACAATCACCCATATAGAATCCTTTTTGGACGGTGTTAAAGGTAACCCCGTCACAAAATCCATGGTGATTCTCTCCCATTTCCATTCCGGAACTTGAACCGGTTGCAACAAACCTGCAGGGAACTGATGTTCAGCTTTCACCCGCTGACACACCATACACCGAGAAACAAACTCCGTCACATCTCTCTTTAAACCAACCCAAAAGTACACACTTTTGAGATCTTTATACATCTTCACACTACCCGGATGCATAGCAAATGGACTAGTATGAGCCTCCACCAAGATAGCTTGCCTCAACTCCTGATCATCGGGCACCACAATCCGACCTCTAAAACACAACACCTCATCATCATCAAAATGATAATCGGTCGGCCTACCCTCGGCAATATCCTCCACAAAAGGTACCAAAGTCTCATCCTCCAACTGTTACACCTTGATCATCTCAACCAAAACAGGTTTTACTTGCAACTCCGCCTCTAAACCACCTTCCTTAGAAATACTCAACCTAGCAAACATCGCTCTCAACTCAACAGCCGCCTTACGGCTTAAAGCATCGGCCACTATTGGCTTTCCCCGGATGATACTCAATCGATAAATCATAGTCCTTAAGCAACTCCATCCATCTTCATTGCCTAAGATTCAAATCCTTTTGTGACATGAGATACTTCAAACTCTTATGATCTGTATATATGGTACACTTCTCTCCATACAAATAATGTCTCCAAATCTTTAAAGCAAAAACCACCGCCGCCAACTCCAAATCATGCGTCGGATAGTTCTTTTCATGTACCCTCAACTGTCTAGAAGCATAAGCTACAACTTTCCCCTCTTGCATCAAAACACACCCAAGACCAACATACGATGCATCACTATAAACCACAAAATCCTTATCGGATTCGGGTTGTACAAACACCGGTGCATTAGTCAACACTTCTTTCAACTTCTCAAAACTCTTTTGTTGACTTTTTTTCCACTCAAAAGGAACCTTCTTTTGCAACAACTTGGTCATAGGAGCAGCAATACTTGAAAAACCCTCAACGAACCTATGATAATACCCAGCCAAGCCTAGGAAACTCCGAACCTCCGACACCGATCTCGGTTGCTTCCAACCCATAACAGCCTCTATCTTCTTTGGATCAACACTAATACCCTTTTCCGACACCACATGACCAAGAAACCCCACCTCTCTTAACCAAAACTCACACTTAACTTAGCATACAACTGGTTCTCTTTCAATGCTTGCAACACCAACCGCAAATGTCGATCATGATCTTCCTTGGTACGTGAATACACGAGGATACATCTATGAACACCACCACAAACTGATCCAAGTACTCGTGAAACACCCGGTTTTTCATATCCATAAAAGCAGCAGGGGCATTTGTCAAACCAAACGGCATCACAAAAAACTCATAATGACCATACCTTGTCCGAAAAGCCGTTTTCAACACATCATCCTCTTTCACTTTCAACTGATAGTACCCCGATCTTAAATTAATCTTCGAGAACACACTTGCTCCTCGAAACTGATCAAACAAATCATCAATCCTTGGCAAAGGATACTTATTCTTCACAATCAACTTATTCAATTGCCGGTAATCAATGCACATCCTCATTGTGCCATCTTTCTTCTTCACAAACAACACCGGTGCACCCCATGGTGACACACTCGGTCGTATAAAACCACGGTCAAGTAACTCCTGCAACTGCATCTTTAACTCCTTTAACTCCTTAGGTGCCATGCGATAAGGAGCAATGGACACCGGATTAGTACCAGCATAAAGCTCGATACTAAACTCTACATCACGATCAGGAGGTAATCCTGGCAACTCCTCAGGAAACACTTTCGGAAAGTCACATACCGTTCGAATATCCTGCACTCGAACCTCTCCTATCCCCGGATTCATCACATAAGCTAGATATGCTACACCACCATGTTGCATCAACTTTTCCGCTTGCAAAGCCGATACCACATTAGACAAGAATCCCGTATACTCACTCTTAACCACAACCTCACTACCATCCAACAACCTCAAAGTAACCCATTTCTTTTCAAAATCCACCACAGCTCTATGCTCCGTCAACCAATCAACCCCCAAGATAAGATCAAAACCATGAAGCGACAACTCCATCAAGTCAACCTCAAAGACATGCCCTTGCACCTCCAACAGACATCTCCTATACAACCTTTTTACGGTCACCGTCTCACCCAAAGAACTTGTAACCATAACTCCCACATCTAGAACATCAACAGGGGTATCCAACATATATGCATGCTCACTCAAAACATAAGAATGCGTAAATCCCGAATCTATCAAAGAAAACAACGGTACATTCCGTAAAGAAAAAGCACCTGCAACCACATCTGTAGCATTACGGGTCCCACGTTGAGCATAAACTCTACGGCCATCTCCTTGTCTCTGAAAAGGACCTCTACCTCCACCGCGTCCTCTGCCAGGTACTACGACAACCTCAGCTCGATTACCAGCCTCACCAGCAAACTCGGACAATCTCTCCTCCTGTGATCCTTAGATTCACAACCCATACAGGCACTAGTGGCCCACCAACACTCTCCCGGATGGCGTCTAGAACACAAGTTACAAACTGTTGCATCACCACCTCTACCATACTGCTGAGCACGTCCGTCGTGTCCAAACTCACCTCGGCGTCGATCAGCTCTATATCGGTTATCCCGGAACCTTTTACCCTTACCACCCTGGGTACTAGCCTTAGCCTCTTTCCAACATCGGAATACTTCCTAGCCTCCCTCAGGGACTCCTCGACATCCTTAGCCTGATTAACGAGCACATCAAACTCAGTGTACTCCGTAGCCAACAAGTAAGTCTTGATCTCCAGATCCAAACCCTATCGGAACCTATCACATCTCTTATGCTCCGTAGCAACCAACTCAGGAGCATAGTGACTCAATCGGATAAACTGTATCTCATAGTCAGCAACACTCCTAGTACCCTGCACCAGGGACATGAACTGCCTCTTCCGCGCATCCTCGTACTGTGGTCCTAAAAACTTCCGCACAAAGGCGATCCTGAAGTACTCCCAAGTCAGGTTAGCAACTGCTACACCCGCTCTCGTGTTAGTCCACCATCTATAAGCATCCCCTGAAGCAGAGAGACCATGCAACCCAACCTATGGGCATCCTGACAGTCCATCTGATCCAAAATCCTCTCGGTACTAGCCAAAAACTCCTCAGCTGCACTCGGATCAGATCCACGGAACTCAATACCTCCCAAACTACGCAAACGCTCTAGCGATAGTCCTAGGGTAACTACAACGGCAGGTGCGGGAGCCGGTACTTGCACTCCAGCCATAATTGCCTGAAACGCACCCGTCATAGCCTGTATGAACGGTGCAAAGTCTCTGAACTGACCTCCCACTGGAACCGGAGGCACACCAGCGGGTGGCACACCAACTGGTGGAGGAGGTAGAAGCGGTTCCTCTCTCACATTCGCCTCTCCCTCGACCTGACCATCGGTGATCAAGCTCGCGGTAGCACGTGTCTCACGTGTCGGAGGCATATCCAAACACTTCAACCATGCAGTTATAAAACATAATATCAAAACATAATATACTTACATTCGGGCAAGATCCAAGGGAAACTAAAGAACATTTAAAAACATATTGGCATAGGCAATGTGTAACTGACCACCTCTTTTACTCATATTCATTCTAGATGCACTCACAGTCTATAAGTATGCATGCAACATCAACATATCATGTTCAACCTAACATTCTAACATACCAACACAAAACATGGCAAATCGATACATACTTGACAAACCAACAACACACTTAACGAACCAACAACGCATTTTACCAACCTGGCTCTGATACCACCAAATGTAACCCCCTTAGCCTGGCTTGGACGAAACCGGCACTAATAGGTCACACGGGGAATATCAAACCAAACCCGTTAAGGTTCGATTCGATAAACAACCCTAAAAACCGTTATACTTTTTTTTTATTTTACCTAGATGCACGATTAATCTCCTATATGTAATTAACTCAAGTAAAACAGGGACGGACGCAGTTCATCCATTATTTGTAAATCAATTAAACGCATACATGATTAGGGATCAAAATGCAACAAACCAATATACATTACCATATCCACAAGCAATCTACCGAATATCAATTAAGCAAGCTTAAAACATTCACCATTCAATTCAGATCAAACGAGGTATTCTAATTAATCGATTTTACGATCTAGCATTTATGGACTTAATTGCAAAGTATGTAATATTAAGTATTTCATCCACCTTATATCATACGATATGTATTCACAACACACTTAAATCCTACGTTTCCTACATTCAAAACTCTCAAATTGCCCTTTTTAGGCCAGGTGTTTCGAAACAGCCCTGGAGTGTTTCGGAACACGTCACCTGTTTCGAAACAAGCCATAAAGTGTTTCGGAACAGACAATTCCAGTAACATTTGGTACCGAACACTGGTTCGATACAAGCATGTCCAGTAGCATAAGGGTATCGATACTGCCACAGGGTGTTTCGATACCCTCTGTGTTCGGGACTGGGGTGTGACGTTTCAAGCTCATTTAAGCCACCCAAGCATAAACATTAATAACCCAAAACTATATGCAACATTCCTAGGCATAATTATCAGCATAAATATACCTTAAACCATTTGAAAAGATCACAAGGAGACCTATAGGCATGCTTCCTAAAGATTGAAAAGCGACATAACAAACATGCTAAACCATGCTTCACAATACAAACATATCCAAAGTTCAACAAATAACAATCAATCAATAATGGTCTTATTACAACATGAACCTTAGCCTAAATGCTCACTCCTCTCGTAGATTGTGTTACACATTGCCTTGCCCAATTTATTTGCCAAAAACATACCGAATTTAAAGTGATCTTCCCCTTGGTTTCTTTGCCCCGAACGAAACTCCAAGTGTCTTTATTTTTCTGCAAGGATGAAAAGAGAGCTTAAGCAAACATGCTTAGTGAGGAAGCTCTACAAAAGATCATCAATGCATCTATTTAAAACCATGAAGAAAACATAATTTGCAATACTTTGTCAAATCATGCATGCCAATTTTTCATGTCCGAATTCATTAAATCATATGCATCCTTGAGTTCACATAACCTTATCAAAACAATTTGTAAATGATGCTCAAACCTTTTCTCAATTTCATGTATATATATTGGCTTTCTAGTGACCACTTGATGTGAACCTTAGGCTCACCGAATACACGAATCCTTTTCTCAACATGCATCGATCGGACACTTAGTCACCCTTGTATACATGTTATCCCCCACTACGCACGGTTGGACATAAAGTCACCCTTGTTTACGTATGGGTCAACTATATGCACGGTCGAACACAAAGTCACCCTTGTTTACATATAGGCAAGCTCTAAACGCACGGTCGGACACAAAGTCACCCTTGTTTACGTGTAGGCGACACTATCACGCACGGTTGGACACAAAGTCACCCTTGTTTACGTGTAGGCAATATCAATATTCTCTTTATTTTATAATGCACTCAATCCTAATGACATGTCATTCGTATTCGAATCTAAAGTTAGTGTCACTAAGCAATATCATAATCAAATGTGTATGATAACTTGCTGCTCATAATGCATGCATAAAATGTTCAACAAATGAACCAAAGCCATGCCCAAAGGCACCATCATTTATAAGGTAATTAACCACTTAGCCGAAAAGACCGAAAACTATGCCGAAACGTAACCGAACAACATCAGCCCAAAACCTAACGAATCTAACACCTTAACCACCTCAATTATGATCCAAAAACACATCCAAACCATCCTTATACCTCCAGCAACATTTAAGCATCTAAAACAACCCATAAAACAACCGAAAAGCACCTTAAAACTACACCGATTGCATTATTCCAGGATTAAATTAATGTGATATCAAATCAAGACTCAATTAATCATTAAATCAACATAAAAACATGATTGAATTCATCTAATTTCCAGCATTAAATGAGATCCAAAAAGATTTCACAAAAACATAGAATCAAGTGTTTATTCAAAGATTAGCATGCTAATACTTGGGAATTTGAATAAAGAACCTTAGAAAAGAATAAAAATCTAGAAAATTACCTTCAAGATCTATTCACCAAAAATATGAGATTTTCCCCTTCTTGATTTCTTGCAATTTGATGTAGATTTGATGAAATCAATGCTTAAGTTTTGTAAAGGATGGAAAGATGATGCAAGTGATGTAATCTTTGTGGAAAAAGATGCAAAAATCAGCAAGGAATTGAAGAGAAGAGATGAAGAGAAAGTGGAGAGAAAATGAGAGAAAAATATGAGAAAAAGTGGTTTTGAGAAAAATGATCAAAAATCCAATTAAAGTAATTAAAAATATATTTTGGTGAATAAATCATCATTAAAAATTAGAAATGGGTTTATGGCCCTCTAAGGATTCTAAGTTTAGCTTGTTTTTCAATTTAGTCACTAAAACATCATAATTGTCAAAAATTACAAAAATAGTCCTCCAAATTTCCAAAAATTATAAATTGGTCATTTATGCATAATTAAGCATAATTAAAAATCAACAATAAATCCCAAATTATTTTCTTTTAAATTTGAAACATATTTTTAATATTTTAAACCACCTTCCAACTTATTATTTTTCTTAATTAAAAATATACTTATTTTATTTTTCCCGGAACTAATGAACCGGAGAACCCGATTCAACCCGAATCGAATTCCCCTAACTAAGCCTAAACTAATAACCCCAAAAACGAGATGTTACACATTGACATAGTGATCGATGAAAGTGCGATAACAGATCGCATCAAGGAAAAAGGAATAATTGTTATTCCGATACAGAAAAATCTAAGGGATTTTATAAATCCTGAAAACACGATTCTGTTGATAAATCTTATCAAATCATGAAGTTTTTCCATAGAAAAATAGTCGCTATTTTTCAAAATTTCCTGTCGTGGCCACAAGGGGCTTCGTCCCTTGACCCCTTCATAGGCAACATAGATTGTAGGCCCATATTGGTAATAATAATGATTTCTTGATAGCATATATATGATATGTTTACTTTGCACGGTGTTGGACATGCATGGTTATAGCCCTTCCTTTTACAATAGTTGTAAATTTTAAATACGGCCTACGTGTCGTGCCTTTCTCTATCACTGTTGTACTTCTCTTCTCATCTTACTCCCTCGTATGTAAAACGAGTTTCTATAATTGTAATATTATTCCAAGAAGCAATCGAGACGTTTAGAGCAAAGGCGAAAAGATGCTTGAGAAGTGGTTTTAGTATAGAATTAGGGTTTTAAGGTTCTCCCATTGGCTTGGGATGGGCCACCTTAGTTCTTTATTTTGGGCTATAACCATTGCAACTTTTTATTTTATATCTATCATGTATGTGATGCAATGTATGATATATATCATCTACTCACATATATTGATGAGATCAATAAGGGTCAAATTAAAAGAAATAACGATGAGATATTTAATGTTTTCCCTCAAATTAATCTAAGTTAAAATTAGTTGTCCAATATTTATCCTTGTTAAGGCCTTGATCTATCTTATGTGGGTTTTGCCAAAGCATTAACACATAAGTCCATCTTGGTTAAACGCGAAAAATAAACAAGTGATATTTGTCGGTCGAAATATTGGTAGTAACTTAGTTAGGTTGTTCTAATAGGATTAGAAACCTAAAGGCTAAGTATTTGGTTAAGTCATGAGATGACTGAACAAGAGTTGTTCACCAAATGGAGGAGTTACATGAGATGTAATTAGTAAAGGGTTACTTACCTAAATAACCTCTATCCTAAAAGAAAATCCAAAAATGATTTAGGAAATTGGTGAATTATGGATCCTCACTCACTAGAAAACTTTTCGTCAAATTTTTCTGAAATTAAAAATGAGAGGGTTTTTTAATTTTGAACAAAATAGTGGGAGTATTTTATAAACAAAGTCTTATTTATAATATTTCAAATTGGTAAATTTATATTATGTATTTTTATTGTTGTAGATCTAAATGGAAAACAACACTATATCATTACGATCACTCCTTGAGAAGGAGAAACTCAATGGTGTAAACTTCCTTGATTGGTTCCGTAATTTGAGAATTGTTCTCAAACAGGAAAAAAAAGAATATGTCATTGAAGAACTTGTTCCAAATGAACCAACAACTAATGCTTCTAGAGCTAACAAAGACAAGTTTAAGAAAGATATGGATGACATGTTAGATGTCGGATATCTTATGCTTGCTACCATAACTCTTGATCTTCAGAAGCAACATGAGGACATGGTTGCATATGATATGATTCAAAACCTCTAAGAAATATATGAGGAGCAAGCACGTCAAGAGAGGTATGAGACCTTTAAAGCTTTATTTCAGTGCAAAATGATAGAGGGATCTCCTATAGGAGCTCATGTCGTTAAGATGATAGGCTATATCCAAACGTTGGAAAAACTAGGTTTTTCTCTCAAGGATGAATTGACTACTGATGTTATTCTACAATCATTGTCGAATAGCTTCAATCAATTTGTCCTTAATTTCATCATGAATGAAATTAAAAAAACTTTACCACAGTTACTTGGCATGTTACGAACTGCTGAGAAAAATATGTCTAAAGATGGACCTAAGCCCATTCTGATGGTCCGCAAGGACAAAGGAAAGGGAAAAGCAGTGACAAAGTACAAGGGTAAAGGTAAGCCTATACCCAAAGGAAATGATGTACTGAAACCCAAAAGGGGAGTTAGCAAGGAAGGAATATGTTTCCACTACAATAAGACCGGACACTGGAAAAGAAATTGCCTCATTTACATTGTAGAGGTTAAGATGGCAAAAGCAGATGGTGCATCTGCTTCAGGTATTTATGTTATCGATGTGAATCTGTCAACATCTTCTTCTTGGGTATTAGATACCGGTTGTGGTTCTCACATTTGTACTTCTGTACAGGGACTGCAAAAGAGAAGGAATCTAGCTAAGGGAGACGTAAACCTACGAGTGGGAAATGGAGCAAGAGTTGTTGCATTAGCTATATGAACATACGTTTTATCTTTACCTAGTGGACTTGATTTTCATTTAGAAGATTGTTATTTTGTGCCTAGTTTGACTAAAAATATTATTTCTATTTCTTGTTTGGACAAGATTGGATTTGAGATTATTATTAAGAATAATTGTTGTTGTTTTTTTATCTCGATAATATTTTTTATGGTTCAGCACAATTGGTTAATGGCTTATATATTTTAAATCTAGAAAATGTCATTTATAACATAAATACCAAAAGATCAAAAACAAATGACTCAAATCAAACTTATCTCTAGCATTATCATTTAGGCCATATAAGTGAGAAACGCATATCAAGACTCCATAAAGATGGATTCTTAGATTCATTTGCTTTTGAACAACTGGAATTATGTGAATCTTGCTTATTAGGAAAAATGACTAAGGCTACTTTTAATGGTAAAAGTGAGCGAGCAAGTGATTTATTGGGATTAATACATAGTGATGTATATGGACCAGTGAACACACAAGCTAGAGGTGGATTTCAGTACATCATTACTTTCATTGATGACTTCAGTCGATATGGTTATATTTACCTTATGCGCCATAAATCTGAGGCTATCAAAAAGTTTAAAGAATTCAAGAATGAAGTACAAAATAAACTAGGCAAGAGTATTAAAGCACTTCGATCAGATCGAGGTGGAGAATACTTAAGCATAGAATTCGATGAACTCCTTAAAGAATGTGGAATTGTCTCACAACTTACTCCACCAGGTACATCACAGTGGAATAGAGTTTCTGAAAGGAGAACTCGAACTTTGTTAGACATGGTTCGATCAATGATGAGTCATAGTGATCTTCCGACTTCTTTTTGGGGACATGCACTAGAAACAACTGCTTTCACTTTAAATCATGTTCCATCTAAATCTGTTCAAAAGACACCATATGAGATATGGACTAGAAAATGTCCTAGTATGTCTTTTATGAAGATTTCGGGTTGCGAAGCATATGTCAAACATCAGATGTCTACAAAGCTCGAACCCAAATCTCATAAGTGTAATTTTATTGGATATCCCAAAGAAACTAAGGGATATTATTTCTTTAACCCTAAAGAGAACAAAGTGTTTGTTGCTCAAATAAGAGTTTTTCTCGAAAGAGAATTTCTCAATAATAAAGGAAAGGGTAGAGACATTAAACTTGGAGAAGTTCAAGAACAACAATTCACTGAACCTGAGATTAAATATGTTGCACAAATTATTGAGGAATAGTCAACAGATTTAGAAACACAACCATTGCGCAGGTCCACAAGAGAACGCCATGCACCTGAGAGATGGATTTCTCATTACCACGCATGGAGATGTTCTCATTATGGATCAAGATGAGCCAAGAACTTATCAAGTGGCAGTAAAGAGCCCAGAATCTGAGAAACGGCTTGAGGCCATAAAATCTGAGATGGAATCCATGTCAGTCAACCAAGTATGAACTTTGGTTGAATCACCTGAAGGGGTAAAACCTATAGAGTGTAAATGAGTTTTCAAGAAGAAAATCAACATGGATGGAAACCTACAAACATACAAGGGGCGACTAGTCGCTAAATGTTTTCGACAAGATCATGGTATTGACTAATGACGAAACTTTCTCCCCTATAGCTATGTTTAAATCCATTCGGATCTTGCTTGCTATAGCTACATTCCATGATTATGAAATTTGGCAAATGGATGTCAAAACCGCTTTCCTTAATGGAAAACTTGAAGAGGATATGTATATGATACAACCAAAAGGTTTTGTTGCTCCAGGAAATGCTGGAAAGGTTTGTAAGCTACAAAGGTCCATTTATAGACTAAAGCAAGCTTCTCGAAGCTGGAATCTTTGTTTCAATGATGCGATCAAAGAGTTTGGTTTTATCAAGAACGAAGATGAGCCTTGTGTTTACAGGAAGACTAGTGGGAGCATTGTTTTTTCCTAATCTTGTATGTAGATGACATACTTCTTATAGGAAACGACATACCTACCTTATAGTCAGTTAAGACTTGGTTAAGTAGTTGTTTCTCTATGAAAGATTTGGGTGAGGCAACATATATCTTAGGGGTTAAGATCTATAGAGATAGATCTAGACGACTTCTAGGTTTGAGTCAAAGTACATATATAGACAAAGTTCTAAAGAGATTCAGTATGGAAGAATCTAAGAAAGGATTCTTACCTATGAGACATGGTATATCTCTTTCGAAGGAAATGTGTCTTTCAACTCCACAAGAAAGAGAACGAATGAGTAAGATTTCGTATGCTTCGGCTATTGGTTCTATCATGTATGCCATGATATGTACTCGACCAGATGTATCGTATGCCTTAAGCATGACAAGTCGATATCAGGTAAACCCTGGTGAAAGTTACTGGATAACAGTCAAAAACATCCTTAAGTACTTGAGAAGAACTAAGGATACATTTCTTGTCTATTGAGGCAAAGACGAGCTTAGTATAAAAGGTTATACTGATGCTAGTTTCCAAACAGATAAAGATGACTCAAGATCGCAATTTGACTTTGTGTTTTGCCTTAACGAAGGTGCTATAAGATGGAAAAATTCTAAGCAAGATACAGTAGCTGATTTTACGATAGAGGCTGAGTATATTGCAGGCAGTGAAGCAACAAAGGAAGCTGTTTGAATCAAAAAGTTCATATCCGAACTAAGGGTCATTCCAAGCATATCAGATACTATAGAACTCCGTTGTGACAAAAATGGAGCCATTGCACAAGCAAAGGAACCTAGATCTCATCAACGATCCAAACATATTCTTAGACGCTTCCATCTCATTTGAGAGATCATAGATCGAGGAGATGTGGAGATAAGTAAAGTACACACGTATGATAACATTGTTGATCCCCTGACGAAGCCTCTGACGCAATAGAAGCATGATCGTCACACTGAGTCACTCGGTATTAGATATGTGAGTGATTGGTCTTAGTGCTAGTGGGAGATTGTTAGAATATGCCCAAAGACCAATCATATGATGATTGTATAGATACTTTTATCTACCAATTTTATTGAATAAAAGCATTGCCATTACTGTTTTCAGATATATGTGTTACATAAACTGGGAAACAATAAGGTACATATAATAATATATGTATTATTATTAGAAGATCTTTAGTCAAGTAGTATTATGGGTATGGACAATAATAATACGCTTAAGACTAACATGGGATTAATTGATGACAATGAGTTATCATTGACAGAAAGATATTAGAATTAATACATGAATTTATTAGTAGAGAATAATATATTGTATTGACCTACTATGAGTATATATCTTGGATTATTATGTGACGGTCACGATATTGCTTATAGTGACAACTATATGTATGATCCTTAGACTTGAGATTATTACTATCTCAATATATGTTGTTTTGTGTTTTGATGCAGTTAAACGTGTCTCGCAATTAGTTACACTATAAAAACTGACATTGGACATATTACAATGTATGTAGTGAGATGTGAATGATCAAGATAGGATTTGTCCTTCCTACATAATAGTAAAATATATCAAAGGCCACTTGATTGAGTGAGACTAGAAATGCATGGCCATGCCTGAATACGTTGATATGAGATATCATAAATTATTTATTAAAAGTAGTTCACTTTAGATATCAAGAAACATTAAAATAGGCTATACAAGTGTGACTATTCCAAGACTTGTGCCTGTTAAAGATATAAAAGGATAAAAGGATATAATACATTAAAGAGTTGGTCACAGACATGATACATCGAATCATGATCTCTTGTAACTTAGATGACAATGATATATTGCTAGATGTCACTCATTGTTTGTAATATTAGAATTATTCTAACATTATAACTAACTTTCAATGAGCCTACAAGGTCACACCCAATGGTTGAAAATGAGCAAAAATATATATGTATAAGTAGATTATATTTAATCCCAAATTTTAAATATATAAGATATAATTAAAGTAATTATATCTCTTTTCAAATTCGAATTAAATATAGATTCCGAAATTTAAGGAAATAATAATATTAATTATTTCCTAAACAAACTCGGAATCAAACTCTTATACCTAGGGTTACACCTATATAAAGGATCTTTTGGTATAGCAGCCAATATTAGAGAATTCCAAATTCCAAACCCTAGAATCACGAAACACAGTTTTTCGAGATTTGCTCTCTTAACCGGGTGAACTGAGTAGAGGCCGAGACGATATTCGTGGAGGCTAAAGATTCGAATTGTCGAACGATCATGATTACCGCAATTTCAGTTGCTATTTCTGTTGTTTATCGAGGAACCCAATGTAAGTTATCGTAAATTTTCCTCTTGATTCCGGATTAAACGCACATGGATCACTGGAAAGACCGTCATAATTTTGTTCCGCTGAAAATTTGAACTTAATTTGTATAATTTTGTTCAAAACCCCATAATTAAGTATTTGAAATCAAAGTTTTATTTATGAACAATTGGTTGTTATTTTGTTGGGATTAAAACGCGCATGTCTAAATGGGCTTATAGAGAATCTGTTCGAATTTTAATCGAGTAAAAAGCTAAAAATTTGAGATTAATTTGTATAATTTTGTTGAAAAGCCCATAATTAACTATTTGAACTCATAAAATTTGATTTAATAACATTTGGCTATGTTTTGTTGTGATTAAAACGCGCATGTCTAAATGGTCTTTATAGAGAATCCGTTCGAATTTTTATCGACTAAAAGGTGAAAATTTGAGATTAATCTGTATAATTTTTTTTAAAAGCCCATAATTAAGTATTTGAACTCATAAAATTTTATTTATTAACATTTGGTTATCATTTTTTTTATTAAAACGTGCATGTTTAAAAGGGCTTTATAGGGAATTTTTTTGAATTTTAATCGAGTAAAAAGCTAAGAATTAAAGATTAACTGTATAATTTTGTTCAAATGCCTAAAATTAACAATTTGAACTCATAAAATTTGATTTATAACATTTGGTTATCGTTTTGTTGGTATTAAAATGAACATATCTAAATGGGGTTAATAGAGAATCCATTCTAATTTTAGCCGATTAAAAAGCTAAAAATTTAAGATAAATATGTATAATTTTGTTCAAAAGCTCGTAATTAACTATTTGAACTCATAAAACTTTATTTAATAACATTTGGTTTTCATTCTTTGGGATTAAAACATGCATATCTAAATGGGTTTTATAGAGAATCCGATTAAATTTTAAACGAGTAAAAAGCTGAGAAATTGAGATTAATCTGTATAATTTTGTTCAAAAACCCATAATTAACTATTTGGACTCATAAAATTTTATTTATTAACATTTGTTTTTCGTTTTGTTGGGATTAAAACGTGCATGTCTAAATGGGCTTTATAGAGAATTTGTTCGAATTTTAAATGAGTAAAATGCAAAAAAATTGAGATTAATCTGTATAATTTTGTTCAAAAGCCCGTCCGTTCAAATTTTTATCGAGTAAGAAGCTTAAAATTTTAGCTTAATCTGTATAATTTTGTTTAAAAGCCCATAATTAACTATTTGAACTCATAAAATTTGATTTAATAATATTTGGTTGTCTTTTTGTTGGGATTAAAACGTGCATGTCTAAATGGGTTTTATAGAGAATCGCTCGAATTTTAAACGAATAAAAAGCTCAAAATTTGACATTAATCTACATAATTTTGTTCAAAAGCCCATAATTAAATATTTAAACACATAAAATTTGATTTAATAACATTTGGTTGTCTTTTTGTTGGGATTAAAACGTGTATGTCTAAATGGGCTTTATAGAGAACCGCTCGAATTTTAATCGAGTAAAAAACTAAAAATTTGAGAAAAATTTGTATAATTTTTTCAAAAGTCCATAATTAACTATTTGAACTCATAAAATTTGATTTAATAATATTTGGTTTTCGTTTTGTTATGATTAAAACATGCTTGTCTAAATGAGCCTTATAAAGAATCCGTACGAATTTTAACCGAGTAAGAAGCTGAAAATTTTAGATTAATCTGTATAATTTTGTTCAAAAGACCATAGTTAACTATTTGAACTCATAAAATTTGATTTAATACCATTTGATTATCGCTTTGTTGGAATTAAAATGTTCTTGTCTAAATGGGCTTTATAGAGAACTCGTTCAAATTTTAAACGAGTAAAAAGCTGAAAATTTGACATTAATCTTTATAATTTTGTTCAAAAGCCCATGATTAACTATTTGAACTTATAAAATTTGATTTAATAACATTTGGTTGTTGTTCTATTGGGATTAAAATGTGCATGTCTAAATGGGATTTATACAGAATCCGTTTATATTTTAATCGAGTAAAAAGCTAAAAATTTGAGATTATATTATATAATTTTATTCAAATTCTCATAATTAACTATTTGAAATTATAAAATTTGATTTAATAACATTTGGTTGTCGTTCTGTTGGGATTAAAAGGTACATCTGTAAATGGGGTTTATACATAATTAGTTTGATTCAAAGTTGTGTGCTCAAATGCCAAAATGGCTACATGTTTGCTGGAAATGTAAGGGTGTGGTGATACGATCACAACCAACAATGAATCAGAAGAATTTTCTATTGGACCTATGACTCGTCCTAAAACCAAGAAATTTCAAGAGGCCATGGGAAATTTATTTATTCAAGGCTGGAAATTAGAGAATGCAACACCAACTATGTTGGAACAATACAGCCTCCTACTTGTGCGTGAGTTTACATGAATTATTTCTTAAGTTTTTAAATTTAATTTCAGCATGTGTGCATAAATGAATAATGCTTGATATTCATTTAAGCATGTTAGTTCAATTAAGTTCATTAGTTTAATTAATGCATGACAGTTCACTTAAAGCATGTTAGTTTTCTTATGTTTATGAGTCCATTTAGTGTGTGGATTAATTAATTAAACTAGATCATTCAATGTAACTAGTTTCATTAATTAAACTAGATCATTAAATATGTTTCATGCATTCACTTTTATTTTACTAAATAAAGTTATTATCTAATGGTTGCTTATATTTTCATCTAGGGTATTCATTTGGGATCAAATGGCTGATCATTTTCTACAAGAATGACAAGTCATTTACTGCCAATTAAAGACACTTGAAGACACCATGATGGCTGATCAGTTTCAAGATATTCAAGGGAGATTTACACACCACTTAAAGGCTTTCAGTTTCAGCAAGAAAATAATGCATTGAAGAGCTCCTAAATACATCACTTAAAGAGGCACTTAAAGACTGCTTAAGAGCTATTTAATCCTCCATAAAGCTTATCAGTTTTTAACAGAGAAGACATGCAATGAAAGCCTTCATTATCAGCACTTAAGGGAGAGTAAAGGCAAGAATTAAAGCAACACTTAAGGAGGGAGTTCAAGGAATATCAGTCAACTTGTTCGTCATTTTTGGATTAGATACGAGCATATTTGAGTCTTGAGGTCTTCTTCAAACTTATTCCTCTATTTCTTATCTTTCCAACGCACTTTGAGTCACCTCAATCCGTTATCAGGATCTTAAGATATGATTAAATTAGTGAAGACAGTGCATGTTGGAAATTCAGTACGGGAATAGTTACAAGATGCTTGTTCAACAAATTCAAGAGGCCATTCAATTGCTGAATTCAATGCTTTATCAACAACCCATTAAAGGAGGATGAATGACAACTTAATCAAGTTCATTAGCCCCAGAGTTTCTCCATGTGGATGATATGTATGTCTACTTTTATCTTACGAATGTCCACATTCATCCTTGTTAGATCAAACCTTTTTGGCTGTCAATTGGAGATAGGATAACCTACAAATTAATAGGACTTTAACACCAGAATAATGAGTCTTTAATCTTTGTCTAGGCTAATCAATTTGTTGTTGTCTTACACCTATAAATAGGCACTCATTTCATTGTAAAAGGAATAACTTTTGACATATATTAAACTTTGAGAGTGTTCTCTTTTATAGTTCTTTTTGAACTTTATCGGCTTGCAAGATTGTTCTTGTGGCATTAATCCTTTTTCATTTTTTTTATATTGTTGGTTCCTAGTTCATATAACTAGAGGGTCGCAATCCATTAGCCTTTCACCCAAGTCACGGTTTAAAAACTCTTAAGGAACGGGTCTTCACTTTTTAGTGTTGGTTCCTCCTTTGTTTATACCGTACCATCAATTACATTTCATCTTTTCGTTTCCATCAACCATACATCCATATTTTCCATACTTCATCCTAAACACAACAATCAACTTATCATCATTCCATTGTCGTATCATCTTGTAATCATATCAATTACTTACTAGAATCACGATCGAGCAATCACATATACGAATTCGGATATTCCGCAACTGGATTCATATCAATTGGTATCAGAGCATTGGCGATTCAGTAAGCATTTTTTTCTCTATCTCGTGTTAGAAAAAAAAGTCAAAAAAAATTGCAAAAAAAAATAAATAATTGAAAAAAAATCCAAAATCTCAAATAAAAAAGTTCAAGAGGGAGGGATCATATCTTAAAAGTGAAAAAAAGGTTTGGGTTGTATTTTTTTATCACATTTTCTTCAGATTCCTATTTTATCTTTTGTTTACCATCCGTTTGCTACCTATTTCTTGTTTTCTTTTCCTAAACATTTTGTTTTAGCCGAATTCCACAAAGAAAGCTTGTTAAGCCTTGAGTAAGTTCTCTACGGACTTAGAAAAGAGAGCAAGAGTGTGCATTAAGGGGAAAAGCCTATCCCGAGTGAAACACGAGTGTGAGTGCATTTTCTTTGGAGTGGAAAGGTGAGGATTTGTGCTGGTAAGGTTTAAATTTTTTTTATCTAATCATGTCACAAAGATCTGGTCACAGTGGTGAAGGAGTTCCCAATTTGGAAAATCAAGCATTGCTACAAGCAATGGCAAAGATGATTCAACAGCAATTGGAGCCCTTATTAGAACGAATTGATCAACTTGAAAATTCACAAGCTTATCTTGGTAATGAGGAGTATCATCCTGAAGGGGATGATGATGTACTTGAACATGATCAATCATCCCAACATAGTATGGCACAACAGGACCAAAGAGCACGTCCAAGAGTGGATGATAATCTTAGCAATATCAAAATTACCATTCCTCCTTTTCAAGGAAGAACGAATCCAGAAGCATACCTCGCATGGGAAAAGAAGGTTGAACACATCTTTGAGTGTCATAACTATTTAGAGCTTAAAAAGGTAAAACTCGCAGCCATTGAGTTTACGGATTATGCACTTATATGGTGGGATCAATTGACATCTAGCAGGAGACGCAATGGTGAACATCCTATTTCTACTTGGAATGAGATGAAAGCTGTGATGCGTAGAAGATTCATTCCAACTCACTACCATAGAGAGTTGTTTAACAAGATTCAAAACCTTACACAAGGCAATCGTAGTGTTGAGGATTATTATAAAGACATGGAAGTAGCCATGATCCGAGCCAACATTGATGAGGATCGAGAAGCCACTATGGCAAGGTTTCTATCTAGTCTTGATCCTAACATTGTAGCCATTGTTGAGTTGTAACATTACGTGGAAATACAAGACATGGTTCATATGGACATGAAGGTAGAGAAGCAACTCAGAAGGAAAGGAACACCCCGAGTCTTTGGAGGTTCTACTTCTAAATGGGGGCAAAGTAACATAAAAAAGAATCCATCCTTTACTCCTAATGACCGTGCCGGACCATCAAAGAATATCAAACCCATCGCTGAAACCAGCAAGGGAAAGATTGCAGCCATGCCAAATGGATCCCGTGATGTACAATGCTTCAAGTGTTTGGGGAGAGGTCACATTGCTAGCCAATGCCCTAACCGCAACACTATGTTCATCCGTGATGATGGAGAGATTGAAACTGACCAAGAGGGGGAGGAGTAGGAGGATAAAGAATTTGAAGAAGAAGAAGAGTTGAAACATGTCGTAGATGGAGAGGTCCTTGTTGTTAAAAGGAGCCTAAGCATGCAAGCAATTGATGGGGATCAGCAACGCGAGAATATTTTCCATACTCGCTGCCATATTATTGGAAAGGTATGCTTTGTCATTATCGATGGTGGTAGTTGCACTAACGTTGCTAGTACTTTAATGGTAGATAAACTTGGCCTAGAAACGACCAAGCATCCACATCCCTAGAAGTTGCAGTGGCTTAATGATGGAGGAGAATTTAAAGTGATCAAACAAGTTATTGTGCCTTTTTCCATTGGCAAATACAAAGACGAGGTGTTATGTGATGTTGTGCCAATGCACGCCGGTCATCTCTTGTTAGGAAGACCATGGCAGTTCGATAGGAGAGTCATACATGATGGTTATACCAATCGGTATACCTTCACCCATGAAGCAAGGAAGATCACTCTAGCCCCACTTTCACCAAAGCAAGTTCACAAAGAACAACTTCATTTAAGAGAAAGCTTTGAAAAAGCCAAAGAGAGTGATATCAAAATTGAGAGAAGAGCCAAGGAGAGTGAGGTAACATCCGAGCGGAAAAAAGAGAGAGAAAAAGAAGAAAAAAAGAGAGTTAGCATTTTTGCTAAAGAAAAAGAGATAAGAAAGAATTTGTTTGGAAAAGATGGTTCTTGTACTTATGTACAAGGAGAGTTATTTAAGCACTAACAATCTTGACCCAAATCTGCCATCTTTTATTGTTTCATTGTTGCAGGAATATGAAGACCTATTTTCAGAAGAGATTCCAAGTGGACTACCTCCAATTTGTGGAATAGAGCATCAAATTGACTTTGTTCCTGGTGCTATCATTCCTAACCGATCATCTTATCGATGTAACCCCGAGGAAACTAATGAGTTACAAAGGCAAGTTTCGGATTTGATGGAAAAGGGTTATATTAGAGAGAGCCTTAGTCCTTGTGCAGTACCTGTTCTACTTGTGCCTAAGAAAGATGGTACATGGCACATGTGTATGGACTGTCGTGCGGTTAACAAAATAACGGTAAAGTATCGTCATCCTATTCCACGTTTAGATGATATGTTAGATGAGCTTAGTGGTTCTAAGGTATTCTCTAAGATTGATCTTAAAAGTGGTTACCACCAAATTCGAATGCGAGAAGGGGATGAGTGGAAAACTGCATTCAAAACTAAACAAGGATTATATGAGTGGTTGGTTATGTCGTTCGGTCTAACTAATGCACCAAGCACTTTCATGAGATTAATGAATCACATCCTTAGACAATTCTTGGGTAAGTTTTATGTAGTGTATTTTGATGATATTCTTATATATAGCAAGAGTTTGAGTGAACATGTTCAACATCTAAGGTCAGTATTAGATGTTTTGAGAAATGAAAGACTTTATGCTAATCTACAAAAATGCATATTTTGCACTAACAAGGTTATTTTCCTAGGTTTTATTGTGAGTGCAGATGGATTAGAAGTTGATAGAGAGAAGGCTAAGGCAATTGAGGAATGGACTACACCAACAAGCATTAGCCAAGTTAGAAGCTTCCATGGTTTAGCAAGCTTCTATCGTCGGTTTGTACCCAATTTCAGCACCTTAGTTGCTCTTTTAACCGGGGTCATTAAAAAGAATTCCAACTTCTTTTGGGGTGAAGAACAAGAGAAATCCTTTAACCTGATTAAGGATTGTTTAATTAATGCACCTAACTTTACCTGATTTTAACAAAGTTTTTGAGGTTGAATGTGATGCTTCAAGTTTGGGAATTGGAGCAGTTTTATCTCAAGAAGGACGCCCCATAGCCTACTTTAGTGAGAATTTGAGTGGAGCTACACTCAATTATCCGACCTATGATAAGAAAATGTATGCACTAATTCGGGCCTTGGAAACTTGGCAGCATTACCTATGGTCTAAGGAATTCATCATCCAGACAGACCACGAGGCATTAAAGCACATCAAGGGTCAACATAAGCTAAACAAGAGACATGCCAAATGGGTTGAGTTTCTTGAATCCTTCCCTTATGTGATCATGTATAAAAAGGGTAAGGAAAACATTGTTGCTGATGCACTGTCACGTAGGCATGCCCTTCTTAACACCTTAGACTCTAAATTGTTAGGTTTTGCTTTCATTAAGGAATTATACGAGTCTGACCATGATTTTGGTGAAGTGTACAAAATTTGTGAGAAAGGTGCACATGATAAGTTTTATAGAGATGATGGATACCTATTCAAGGAAGGGAAGCTTTGCATCCCACAAGGATCTATTCGAGAGTTGCTCCTCAAGGAAGTACATGGGGGAGGACTAATGGGACATTTTTGAGTGGCGAAGACGTTGAACATGCTTCAAGAGAACTTGTATTGGTCAAAGATGAAACGAGATGTTGAGAGGCTATGTGAGCGTTGTATCACATGTAGAAAGGCCAAGTCAAAAGTCATGCCCCATGGCCTATATACTCCACTACCTATTCCTAATGTACCTTGGGTAGACATATCCATGGATTTTGTACTTGGTCTGCCACGTACAAAGAATAACAAAGATTCCATCTTTGTAGTAGTGGATCGATTCTCTAAAATGACTCATTTTATTCCTGTAGTAAGACTAATGATGCTTCACATGTTGCTAATTTATTTTTCAGGGAAATCATGAGATTGCATGGTGTTCCAAGAATTATCGTATCTGATCGAGATGTGAAGTTCTTAAGCCATTTTTGGAGAACATTATGGAGCAAGATTGGAACCAAGTTGTTATTTTTCACAACCTACCATCCACAAACAGATGGTCAAACTGAAGTGGTGAACCGGGTGTTATCCATATTGTTGAGGATAATCATTAAAAAGAATTTGAGGACTTGGGAGGAAAGCTTGCCACATGTGGAGTTTGGTTACAATCGATCCATTCATTCCGCCACTAAAATGTCACCATTTGAAATAGTGTATGGCTTCAATCCCTAAACTCCATTGGATTTATTACCTTTGCCTACTGATCAAATTGTGAATAAAGATGGGAGAAACAAGTCTGAATTTGTCAAAAAACTCCATCAACAAGTGAGGGACAATATTGAAAAGAGAACTCGGCAATATGAGCAACAAGCTAACAAGGGATGTAAACGAATTACATTCAACCCGGGAGATTGGTTTTGGCTGCACATGAGAAAAGAAAGATTTCCAGCCCAACGCAAATAAAAATTGATGCCTAGAGGGGATGGTCCTTTTCAAGTGATCAAGCTTGTCAATGATAATGCCTATCAATTAGACCTCCCAGGTGAGTTTAGTGTCAGTGCAACATTCAATGTGGCTGATTTATCTCCATTTCATGTAGGTGACGATTTGGGGTCAAATCGCTTTCAAGAGGGAGGGAATGATACGATAACAACCAACAATGAATCAGAAGAATTTCCTATTGGACCTATGAATCGTGCTAAAACCAAGAAATTTCAAGAGGCCATGAGAAATTTATTTATTCAAGGCTGGAAATTAGAGAATGCAACACCAACTATGTTGGAACAATACAGCCTCCTACTTGTGCATGAGTTTGCATGAGTTTTTTCTTAAGTTTTTAAATTTATTTTCAGCATTTGTGCATGAATAAATAATGCTTGATATTCATTTAAGCATGTTAGTTCAATTAAGTTCATTAGTTTAATTAATGCATGATAGTTCACTTAAAGCATGTTAGTTTTCTTATGTTTATATGTTCATTTAGTGTGTGGATTAATTAATTAAACTAGATCATTCAATGTAACTAGTTTCATTAATTAAACTAGATCATTAAATATGTTTCATGCATTCACTTATATTTTATTGAATAAAGTTGTTATCTAATGGTTGTTTATATTTTCATCTAGGGTATTCATTTGGGATCAAATGGCTGATCATTTTCTACAAGAATGACAAGTCATTTACTACCAATTAAAGACACTTGAAGACACCATGATGGCTGATCAGTTTCAAGACATTCAAGGGAAATTTACACACCACTTAAAGGCTTTCAGTTTCAGCAAGAAAACAATGCATTGAAGAGCTCCTAAATACAGCACTTAAAGAGGCACTTAAAGACTACTTAAGAGCTACTTAATCCTCCATAAAGCTTATCAGTTTTTAATAGAGAAGACATGCAATGAAAGCCTTCATTATCAGCACTTAAGGGAGAGTAAAGGCAAGAATTAAAGCAACACTTAAGGAGGGAGTTCAAGGAATATCAGTTAACTTGTTCGCCATTTTTGGATTGGATACGAGCATATTTGAGTCTTGAGGTCTTCTTAAAACTTATTCCTCTATTTCTTATCTTTCCAACGCACTTTGAATCACCTCAATCCGATATCAGTAGCTTAAGATATGATTAAATTAGTGAAGACAGTGCATGCTGGAAATTCAGTACGGGAATAGTCACAAGATGCTTGTTCAACAAATTCAAGAGGCCATTCAATTGCTGAATTCAATGCTTTATCAACAGCCCATTAAAGTAGGATGAATGATAACTTAATCAAGTTCATTAGCCCAAGAGTTTCTCCATGTGGATGATATGAATGTCCACATTCATCCTTGTTAGATCAAACCTTTTTGGCTGTCAATTGGAGATAGGATAACCTACAAATTAATAGGCCTTTAACACTAGAATAATGAGTCTTTAATCTTTTTTCTAGGCTAATCAATTTGTTGTTGTCTACACCTATAAATAGGCACTCATTTCATTGTAAAAGGAATAACTTTTGGCATATATTAAACTTTGAGAGAGATCTCTTTTATAGTTCTTTTTGAACTTTATCGGCTTGCAAGATTGTTCTTGTGGCATTAATCCCTTTTTATTTTTTTTTATATTGTAGGTTCCTAGTTCATATAACTAGAGGGTCGCAATCCATTAGCCTTTCACCCAAGTCACGGTTTAAAAACCCTTAAGGAATGGGTCTTCACTTTTTAGTGTTGGTTCCTCCTTTGTTTACACCGCACCATCAATTACATTTCATCTTTTCATTTCCATCCACCATACATCCATATTTTCCATACTTCATCCTAAACACAACAATCAACTTATCATCATTCCATTGTCGTATCATCTTGTAATCATATTAATTACTTACTAGAATCACGATCGGGCAATTCACATATACAAATTCGGATATTCCGCAACCGGATTCATATCACTTTGAGCGTATATTGCGATGAATGACCCCTCTCTTCTAGTGTATGTCATAATGAATGGGCCATTTCTTAGTGCGTATACGTGATGGTTGACCCCTATCTTTGAGCGTATGTCGAGGTGAATGACCCATCTCTTCGATCGTATGTCATAAAAACAGTCACTCTCTTTGAGCGTATACCGTGAAGGACGACCCCTCTCTTTGAGCGTATGTCGCGATGAATGACCCCTCTCTTCGAGTGCATGTCATAATGAACGGTCCCTTCCTTTGGGCGTATATATTGATAGATGACCCTTCTCTTTGTGTGTATGTCGCGGTGAATGACCTCTCACTTCAAGCGTATGTCACGCATATCAAGGTGAACGGTCCCTTTCTTTTAGCGTATATCGTGATGGACGATCCCTCTCTTTCAGCATATGTCGCGATGAATGACTCCTCTCTTCGAGTGCATGTCCTAATGAATGGTCTCTCTCCTTGAGCGTATACTGTGATCAACGAGCCCTCTGATTGAGCGTATATTGCGATGAATGACCCCTCCCTTCGAGTGCATGTCATAATAAATTGTCCCTCTCTTTGAGCGTATATCGTGACGGACGCACCTCTCTTTGAGCATATGTCGCGATGAATAACCCCTATCCTAGGGCATGTCATTAAGAATGGTTCCTCTCTTTGATCGTATACCGTGATGGACGACCCCTCTCTTTGAGCGTATGCTGTGATGAATGACCTCTCTCTTCGAATGCATGTCATAATGAACGGTCCTTTTCTTATAGCGTATACATGATGGACGACCCCTCTCTTTGAGCGTATGTCGCGATGAATGACCCCTCTCTTCAAGTGCATGTCATAATGAATGGTCCCTCCCTTTGAGCGTATGCCGAGATTGATGACCCCTGTCTTCAAGCTTATGTTGCGATGAATGACTCCTCTCTTAGAGTGCATGTCACAGTGAATGGTCCTTAGAGCATAAACCGTGATGGACGACCCCTCTCTTTGAGTGTATGTCGCAATGAATGAACCCTCCCTTCCAGTGCATGTCATAATGAACGGTCCTTCCCTTTGAGCGTATACCATGATACACGACCCCTCTCTCCGAGGGCATGTCATAAGGAATAGTCCCTCTCTTTGATCGTAGACCGTGATGGATGACCCCTCTCTTTGAGCGTATGTCATGATGAATGACCTCTCTCTTCGAGTGCATGTCATAGTGAACGGTCCTTTTCTTAGAGCGTATACCGTGATGGACGACCACTCTCTTTGAGCGTATCTTGCGATAAATCACCCCTCTCTTCGAGTGCATGTCATAATGAACGGTTCTTCCGTTTGAGCATGTATGTACCAAGGTCGATGACCCCTGTCTTTGAGCTTATGTTGCGATGAATGACATTTCTCTTCAAGTACATGTCATGGTAAGTTTTGATTTCCCAGACCTTAGAATGCAAGCAAGCCTTGTATCAAACTTGTTTCCTGAACAAAAGAATGTTAAATGTTGTTGGAAATAAGATAAGGATGATTTGGGAAGAGGTTATGTCGTGGGGTATTGTTTATATAAAAAGGAACATGTCTTGGTGAAGGGAATGCATAGGGGATGTTGATGGTTGATTAAGGAAGGAAATGAAGGTTTTTAAGTAAAATAAATGATATGAAAGGATATGTTAAGGGCTGGTGATGAATGGTGGACGAAAATGGAAGGTGGATGGTGATTATGTGATGATGGAATGATTGTATTCAAAGGGAAAAAGCTTGAACTTATGTTATAGGAACATAAACCCAATCTAGTTGCAACTCTGAGGGTGGTAGATGCACTTAGACCTCATGAAAATGTAATTCCTTAAATCTAAACTATAAAGAATGGAGGGTGATGCCACAAATCAAAGAGATCAATTGATAAGTCGATAAAGTTCTTAAAAGAACAAGAATGGGAGATTAACTCACAAAATAAATAATCTGATTCAAAGTTGTGTGTTCAAATGCCAAAATGGCTACATATGTCTAGGAAATAAAGGGTGTGGCCAAGGGACATTCCCCTTTGAAAAAGTGGCTGAATTGTAGCCTTGGTGTCTGTTCAATTGGTGGTGTCTTCCTCCTTAACCGTTCGGGTTAAATGGTGTCTCCTCCCAAGAATTGTTATAACTTTTCGGTTCAAATTTCTAGCCTGCACATCAACATGCGTTTGAAATATAAGAGATAGAGGAACAACTTTCATGAAGACATCCCTCTCTTTGAGCGCATGTCGTGATGAATGATCCCTCTCATCGAGTGCATGTTATAATGAAAGGTCATTCTCTTTGAGCAAATACCGTGATGGACAACCCCTCTCTTTAAGCGTATGGCGTGATGAATAACCCTCTTCGAGTGCATGTCATAATGAACAGTCCCTCTCTTAGAGTGTATACGGTGGTCGATGACCCCTTTCTTTGAGCGATTGTGGCGATGAATGAACCCTCTCTTTGAGTGCATGTCTTGGTGAATGGTCCCTCTCTTTGAGAGTATACTGTGATGGACGACCCCTCTCTTTGAGCGTATGTCGCAATGATTGACCCCTCTCTTCGGGTGCTTGTCATAATGAATTGTGCCTTTCTTAGAGCATATACAGTCATGGATGACCCCACTCTTGGAGCGTATGTCATAGTGAATGACCCCTCTGTTCAAGCATATGTCATAATGAATGATCCCTCTCTTTGAGCGTATACCGTGATAGATGACCCCTCTCTTTGAGCGTATGTCGGGATGAATGACCCCTCTGTTTAAGTGCATGTCATGGTGAATTGTCCCTCTTTTTCATCGTATGCCATGATGGATGACCTCTCTCTTTGAGCGTGTATCGCGATGAATGACACTTCTCTTCGAGTGCATGTCATGGTGAACCGTCCCTCTCTTTGAGCGTGGACCGTGATGAACAACCCTCTCTTTGATTGCATGTCGCGATGAAAGACCCCTCTCTTCGATAGCATATCATTATGAAAGGTCCCTCTCTTTGAGCGTATACCGTCATGGACGACCCCTCTCATTGAGTGTATGTCACGATGAATGACCCCGCTCCTTGAGTGCATATCATAATGAATGATCCCTTTCTTAGAGCGTATACCGTGATGGACGATCCCTCTCTTTGAGCGTATGTTGTGATGAATGACCCCTCTCTTTGTGTGCATATCAAAGTGAACGGTCCCTTTCTGATATGTGCCGCAATCTTGTTAAGGATGTTGAACGACAAACTTTGATTGTAAGACCTTGGAAGGAATCAAGTCTCTCACAAGAAGTGGCTACAAAATGAAGAATTAAGGATAAAGGATGAAGGGAATAGGTGAGATGAATGAAAGAAATAGTTTAGGGACTGATTTGGAAGCGAAAAGGATGTGTAATGTTGATAAAGGTGAATGGATGTTTAGGACGTTTTGTGATGATGACAAATGAATGAGAGGATATGTAAAGGATGGTGAAATAGAAATAGTATCTTAAAGATACTCAAGGAAGAAACTAGGTTATTGAAAACCTAATCCTGAACCTTATAGTATATTAAACTAAAAGAATCAGAAGTATCAAGATCGATAGAAAAAGGGTTGACGCCACAAGTACTTGATAAGTCGATAAAACTCTAAGAAGAACTAAACGTGAGAAAATTTTCACAAAGGATAAAATATATTCTGAATTTTATGATTACAAAATGAAATTCAAGTCCTATTTATAGTTTTCTAAGGGGTTTGGCCGAAATGGCTTTTAACTATTCGGATAACCATTCATTTGAATGGTGTCTCCCTCCAAATCTATTAGAAGAGTTGTAACTTTCTGGTCCAGCCTGCACAGTCTTTAGTAATTGGGCCATATCTTGAGCTCCCAATATCGGATTGATGCGATTCAACATGCATTGGAAAGATAAGAGGTAGGGGAATAAATTTTATGATACAACGAAACCCTCTGATGCATGCACGTTTCTGCTCATTTATCTCATGCTTTCATGGTTTATTTCACACATGAGATCAAAGGGGAGTTATCTTATTGATCTTAGTATTTATTACTTTTATATACTTTATATTAAGCTACTTAAGAGTTATATTACTTAAGCCATAAAAATGAGTAGTTATATAACCACATTGATTAAAGTTTTAGCTTAGTTCTAAACTCATGTTAAGTATTTTAAGTATTTTAATTATTTTCATTATTATGTTTTCTTCATAGGACTTACCTACAGCTCAAGGAGTAAATAGTAGCTCGGTGTCAGCTCAGTCAGCTCAGAAGAAGCTAAACGGAAGCTCAGAAGAAGCTAAACGGAAGACAATGCTAGAAACACAAGGATCCAACTTTATAATAGCTTGGAAATGCATGGAACACTCCTACAGCACTTAAAGGACTATAGGATAGCTCCATGTCAGCTCACAAGCCCCATACAAGCTCAAATGAAGCATAATTTAAAACGAGCCCTTAGGAGATTCGGATTAGCTCCAAAATACTCCTCACACTAGAAGAGAGTATAAGGAAGCTAATGGACTACCTCACTTTGCTAAAGGCAGCTCGGATTAGCTTATTTCAGCTTCAAACTTTAGCTAAGTCTTTCAGCTAGATAGCTCAGTTCAATCCATCTCACTCCCAGCTTGATTAGCTCACCTCAACTCTAGCTATCACTCCCAGCTCAACACCCGAAGGTCACCTACCTTTCGCAATGCATCATGTCTGTCCATTATCCATATTGGGTGCCAATATCATGGAGGGAAAGGAAGTGGGCGCCAAAACAAAGAGATAGCACTTTTCATTGGACAGATTCATAATGGTCCACTTGTTTGCCATTTTAGAGCAGGATACTAGCAGAACAGAGTTTCGGTGTCTTCATGAAAGTTGTTCCCCGATCTCTTATCTTTCCAACTCATGTTGAATCGCATCAATACAATATTGGGAGCTCGAGATATGTTCAAATTACTAAAGATAGTGCAGGATGGACCGAAAAGTTACATCTTTTCGAATATTTTTAGAGGGAGACACCATTCAAATGAATGGTTATCCGAATAGTTAAAGTCCATTTCGACCAAACCTCTTAGAAAACTACAAATAGGACTTAAATTCATTTTTAAGTCACATCTTTGATCAAAATAAAATTCCTTTGTGAGTTTACTCTCAAACTTGTTATTTTTAAAACTATATCGACTTATCAAGTCTATTATATAGGTTTGTGACGTCTCATATCTTTTCCATCCATACTTAAGATTCTAGGAACTTATTTCGTAAGGGTCTAAGTCCTATACCACCCTCAAAGCATACTATAAGTTGGGTTTATGCTTAATAGCATAAGTTCTACTTTTGTTACCTTTGATTACTATTTCTTTACGACCTTCCATATATTCTATCCTAACCCTTTCTTCCATCACCGAAATCGACTTCCCTAGCCTTCACTATCATCTTTTCCATTTATTTCTCAAACCAAAACATCACATACCTTCCCACCACTTCACTATCTTTTCTTCATAAAACAACAAGGAAAGCGTACGAGGATCAAGGTTTGCTTGCAATCACGGTTGGGATAATCAAAGCTTCTCTCTACGAAAACCATTGGTGAGTTGGAGCATATCACCCTCTCTTCGAGTGCATGTCCTGGCGAATGGGCCCTCTCTTGGAGCATATAACGTGATGGACAATCCCTCTCTTTGAGTGTATGTCACGAAGAATAACCCCTCTCTTCGAATGCATGTCATAATGAATGACCCCTTTCCTAGAGCGTATATCGTGATAGACGGCCCATCTCTTTGAGCGTATGTTGCGGGGAATGACCCCTCTCTTCGAGCATATGTCACAATGAATGATCCTTATCTTTAAGAGTATGTCGTGATGGACGATCCCTCTCTTTGAGCGTATGTCGCGTAGAATTACCCCTATCTTCAAGTGCATGTCATATTGAATAGACCCTTTCTTAGAGCTTATATCGTGATAGACAACCCCTCTCTTTGAGCGCATGTCACGGTGAATGACCCCTCTCTTCGAGCATATGTGATAATGAATAGTCCCTCTCTTTGAGCGTATACTGTGATGGACGACCCCTCTCTTTGAGTGTATGTCGCGGTGAATGACCCTACTCTTCGAGCATATGTCATAATGAATAGTCCCTCTCTTTGAGCGTATACTGTGATGGACGACCCCTCTCTTTGAGTGTATGTCGTGATGAATGACCCCTCTTCGAGTGCATGTCTTAATGAGCGATCCCTCTTTGAGCATATACCTTGATGGAAATCGTCGCTCTTTGAGCGTATATGGGGATAAAAGACCCCTCTCTTCGAGTGTATGTCATAATGAACGATATCTCTCTTTGAGCGTATACCGTGATCGATGACCACTCTCTTTGAGCATAAGTTGCGATGAATGACCCTTCTCTTCGAGTGCATGTAATGGTGAACGATACCTCTCTTTGAGCGTATGTCGCGATGAATGAACCCTCTCTTCGAGTGCATGTCTTAATGAACAATCCCTTAGGGCGTATTCCCTGATGGACGACCTTTCTCTCTGAGTGTATGTCATGATGAATGACCTCTCTCTTTGAGTGCATGTCATTATGAACGGTCCTTTTCTTAGAGCGTATACCGTGATGGACGATACTTCTCTTTGAGTGTATGTCGCTATGAATGACCCCTCTCTTTGAGTGAATGTCATGGTGAACAGTCCCTCTCATTGAGTTTATGTCGTGATGGACAACACCTCTCCTTCAGCGTATGTCACGATGAATGACCCTTTTGTTCGAGTACATGTCATAATTAATGGTCCCTTTCTTTGAGAGTATGCCGTGATGGAAGATACATCTCTTCGAGCGTATGTCGCGATGAATAACCCCTCTGTTCTAGTGCATGTAATAATAATGGTCCCTTTCTTAGAGCATATACCGTGATGGATGACCCCTCTCCTTGAGCGTATGAAGCGATGAATGAACCCTCTCTTCCAGTGCATGTCATGGTATACGGTCCCTCTCTTTCAGCGTATGTCGTGGTGGAAGACTCTTTTCTTTGAGCGTTTGTCGTGAAGAATGACCCCTATCTTCGAGTGCGTGTCATAATGAACAGTCCCTTTCTTAGAGCGTATACCGTGATGGACGACCCCTCTTTGAGCGTATGTCACGATGAATGACCCTTCTCATCGAGTGCATGTCATTATGAATGGTCCTTTTCTTAGAGCATATACTGTGATGAACAACCTTCTCTTTGAGCATATGTCGCGATAAATGACTTCTCTTTGAGTGAATGTCATGGTGAACGGTCCCTCTCATTGAGTGTATGTCCTGATAGACAACAACTCTCCTTCAGCGTATCCCGTGTTGAATGACCCCTTTGCTCGAGTGCATGTTATAATTAATGGTCCCTTTCTTAGAGTGTATACCGTGATGGAAGACACCTCTCTTTGAGTGTTTGTCACGATGAATAACCCCTCTGTTCTAGTGCATGTCATAATGATGGTCCCTTTCTTAGAGCGTATACCGTGATGGACGACCCCTCTTTTGAGCGTTTGTCGCGATGAATGACCCATCTCTTCGAGTGTATGTCATGGTGCACGGTCCCTCTCTTTGAGCATATACCGTGATGGACAACCCTTATCATTGAGCGTTTTTCGCGATGAATGACCCCTCTCTTAGAGGGCATGTGATTGTGAACGGTCCTTCTCTTTGAGTGTATACCATGATGGATGACACCTCTCTTTGAGCATTTTTCGCGATCTTGAGTCATCCATCGCAATATATGCTCAAATAATAATATCCCTTAGTTTCTGGGGTTAAAGAAATAATATCCCTTAGTTTCTTTGGGATATCCAACAAAATTACACCTATGAGATTTGGGTTCGAGCTTTGTAGACATCTGATGTTTGACATATGCTTCGCAACCCCAAATCTTCATAAAAGACTTACTAGGACGTTTTCCAGTCCATATCTCATATGGTGTCTTTTGGACAGATTTAGACGGAACACGATTTAAAGTGAAAGCAGCTGTTTCTAGTGCATATCCCCAGAAAAAAGTCGGAAGATCACTATGACTCATCATTAATCGAACCATGTCTAACAAAGTTCGATTTCTCCTCTCAGAAACTCTATTCCACTGTGGTGTACATGGTGGAGTAACTTGTGAGACAATCCCACATTCTTTAAGGAGTTCATCAAATTCTATGCTTAAGTATTCTCCACCTCGATCTGATCGAAGTGATTTAATACTCTTTCCTAATTGATTTTGCACTTCATTCTTGAATTCTTTAAATTTTTCGATAGCCTCAGATTTATGGCGCATAAGGTAAATGTAACCATATCGACTAAAGTCATCAGTGAAAGTGATGAAGTACTGAAATCCACCTCTAGCTTGTTTGTTCATTGGTCCACATACATCACTATGTATTAATCCCAATAAATCACTTGCTCGCTCACTTTTACCATTAAAAGGAGCCTTAGTCATTTTTCCTAATAAGCAAGATTCACATACATCCAATCGTTCGAAAACAAATGAATCTAAGAATCCATCTTTATGGAGTCTTGATATGCGTTTCTCACTTATATGGCCTAAACGACAATGCTAGAGATAAGTTTGATTCGAGTCATTTGTTTTTAATCTTTTGGTATTTATGTTATAAATGGCATTTTCTAGATTTAAAATATATAAGCCATTAACCAATTGTGCTGAACCATAAAAAATATTATCGAGAAAAAAGAACAACAATTATTCTTAATAATAATCTCAAATCCAATCTTGTCCAAACAAAAAATAGAAATAATATTTTTAGTCAAACTAGGCACAAAATAACAATCTTCTAAATGTAAATCAAGTCCACTAGGTAAAGATAAAACGTATGTTCCTATAGCTAATGCAGCAACTCTTGCTCCATTTCCCACTCGTAGGTCCACGTCTCCCTTAGCTAGATTCCTTCTCTTTTGCAGTCCCAGTACAGAAGTACAGATGTGAGAACCACAACCGGTATCTAATACCCAAGAAGAAGATATTGACCGATTCACATCGATAACATAAATACCTAAAGCAGATGCACCATCAGCTTTTGCCTTCTTGACCTCTTCAAGGTAAATGGGGTAATTTCTTTTCTAGTGTCCGGTCTTATTGCAGTAGAAATATTTTCCTTCCTTGCTAACTCCCCTTTGGGTTTCAATGCATCATGTCCTTGTACTTTGCCACTACCTTTCCCTTTCCTTTGTCCTTGCGGACCATCAGAATGGGCTTAGGTCCACCTTTAGACATATTTTTCTCAGCAGTTCGTAACATGCCAAGTAACTGTGGCAAAGTTTTGTTAATTTCATTCATGTTGAAATTAAGGACAAATTGATTGAAGCTATTCGGCAACGATTGCAGAATAACATCAGTAGCCAATTCATCCTTGAGAGGAAAACTTAGCTTTTCCAACGTTTGGATATAACCTATCATCTTAATGACATGAGCTCCTATAGGAGATCCCTCTACCATTTTGCACTAAAATAGAGCTTTAGAGGTCTCATACCTCTCTTAACGTGCTTGCTCCTCATATATTTCTTTGAGGTTTTAAATCATATCATATGCAACCATGTCCTCATGTTGCTTCTGAAGATCAGGAGTCATGGTAGCAAGCATAAGACATCCGACATCTAACAGGTCATCCATATGTTTCTTAAACTTGTCTTTGTCAGCTCTAGAAGCATTAGTTGCCGGTTCATCTGGAACGGGTTCTTCAATGACATATTCCTTTCTTTCTTGTTTGAGAACAATTCTCAAATTACGGAACCAATCAAGGAAGTTTACGCCATTGAGTTTCTCCTTCTCAAGTAGTGATCGCAATGATATAGTATTGTTTGCCATTTAGATCTACAATAATGGAAATACATAATATGAATTTACCGATTTGAAATATTATAAATAGGACTTTGTTTATAAAATACTCCCACTATTTCATTCAAAATTAAAAAACCCTCTCGTTTTTAATTTCGGAAAAATTTGACGAAAATTTTTCTAGTGAGTGAGGATCCATAATTCACCAATTTCCTAAATCAGCTTTGGCTTTTCTTTTAGGATAGAGGTTATTTAGGTAAGTAACCCTTTACTAATTGCTTCTCATGTAACTCCTCCATTTGGTGAACAAATCTTGTTTAGTCATCTCATGACTTCACCAAATACTTAGCCTTTAGGTTTCTAATCCTATTAGAACAACCTAACTAAGTTATTACCAATATTTCGACCGACGAATATCACTTGTTTATTCTTCGCGTTTAACCAAGATGGACTTATGTGTTAATGCTTTGGCAAAACCCACATAAGATCGATCAAGGCCTTAACGAGGGCAAATATTGGACGGTTAATTTTAACTTATATTAATTTGAGGGAAAACATTGAATATCTCATTGTTACCTTTTTTTTTAATTTGGCCCTTATTGATCTCATCAATATATGCAAGTAGAAGATATATATCATACATTGCATCACATACATGATAGATATAAAATAAAAGGATTGCAATGGTTATAGCCCAAAATAAAGAACCAAGGTGGCTCATCCCAAGCCAATGGGAGAACCTTAAAAACCCTAATTTTATACTAAAACTACTTCTCAAACATCTTCTCGCCTTTGGTCTAAACGTCTCGATTGCTTCTTGGAATAAGATTATAATCATAGAAACTCGTTTTACATATGAGGGAGTAAGATGAGAAGAGAGGTACATCAGAGATATAGAAAGGCACGACACGCAGTCCGTATTTAAATTTTACAACTATTGTAAAAGCAAGGGCTATAACCATGCATGTCAAACACCGTGTAAAGCAAACAGATACTATCACGAAATCGTTAAAATTACCAATATGGGCCTACAATCTATGTTGCCTACGAAGGGGTCAAGGGGTGAAATAGCGAGTATTTTTCTATGAAAAACATCACGATTTGATAAGATTTATCAACAAAATCGTGTTTTCAGGATTTTTAAAATCCCTTAGATTTTTCCATATCGGAATAACAATTATTCTTTTTTCCTTGATGAGATCTGCTATCGCACTTTCGTTGATCACTATGTCAACGATTGACAGTTATTGAAAAACCCTTGTAGCAACATGGCTATTGTAATTAACAGATTAACGTATTAATCGTATCCCTAATCAACAAGCAATATCAATTTTTATATCGTTGATATAGTAAAACAAATTACGCATCTCATACATATCGCATCACCCAAGTATTTAACCCGATTACAGATCGTACAAGTGGCTCTGATACCACTGTTGGGACTGCCGACACACCCCATGGCGCAGAGGAACAAAATTACGACGGTCTTTCCAGTGATCCATGTACGTTTAATCCGAAATCGAGAGGAAGAGATACGATGACTTGCATTGGGTACCTTGATAAGCAGCAAAAACAACAACTAGATTTGTGATAATCACGATTTTTCGACAATTCGAATCTTTAGGCTCCAAGAATATCGTCTCGGCCTCTACTCAGTTAACCCGGTTAAGAGAGCAAATCTCGAAAAACTATTTCTCGTGATTCTAGGGTTCGGAATTCGGAATTCTCTATCTTGGCTACTAGACCAATTGATCCTTTATATAGGTGTAACCCTAGATATAAGAGTTTAATTCTGATTTGGTTTATAAGAAATAATTACTTTAATTAATTCCTTAAATATCAGAATCTATATTTAATTCGAATTTAAAAGGGATATAATTACTTTAATTATATTCTTTATTTAAAATTCGGGATTAAATATAATCTACTTATACTTATATATTTTTGCTCTGTTTCAACCATTTGGTGTGACCCTGTAGGCTCATTGTAACGTTAGTAATAATATTAGAACAATTCTAATATTAAAAATAATGAGTGACATCTAGCAATATATCATTGTCATCTAAGTTACAAGAGATCATGATTCGATGTATCATGTCCGTGACCAACTCTTTTAATGTATTATATCCTTTTGTCCTTTTATATCTTTAATAGGCACAAGTCTTGGAATAGTCACACTTGTATAGCCTATTATTAGTGTTTCTTGAAATCTAGAGTGGACTACTATTAATGAATAATTTGTGATATCTCATATCAACATATTCAAGCATGACCATGCATTTTTAGTCTCACTCAATCAAGTGGCCTTTGATATATTTTCCTATTATGTAGGAAGGACAAATCCTATCTTGATTATTCACATCTCACTACATATATTGTAATATGTCCAATGTCAGT
The DNA here is from genome assembly GCA_035048815.1 of Abelmoschus esculentus. Taxonomy (NCBI): domain Eukaryota; kingdom Viridiplantae; phylum Streptophyta; class Magnoliopsida; order Malvales; family Malvaceae; genus Abelmoschus; species Abelmoschus esculentus. The sequence goes on along the minus strand of JAUCBN010000013.1, from coordinate 7,708,219 downwards.
TTTTATAGTGTAACTAATTACGAAACACATTTAACTACATCAAAACATAAAACAACATATGTTGAGATAGTAATAATCTCAAGTCTAAGGATTATACATATAGTTGTCGCTATGAGCAATATCGTGACCGTCATATAATAATCCAAGATATATGCTCATAGTGGGTCAATCCAATATATTATTCTCTACTAATATATTCATGTATTAATTCTGACATCTCTATGTCAATAACAGCTCATTGTCATCAATTTATCACATGTTAGTCTTAAGCGTATTATTATTGTCCATATCCATAATAATACTTGACTAAGGATCTTTTAATAATAATACATATATTATTATATGGACCTTATTGTTTCTTAGTTTATGTGACACATATATCTGAAAACAACAATGGCAATGCCTTTATTCAATAAAATTGGTAAATGAAAGTATCCATACAATCATCATGTGATTGGTCTTTTGGCATACTCTAACAAAAATAGGTTTTGTTGTCTGCATGAAAGTTGTTCCCCTATTTCTTATCTTTCTAATGCATGTTGAATGACATCAATCCGATATCGTAAGCTCGAGATATGATAAAATTACTAAAGACTGTGCAAGCTAGAATTTTAAACCAAAAAGTTTCAACAACTCTTGGAAGGAAACACCATTCAACCGAACGGTTAAGGAGGGAGACACCACCAATTGAACAGACACCAAGGCCACTATTCGGCCACCTTTTTAAAGGGAAATGTCCTTTGGCCACTGATATGCTCCAACTCTCCAAAGATGCTTGTAGAGAGAAGCTATGATTTTCCGGACCTTAGAACGCAAGAAAGTCTTGTATCATGCTTGTTTCATCAACAAAAGAATGTTAAAGGATGCTGGAAATAAGATAAGGATGATTTAAGAAGAGGTTATGATGTGGGGTATTGTTTAGATGAAAAGGAAGTTGTCTTGGTGAAGGGAATGCGTGGGGGATGTTGATGGTTGATTAAGAAAGAAAATAGAGTTGTTTAAGTGAAGTAAATGATATGGAAGGATATGTGAAGGGCTGGCAAAGAATGGTGGACGAAAATGGAATGTGTATGGTGATTATGTGATGATGGAATGATAGTATTCAAAGGGGCAAAGGTTGAACTTATGTTATAGGAACATGAACCCAATCTAGTTGCAACTCTGAGGGTGGTAGATACACTTAGACCTTATGGAAATGTAATTCAAGAAATTTAAGTATAAAGGATGGAGGGTGACGCCACAAATCAATGAGATGATTTGATAAGTCGGTAAAGTTCTTAAAGGAACAAGAATGAGAGATTAACTCACAAAATAAATAATATGATTCAAAGTTGTGGGTTCAAATGCTAAAATGACTACATATTTCTAGGAAATGAAAGGGTATGGCCAAGGGACATTTACCTTTGAAAAGTGGCTGAATAGTGGCTTGGTGTTTGTTCAATTGATGGTGTCTCCTTCCTTAACCGTTTGGGTTGAATGGTGTCTCCTTCCGAGAACTGTTGTAACTTTTCGGTTCAAAATTCTAACCTATACAGTCTTTAGTAAATTGGACATATATCAAGTTCCCAATATCAGATTGATGTAAATCGAATTGCGTTGGAAAGATAAGAGATAGAGGAACAAATTTTATGAAGACACCGAAACCCAATTCTACTTGTATCTTACTCGAAATTTTCAAACAAGTGAACCATCATGAATCTGCCCAATGAAGAGTGTTATCTCTTTGTTTTGGTGCCCAAACATGTTTCCCTCGATGGTTGTTCGGTTGTGTCTCTTAGTGAGGAACATGTCCTTCCATGGTTGAGTTGAAGGTTGTAGGGTGAGCTAAGATGAGCTGTATGAACTAAGGCTGAGCTGGGTTGAGTTGAGCTAGCTAGATGATTTAGCTAGCTGAAAGTTCACCATCTTTGAGTGATGATTTGAGCTGAACGGCTAACCCCTTAGCTGAGTGAATTGATCCTTAGGGCCATCATACTCTCCTTGATCCATAAGAGTGTATAGGAGCTGATTCGAATCCCAAATGAAGGGAAATTCACCATTTGTCGTTTTAAGCTCATTTTGAATTCGTGAGCTAGAACGAAGCTATCTTCCACTTCATTGCGCTGCCTAGGAGTGTTTAGTACATTTTGGTGTTGATCAGAAGATGGTAAGTGCCTCAAACAATGATTCTTTGTTTTGAGCTAAAATGGTGCATTTGAGCTAAAACGGAGCTGGCCAATAGTCTCTTAAGCCGTGATTAACATAACCTGAAAAGAAACAACTTAAACTAATAAGTATGATGTTACTAAACATATGTTGAATATTAATTATGCATAATATAATCTAAATAAAGTTGTGGTAACAATACTAATTACTAAGTTATCAATAGTAATATAAGGAAATAAATATTATATGTATATAATATGAGATAACAAGTGAGTGTACCACATGAATTAAGTAAATAAAGAGGATTAAGTAGAACTCCCTGATTGAAATTGTGTGACTTAAGGTATGGGCAGAAACTACAGTTGGGCGTGCACATATTATCCCCTTCTTCTTTTGGGCGATTTATCCTCAAATCGAACCCCTTGGTGCTGCAATCTCCCTTAGCAATTGGAAAGACATAGTTTTGACGTGCATGGCCTTCTATCTCCTCCTTGAATTTCTGAAAAGAAGATGAGAATTTTTTTGGCTTCTTTTGGGTTAGAAAATTTAGAAGTGAGCACGAGATGTGTCAAAAGACATTCCCTAATCAACTTGATGCTGTCAGAAGCCTTTTCTTCCCTAGGTCCTCCTCCTTTAAGCTTGGTTTGGATCTTCTCTTGTTTCCTAGACTCCACACTTCTTTTCATCAGAATCTGGTCACTTTGCACTTGTTTAGGCATCATAGGTGCGAGCACTATCTTCTTGACTCCATTCTTGAAGATGAACTGATTGGTGTAACAATCATGCATCATTCTTCGATCATATTGCCATGACCTCTCAAGTAAAATGTGACTTGCGTGCATAGGAACTACGTTGTACAAAATCTTATCCTTATATGAACCAATAGAGAAAGGGACAAGAACCTGTTTGGTGACCTTGAATTCCCCTGAATCATTGAGCCATTAGAGTTTATATGGGTCTGGATGCTTTAAAGTTTTGAGGCCGAGTTTATCCACCATAAGAGTGCTAGCCACGTTGATGTAGCTTCCACCATCGATTATCATAAAACACATTTTGTTGTTAACATAACACCTAGTGTGAAATATGTTCTCTCGTTGCTCCTCTTCTGCTGACATTTGGGTGTTTAAAAGCCTTTTAAAAACCATAAGTTGTCCTTCAACGGCAAGGGTGAATTCTTCTTCTTCCTCTTGCTCGGATTCTTCCAAAATTTCTTCCTCATTATCTGATGCAATCTCTCTATTTTCCAGCAACAACATAGTGTTTCTATTTGGACATTGGCTAGCAATATGGCCATACCCTAAGCACTTGAAACATTTGATTTCTCGGGATTGTTTGGATACTTCATGTTTCTTTCCTCGAATATTCTCCATCATAGACTTGGTTTTGGATGTTTCAGCCTGTTCTTTGCCTTGGAACGGAGTATTTCTCAGAGGTGTGTTTGGACTCCATTTAGGGGCTGCATTTGTGACACCTCTAGAAGATGATCTCTTGCGTTGTTGCCTCTCGATTTTGATATCCATATGCACCATGTCCTCAATTTCGATGTAGTGTTGTAATTCCACTACATCAGCAATATCTGTGTTCAATCTAGACAAGAACCTTGTCATGGTGGCTTCGTAGTCTTCATCCACACTTGCTCGGATCTTGGCTATTTCCATCTCTTTGTAGTAGTCTTCCATGGTTCTACTTCCTTGTTAAAGATTCTACAACTTATAATAGAGATCACGGTAATAATGAGTAGGCACAAAACATTTCCTCAGAATATGTTTCATTTCTCTCCAAGTGTTGATAGGTCATTCACAATTGCGTCTCCTTGTTGATCTTAGTTGATCCCATCATATAAGTGCGTTGTCAATAAATTCTAAGGCAGCCATGTGCTCCTTCATTTGCTCGGAATAGTTATGGCATTCGAAGATGTGCTTCACTTTGCTCTCCCAGTCCAAATATGCCTCCGAGTTTGATTTTCCTTGAAAGAGACGAATGTTAACTTGGACGCTCCCAAAATTGTCATCCAATTGGCCATGGTTCCTTCCATTGCTCCAGACAGAAATGACATCTTCTTCTTAAATCTCATGTTGCATCGGATGCCTTCTATGATTCTGTCGATCTTGGCCCCTTGGACGCCCTCCACTGAACTCTTCAATTTGATCCATCTACTCATGAATTGGTTCTAACTCATCACATAAGAGCTTTTGCATTTTCCTTATTAGAGCTTGTGTTTGGAGGTTCTGGGCTGGTCGTTCTTCCCGATTGTTTTCATTTGCGTGTTGCGACATAGTGTTAGTATGAATAAATGAAACAAAAGTTTAAGTTCCTCACCAATTCACACACATAAAATCCTCAAAGACACTCTAAGTAAAGAAACATGGCACTCAATTAACTCGTGTTTACACTCTAGGAATTCTGGCTTCTATTCCCCTTTCTATGCTCACCATTCTCTTGCCTTTTAACTCTCAAATCTCTCAAATCAAGTTCTTAGAAGAACTTACTCAAAACTTATCAAATATCCTAAGAAATGATGGCGTTTGGGCTGAAACAAAGGTTAGGTGTGCAAATAGAAAGAAGGAAAAAGTTTAAAAAGTTTAGGGATTGAATAGTAAAAGAAAATTTTCAAGGATTCAATTGAAAAGGACTAAAGAAAAACAGAAACGTTACCACCAAACTCAACTTACAAATTTGTCTTGAGCAATCAAACTTGAGGAACATCTCAGAGTTGGTTGCTTGGATGTTTGTACTTGAATCTTCAGCCTTTGAAAATTCGGATTTCTTTTTTATTCACCCTCTCTCTTTTTTAAATCTAATTCAGATTCCTTATATGTTAGAACAATCTGAATTTTCTTTTTTTCTTTTTTTCTCTTTTTTTGTTTTTCTTTTTTTTTAATCAGAATTGAAATAACAAGAAATTGGACTTACTTGATTCTTCCTTTGCTCTGATTACCATTTGATATGCTCCAACTCTACAAAGATGCTTGTAGAGAGAAGCTTTGATTTCCCAGACCTTAGAATGCAAGCAAGCCTTGTATAACACTTGTTTCCTGAGCAAAAGAATGTTAAATGTTGTTGGAAATAAGATAAGGATGATTTGAGAAGAGGTTATTGTGTGGGGTATTGTTTAGAAGAGAATGAAGCTGTCTTGGTGAAGGGAATGCATGGGGGATGTTGATGGTTGATTAAGGAAATGGAGGTGTTTAAATGAAGTAAATGATATGGAAGGATATGTTAAGGGCTGGTGAAGAATGGTGAACGAAAATGGAAGGTGGATGGTGATTATGTGATGATGGAATGATAGTATTCAAAGGGGCAAACGTTGAACTTATGTTATAGGAACATAAACCCAATCTAGTTGCAACTCTGAGGGTGGTAGATGCACTTGGACCTCTTGGAAATGTAATTCTAGAAATCTAAAGTATAAACGATGGAGGGTGACACCACAAATCAAAGGGATAATTTGATAAGTCGATAAAGTTCTTAAAAGAACAAGAATGAGAGTTTAACTCACAAAATAAATAATCTGATTTAAAGTTGTGTGTTCAAATGCCAAAATGGCTACATATTTCTAGGAAATGAAAGGGTGTGGCCAAGGGACATTCCCCTTTGAAAAGGTGGCTGAATAGTAGTGGCCTTGGTGTCTGTTAAATTGGTGGTGTCTTCTTCCTTAACTGTTCGGGTTAAATGGTGTTTCCTTTCAAGAAGTTTTGTAACTTTTCGGTTCAAAATTTCAGCCTGCATATCAACATGTATTGGAAAGATAAGAGATACAAGAACAACTTTCATGAAGACACCGAAACCCAATTCTACTTGTATCTTACTCGAAAATGATAAACAAGTGGACCATCATGAATCTGCCAAATGAAGAGTGATATCTCTTTGTTTTGGTGCCCAAACATGTTTCCCTCCATGGATGGTCGGTTGTGTCTCTTGGGGAGGGAACTTGTCTTTCCATGGTTGAGCTGAAGGTTGTAGATTGAGCTAAGATGAGCTGGATCAACCATGGTTGAGCTGAGCTAGCTAGCTGATTTATCTAGCTAAAAGTTCACCATCGTTGAGTGATGATTTGAGCTGAATGGCTAACCCCCTAGCTGTGTGAACTAATCCTTAGGGCCATAATACTCTCCTAGGAGTTTTTAGTACATTTTGGTCTTGATCAGAAGCTCGTAAGTGCCTCAAACAATGATTCTTTGTCATGAGCTAAAATGGTGCATTTGAGCTAAAACGAAGATGGCCAATAGTCCCTTAAGTTGTGTTTAACATAACCTACAAAGAAACAACTTAAACAAATAAGTATGATGTTAGTAAACATGTGTTGAATATTAACTGTGCATAATATAAGCTAAATAAAGCTGTGGTTCAATTCTAATTACTAAGTTATCAATAGTAATATAAGTAAATAAACATTATAGGTATATAAAATGAGATAGCAAGTGAGTGTAGCACATGAATTGAGTAAATAAAGAGGATTAAGTTGAACCATTGTCTTCGAGTGCATATCATAGTGAACTGTCCCTCTCTTTGAGCATGTACTATGATGGACGACCCCACTCCTTGAGCGTATGTTGCAATGAATGACCCCTCTCTTCGAGTGCATGTTATAATGAATAATCCCTTTCTTAGAGTGTATACCATGATGGACGACCCCTCTCTTTGAGCGTATGTCACGATGAATGACACCTCTCTTCGAGTGCATGTCATAGTGAACGGTCCCTTTCTTAGAGCATATACCGTGATCGATATCCCTTCTCTTTGAGCGTATGTCGTGATGAATGACCTCTCTCTTTGAGTTCATGTCATGGAGAATGGTCCCTCTCTTTGAGCGTATGTCGTGATGAAAAACCCCTCTCTTCGAGTGCATGTCATAATAAACATTTCCTTGATTTGAGCATATACTGTGATCGATGAACCCTCTCTTTAAGCATATGTTCGATGAATGACCCCTCTCTACGAGTGCATGTCATGGTGAACGGTCCCTCTCTTTGAGCCTATATTGTCGCTCTTTGAGCATATGTCGCAGTGAAAGACCCCTCTCTTTGAGTGCATGTCATAATGAACGGTCCCTCTCATTGAGCGTATGTCACGGTGAATGACCCCTCTCGTCAAGTGTATGTCATAATGAATGATTCCTCTCTTTGAGAGTATGCCATGATGGACGATCCCTCTCTTTGAGCGCATGTCGCGATGAAAGATCCCTCTCTTTGATTGCATGTCATGGTGAATGGCCTCTGTCTTTGAGCATATACCGTGATGGACAACTTCTCTCTTTGTGCGTATGTCGCGATGAATGACCCCTCTCTTCGAGTGCATGTTATAATAAACCGTCCCTTTCTTAGACCGTATACCGTGATGGATGACCATTCTTGATGTGTGCCAATCTTGTTGATGATGCTGAGTGGCACGCTTTGATTGTAGGACCTAGAAAGGAAGGAAGTCTCTCGCAAGAATTGACTGCAAAATGAAGAATTAAGGATAAAGGATGAAAGGAATAAGTAGAATTAATAAAAGGAATAGTTTAGGGACTGATTTGGAAGCCGAAGGATGTGTGGTGTTGATGAGGGTGAATGGATTTTTAGGACGTTTTGTGGTGATGACAAAGGATTTGAATGATGTATAGAATGAGAGGATATATAATGAATGGTGAAAAAGAAATAGTATCTTAAAGATACTCAAGGAAGAAACTAGGTTATAGAAAACCTAATCCTGAAGCTTATATTGATCTTTAAGGGGTGGTGATAAACAGACTTTGACCCTTTTAGTATATTAAACTAAAAGAACTAGAAGTATCAAGATGATAGAAAAGGGGTTGACACCAAAAGTAAAAAAGTATTTGATAAGTCGATAAAGTTCTAAGAAGAACTAAACGAGAGAAAATTCTCACAAAGGATAAAATATATTGTGAATTGTGTTTTACAAATGAAAATTTAAGTCCAATTTATAGGAAATAAATGGGTGTGGCCAAAGGATGTCTACCTTTGAAAAGGTGACCGAATAGTGGCCTTGGTGTCTGTCCAATTGGTGGTGTCTCCCTCCTTAACCGTTCAGATGAATAGTGTCTCCTTCCAATAGTTGTTAGAACTTTTCGTTTTAAAATTCTAACCTGTACGGTCTTCAGTAATTTGGTCATATATCGAGTTCCTGATATTGGATTGATTCGATTCTACATGCGTTAGAAAGATAAGAGATAGAGGAACAACTTTCATGAAGACACATAAACCCAATTCTGCTTGTATACTGCTAGAAAATGGCAAACAAGTGGACCATCATGAATCTGTCCATTAAAAAGTGCTATCTCTTTGTTTTGGTGCCCACTTGCTTTCCCTCCAAAATCTTGGAATCCAATATGGACGATGGAAGGACATGATGCTTGTTGAAGGGTTGGTGACCTTCAGGTGTAGTTGAGATGAGCTAAGCAAGCTGGGAGTGAGCTGAATTAAACTGAGCTATCTAGCTTAAAGACATTGCAAAAGTTTGAAGCTGAAATAAGCTTATCTGAGATGCCTTTAGCAAAGTAATTTGGTCGTTAGATTCCTATACTCTCTTCTAGTGCTAGGAGTGTTTTGGAGTTGATCCGAATCTCCTAAGGCCTCGTTTTGAATTGTGCTTCATTTGAGCTCATATGGAATTTGTGAGCTGACATGAAACTAGTCTTGAGTCCTTTAAGTACTGTAGGAGTGTTCCATGCATTTCCAAGCTATTCTGAAGATGGCTCGTTGTGTTTCTAGCATTGCCTTTCGTTTAACTTCTTCTGAGCTGACACCGAGCTAATACTTACTCCTTGAACAATATGTAAGTTCTATGAAGAAAACATAATAATCAAAATAATGAGAATACTTAAAATAACTTAATATAAATTTAGATCTAAGTTGAAACTTAATAATGTGGTTATAATGACTATTCATGTTTATAGACCTCTCTTTAAGTGTATATCGCGAGGAAAGACCCCTCTCTTTGAGTGTATATCACGACGAAAGACCCTTATCTTCGAGTGTATGTCATAATGAATAGTCCCTTTCTTAGAGCGTATATCTTTCACACGCGATGCAAAATTCAAGATAAGGTATGTGTTGTGATTATTGATAGCGGTATTTGTACTAATGTTGCTAGTTCAATGATGGTTGACAGGTTAGGTCTCAAGACAACAAAGCATCCGAATCCATACAAATTGCAATGGTTGAAGGACGGCGGAGAACGTAAAGTAATAAAACAAGTTATTATACCGTTTTCGATCGGAAGTTACAAGGACGAGGTCCTTTGTGATGTTGTGTCGATGGATGCTACTCACCTTCTTTTGGGACGCCCTTGGCAATATGACAAGAAGGTAATGTATGATGGTTTTACATATCGATACTCTTTTATGCATGCAGGTAAGAAGATTACTTTGGCTCCTTTGACACCGAGTCAAGTGATGGAAGATCAAGCAAGCTTGAAAAAGAGTAAGGAAGCTGCAAAGGAGAGGAAAAAGATGAATGCTTATGCAAGCAGTCGAGAAATCAGGAAATGTCTTTCCTCTCACCAATCTTTGCTTATTTTAATGTTTAAAGATTATTGTTTATTGACTGAATTTCCTTCTAATTTGCCTGCATCAATTGTTTCCCTTTTGCAGGAATTTAAGGATGTGTTTCCGGAAGAAACACCGAGGGGATTGGCACCTCTTCGTGGCATTGAGCACCAGATTGACTTTATCCCAGGTGCTACTATTCCAAATCGACCAGCTTATCGAACTAACCCCGAAGAGACGAAAGAGCTTCAAAGACAAGTGACAGAATTAATGGACAAGGGTTATATTCGAGAGAGTCTGAGTCCATGTGTTGTTCCGGTACTGTTAGTGCCGAAGAAAGATGGGTCTTGGAGGATGTGCGTAGATTGAAGAGCTATGAATCATATTACAATTAAGTATCGTCATACTATTCCCAGACTTGATGATATGTTGGACGAGCTTTGTGGAGCTGTCATCCAAAATTGACTTAAAGAGTGGATATCATCAGATTCGCATGCGAGAAGGCGATGAATGGAAGACAACCTTCAAAATAAAGCTAGGTTTGTACGAATGGTTAGTAATGCCTTTTGGCTTAACTAATGCACCTAGTACTTTTATGCGATTGATGAATCATGTTCTGTGATCTTTTATTGGAAAGTTTTGTGTTGTATATTTTGACGATATTTTGATTTATACCAAGACATTGCAGGATCATGTCAAACATTTGAGAGTTGCTTTACAAATTTTGCGAGAAGAAAGATTGTTTGGTAACATAGAGAAATGTGTGTTTTGTACTGACAAACTTACATTTCTTAGTTACATTGTTAGTGCAAAGGGTGTTGAAGTCAATCCTGAGAAGATAAAGGCAATTCAGGAATGGCCACAACCGACATCGATTACTCAGGTTAGATCTTTTCATGTTTTAGCTAGTTTCTATCGTCGGTTTGTTCCTAACTTCAATTCTATTACCGCACCCTTAATCGGGATTATTAAGAAGAATTCTAGCTTCTTATAGGGTAAAGAACAAGAAGCTGCCTTTTCGAAAATTAAGGATTATTTGACGTAGTCACCTGTATTAGCCTTACCTAACTTTGATAAAACTTTTGAAATTGAATGTGATGCTTCTGGAGTTGGTATAGGTGCTGTGTTAATGTAGGAAAAAAAGGCCCATTGCACACTTCACTGAAAAGCTTAGTGGAGCAACATTGAATTATCCAGTCTACGACAAGGAGATGTATGCACTAATTCGGGCATTGGAGACATGGCAACATTACTTGTTGCCTAAAGAGTTTGTGATTCACATTGATCATGAGGCTTTACGATATATCACAGGTCAGCATAAATTGAATAAACGACATGCTAAATGGGTTGAATTTTTAGAGTTTTTTCCTTATATCATTTGTTACAAAAAGGGTAAATATAATGTCGTTGTTGATGCTTTATCACATAGATATGTGCTTTTGAATTACCTTGATTCACATTTGATTGGATTTACATATATTCGTAACTTTTATGTTGATGATTCTGATTTTAGAGATAAGTATAATGCTTGTGAGAAAGGTTCAAATGGAAAGTTTTACAGGCATGATGGTTATCTTTTCAAAGAAAATAGGATATGCATTCCACAGGGTTCAATACGTGATATTCTGATCCATGAAGCACATGAGGGTGGATTGATGGGTCACTTTGGAGTCACCAAGACGTTACAGACATTGAAAGAACATCTATTTTGGCCTAAGATGCGTAGAGACGTTGAAAGGTACTGTGAACGTTGTGGGACATGTAAGAAAGCAAAATCGAAGGTTTCACCACATGGTATGTACTTACCTCTACCTATTTCTGATTCCCCTTGGACTGATATTTCAATGGACTTTGTTTTGGGATTGCCTCGAACTAGAAATGGCAGAGATAGTGTCGTTGTTGTGGTTGATAGATTCTCTAAGATGGCACATTTCATTACATGCCATAAGACTGATGATACTGTTAATGTGGCTAACTTATTCTTTAGAGAGATTATTCGGTTACATGGTATTCCTAGGTCAATTATTTCTAATAGGGATGTTAAGTTTCTGAGTCATTTCTGGAGGACTCTTTGGAGCAAAATAGGTACAAAAATCATATTTTCTACTACTTGTCATCCCTAGACTGATGGACAAACTGAGGATGTTAATCGTGTTTTATCTACTTTGTTGTGTTCCATCATTAAAAAGAACATTAGGAATTGGGAAGATTGTTTGCCACATGTTTAGTTTGCGTATAATCATGCTATACATTCTGCTACTAAGATGTCACCATTTGAGGTTGTTTATGGTTTTAACCCTATTACGCCTCTAGATTTGTTACCTTTGCCACAGGAACAAGTGACGAACAGGGACGGTCAAGCGAAAGCAGAATATGTGAAGAAGTTGCATCAACAGGTGAAGGAGAATTTAGAACGAAGGACTCAACAGTACGAAAAGCAAGCAAATAAGGGAAGAAAGCGAGTCACCTTTGATGTTGGTGATTAGGTTTGGGTTCACTTCCGAAAGGAACGATTTCCAACCCAGAGGTGGTCTAAGCTGTTACCGCGAGGAGATGGTCCTTTTCAGGTGTTGGAGAAAGTGAATGACAATGCCTACAAGATAGACTTACCGGGCGAGTACACTGTAAGTGCCACATTTAATGTTTCTGATTAAACCCCGTATGATATTTCTACAGATTTGAGGTCAAATCCTATTCAAGAAAGGGGAGATGATGTGAGCACATCATGTCAAGTTCAACAGGTTGATCTGAAGGTCTTACCATCAGGACCTATCACACATTCTAAGGCAAAGAAATACAGGGAAGCTCTTTTCCTTTCTTGTGCTAACATTTTAGATTTATTTGAGAATGTTCATGCCTTAGAATATGTTGTTTATAATGTGTTGCATGCTGATATGTGACATATTTAGGTATATATATTAGTATGTGTGTTTACTTATGTATATACTATGTTAATTATGTTTGCTTTGGTTTTAAGTGTGTTGGTGTGGTTAAAATAAGACTACAAGGCTTTTTAGATGTGTTTGCCTTGTTCTAATATAGGTACTTAGGAGAACCTTAGCTCAAGTGGGCATACTCAGCTCATCTCCAGCTCAGGAGAGCGTATGCAGTTCAATACCAGCTCAAGTGGATTATATTCAGCTCAGAAGAAGCTCAATGGTGTGCACGCAGCTCACCTTAGCTCGAGGCAGCTTAGAGGCTTAGCTCCCAGCTCCGTTTAGCTCCTAACACTCTTAGCTAGTTCATTTCAGCTCATCTCCACATCCAGCTCAACTTAACTCAAGTTGAAGTGACCTACAGCAGCTGAAACCTATCGTACACGAAGAGCAGGTATCCTATGCATGTGCCATGCATGGGGGGCCCATATAACACCCTTCTCCACAATTTTGGGCATCCAAAAGCAAGCAAGCCAAACAAGACCCTTGCTTTGAAGACCAATCAGCCACATTGGATAAGAATGAGTGGTTTCTTCTTCAAATTCAAATATTAAACACATGTTTAATGTGTTTTAAGTGCCAAAACATGTTGCTAAGGATATTAGGAGCTCAGGAGAAGTTATTTGAGCATTTACATTTTAATTTTCGTTTGAATTAAGGCCAAAATTTCAAATTTGGCCAACTTCTCCTTTATTTCTATATATTTACTTAATTTTGTAAAGACAAGGTTAGACAATTTTATGAAACAATATTTTTGTGAGAAATTCTCTCAATTTCAGTTCTTCATTGAACTTTTCTTGACATTTTCAGACTTTGTTTGAGTGTGTCGATTCCTTGATACTTCAAGTTCATAGATCACTATCTAGAGGGTCCAAGTCCGTTGACGGAGAACATATTCGATTCGGGTCCGCTCAGTATATTGTTCGGGTTCTTTCGAGTTCAACATCGTTATTATTTTTCTAGCAACTTCAACATCCAATTCTTCCATATTGGATATTATAATGCAGCCATGAAAGCCCCTGAAGCATTTCATCTTCATTAAATCCTAGAAATGCAGAATTCCTTCATCTTTTTCTTTCTTTCTTTGTTTTTTTTTTAATTTTCTTTGTTTTCTAGTAATTTTAACACCATTCTTACGTCTATAATCTTGTGTTTATTGTAGAGATATGCTTGCTACTATCCTAGATCCGTTTCAAACAAGGATGGTTGTTTTTGAAGCAACGTATCCGTTTATCAGAGCATATATCGTGATTGATGACCCCTCTCTTTGAGAATATGTTGCGATGAACGATCCCTCTCTTCAAGTACATGTCATGTTGAACAGTTTCTATCTTTGAGCGTATACCGTCGTGGGCGATCCCTCTCTTTGAGCGTATGTCGCGATGAATGACCTCTCTCTTCGAGTGCATGTTACAATAAACCACCCTTTTCTTAGAGCGTATACCTTGATGGCTGACCTTGCTCTTTGAGCGTATGTCACGGTGAATGAATCTTCTCTTCAAGCGTATGTCATAATGAACGATCCCTCTCTTTGAGCGTATACTGTGATGGACGATCCAACTATTTGAGCATATGTCGAGATGCATGAAACCACTCTTCGAGTACACTTTATAATTAACTATCCCTCACTTTTAGATCATACTGTGATGGACGACCCATCTCTTTAAGCGTATGTTGCGATGAATGACCCCTCTCTTCGAGTGCATGTCATAATGTATGATCCTTTTCTTAGAGTGTATACCGTGATGTACGACCCTATCTTTGAGAGTATGTCACGGTGGAGGACCCCTCTCTTCGAGCGTATGTGATAATGAATTGTCCCTCACTTTGAGCGTATATCGTGATGGACGACCACTCTCTTTGAGCGTACGTCGCTACGATTGACCTCTCTATTCGAGTACATGTCATAATGAATGAGCATATACCGTCACGGACGATCCCTCTCTTTGAGCGTATACTGTGATGGATGACCCCTCTCTTTGAGCATATGTCACGATGAATGACCCCTCTCTTCGAGTGCATGTCATAATGAACGGTCGCTTTCTTAGAGCGTATACCGTGATCGATGACCCCTCTCTTTGAGCGTATGTTGCGGAGAATGATCCCTCTCTTTGAGCATATGTCATAATGAACGGTCCCTCTCTGTGAGCGAGTGCTGTGATAGGTGACCCCTCTCTTTGAGCGTATGTCATGATGAATGAACCTTATCTTTGAGTGCTTGTGATAATCAATGGACACTTTTTTAGAGCGTATACTATGATGACTGACCCCGATCTTTAAGCGTATGTCATGGTGAATGACCCATCTCTTCGAGCATATGTCATAATGAATGGTTCTTCTTTGAGCGTATGTCGCGATGAATGACCCCTCCCTTCAAGTAAATATCATAATGAACGGTCCGCCGTGATGGAGAACACTCTCTTTAAACGTATGTCGCGATGAATAACCCCTATCTTCGAGTGTATATTATAATGAACAGTCCTTCTCATAGAGCGTATACGGTGGTCGATGACCCATTTCTTTTAGCGTATGTTGTGATGAATGACCCATCTCTTCATGTGCAAGTCATGGTGAACAGTCCCTCTCTTTGAGCGTATATCGTGATGGACGATCCTTCTCCTTGTGCGTATGTCGTGATGAATGACCCCTCTCTTCGAGTGAATGTCATGGTGAGCGGTCCCTCTCTATGACCTATCCAAGCTATAAAGGCTTAGATCCTCCTCAATTGTCGAACTGTATCTGTATCTGACTTGACATACCTGGTCGTTTAAAGAAGCCATTTCCAAGTTTAGAGATAGTTATACTAAGACCTATCCAAGCAAAGGAAGATCTTCGAGTGGAATCGGATTCGAGCACAGAACCCGATGGATAATATTTGCACTTGTAGACCTGACTAAGAAGACTATCAGGCTCAAAAATTAGTCTCCAAATTTGTTTACCAAGTAACGCAATGTTAAAATGGTGAAGATCGCGAAATCCTATACCTCTGGCTACTTTCGGTAGATAGATAGTGTCCTACTAAATTATATGCCATCCACGTTTATCGGCTTTCTCCGACGACCAGTAACGGCGTATCGAAGTAGTCATATCATCGATAATGTTTTGGGGTAGAAGGTAACAAGACATAATATTTTGTGGCATTGATTGTACGACAGATTTTATTAAAATTTCTCTACCGCTAAAGCAGAGCAAGTGCTTATCCCATTTGCTAAGACGAGCATTCATTTTGTCTATGGTAAAACCCAAAGTTGCTGTCTTATTCTTCCCAGTGAGGAGTAGAACCCCAAATAAATACCAGGGTCATCAACCTCTCTTACATTAAGAATGTTATTGATTTCTTATCGAAGGGATGTAGATGTTTTGCATGAGAAATATGTAGTTGATTTTTCAAAATTCACCGCATGACCAGACGAAATGGTATAAGTATGCAAAGTGTCCTTGATGTGTTGAGCTTCTGTAGTTGTATTCTTAATGAACCCCACACAATCATCAGCAAAGAGGAGGTTATTTATACGGGGGCCGTTCCTGCTAGCACAAAGGCCAGGGAGATTGCCAATAACTTTCGCAGCATTGAGCAATGCTGAAAGACCTTGAGTACAAAAAAGAAACAAGAAAGGTGAAAGGGGATATCCTTGTCGAAGCCCTCTTTGAGGTTTAAAAGGTCATGAAAGAGAATCATTGACACGTACTTGAAAAGACACAAAAGAGACACAATTCATAATAAGGGAAAACCATTTGTCATTAAAACCTAGATGGAGCATAATTTGTTGTAGAAAAGACCATTCGACACGGTCGAAAGCTTCCTACCTTGAACAAAGGCAGCTTGATTATTGCCTATACATAAAGGGACGAAAGATTTCAAACGATTAACAAGCACTTTGGCAACAGTCTTATAGATAACTATGCATAGGCTAATAGGTCTGAGATGTCACATAGTTGTGGGATCATTAATTTTGGGTATAAGAACGATGATAGTACGATTGACCTCTTCCATGCAAACAGACCCACTTAGGAGTCTGAGGCAGAGGTTTATAAAGTCCTAGCCAAGGATATCCCAATGTTTCTTAAAGAAACCACTTGGAAATCCATAAACTCTCGGGGCTTTCCTCGGATCAATATCGCGAAAAGTAGTGGCAATTTCTTCTACTGTGAATTCCTTTTTAAGGTCACTGTTCATGGTCTCAGTAACAATATTTGGAATGTTGTCCAAAATAGAAGATGCAATAGTAGGAGAAGAGGATGAGAAGAGAGTCTGGAAGTAATCAATGGCAGCAGCCATGATGTCTTTCGTGTGCGTTTACCAAATATTTTCATTGTAGAAAAGCCCAGTAATATAGTTTTTCGTTGGCAATTGTTTGCTCTTGCATGGAAAAATAAAGTATTTTTGTCACCATGTTCTAGCCAGGTGGTGCAGGCGTGTTTTGCCCAATAGATTTCCATCGCATTAAGTAGGCTATCAAGCTCGTTTTTGGCAGATATAAAATTATTGATATCAGCATCTGAAAGTTATTGCTTGAGGCACATATTTATAAAGTCAGTTATATTTAATACGTTCATATGACTTTATACGTTTGTTTGTTTGCCAAGATTCTAAAAAACGCCCAATTTCATGAAGTTTAACAATGGTCGTTCTGGATGGGTTAGACCAAATCTCTCTAATCCAAGAAGAGACTTTCGGGTTATCAACCCAACAATTCTCATAGCGGAAGAGGTTCCTAGAAGCTTTCATTCCGATTGCATGGGAGGGCCTAGTGTCCATTAAGATGGGGTAGTGATCAGATCGGACTTGAAAGAATGACGTAGCCTGGAAGCTAGGAAAGACATTAAACCAAGAGCAGTTAATAAGGATTCTATCGGTTGTTTCCATAATGGTTTCGGTATTAGGTCCAGATCTCGACCAAGTGAACCATCCAGATTTTGGTTTACAATCGAAGAGATTATTTCTCATAAGACAGTCTCTGAAATTATTAATTTGTGATCGTGTCCGACGAATACCGTCTTGCTTTTCATTATCATGTAAGATTTCATTAAAGTCTCCCCTAAGAGCTACGAAAGAGAAGAAGCTGATTGTAATGTGTCCACTAGTTGTCAAGTTTTATATTTGTTTGTCGTTTCAGGAAAATCATGTACACCAGAAAAATGGAATTGCAATTGGCCAAAATGTATAATAACATCAATATGACGATCTGAGTAAGAAAGCAAATCAATAGTAGTCTTATTATTCTAAATAATAGCAAGCCCCGTACAAGAGGGGCTGGATTCAACTGGTATACAACCTTGCATTCCTAGCATAATCTTAATGCGATCAAGATTGTGTCTATTTAATCTAGTTTTGCAAAGAAATAAAAGATCCGCATCATGCTTGTGGACAGCACGTTGTAATGCATGAACTGCCTGGGCATTACCGAGACCCTGACAATTCCAGCATAATATTTCATTTCCCTCGGCGAGGTTGATCATCGTCAACCTCCGCCGGAGAGTTTTTTCCATCCCTCATCCCAGCTTTTTTAAATGAAGATTTTGATAGAGGTCGGGGACATTTAGAACTATATCCCTCATCATATGGTGGATTCTTTGTATAAAATTGAGTTAAAGTAGGAAAATCAAAATCATGCATACTTCGTTCTGATGGATTAGTTTCAAGAAAGTAGCATAACACCATATTATCTAGACTTCTCATGAAGAGCAAGAATTTAAAATAACATGTAGACTTGTTTGATAAGAATACACAATAAAAGGTGTAGGATAGACCCCTACCCAAGGGTTGAAAATATATATGCCAATCTTCGATTTGGTAGAGTTCAAGGGATTGAGAAGATACACAATGAGCTGTGTTTAATAGGATGCCTAGCACGTGTAGTATAATAAAAGGATTCAGTTGAGAGTAAATAGGAGTCCTAGTTGTAAATAGAATAGATGACTTATTGTGGTGAACAAGACAATAGCTAATTATAGAACAAAAAGCTTGATGTTCAATTGATATGAAATACCAAATATTGATAAAGTTTTTAGATCTAAAGATCCCCGACGACAAGGCCAAAACCAGCCCCCAATCAGTCGACAATGGTGGTGATATACATATAGAGGTGGTGGTACCAAGTAGAAATACGGGTCTTAGAAGCAACCCTCGATCCTTAATGTCAAAAGTTTAAAAAAAGAGTAAAAGAGAGCAAGTAATGACATTTCAAGATATGAGATCATCCAAGGAAACGTAAGAAAAAGATTTGTTACTTCAAAAAATTATTTGGTTGATGATAATACACCAGAGATGGTGTTAGAAAATTCCCACTGAAAGGGTGGTATATTTATGAATTTAAAATAGTATACACCATAAAAGGTGTTGGAAAGAATCCTTGGAAGGGTTGGTAGACACATAACGAAAACAATCATAATGGGAATAATATGATAATACCATTCTAGAGAATATACAAATTTTGAGGAAACAAACATCAATAATAAAGGTATCAAAACTTTTGGAAGTAGAGGTCTTACCGAGTAAGAGAGATTACCGAAGATCAAATGAGAGGCAAGGCACCAATCTTGAAGAAAGATCAGAGGAAAAAGTCGTGGAAAAAATAGAATCAAAATTAATAAACCGAGAATAAAAGGGAGGAACATGACATAAAGAATAGGGTAAAAGGCGTACATAGCATTTAAGAAACAATGGAACAAGAGAAGACACAATGAAAAAGAGCCAAACGAAACCTTTGGTGCAAACATGGAGCAAAATGAAACCTTGTGGAGGTAGTATGCTTATCAAGGAAGCGAAACCAGATCCTTGTTCATGTCTTATACACTTTAACTGGAGTGTTGAGCCATACTATCAAAACTTCATGGCATTAGGGAAAGAAACAACGGGGCCTGTAGTATCGACATAGCAAGCAACAATGTCAGACGCTGAAAGAATAGAGGAAGATAGAAAAAGCACTAACAAAACTTGATTGGAATACATCCAAGGAATCATGAACATAAGGGTAACAATTAAACAAGAATGTTTGGTTGATGATAATACACCATAGATTGTGTTGGATAAATCCCTTATAAAGGATGGTATAAACATGAAGTTAACATGGAAAATAAGATAAGCATGATATAAAACAAGAAAGAGAAACCAATAAGCGATTGTTACCAACCAAGTTGGATTGGCAGTATAGAGTCACAAGAGATTTAGACAGTGCAACCTGTTTGAGGATATTACACCATGAAAGGTGTTGGATGGATCCCTAGTTAAGGGTGGTATATTCAAAAAATTAAACAAGGTGTTATAAAACAGATAATAGTCCAGAATATATAAAAAGGAGAAACATGATCTAAAAAGAATTAAGCTGGATTAAGATATGTAAATAAAAAATAAATATATATAGTAGTAAAAACTTATGATCAAACCGAAACAATCTACCTTTCGATGGAGACAGAGCCAACAAAACCATGTCTAGTTTCGGTTATCGCTAGAGAAAAAAGACACGAATTGAAAGTATGCATTCTTGGAGTAGGTTTTGAGTACTTGAATCTGCCAAAACCGAACCAATTCGGCCAGAGATGGGATTGGATCGAAAAAGATCCAATCAAGACTTGTGAATGTGATTGAGTCCTTTATCTCGATTCTTCCAAAATGGAACAGACCAGAAAATCTATCGAGATTATAGAGACGTTGACGTACACGCCAATGCACTGTGCGATCAACCTGGAGGCGGTTGTTGCGGACAAAATGTAAACCTGTTGAGAAATACATGCCAGAACAATGTGTTGAAGACAAGGTTCAACGTTGGTAAATTGTTCATGGTTAAGTGTAGAAGAATGTGTCGTCAAAACAGAAACACCAAACTCATAAGTGTGATGGAGAGAGATCCATAATAGACGTACGAGCATGGATCGTTGATAAAGAAAACCAGCAAAACCACTGGTAAAGAAAAAACAAAACCCATAAAATCTAACACCCAAAAACCTGAAACATTTGTTTAGAAAGAAGCTAACATGGAGACATAGATATGTTGGACCGATAGACAGTCCATAACCTTGTTTGTAACCATATCGTATGATTGGAGAATCGATGAGATCGACAAAAATGATCTCCTAGAGATATAGATATGTAGGACCGATAGACAATCCATAATCTTGTTTAGTATCAATGAAAATGATCTCCTGGAGACGTAGATATGTTGGATCGATAAACAATCCAAAATCTTGTGCATAACCATGTCGTGTGATCGGAGTATCGATGAGATCGGCAAAGGCGATCTCCTGTAGACTAAAAAATCGATAAAGTCATTTCAGAACCCAAATATAAATTTCCGATCCAAGGGCCACATAAAATAGCGAATCAAAGTTGTGGTTCCATATGGAAAATAATGGATGGAGTTCATCGGAATTAAGGAATAATAATAATAAAAAGATTAAGGGGAACAACAAGGTTCTGTTTATGCTGAAGTAAAAATCTATCCAAGAATCCTTACTAAAATAAATAATAATTACTTGTAAAATGGAAGAAGTCTGGATAGGTTGAGACAGTACTGAGGCATACAACATCGAATTGTAACTTGCTTGATTCACCTCTGCAACTAAGATCTCTAAGAAAGGAAGTAGTCAATAAAGGAGATGGAATTGGAGAATACTCAAGGAATCTCCGGATCTCTTACTTGAGAGGCAGCCGAATATTATATTGATGAAGATTATTACATCATCTATGATGTTATATTGATCCCTTCTCAAGGGTGGTAATTGTGTAGCAATGATCTGGTCTAAAGACCATGTAAAACTTTCCGAAAATATAATTAATAAAACTTAAGTTATCTCACTGGTTGTATCTTTTGAGTCTGCCATGGTGATTGAAGAAGACGAGGGACATTGTTGGCGGAGGCATGGCAAAGATCCATACCAACAGTGATGTTGATGACCACCAGAAAACATAGCGTTCCAAAGGGCAGGATTCACAATAAAACAGTAAAGCGAAAGAATGAGAAAAATTACAAGAAAATACATTGTAGAATTTGAGACGGGTTTTGTTTCTTCCTCTCCCAACAACGGAGATGGTGAAAAATGACCGATAAAGGGAGGGGGGATTGGTGGAGAGGGACGGTGGAGGCGGCAGAAGACATGAAAGGGAAAAGAGGGAAGAGAGGGTGACAGAGGTAGGGGAGAGGAGAGAAAAAACAATATCCCGTTCAATTCATTCGAATTTTAACCGAGTAAAAATCAGAAAATTATAGATTAATCTGTATAATTTTGTTCAAAAGCCATAATTAACTATTTGAACTCATAAAATTTGGTTTAATAACATTTGGTTGTTGTTTTGTTGCAACTAAAACGTGCTTGTCGAATTAACTATCTGTTTAATTTTGTTCAAAATCCCATAATTAACTATCTCTTTGAGAGTATGTCGCGATGAATGACCCATCTCTTTGAGTGCATGTCATAATGAACGGTCCCTCTCTTTGAGCGTATGGCGTGATGGAAGACCCCTCTCTTTGAGCGTATATCACCTTTCTTCGAGTGTATGTCACAATGAATGGTACCTCTCTTTGAGCATATACCATGATCAACGACCCCTTGTTTTGAGCGTATGTTGCGATGATTGACCACTCTCTTCGAGTACCTGTCATGCTGAACTGTCACTCTCTTTGAGCATATACCGTGATGGACGACCCTTCCCTTTGAGCGTATGTCGTGATGAATAACCCCTCTCTTCGAGTGCATGTCATAGTGAACGGTCCCTTTCTTAGAGGGTGTACCGTGATGGACGACCCTTCTCTTTAAGAGTATGTCATGGTGAATGACCCCTCTCTTTGAGTGTATGTCATGGTGAATGATCTCTTTATTAGAGCGAACACCATGGTGGACGAACCCTCTCTTTGATTGTATGTCGTGATGAATGACCCTTCTCTTCGAGCATATGTCATAACAAACGCTCCCTCTCTTTGAGCGTATACCGTGACGAATGACCCCTTTCTTCTAGCGAAGGCCATGATGAGTGACCCCACACTTCGGGTGCATATCATAATGAACGGTCCCTCTCTTCAAGCATATAACGTGATTGATGACCCCTCTCTTTGTGTGTATGTTGTGATGAATGACCACTCTCTTCGAGTGCATATCATGGTGAACGGTCCCTCTCTTTGAGCGTATATCGTTACGGACGACCCATCTCTTTGAGCGTATACCGTGATGAATAACCCTTCTCTTCGAGTGCATGTTATAATGAATGGTCCCCATCTTAGTGTGTAGACCCTGATGGACGATCCCTCTATTTAAGCATATGTCGCGGTGAATAACCCATATCTTCTAGCGTATGTCATAATGAACGGTCCCTCTCTTTGAGCGTATGCCATGATGGACGAACCCTCTCTTTGAACGTATGCCGCGATGAATGACCCCTCTCTTGGGTGCATCTCATGGTGAACGGTCCCACTCTTTTAGCATATACCGTGATGGACGACCCCTCTATTTTAGCATATGTCAAGGTGAATGACCTCTCCCTTTGAGCTTATGTCACGAGGAATGACCACGCTCTTCGAGTGTATGTCATAATGAAAGATCCCTTTCTTTGAGCATATACCGTGATCGATGACACCTCACTTTGAGTGTTTGTCGCGATAAATGACCACTCTCTTCGAGTGTATGTCATAGTCAACGGACCCTTTCTTAGAGTGTATACATGATGGAAAACCCATCTCTTTGAGCGTATATCGCGTTGAATGACTCCTCTTTTCGAGCATATGTCATAATAAATGGTCACTCTCATTGAGCGTATGCCGTGATGGATGACGACTCTCTTTGAGAGTATGTCGCGATGAATAACCCTTTTGTTCGAGTGCCTGTCATGGAGAACAGTCCCTCTCTTTGAGCGTATATCGTGATGGACGACGCCTCTCTTTGAGCGTATGTCGCGATGAATGACCTATCTCTTTGAGTGCATCTCATAATGAATGGTCCCTGTCTTTGAGCGTATACCGTGATCAATGACCCCTCTTTAGCGTATGTTATGATGAATGATGCCTCTCTTCGAGTGCATGTCGTAATGAACGATCGCTTTTTTAGAGCGTCTACCGTGATGGATGACCCCTCTCTTTGACTGTATGTCGCAACGAATGACCCCTCTCTTCGAGTATATGTCATAATGAACGGTCCTTCTCTTTGAGCGTATACGGTGATGGACAACCCCTCTCTTTGAGCATTTGTCGCGATGAAGGACCCCTCTCTTCGAGTGTATGTCATGGTGAACGGTCCCTCTCTTTGAGTGTATACCGTGATGGACGACACCTCTCTTTAAGCGTATGTCGCGATATATGAACCCTCCCTTCGAGTGCATGTCATGATTAATGGTCCCTTTCTTAGAGCGTATACCATGATGGACGACCTCTCTCTTCGATTGCATATCATAATGAACGGTCCCTTTCTCAGAGAGTATATCGTGATGGAATGACCCCTCTCTTCGAGTGCATGTCATAATGACCCCTCTATTTAAGCGTATGTCGCGGTGAATGACCCCACTCTTCGAGCGTATGTCATAATGAACGGTACCTCACTTTGTGCGTATGCCGTGATGGACGACCCCTCTCTTTGAGTGTATATCGTGATGAATGACCCCTCTCTTCGAGTGCATGTCATAATGAATGCTCCATCTCTTTGAGCGTATATCGTGATCGATGACCCATCTCATTGAGCGTATGTCATGATAAATGACACCTGTCTTCGAGTGCATGTCATAGTGAAGAGTCCCTTAGAGTGTATACTGTTGGGACCACCAACACACCCCATGGCGTAACGGAACAAAATTACGATGGTCTTTCCAGTGATCCATGTAGGTTTAATCCGAAATCGTGAGGAAGAGACGCGATGACTTACATTGGGTTCCTTGATAAGCAGCAAAAAAAAACAATTGGATTTAGATCAATCATGATCGTTCAACAATTCGAATCTTTAGTCTCCATGAATATCGTCTCGGCCTCTACTCAGTTCACTCGGTTGACAAAGCAAAATTTCGAAAAACTATTTTTCGTGATATTAGGGTTTGGAAATTCAGAATTCTCTATTGTGGCTGATAGACCAAAGGATCCTTTATATAGGTGTAACCCTAGGTATAAGAGTTTGATTCCGAGTTTGTTTAAGAAAAAATTAATATTATTATTTCCTTAAATTTCGGAATCTATATTTAATTCGAATTTGAAAAGGGATATAATTACTTAAATTATATCCTTTATATTTAAAATTCGGTATTAAATATAATCTACTTATACATATATTTATGTTCATTTTCAACCATTGGGTATGACCCTATAGGCTCATTGTAACGTTAGTTATAATATTAGAACAATTCTAATATTACAAACAATGAGTGACATCTAGCAATAAATCATTGTCATCTAAGTTACAAGAGATCATGATTTGATATATCATGTCCGTGACCAACTCTTTTAATGTATTATATCTTTCGTCCTTTTATATCTTTAATAGGCACAAGTGTTGGAATAGTCACACTTGTATAGCCTATTTTAATATTTTATGATATCTAGAGTGAACTACTTTTAGTGAACAATTTGTGATATCTCAATGTAAGTCAGTTTTCCTATTATCAAGTGTAAAGATAAGAACCCAATGTAAGTCATTGCAGCAAAAAAAAGATAGGATTTGTCCTTCCTACATAATTTCAAGATAGGATTTTAATATTTCTAGTCTCACTCAATCAAGTGGCCTTTGATATCTTTTCCTATTATGTAGGAAGGACAAATCCTATCTTGATCAATCACATCTCACTACATACATTATAATATGTCCAATGTCAGTTTTTATAGTGTAACTAATTACGAGACACGTTTACCTGCATCAAAACATAAAACAACACATATTGAGATAGTATTATTCTCAAGTCTAAGGATCATACATATAGTTGTCACTATGAGCAATATCGTGACTGTCACATAATAATCAAAGATATATGCTCATAGTGGGTCAATCCAATATATTATTCTCTACTAATATATTCATGTATTAATTCTGACATCTTTATGTCAATGACAACTCATTATCATCAATTATTCACATGTTAGTCTTCAGCGTATTATTATTGTCCATACCCATAATAATACTTGACTAAGTATATTTCAATAATAATACATATATTATTATATGGACCTTATTGTTTCTCAATTTATGTTATGCATTGACACATATATCTGAAAATAACAATGGCAATGCATTTATTCAATAAAATTGGTAAATAAAAGTATCCTTACAATCATCATTTGATTCGTCTTTGGGTATACTCTAATAATCTCCCACTAGCACTAAGACCAATCACTCACATATCTAATACCAAGTGACTCAGTGTGACGATTATGCTTCTGTTGTGTCAGAGGCTTCGTCAAGGGATCAATAATGTTATCATCCGTGTGTACTTTATATATCTCCACATCTCGTCGATCTATGATCTCTCGAATGAGATGGAAGCGTCTAAGAATATGTTTGGATCGTTGATGAGATCTGGGTTCCTTTGCTTGTGCAATGGCTCCATTGTTGTCACAACGAAGTTCTATAGCATCTGATATGCTTGGAACAACCCCTAGTTCGGATATGAACTTTTTAATCCAAATAGCTTCCTTTGCTGCTTCGCTGGCTGCAATATATTCAGCCTCTGTCGTAGAATCAACTACTGTGTCTTGCTTAGAACTTTTCCAGCTTACAGCACCTCCGTTAAGGCAAAACACAAAATCAGATTGTGATCTTGAGTTATCCTTGTCTGTTTGGAAACTAGCATCAGTATAACCTTTTATACTTAGCTCTTCTTTGCCTCCATAGACAAGAAATGTATCCTTAGTTCTTCTCAAGTACTTAAGGATATTTTTGACTGCTACCCAGTGACTTTCACTGGGTTTTACCTGATATCGACTTGTAATGCTTAAGGCATACGACACATCTGGTCGAGTACATATCATGGCATACATGATAGAACCAATAGCCGAAGCATATGGAATCTTACACATTCGTTCTCCTTCTTATGGAGTTGAAGGACACATTTCCTTCAAAAGAGATATATCATGTCTCATAGGTAAGAATCCTTTCTTGGATTCTTCCATACTGAATCTTTTCAGAACTTTGTCTATATATGTACTTTGACTCAGAGCTAGAAATCGTCTAGATCTTTCTCTATAGATCTTAACCCCTAAGATATATGCTGCCTCACCCAAATCTTTCATAGATAAACAACTAATTAACCAAGTCTTAATTGACTATAAGGTAGGTATGTCGTTTCCTATAAGAAGTATGTCATATACATACAAGATTAGGAAAGAAACAATGCTCCCACTAATCTTCCTGTAAACACAAAGCTCATCTTCGTTCTTGATAAAACCAAACTCTTTGATCGCATCATTGAAATGAAGATTCCAACTTCGAGAAGCTTGCTTTAGTCCATAAATGGACCTTTGTAGCCTACAATCCTTTCCATCATTTCCTGGAGCGACAAAACCTTCTGGTTGTGTCATATACACATCCTCTTCAAGTTTTCCATTAAGTAAAGCGGTTTTGACGTCCATTTGCCAAATTTCATAATTATAGAATGCAGCTATAGCAAGCAAGATCCGGATGGATTTAAACATAGCTATAGGGGAGAAAGTTTCATCATAGTCAATACCATGAACTTGTCGAAAACCTTTAGCGACTAGTCGCCCCTTGTATGTTTGTACGTTTCAATCCATGTCGGTTTTCTTCTTGAAAACCCATTTACACCCTATAGGTTTTACCCCTTCAGGTGATTCAACCAAAGTCCATACTTGGTTGACTGACATGGATTCCATCTCAGATTTCATGGCCTCAAGCCATTTCTCAGAGTCTGGGCTCGATACTTCCTCTTGATAAGTTCTTGGCTCATCTATACTGAGAACATCTCCATACGTGGTAATGAGAAATCCATATCTCTCAGGTGCATGGCGTTCTCTTGTGGACCTGCGCAGTAGTTGTGTTTCTAAATCTATTGATTGTTCCTCAATAATTTGTGGAACATGTTCAATATCAGGTTCAGTGAATTGTTGTTCTTGAACTTCTCCAAGTTCAATGTCTCTACCCTTTCCTTTCTTCTTGAGAAATTCTCTTTCGAGAAAAACTCTTGCTCGAGCAACAAACACTTTATTCTCTTTAGGGTTAAAGAAATAAAATCCCTTAGTTTCTTTGGGATATCCAACAAAATTACACTTATCAGATTTGGGTTCGAGCTTTGTAAACATCTGATGTTTGACATATGCTTCGCAACCCCAAATCTTCATAAAAGACATACTAGGACGTTTTCCAGTCCATATCTCATATGGTGTCTTTTGAACAGATTTAGACGAAATACGATTTAAAGTGAAAGCAGCTGTTTCTAGTGCATTTCCCCAAAAAGAAGTCGGAAGATCACTATGACTCATCATTGATCGAACCATGTCTAACAAAGTTCGATTTCTCCTCTCAGAAACTCCATTCCACTGTGGTGTACCTGGTGGAGTAAGTTGTGAGACAATCCCACATTCTTTAAGAAGTTCATCAAATTCTATGCTTAAGTATTCTCCACCTCGATCTGATCGAAGTGATTTAATACTCTTGCCTTGTTGATTTTGTACTTTATTCTTGAATTCTTTAAACTTTTCAATAGCCTCAGATTTATGGCGTATAAGGTAAATGTAACCATATCGACAGAAGTCATTAGTGAAAGTGATGAAGTACTGAAATCCACCTCTAGCTTGTATGTTCATTGGTCCACATACATCACTATGTATTAATCCTGATAAATAACTTGCTCGCTCACTTTTACCATTAAAAGGAGCCTTAGTCATTTTTTCTAAAAAGCAAGATTCACACACATCCAGTTGTTCGAAAAAAAATGAATCTAAGAATCCATCTTTATGGAGTCTTGATATCTGTTTCTCACTTATATGGCCTAAACAAAAATGCCAGAGATAAGTTTGATTTGAATCATTTGTTTTTGATCTTTTTGGTATTTATGTTATAAATGGCATTTTCTAGATTTAAAATATATAAGTCATTAACCAATTGTGCTGAACCATAAAAAATATTATCGAGATAAAAAGAACAACAATTATTCTTAATAATAATCTCAAATCTAATCTTGTCCAAACAAGAAATAGAAATTATGTTTTTAGTCAAACTAGGCACAAAATAACAATCTTCTAAATGTAAATCAAGTCCACTAGGTAAAGATAAAACGTATGTTCCTATAGCTAATGCAGTAACTCTTGCTCCATTTCCCACTCGTAGGTCTACGTCTCCTTTAACTAGATTCCTTCTCTTTTGCAGTCCCTGTATAGAAGTACAAATGTGAGAACCACAATCGATATATAATACCCAAGAAGAAGATGTTGACAGATTCACATCGATAACATAAATACCTGAAGAAGATGCACCATCTGCTTTTGCCTTCTTGACCTCTTCAAGGTAAATGGGGCAATTTCTTTTCCAATGTCTGGTCTTATTGTAGTTGAAACATTTTTCTTCCTTGCTAAGTCCCCCTTTGGGTTTCAGTGCATCATGTCCTTTGGGTATAGTCTTACCTTTACCCTTGTACTTTACCACTGCCTTTCCCTTTCCTTTGTCCTTGTGGACCATCAAAATGGGCTTAGGTCCACCTTTAGAAATATTTTTCTGAACAGTTCGTAACATTTCAAGTAATTGTGGCAAAGTTTTGTTAATTTCATTCATGTTGAAATTAAGGACAAATTGATTGAAGCTATTCGACAATGATTGCAGAATAACATCAGTAGCCAATTTATCCTTGAGAAGAAAACCTAGCTTTTCCAACGTTGAATATAGCCTATGATCTTAATGAAATGATCTCCTAAAAGATATCCCTCTACCATTTTGCACTAAAATAGAGCTTTAGAGGTCTCATACCTCTCTTGACGTGCTTGCTTCTCATATATTTCTTTGAGGTTTTGAATCATATCATATGTAACCATGTCCTCATGTTGCTTCTGAAGATCAGGAGTCATGGTAGCAAGCATAAGACATCCGACATCTAACATGTCATCCATATGTTTCTTAAACTTGTCCTTGTCAGCTCTAGAAGCATTAGTTGCCGGTTCATCTGGAACAGGTTCTTCAATGACATATTCCTTTCTTTTCTGTTTGAGAACAATTCTCAAATTACGGAACCAATCAAGGAAGTTTATGCCATTGAGTTTCTCCTTCTCAAGGAGTGATCGCAATGATATAGTGTTGCTTTCCATTTAGATCTACAACAATGGAAATACATAATATAAATTTACCAATTTGAAATATTATAAATAGGACTTTGTTTATAAAATACTCCCACTATTTTGTTCAAAATTAAAAACCCCTCTCGTCTTTAATTTCGGAAAAATTTGACAAATTTTTTTCTAGTGAGTGAGGATCCATAATTCACCAATTTCCTAAATCAACTTTGGCTTTTCTTTTAGGAAAGAGGTTATTTAGCTAAGTAACCCTTTACTAATTACATCTCATGTAACTCCTCCATTTGGTGAACAACTCTTGTTCAGTCATCTCTTGACTTAACCAAATACTTAGCCTTTAGGTTTCTAATCCTATTAGAACAACCTAACTAAGTTACTACCAATATTTTGACCTGCGAATATCACTTGTTTATTCTTCGCTTTTAACTAAGATGGACTTATGTGTTAATGCTTTAACAAAATCCATATAAGATCGATTAAGGCCTTAACGAGGGTAAATATTGAATGGCTAATTTTAACTTGATTAATTTGAGGGAAAACATTCAATATCTCATCGTTATTTCTTTTAATCTGGCCCTTATTGATCTCATCAATATATGTGAGTTGAAGATATATATCATACATTGCATCACAAACATGATAGATATAAATTAAAAAGTTGCAATGGTTATAGCCCAAAATAAAGAACTAAGGTGGCCCATCCCAAGACAATGGGAGAACCTTAAAACCCTAATTCTATACTAAAACTGCTTCTCAAGCATCTTCTCGCCTTTGCTCCAAATATCTCGATTACTTCTTAGAATAATATTACAATTATAGAAACTCATTTTACATATGAGGGAGTAATATGAGAATAAAAGTATAACAGAGATAGAGAAAGGCACGACACGCAGGCTGAATTTAAAATTTACAACTATTGTAAAAGCAAGGGCTATAACCAAGCATGTCAAACACTGTGCAAAGCAAACATATCATATATATGCTATCAAGAAATCGTTAATATTACCAATATGAACCTACAATCTATGTTGCCTACGAATGAGTCAAGGGAAGAAGCCCCTTGCAGCCACGACAGGAAATTTTGAGAAATAACGACTATTTTTCTATGAAAAACTTCACAATTTGATAAGATTTATCAACAAAATTGTGTTTTCGAGATTTTTAAAATCCCTTAGATTTTTCCGTATCGGAATAACAATTATTCCTTTTCTCTTAATGCGATCTGTTACCGCACTTTCATCGATCACTATGTCAACGGTTGACATAAGATTATCATAAAACCCTTGTAGCAACATGGCGACTGTAATTAACAGATTAACATATTAATCGTATCCCTAATCGACTAGCAATATCAATATATATCGTCGACACAGTAAAATAAAGCATGCATATCATACATATCGCATTACCCAAGTATTTAACCTGATTACGGATCGTACAAGTGGCTTTGATACCACTATTGGGACCTCCGGCACACCCTATGGTGCAGCGGAACAAAATTACGACAGTCTTTCCAGTGATCCATGTACGTTTAATCCGAAATCGGGAGGAAGAGACGCGATGAGTTACATTGGGTTCCTTGATAAGCAACAAAAAGAACAACAATTGGATTTACGACAGTCACGATCGTTCGACAATTCGAATCTTTAGCCTCTATGAATATCATCTCGGCCTCTACTCAGTTCACCCGGTTGATAAAGCAAAATCTCGAAAAACTATTTTTCGTGATTTTAGGGTTTGGGAATTCAGAATTCTCTATTGTGGCTGCTAGACCAAAAGATCCTTTATATAGGTGTAACCCTAGGTATAAGAGTTTGATTCCGAGTTTATTTAGGAAAAATTTAATATTATTATTTCCTTAAATTTCGGAATCTATATTTAATTCGAATTTAAAAAGGGATATAATTACTTTAATTATATCCTTTATATTTAAAATTCGGGATTAAATATAATCTACTTATACATATATATTTCTGCTCATTTTCAACCATTGGGTGTGACCCTATAGGCTCATTATAACGTTAGTTATAATATTAGAACAAATCTATTTTTACAAACAATGAGTGACATCTAGCAATATATCATTGTCATCTAAGTTACAAGAGATCATGATTCGATGTATCATGTCCGTGACCAACTCTTTTAATGTATTATATCCTTCTGTCCTTTTATATCTTTAATTGGAACAAGTCTTGGAATAGTCACACTTGTATAGCCTATTTTAATGTTTCTTGATATTTAGAGTGAACTACTTTTAATGAATAATTTGTGATATCTCATATCAACGTATTCAAGCATGGCCATGCATTTCTAGTATAACTCAATCAAGTGGCCTTTGATATATTTTCCTATTATGTAGGAAGGACAAATCCTATCTTGATCATTCACATCTCACTACATACATTGTAATATGTCTAATGTCAGTTTTTATAGTGTAACTAACTACAAGACACGTTTAACTGCATCAAAACATAAAACAACATATATTGAGATAGTAATAATCTCAAGTCTAAGGATCATACATATAATTGTCAGTATGAGCAATATCGTGACCGTCACATAATAATCCAAGATATATGCTCATAGTGGGTCAATCCAATATATTAT
The DNA here is from genome assembly GCA_035048815.1 of Abelmoschus esculentus. Lineage (NCBI taxonomy): Eukaryota > Viridiplantae > Streptophyta > Magnoliopsida > Malvales > Malvaceae > Abelmoschus > Abelmoschus esculentus. Next base: position 7,675,847 of record JAUCBN010000013.1, on the reverse strand, counting down.
TCTCTACTAATATATTCATACATTAATTCTGACATCTTTATGTCAATGACAACTCATTGTCATCAATCACATGTTAGTCTTTAGGGTATTATTATTGTCCATACCCATAATAATACTTGACTAAGGATATTTTAATAATAATGCATATATTATTATATTGACCTTATTGTTTCTTAGTTTACGTTATACATTGACACATATATCTGAAAACAATAATGACAATGCTTTTATTCAATAAAATTGACAAGTAAAAATATCCTTACAATCATCATATGATTGGTCTTTGGGCATACTCTAACATTTACCGTGATGGACAACCACTCTCTTTGAGCGTAAGTCGCGATGAATGACCTCTCTCTTCGAGTTCATGTCTTAGTGAACGATCACCCTCGTTGAGTGTATACCGTGATGGACGACCCCTCTCTTTGAGCGTAGGTCGCAATGATTGACCTCTCTCTTCGAGTACATGTCATAATGAATGGTCCCTTTCTTAGAGCGTATACTGTGATGGACGACCCCACCCTTTGAACTTATACCACGAGGGACGACCCCTCTCTTTGAGCATATGTCGTGATGTATAACCACTCTCTTTGAGTGCATGTCATAATAAACGGTCCCTTTCTTAAAGCGTATACCGTGATGGAAGACCCCTCTCTTTGAGCGTATGTTGCCATGAATGACACCTCTCTTTGAGCGTATGTTGCGATGAATGACCACTCTCTTCGAGTGCATGTCATGGTGAATGGTCCCCCTCGTTGAGCGTATACCATAATGGACGACCCCTCTCTTTGAGCATAGGTCGCGATGAATAACCCCTCTTTGAGTGCATGTCGTAATGAACGGACGCTTTCTTAGAGCGTATACTATGATGGACGACCCCTCTCTTTGAGCATAGATCGCGATGAATGGCACCTCTCTTTGAGCGTATGTCATAGTGAATAGTCCCATTCTTGGAGCGTATACCGTGATTGACGAACTCTCTCTTTAAGCGTATGTCATGATGAATGGCTCTTATCTTTGAGTGCATGTCATTATGAGTGGTCCCTTTCTTAGAATGTATACCGTGAGGGACGAGCGCTCTCTTTGAGCGTATGTCATGATGAATGACCCTTCTATTCGAGTATATGTCATAATGAATTATCCCTGTCGTTGAGCATATACTGTGATGGACGAGCCCTTTCTTTGAGCTTATGTCGTGATGAATGAGCCCTCTCATCGAGCAATATGTTATAATGAATTGTCCCACTATATGAACGTATACCATGATCGACGACCCATCTCTTTGAGCGTATCTCGCGGTGAATGACCCCTCTCTTCAAGCGTATGTCATAATGAATGGTCCCTCCCTTTGGGTGTATGCCGTGATGGACGGCAACTCTCTTTGAGCGTATGTCACGATGAATGACTCCTCTCTTCGAGTGCATGTCATAAGGAATGATCCTTCTCTTTCGGTGTAGATCGTGATCGATGACCCATCTCTTTGAGAGTATATCGTGATAAATGACACCTCTCCTCGAGTGCATGTCATAGTGAACAGTCCCTTTCTTAGAGCGTATACCGTGATGGACAACCCCTCTCATTGAGCATATGTGGCGATGAATGACTCATCTCTTCAAGCGTATATTATAATGAACAGTCCCCGTCTTTGAGCGTATGTCGTGATGGATGACCCTTCTCTTTGAGCGTGTGTTGCGATGAATGACCCCTCTCTTCGAATGCATGTTATGGTGAATGGTCCCTCTTTTTGAGCGTATGCCGTGATGGATGACCCCTCTCTTTGAGCGTATGTCGTGATGAATGACCCCTCTATTCGAGTGCATGTCAGGGTGAAGGGTCCCTCTCGTTGAGCATATACCGTAATGGACAACCCTTCTCTTTAAGCATAGGTAACGATGAATGACCCCTTTCTTCGAATGTATGTCAGGGTGAAGGGTCCCTCTCGTTGAGCATATACCATAATGGACAACCCTTCTCTTTAAGCATAGGTAACGATGAATGACCCCTCTCTTTGAGTGCTTTTCATAATGAAAGATCCATTTCTTAGAGCGTATAATGTGATGGACGACTCCTCTCTTTGAGCATATGTCGTGATGAATAACCACTCTCTTTGAGCGTATGTAATAGTGAATATTCCCGTTCTTTGAGCGTATGCCGTGATGGACGATCCCTCTCTTTGAGTGTATATCACAGTGAATGACTCCAATCTTTGAATGCATGTAATTGTGAATGGTCCCTTTGATAGAACGTATACCGTGACGGACGTGCCCTTTCTTTGAGCGTATATCTTGATGATTGACTCCTCTCTTCGAGTATATGTCATAATGAATTGTACCGGTCTTTGAGCGTATGCCGTGATGGACATTCCCTCTCTTTGAGTGTTTGTCCTGATGAATGACCTCTCTCTTCGAGTGCATGTCATTAGTGAATGGTCCTTTTCTTAGAGCGTATACCGTGATGGACGACCACTCTCTTTGAGCGTATGTCGCGATGAATCACCCCTATCTTTGATTGCATTTCATAATGAATGGTCCCTCTCTTTGAGCATTTACCATAATCAATGATCCCTCTCTTTGAGCATATGTTGCGATGAATGACCCCTCTTTTTGAGTGCAAGTAAGGGTGAACGGTCCCTTTCTTTGAGCGTATGTCACGAAGAATGACCCCTCTCTGCGATTGCATGTCTTAATATACGGTCCCTCTCTTTGAGCGTATGCCGTGATGGACGATCCCTATCTTTTAGTGTCTATCGCGATTAATAACCCCTCTCATTGCATGCATGTCATGTCGAATGGTCCCTCTCTTTGAGCGTATACTGTGATGGAAAACTCCTTGGAGCGTATGTTGCGATGAATGATCACTCTCTTCGAGTGCATGTTATAATAAACAATCCCTTTTATAGAGCGTATATAGTGATGGACGACCCTTCTCTTTAAGCATATATCGCGATGAATGACCCCTCTCTTTGAGCGTATGTCGAGGTGAATGACCTATCTCTTCGATCGTATGTCATAATGAATGGTCCCTCTCTTTGAGCGTATACCGTGATGGACGACCCCTTTCTTTGAGCGTATGTCGCGATGAATGACCCATCTCTTTGAGTGCATGTCATAATGAACGGTCCCTCTCTTTATACGTATAGCGTTATGGACGACCCTCTCTTTAAGTGTTTATCGCGATGAAATACCGCTATATTCGAGTCCATATCATGGTGAACGGTCCCTCTATTTGATCGTATACCGTGATGGAAGACCCCTCTCTTTGAGCGTATGTCGCGATGAATGACCCCTCTCTTCGAGTGCATGTAATAATGAATGGTCCCTCCCTTTGGGCGTATACAGTGATAGATGACCCTACTCTTTGTGTGTATGTCGCGATGAATGACCCCTCTCTTCAAGCGTATGTCACGCATATCATGGTGAAGGGTCCCTTTCTTTGAGCGTATATCATGACGGACGACCCCTCTCTTTCAGCGTATATTGCGATAAATGACCCCTCTTTTCCAGTGTATGTCATAAGGAATGGTCCCTCTCTTGAGCGTATACCATGATCGATGACCCCTTTGATTGAGAGTATATTGCGATGAATAACCCCTCCCTTCGAGTTCATGACATAATAAATTGTCTCTCTCTTTGAGTGTATACCTTGATGGACGACACCTCTCTTTGTGCGTATGTCGAGATGAATAACCCCTCTCTCCTAGGGCATGTCATAAAGAATGGTTCCTCTCTTTGATCGTATACCGTGATGGACGACCCCTCTCTTTGATCGTATGTCGTGATGAGTGACCGCTTTCTTCGAGCGCATGTCATTAGTGAATGGTCCTTTTCTTAGAGCGTATACCGTGATGGACGACCACTCTCTTTGAGCATATGTCGCGATGAATCACCCCTATCTTCGAGTGCATATCATAATGAATGGTCCCTCTCTTTGAGCATTTACCTTAATCGATGATCCCTCTCTTTGAAATTATGTTGCGATGAATGACCCCTCTATTTGAGTGCATATATGGGTCAAAGGTCCCTTTCTTTGAGCGTATGTCCCGAAGAATGATCCCTCTCTGCGATTGCATATCTTAATGTATGGTCCCTCTCTTTGATTGTCTATCGCGATTAATAACCCCTCTCATTGCGTGCATGTCATGGCGAATGATCTCTCTCTTTGAGCGTATACTGTGATGGAAAACTCCTTGGAGCGTATGTCGCGATGAATGATCACTCTCTTCGAGTGCATGTCATAATAAACAATCCCTTTTATAGAGCGTATACAGTGATGGATGACCCTTCTCTTTGAGCGTATATTGCGATGAATGACCCCTCTCTACGAGTGCATGTCATAATGAACGTGCCCTTTCTTAGTGCATATACGTGATGGTTGACCCCTCTCTTTGAGCGTATATCGAGGCGAATGACCCATCTCTTCGATCATATGTCATAATGAATGATCCCTCTCTTTGAGTGTATACCGTGATGGACCACCCCTGTCTTTGAGCGTATATCGCGATGAATGACCCATCTCTTCGAGTGCATGTCATATTGAACGGTCCCTCTCCTTATGCGTATACCGTTGTGGACGACCTCTCTTTGAGTGTATATCGCAATGAATTACCCTTATATTCGAGTCCATATCATGGTGAACGGTCCCTCTCTTTGAGCGTATACCGTGATGGATGACCCATCTCTTTGAGCGTATGTCGCGATAAATGACCCCTCTCTTCGAGTGTATGTAATAATGAACGGTCCCTCCCTTTGGGTGTATACAGTGATAGATGACCCTTCTCTTTGTGTGTATGTCGCGATGAATGATCCCTCTCTTCAAGTGTATGTCACGCATATCATGGTGAACGATCCCTTTCTTTGAGCGTATATCGTGATGGACGACCTTTCTCTTTCAGCGTATGTCGCGATGAATGCCCCTCTTTTCGAGTGCATGTCATAAGGAATGGTCCCTCTCTTTGAGCGTATACCGTGATCGATGACCCCTTTAATTGAGAGTATATTACGATGAATAACCCCTCCCTTCGAGTGGATGACATAATAAATTGTCTCTCTCTTTGAGCGTATACCGTGATGGACGATATCTCTCTTTGAGCGTATGTCGCGATGAATAACCCCTCTCTCCTAGGGCATGTCATAAAGAATGATTCCTATCTTTGATCGTATACCGTTGATACGATCACAACCAACAATCAATCAGAAGAATTTCCTATTGGACCTATGACTCGTGCTAAAACCAAGAAATTTCAAGAGGCCAGGGGAAATCTATTTATTCAAGGCTGGAAATTAGAGAATGCAACACCAACTATGTTGGAACAATACAGCCTCCTACTTGTGCATGAGTTTGCATGAGTTCTTTCTTAAGTTTTTTAAATTCAATTTCAACATGTGTGCGTGAATAAATAATGCTTGATATTCATTTAAGCATGTTAGTTCAATCAAGTTTATTAGTTTAATTAATGCATGATAGTTCACTTAAAGCCTGTTAGTTTTCTTATTTTTATGAGTTCATTTAGTGAGTGGATTAATTAATTAAACTAGATCATTCAATGTAACTAGTTTGATTAATTAAACTAGCTCATTAAATATGTTTCAAGCATTCACTTTTATTTTATTGAATAAAGTTGTTATCTAATGGTTGCTTATATTTTCATCTAGGGTATTCATTTGTGATCAAATGGTTGATTATTTTCTACAAGAATGACAAGTCATTTACTACCAATTAAAGACACTTGAAGACACCATGATGTCTGATCAATTTCAAGATATTCAAGGAAGATTTACACACAAGTTAAAGGCTTTCAGTTTTAGTAAGAAAACAATGCATTGAAGAGCTCCTAAATACACCACTTAAAGAGGCACTTAAAGACTATATTAACAGAGAAGACATGCAATGAAAGCCTTCATTATCATCACTTAAGGGAGAGTAAAGGCAAGAATTAAAGCAACACTTAAGGAGGGAGTTCAAGGAATATAAGTCAACTTGTTTGCCTTTTTTGGATTGGATACGAGCATATTTGAGTCTTGAGGTCTTCTTCAAACTTATTCCTCTATTTCATAGCTTTCCAACTCACTTTGAATCACTTCAATCCGATATCAGGAGCTTAAGATATGATTAAATTAGTGAAGATAATGCATGTTGGAAATTCAGTACGGGAAGAGTCACAAGATGCTTGTTCAACAAATTCAAGATGTCATTCAATTGCTGAATTCAATGTTTTATCAACAGCCCATTAAAGGAGGATGAATGACAACTTAATCAAGTTCATTAGCCCAAGAGTTTCTCCATGTGGATTGTAACATCCCGTTTTTGGGGTTGTTAGTTAGGCTTAGTTAGGGGAATTCGATTCGGGGCGAATCGGGTTCTCCGGTTCATTAATTCCGGGAAAAATAAAATAAGGATATTTTTAATTAAGAAAATTAATAATTTGGAATATGGTTTGAAATATTAAAAATATGTTTCAAATTTAAAAGAAAATAATTTGGATTTTGTAATGATTTTTAATTATGCATAATTATGCATAAATGACCAATTTGTAATTTTTGGAAAAATTTGGAGGACCGATTTGGTGATTTTCGAAAATATGATGTTTTCAGTGACTAAATTGAAAAGCAAGCTAAACTTAGAATCCTTAGAGGGCCATAAACCCATTTCTAATTTTTGATGATGATTTATTCACCAAAATATATTTTTAATTACTTTAATTTGGGTTTTTTAATCATTTTCTCTCAAAACCACTTTTCTCATCTTTTTCTCTCATCTTTTTCTCTCATTTTCTCTCTACTTTCTCTTCATCTTTTCTCTTCAATTCCTTACTGATTTTTGCATCTTTTTCCATAAAGATTACATCACTTGCATCATCTATCCATTCTTTACAAAACCTATGCATTGATTTCATCAAATCTACATCAAATTGCAAGGAATCAAGAAGGGGAAAATCTCATAATTTTGGTGAATAGATCTTGAAGGTAATTTTCTGGATTTTCATTCTTTTCTAAGGTTCTTTATTGAAATTCCCAAGTATTAGCTTGCTAATCTTTGAATAAACACTTGATTCTATGTTTCTAAAGTTAGATCTAATGTTTTTGTGATGTTTTTGTGAGATCTTTTTGGATCTTGTTTAATGCTGGAAATTATATGATTTCAATAATGTTTTTATGGTGATTTAATGATTAATTGAGTCTTGATTTAGCATCACATTAATTTAATCCCGGAATAATGCAATCGGTGTAGTTTTAAGGTGCTTTTCGGTTGTTTTATGAGCTGTTTTAGATGCTTAAATGTTGCTGGAGATATAAGGACGGTTTTGATGTGTTTTTGGATCATAATTGAGGTGGATTAGATGTTAGATTCATTAGGTTTTGGGTTGATGTTGTTCGGATGCGTTTCGGCTTAGTTTTCGGTCTTTTCGGCTAAGTTTTTGGTAGTTTAATGGTGATCGGATATGGCCGTTGTTTTGAGCATGTTATGATGTGAGAATGCTCTGTTTTTAATGTTGTAGAAGAGGTACAAGAAGAAGCTTGATTACTGGTGCGTTTGGTGCGATCATCGGAGAGCGGCGAAAGCTCGTTTCGCTTGTCGGTGAGTGGTTTTCGAATTTAAAGCGAATCGCGTTTGGTACGTACTGTTTTGGGGGGCTATGGAAGAGTGTGAAAACCTTCCATAGTTCAAGAGTAAGTAAGGTATTTGTTGTTGATAAACCGATATGAGTTTCGGTAATTTTGACAAAGGTATTTTATTGGTAATGCAATGGGATTTATGGAAGTGCATGAGCATGTTTTAAATTGATGCATACATGAGAGATACTTGCTGAAAATGCATGGTTTATTTAGCATCCATGATTATGAAAAATTACGAGAAATGATTTGGAGAACCACATGGTTATTTGCCTTATATTTAATGGTGCCTTTGGGCATGGCTTTTGGTTCATTTGTTGAACAATTTATGCATGCATTATGAGCAGCAAGTTATTTGATTTGGAATACAATTTGGTTATTTGCCTTATATATAATGGTGCCTTTGGGCATGGCTTTTGGTTCATTTGTTGAACATATTATGCATGCATTATGAGCAGCAAGTTATCACGCACATTTGATTATGATATTGGCTTAGTGACACTACTTTTGATTCGAATACGAATGACGTCATTAGGGTTGTCATAAGTGCACTATAATCAAAACTGAAAATACAGAATATTGCCTACACGTAACAAGGGAGACTTTGTGTCCAACCGTGCGTGGTAGAGCCGCCTACACGTAACAAGGGTGACTATGTGTCCGATCGTGCGTGGTAGTGCTAATGGTGACTTAGTGTCATGTCAATGGTGACTTAGTGTCATGTCAATGGGGACTTAGTGTCCTGACGAGACGAATGTCTCATGGATCCGTGTATTCGGTGAGCTCAAGGTTCACACTAAGTGTTCACTAGAAAGCCAATATACATACATGAAATTGAGAAAAGGTTTAAGCATCATTTACATATTGTTTTGGAAAAGTTATGTGAATTCAAGAATGCATATGATTTATGGAATATGAGCATGAGATGTTAGCATGCATGATTTAACAAAGTATTGCAAATTATATTTTCTTCATGGTTTTAAATAGATGCATTGATGATTATTTGTGGAGCTTCCTCACTAAGCATGTTTGCTTAAGCTCTCCTTTCATCCATGTAGAGAAATAAAGGCACTTGGAGCTTTGTTCGAGGCAAGGAAACCAAGGGGAAGATCAGTTTGCATTTGGTATGTTTTTGGCAAATAAGTTGGGCAAGGCAATGTGTAACACAATCTATGAGAGGAGTGAGCTTTTAGGCTTGGTTTCATATTGTAATAAGACCATCATTGTTGGTTATTAATTGTTGAACTTTTGTTTTGGTTAAGTTGTTGAAGCATGTACCATCATGATTGCTATGTTGTTAATCTCTTCTTAGGGAGCATGCCTATAGCTTGAATGATATCCATGATGTAGTTAATTATGTGCCATATGTTGTTAATCATGTTTAGAATTGAAAGTTGCTGGAAATTACAATTTAGTCCCAGTTATTTTCCTTTGTTCGATTAAGGTACTTACAGATGTTATTTTCAGCTGAAATTTTGCATGCAAGTATAAAGTTGATTTAATTTCAAGATGGTAATCCTAATTTGGATGAAGTCCTTGTATTTTAGAAGATTTACATTTTGGTCCCTAAATTAGAGAAACATGCAATTGATGATGTTAGAATGATCCGTTTGAGTTGAAATTTGCTATGAGGAACTCTTGTATGTTTAATTGATTATTGATGGAAAGAATTTCTACTTTGCTAAACGTATTTAAAAGTTTTACGTTTTAGTCCTTAATCCATGTTAATGTTTAATCGGATGGTTGTTTATGATTAATGTGTTACCGACAATGCTTTGTATGAGACCTTGTCACGTAAGATTAAGGTTATGCATCTAGCTAAGATAAAATAAAAAAAATATAACGGTTTTTAGGGTTGTTTATCGAATAGAACCTTCGCAGGTTTGGTTTGATATTCCCCGTATAACCCGTTAGTGCCGGTTTCGTCTAGGCCGGGTTAAGGGGGTTACATGGATGATATGTATGTCTACATTCATCTTACGAATGTCCACATTCATCCTTGTTAGATCAAACCTTTCTGGTTGTCAATTGGAGATATGATAACATAAAAATTAATAGGACTTTAACACTAGAATAACGAGTCTTTAATCTTTGTCTAGGCTAATTAATTTGTTGTTGTCTTACACCAATAAATAGGCACTCATTTCATTGTAAAAGGAACAACTTTTGGCATATATTAAACTTTGAGAGTGTTCTCTTTTATAGTTCTTTTTGAACTTTATCGGCTTGAAAGATTGTTCTTGTGGCATTAATCCCTTTTCATTCTTTTTTATATTGTTGGTTCCTAGTTCATATAACTAGAGGGTCGCAATCCATTAGCCTTTCACCCAAGTCACGGTTTAAAAACTCTTAAGGAACGGGACTCTAATTTTATCTTTTTTTTTACCATCCGTTTGCTACCTATTTCTTGTTTTCTTTTCCTAACCATTTTGTTTTAGCCGAATTCCACAAAGAAAGCTTGTTAAGCCTTGAGTAAGTTCTCTACGGACTTAGAAAAGAGAGCAAGAGTGGTAAAAGGCAAGAGTGTGAATTAAGGGGAAAAGCCTATCCCGAGAGAAACATGAGTGTGAGTGCATTTTCTTTGGAGTGGAAAGGTGAGGATTTGTGTTGGTAAGGTTTAAATTTTTTTTTATCTAATCATATCACAAAGATCTGGTCACAGTGGTGAAGAAGTTCCCAATTTGCAAAATCAAGCATTGCTACAAGCAATGGCAAAGATGATTCAACAGCAATTGGAGCCCTTATTAGAACGAATTGATCAACTTGAAATTTCACAAGCTTATCATGATAATGAGGAGTATCATCCTGAAGGGGATGATGATGTGCATGAACTTGATCAATCATCCCAACATAGTATGACACAACAAGGCCAAAGAGCACGTCCAAGAATGGATGATAATCTCAGCAACATCAAAATTACCATTCCTCCTTTTCAAGGAAGAACGAATCCAGAAGCATACCTCGCATGGGAAAAGAAGGTTGAACACATCTTTGAGTGTCATAACTATTCAGAGCTTAAAAAGGTAAAACTCGCAGCCATTGAGTTTACGGATTATGCACTTATATGGTGGGATCAATTGACATCTAGCAGGAGACGCAATGGTGAACATCCTATTTCTACTTGGAAAGAGATGAAAGTTGTGATGCGTAGAAGATTCATTCCAACTCACTACCATAGAGAGTTGTTTAACAAGCTTCAAAATCTTACACAAGGCAATCATAGTGTTGAGGATTATTATAAAGGCATGGAAGTAGCCATGATCCGAGCCAACATTGATGAGGATCAAGAAGCCACTATGGCAAGGTTTCTATTTGGTCTTGATCCTAACATTGTAGCCATTGTTGAGTTGCAACATTACGTGGAAATAGAAGACATGGTTTATATGTCCATAAAGGTGGAGAAGCAACTCAGAAGGAAAGGTGAACCCCGAGTCTTTGGAGGTTCTACTTCTAAATGGGGGCAAAGTAACGTAAAAAAAATCCATCCTTTACTCCTAATGACTGGGCCGAACTATCAAAGAATATCAAACCCATCGCTGAAACCAGCAAGGGAAAGAGTCCAGCCATACCAAATCGATCCCGTGATGTACAATGCTTCAAGTGTTTGGGGAGAGGTCACATTGCTAGCCAATGCCCTAACCGCAACACTATGTTCATCCGAGATGATGGAGAGATTGAAACTGACCAAGAGGGGGAGGAGGAGGAGGATAAAGAATTTGAAGAAGAAGAAGAGTTGGAACATGCCGTGGATGGAGAGGTCCTTGTTGTTAAAAGGAGCCTAAGCATGCAAGCAATTGATGGGGATTAGCAACGCGAGAACATTTTCCATACTCGCTGCCATATTAATGGAAAGGTATGCTTTGTCATTATCGATGGTGGTAGTTGCACTAACGTTGCTAGTACTTTAATAGTAGATAAACTTGGCCTAGAAACGACCAAGCATCCATATCCCTACAAGTTGCAGTGGCTTAATGATGGAGGAGAACTTAAAGTGATCAAACAAGTTATTATGCCTTTTTCCATTGGCAAATACAAAGACTAGGTGTTATGTGATGTTGTGCCAATGTACGGCGGTCATCTCTTGTTAGGAAGACCATGGCAGTTCGATAGGAGAGTCATACATGATGGTTATACCAATCGGTATACCTTCACCAATGAAGCAAGGAAGATCACTCTAGCCCCACTTTCACCAAAGCAAGTTCACAAAGATCAACTTCATTTAAGAGAAATCTTTGAAAAAGTCAAAGAGAGTGATATCAAAATTGAGAGAAGAGTCAAGGAGAGTGAGGTAACATCCGAGCAGAAAAAGAAGAGAGAAAAAGAAGAAAAAAAGAGAGTTAGCATTTTTGCTAAACAAAAAGAGATAAGAAAGAATTTGTTTTTGAAAAAGATGGTTCTTGTATTTATGTACAAGGAAAGTTATTTAAGCACTAACAATCTTGACCCAAATTTGTCATCTTTTATTGTTTCATTGTTGCAGGAATATGAAGACCTATTTCCAAAAGAGATTCCAAGTGGACTACCTCCAATTCGTGGAATAGAGCATCAAATTGACTTTGTTCCTGGTGCTATCATTCCTAACCGACCAGCTTATCGATGTAATCCCGAGGAAATTAATGAGTTACAAAGGCAGGTTTCAGATTTGATGGGAAAGGGTTATATTAGAGAGAGCCTTAGTCCTTGTGCAGTACCAGTTCTACTTGTGCCTAAGAAAAGATGGTACATGGCGCATGTGTGTGGACTGTCGTGCGGTTAACAAAATAACGGTAAAGTATCGTCATCCTATTCCATGTTTAGATGATATGTTAGATGAGCTTAGTGGTTCTAAGGTATTCTCTGAGATTGATCTTAAAAGTGGTTACCACCAAATTCGAATGCGAGAAGGGGATTATTGGAAAACTGCATTCAAGACTAAACAAGGATTATATGAGTGGTTGGTTATACCGTTCGGTCTAACTAATGCATCAAGCACTTTCATGAGATTAATGAATCACATCGTTAGACAATTCTTGGGTAAGTTTTGTGTAGTGTATTTTGATGATATTCTTATATATAACAAGAGTTTGAGTGAACATGTTCAACATCTAAGGTTAGTATTAGATGTTTTGAGAAATGAAAGACTTTATGCTAATCTACAAAAATGCATATTTTGCACTAACAAGGTTGTTTTCCTAGGTTTTGTTGTGAGTGCAGATGGATTAGAAGTTGATAGAGAGAAGGTTAAGGCAATTGAGGAATGGACTAGACCAACAAGCATTAGCCAAGTTAGAAGCTTCCATGGTTTAGCAAGCTTCTATCGTCGGTTTGTACCCAATTTCAGCACCTTAGCTGATCCTTTAACCGGGGTCATTAAAAAGAATTCCAACTTCTTTTGGGGTGAAGAACAAGAGAAATCCTTTAACCTGAAGAAGGATTGTTTAATTATTGCACCATTATTAACTTTACCTGATTTTAACAAAGTTTTTGAGGTTGAATGTGATGCTTCAGGTTTGAGAATTGGAGCAATTTTATCTCAAGAAGGACGCCCCATAGCCTACTTTAGTGAGAAATTGAGTGGAGCTACATTCAATTATCCGACCTATGATAAAGAAATGTATGTACTAATTCGGGCCTTGGAAACTTGGCAGCATTACCTATGGTCTAAGGAATTCATCATCCATACAGACCACGAGGCATTAAAGCACATCAAGGGTCAGCATAAGCTAAACAAGAGACATGCCAAATGGGTTGAGTTTCTTGAAGCCTTCCCTTATGTGATCATGTATAAAAAGGGTAAGGAAAACATTGTTGCTGATGCATTGTCACGTAGGTATGCCCTTCTTAACACCTTAGACTCTAAATTGTTAGGTTTTGCTTTCATTAAGGAATTATACGAGTCTGACCATGATTTTGGTGAAGTGTACAAAATTTGTGAGAAAGGTGCACATGATAAGTTTTATAGAGATGATGGATACCTATTCAAGGAAGGGAAGCTTTGCATAGTAGACATATCCATGGATTTTGTACTTGGGCTGCCACGTACAAAGAATAACAAAGATTCCATCTTTGTAGTAGTGGATCGATTCTCTAAAATAGCTCATTTTATTCCTTGTAATAAGACTAATGATGCTTCACATGTTGCTAATTTATTTTTCAGGGAAATCATGAGATTGCATGGTGTTCCAAGAACTATCGTATCTGATCGAGATGTGAAGTTCTTAAGCCATTTTTGGAGAATATTATGGAGCAAGATTGGAACCAAGTTGTTATTTTCCACAACTTGCCATCCACAAACAGATGGTCAAACTGAAGTGGTGAACCGAGTGTTATCCATGTTGTTGAGGATAATCATCAAAAAGAATTTGAGGACTTGGGAGGAAAGCTTGCCATATGTGGAGTTTGCTTACAACCGATCCATTCATTCCGCCACTAAAATGTCACTATTTGAAATAGTGTATGGTTTCAATCCCTTAACTCCATTGGATTTATTACCTTTGCCCGCTGATCAAATTGTGAATAAAGATGGGAGAAACAAGTCTCAATTTTTGGCTGCACATGAGCAAATGAGCAACAAGCTAACAAGGGACGAATTACATTCGAGCCGGGAGATTGGGTTTGGCTGCACATGAGAAAAGAAAGATTTCCAGCCCAACGCAAATCAAAATTGATGCCTAGAGGGGATGGTCCTTTTCAAGTGATTAAGCGTGTTAATGATAAAGCCTATCAATTAGACCTTCCAGGTGAGTTTAATGTCAGTGCAACATCCAATGTGGTTGATTTGTCTCCATTTCATGTAGGTGACGATTTGGGGTCAAATCATTTTCAAGAGGGAGGGAATGATACGATCACAACCAACAATGAATCAAAAGAATTTTCTATTGGACCTATGACTCGTGCTAAAACCAAGAAATTTCAAGAGGCCATGCGAAATCTATTTATTCAAGGCTGGAAATTAGAGAATGCAACACCAACTATGTTGGAACAATACAGCCTCCTACTTGTGCATGAGTTTGCATAAGTTCTTTCTTAAGTTTTTTAAAATTAATTTCAGCATGTGTGCATGAATAAATAATGCTTGATATTCATTTAAGCATGTTAGTTCAATCAAGTTCATTAGTTTAATTAATGCATGATAGTTCACTTAAAGCATGTTAGTTTTCTTATGTTTATGAGTTCATTTAGTGTATGGATTAATTAATTAAACTAGATCATTCAATGTAACTAGTTTCATTAATTAAACTAGCTCATTAAATATGTTTCATGCATTCACTTTTATTTTATTGAATAAAGTTGTTATCTAATGGTTGCTTATATTTTTATCTAGGGTATTCATTTGGGATCAAATGGCTGATCATTTTCTACAAGAATGACACCACTTAAAGAGGCACTTAAAGACTACTTAAGAGCTACTTAATCCTCCATAAAGCTTATCAGTTGAGAAGACATGCAATGAAATCCTTCATTATCAGCACTTAAGGGAGAGTAAAGGCAAGAATTAAAGCAACACTTAAGGAGGGAGTTCAAGGAATATAAGTCAACTTGTTCGCCATTGTTGGATTGTATACGAGAATATTTGAGTCTTGAGGTCTTCTTCAAACTTATTCCCCTATTTCTTAGCTTTCCAACGCACTTTGAATCACCTCAATCCGATATCAGGAGCTTAAGATATGATTAAATTAGTGAAGACAGTGCATGATGGATATTCAGTACGGGAATAGTCACAAAATGCTTGTTCAACAAATTCAAGAGGCCATTCATTTGCTGAATTCAATGCTTTCTCAACAGCCCATTAAAGGAGGATGAATGACAACTTAATCAAGTTCATTAGCCCAAGAGTTTCTCCATGTGGATGATATGTATGTCTACATTCTTCTTACGAATGTCCACATTCATCCTTGTTAGATCAAACCTTTTTTGTTGTCAATTGGAGATAGGATAACATACAAATTTAATAGGCCTTTAACACCAGAATAATGAGTCTTTAATCTTTGTCTAGGCTAATCAATTTGTTGTTGTCTTACACCAATAAATAGGCACTCATTTCATTGTAAAAGGAACAACTTTTGGAATATATTAAACTTTGAGAGTGTTCTCTTTTATAGTTCTTTTTGAACTTTAGCGGCTCGAAAGATTATTCTTGTGGCATTAATCCCTTTTCATTCTTTTTTATATTGTTGGTTCCTAGTTCATATAACTAGAGGGTCGCAATCCATTAGCCTTTTCATCCAAGACACGGTTTAAAAACTCTTAAGGAACGGGTCTTCACTTTTTAGTGTTAGTTCCTCCTCTGTTTACACCGCACCATCAATTACATTTCATCTTTTCATTTCCTTCAACCATACATCCATATTTTCCATACTTCTTCCTAAATACAATAATCAACTTGTCATCATTCCATTGTTGTATCATCTTGTAATCATATCAATTACTTACTAGAATCAAGATCGGGCAATCACATTTATAAATTCAGATATTCCGCAACCGGATTCATATCAACCGTGATGGACGACCCCTCTCTTTGAGCGTATGTTATGATGAATGACCTCTCTCTTCAAGTGCATGTCATAATGAACGGTCCTTTTCTTAGAGCGTATATCGTGATGGACGACCCCTCTCTTTGAGCGTATGTCGCGATGAATAACCCCGCTTTTCGAGTGCATGTCATAAGGAATGGTCCCTCTCTTTGAGCGTATACCGTGATCGATGACCCCTTTAATTGAGAGTATATTGCGATGAATGACCCCTCCCTTCGAGTGGATGACATAATAAATCGTCCCTCTCTTTGAGCGTATACCGTGATGGAAGACAACTCTATTTGAGCGTATGTCGCGATGAATAACCCCTCTCTCCTAGGGCATGTCATAAAAAATAATTCCTCTCTTTAATCGTATACCGTGATGGACGACCCCTCTCTTTGAGCGTATGTTGTGATGAATGACCTCTCTCTTTGAGTGCATGTCATAATGAACAGTCCTTTTCTTAGAGCGTATACCGTGATGGATGACCCCTCTCTTTGAGCGTATGTCGCGATGAATGACCTCTCTCTTCGAGTGCATGTCATAATGAACGGTCCCTACCTTTGAGCGTATACCGAGATCGATGTCCCCTGTCTTTGAGCTTATATTGCGATGAATGACCCCTCTCTTCGAGTGCATGTCATAGTGAACGTTCCTTTTCTTTGAGCATAAATCGTGATGGACGACCCCTCTCTTTGAACGTTTGTCGTGATGAATGACCCCTCTCTTCCAGTGTATGTCATAATGAACGTTCCTTCCCATTGAGCGTATACCATGATACACGACCCCTCTCTCCGAGCGTATGTCGCGAAGAATAACCCCTCCCACCGAGGGCATGTCATAAGGAATGGCCCCTCTCTTTGATCGTATACCGTGATGGATGACCCCTCTCTTTGAGCGTATGTCGTGATGAATGACCTCTCTCTTTGAGTGCATGTCATTAGTGAATAATCCTTTTCTTAGAGCGTATGCCGTGATGGACGACCACTCTCTTTGAGTGCATGTCATTAGTGAATAGTCCTTTTCTTAGAGCGTATGCCGTGATGGACGACCACTCTCTTTGAGCATATATCGCGATGAATCACCCCTATCTTAGAGTGCATTTTATAATGAACGGTCCCTCTCTTTGAGCGTTTACAGTAATCGATGATCCCTCTCTTTGAGCATATGTTGCGATAAATGACCCCTCTCTTTGAGTGCATGTAAGGGTGAACAGTCCCTTTCTTTTAGTGTATGTCGCAAAGAATGACCCCTCTCTACGATTCATGTCTTAATGTATGTTCCCTCTCTAAGCGTATGCCATAATGGACAATCCCTCTATTTGAGTGTCTATCGCGATTAATAACCCCTCTCATTGTGTGCATGTCAAGACGAATGGTCCATCTCTTTGAGCGTATACTTTGATGGAAAATTCTTTGGAGCATATGTCGCGATGAATGATCCATCTCTTCAAGTGCATGTCATAATAAACAATCCCTTTTATAGAGCGTATAGAGTGATTGATGACCCTTCTCTTTGAGCGTATATCGTAGTGAATGACCCCTCTCTACGAGTGCATGTCATAATGAACAGACCCTTTCATAGTGCGTATACGTGATGGTTGACCCTTCTCTTTGATCGTATGTCGAGGTGAATGACCCTTCTCTTCGAGTACATGTCATAATGAACGGTTCCTCTCTTTGAGCGTATACCGTAATGGACGACCCCTCTCTTTGAGCGAATGTCGCGATGAATGACCATCTCTTCGAGTGCATGTCATAATGAACGGTCCCTTTCTTTATGCGTATACCGTTATGGGTGACCCTCTATTTGAGTGTATATCGCGATGAATTACCCTTATATTCGAGTCCATATCATGGTGAACGGTCCCTCTCTTTGAGTGTATGCCGCGATGAATGACCCCTCTCTTCGAGTGCATGTAATAATGAATGGTCCCTCCCTTTGGGCGTATACAGTGACAGATGGCCCTTTTCTTTATGTGTATGTCGCGATGAATGACCCATCTCTTCAAGCGTATATCACGCATATCATGATGAACGATCCCTTTCTTTGAGCGTATATCATGATGGACGACCCCTCTCTTTCAACATATATCGTGATGAATGACCCCTCTTTTTGAGTGCATGTCATAAGGAATGGTCCCTCTCTTTGAGCGTATACTGTTATCGATGACCCCTTTGATTAAGAGTATATTACGATGAATGCCCCTCCTTCGAGTGCATGACGTAATAAATTATCCCTCTTTTTGAGCGTATACCATGATGGACGACACCTCTCTTTGAGCGTATGTCACGATGAGTAACCCCTCTCTCCTAGGGCAAGTCATGAAGAATGGTTCCTCTCTTTGGTCGTATACCGTGATGGACGACCCCTCTCTTTGAGCGTATGTTATGATGAATGACCTCTCTCTTCGAGTGCATGTCATAATGAATGGTCCTTTTCTTAGAGCGTATACCGTGATGGATGACCCCTCTCTTTGAGCGTACGTCGCAATGAATGACCTCTCTCTTCGAGTGCATATCATAATGAACGGTCCCTCCCTTAGAGCGTATACCGAGATTGATGACCCCTGTCTTTGAGTTATGTTGCGATGAATGACCCCTCTCTTCGAGTGCATGTCATAGTGAACGGTCCTTTTCTTAGAGCATAAAACGTGATGGACGACCCCTCTCTTTGTGCATATGTCGCGATGAATGACCCCTCTCTTCCAGTGCATATCATAATGAACAGTCCTTCCCTTTGAGCGTATACCATGATACACAACCCCTCTCTCCGAGCGTATGTCGCGATGAATAACCCCTCCCACTAAGGGCATGTCATAAGGAATGGCCTCTCTCTTTGATCGTATACCGTGATGGATGACCCCTCTCTTTGAGCGTATATCGTGATGAATGACCTCTCTCTTTGAGTGCATGTCATTAGTGAATGGTCCTTTTCTTAGAGCGCATGCCGTGATGGAAGACCACTCTCTTTGAGCGTATGTCGCGATGAATCACCCCTATCTTCGAGTGCATGTCATAATGAACGGTCCCTCCCTTTGAGCATGCGTATACCGAGATCGATGACTCTTCTCTATGAGCTTATGTTGAGATGAATGACACTTCTCTTCAAGTATATGTCATGGTAAGCTTTGATTGCCCGAACCTTAAAATGTAAGCAAGCCTTGTATCACACTTGTTTCCTGAAGAAGAGAATGGTAAATGTTGATGGAAATAAGTTAAGGATGATTTGGGAAGAGGTTATGGTATGGGGTATTATTTAGATGAAAAGGAAACTGTCTTGGTGAAGGGAATGCATGAGGATGTTGATGGTTTATTAAGGAAGGAAATGAAGGTTTTTAAGTGAAGTAAATGATATGGAAGGATATATTAAGGGGTGGTGAAGAATGATGGACGAAAATAGAAGGTGGATGGTGATTATGTGATGATGAAATGATTGTATTCAAAGGGTCAAAGGATGGAGGGTGGTAGATGCAGTTAGACCTCTTGGAAATGTAATTCCTGAAACCTAAACTATAAAGGATGGAGGGTGACGCCACAAATCAAAGAGATGATTTGATAAGTCGATAAAGTTCTTAAAAGAACAAGAAAGAGAGATTAACTCACAAAATAATCTGATTGAAAGTTGTGTGTTCAAATGCCAAAATGGCTACATATTTCTAGGAAATAAAAGGGTGCGGCCAAGGGACATTACCCTTTGAAAAAGTGGCTGAATAGTGGCCTTGGTATCTGTTCAATTGGTGGTGTCTTCCTCCTTAACCGTTCGGGTTAAATGGTGTCTCCTTCCAAGAATTGTTATAACTTTTTGGTTCAAAATTCCAGCCTGCACATCAACATGCGTTGGAAAGATAAGAGATAGAGGAATAACTTTCATGGAGACATCGAAACCCAATTATACTTGTATCTTACTCGAAATTGGCAAACAAGTGGACCATCATGAATTTGCCCAATGAAGAGTGATATCTGTTTGTTTTAGCGCCCAAACATGTTTCCCTCCATGGTTGGTTGGTTGTGTCTCTTGGGGAGAGAACTTGTCCTTCCATGGTTGAGCTGAAGGTTGTAGGGTGAATTAAGATGAGTTGGATGAACTAAGGTTGAGCTGGGTTGAGCTGAGCTAGATAGCTGATTTATCTAGCTGAAAGATCACCAAATTTGAGTGAAGATTTGAGCTGAACGGCTAACCCCCTAGCTGCCTGAACTGATCCTTATGGACATAATACTCTCCTTAACCTATAAGAGTGTGTAGGAGTAGATTTGAATCGCATATGAATGGAAATTCACCATTTGTCATTTTGAGCTCATTCTAAATTCGTCAGCTGGAAAGAAGTTAGCTTCCACTTTATTGCGTTGCCTAGGAGTGTTTAGTACATTTTGGTGCTGATCGGATACTGGTAAGTGCCTCAAATAATGATTCTTTGTTTTGAGTTCAAATGGTGCATTTGAGCTAAAACGGAGATGGCCAATAGTCCCTTAAGTTGTGTTTAACATAACCTTCAAAGAAACAACTTAAACTAATATGTATGATGTTACTAAACTTGTGTTGAATATTAATTATGTATAATATTAGCTAAATAAAGCTATGGTTCAATACTATTCACTTAGTTATCAATAATAATATAAGGAAATAAACATTATAGGTATATAATATGAGATAGCAAGTGAGTGTAGCCCATGAATTGAGTAAATAAAGGGGATTATTAAGTAGAACCACTGTCTTCGAGTGCATATCATAGTGGACTGTCCCTCTCTTTGAGTGTATACTATGATGGACGACCCCTCTCTTTGAGCGTATATCACGATGAATGACACCTCTCTTCGAGTGCATGTCACAGTGAACGGTCCCTTTCTTATAGCGTATACCTTGATCGATGACCCTTCTCTTTGAGCGTATGTCGCAATGAATAACCCCTCTCTTTGAGTGTATGTCATGGTGAATGGTCCTTGTCTTTGAGTGTATGACGTGAAGGAAGATCCCTTACTTTGAGCGTATATCGCGATGAGTGACATAATCTTTCAGAAGTTCCGGGAAAATCTGGAAAAGTCCAGATTATTCCCAGGCTATTTTAACAGATTTTCAGACTCTATCTTTCGCCCTGATTCGATTCCAAAATTCGATTTAGACCAGACTTAAAACTCTCAACAATCCAACAACAACAACCCCCCACGCCTACCCCGATACACACATACAAGCGATCACTCTCCTTCTTAGTCGACTGAAAACATAAATATAAACAGAAGAAACAAAGGAAAGGGATGAATCCTTACTAGCAACACCAAACGGAAGCCACGGAGAAGATGATTCAAACTGAACAGAAATCACAGTTGATTCGAGGGAAAAAGAGAAAAGAAGAGACAGACCAAAGGGAGTAAAATTTGGTTGAATAACTCGGATAAGAAATGAATTCAGACATGAGTTATAGGATTTCATGAAATATACTCGAATGGTAAGGAAGAACAGTTAGCATTTTAAAAATAGTATAATTACCCTTCAAGACCCTGAACGTTTCGAAATGCAAAAAGGTGGATCCTCAAGTTATCAAAATTACATTCTGGTCCCTAAAAATCCCCAAATCCTAGGGATTTAGATTAGGGATTTAGGTTTAAATTGGGGGAAAAATTTTAGGGTGTGATAAAAAGCCCGTTCAAGTAGTTGTAAGTGACTAAACTTTGTCATTTTCAATTTTTGAGAAAAAAAAAGAAAGAAAAGAGAAAAGGTAGTTCAAAAAAAGCAACAAGAAAAATTAGTTTAAAAAAAAGAGAAAAAAATCAAGGGTAAGAAAGCATTGCAGCAACATCTTGAACATCAAGCCGAGAAGCCATTCATCTTCAAGACTTTGATTGTTGGTGAAGAAAGGTTGTAAGTTTTCTTGTCAAGTCAGTAACCACGTTTTCATTTTTTTTAAACCTTTCTTTTCATCCTATTTCCTTTCTTCTTCTTTTAAAGTAACAATTTCAACGACGCACAAGTACATTTTACTTGCCTAAGTCTTGAGTAAGTTCTTCTAAGAACTATACACAAGAGAAAAGAGTGAAAAAAGGAAAGAGAGTTGTAAGATCATAAGAGGACATTAATAGCCATTAAGTCCTAGAGTGCAAACACAGAGAGAGTATAAGAGAGTAATTTTTCCTTTTAGTGAATTAGTGAGGCTTCGTTAGGAAACATATTGGGTAAGAATTTTATTTTCATTATTCTAACCATGTCACTAGAATCTTGTGATTTTTCTTCCACATCAGGACAAGTTCTCATTGTGAAAAGAACATTAAGATTAGAAGCGATAACTGAAGAAGACCAACAAAGGGAGAACATTTTCTATACTAGATGCCATGTGAACAACAAGATTTGCTCTTTAATAATTGATGGAGGAAGTTGTACAAACGTAGCAAGTACTTTGATGGTGGAACAACTCGGTCTTGAAACCACCGAACATCCAAATCCATATAAACTACAATGGTTGCATGATGGAGGAGAATTAAAAGTCAACAAGCAAGTGAAAATTCCATTTTCCATTGGAAGATACACAGATGAAGTCTTGTGTGACATACTATCTATGAGTGCAAGTCATATTCTTCTACGGAGACCTTGGCAATACGACAAGAGAGCAGTTCATGACGGTTACACCAATCAGTTCTCATTTACGTTTGAAGGAAGAAAGATCATCCTAACACCTTTGAGCCCAAGTCAAGTACATCGTGACCAGGAACAATTGTCTAAGCGAATTGCAACATGGAATGAAAACAAAAAGGAAAAAGAGGAAGTTAAAGAAGGTGCGATGAAAGAAGAGCATTTTAAAGTAAAAGAAACCACTGGAGTTGAAAATAAAAATGAGGAAATGAAAATAGTTGGAGTTGAAAATGAAGAGACTGAAAATGAAATTGTGAAGGAAGAGTATGTTGGAGTTGAAAATGCGCGAATTAAAAAGGAAGAGTGTGAAGAAGAAAAGCAGATTTTATCTAACAATTCTTTTCTTCCTATTTTTGAATTTTCATTTTTACAGGATGACAAAAGGAATACCCCAAGAGATGTTCCAATTGCATTGTCGATCTTAAAGGAAACTCAACAACCAACACCCATTTAACATCCACCCTGGTTTGATATTTTCATTCATTTTGTTAAAAGTTACTCATTCTCTAACTATGATTTCTTTGACTGTGTAGCGACCCTTATAAAATTCTTAAAAATAATAGGGGTGTGTAGTAAAAAAGGGGAGAAAGGGTCACTAGTGGAATTGAAATTAGGGTTTGAAAAGTGGAATTTAGGGATTTGGGTTTAAAATAAAATTTTGGGGAAATTTAGGATTTAAAAATTAGGTTTTTAAATTTTGTACAAAAAATGGAAATTTTGGAATGTTGAAAGAAATTTGAAATCTAGGATTCTTTAAAAAAATAGGAATTGAAAAGTTGAAATTAGGGATTTGAGATTAAAAAAAGAGAATTTTAGATTGAAAAAGGAAATTTTAAAATTAGGGATTTTTAAAAAAAGGTGGAGTCGCCACCGGTCACTTTTGGTAGACCGGACACCGTAAAAACCAGAGATTTGAAATGATTTGGGTTCGAGAGTCGGTTACGGTTAAAAACGGGTTTAGGGTTTAAAACCGCCCAAAATTGGCACCTTTATAAATTACCGCTTAATTAATTTTAGATTTTTTGGATTAAAGTGGCATTTAAATTAATTTTTGTTTAAAGATTCGAATCAATTTTATTTTTACCGTGTCTTTATTCGGAGGCAACGCATACACTGCGACCATTACATTGGAACACGGGCCCGTTACGACCAAATAAAGACGTTTAATTAGACTCATTAATTTAATGTGGTGTATTTAATTTACAAAATTAAAAAAAGTAATATATATATAAACATTTACATGAATAAAAAACCATAAAATGCATGGCATATATACAAAGCATGTAACAACATTAACAAAAATAAATAAATAAATATCATGAATAAAAAAGGTACATAAACACTTAAGAATATTATACAACACATGATAACAAAGATTAAAATAAATAGACCAACAAACAAATAACATATATAAATAAACAAAACAAAACATATAATAAACAAATAAAAAAACAATAAAAGATACCAATAAAAATATTCATATTTTTATTGAACCATAAGAATGGAATACACAATAAATATTTCAAAAAGAACTATATACATCTAAATATGCTCGATTAAAATCAATCCACAAATTAAATTAAACGGTAAAAGTAATGATTAGATTAGGGCATAACTTGAAAAATAACCAACCAAATGGGTGAAGTGATTCAATGAGAGTAAAAATATAAATAATGGAGGCTACCAACTTACCAATGGAAATGGAAATGGAAATGGAAATGAAAATGGAAATTTGGTTTCGGCGGCAGGCTATGGAAATGGAAAATGCATTCGGTCAGAGATGGAAAAATATGGTTAGGGGGGGTATGCGGCTAGGTATGAAAATATATGGTTAGGGCCCTTTATTTTTAGGGTAAATGTTATATATATAGTTAGGGTAAAGGGTAACATATGGGAATAAAATAGGTTTAGGTTTTAATATATAAGGGTATCTATAATATGATGAAGGATATTTTAGGTTTATCCCTTTAAAAATAATAACCAATTAAAAACAAGACCTTGGACACCAAGTAGGGATTTTTATTATATTTCTTTATATTATAAAATTATATTTAATAGGTCAAATTTATTTATGGTTTGGGCTTATAAAAGTGGGCTCTAATAAAAGGCTTTTATTTATATCATATATTTATATATTTTTGGATTTTTGGTTTTAATTAAGAGATAGTAAGGATAATAATAATTATAAAACAAGTGATAAAATTAGGGTAAGTTAAGGTGATTTGGGTATTAAAAAGGGATGTGGATTGATTTAATTCGAGCATAAACTCGGATAAAATTAGTGATTACAGTTGCCACTCTTTGCTTATCGTTGTGAAACAATGATAAAGCAAAGACTACAAGCACTAATTTTATCCGACTTTCCTGTTTGGAGGTACTCTGATTTCTGATCATTGCAGCATCTGATGGTCCCTCTCTTCGAGCGTATACCGTGGTGGGCGACCCCTTTCTTCGAGCATATGTCGCAAAAAAACAATGTTGATCCCTTCTCCGTAGAATCCACGTCTTCGAGATGCTCTGATTTCTGATCATTGCAGCATCTGACGGTCCCTCTCTTCGAGCGTATACCGTGGTGGGCGACCCCTCTCTTCGAGTGTATGTTGCAAAAAACGATGTTGATCCCTTCTCCATAGAATCCACATCATCGAAATGCTATGATTTCTGATCATTGTAGCATCTGACGGTCCCTCTCTTCGAGCGTATACCGTGGTAGATGACCCCTCTCTTTGAGTGTATGTCGCAAAAAACGGTGTTGATCCCTTCTCCATAGAATCCACATCATCGAGATGCTCTGATTTCTGATCATTGTAGCATCTGACGGTCCCTCTCTTCGAGCGTATACCGTGATGAATTGTCTGGATAAAAAATATCTTGCCTAGAGGCTCTCCAAAAAAATCGATTCTTTGGGGTTGAGGAACCCTAATATGGTATCTCGATTTCTGATCGAAAGTTATCTCACTTTGAGGTTGTTGGTTGCCTTGACTTCTGGTTGTCTTGGCATGAAAAAATCTTTGTTGGTCTTTGTATATTCTCGATTGGTTGACCTCGATCGTTTCTTTACTTTCTTCGTCGTCGTCTTCTTCTTCATCTACTTTTCTCAAATACCCTGAAAATCTTATAAAAGGTATCGATTTTTTATCATCTTTTCTCACATTTTTTCTTTTTCTCCTTTTCTCTTTTTTTTCTTTTCTTTCTTTCTTTCTTTCTTTTTCTTTTTCTTTATTTTCTTTATTTATTTTCTCTCTCTTTCTTTTCTCTCATTTTTTCTTTTTTTCTTTTTCTTTTTTCAAATATCCTTAAGGAAGGATCGAATTAAAAAGAAATTCATCTTAAGAAAAACATCCTTAAGAAAGGATTTAATTGATAAATTTGTTTTGAGGAAAACAATCTTTAAGAAATGATCAAATTAAGAAATTAGAGTTTTGAGTAAAACATCCTTAATAAAGGATCAAATTGATAAATTTGCTTTTAGAAAAGCATCCTTAAGGAAGGATCAAACTAAGAAGTTCGTTTTGACGATAACATCCTTGAGAAAGGATCATTGATAAATTTACTTTTAGAAAAGCATCCTTAAGGAAGGATCAAACTAAGAAAATACATCCTTAAGAAAGGATCAAATTGAGAAATTTGCTTTAAGAAAAGCATCATTAAGGAAGGAGTTAAGAAACTTGCTTTGAGAAAAACATCCTTAAGAAAGGATCAACTCGAGAAATCTGCTTTGAGAAAAGCATCCTTAAGGAAGGATTAAGTTAAGAAACTTGCTTTGAGAAAAGCATCTTTAAGAAAAGATCAACTCAAGAAATCTGCTTTGAGAAAAGCATCCTTAAGGAAGGATCAAGTTAAGAAACTTGCTTTGAGAAAAGCATCCTTAAGAAAGGATCAAACTAAGAAGTTTGTTTTGAGGAAAATATCCTTAAGAAATGATCAAATTAAGAAATTTGCTTTAAGAAAAGCATCCTTGAGGAAGGATCAAATTTTCTTTGAGGAAAGCAACCTTAAGAAAGGATAAAATTTGCTTTGAGAAAAGCATCATTGAGGAAGGATCAAATTTGCTTTGAGAAAAGCATCCTTAAGGAAGGATAAAATTGAGAAATTTGCTTTGAGAAAAACATCCTTAAAAATTGGCTTTGAGAAAAACATCCTTAAGGAAGGATTAGATTAAGAAATTGGCTTTGAGAAAAGCATCCTTAAGGAAGGATTAGATTAAGAAATTGGATTTGAGAAAAGCATTCTTAAGGAAGGATTAAGAAATTTGGGTTTTAAGAAAAACATCCTTAAGAAAGGATCAAATTTGAAGTTCAAATATAAAGTGATATCTTGCTTAAAGAATACCTGAATATCTCATAAAAAGTGGTGTCTCCCTTTAGAGAACACCTAATATCTCGTCTAGATGTCTCGATATTTGATCGCCTTGACACAAAAAGCTCTTTGCCCCCAAATAACCAAAGGTTGGAAGGCCTTCAAAAACCACGATCGTGTAATTTGAAGGACTTTTGATCTTTGCTGAGGTCCATCTCTGTAGATCAAATCTTTAACCAATCTTCAGAATTCCTGTTTAAAAAGAGTAAAATGCGATGATGGCACGAATTAGAATGCTCATGATGCATGAATATCTAACATAGATGCATGAATATTTAATCTAAATGATGCATGAATATTTAATCTAAATGATGCATGAATGTTCTTTTTCTTTTTCTTTCTTCTTGGAGGATAGGCTCTCGCTTTCTATTTACTAAACTCATCGGGCTTTCATCCTTCACCTTGTCTTGAAAGGAGATCATCGTCTTATGCCGATCGGAACAAAATCTTTCGCCTTCTGTAATTCAACAGCTCATACTTGGTTGAAAATGACACATCTGAACCAGTTGTCTCCGAATTCAGTTGCATTCAGTTTATGGTTGTAGCTCTCAATCTCATATTCAGGCTTAGATCACTTAAGGTCTATCTTCAACATGTACATTGGGGGTTATTCTCTTGTATTTTTCTGTCTTTGGGTCATCTGATTGACTCTTTTTAGGCCCTCAATATAACTTTTGCCCCAAAGGCCTGATGTTCATCTCTGCTCAATCTGTAACCACAATAGGCTCGGGTAATCTTTGTTTATTTATGCTAACCTGAATTCTCAAAGAATACCATCTTTCAAACGAAGTGGTATTTTCAAGAGACATCTTGTATCATACATTGCCCCTTCTTCTCGGGTCATATCAAAGATAATCATTTGCATCAACGACCTTGCATTTTGTAAATCTTTTTGAACAACACTTTTAGTAAAAAAATAATTTGCTAATTGTAAGTAAAACAATATATACATGTTTTGGAAAATCCAAAAATTAGAAAAGAAAAGAAGAAAAAAACATGGGTTCCTTGGATATCAAATGCGAGAGTGCCTTAGACTCAACTCTCTGTGTTCGGTTTTCAACCTTTGAATGTTGCGGCGATATTTGAAGTTTTGGAATTCCTTTCAGATTGCTTGGTTCATCCTCTTGATTATCGTATTTGCTTGATCTATTCGAAAACTACTCCTTCTAGTTCTCAATATCTTTCTCCTTTTATATATTCAAACTTTCCGTACTTGCCCCACTGGTATCTTCTTGAGAATTCAAAGTGTGCTTCAGACTGCATCTAGACATATGAGTACTTTCTTTTTCTTTCTATCTCTCTTTTTCATTTTTGCTTTTCTCTCTCTCTTTTTTTCTCATTTTCTTTCTTTTTTTTCTTTTTTTTTCTCACACATCTATTAATTTTCTTCTTTCTTTTAAATTTCGGGGAAATCAACTCATCACAATCCTTTGTCTCGAAGGTAATGATGGAGCATACAACAAAACTCCGAGTTACTCGGCATAGTCATAGATTTGAAAATATTACCATCACTCATGAAGCAAAAGATTTGGGATGGTGCATTGCTACCTTATTAAGTCTTATTGCTTCAGCGGAGTGCCCCGATACTTCCACACTCTTGTTCGAATATGTCTATTATCAGGTTTCGAATATTGGAGTGCTTTTATTTAATCTTTGTTCTCTCCTTTCTTTTTCTCTTTTCTCTCTTTTTTTTCTATTTTTTTTCCTTCTTTCTCTCTTTTTTCTTTATTTTTCCTTCTTCTTTTTTTTTCTCTGGATGCAATCTTTTTACTTAGAGGAATTCTTGAGATCAATCAATTTCACCGGGCTTTTTCTAGGAGATTTTCTTATCATTGAACATCATTGAAGGAGTAGTAGTCTCATTTCTCGTGCATTACTGACCAAAGCTATTGATTAAGAAACCATACTTCATCGTAATCACAACGTTCCAATCATTTCTGAACCCACGTCACAACAAGCATGTGACATCCAAGGAACTCTGAGAGAAAAAGGAAAACACATATTTTTTAAAAATATGCATTCTTTCATTGAAACGAAAAAAGAGCAAACATAACATAAGCCCTTACAAAAAAGTATTTGTTACTTTCGGGCAAACAATAACAAAATTAATTGATGCAAAACTTAAAATGCAATGAGGCAGAAAATGAACATCCAAACTCGAATATTAGAATCTTCCCAAAGATCATGTCCTCTACTCTTTCTTAAAACTTCAGAATACCGGCCTCAATCAGTCCTTGAACCTTATTCCTCAAAGCTCCACAATTCTCTGTTGTGTGGCCTGTGCTCCCTATATGATAGTCACATGTGGCATTGACATTATATCCTTCAGGGTAAGGAGGAACCTTTGGCTTAGACTGCACCAAAGTCAAAAGTTTCTTCTCAACGAGAATTGGGAGTAACTTGGTGTAGGTCATAGGAATTGGATGAAGCACCTTTGTAGGTCTTGTATGAGTATGGGGACAACCCTGAGTTCGATTGGTTGAGTGAGAACTCACCACATAGACATGAGAATCTTCCTCTTTCTGAGAAGTTGTGCTATAAGGGTCCTTCATCTTTCCCTTCTTAATAGCATACTCGATGCGTTCTCCGGTCATAACCAACTCCGCAAAACTACTGATAGGGTGGCTTATCAAGTGATCGTACAATACTCCCTCTAGTGTATCCACAAACATTTGAGAAAGTTCACTTTCGTTGAGCGGAGGTTGTACTTGTGCTGCAGTATCACGCCAACGTCGAGCGTACTCTCGAAGGCTTTCGTTATGCCCTTGTTCCATCCCTTGTAGCATGAGCCGATTTGGGATCATATCGGTTACGTGCTTATACTGGTTTGTGAAAGCTTTGGCCAGATCCTTCCACGACTTAATTTGAGCACGAGTTAACTGATTATACCACCTTGTGGCAGATCCCACCAGACTATCCTGGAAATAGTGGATTAACAGCTTCTCATTGTTAGTAAAGCCCGTCATTTTTCGACAAAACATAGTTATATGTGCGATAGGGCAAGTCGTCCCATCAAACTTCTCAAAATCTGGGGTCTTGAACTTATATGGGATCTCTAAACCTGAAACTAGACTAAGTTCACTGGCATTCAACCCATACCATTCTTCTTCATCCTCTCTTATTAGAAGCTTTTCTTCAAACTCGTTCTTCGTTTCCTCTAACTGCTTCGAAAATTCAATCTTTAATTTCTCTAGCTCATCGAAGTCTGGAATGTCATCCCCGACATCTTCTACATTAGTGAAAGTCACACCTGGTGGGGATTGGGTAGAGGCACCGGCTTGAAGAGATGATGTTACTACTCCTTGTGGAGGTCTAGAAGTGTTAGCAACAAAAACAGGGGGGCCCAAAGGGTCTTCAACAGAACATTTCCTTTGTGGGTCTTCCACTTTTCTTAGTCTCAACAAGTGAGCAATTTGTTTCATCATGTCTTGTTGAGACTTGATCATAGAATCTTCTAATTCTTTTTGAGTACGCTCTAATTGCCCCATAAGATTGGCTTCTAACTTGACAAAGTCTTCTTCCATTAGCCCTTCTTGGTGTTGGTAAAATGCAAGCGAGAAACCTTCAATTACGGATACGAGATCCTATAATTAACCTCCTTGTTTAATTAATGCATGATATATGCTATGAGATGCATGAGATGTATGCATGAATGCAAGTAAAGGTGTTGATCCCGCTAGTGATCATCCTTAGAGCAACTTTCACCGGTTAAGATCTTAATACCCCTTTTATTTTTTTTCTTTTTTCTTTTTTTCTTTTTCTTTTTTTCTCTCTCTATTTTCTCGCTTCTTTCCCTATTCTCTCGATTTTCTTTTCTTTTTTTTTCATTTTCATTGTTTTTTTTCTCTCTTTTTCCTATATTCTAAATTTTCTTTTCTTCTTTTTTTTATTTTCTCTTTCTCTTTTCAATTTTTCAATTTTTTTTATTCAACCTTTTCTTTTCCTTAGTTTTATTTTCTCATTATTTTTCCTTCTCCCTTTTTATTTCTCTTATCTTTTTCTCTCCTTTTTTCTCTCTTTCTCTTTCTTGTTTTGACTCTCTAACTATAGTGAAAGCCTCTGATTGAACAAACCACTTAGTTCAACACCTTCATGAAATGTCGATACAAAAATGATAAAGCAAAAATGCAAGCAAGATAGGAGACAAAATAATCCTATTTATCCCATCTAAAAGAAATCTAAACTGTAAGCACCTAAGGCATGGTAATGCAATTTTCACTCTACAATGACCTTATATTACTTTGTTTCAGTTGCGGACATCTTGCTGTGGAGAGATGATAGGAGAACATTTGCTTGCTTCTTTGTTCTGGTTTTGTTATTTTGTTGGTTCTTTCTTTGTGGAAGAACTTTCGCTTCATCTTTTGCTGACCTTCTGCTTCTAGTTGTAGTTACTCTTTACGGGCATGGCATTTTATCATCGAAGCTGTGAGTATTGATAATTATATGCCTTGGTTGACTTATGTCATTTGATTGTGCGTTTTAAAAGCATCTTTAATTTGATGTAGTTTGTTTAATCCTCAAAAAAAAAAGAACCTAGGTTAACCGCATGGCTCTAATCGGGTAGGTTGACTATATTCTCTAAATGCAGTTTTGGTTCTACGAGGTACCCAAATTGTCCTCGCTGTCCTCTTCTAAGAGTAGCAAGGCCCCCGATCATCACCCATTACAGGCTCATCTTGACCGAGTTCAATTTAGGGGGACCCTTTCGCTATGCCCATACGGAAGAACAATATCCTCACGAAAGCATAGGATAGTCGAGCCCCGAAGGTACTTTGCTAGGCCCATACGGAGGAACAATATCCTCACGAAAGCATAGCGTTTTCCCCCCACTTAGAGACGGGTTGAAATGTGTTGAAAGCTTGAATTAATAAACAAATAATAATTTAATTGCCACTTTATTCCACAACTTCCAAAATTAATTAAGCGGTATTTAAAAACAAGGCTTGACTCGTTTGAAAAATTGGTCCCCAACGGAGTCGCCAACTGTAGTGACCCTTATAAAATTCTTAAAAATAATAGGGGTGTGTAGTAAAAAAAGGGAGAAAGGGTCACTAGTGGAATTGAAATTAGGGTTTGAAAAGTGGAATTTAGGGATTTGGGTTTAAAATAAAATTTTGGGGAAATTTAGGATTTAAAAATTAGGTTTTTAAATTTTGTACAAAAAATGGAAATTTTGGAATGTTGAAAGAAATTTGAAATCTAGGATTCTTTAAAAAAATAGGAATTGAAAAGTTGAAATTAGGGATTTGAGATTAAAAAAAAGGGAATTTTAGATTGAAAAAGGAAATTTTAAAATTAGGGATTTTTAAAAAAAGGTGGAGTCGCCACCGGTCACTTTTGGTAGACCGGACACCGTAAAAACCAGAGATTTGAAATGATTTGGGTTCGAGAGTCGATTACGGTTAAAAACGGGTTTAGGGTTTAAAACCGCCCAAAATTGGCACCTTTATAAATTACCGCTTAATTAATTTTAGATTTTTTTGGATTAAAGTGGCATTTAAATTAATTTTTGTTTAAAGATTCGAATCAATTTTATTTTTACCGTGTCTTTATTCGGAGGCAACGCATACACCGCGACCATTACATTAGAACACGGGCCCGTTACGACCAAATAAAGACGTTTAATTAGACTCATTAATTTAATGTGGTGTATGTAATTTACAAAATTAAAAAAAAGTAATATATATATAAACATTTACATGAATAAAAAACCATAAAATGCATGGCATATATACAAAGCATGTAACAACATTAACAAAAATAAATAAATAAATATCATGAATAAAAAAGGTACATAAACACTTAAGAATATTATACAACACATGATAACAAAGATTAAAATAAATAGACCAACAAACAAATAACATATATAAATAAACAAAACAAAACATATAAAAAACAAATAAAAAAACAATAAAAGATACCAATAAAAATATTCATATTTTCATTGAACCATAAGAATGGAATACACAATAAATATTTCAAAAAGAACTATATACATCTAAATATGCTCGATTAAAATCAATCCACAAATTAAATTAAACGGTAAAAGTAATGATTAGATTAGGGCATAACTTGAAAAATAACCAACCAAATGGGTGAAGTGATTCAATGAGAGTAAAAATATAAATAATGGAGGCTACCAACTTACCAATGGAAATGGAAATGAAAATGGAAATATGGTTTCGGCGGCAGGCTATGGAAATGGAAAATGCATTCGGCCAGAGATGGAAAAATATGGTTAGGGGGGGTATGCGGCTAGGTATGAAAATATATGGTTAGGGCCCTTTATTTTTAGGGTAAATGTTATATATATAGTTAGGGTAAAGGGTAACATATGAGAATAAAATAGGTTTAGGTTTTAATATATAAGGCTATCTATAATATGATGAAGGGTATTTTAGGTTTATCCCTTTAAAAATAATAACCAATTAAAAACAAGACCTTGGGCACCAAGTAGGGATTTTTATTATATTTTTTTATATTATAAAATTATATTTAATAGGTCAAATTTATTTATGGTTTGGGCTTATAAAAGTGGGCTCTAATAAAAGGCTTTTATTTATATCATATATTTATATATTTTTGGATTTTTGGTTTTAATTAAGAGATAATAGTAAGGATAATAATAATTATAAAACAAGTGATAAAATTAGGGTAAGTTAAGGTGATTTGGGTATTAAAAAGGGATGTGGATTGATTTAATTCGAGCATAAACCCGGATAAAATTAGTGATTACAGACTGCAAATTGATTCACATAGTTGGTGTTATCCTATCAAACTACGATGGCACGTTCTTTTATCATTCTAAAGATGATTGGTGCATCAAAATCTTCTATTCCAAGAGAGATCAACAGTTACGACTCTTCAGCAACCACAATGATGATTCAAAGAGTGGAAATGAAGAGTTACATATCTTTTCCAAACAACATGATGTTTCGAGCCAAAGGAAATATCTATACACCAACAGTGGTGATGCTTTAGAATGACATATCCAAAAGAAAAGTCTCTATACCAAGGGGTACGAAGATTCCAAAAAGGTACGACAGAAGGATCCCAAGAGAACATGTTATGAATGACTATCTAAAAAAGGATATTTGAAAGATCTCTTTGAAAATGAACCTTTTGGAGGCCTCCACACCAAACAAAAGTTTTATCAACTTGTTCCATCATTGAAGCAACTGACCTCCCCTGCATCAAGGAATTATTCATTGGAAAATCTTCTCGATTTGAGGACAAATCGCCTAAAAGAAGGGGGAATGATGTGTGCACGTTTCTGCTCATTTATCTCATGCTTTTATGCTTCATTTCACGCATGGGACCAAAGGAGAGTTATTTTACCGATCTTAGTATTTATTACTTTTATATACTTTATAGTAAACTACTTAAGAGTTATATTAATTAAGCTATAAATATGAATAGTCAATATGACCACATTATTAAGTTTTAGTTTAGATCTAAATTTATATTAAGTTATTTTAAGTATTCTCATTATTCCCATTATTATGTTTTTCTTCATAGGACTTACCTACAACTTAAGGAGTAAATAGTGGCTTGGTGTCAACTTAGTCAACTCAAATGAAGTTAAACGGAGGGCAATGCTAGAAACACAGGGAGCCAACTTCAAAATAGCTTGGAAATGCATGGAACACTCCTATAGTACTTAAAGGACAAAAAGATAGCTCCATGTCAGGGATGACACCTCTCTTTGTGCGTATATCGCGATGAATAACCTCTCTATTCGAGTGTATTTCATAATGAACGGTCCCTCTCTTTGAGCGTTTACCGTGATCGATGACCCCTCTCTATGAGCATATGTAGTGATGAATGACCCCTCTCTTTGAGTGCATATAAGGGTGAACAGTCCCTCTCTTCGATCGTATACCATGATGGACGACCCCTCTCTTTGAGCGTATGTCGCGATAAATAACCCCTCTCTGCGATTGCATGTCTTAATATACAGTCCCTCTCTTTGAGCGCTTACCGTAATGGATGATACCTCTCTTTGAGTGTATGTCGCGATTAATAACCCCTCTCTTTGCGTGCATGTCATAGCGAATGGTCCCTCTCTTTGAGCGTATACTGTGATGGAAAACTCCTCTCTTGGAATATATGTCGCGATGAATGATCCCTCTATTCGAGTGCATTTCATAATAAACAATCCCTTTTATATAGCCCATACAGTGATGGACGACCCTTCTCTTTGAGCGTATTTCACGATGAATGACCCCTCTCTTCGAGTGCATGTCATAATAAACGGGCCCTTTCTTAGTGCGTATACGTGATGGTTGACCCCTCTCTTTGAGCTTATGTCTAGGTGAATGACCCATCTCTTCGATCGTATGTCATAATGAACGGTCCCTCTCTTTGAGCGTATACCGTGATGGACGACCCTCTCTTTGAGCGTATGTCGCGATGAATGACCCCTCTCTTCGACTGCATGTCATAATGAACGGTCCTTGTCCTTAAGCGTATACCGTCATGGATGACCCCTCTCTTTGAGCGTATATCGGGATGAATTACCCCTATATTCGAGTCTATATCATGGTGAACGGTACCTCTCTTTAAGCGTATACCGTGATGGATGACCCCTCTCTTTGAGCGTATGTCGGAATGAATAACCCTCTCTTTGAGTTCATATCATAATGAACGGTCCCTCTCTTTTAGCATATACTATGATTAATGACCCCTCTCTTTGAGCATATATCACTATGAATGATGCCTCTCTTCGAGTGCATGTCATAATAAACCCCTCTCTTCAAGTGTATGTCACAGTGAACGATCCCTCTCTTTGAGTGTATATCATGATGGTCGACCCCTCTCTTTGAGCTTATGTCGTAATGAATGACCTCTCTCTTTGAGTGCATGTCAAGGTGAACGATCCCTCTCTTTGAGCATATACCATGGTGGAAAACTCCTCCCTTTGAGCGTTTGTCTCGATGAATGACCCCTCCCTTCGAGTGCATGTCATAATAAACCGTCCCTTTCTTAGAGCGTATATAGGGATAGACGACCCTTCTTTCTACGAGTGCATATCATAATGAACGGATCCTTTCTTAGAGTGTATACCGTGATGGCTGACCCCTCACTTTGAGCCTATATCGCGGTGAATGACCCATCTCTTCGAGCGTATGTCATAATGAACGGTCCCTCTCTTGAGCGTATAACGTGATGGACGATCCCTCTCTTTGAGCGTATGTCACGATGAATGACCCCTCTATTCGAGTGCATGTCATAGTGTAAGGTCCTTCTCATTGAGCGTATATCATGATGGACGACCCCTTTCTTTGAGTGTATATCGCGATGAATGACCCCTCTCTTCGAGTGCATGTCATAATGATTGGTCCCTCCCTTTGGGCGTATACAGTGATAGATGACCCTTCTTTTTGTGTGTATGTCGCGATGAATGACCCCTCTCTTCAAGCGTATTTCATGCATATCATGGTGAATGGTCCCTTTCTTTGAGCGTATATCGTGATGGACGACCTCTCTCTTTCAGCGTATGTCGTGATGAATGACCCCTCTCTTCGAGTGCATGTCATAATGAACGGTCCCTCTGATTAAGAATATATTGAGAGTATATTGCGCCCAAACATGTTTTCCTCCATGGTTTGTCGGTTGTGTCTCTTGGGGAGAGAACTTGTCCTTCCATGGTTGAGCTGAAGGTTGTAGGGTGAGCTAAGATGAGCTGGATGAACTAAGGTTGAGCTGGATTGAGCTGAGCTAGCTAACTGATTTATCTAGCTGAAAGTTCACCATCTTTGAGTGATGATTTGAGCTGAACGGCTAACCCCCTAGCTGTGTGAACTGATCCTTAGGGCCATAATGCTCTTCTTAACCCATAAGAGTGTGTAGAAGCTGATCCGAATCGCATATGAATGGAAATTCACCATTTGTCGTTTTGAGCTCATTCTGAATTCGTGAGTTGGAAAGAAGTTAACATCTACTTCATTGTGCTGCCTAGGAGTGCTTAGTACATTTTTGTGCTGATCGGAAACTGGTAAATGCCTCAAACAATGATTCTTTGTTTTCAGCTCAAGTGGTGCTTTTGAGCTAAAATAGAGATGGTCAATAGTCCCTTAAGTTGTGTTTAAAATAACCTGCAAAGAAACAACTTAAACTAATAAGTATGATGTTACTAAATATGTGTTGAATATTAATTATGCATAATATAAGCTTAATAAAGATGTGGTTCAATACTAATTACTAAGTTATCAATAGTAATATATGAAAATAAACATTATAGGTATATAATATGCGATAGCAAGTGAGTGTAGCACATGAATTGAGTAAATAAAGAGGATTAAGTAGAACCACTATCTTCGAGTGCATGTCATAGTGAACTGTCTCTCTCTTTGAACGTATTGATACGTGTATGAGAGGGCTAAAGCAATACACATCGGGCAGAAAGTTGAATCTTTTTGAAAAGTTTGGAAAGTCAGTCAACTTGCAACGACTTTTCAGATGGGATCCGGGCATTTATGGGCAGAGCTGTCTTCTAATATATTGACCATCATTCAGTTACCTTTTCAACGCATCTTAAAATGCATCAATCGGACATCGAGAGCTCAAGATATGTTCGTTTTATAGAAGATTGCACATGCAGAAAACTAGATATGGGATTTTGTAAAATTCATCCCAAAAACTAATATATAAAGCTTTTGGATGAATTAAATATTAAAATAAAATAATTCAAAGTTGTATTATAAAGCTTTGACCATATTTATTAGTATTTTAATTTATTTTATAGGATTCCTTTTAATTAGCATATGCTGATTTTAGGGGATTCATTTCTATTAAGATATAAATCTGATGATTTTTAGTGATTAAATAGATACTTTTTAGGATATTTTGTTGTCTCCTTTAGGCTATAAAAGGAGGTAGTCTATTCTCTTGTAGAGACACACAATTTGAATATTTTTTTTGGAGAATAAATGTTATTGAGTACATTTTTGCAAGTATTGTTGCTTGTGCCTTCGAAGCTTGTCTTCAACACGTTTTGCTTCTAGTTTTCATGGAAAAAGCCATCTTCACACTCCGGGTTGCCAAGATAATCAATTCTTGGAGGGTCGGTTAGAGCCTATCATGGAGTTTACTTGATCAATTGCGATCAAGAGGGTTCCTAGGACATAAATCTATTCCATAATCCATCTTATTCACAACATGTCCACAATCCATTTTCAAATAAGTTTGCTATATTTTTATCATCTTTTTACACCATTGTCCATTTATTCTAAATTTTTCTTTTGTTATTGTACTTTATCTTTATTTCGCTATCACATCCTATCACGTATACTGTGATGGACGACCCCACTCCTTGAGCGTATGTTGCGATGAATGACCCCTCTCTTCGAGTGCATGTCATAATGAATGATCCCTTTCTTAGAGCGTATACCGTGATGGACGACCCCTCTCTTTGAGCATATGTCACGATAAATGACAACACTCTTCGAGTGCATGTCATAGTGAATGGTCCCTTTCTTAGAGCGTATACTGTGATTGACGAACCTTCTCTTTGAACATATGTCGCGATGAATGACCCCTCTCTTTGACTACATGTCATGGTGAATGGTCTCTTTCTTAGAGCGTATACCGTGATTGACGAACCTTCTCTTTGAACATATGTCGCGATGAATGACCCCTCTCTTTGACTGCATATCATGGTGAATGGTCCTCTCTTTGAGTGTATGACGTGAAGGAGGACCCCTTACTTTGAGCGTAGGTTACGATGAGTGACCACTCTCTTTGGGTGCATGTTATGGTGAACGGACCCTCTCTTTGAGCGTAAACCGTGATGGACGACCCCTCTCTTTGAGTGTAAGTCACTTTGAATGACCCCTCTCTTTGAGTGCATGCCATTGTGAATTCTCCCATTCTTAGAGCGTATACCGTGATGGATGACCCTTCTCTTCAATCCTATGTCTTGATGAATGACCCCTCTCTTTAAGAGCATGTCATGGTGAATGGTCCCTCTCTCAGAGCGTATACCGTTATGGACGAGCACTCTCTTTGAGCGTATGTCGTGATGAATGACCCCTCTTTTCGAGGGTATGTCATAATGAATGGTCCCTTTCTTAGAGCGTATACCGTGATGGATGAGCACTCTCTTTGAGCGTATGTCATGATGAATGACCCCTCTCTTCAAGTTCATGTCATAGTAACGGATCCTTTCTTAGAGCGTATACATGATAGAAAACCCGTCTCTTTGAGCATATCTCACGTTGAATGACTCCTCTCTTCGAGCATATGTCATAATGAATGGTAACTCTCCTTGAGTGTATGCTATGATGGACGACCACTCTCTTTGAGAGTATGTCGCGATGAATAACCCCTCTATTCAAGTGCATGTCATGGTGAACGGTCCCTCTTTTTGAGCGTATACCGTGATGGACGACCCCTCTCTTTGAGCGTAAGTCGTGATGAATGAACCATTTTTTTGAGTGCATGTCATAATGAACGGTCCCTGTCTTTGAGCGTATACCGTGATCGATGACCCCTCTTTAGCGTATGTTGCAATAAATGACACCTCTCTTCGAGTGCATGTCATAATGAACGATCTCTTTCTTAGAGCGTGTACCGTGATGGATGATCCCTCCATTTGATTGTATATCGCGATGAATGTCCCCTCTCTTAGAGCGTATGTCATAATGAACGGTCCCTCTCTTTGAGAGTATACGGTGATGGACGACCCCTCTCTTTGAGAGTTTGTCGTAATGAATAACCCCTATCTTCGAGTGCATGTCATGGTGAACGGTCCCTCTCTTTGAGCGTATACCGTGATGGACGACACCTCTCTTTGAGCGTATGTCGCGATATATGACCCCTCCCTTCGAGTGCATGTCATAATTAATGGTCCCTTTCTTAGAGCGTATACCATGATGGACGATACCTCTCTTTGAGCGTATGTCGCGATGAATGACCGCTCTCTTCGAGTACATTTCATAGTGAATGGACCTTTTCTTAGAGATTATACCGTGATGGACGTCCACTCTCATTGTGCGTATGTCGCGATGAAAGACTCCTCTCTTCGACTACATGTCATAGTGAACGGTCCCTTTCTTAGAGCGTATACCATGATGGACGAGCCCTCTCTTTGAGCGTATGTCGCGATGAATGACCCCTTTCTTCGAGCATATGTCATAATGAACGTTCCCTCTCTTTGAGCGTATATCGTGATTGACGACCCCACTCTTTGAGCGTTTCTCGCGATGAATGACCCCTCTCATCGAGTGCATGTCATGGTGAATGGTCCCTCTCTTTGAGCGCATACCGTGATGGATGACACATCTTTTTGAGCGTATACCGTGAGGGACGACACCTCTCTTTGAGCGTATGTCGCGATATTTGACCCTTCTCTTCGAGTGCAAGTCATAATTAATGGTACTTTCTTAGAGCGTATACCGTGATGGACAACCCCTCTCTTTGAGCGTATATTGCGATGAATGACCCCTCTCTTCGAGTACATGTTAGTGAATGGTCCTTTTTATGGAGCATTTATCGTGATGGACGGACCCTCTCTTTGAGTGTATGTCGCGATGAATGATCCCTCTCTTCGAGTGCATGTCATAGTGAATGGTCCCTTAAAGCGTACATCATGATGGACGACCCCTTCCTTTGAGTGTATGTCACGATGAATTACCCCTCTCTTTGAGTGCATGTTATAATGAACGGTCACTCCCTTTGAGCGTATACCGTGAGGGATGAACCCTCTCTTTGAGCGTATGTCACAATGAATACGGGTTAATGAAGGCTAAGGAATACGGGAATAAGTTTGAAGAAGACCTCAAGACTCAAATATGCTCTTATCCAATCCAAAAATAGCGAACAAGTTGATTAATATTCCTCGAATTCTCTCTTTAACTGTTGTTTTAATTCTTGTCTTTACTCTCCCTTAAATGGTGATAATGAAGGCTATCATTGCATGTATTCTCTTTCTTGCTTGCTGAAACTGACAACCTTAAAATGATGTAAAGACTCTCTTGAAAGCCTTAAAACCATTGCTGGAAATAACAACATTCAACTGGTGTAATTGCTCCATTGAATTGTATTGTAACCAATTAGCCTTGATGGGTCTTCAAGGGACTTTAATTGATGTAAATGCCTTGTCATTCCTCAGAATATGATCAACCATTTTCTCCAAAAGAATACCCTAGTTGAAATATGTATGCAACCATTAGATAACGACTTTCTTCAACAAAAATAAAAGTGAATGCATGAAACAGATTTAATGAGCTAGATTAATTAATGAAACTTGTTACATTGAATAATCTAGTTTAATTAATTAACTCATACACTAAATTAACTTATAAACATAAGAAAACTAACATGCTTTAAGTGAACTATCATGAAATAATTAAACTAATGAACTTAATTGAACTAACATGCTTAAATGAACATCAAGCTTTATTTATTCATGCACACATGCTGAATTTAAATTTAAAACCTTAAGAAAGAACTCACGCACAAGTAGGAGGCTGTATTGTTCCAATAAAGTTGGTGTTGCATTATCTATTTCCAACCTTGAATAAATAGATTTCCCATGGCCTCTTGGAATTTCTGGGTTTTAGCACGAGTCATAGGTCCACTAGGAAATTCTTCTGATTCATTGTTGGTTGTGATCATATCATTGAGCGTATACCATCATCAGTGATCCCTCTCTTTGAGCGTACCTTGCGATGAATGACCCCTCTCTTAAAGTGTACGTCATAATGTACGGTCCCTTTCTTAGAGAATATACCGTGATGGACGACCCTCTCTTTAAGCGTATGTTGCGGTGAAAGACACCTCCCTTCAAGTGTATGTCATATTGAATGGTCCCTCTCTTTGAGCATATGGCATGATGAACGACCCCTCTCATTAAGCAAAAGTCGCGATGAATGACCCCAATCTTTGAGTGCAAGTCTTGGTGAACGGTCCCTCTCTTTGAGCGTATACCGTGATGGACGTTGAAACTCTATGAGCATATGTCGCGATGAATGACCCCTCTCTTCGAGTGTATGTCATACTGAACGGTCCCTCTCTTTGAGCATATACCGTGATGGACGACCCCTCTCTTTGAGCGTATGTCACGGTGAATGACCCCTCACTTTGAGTGCATTCCATAATGAATGGTTCCCCTATTTGTGCGTATACCGTTATCGATGACCCTTCTCTTTGAGAATATGTTGTGATGAATGACCCCTCTCTTCGAGTGCTTGTCATGGTGAACGGTCCCTCTCTTTGAGCGTATATCGTGATAGACGTCGTCGCTCTTTGAGTGTATGTCGCAATGAAAGACCCCTCTCTTCAAGTGCATGTCATAATGAACGGTCTCTCTCTTTGAGCGTATATCGCGGTGAATGACCCCTCTCTTCAAGTGCATGTCATAATAAACGGTCTCTCTCTTTGAGCGTATATCGCGGTGAATGACCCCTCTATGTAAGTGCATGTCATAATGAACGATTCCTCCCTTTGAGTGTATGTCGTGATGGACGACCTGATGCGTGCACGTTTCTGCTCATTTATCTCATGTTTTAATGGTTTATTTCTCGCATGAGATCAAAGGGAAGTTATCTTATTGATCTTAGTATTTATTACTTTTATATACTTTATATTAAGCTACTTAAGAGTTATATTACTTAAGCCATAATAATGAATAGTTATATAACCACATTGATTAAAGTTTTAGCTTAGTTCTAAACTCATGTTAAGTACTTTAAGTATTCTAATTATTTCCATTATTAAGTTTTCTTCATAGGACTTACCTATAGCTCAATGAGTAAATAGTAGTTCGGTGTCAGCTTGGAAGAAGCTAAATGAAAGACAATGCTAGAAACACATGGCGCCAACTTCAGAATAGCTTGGAAATGCATGGAACACTCCTATAGTACTTAAAGGACTAAAAGATAGCTCCATGTCAGCTCACAAGTCCCATACGAGCTCAAATGAAACATAATTTAAAATGAGGACTTAGGAGATTTGGATTAGCTCCAAAATACTCCTCACACTAGAAGAGAGTATAAGGAAGCTAATGGACCAGCTCACTTTGCTAAAGGCAGCTCGGATTA
The DNA here is from genome assembly GCA_035048815.1 of Abelmoschus esculentus. Classification (NCBI taxonomy): domain Eukaryota; kingdom Viridiplantae; phylum Streptophyta; class Magnoliopsida; order Malvales; family Malvaceae; genus Abelmoschus; species Abelmoschus esculentus. The sequence goes on along the minus strand of JAUCBN010000013.1, from coordinate 7,632,716 downwards.
GCTTATTTCAGCTTCAAACTTTAGCTAAGTCTTTCAGCTAGATAGCTCAGTTCAATCCAGCTCACTCCCAACTCGATTAGCTCACCTCACCTCTAGCTATCACTCCCAGCTCAACACCCGAAGGTCACCTACCCTTCACCAAGCATCATGTCTATCCATTATCCACATTGGGCGCCAAGATCATGGAGGGAAAGGAAGTGGGCGCCAAAACAAAGAGATAACACTTTTCATTGGACAGATTCATAATAGTCCACTAGTTTGCCATTTCGAGCAGTATAAAAGCAGAACTGGGTTTTGGTGTCTTCATGAAAGTTGTTCCCCTATCTCGTATCTTTCTAACACATGTTGAATCGCATCAATCCAATATCGGGAGCTCGAGATATGACCAAATTACTAAAGACAATGCAGGCTGGATCGAGAAGTTACATCTTTTCGAATAGTTTTGGAGGGAGACACCATTCAAATGAATGGTTATCCGAATAGTTAAAGGCCATTTCGGCCAAACCACTTAGAAAACTATAAATAGGACTTAAATTCATTTGTAAGTTACATCTTTGATCAATATAAAATTTCTTTATGAGTTTACTCTCAAACTTGTTCCTTTTAGAAATATATCGACTTATCAAATCTATTATATAGGTTTCTGGCGTCTCCTATCTTTTCCATCCAAACTTAAGATTCTAGGAACTTATTTCCTAAGGGTCTAAGTCCTATACCACCCTCAAAGCATACTATAACTTGGGTTTATGCTTCAAAGCATAAGTTCTAATTTTGTTACCTTTGAATACTATTTCTTTACCACCTTCCATACATTCTATTCTAACCCTTTCTTCCATCACTGAAATCGACTTCTCTAGCCTTCACTATCATCTTTTCCATTTATTTCCCCAACCAAAACATCATATACCTTCCCATATCAATTACACATAAAACTTTCGCAACCCTCTTTACACCATTTCATCAACTTTTCTTCATAAAACAACAAGGAAAACGTATGAGGATCAAGGCTTTTTTGCAATCACAGTCGGGACAACCAAAGCTTCTCCCTACAACAACCATTGGAGAGTTGGAGCGTATCACGACCCCTCTCTTTGAGCGCATATCGCGATGAATGACCCTCTCTTTGAGTTCATGTAATGGTGAATGGTCTCTCTCTTTGAGCGTATACTGGGATGGACAACGTCTCTCTTTGTGCATATGTCGCAATGAATGAACCATCTCTTCGAGTGCATATTATAATAAAACGTCCCTTTCTTAGAGCGTATACCGTTATGGATGACCATTCTTGATTGTGAAGTAGATGATAATGCACCGATCATCCTGTAAAGACCATTCCTTGCCACTGGACGAACCTTAATTGATGTGAAAAATGGAGAGTTAACAATGAAGGTCAATGACCAACAAGTTAAACTCAATGCCTTCCGCAATTTACAATAATTTGATGATCCAGAAGAGTACAAAGTCCTCCACACAACAGGCGTAGACACCAAGATATCCTGCCTTGGCAGCATGCTCGGCAGATTATTCGACAAGAAAATTAAGCCCGAGGTGGAGGCAAAAAATAAGGATGGGCACAAAACAGAAGGGAAAGGCCAACAAGAGATAAGCAAATTAGGAGATACATTTACATGCACTCCACCAGTAACATAATTTCTTCTCTTCCATTTTATTTATTATAGTAGGATTAGTGTTAGTTTAGGATTTATGTTTTTATTTTTTTAATTTTTGTTATTGATGTTTTTATTTTAAGTTTTATTAGGACAATAAAAGCAAGAATAAGAGAGTAATAGTTCACAGTAGGAATTCTGCCAAGGTAGTAAATAGTATCAAAAGCTGCAATAGTCCCAACGGGCAAAAACAGTGTAACAGCTATCTGCCGAATTCTTTGTCTCGGTAGTAAATGCTAACGAGCAATTCAAAACGGCTACAAAACGGCTAGTAGTTTAAACGGCACAAGGCCGAGGCCTATATAAGCAGCCTCATTCTTTTGAACTATTCACTCTTGCATTCTTGAAAATTCTACTAAATCTTACTCTCACGATACTCTCTCCCTACTTACAAGCCTTCTTGAAATTTTCAGAATCTATTCAAGAAATTCTCCAAGACTCTTAATCTTCAAAGATGTCCACCTACAAAAGATACGCCCCTACTGTCGTTGAGGAACGCTTCAACAAGTCCTTCATCTCTCGGCAATTATGGGAGGAACAAGGGTTCCAACACAGTAAGGAGGAAAACTTCGGCATCGAACATTACTTGTTCAACAAGATTAAATAACAAGAATGAGAGATTTTTTGCCTACAACCTCCCCAGGCCAATACCACCATTGTGTGAGAATTCTATGCGCACGGGCCAAGCAAGGACTCTTTCTTTGTCCACTACAGAGGCAAGCCTGTCAGGATTGATGCTGAAATAATCAATGATTTCTATGGCCTCATTCCAATTCGTGATGTTCATGCCGAATTCATGGAGGATATCTGATACATGTATGAGAGGGCTAAAGTAATGCACCTTAAGCATAAATCTGAATTTGTTGGTAAAGTCTGGAAAGTCAGTAAACTTGCGTTGTCTTTTTGGATGGGTTTTGTGCATTTCTGGGCAGAGTTGTCTTCTTACAAATTGACCTTCATTCAGTTACCTTTTCAACACATCTTGAAACGCATTAATTGGATATCGGGAGCTCAAGATTTAACTGAAGATTGCGCATGAAGAAAACTGGATACGGGATTATTATAGGCTTTTGTAAAATTCAGTCCAAAAGCTACTATATAAAGTTTTTGGATGAATTAGATATTAAAATAAATTAATTCAAAGCTGGATTATAAAGCTTTGACCATTGTTATTAATATTTTATTTTAATCCCTAAGATTCCTTTTAATTAGCTATCCATAAGCTGATTTTAGGGGATTTATTCTATTAAGCTATCCATATACTGATATTTAGGGATTGATCAGCTATCTATTAGACAAATCTAAGGTCTCCTTTAGACTATAAAACGAGTAGACTCTTCTCTTGTAAAAAGACATGAGGAATATGAATTTTTGAGTTATAAAAACTCTTGGCCTTGGGCCATTTTGTTTGCAAGGTTGTCACCTTGCTATTTTTCTTATCAGAAGACTTCTTCAACATAAGTACTTCAAGTTTTTATGAGGGAGATTATCTTCACACTCTCGCTTGTCTAAGCAATCGCATTTAGGAGGGTGAGTTAGAGCCGATTATGGTGTTTGCCTATCTAATTACGGATAGGAGGATGCCTAGGATAACAACATATCATCAATTCACTGGAGAGATTCGTTTCGTTTGCAGGTGTTTGTCTATTCAATTGCGATTAGGAGGGTGCCAAGGACAAATCGATCCAACATCATACCACCACCACCATCTATCCCTCTGTATATTTTATATCAATATCACCACTCAGGACTACGAGCTAATCAAAGATGACCTTTGTTACAATAACACTCCTTGTGAAACCGGTGCCCATAAAGGTTCTGTAACAAGGCAAAGTCTCAAGCCCGAGGCTAAGCTATGGTGTACCTTTATCAAAAGATGCCTCATCCCCATTTCCCACAACAGCATGGTAGACCATAAGAGATTGGTGCTCATTCAATCCATCATCAACAATAGGAGCATCAATGTTGGAGAGATTATCTTACGAGAAATTCACGAGTGCGGTAAGAAGGAACGCGGACCTTTATATTTCCCTTGTTTAATCTCTGGTTTGTGCATTGATACAGGAGTACTAGTAGAAGACACGGATGAATACACACCAAACAAGCAAGGATGGACAAAAGAATTTTGCTATAGAGTTATGCAGATCACACAGGCAGAGCCTGTCCAGGTAACACTGCAGCAGTTCACTGCTAACACTGCTCTGCTAGAGCCTAGTACACGGCAAAGATGCCTGGCACTGACCAAGACACTGACGCTGCAGACCCCTACCAAGAGCTTCTTTAGAGGATGACAGCTATGGACCTTTGCTAGCAGAGGTACATGGAATATCAGAGAGATTTCAACAACACTCTTGCCCAAATGATGATTCAGAACTTTCCCAGTCAAGGAGCGCAATTTCCAGAATTCCCTGCAAACATATTCATCACAGCAGCACCCTACACAGAAACTACTCTAGTCCCAAGGCCGAGGCCATTCTTCTCTTCCAGACCACAACAACAGTTCGACGCAGCTGGCCCATCCAGGGCATTAGATTCTGCCGCGGCGTCATCTGCCAGCAGAAGACCTTTCAAGCGAAGGGCAGTCTTCAGCACTCCCCCAAGATCCTTAATCCCAATTGGGAAGATATCAGCTAAGATAGATGCCTATGTCAATTAGAGCTCAAACACTACTGAGCCAAGCATTTAGAATGTCGGGGCAAATCTAGAGAATAAAGGAGGAACGGAAATAATAGACACTGGAGATGAAGGAGGAGAAGAGGTTAATGCTCCCATGCAACGAGCAATACCAACGAGAGTTCAGCCACCAAGACGAGCAAAGCCCTCACCATCACCAAGGGCACAAAAATCAGCTGCAAGATCGAGAAAACAAATTGTAGAAGAAAGCTCTTCTTGCTTTTATTTATTGCTCATATAATTTTTTTACCTACTACCTGCCCCTAAATTAAGCATTGAGTACAATACTTAGTTTAAGTTTGGGGGTGTAGAGCCACTGCCGAGGCAATCTTCTACCGTGACCCTACCATGAAAAGGAAGTCTTTAGTGATAAAATTTTTTGTTTTATGTCCGCCACTTTACTTGAAATTATTGCTCATACTCTTGCACTGCCCATTATCAGTATTGTATTAGTTTATTCTTTAAGGCAATAGAAATCTTTCTCCTTACCATAGTTAGGTTCTGTTTTGAAGGATTCTAGGATACTTAAGAAGAAAAGCTTAGAAGTTTACTATAAGGTTGAACTTCAAAACACTTTTGGGACTTGTTTGGCTATGAGAATTCTTTTAATAAACTTAGGTGATAAAGACTTAGATCTTTGGAAAGGTGACTAGAGGTGTCTATAACCGGCTCTAGGAAATACTCTTTTTCATGCTAGCGGTGCCCGAAATTGGCTCTAGTATGCTTAAAAGAATAGCAGAAGAAATAAAGAGATAAGAAGGAGAAAACACAATACTTGAGGTGTCCAAAATTGGCTCAACAATTTGTTGTTTTAAGAAGAGTACACTAAATCCTAGTCTATTTGTCTTGAACTTAAAGTTTATCTAAGAAGGCCTTTAATCAAACTTGTCCACAAAAATACACACACACACTAACCTTATAGTTTGTCTTCTAGGTACACCCTTAGGTAACCGAAAGGTTAAGTCTAAAGAATAGACATAGTTATGGTGGGGAGAATAGATGGAAAAGTAAGACCAAAGGAGAATATAGTTTGACAACTTGATGGTTTACGTTGCTTGAGGACATACAATAGTTCGAGTTTGGGGGTGTGATAAGTTCTCAACTCACTATCACTTTCTACACTTTTCATGGGCAATTATCATCAATTCTACACCTACTTGGACCAATGCATGTACTTAATGTAATATATTTAGGGATGATGATATTAAAGATAACATTTGTAAAAAAGGCATACTTTACTGCATTTTCATGTCTGTGCAGGAACAAGTATTACCACGACAGCAACTTGATGCCAAGTCAGGACTAGATGCCGAGGCAGTAGAGGATAAAAAGTAATATGAGAGGAAAACTAAGGAGAAAAATGAGGAGAACGTTGCTGGACAAGAAGCCCAAGGATCGGAGCAGAACAACACATCAAAAAGCCCTAGGACAAGGCCATGCGGGAAAAAGCCTTCGAGAAGAATTAAAATTGGGAATATTTAACCTATGTACATAACTTGATCCCTACTCCAAGTTGTACTCTATTTAGGAAATTTTTGCCCTAGGTCAAGCCTGTATAAGGCATAGCCGTCCAAGGGATTAGGAGAGCCGAATTTGAGAGAGTTCACCCTAGGAATAATTCTTCCCATCATTTTCTAAGCTTCCTTAGGGTTTAGGTGAAAGTTGTTGAATATTAGTAAGAAGGATTGTATCTTGTTTCTTGTTTCAATGCAATAAAATATCAAAGTTTGCTTACTCTTTGCCATTCTTTGTTCTTGCATCCAAGCTCGGGAGAGAAGTTTGTAAGTAATATATTTGTTTAGACTCGGGAGAATTAGACTCACGAAAGGAGAAAGTGTGGTATTCAACTTGATTGGAGAATAATAACTCATCCTAGGGATAGGTTAGAGTTTCAGCGGCTAAAAGAAGTGTGGGATTGGTTGTTGATTCTAATTGATTAACGCCGGGAGGTATCATCAAGGACTGATTATCAACAGTGTTTTGACTTAGGGATAAGCGAAGCCATCAAAGGACACTTTATCGAACTTTGATAAATCTTCCCAAGAGCAAGGGATTGACACGACAAAAAACCTTATCGCTGCCGAAGATAGTAATCTACAGTACTGCCGAGGCAGTGTAGTGAAATTGCATTAGACAGAAACAGATCAATCAAATCCACTATACAATACAACTGGATCCTGCCCTCTTTCTCAATTTGATCTCATCCTATTTAGTTTACTTTAATTATTTTATTTAGTTTAATCAACATGCAATTTACCTGTGTCTTTACTTTTATTTTACAGAGCAAGAAGATCAAGGGAAGCATATTAAGTATACCAATCCCTATGGAGATGATACTTGATTTGCTTATCACTTTATTACTTGACGACGTGTACACTTGCACTACAATTACGCATATTTTACACGCATCAACCCTTCACTTTGAGCCTATGTCGCGATGAATGACCTCTCTCTTCGAGTACATGTCATAATGAATAATACCTTTCTTAAAGCGTATAACGTGATGGACGACTCCTCTCTTGGAGTGTATGTCACGGTGATTGACCCCTCTTGGAGCGTATGTCACAATGAACGATCCCTCTCTGAGCGTTTGCCTTGATGGACGACCCCTCTCTTTGAGCGTATGTCGCAATAAATGACCCATATCTTTGAGAACATGTCAGAATGAATGGTCTCCCTTTTTGACTATATATCATGATCGATGACCCCTCTCTATGAGCGTATGTTGCGATGAATGACCCATCTCTTCATGTGCATGTCATGGTGAACGGTACCTCTCTTTGAGCGTATATCGTGATGGAGGACCCCTCTCTTTAAGCGTATGTCGCGATGAATAACCCCTCCCTTCGAGTGAATATCATGGTGAGCGGTCCCTCTATATGAGCGTATACCATAATGGACGACCCCTCTGAGCGTATGTCGCGATGAGTGTCCCCTCTCTTCGAGTGTATGTTATAATGAGCATGCCACCTATTTGAGCGTAGACCGTGATTGATGATCCCTCTCTTTGAGTGCATGTAATGTTGAACGATCTCTGTCTTTGGGCATATACCGTGATAGACGGCCCCTCTCTTTGAGCTTATGTCGCGATGAATGACCCCTCTCTTCGAGTGCATGTTATAATAAAACACCCTTTTCTCAGAGCGTATACCTTAATGGCTGACCCCGCTCTTTGAGGGTACGTCGCAATGACTGACCTCTCTCTTCGAGTGAATGTCATAATGAACGAGCGTATACCGTCATGGGCAAACCCTCTCTTTGAGCTTCTATTGCAATAAATGACCCCTCTCTTTGAGTGCATGCCATAATGAACATTCCTATCTGTGATCGGGTGTCATGATAGATAACCCCTCTCTTTGAACGTATGTCGCGATTAATAACCCTTATCTTCGAGTGCTTGTCATAATGAACGATCCCTCTCTTTGAGCGTATACTGTGAAGGACGTCCCCTCTCTTTGATCGTATGTCACGATGAATGATCCCTCTCTTCGAGTTCTTGTCATAATGAACGGTCCCTTTCTTAGAGCATATTCTGTGATGGATGACCCCACTCTTTGAGTGTATATCACGGAGAATGACCCCTCTCTTCGAGCATATGTAATAATGAGAGGTCCCTATCTGTGAGCAGGTGTCGTGATTGATGACCCCTCTCTTTGAGCGTATGTCGCGATGAATGAACCTATCTTTGAGTGCATGTCATAATGAACGGACCCTTTTTTAGAGCGTATTCTTTGATGACTGACTCCGCTCTTTAAGCGTATGTCGCGGTGAATGACCTATCTCTTCGAGCATATGTCATAATGAATGGTCCCTCTTTTTGAGCGTATACCGTGATGGACGATCCCTTTCTTTGAGCATATGTCGCGATGAATGACCCCTCTCTTCAAGTACATATCATAACGAATAGTCCCTCTCTTTGAGTGTATACCGTGATGGACAATCCCTCTCTTTAAGCGTATGTCGCGATGAATAACCCCTCTCTTCAAGTGCATATCATAATGAACGATCCTTCTCATAGAGCGTACATGGTGGCCGGTGACCCATTTCTTTGAGCGTATGTTGCGATAAATAACCCATCTCTTCATGTGCATTTCATGGTGAGCGGTCCCTCTCTTTGAGCATATATCTTGATGGACGATCCCTCTCTTTTAGCATATGTCGCGATGAATGATCTCTCCCTTCGAGTGAATGTCATGGTGAGCTATCCCTCTCTATGAGCGTATACCGTGATGGATGACCCCTCTTTGACCATATGTCGCGATGAGTGTCCCCTCTCTTTGAGTGCATGTCATAATGAAATGGTCCCTCTCTTTGAGCGTATAACATCTGGATGACCCATCTCTTTGAGCGTATGCCGCAAAAAATGAGCCCTCTTTTCGAGTACATTTCATAATGAATTGTCCCTTTGTTAGAGCGTATACCGTGATGGATGACTTCTCTCTTTGAGCGTATATCGCATTGAATGACCCCTCTCTCCGAGCATATGCCATAATGAATGGCTCCTCTCTATGAGCGGGTGTCATGATATATGACCCCTCCCTTTGAGCGTATGTCACGATGAATGAACCTTATCTTCGAGTGAATGTCATAATGATCGATCCCTCTCTTTGAGCGTATACTATGATGGACGACCCCTCTGTTTAAGCGTATGACTCGATGAATGATATCAATCCTTGAGTGCATGTCATAATGAACGGTCCCTTTCTTAGAGCGTATATCATGATGAATGACCCCTCTCCTTGAACGTATGTCGCGGTGAATGACCCCTCTCTTCGAGCGTATATCATAACGAACAGTCCTTGACTTTGAGAGTATACCGTGATGTACGACCCCTCTCTTCGATTGCATGTCATAATGTACGGTCCCTTTCTTAGAGCGTATATCATGATGAATGACCCCTCTCCTTGAACGTATGTCGCGGTGAATGACCCCTCTCTTCGAGCGTATATCATAACGAACGGTCCTTGACTTTGAGAGTATACCATGATGGACGACCCCTCTCTTTGAGCGTATGTTGCAGTGAATGACATCTCTCTTCAAGCGTATGTCATAATGAACGATTCCTCTCTTTGAGAGTTTTCCGTGATAGACAACCCCTCTCATTGAGCGTATACCGTGATGAATGACCCTTCTCTTCGAGTGCATGTCATGGTGAACGATCCCTCTCTATGAGCGTATAAAGTGATGGACGACTCCTCTCTTTGAGCATATATCGTGATGAGTGACCCCTCTCTTCGAGTGAATGTCATAATGAACGGTCCATCTCTTTGAGCGTATACCATCTTGGATGACCCCTCTCTTTGAGCGTAGGTCACGAAGAATGAGCCCTCTCTTCGAGAGCATGTCATCATGAACGGTCCCTTTCTTAGAGCATATACCTTGATGGACGACCCCTCTTTTGAGCGTATGTCGTGTTGAATGACCCCTCTCTTCGAGTGCATGTCATAATGAACTGTCCCTCTCTTTGAGCGTATACCGTCATGGATGACTCGTCGCTTTGAGCGTATGTCGCGATGAATGACGCCTCTCTTCGAGTGCATGTCATTATGAACGGTCCCTTTTTTAGAGCGTATACCGTGATGGATGACCCCTCTATTTGAGTGTATGTCACGGTGAATAACCCCTTTCTTCGAGCGTATGTCATAATGAACAGTCCCTTTCTTTGAGCGTAGGTCGCGATGATTGACCCCTATATTCGAGTGCAAGTCATAATGAATGGTCCCTCTTTTTGAGTGTATGCCGTGATGGACGACCCCTCTCTTTGAGCGTATATCATGATGAATGACCACTCTCTTTGAGTGCTTTTAATGGTGAACGGTCCCTTTCTTTGAACGTATACCGTGGTGGACGACCCTTCTCTTTGAGCGTGTGTTGTGATGAAATACCCCTTTTTCGAGTGTATGTCATAATGAAATGTCCCTATCCTAGAGCGTATACCGTGACGGACGACCTCTCTCTTCGAGCATATGTCGCGACGAATGACCCCTCTCTTCAAGTGTACGACATATTGAACGGTCCCTCTCATTGAGAGTATACCAAGAATGACCCGTTCTTAGAGCGTATACCATGATGGACGACCCCTCTATTTGAGCCTATGTCGCTGTGAATGACGCCTCTCTTAGAGCATATATTATAATGAACGGTCCCTCTCTTTTAGTGTATGCCATGATAGACGATCCCTCTCTTTAAGCGTATGTCAGGATGAATGACCCTTATCTTCGAGCGCATGTCATACTGAATGGTGGTCCCTCTCTTTGAAAGTATGTTGCGATGAATGACTCCTTTGTTCGAACATCGTATGTCATAATGAACCCTCACTCTCTTTGAGCGTATACCGTGATGGAAGACCCTTCTCTTTGAGCGTATGTCGGGATGAATGAACCTTCTCTACGAGTGCATGTCTTAATGAACGGGCCCTTTCTTAGAGCGTATACCATGATGACGAACCCCGCTCTTTAAGCCTATGTCGCGATGAATAACCCAGCTCTTCGAGTGATGTCATAATGAACGGTCCCTCTCTTTGAGTGTATACTGTGATCGATAACCCCTCTCTTTGATCTTATGTTGCGATGGCTGACACTTCTCTTTGAGTACATGTAATGGTGAACGGTCCCTCTCTTTGAGCGTTAACCGTGTTGGATGCCCTTCTCTTTGAGAGTATGTTGTGATAAATGACCCCTCTCTTTGAGCGTATGTCGCGAAGAAAGACCCCTCTCTTCGAGTGCATGTCATAATGAACGACCCCTTCCTTAAAGAGTATACCGTGATTGATGACCCTTCTCTTTGAGCGTATGTCATGATAAAAGACCCCACTCTTCGAGTACATGTCATTATGAACAGTCCCTTTCTTAGAGCGTATACCGTGTTGAAGGACCCCTCTCTTTGAGCGTATGTCACAATGAATGACCCATATCTTTGAGCGTATGTCACAATGAATGGTCCCTCTCTTTGAGTGTTTGCTGTGTTGGACGACCCTTTTCTTTGAGCGTATGTCGCGATGATTAACCCCTAAATTCAAGTGCATGTCATGGTAAACAGTCCCTCTCTTTAAGCGTATAACGTGATAGACGATACCTCTCTTTGAGCGTTTGTTGCGATGAATGACCCCTCTCTACGAGTGCATGTCATAATGAACGGTCCCTTACTTAGAGTGTATACCATGATGGCTGACCCCGCTCTATGAGCATATGTCGCGATTAATGACCCACCTCTTCGAGCATATACCATGATGGACGACCCCTCTCTTTGGGCATATACCGTGATGGACGACCCCTCTCTTTGAGCTTTTGTCACGATGATTGACTCCACTCTTTGAGTGCATGTCCCAATGAACGGTGATGGATGACCCCTCTCATTGAGCGTATGTTGCAGTGAATGACCCCTCTCTTGGAGCGTATGTCACAATGAAATTTCTCTCTTTGAGCGTATACCGTGATGGACGATCCCTCTCTCTAAGTGTGTGTCGCGATTAATGACTCCTCTCTTCATGTACATATCATGGTGAATGTTTCCTCTCTTTGAGCGTATTCCGTGATGGACGACCCCTCTCTTGGAGCGTATGTCGCGATGAATGACCCCTCTCTTCGAGTGTATGTCATAATGAACTGTCCCTCTCTTTGAGCATATATCGTCATGGATGACCCATCTCTTCGAGTGTGTGTCATGATGAACGGTCCCTCTCATTGAGCGTATATCGTGATGGACGATCCCTCTCTTTGAGCGTATGTCGCGATGCATGAACCCTCTCTTCGAGTGCATGTCATGGTGAACGGTCCCTCCCTTTGAGCGTGAACCGTGATGGACGACCCCTCTATTTGGGTATATGTCGCGTTGATTGACCCCACTCTTCGAGTGCATGTCGTAATGAACAGTGATAGATGACCCCTCTCATTGAGCGTATGTCACAATGAAATGTCTCTCTCTTTGAGCGTATACCGTGATGGACGACCCCTCTCTCTGAGCGTGTGTCACGGTTAATGACCACTCTCTTTGACTGCATGTCATAGTAAACCGTCCCTCTCTTTAAGCGTGTACCGTAGTGGACAACCCCTTTCTTTGAGCGTATGTCACGATGATTGACCCCTCTCTTCGAGAGCATATCATAATGAACGGTGATGGATGACCCCTCTCTTTTAGCGTATGTCGCGAAGAATGACACCTCTCTTAGAGTCAAGTCTTAATGAACGGTCCCTCTCTTGGAGCGTATACCGTGACCTGTAACATCCCGTTTTTGGGGTTAATAGTTAGGCTTAGTTAGGGGAATTCGATTCGAGACGAATTGGGTTCTCCGGTTCATTAATTCCGGAAAAAATAAAATAAGGATATTTTTAATTAAGAAAAATAATAATTTGGAAGGTGGTTTGAAATATTAAAAATATGTTTCAAATTTAAAAGAAAATATTTTGGATTTATTTTTGATTTTTAATTATGCTTAATTATGCATAAGTGACGATTTATAATTTTTAGAAAAATTGGGGGACTACTTTATAATTTTCGGCAATTATATGTTTTTAGTGACTAAATTGAAAAGCAAGCTAAACTTAGAATCCTTAGAGGGCCATAAACCCATTTCTAATTTTTAATAATGATTTATTCACCAAAAAGTGTTTTTAATTACTTTAATTGGATTTTTAATCATTTTCTCTCAAAACTACTTTTTCTCTTATTTTCTCTCATTTTTTTCTCTCATTTTCTCTCCACTTTCTCTTCATCTTTTCAATTCCTTGCTGATTTTTGCATCTTTTTCAACAAAGATTACATCATTTGCATCATCTTTCCATCCTTTACAAAACCTAAGCATCAATTTCATCAAATCTACATCAAATTGCATGGAATCAAGAATGGGAAAATTACATATTTTTGGTGAATAGATCTTGAAGGTAATTTTCTGGATTTTTATTCTTTTCTAAGGTTCTTTATTGAAATTCCCAAGTATTAGCTTGCTAATCTTTGAATAAAAACTTGATTCTATGTTTTTAATGTTAGATCTAGTGATTTTGTGATGTTTTTGTGAAATCTTTTTGGATCTCATTTAATGCTGGAAATTAGATGAATTCAATCATGTTTTTATGTTGATTTAATGATTAATTGAGTCTTCTTTTGATAGCACATTAATTTAATCCCGGAATAATGCAATCGGTGTAGTTTTAAGGTGTTGTTCGGTTGTTTTATGGGCTATTTTAGATGCTTAAATGTTGTTGGAGATATAAGGATGGTTTGGATGTGTTTTTGGATCATAATTGATGTGGATTAGATGTTAGATTCATTAGGTTTTGGGTTGATATTGTTCGGATGCGTTTCGGCTTAGTTTTCAGTCTTTTCGGCTAAGTTTTTGGTAGTTTTATGGTGATCGGATTTGGCTGTTGGTTTGAGCATGTTATGATGTGAGAATGCTCTATTTTTAATGTTGTAGAAGAGGTACAAGAAGAAGCTTGATTTCTGGTACGTTGGTGCGATCATTGGATAGCGGCGAAAGCTCGTTTCGCTTGTTGGTGAGTGAGTTCGGATTTAAAGCGAACCGCGTTTTGTACGTTCTGTTTTTGGGGGCTATGGAAGAGTGTGAAAACCTTCCATAGTTCAAGAGTAAGTAAAATAATTGTTTTGATGAACCGATATGAGTTTCGGCTATTTTTGACAAAGGTATTTTATTGGTAATGAAATGGGATTTATGGAAATGCATGAGCATGTTTTGAATTGATGTATACATGAGAGATACTTGCTGAAATGCATAGCTTATTTAGCATCCATGATTATGGAAAATTATGAGAAATGATTTGGAATACAACATGGTTATTTGCCTTATACATGATGGTGCCTTTGGGCATGGCTTTGGTTCATTTGTTGAACATTTTATGCATGCATTATGAGCAACAAGTTATCATGCACATTTGATTATGATATTGGCTTAGTGACACTAACTTTAGATTCGAATACGAATAACATGTCATTAGGATTGTCTTAAGTGTACTATAATCAAAACTGAAAATACAGAATATTGCCTACACGTAACAAGGGTGACTTTGTGTCCAACCGTGCGTGGTAGAGCTGCCTACACGTAACAAGGGTGACTATTTGTCCGATCGTGCGTGGTAGTGCTAATGGTGACTTCGTGTCATTTCAATGGTGACTTTGTGTCATGACAAGACAATGGTCTCATGGATCCGTGTATTCGGTGAACTCAAGGTTCACATCAAGTGATCACTAGAAAGACAATATGCATACATGAAATTGAGAAGAGGTTTGAGCATCATTTATAAATTGTTTTGGTAAGGTTATGTGAACTCAAGGAAGCATATGATTTAATGAACTTGGGCATGAAATATTAGCATGCATGATTTAACAAAGTATTGCAAAGTATGTTTTCTTAATGGTTTTAAGTAGATGCATTGATGATTTGTGTAGAGCTTCCTCACTAAGCATGTTTGCTTAAGCTCCCTTTTCATCCTTGCAGAAAAATAAGGGTACTTGGAGCTACGTTCGAGGCAAGGAAACCAAGGGGAAGATCACTTTGAATTTGGTATGTTTTTGGCAAATAAATTGGGCATGGCAATGTGTAACACAACCTATGGGGGAAGTATGTACTTAGGCTTTGGTTCATGATGTAATGAGACCATTATTGTTTGGTTGTTAATCGTTGAACTTCGGATTTGTTTAAGTGGTTGAAGCATGTTCTAACTTGATTATTATGTTGCTATTCATTCTTTAGGAAGCATGCCTATAGGTCTCCTTGTGATCTTTTCTAAAGTTTTAAGGTGTGTTTATGTTGATGGAGATGCCTAGGAATGTTGCATATAGTTTCGGGTTATTAAAGTTTATGCTTGGGTTGGTTTAAATGAGTTTAATACGTCTCATTCAGTCCAGAAAATAGGGGGTATTGAAACACCCTGTGGCAGTATCGATACCCCTATGCATATTTGAACGCTTGTATCGAACCAGGGTTCGGTACCAAATGCTACTGGACATGTCTGTTCCGAAACACCCTATGGCCTGTTTCGAAACATGTGACCATAGTTCGAACCATGAGTTCACTGGGCACATATGTTCCGAAACACCCCAAGGCTGTTTCGAAACACCTGGCTTAAAAAGGACAATTTGAGAGTTTTGAATGCATGAAACGTAGGATTTAGTTTAGTTAGCGAAAGTAGTGATTTATGAGTAATTTAGGAGATGTTGTGACACCATGATTCATGTTTAAATACGAACACACATTGAGTAATTTAAGATGGATGAAATACCTAATATATAATACTTTGCAATTAAGTTTATAAATGCTAGAACGTAAAATCGATTAACCAAGATACCTCGTTTGATCTGAATCGTATGGTGAAAGTGTTAAGCTTGCTTAGTTGTTATCCGGTGGATTGTTTGTGGATATGGTGATGCATATTAGTTTCTTACATTTTGGTCCCTAATCATGTATGCGTTTAATTGATCGACTTATAATGATTGAACTGCGTCTGTCTCTGTCTTACTTGAGTTAATTATACATAGGAGATTAATCGTGCATCTAGGTAAGATAAAATAAAAAAAATGTTACGGTTTTTAGGGTCGTTTATCGGATCGGACCCTCACGGGTTTAGTTCGATATTCCCCGTGTGACCCATTAGTGTTGATTTCGTCTAAACCGGGCTAAGGGGGTTACATTTGGTGGTATCAGAGCCAGGTTTGAAAAGTGTGTTGTAAGGTTTGTAAAATGTGTTGTTGATTTGTAAAGTGTGTAGTTGGTTGGTTAAAGTATGTATAGGATTGCTAAGTTATGTGCTTAAATGTGCGATTGATCATGATATGTGTGATTGAGCATGATATGTTGTTGGAGTATGGAAATCTATTCTTGATGATTATACTTTGAGTAATAATGGTTCAACTGGGGTTATCAGTTACACATTGTCAATGCCAACATATTTTCAGATGCTCTCAGATTTCCCTTGGATCTTGCCCGAATGTAAGTTTGTTTTATTTGAATATTATGTTTTAAACCGCATGTTTAAAGTTTTTTTTTGAATATGTTTCTGAGACGTAATTCACTAGATACTGTTGGTATGAACTTTGATGGTCAAGATTGAAGATGAAGCGACTGTTAGGGAAGAGTAAATTCTTCCTCCTCTGTAAGTATGCCTTCAGTTAGACCGGAAGGTTAGTTTGTGGTGTTGCATCGTTCTTTCGAGTGTGTTTAAGTCTGCTGAAGCTGGTACGGCTGTTGCTAATCTGACTTGGGAGCTGTCAATAGGATGGTAGTTGAAGTTGTTGGAATTGAGGATGTTATTTGTGAGTGTGAACAATAATCATGCATAGAATAAGGGCACATATATGTATATATCTATAGATAATATAGGACATGCATGCATTCTTGAGCATGACATTAGAAATTGCATTTACATGCACATGCATTTGCATAGGCATTTATGAGGGCATACAGGAAATCATGCATACATTTGTTCACACTTGTGAGTAGCTCCTTGAGGGTGTAAGTGGAGTGTGGTTGGTTCTTTTAAGGGGAAGGTATGAAAAAGAAGAGGTTGAAAGAACTTTCTTGTGGTGTTAAGCTGAGTGTGTAGTGGGCAAGCTACTCTTTTGGTTAGGGAATAGTCTTGGATGAAGAATGAGTGGTTGGTCTCAGAGTTGTGAATGTTTAAAACCAAGGTAAATGCCCTGAGTTATAGTTAGTTTGAGTTGGTCATTACTAAAGGTGAGGCTGAGTTTTGCGGATTCTTTCTAGTTAAGATTTGGAGGTTGTAACAAGGTTGTAATAAGGTTGCAGCATGTTTTGTAGAGTAAGGCGGGTTGGTGTTTTTCTGAGTGATGTGAAATTATTTTATGGAAATTACATGGAATTCTTTGTAGTGTGGTTAGTGTGCAGTTAGATCGAAGGTTGTGACTAATCTGGTATGGTTAGGATGGAAGTAAAATATGAGATACATATTCGTATGAGAGTTATGAAATCGGGGGTTTGAATCATAGATTGTTGTAAACTTGAGAGGTTCGGTTGTATTATAAAGGAGGAAAGTGTACACGTTGTGTTTACAGGATGTTAAGTTGGATATACTTCGGGTAAAGTTAGTTTTTGATGATGTCTGAAGTGGTGTAATATAGATCGCTGGACAATTTATGGTTTGTATCAATTGTTCAGTCTTATGGGTTTGCTTTTATCGAAAAGTGTTTTGAGGTTTGTGTTTGGTTGGTTCGTGTTTGTGGATGTTTTCATCATTATGATTACCGCTTTGGCAAGGTTATAAAATAAGAGATGTTGGAGCTAGTGGAAGGAATGGTTCTACAAGTTTTGATTTTGTTGTAGTATAGTTAATGTAGGAGTTGGTTTGTCGATAGTTGATACTGGGAAAGAAAAAGTTTTGGATTAAGTGTCAAGGCACTTAATGATGTGTAGATTTTAAATTTTGAACCTTGGTGGAGTTGGTTATGGTGGCTAAACCTTAAGTTGGAGATATTATCGTTATAATGAGTAGAATGTTGGGTTTGACACAAAGTTGGTAAGTTTCTTGTATGATATGTTTTGTAGAATGTTAGCAACTGGGGATGACTTCGCTTACATAAGGATGCTCGCAATGGGAGTTTGTTATGTGGGATAAGTCTGGGTTGTTGAGTTACAAGGGAAGATGTTCGGTTAACCTATAGGGAGACTGTAACCCCCTAAGCCCGGCCTGGACGAAACCGGCACTAATGGGTCACACGGGGAATATCAAACCAAACCCGCGTAGATTCGATTTGATAAACAACCCTAAAACCGTAACTTTTTTTTATCTTACCTAGATGCATAATTAATTCCCTATGTATGATTAACATAAGTAAGACAGAGACAACGCAGTTCATTCATTGTAAGTAAGTCAATCGAATGCATACGTAAACTTAGTTGCAAAGTATGGAACATTAAGTATTTCATCCATTTTAAATCATACGACATGTGTTCGGGTTAAAGCATAAATCAAAGTGTCACAACATCTCCTAAAATTTCACATAAGTTCACTATGTACATTTACTAAGTTGAATCCTATGTTTCATGCATTTAGAACACTCAAACAACCCTTTTTAAGTCACATGTTTCGAAACAGACCTTTGGATGTTTCGGAACACATCATCTGTTTCGATACTGGCCAAAAAGTGTATCGGAACAGGCAACTCCAGTAGCATATTGGTACCGAACCCTGGTTCGATACATGCACGTCCAGTGGCATAATGGTATCGATACAGCCTCAGGGTGTATCGATACCCCCTGTGTCCTGGCTCGAGTGTGACATGTTAAGCTCATTTAAACCACCCATGCATACACTTTAATAAACCAAAACTACATGCATCAATCCTAGGAATCATCATCAACATAACCACACCTCAAACTTCAGTAAAGTTCACATGGAGATCTATAGGCATGCTTCCTAAAGATTGAATAGCAACATAGCAAATATACTCAGTTATACTTCAACAACTAAAACAAAACCAAAGTTCAACAATTAATAACCTGCAATGATGGTCTTAGTACAACATGTATCAAAGCCTAAATCCTCACTTCTCTCATAGATTGTGTTACATATTGCCTTGCCCAATTTATTTGCCAAAGACATACCAAAATTCAAGTGATCTTTCCCTTGCTCTCCTTGCCCCGAACGAAGCTCCAAGCCCTTATTTTTCTGCAAAGATGAAAAGAGAGCTTAAGCAAATTTGCTTAGTGAGGTAGCTCCACAAATAATCATCAATGCATCTATTTTAAAAACCATGAAGAAAACATAATGTACAATACTTGTCAAATCATGCATGCCAAAAATTTCATGTCCAACTTCATTAAAACATATGCATCCTTGAGTTCTCATAACCATATCAAAACAATATATAAATGATGCTCAAACCTCTCCTCGATTTCATGTATGTATATTGGCTTTGAAGTGAACACTTAATGTGAACCTTGAGCTCACCGAATACACGGATCTATGAGACATTCGTCCCGTCAGGACACTAAGTCCCCATTAACATGACACTAAGTCAACTTTAACATGACACTAAGTCAACTTTAGCACTACCACGCACGATCGGACACATAGTCACCCTTGTTACGTGTAGGCGGCTCTACCACGCACGGTTGGACACAAAGTCTCCCTTGTTACGTGTAGGCAATATTCTGTATTCTCTGTTTTGATTATAGTGCACTTAAACAATCCTAATGACGTCATTCGTATTCGAATCAAAAGTAGTGTCACTAAGCCAATATCATAATCAAATGTGCATGTTAACTTGCTGCTCATAATGCATGCATAGTATGTTCAACAAATGAACCAAAAGCCATGCCCCAAAGGCACCATCAAGTATAAGGCAAATAACCATATTGTATTCCAAAACATTTCTCATAATTTTCCATAATCATGGATGCTAAATAAATCATGAATTTTCAGCAAGTATCTCTCATATATGCATCAATTTCAAACATGCTCATGCACTTCCCTAAATCTCATGCTTTATCAACATATTACCTTTTTAAAATGTAGCCGAAATTCACATCGGTTTAACAAAACAAATACTATACTTACTCTTGAACTATGGAAGGTTTTCACACTCTTCCATAGCCCCCCAAAAAATAGTACGTATCATACGCAATGCGCTTTTAATTCGAAAACCACTCACCAACAAGCGAAATGAGCTTTCGCCACTTTCCGATGATCGCACCAAACACACCAGCAATTAAGCTTCTCCTTGTACCTCTTCTACAACATTAAAAACAGAGCATTCTCACATCATAACATGCTCAAACCAATAGCCATATCGGATCACCATTAAACTACCAAAAACTTAGCCGAAAAGACCGAAAACTAAGCTGAAACGCATCCGAACAATATCAGCCCAAAACCTAACGAATCTAACATCTAATCCAACCCAAACATGATCCAAAAACACATCCAAACCATCCTTATACCTCCAGCAACATCTAAGCATCTAAAACAGCCCATAAAACAACCGAAAAACACCTTAAAACTACACCGATTATATTATTCCAGGATTAAATTAATGTGATATCAAATCAAGACTCAATTAATCATTAAATCATCATAAAAACATGATTGAAATCATATAATCTCCAGCATTAAACAAAATCCAAAAAGATCTCACAAAAACCTAACAAAAACATTAGATCTAACATTAAAAACATAGAATCAAGTGTTTATCCAAAGATGAGCAAGCTAATACTTGGGAATTTCAATAAAGAACCTTAGAAAATAATAAAAATCCAGAAAATTACCTTCAAGATCTATTCACCAAAAATATGAGATTTTCCCCTTCTTGATTCCTTGCAATTTGATGTAGATTTGATGAAATCAATGCATAGGTTTTGTAAAGGATGGAAAGATGATGCAAATGATGTGAAAAGATACAAAAATCAGCAAGGAATTGAGAAGAAAAGATGAAGAGAAAGTGGAGAGAAAATGAGAGAAAAAGATGAGAGAAAATGGGTCAAAAAGTATTTTTAGGAGAAAATGATTAAGAAACCAAATTAAAGAAATTAAAATATTTATTTTGGTGAGTAAATCATCATTAAAAATTAAAAATGAGTTTATGGCCCTCTAAGGATTCTAAGTTTAGCTTACTTTTCAATTTAGTCACTAAAATACCATAATGGCCGAAAATTCCAATTTAAGTCCCTCAAATTTCCAAAAATTACAAATTGGTCATTTATGCATAATTAAGCATAATTAAAATCATTATAAAATCCAAATTATTTTCTTTTAATTTTGAAACATATTTTTAATATTTCAAACCACCTTCCAAATTATTATTTCTTAATTAAAAATATCCTTATTTTATTTTTTTCCCAGAATTAATGAACTAGAGAACCCGATTTGTCCCGAATCGAATTCACCTAAGCCTAACTAATAACCCCAAAAAGGGATGTTACAGAGACCTAGTTATATGATGGATCTATAAGCGAAATTCAACCTTGGTAAAGTTGATCGGGGATAAGTCGTGGCAAAGTGTTTGTCGAGGGTCTAGTGAAGGATATGTTCTTGGCAAGGTTTAGTTTTGTGTTGAGAATCTTTTTGTGTTATGTTAACCGCATGGTTGTTACGGAAAGTGTAGAGATGGATTAGTATCTTGAGAAGGGCTTATGGTAATCTTATTCCTTGGGTTTGGTGGGTAGTGTTGTGGTAGGAGTTGGGGAAAAACATGTGTATTTGACTAAGCTGGTTTGGATTATGTTTGAATCATATGTAAATGTTTGTCATGCTGATAAGGTAAGCTTGAGTGTCAGTTTTCTTTGGGTTATTATTAGTAGTAAGGGTGCCCAAGGTTGAAATCGGGAAAAATCATCATAAGTTAGGTAGTAAGTTCTATCGATGCTATGGAGTTTTCTTATGAGGTTTGTTGGATCAATCGTTTGTTGGAGTACGGTTTTCTTGGGTTCCTAAGTCCCATTGGGAAGATGTGTGAGTGGTGTAACTATAACATGATAAGATTTAAAAGTTTTTACGACCAACATAGGTTGTTGTTTAGATGTTGGGATTTATCATTCATAGGTAAAATGGATGATATGTTGTGACGTTGTGATATGGTTAATATGACCCATAATGAGTTGTTGTGTGGAGTGGAGGTTAGTGAAAGGCTTAGTTGGTTACCTGGTATGTGGGAGGATGTCAATTAAGGTTAGTTCGATGGTGATGGTATGGAAACCGTTGCGGTTATCAAGAGTTGGTTATCAACCTTATGGGGTTTTCTTTTGAGTTATGTTTTCTATAGAGGTTGAGATGGTGTGGTAGGTTGTGCATTGTTGCTTTGGTGTGAGGAAGAAATTTGTTGGTTGTCCGAAGAGGGTAAGTGTGGGTTGTCTGTTGTATACCATCCGGGGAAAGCTAAGGTGGTGGTTGAATCTTTAAGCCGTAAGGCGGCTGTTGAGTTGAGAGCGATGTTTGCTAGGTTGAGTATTTCTAAGTAAGGTGGTTTAGTGGCGGAGTTGCAAGTAAAACCTGTTTTGGTTGAGATGATCAAGGTGAAGCAGTTGGAGGATGGGACTTTGGTACCTTTTGTGGAGGATAGTGCCGAGGGTAGACTGACTGAGTATCATTTTGATGATGATGAGGTGTTGTGTTTTAGAGGGCGGATTGTGGTGCCGGATGATCAGGAGTTGAGGCAAGCTATCTTGGTGGAGGCTCATACTAGTCCGTTTGTTATGCATCCGGGTAGTGTGAAGATGTATAGAGATCTCAAAAGTGTGTACTTTTAGGTTGGTTTAAAGAGAGATGTGACAGAGTTTGTTTCTCGTTGTATGGTGTGTCAACGGGTAAAAGCTGAACATCAGTTCCCTGCAGGTTTATTGCAACCGGTTCAGGTTCCGGGATGGAAATGGGAGAGAGTTACCATGGTTTTTGTGACGGGGTTACCTTTAACATCGTCCAAGAAGGATTCTATATGGGTGATTGTTGATAGGTTTACGAAGTGTGCACATTTTCTTGCCGTGCATACGTCGTACTCCATGGATAAGTTGGCAGATTTGTATGTTTCTGGGGTGATGAGATTGCATGGGGTGCCTAGGTTGATCATATCGGATAGAGATCCGCGGTTTACATCCAAGTTTTGGAGGAGTTTGCAGACAGCTTTGGGTACGAGGCTTAGTTTTAGTACGGCTTATCATCCACAGACGGGTGGACAGTCTGAGCGTGTTATTCAGACTAGAGGATATGTTGAGGTGTTGTATCATCGAGTTTCAGGGTTCTTGGGAGAAGCAATTGCCGTTGGTAGAGTTTGCTTATAATAATAGTTTTCAGACGAGTATACAGATGGCACCGTTTGAGGCGTTGTATGGGCGTAAGTGTCGTGCACCTTTGTGTTGGAAGGAAGTTGGACATAAGTATATTTCTTTGCCTCAAGTGTTGAAGGATACAGATGAGAAAGTTAAGTTGATATGTGCTAAACTTAAGGAAGCTTCGGATGGGCAGAAATCCTATGCCGATTTGAAGCGTAGGGAGATAGAGTATGATGTTGGGGAAAAAGTGTTTCTTAAGGTTTCTCCGTGGAAGAAGGTGATGAGGTTTGGACGTAAGGGGAAGTTGAGTCCTCGTTTTATTGGACCATATGAGGTGATGAAGCGTGTTGGTCCTGTTGCTTATAGGCTGAGGTTACCGGAGGAGTTGAGTAAGATGCATGATGTTTTTCATGTATCGATGCTTCGTAGATATAGATCGGATCCTTCTCATGTGGTACCAGTTGAGGAGATTGAGTTAAGAGAGGATATGAGTTATGAGGAAGAACCGGTGAGGATTTTGGATGTGGATACAAAGGTTCTTCGAGGGAAGACCATAGATTTGGTTAAAGTGCTTTGGAAACACCGAGGTGTTGAAGAAGCAACTTGGGAGACAAGGAAAGACATGGAGGAGCAGTTTCCTCACTTGTTTACTTCAGGTAAATTTCGAGGACGAAATTTTCTTAAGAGGGGGAGAGTTGTAACATCCCGTTTTGGGGGGTAATAGTTAGGCTTAGGGCTTAGGGTTTAGGGTTTAGGCGTATACCGTGATGGACGACCCCTCTCTCTGAGCGTGTGTCGCGGTTAATGACCACTCTCTTTGACTGCATGTCATAGTAAACTGTCCCTCTCTTTAAGCGTGTACCGTAGTGGACGACCCCGCTCTTTGAGCGTATGTCACGATGATTGACCCCTCTCTTCGAGAGTATATCATAATGAACGGTGATGGATGACCCCTCTCTTTTAGCGTATGTCGCGAAGAATGACACCTCTCTTAGAGTGCAAGTCTTAATGAAGGGTCCCTCTCTTGGAGCGTATACCGTGACCTGTAACATCCCGTTTTGGGGGTTAATAGTTAGGCTTAGTTAGGGGTATTCGATTTGGGACGAATCGGGTTCTCCGATTCATTAATTCCGGGAAAAACAAAATAAGGATATTTTTAATTAAGAAAAATAATAATTTGGAAGGTGGTTTGAAATATTAAAAATATGTTTCAAATTTAAAAGAAAATATTTTTGATTTTTAATTATGCTTAATTATGCATAAGTGACGATTTATAATTTTTAGAAAAATTGGGGGACTACTTTGTAATTTTCGACAATTATATGTTTTTAGTGACTAAATTGAAAAGCAAGCTAAACTTAGAATCCTTAGAGGGCCATAAACCCATTTCTAATTTTTAATAATGATTTATTCTCCAAAAAGTGTTTTTAATTACTTTAATTGGATTTTTAATCATTTTCTCTCAAAACCACTTTTTCTCTTATTTTCTCTCATCTTTTTTCTCTCATTTTCTCTCCACTTTCTCTTCATCTTTTCTCTTCAATTCCTTGCTGATTTTTGCATCTTTTTCAACAAAGATTACATCATTTGCATCATCTTTCCATCCTTTACAAAACCTAAGCATCAATTTCATCAAATCTACATCAAATTGCAAGGAATCAAGAAGGGGAAAATTAAATATTTTTGGTGAATAGATCTTGAAGGTAATTTTCTGGATTTTTATTCTTTTCTAAGATTCTTTATTGAAATTCCCAAGTATTAGCTTGCTAATCTTTGAATAAAAACTTGATTCTATGTTTTTAATGTTAGATCTAGTGATTTTGTGATGTTTTTGTGAAATCTTTTTGGATCTCATTTAATGCTGGAAATTAGATGAATTCAATCATATTTTTATGTTGATTTACTGATTAATTGTGTCTTCTTTTGATAGCATATTAATTTAATCCCGGAATAATACAATCGGTGTAGTTTTAAGGTGCTTTTCGGTTATTTTATGGGTTGTTTTAGATGCTTAAATGTTGCTGGAGATATAAGGATGGTTTGGATGTGTTTTTGGATCATAATTGAGGTGGATTAGATGTTAGATTCATTAGGTCTTGGGCTGATGTTGTTCGGATGCATTTCGGCTTAGTTTTCGGTCTTTTCGGCTAAGTTTTTGGTAGTTTTATGGTGATCGGATTTGGCTGTTGGTTTGAATATGTTATGATGTGAGAATGCTCTGTTTTTAATGTTGTAGAAGAGGTACAAGAAGAAGCTTGATTGCTGTTGCGTTGGTGCGATCATCGGATAGAGGCGAAAGCTCGTTTCGCTTGTTGGTGAGTGAGTTCGGATTTAAAGCGAACCGCGTTTTGTACGTTCTGTTTTGGGGGGCTATAGAAGAGTTTGAAAACCTTCCATAGTTCAAGAGTAAGTAAAGTAATTGTTTTGATGAACCGATATGAGTTTCGGCTATTTTTGACAAAGGTATTTTATTGGTAAAGCAATGGGATTTATGGAAATGCATGAGCATGTTTTGAATTGATGCATACATGAGAGATACTTGCTGAAATGCATAGCTTATTTAGCAATCATGATTATGGAAAATTATGAGAAATGATTTGGAATACAACATGGTTATTTGCCTTATACATGATGGTGCCTTTGGGCATGACTTTGGTTCATTTGTTGAACATTTTATGCATGCATTATGAGCAGCAAGTTATCATGCACATTTGATTATGATATTGGCTTAGTGACACTAACTTTAGATTCGAATACGAATGACATGTCATTAGGATTGTCTTAAGTGCACTATAATCAAAACTGAAAATACAGAATATTGTCTACACGTAACAAGGGTGACTTTGTGTCCAACCGTGCGTTGTAGAGCCGCCTACACGTAACAAGGGTGACTATGTGTCCGATCGTGCGTGGTAGTGCTAATGGTGACTTCGTCTCATGTCAATGGTGACTTCGTGTCATGACGAGACAACTGTCTCATGGATCCGTGTATTCAGTGAACTCAAGGTTCACATCAAGTGATCACTAGAAAGCCAATATACATACATGAAATTGAGAAGAGGTTTGAGCATCATTTATAAATTGTTTTGGTAAGGTTATGTGAACTCAAGGAAGCATATGATTTAATGAACTTGGGCATGAAATATTAGCATGCATGATTTAACAAAGTATTACAAAGTATGTTTTCTTCATGGTTTTAAGTAGAGGCATTGATGATTTGTGTAGAGCTTCCTCACTAAGCATGTTTGCTTAAGCTCCCTTTTCATCCTTGCAGAAAAAGAAAGGTACTTGGAGCTACGTTCGAGGCAAGGAAACCAAGGGGAAGATCACTTTGAATTTGGTATGTTTTTGGCAAATAAATTGGGCAAGGCAATGTGTAACACAACCTATAGGGGAAGTATGTACTTAGGCTTTGGTTCATGATGTAATGAGACCATTATTGTTTAGTTGTTAATCGTTGAACTTCGGATTTGTTTAAGTGGTTGAAGCATGTTCTAACTTGATTGTTATGTTGCTATTCATTCTTTAGGAAGCATGCCTATAGGTTTCCTTGTGATCTTTTCTAATGTTTTAAGGTGTGTTTATGTTGATGGAGATGCCTAGGAATGTTGCATATAGTTTCGGGTTATTAAAGTTTATGCTTGGGTTGGTTTAAATGAGTTTAATACGTCTCACTCAGTCCAGAATACAGGGGGTATCGAAACACCCTATGGCAGTATCGATACCCCTATGCATATTTGAACGCTTGTATCAAACCAGGATTCAGTACCAAATGCTACTGGACATGTCTGTTCCGAAACACCCTATGGCCTGTTTCGAAACATGTGACCATAGTTCGAACCATGAGTTCACTGGGCACATGTGTTCCGAAACACCCCAAGGCTGTTTCGGAACACCTGACTTAAAAAGGGCAATTTGAGAGTTTTGAATGCATGAAACGTAGGATTTAGTTTAGTAAGCGAAAGTAGTGATTTATGAGTAATTTAGGAGATGTTGTGACACCATGATTCATGTTTAAATACGAACACACATTGAGTAATTTAAGATGGATGAAATACCTAATATATAATACTAAGTGTTATCCGGTGGATTGTTTGTGGATATGGTTATGCATTTTAGTTTCTTATATTTTGGTCCCTAATCATATATGCGTTTAATTGAACAACTTATAATGATTGAACTGCGTCCGTCTCTGTCTTACTTGAGTTAATTATACATAGGAGATTAATCGTTCATCTAGGTAAGATAAAATAAAAAAAATGTTACAGTTTTCAGGGTCGTTTATCGGATCGGACCCTCACGAGTTTAGTTCGATATTCTCTGTGTAATCCATTACTGCTGGTTCCGTCTAAGCCGGGCTAAGGGGGTTACATGACCGATGACCCCTCTCTCTGTGCGTATGTTGCGATGACTGATACTTCTCTTCGAGTGCATGTAATGGTGAACAGTCCCGTAGTTTGAGCGTATACCATGATGTACGACCCCTCTCTTCGAGCGCAAATCGCGATTAATGACCCCTCTCTTTGTGTGCTTGTCATAATTAATGGTCCCTTTCTTAGAGCGTATACCGTGATGGACGACCCCTCTATTGGAGCGTATGTCGCGATGAATAACCCCTCTCTTCGAGTGCATTTCATAGTGAACGGTCCTTTTCCTTTAGCGTACACCGTGATGGACGACCCCTATATTCGAGTGCATGTCATAACGAACGGTACCTCTCTTTAAGCATATATTGTGATGGACGACCCCTCTCTTTGAGCGTATGTCGCGATGAATGACCCCTCTCTTCGAGTACGTATCATAATGAACGGTCCCTCTCTTTGAGCATATGTCGTGATGGACGTCCTCTCTATTCGAGTGCATATCGTAATGAACGGAACCTCTTTTTAAGCTTATATTGTGATGGACGACCCCTCTCTTTGAGCGTATATCGCGATGAATGACCCCTCTCTTCGAGTGCATGTCATAATGAACGATCCCTCTCTTTGAGCATTTGCCATGATGGACGACCCCTCTCTATAAGCGTTTGTCGCGATGAATGACCCCTCTCTTAGAGTGCATGCCATGGAGAACGGTCCCTCTCTTTGAGCGTATACCGTGATCTTTGACCCCTCTCTTTGAGCATATATTGCGATGATGACCCTTCTCTTCGAGTGCATGTCATGATGAACGGTCCCTCTCATAGAGAATCCATAATTAACTATTTGACCGTTCGAATTTTATTCGAATAAAAAACTAATTTGAGATTAATCTATATAATTTTGTTCAAAACCTCATAATTAACTATTTGAACTCATAAAATTTGATTTAATAACATTTTGTTGTCGTTTTGTTGAGATTAAAACGTGCTTATCTAAATGGGCTTTATAGAGAATCTATTCGAATTTTCATCGAGTAAAAAGCTGAAAATTTGAGATTAAGCTATATAATTTTGTTTAAACGCCCATAATCAACTATTTGAAACTCATAAAATATGATTTAATAACATTTGTTGTTGTTTTGTTAGGATTAAAATATGCATGTATAAATGGGTTTATAGAGAATCTGTTAGAATTTTAAGCGTGTAAAAAGCTAAAAGTTTGAGATTAATTTTTATAATTTTGTTCAAACACCCATAATTAACTATTTGAACTCATAAATTTGATTTAATAGCATTTGGTTATCGTTTTATTGGGATTAAAATGTGCATGTCCAAATAGGTTTTATAGAGAATCCGTTCGAATTTTAACCAAGTAAAACGCTGAAATTTTGAAATTAATGTATATAATTTTCTTTAAAAGCCCACAATTAACTTTTTAAACTCACAAAATTTGATTTTAATAACATTTGGTTGTCGTTTTATTGGGTTTAAAACGTGCATATCTAAACGTATTTTATAGAGAATCCATTCGAATTTTAACCGAGTAAAAAGCTAAAAATTTGAGATTATTCTATATAATTTTATTCAAAAGCCCATAATTAACTTTTTAAACTCATAAAATTTGATTTAATAACTTTTGGTTGTCGTTTTGTTGGGATTAAACACATGCTTGTCTAAATGGGCTATATAGCGAATCCATTCGAATTTTAACCGAGTTAAAAGTTAAAAATTTTAGATTAATCTTTATAATTATGTTCAAAAGCCATAATTAACTATTTGAACTAAAAAATTTTATTTAATAATATTTGGTTATCTTTTTGTTGTGAATAAAACGTGAATGTCTAAATGGGCTTTATAGAGAATCCATTCGTATTTTAATCGATTAAAAATCTGAAAAATTGAGATTAATCTGTATAATTTTGTTCAAAAGCTAATAATTAATTATTTGAAATCATAAAATTTGATTTAATAACTTTTTGTTATCGTTTTATTGCGATTTAAACGTGCATGTCTAAATGAGCTTTATAGAGAATATGTTCAAATTTTAACTTAGTACAAAGCTGAAAAATTTGAGATTAATCTGTATAATTTTGTTCAAAAAGCCCATAATCAAGTAGTTGAACTCATAAAATTTTATTTAATAACGTTTGGTTATCATTTTGTTGCAATTAAAACGTACATATCTAAATGGGCTTTATAGAGAACCCCTTCGAATTTTAACTGAGTAAAAATCTAAAAAATTTAGATTAATCTGTATAATTTTGTTCAAAAGCTAATAATTAATTATTTGAGATCATAAAATTTGATTTAATAATTTTTGGTTATCGTTTTGTTGCGATTAAAACGTGCATGTCTAAATGGACTTTTTAGAGAATACGTTCGAATTTTAACCAAGTAAAAATATAAAAATTTGAGATTAATTCGTATAATTTTGATCAAAAGCAAATAATTAACTATTTGAACTCATAAAATTTAATAACATTTGGTTACCGTTTTGATGCAATTAAAATGAGAATGTCTAAATGTGCACTATAGAGAATCCATTCGAATTTTAACCGAGTAAAAAGCTTGAAATTTTATTTAATAACATTTGGTTATCGTTTTGTCGCGATTAAAACGTGCATGTCTAAATGGGATTTATAGAGAATTTGTTTGAATTTTAACCGAGTAAAAATCTTAAAATTGAGATCAATCTATATAATTTTGTTCAAAATCTAATAATTAATTATTTAGATCATAAAATTTGATTTAATAACTTTTGGTTGTCGTTTTGTTGCGATTAAAACGTACATGTCTAAATGGACTTTATAGAGAATACGTTCGAATTTTAACCGAGTAAAAATCTGAAAATTTGAGATTAATTCGTATAATTTTGTTTAAAAGCCTATAATTAACTATTTGAACTCATAAAATTTAGTTTAATAACATTTGGTTGTCCTTTTGAATGCGATTAAAATGGGCATGTCTAAACGTGCACTATAGAGAATCCGTTCGAATTTTAACCTAGTAAAAAGCTTAAAATTTGAGATTAATCTGTATAATTTTGTTCAAAAGCCCATAATTAAATATTTGAACTCATAAAAATGGATTTAATAACATTTGGTTGTCGTTTTGTTGAGATTAAAACTTTCATGTGTAAATGTGTTTTACAGAGAATCCCTTCGAATTTTAACCGAGTAAAAATCTGAAAAATTGAGATTAATCTGTATAATTTTGTTCAAATGTTAATAATTAATTAATTGAAATCATAAAAAATGATTTGATAACATTTGGTTGTCGTTTTGTTGCGATTAAAACATGCATGTCTAAAAGGGCTTTATAGAGAATCCATTTGAATTTTAACGGAGTTAAAAGTTGAAAATTTTAGATTAATCTTTATAATTATTTTCAAAAGGCATAATTAACTATTTCAACTAAAATTTTTTTATTTAATAACATTTGGTTATCATTTTGCTGTGATTAAAACATGCATGTCCAAATGAGTTTTATAGAGAATCCGTTCGAATTTTAACCGAGTAAAAACCTGAAAAATTTAGATTAATCTATATAATTTTGTACAAATGCTAATAATTAATTATTTGAAATCATAAACTTTGATTTAATAACTTTTGGTTGTCGTTTTGTTGCGATTTAAACGTGCATGTCTAAATGGGCTTTATAGAGAATCCGTTCGAAATTTTACCGAGTAAAAATCTGAAAATTTGAGATTAATTCGTATAATTTTGTTCAAAAGACTATAATTAACTATTTGAACTCATAAAATTTAGCTTAATAAAATTTGGTTGTCGTTTTGATGCGATTAAAACGAGCATGTCTAAACGTGCACTATAGAGAATCCGTTCGAATTTTAACCTAGTAAAAAGCTGAAAATTTGAGATTAATTTGTATAATGTTCTTCAAAATCCCATAATTAAATATTTGAACTCATAAAAATTGATTTAATAACATTTGGTTATCGTTTTGTTGAGATTAAAATGTGCATGTCTAAATGGGCTTTATAGGGAATCCATTCGAATTTTAATAGAGTAAAAAGCTGATAATTTGAGATTAATCTGTATAATTTTTTTCAAAAGCCATAATTAAATATTTGAACTCATTAAAAATTGATTTAATAGCATTTGGTTGTCATTTTGTTGAGATTAAAACTTTCATGGGTAAATGGGTTTTTATAGAGAATCCCTTTGAATTTTAACTGAGTAAAAATCTAAAAAATTAGATTAATCTATTTAATTTTGTTCAAATGCTAATATTTAATTATTTGAAATCATAAAAAATGATTTTTAATAAAATTTGGTTGTCGTTTTGTTGCGATTAAAACGTGCATGTCTAAAAGGGCTTTATAGAGAATCCGTTTGAATTTTAACGAAGTTAAAAGTTAAAAATTTTAGATTAATCTTTATAATTATTTTCAAAAGACATAATTAAATATTTCAACAAAAAAATTTTTATTTAATAACATTTGGTTGTCGTTTTGTTGCGATTAAAACGTGCATGTCTAAACGGGCTTCATAGAGAATCCATTCGAATTTTGACAAAGTAAAAAGCTGAAAATTTAAGATTAATCTGTATAATTTTTTCAAAAGCCCATAATCAAGTATTTGAACTCATAAAATTTGATTTAATAACATTTGGTTGTCGTTTTGTTGCGATTAAAACGTGCATGTCTAAATGGGCTTTATATGTAACACCCTTAGCCCGGCCTGGACGAAACCGGCAATAATGGGTTACACGGGAAATATCAAACCAAATCCGTGAAGGTTCGATTCGATAAACAACTCTAAAAACCGTAACATTTTTTTCTTTTTATTTTATCTTACCTAGATGCACGATTAACCTCCTATGTGTAGTTAACTCAAGTAAGACAGAGACGGTCGCAGTTCATTCATTATAAGTAAATCAATCAAACGCAGACATGATTAGGGACCAAAAACGTAAGGAAGTAATATACTTCACCATATTCATAATCAATCCACCGGGTAACAAATAAACAAGCTTAACACATTCAACATACAGTTCAGATCATACAAGGTATCTTAATTAATCAATTTTACGTTCTAGCATTTATGGACTTAATTGCATAGTATGTAATATTAGGTATTTCATCCATCTTAAATCATACGATATGTATTCAGATTAAAACATGAATCAAGGTGTCACAACATCACCTAAAATTACAAATAAATTCACTGTATTTGTTACTAAATTAAATACTACGTTTCATGCATTCAAAACTCTCGAATTGCCCATTCTAGGCCAGGTGTTTCGAAACAGCCCATAGGGTGTTTCAAAACACGTATGCCCAGGGAACCCATGGTTTCAACTATGGTCACCTGTTTCGAAACAACCTTAGGAGTGTTTCGGAACAGCCACGTCCAGTAGCATTTGGTACCGAACCCTGGTTCGACACAGATGCTCAAATAGGCATAGGGGTATCGATACTGCCACAGGATGTTTCGATACCCCCTGTATTCTGGACGAGGTGAGACGTAAAAGCTCATTTAAACCAATCCAAACATAAACTTTAATCTCCCAAAACTATATGCAACATTCTTAGGCATCACATCATCATAATCACACTTTAAAATATTTGGAAAGATCATAAAGAGACCTATAGGCATGCTCCCTAAAGTATGAATAGCAACAACATATCAATCATACTATTACATGCTTCCACATCTCAAACAAAACAAAGTTCAACAATTAACATTCAATCAATAATGGTTTTATTACATCATGAAACAAAGTCTAAAAGCTCACTCCTCTCATAGATTGTGTTACACATTGCCTTGCCCAATTAATTTGCCAAAAACATACCGAATTCAATGGATCTTTCCCTTGGTTTCCTTGCCTCGAACGAAGCTCCAAGTGCCCTTATTTTTCTGCAAAGATGAAAAGAGAGCTTAAGCAAGCATGCTTAGTGAGGTAGCTCCACAAAAGATCATCAATGCATCTATTTAAAACCATGTTGAAACCATAATTTGCAACACTTTGTTAAATCATGCATGCTAACATCTCATGCTCATGTTCCTTAAACCAAATGCATCCTTGTGTTCACATAACTTTTTCAAAACAATTTATAAATGATGCTCAAACCTCTTCTCAATTTCATGTATGTATATTGGCTTTCTAGTGACCACTTAATGTGAACCTTGAGCTCACCGAATACACGGATC
The DNA here is from genome assembly GCA_035048815.1 of Abelmoschus esculentus. NCBI lineage: Eukaryota > Viridiplantae > Streptophyta > Magnoliopsida > Malvales > Malvaceae > Abelmoschus > Abelmoschus esculentus. Next base: position 7,599,113 of record JAUCBN010000013.1, on the reverse strand, counting down.
AATGAGACATTTGTCTCGTCATGACACGAAGTCACCATTAACATGACACGAAGTCACCATTAGCACTACCATGCACGATTGGACACATAGTCACCCTTGTTACGTGTAGGCGGCTCTACCACGCACGGTTGGACACAAAGTCACCCTTGTTATGTGTAGGCGATATTCTATATTCTCAGTTTTGATTATAGTGCACTTAAGACAATCCTAATGACATGTCATTCGTACTCGAATCTAAACTTAGTGTCACTAAGCCAATATCATAATCAAATATGCATGATAACTTGCTGCTCATAATGCATGCATAAAATGTTCAACAAATGAACCAAAGCCATGCCCAAAGGCACCATCATGTATAAGGCAATTAACCATATTGTATTTCAAATCATATAACTTGCTGCTCATAATGCATGCATAATTTGTTCAACAAATGAACCAAAAGCCATGCCCAAAGGCACCATCATGTATAAGGCAAATAACCATGTTATATTCAAAAACATTTCTCATAATTTTCCATAATCATGGATGCTAAATAAGCTATGCATTTCAGCAAGTATCTCTCATGTATGCATCAATTCAAAACATGCTCATGCACTTTCATCAATCCCATTGCATTACCAATGAAATACCTTTGTCAAAAATAGCCGAAACTCATATCAGTTCATCAAAAACAATTACTTTACTTACTCTTGAACTATGGAAGGTTTTCACACTCTTCCATAGCCTCCCAAAACAGAACGTTCCAAACGCGGTTCGCTTTAAATCCGAAATCACTCACCAACAAGCGAAACGAGCTTTCGTCGCTATCCGATGATCGCACCAACGCACCAGCAATCAAGCTTCTTCTTGTACCTCTTCTACAACAATAAAAGCAGAGTATTCTCACATCATAACATGCTCAAACCAAAATCCATATCCGATCACCATTAAACTACCAAAAACTTAGCCGAAAAGACCGAAAACTAAGCCGAAACGCATCCGAACAACATCAGCCCAAAACCTAACGAATCTAACATCTAATCCACCTCAATTATGATCCAAAAACACATCCAAACCATCCTTATACCTCCAACAACATTTAAGCATCTAAAACAGCCCATAAAACAACCGAAAAGCACCTTAAAACTACACCGATTGCATTATTCCGGGATTAAATTAATGTGCTATCAAAAGAAGACTGAATTAATCATTAAATCAACATAAAAACATGATTGAATCCATCTAATTTCCAGCATTAAATGAGATCCAAAAAGATTTCACAAAAAATATCACAAAAACATTAGATCTAACATTAAAAACATAGAATCAAGTTTTTATTAAAAGATTAGCAAGCTAATACTTGGGAATTTCAATAAAGAACCTTAGAAAAGAATAAAAATCCAGAAAATTACCTTCAAGATCTATTCACCAAAAATATGTGATTTTCCCCTTCTTGATTCCTTGCAATTTGATATAGATTTGATGAAATCAATGCTTAGGTTTTGTAAAGGATGGAAAGATGATGCAAGTGATGTATTCTTTGTGGAAAAAGATGCAAAAACCAGCAAGGAATTGAAGAGAAAAGATGAAGAGAAAGTGGAGAGAAAATGAGAAAAAAAGATGAGAGAAAAAGATGAGAAAAAGTGGTTTTTGAGAAAAATGATTAAAAACCAAATTAAAGTAATTAAAAATATATTTTGGTGAATAAATCATCATTAAAAATTAGAAATGTGTTTATGGCCCTCTAAGGATTCTAAGTTTAGCTTGCTTTTCAATTTAGTCACTAAAATACATTAATTGCCGAAAATCACCAAATTGGTCCTCCAATTTTTCCAAAAATTACAAATTGATCATTTATGCATAATTAAGCATAATTAAAAATCATTATAAAAATCCAAATTATTTTCTTTTAATTTGAAACATATTTTTAATATTTCAAACCACCTTCCAAATTATTATTTTTCTTAATTAAAAATATCCTTATTTTATTTTTCCTGGAATTAATAAACCGGAGAACCGATTCAACCCGAATTGAATCCCCCTAACTAAGTCTAAACTAATAACCCCAAAAACGGGATGTTACAACTCTCCCCCTCTTAAGAAAATTTCGTCCTCGAAATTTACCTCAAGTAAACAAGTGAGGAAACTGCTCCTCCACACTTTTCCATGTCTCCCAAATTACCTCTTCGATACCTCGGTGTTTCCAAAGCACTTTAACCAAAACTATGGTCGTCCCTCGAAAAACTTTTGTATCCACATCCAAAATCCTCACTAGTTCCTTCTCAACTCATATCCGCCCTTAACTCAGATTCCTCAACTAGAACAACATGAAAAGGATCTGAATGATACTTACGAAGCACCAATACATTGAAACACTTAATGCATCTTACTCAACTCCTCTGGTAACCTCAACCTATAAACACCTAATAATTAATTATTTGAGATCATAAAATTTGATTTAATAACTTTTGGTTGTTCTTTTGTTGCGATTAAAACGTGTATGTCTAAATGGGATTTATAGAGAATACGTTCGAATTTTAATCGAGTAAAAATCTAAAAATTTGAGATTAATCTGTATAATTTTGTTCAAAAGTCCATAATTAAATAATTGAACTCATAAAAATTGATTTAATAACATTTAGTTGTCGTTTTGTTGAGATTAAAACGTGCATGTCTAAATGGGCTTTATAGAGAATTCGTTCATATTTTAACCGAGTTAAAAGTTGAAAATTTTAGATTAATCTTTATAATTATTTTCAGAAGCAATAATTAACTATTTCAACTTAAAAATTTTTATTTAATAACATTTGGTTATCTTTTTGTTGTGATTAAAACGTGCATGTCTAAATGGGCTTTATAGAGAAACCGTTCGAATTTTAACCGAGTAAAAATCTAAAAAATTGAGATTAATCTGTATGATTTTATTCAAAAGCTAATAATTAATTATTTGAAATCATAAAATTTGATTTAATAATATTTGGTTGTCGTTTTGTTGCGATTTAAATATGCATGTCTATATGGGCTTTATAGAAAATACGTTCGAATTTTAATCGAGTAAAAAGTTGCAAAATTTGAGATTAATCTGTATAATTTTGTTCAAAAGACCATAATCAAATATTTGAACTCATAAAATTTGATTTTATAATATTTTGGTTGTCATTTTGTTGCGATTAAAACGTGCATGTCTAAATGGGCTTTATAGTGTATCCGTTCTAATTTTAACCGAATAAAAATATGAAAATTTGAGATTAATCAATATAATTTTGTTAAAAGCTAATAATTAATTATTTGAAATCATAAAATTTGATTTTAATAAAATTTGGTTGTTGTTTTGATGTGATTAAAACGTGCATGTCTAAATTGGCTTTATAGAGATTTCGTTAGAATTTTAACGGAGTAAAAAGCTAAAAATTTGAGGTTAATCCGTATTTTTTTTTGAAACACCATAATCAAGTATTTGAAATCATAAAATTTTATTTAATAAAATTTAGTTATCGTTTTGTTGGGATTAAAACTTGCATGTCTAAATGGGTTTATAGAGATTCCGTTCGAATTTTAATCGAGTAAAATTTTGAAAATTTGACATTAAGCTATATAATTTTGTTCAAAATCTAATAATTATTTATTTGAAATCATAAAATTAGATTTAATAAAGTTTGGTTGTCGTTTTGAAGAGATTAAAACGTGCATGTCTAAATGGGCTTTATAGAGATTTCGTTCGAATTTTAACGGAGTAAAAAGCTAAAAATTTGAGATTAATCCGTATATTTTTTTTCGAAAGCCCATAATCAAGTATTTGAAAACATAAAATTTTATTTAATAACATTTGGTTATCGTTTTGTTGGGATTAAAACGTGCATGTCTAAATGGGCTTTATAGATATTCTGTTCGAATTTTAACCGAGTAAAATTTTGAAAATTTGAGATTTAGCTGTATAATTTTGTTTAAAATCTAATAATTAATTATTTGAAATCATAAAATTTGATTTAATAAAATGTTTTTGTTGTTTTGATGCGATTAAAACGTACATGTCTAAATGGGCTTTATAGAGATCCCATTCGAATTTTAACCCAGTAAAAAGCTGAAAATTTGAGATTAATCTGTATAATTTTGTTCAAAATCCCATAATCAAGTATTTGTAACTCATAAAATTTGATTTAATAACATTTTGGTTGTCATTTTGTTGCGATTAAAACGTGCATGTTTAAATAGGCTTTATAGAAAATACGTTCAAATTTTAACCGAGTAAAATTCTAAAAATGTGAGATTAATCAGTACAATTTTGTTCAAAACTAATAATTAATTATTTGAAATCATAAAATTTGATTTAATAAAATTTGGTTGTCATTTTGTGGGGATTCAAATGTGCATCTCTAAATAGGCTTTATAGAGATTCCATTTGAATTTTAACCGAGTAAACAACTAAAAATTTGAGATTAATCTGTATAATTTTGTTCAAAAGCTCATAATCAAGTATTTGAACTCATAAAATTTGATTTAATATCATTTTAGTTGTATTTTTGTTGTGATTAAAACGTGCATGTCTAAATAGGCTTTATAGAGAATCCGTTCTAATTTTAACCGAGTAAAATTTTGAAAATTTGAGATTAATCTGTATAATTTTGTTCAAAAGCTAATAATTAAATATTTGAAATCAAAAAATTTGATTTTAATAAAATTTGGTTGTCGTTTTGATGCGATTAAAACATGTATGTCTAAATGGGCTTTATAAAGATTCCGTTCGAATTTTAACCGAGTAAAAAGCTAAAAAATTGAGATTAATCTATATAATTTTGTTCAAAAGCCTATAATTAACTATTTGAACTCATAAAATTTAATTTAATGACATTTGGTTGTTGTTTTGATGCGATTAATACGAGCATGTCTAAATGTACTCTATAGAGAATCCGTTTGAATTTTAACCGAGTAAAAACCTTAAAATTTGAGATTTATCCGTATATTTTTGTTCAAAAGCCCATAATTAAATATTTAAACTCATAAAATTTGATTTAATAGCATTTGGTTGTCGTTTTGTTGGGATTAAAACGTGCATTTCTAAATGGGCTTTATAGAGATTTCGTTCTAATTTTAACCGAGTAACATTCTAAAAATTTTAGATTAATCTGTATAATTTTGTAAAAAAGTTAATAATTAATTATTTGAAATCATAAAATTTGATTTTAATAAAATTTAGTTGTCGTTTTGATGCGATTAAAATGGGCATGTCTAAATGGGCTTTATAGAGATTCCGTTCGAATTTTAACCGAGTAAAAAGCTGAAAATTTGAGATTAATCTGTATAATTTTGTTTAGAAGCCTATAATTAACTATTTGAACTCATAGAATTTAATTTAATAACATTTGGTTGTCGTTTTGATGCGATTAATACGAGCATGTCTAAATGGACTTTATAGAGATTCCATTCGAATTTTAACAGAGTAAAATTCTGAAAATTTGAGATTAATCTGTATAATTTTATTCAAAAGCTAATAATTAATTATTTGAAATCATAAAATTTGATTTAATAAAATTTGGTTATAGTTTTGATGCGATTAAAATGTGCATGTCTAAATGGGCTTTATAGAGATTCCGTTCGCATTTTAACCGAGTAAAAAGCTAAAATTTTGAGATTAATCTGTATAATTTTGTTCAAAAGCCCATAATCAAGTATTTGAACTCATAAAATTTGATTTAATAACATTTTTGTTGTCGTTTTGTTGCGATTAAAACGTGCATGTCTAAATAGGCTTTATAGAGAATCCGTTCTAATTTTAACCGAGTAAAATTCTGAAAATTTGAGATTAATATGTATAATTTTGTTCAAAAGCTAATAAATAATTATTTGAAATCATAAAATTTGATTTAATAAAATTTGGCTATCGTTTTGTTGGGATTAAACTGTGCATGTCTAAATGGGCTTTATAGAGATTTCGTTCGAATTTTAACCGAGTAAACAGCTGAAAATTTGAGATTAATCTGTATAATTTTGTTCAACAGCTCATAATCAAGTATTTGAACTCATAAAATTTGATTTAATAATATTTTGATTGTCGTTTTGTTGTAATTAAAACGTGAATGTCTAATTAGGCTTTATAGAGAATTCGTTCTAATTTTGTTATGCCATGTTATGTATTTGTCCATGCTCATATATCTTTTGTTCTTGCACTTTAATTATTGCATTTCGTTTTGTTGTGTCCCATTTTATTTAGTTTGCTTAAATGTATATAGGTTTATCATTACATGTATCATTTTATCTATGCTCTTAATTTATTTAGGTCATGTTCTTTAATTTAAGCTTGTTATCCTTTTGTTCACCTATTTGTACATGTATTTTGCCATACACTTGCACTTTTCATGCATGTCTAGATATTCATGTACTTAGCCATTTATACCTTTGTTTGTTATCCATATTGTTTCATATTCATTGCATGCTTTATTTTGTCTATTTTATCCATGCTCACATGTATTTATTTGCTTATTATTTCATCTCCTTGTTTAGGTTCGTATTGTGTAAAGTTATTTAGGCATGCTTATTCATTTACTTTTTGTCATGTTACTATTGTTGTTTATTTATTTTTGTACATGTTATTTTATGTCATGTTATTTATTTACTTAGGCTCCCTTTTTTTTGTGCATGTATTTATTCATGTTATGTCTTCTTAGATTTGTGCATTTCTCTTTATTTTGCATTATGTTTTTATTCATGTCATATTGTTTTAGACATTTTTATAATCTTTACTTTATTTTGCATATTACACATATATATATTTGCGTATTTTAAATACGTTTTGTTTATGTCATGTTTACATTTGCTTGTACATATTTATTTTAGCTATTCCATGCATTCTTTCATTATTATTTGTGCATTTTATCATTTTTGCCTATTATCCTTCATTTCACACATTTATTTTTGTATATGTTGTTGTATTTGTTTGTGTTCAAATTATGTCCACCACATTAAATTAATGTGCTAAATTCAAACGTCTTTATTCAGTCGTAATAGGCTCGTGTTCCAACGTACTGGTCACGGTGTATGCGTTACCTTCGAATAAAGACATGGTCGAAATAAAACTTGATTCCAATATTAAACAAATTTTAATTTAAATACCATTTTAAAACAAATTTCCAAAATCAATTAAGCGGTTATTTTAAAGGTGTCAATTTTGGGCGGTTTTTAAATCCTAAACCCGTTTTTTAACCGTAACCGACTCTCAGACCCATCTTTTCGAGTCTTTGATTTTTACGGTGTCCGGCTACCAAAAGTGACCGGTGGCGACTCCAAATAGTTTTCGAAATTCTTTTTCAACTTTTTAAAATCTTTTTTAATCAATTTTTAAACTTTCCATTTTTTAAAATTCTTTTCAATCCTAATTTTTATCCCAATTTCAAACTTAAAATAATTTTCCAATTCTTTCTTTTTAAACTTAATTCCTAATTTTTGAGAACCATAAATTCTAACTTTTAAATCCCTAATTTTTAAACTTAATTTCCCCTTCTCAATTTAAGCACTAAATTTTCAATTTTGAAGACCGAATTCCCAATTTTGGTCAAAATCCCAAATGCTATAATCCTTAAACCTAATTCCTACTTTTGTGACAATTTTAACTTTCCCAATTTTCACTTTTTCAAGTAGTGATCGTTATATCTAAACTCGATTTTAAAAGGGTCGCTACAGTTATCGTTTTGATGCGATTAAAACGAGCATATCTGAATATGCTCTATAGAGAATCCGTTCGAATTTTAACCGAGTAAAAAGCATAAAATTTGAGTTTATTCTATATAATTTTATTCAAAAGCCCATTATTAAATATTTGAACTCATATAAATTGATTTAATAACATTTGGTTATCGTTTTGTTGGGATTAAAACGTACCGGTCTAAATGGGCTTTATAGAGATTTCGTTCGAATTTTAACCGAGAAAAAAGCTGAAAATTTGAGATTAATCTGTATAATTTTTTTCCAAAAGTCCATAATCAAGTATTTGAACTCATAAAATTTAATTTAATAACATTTTGTTGTCGTTTTGTTGGGATTAAAACGTACATGTCTAAATAGGCTTTATAGAGATTCCGTTCGAATTTTAACCGAGTAAAAAGCTGAAAATTTAATTTAATTTAATAACATTTGAACTCATAAAATTTAATTTAATAACATTTGGTTGTCGTTTTGATGCGATTGAAACGAGCATGTCTAAATGTGCTCTATAGAGAATCCGTTCGAATTTAAACCGAGTAAAAAGCTAAAAATTTAAGATTAATCTTTATAATTTTGTTCAAAAGCCCATAATTAAATATTTGGACTCATAAAATTTGATTTAATAACATTTGGTTGTCGTTTTGTTGGGATTAAAACGTGCATGTCTAAATGGGATTTATAGAGATTTCGTTCGAATTTTAACCGAGTAAAAAGCTGAAAATTTGAGATTAATCTGTATCAATTTTTTCAAAAGCCCATAATCAAGTATTTGAACTTATAAAATTTGATTTAATAATATTTGGTTATCGTTTTGATGCGATTAAAACGTGCATATCTAAATGGGCTTTATAGAGATTTCGTTCGAATTTTAATGGAGTAAAAAGCAAAAAATTTGAGATTAATCCGTATATTTTTTTGAAAACCCATAATCAAGTATTTGAAATCATAAAATTTTATTTAATAACATTTGGTTATCGTTTTGTTGGGATTAAAACGTGCATGTCTAAATGGGCTTTATAGAGATTCCGTTCGAATTTTAAACGAGTAAAAATCTAAAAATTTGAGATTAATCTGCATAAATTTTTTCAAAAGCCCATAATCTAGCATTTGAACTCATAAAATTTGATTTAATAACATTTGGTTGTCGTTTTGATGCGAACAATATGGGCATGTCTAAATGGGCTTTAAAGATATTCCGATTGAATTTTAACCGAGTAAAAAGCTAAAAATTTGAGATTAGACTGTATAATTTTGTTCAAAAGCCTATAACTAACTATTTGAACTCATAAAATTAAATTTAATAACGTTTGGTTTTTGTTTTGTTGGGATTAAAACATGTATGTCTAAATGAGCTTTATAGAGATTCCGTTTGAATTTTAACCGATAAAAAACTGAAAATTTGAGGGTCTAAATGTTTTTAAAATCTTCCAATCAGGTCATTGGGCTTAGTTTAATCATTTTATGTTTTTAAATTCACCCTCAGTTTTGTTTTTCTTTTTATTTGGTCATTTACAGTGACTTTTAGCTTTTTTAATTTATTTTTTTTATTTCATATTATTGTTTACTTTATTTTCATGTTATCTTCATGCATTTTTGTTATATTTTGTACATATTTTATTATGTCATATTTTCTTGCCATGCATTGTTTTTTATTTTTACATATGTTCATTTATGATTCATGTTGTTTTTTATTATTTTGTATATATTAATTTTGTTATGCCATGTTATTTATTTCTTCATGCTCATATATATTTGTTCATGCATTTTAATTATTGCATTTCGTTTTGTTGTGTCCCATTTTATTTAGTTTGCTTAAATGTATATAGGTTTGTCATTACATGTATCGTTTTATCTATGCTCTTAATTTATTTAGGTCATGTTCTTTAATTTAAGCTTGTTACCCATTTGTTCACCTATTTGTACATGTATTTTGCCATACACTTGCACTTGTCATGCATGTCTATATATTCATGTACTTAGCCATTTATACCTTTGTTTGTTATCCATATTATTTCATATTCATTGCTTGCTTTATTTTGCCTATTTTATCCATGCCCACATGTATTTATTTGCTTATTATTTCGTTTCTTTATTTAGGTTTGTATTTTGTAAAGTTATTTAGGCATGCTTATTCATTTACTTTTTGTGATGTTACTATTATTGTTTATTTATTTTTGTACATGTTATTTTATGTCATGTTATTTATTTGCTTAGGCTTCCTTTTTTTGTGCATGTATTTATTCATGTTATGTCTTCTTAGATTTGTGAATTTCTATTTATTTTGCATTATGTTTTTATTCATGTCATATTGTTTTAGACATTTTATAATCTATACTTTATTTTGCATATTACACATATATTTATTTGTGTATTTTAAATACGTTTTGTTTATGTCATATTTACATTTGCTTGTATTTATTTTAGCTGTTCCATGCATCCTTTTATTAATATTTGTGCATTTTATCATTTTTGCCTATTATCCTTCATTTTACACATTTATTTTTGTATATGTTGTTGTATTTGTTTGTGTTCAAATTACGTCCACCACATTAAATTAATGAGCTAAATTCAAACATCTTTATTTAGTTGTAATAGGCCCGTGTTCCAACGTAGTGGTCACGGTGTATGCGTTGCTTTCGAATAAAGACACGGTAGAAATTAAACTTGATTTGAATATTAAACAAATTATAATTTAAATACCATTTTAAAAAAAAATCCAAAATTAATTAAGCGGTTATTTTAAAGGTGCCAATTTTGGGCGGTTTTTAAATCCTAAATCCGTTTTTAAACCGTAACCGACTCTCAGACCCATCTTTTCGAGTCTCTGATTTTTACGGTGTCCGGCTACCAAAAGTGACTGATGGCGACTCCATCCCGTTTTCGAAATTCTTTTTCAACTTTTTAAAATCTTTTTTAATCAATTTTTAAACTTCTCATTTTTTAAAATTCTTTTTAATCTTAATTTCATAATTTCAAACTTAAAATAATTTTCCAATTCTTCCTTTTTAAACTTAATCCCTAATTTTTGGGAACAATAAATTCCAACTTTTAAATCCCTAATTTTTAAACATAATTTCCCCTTCTCAATTTAAGCCCTAAACTTTCAATTTTGAAGACCGAATTCCTAATTTTGGCCAAAATCCCAAATATTTTAATCCTTAAACCTAAATCCTTAAACTTTATTTAATAACATTTGGTTATCGTTTTGTTGGGATTAAAACGTCCATGTCTAATTGGGGTTTATAGAGATTCCGTACGAATTTTAACTAAGTAAAAATCTGAAAATTTGAGATTAATCTGTATAAATTTTTTCAAAAGCCCATAATCAAGTATTTGAACTCATAAAATTTGATTTAATAACATTTGGTTATCGTTTTGATGCGATTAAAACGTGCATGTTTAAATGGGCCTTATAGAGATTCCGTTTGAATTTTAACCGAGTGAAAATCTGAAAATTTGAGATTAATCTATATAATTTTTTTCAAAAGCCCGTAATCTAGTATTTGAACTTATAAAATTTGATTTAATAACATTTGGTTGTCGTTTTTATGCGATTAAAATGTGCATATCTAAATGGGCTTTAAAAAGATTCCGTTCGAATTTTAACCGAGTAAAAAGCTGAAAATTTGAGATTAGTCTGTGTAATTTTGTTCAAAAGCCTATAACTAACTATTTGAACTCATAAAATTTAATTTAATAACATTTGTTTTTGTTTTGTTGGGATTAAAACGTGCATGTCTAAATGGGCTTTATAGAGATTCCACTCGAATTTTAACCGAGTAAAAAGCTAAAAATTTGAGGGTCCAAATATTTTTATAATCTTCCAATCAGGTCATTGGGCTTAGTAAAAAGCTAAAAATTTGAGATTAATCCGTATATTTTTTTTGAAAGCCCATAATCAAGTATTTGAAATCATAAAATTTTATTTAATAACATTTGGTTATTGTTTTGTTGGGATTAAAACGTGCATGTCTAAATGGGCTTTATAGATATTTCGTTCGAATTTTAACCGAGTAAAATTCTGAAAATTTGAGATTAATCTGTATAATTTTGTTCAAAAGCTAATAATTAATTATTTGAAATCATAAAATTTGATTTAATAAAATTTGGTTGTCGTTTTGTTGGGATTAAAACGTGCTTGTCTAAATGGGCTTTATAGAGATTCCGTTCGAATTTTAACCTAGTAAAAACCTTAAAATTTGAGATTAATCAGTATAATTTTGTTCAAAAGCTCATAATCAAGTATTTGAACTCATAAAATTTGATTTAATAACATTTTAGTTGTCGTTTTGTTGTGATTAAAACGTGCATGTGTAAATAAGCTTTATAGAGAATCCTTTCTAATTTTAAACGAGTAAAATTTCGAAAATTTCAGATTAATCTATATAATTTTGTTCAAAGACTAATAATTAAATATTTGAAATCATAAAATTTGATTTTAATAAAATTTTGTTTTCGTTTTGATATGATTAAAACGTGCATGCCTGAATGGCCTTTATAAAGATTTCGTTCGAATTTTAACCGAGTAAAAAGCTAAAATTTTTAGATTAATCTGTATAATTTTGTTCAAAAGCCTATAATTAATTATTTCAACTCATAAAATTTAATTTAATAACATTTGGTTTTCGTTTTGATGCGATTAATACGAGTATGTCTAAATATGCTCTATAGAGAATTCATTCAAATTTTAACCGAGTAAAAAACTTAAAATTTGAGATTAATCTGTATAATTTTGTTCAAAAGCCCATAATTAAATATTTGAACTCATAAAATTTGATTTAATAATATTTGGTTATCGTTTTATTGGGATTAAAATGTGAATTTCTAAATAGACTTTATAGAGATTCAGTTCGAATTTTAACGGAGAAAAAAGCTGAAAATTTGAGATTAATTTGTATCAATTTTTTTAAAATCCATAATCAACTATTTGAACTCGTAAAATTTGATTTAATAACATTTGGTTATCATTCTGATGCGATTAAAACGTGCATATCTAAATGGGCTTTATAGAGATTTCATTCGAATTTTAACCGAGTAAAAAGCTGAAAAATTGAGATTAATCCGTATATTTTTTTTGAAAGAGCATAATCAGGTATTTGATATCATAAAATTTTATTTAATAACATTTGGTTATCGTTTGTTGGGATTAAAACGTGCATGTCTAAGTGGGCTTTAATGAGATTCCATTCGAATTTTAACCGAGTAAAATTCTAAAAATTTGAGATTAATCTGTATATTTTTGTTTAAAAGCTAATAATTAAATATTTGAAATCATAAATTTGATATAATAAAATTTGGTTGTCGTTTTGATGCGATTAAAACGTGCATGTCCAAATGGGATTCATAGAGATTTCGTTCAAATTTTAACCGAGTAAAAAGCTAAAAATTTAAGATTAATCTGTATAATTTTGATCAAAGGATCATAATCAAATATTTGAACTCATAAAATTTGATTTAATAACATTTTTGTTGTCGTTTTGTTGTGATTAAAACGTGCATGTCGAAATAGGCTTTATAGAGAATCCATTCTAATCTTAACCAAATAAAATTCTGAAAATTTGAGATTAATCTGTATAATTTTGTTCAAAAGCTAATAATTAATTATTTGAAATCGTAAAATTTTATTCAATAACATTTGGTTATCGTTTTGATGGGATTAAACGTGCATGTCTAAATAGGCTTTATAGAGAATCCGTTCTAATTTTAACCGAGTAAAATTTTGAAAAATTGAGATTAATCTGTATAATTTTGTTCAAAAGCTAATAATTAATTATTTAAAATCATAAAATTTGATTTAATAAAATTTGGTTGCCGTTTTTATGCGATTAAAACGTGAATGTCTAAACGAGCTTTATACAGATTCCGTTCGAATTTTAACCGAGTAAAAAGCTGAAAATTTGAGATTAATCTGTATAATTTTGCTCAAAAGCCCATAATCTAGTATTTGAACTCATAAAATTTTATTTAATAACATTTTGGTTGTTGTTTTGTTTCGATTAAAACATACATGTGTAAATAGGCTTTATAGAGAATACGCTAGAATTTTAACCGAGTAAAATTCTAAAAATTTGAGATTAATCTGTATAATTTTGTTCAAAAGCTAATAATTAATTATTTGAAATCATAAAATATTGATTTAATAAAATTTGGTTGTCGTTTTGATGCGATTAAAATGTGCATGTCTAAATGGGCTTTATAGAGATTTTGTGCATGTCGTTTTAACCGAGTAAAAATCTGAAAATTTGAGATTAATATGTATAATTTTGTTCAAAACCCTATAATTAACTATTTGAACTCATAAAATTTAATTCAATAACATTTGGTTGTCGTGTTGATGCGATTAATAACAATTTCATTGTCGTTTTGTTGTGAATAAAACGTGCATGTCTAAATAGGCTTTATAGAGAATCCGTTCTAATTTTAACTGAGTAAAATTCTGCAAATTTGAAATTAATCTGTATAATTTTATTCAAAAGCTAAGAATTAATAATTTGAAATCATAAAATTTGATTTAATAAAATTTGGTTGTCATTTTATTGGGATTAAAACGTGTATGCCTAAATAGGCTTTATAGGGAATACGTTCTAATTTGTATAATTTTGATCAGAAGCCTATAATTAACTATTTGAACTCATATAATTTAATTTAATAACATTTGGTTGTCATTTTGATGTGATTAAACCGTGCATGTGTAAATGGGCTTTATAGAGATTCCATTCGAATTTTAAACGAGTAAACAGCTGAAAATTTAAGATTAATCTGTATAATTTTTTTCAATAGCTCACAATCAAGTATTTGAACTCATAAAATTTGATTTAACAACATTTTGGTTGTCATTTTGTTGTGATTAAAACGTGAATGTCTGTATAGGCTTTATAGAGAATCCGTTCTAATTTTAAAAGAGTACAATTCTGAAAATTTGAGATTAATCTGTATAATTTTTTTCAAAAGCTAATAATTAAATATTTGAAATCATAAAATTTGGTATTAATAAAATCTGGTTGTCGTTTTGATGCGATTAAAACGTGCATGTCTAAATGGGCTTTATAGAGATTTCGTTTGAACGTTAACCGAGTAAAAAGCTGAAAATTTGAGATTAATTTGTATAATTTTGTTCAAAAGCCTATAATTAACTATTTAAAATCATATAATTTAATTTAATAACATTTGGTTGTCATTTTGATGTGATTAAACCGTGCATGTGTAAATGGGCTTTATAGAGATTCCGTTCGAATTTTAACCGAGTAAACAGCTAAAAATTTGAGATTAATTTGTATAATTTTATTCAAAAGCCCATGATTAGATATTTAAACTCATAAAATTTTATTTAATAACATTTTGGTTGTCGTTTTGTTGGGATTAAAACGTGTATGTCTAAATGGGCTTTATAGAGATTCCGTTCTAATTTTAACCGAGTAAAATTCTGAAAATTTGAGATTAATCTATATAATTTTGTTCAAAAGCTAATAATTAAATATTTGAAATCATAAAATTTGATTTTAATAAAATTTGGTTGTCGTTTTGATGCTATTAAAACGTGTATGTCTAAATGGGCTTTATAGAGATTCCGTTCGAATTTTAACCGAGTAAAAAGCTGAAAATTTGAGATTAATCTGTATAATTTTGTTCAAAAGCCCATAATGAAGTATTTGAACTCATAAAATTTTATTTAATAACACTTTGGTTGTTGTTTTGTTTCGATTAAAACATACATGTGTAAATAGGCTTTATAGAGAATACGCTAGAATTTTAACCGAGTAAAATTCTAAAAATTTGAGATTAACCTGTATAATTTTGTTCAAAAGCTAATAATTAATTATTTGAAATCATAAAATATTGATTTAATAAAATTTGGTTGTCGTTTTGATGCGATTAAAACGTGCATGTCTAAATGGGCTTTATAGAGATTCTGTGCATGTCGTTTTAACCGAGTAAAAATCTGAAAATTTGAGATTAATCTGTATAATTTTGTTCAAAACCCTATAATTAACTATTTGAACTCATAAAATTTAATTCAATAACATTTGGTTGTCGTGTTGATGCGATTAATACGAGCATGTCTAAATGTGCTCTATATAGAATTCGTTCGAATTTTAACCGAGTAAAAACCTTAAAATTTGAGATTAATCTGTATGATTTTGTTCAAAAGCCCATAATTAAATATTTGAACTCATAAAATTTGATTTAATAATATTTGGTTGTCGTTTTGTTGGTATTAAAACGTGTATGTCCAATTGGGCTTTATAGAGATTCTGTTCGAATTTTAACGGAGTAAAAAGTTAAAAATTTGAGATTAATCCGCATATTTTTTTTGAAAGCGCATAATCAAGTATTTGAAATCATAAAATTTTACTTAATAACAATTGGTTATTGTTTTGTTGGGATTAAAACGTGCATGTCTAATTGGGATTATAGATATTATGTTCGAATTTTAACCGAGTAAAAAGATGAAAATTTAAGATTAATTAAATTTGGTTGTCGTTTTATGCGATTAAAACGAGCATGTTTAAATATGCTCAATAGAGAATCCGTTCGAATTTTAACTGAGTAAAAAGCTAAAAATTTGAGATTAATCTGTATAATTTTGTTCAAAAGCCCATAATTAAATATTTGAACACATAAAATTTGATTTAATAACATTTGGTTGTCGTTTTGTTGGGATTAAAAGGTGCATGTCAAATGAGCTTTATAGAGATTCCGTTTGAATTTTAACCGAGTAAAAAGCTGAAAATTTGAGATTAATCTGTATAATTTTGTTCAGAAGCCCATAATCAAGTATTTGAACTCATAAAATTTGATTTAATAACAATTTCATTGTCGTTTTGTTGTGAATAAAACGTGCATGTCTAAATAGGCTTTATAGAGAATCCGTTCTAATTTTAACCGAGTAAAATTCTGCAAATTTGAAATTAATCTATATAATTTTATTCAAAAGCTAAGAATTAATAGTTTGAAATCATAAAATTTGATTTAATAAAATTTGGTTGTCATTTTATTGGGATTAGAACGTGTATGTCTAAATAGGCTTATAGGGAATACGTTCTAATTTTAACCGAGTAAAATTCTGAAAATTTGAGATTAATCCGTATATTTTTTTTGAAAGAGCATAATCAGGTATTTGATATCATAAAATTTTATTTAATAACATTTGGTTATTGTTTGTTGGGATTAAAACGTGCATGTCTAAGTGGGCTTTAATGAGATTCCATTCGAATTTTAACCGAGTAAAATTCTAAAAATTTGAGATTAATCTGTATATTTTTGTTTAAAAGCTAATAATTAAATATTTGAAATCATAAATTTGATATAATAAAATTTGGTTGTCGTTTTGATGCGATTAAAACGTGCATGTCCAAATGGGATTCATAGAGATTTCGTTCAAATTTTAACCGAGTAAAAAGCTAAAAATTTAAGATTAATCTGTATAATTTTGATCAAAGGATCATAATCAAATATTTGAACTCATAAAATTTGATTTAATAACATTTTTGTTGTCGTTTTGTTGTGATTAAAACGTGCATGTCGAAATAGGCTTTATAGAGAATCCATTCTAATTTTAACCGAATAAAATTCTGAAAATTTGAGATTAATCTGTATAATTTTGTTCAAAAGCTAATAATTAATTATTTGAAATCGTAAAATTTTATTCAATAACATTTGGTTATCGTTTTGATGGGATTAAACGTGCATATCTAAATAGGCTTTATAGAGAATCCGTTCTAATTTTAACCGAGTAAAATTTTGAAAAATTGAGATTAATCTGTATAATTTTGTTCAAAAGCTAATAATTAATTATTTAAAATCATAAAATTTGATTTAATAAAATTTGGTTGCCGTTTTTATGCGATTAAAACGTGAATGTCTAAACGAGCTTTATACAGATTCCGTTCGAATTTTAACCGAGTAAAAAGCTGAAAATTTGAGATTAATCTGTATAATTTTGCTCAAAAGCCCATAATCTAGTATTTGAACTCATAAAATTTTATTTAATAACATTTTGGTTGTTGTTTTGTTTCGATTAAAACATACATGTGTAAATAGGCTTTATAGAGAATACGCTAGAATTTTAACCGAGTAAAATTCTAAAAATTTGAGATTAATCTGTATAATTTTCTTCAAAAGCTAATAATTAATTATTTGAAATCATAAAATATTGATTTAATAAAATTTGGTTGTCGTTTTGATGCGATTAAAATGTGCATGTCTAAATGGGCTTTATAGAGATTTTGTGCATGTCGTTTTAACCGAGTAAAAATCTGAAAATTTGAGATTAATATGTATAATTTTGTTCAAAACCCTATAATTAACTATTTGAACTCATAAAATTTAATTCAATAACATTTGGTTGTCGTGTTGATGCGATTAAAAACAATTTCATTGTCGTTTTGTTGTGAATAAAACGTGCATGTCTAAATAGGCTTTATAGAGAATCCGTTCTAATTTTAACTGAGTAAAATTCTGCAAATTTGAAATTAATCTGTATAATTTTGTTCAAAAGCTAAGAATTAATAATTTGAAATCATAAAATTTGATTTAATAAAATTTGGTTGTCATTTTATTGGGATTAAAACGTGTATGCCTAAATAGGCTTTATAGGGAATACGTTCTAATTTTAACCGAGTAAAATTCTGAAAATTTGAGATTAATCTGTATAATTTTGTTCAAAAGCTAAGAATTAATTATTTGAAATCATAAAATTTTATTTAGTAAAATTTTGTTGTCGTTTTTTTGGGATTAAAACGTGCATGTCTAAATGGGCTTTATAGAGATTCCGTTCGAATTTTAACCGAGTAAACAACTGAAAATTTAAGATTAATCTGTATAATTTTGTTCAAAAGCTCATAATCAAGTATTTGAACTCATAAAATTTGATTTAATAACATTTTGGTTGTCGTTTTATTGTGATTAAAACGTGAATGTCTAAATAGGCTTTATAGGGAATACGTTCTAATTTGTATAATTTTGATCAGAAGCCTATAATTAACTATTTGAACTCATATAATTTAATTTAATAACATTTGGTTGTCATTTTGATGTGATTAAACCGTGCATGTGTAAATGGGCTTTATAGAGATTCCATTCGAATTTTAAACGAGTAAACAGCTGAAAATTTAAGATTAATCTGTATAATTTTTTTCAATAGCTCACAATCAAGTATTTGAACTCATAAAATTTGATTTAACAACATTTTGGTTGTCATTTTGTTGTGATTAAAACGTGAATGTCTGTATAGGCTTTATAGAGAATCCGTTCTAATTTTAAAAGAGTAAAATTCTAAAAATTTGAGATTAATCTGTATAATTCTTTTCAAAAGCTAATAATTAAATATTTGAAATCATAAAATTTGATATTAATAAAATCTAGTTGTCGTTTTGATGTGATTAAAACGTGCATGTCTAAATGGGCTTTATAGAGATTCCGTTTGAACTTTAACCGAGTAAAAAGCTGAAAATTTGAGATTAATTTGTATAATTTTGTTCAAAAGCCTATAATTAACTATTTGAAATAATAAAATTTGATTTTAATAAAATTTGATTGTCGTTTTGATGCGATTAAAACGTACATGTTTAAATAGGCTTTATAGAGATTCCGATCGAATTTTAATCGAGTAAAAAGCTGAAAATTTGAGATTAATCTGTTTAATTTTGTTCAAAAGCCTATAATTAACTATTTGAACTCATAAAATTTAATTTAATAATATTTGGTTGTCGTTTTGATGCGATTAATATGAGCATGTCTAAATGTGCTCTATAGAGAATCCTTTCGAATTTTAACCGAGT
Organism: Abelmoschus esculentus; assembly: GCA_035048815.1. Taxonomy (NCBI): domain Eukaryota; kingdom Viridiplantae; phylum Streptophyta; class Magnoliopsida; order Malvales; family Malvaceae; genus Abelmoschus; species Abelmoschus esculentus. Next base: position 7,579,659 of record JAUCBN010000013.1, on the reverse strand, counting down.
AAAAACCTTAAAATTTGAGATTAATCTGTATACTTTTGTTCAAAAGCCTATAATTAACTATTTGAACTCATAAAATTTAATTTAATAACATTTGGTTGTCGTTTTGATGTGATTAATACGAGCATGTCTAAATGTGCTCTATAGAGAATACGTTCGAATTTTAACCGAGTAAAGCCCTTAAAATTTGAGATTAATCTATATAATTTTGTTCAAAACCCCATAATTAAATATTTGAACTCATAAAGTTTGATTTAATAATAATTGGTTGTCGTTTTGTTGGGATTAAAACGTGCATGTCGAAATGGGCTTTATAGAGATTCCATTCGAATTTTAACAAAATAAAAAGCTAAAAATTTGAGATTAATCCGTATATTTTTTTCGAAACCCCATAATCAAGTATTTTAATTCATAAAATTTTATTTAATAACATTTGGTTATCGTTTTGTTGGGATTAAAACGTGCATATCTAAATGTGCTCTATAGAGAATCCGTTCGAATTTTAACCGAGTAAATAGCTGAAAATTTGAGATTCAAATATGCTAATAATTAAGTATTTGAAATTATAAAATTTGATTTTAATAAAATTTGGTTGTCGTTTTTATGCGATTAAAACGTGCATGTCTAAATGGGATTTATAGAGATTTTGTTCGAATTTTAACAGAGTAAAAACCTGAAAATTTGAGATTAATCTGTATAATTTTGTTCAAAAGCCAATAATTAACTATTTGAACTCATAAAATTTAATTTAATAACATTTGGTTTTCATTTTGATGCGATTAATACGAGCATGACTAAATGTGCTCTATAGAGAATCCGTACAAATTTTAACCGAGTAAAAACCTTAAAATTTGAGATTAATCTGTATAATTTTGTTCAAAAGTCAATAATAAAATATTTAAACTCATAAAATTTGATTTAATAAAATTTCGTTATCGTTCTAATGCAATTAAAACGTACATGTCTAAATGGGCTTTATAGAGATTCCGATCGAATTTTAACCGAGTAAAAAGATGAAAATTTTAGATTAATCTGTATAATTTTGTTCAAAAGCCTATGATTAACTATTTGAACTCATAAAATTTAATTTAATAACATTTGGTTGTCGTTTTGATGCGATTAATACGAGCATGTCTAAATGTGCTCTATAGAAAATCCGTTCGAATTTTAACCGAGTAAAACCCTTAAAATTTGAGATTAGTCTGTATAATTTTGTTCAAAAGCCCATAATTAAATATTTAATCTCATAAAATTTGATTTAATAACATTTGGTTGTCGTTTTGTTGGGATTAAAACGTGCATGTCTAAATGGGCTTTATAGAGATTCCGTTCTAATTTTAACCGAGTAAAATTCTGAAAATTTTAGATTAATCTATATAATTTTGTTCAAAAGCTAGTAATTAAATATTTGAAATCATAAAATTTGATTTTAATAAAATCTGGTTGTCGTTTTGATGCGATTAAAATGTGCATGTCTAAATAGGCTTTATAGAGATTCCGTTCGAATTTTAACCGAGTAAAAAGCTGCAAATTTGAGATTAATCTGTATAATTTTGTTCAAAAGCCTATAATTAACTATTTGAACTCATAAAATTTAATTTAATAACATTTGGTTATAGTTTTGATGCGATTAATACGAGCATGTATAAATATGCTCTATAGAGAATCCGTTCGAATTTTAACCGAGTAAATGTAATACCCTAAACATAGCCTAGAAGTTAAGGACTAAATAAATTAAATTAGAGCTTAATAAAATTCAAAATTTAGTGACTAAATTAAATGAATTTGAAAATTAGAGGCCAAATTGAAAAAGGACCAAAAAGTGAAGATTCAAGAAAAGAGAGATTGCATGTAAATTTTTAAGAAATTGGTGGCCTTGGACACATGGAAAGACACCATATGGCCGGCCACCCCCCCTTGTCCCCTAATTAAAGTTTTGTTTGAATTAAAAAAATAAGAAAAAGGGGAAAATAATTAAAATATGAGATAGTGGGATGGAGAAAATCCTAATTGTCATCCTCTTCACCCATTCCACTTCTCTTGGCCGGCCATGGGAGAAAGCTTGAGATAAAAAAATTTGTTTGCCTTGCATGTGAGATTTTAAGTGAGATTTTGAAGGTTCGAAGCAAGATTCTTGATTAGGGAGGTCAAACAAGCAAGGTAAGGTATTTTTCTTCTTCTAAGCTTAGTTAAAAATGAAGTTGAAGGTTGTTAGCTTGAATTCCATGGCTGAAGTTTTAATATATTGTTCATAGTTAGTTTATTTTTAAGTTAGAAGTTGAATACATGTTGTTGGAAAATTCATGTTATTACATTTGTTAAGTTTTTGAGCTTAAGGACTAAGTTGCATGAGTTTGGAAATTATAGGGACTGTTTTATGGTTAAATGTAGGAAGGATTTTGATGTTAGGATGATTAAAATATTCATATGTGGACTGATTTGGGGTAAAAAGAAGCATGAGAAACTGTTGCTAGGAAATTAAGTGATAAATGTAATTTTGGACTGTTTTGCAAGAATTGAGAAGTTGGTGGACTTATTTGTTTTGGTTGAATCTGGAAATTTAGTATTTAATTAATAGGATAATGTTTTAAGAGTGAGGAAATTAAATTGTTGGTGTTTTGGTCGAAAAGATGAAGGAAAGGAAGTGTTAGAATTGGTAAAGTGCTTTGGACTAGCTTATAGGTGATATTTTGGTAGTTTCATGGATTGAGATGAAAACTCTGTTTAAACGCAAAATTAAAAATGTTTGTATAGGTAAAATATGCTTTAAATTGAGTCTAATAAAGTTTACAAGTTTTGGATGAGTTGAATTGGTGATAAGATTGATGAATCTTGAGCTAGAATTGATGTAGGTGAAATCTGTCCAGAATAGGCCCTGTTCTGGACAGTAGCTTCAAAAAATTCCTTAGAATAATGTACAAGGAATTTAGGGCTGGAATTGAGCAGTCTAGAACTTGGATGAGTCTACTTTAATTAAAAAAAACCTCACCTCGTTTTACCTTGTAAATTAGGAGATATAAGAGAAAAAAAAAGATTGGTCCAAACTGTCCCGAAACAGCACTGCCTTGTCTTTAAATTGAAAACTGGTATTGATGGGTTCGTAGGAAAAATTCAAGCTTTATATGGTTCAAAATATGGTTTCGTTAGCTTTACAACGAGGTAAAGTGGGCAAATTTTGGACATGTGGATCAAAAGATAAAAATAGTTTAGTGAGCATTGTACAATATGTCCAGGAATGTAACCTTATTGTTTTGGTTGTTTTAGAGTTGTTAATTATGAAATGTGTAGTTCGAATGTATTTTGATGATGTGTAAGTGCTTTTGTGTGTTTTATAGGCTTCTAAAGAATTGGATAGTGAGGAAGAGCTGAGGCAAGAGCTTGCCAAAAGAAGGAGCAAGGGGCCAACCATCCATAATCCCTAGGAGTTTCGCTTGGATTGTTTGTGAGTGTGACTTTCTTTGGGGTTGGGACTAGGCCCTAACCCAATTTTGATTTTTGTTGTTTATGATTAAATCGGTATGAAACATGACTTAATACAAACTTGGCTAATCTTTAAGGGAAGAGTGAAATGCTATAAAAACTTGCTTGTTGTCATGTTATTTGTTAGCATGTTTATTGAATATGAATTGCTTGTTAAGTATTTGTTTTGGTTTATTCATACCCATGCATTGTATATGCCGAGGTATGAATGGCATTCTTAAGCTTGGGATGCAAGGTACGTGTACACGCATTTTCTCCATGCAATTAAAGTTCTGATTTTGCTTGTGCTTAGCATGTTTAATGTAATGTATATGAAATGACATGAAATGAATTCTTATGAGCCTAGGCACAATGGCCTAAGAGGCTTGGTCTATGAGGACCGTGTTATTGAAAAGATAGGAGGTCATGCCTTAGAATCTAGAGCTCATTGTATCGGGTAGGACTTCGGTCCGGGGCAATTGGCCCTTATGGGCGACAGACGGAGGGTACGTTTTTGGTCATTGGTGACAGTAGGAGGGTTTGACCAGCACTATAGATGCATATTGTGGCGACAGTTGGTTGGAGATTCGATTATCTTCTAGCTAAATACCAAGGTGGTTGTAATTATTTAATTAACTTGAATTTAAATTACACTATAATTGTTAGTTAAATGCAAGCATGATTACTTGTTATGAAAATGCACTTGTTATTGGCATATTACTTATTGGATTGTCATATGTTGAACATTGGATTGTTACATGTATTTGGATTGTCATATAGTGAACATTAAATTGATACGTGTAATTGGATTGTCACATGTTGAACCTTGAATTGAATTGTTATACATTGAATTGGTATGTGTACTCGACTTGGTATATGTAAACTTATTGGACTGATATATGCTCGATTGAATTTGGTTTATGTGTACTTGAACTTGGTATATTATGGTATATGTGAACTTAACATGGCATATGATACATGTTTGGATTGTCTTGGATTGTTTTGTTTTTTTTCGTTACCTCACTAAGTACCTTATGTACTTACCCCCGCTCCCTTCGCTCTTCCCAAACATTTCAGGTCGACCGATTAATAGCTCGATCCCGGATTTCCGTCGTTCCAATCAGCAGCAACACAAGCCATGTATGTTTTTTTTTAAAATCTCCTAGTGGTGGCTAGTCTTGTTTAGTTAGACCATGCATTTTGATTACTTTAGAAGGTTTGTATATAGTGAATCATTTTGGTAGCTTGGGGATTAGATTTGTATAACTTAAGAATGATGACATGTTTGATACGTTTAATATGTATGTATATTTGTAATGGATTGCATGTTATGGAATGAAATGGAATGAACAATTGATATTGTTATATGAAATGGATAAATGAATCATAGAACTATTGAATGAACAATAGGTTTCGGGAATGTCTAGCAGTGAATATAAGTTGCTAAGTGGTTTAAAGGCCTAGTAATAGGAAAAAGTTTTAATTTACCCCCTAAAATCAGTACTTTCAGGTTAAGTTGGTAAATCATTGTTCGGGCCGGGTTATCGGTGTGCTCAAGGATTGGTGACACCCCTTTCCTAACGGCCCGGGGTGGGGGTGTCACACTTGATTGGTATCAGAGCGTTTAGGTTAGGATTCTAGGACTAAAATCGAGTCTGCATGCATCATATAGGATCGAACTATGCCACCTAGGAGTTATATATAATAATGTGCTTGTGCTTGCTTGATCTAAACTCTTTCTTGTTTGTTTGTCAATAGTAGAATGTACGAAATGAGGTTGGCGGTGGATGACCCGAATCTCGCAGCCTCTTCGACCGACGGAGATAGTGTGGAGATGGGTCAGAACCCTCCGCAACAAGCTCCACCTCCTCCGCCCCCTGTTGCTCCTTAACCGGGAATTCCGGTAGTTCAGAACGTCCAGCAGGAATGTCTCCTTAGCATGAAGGAGATGTTCGATCAGCTTCTAGTGAATCTGAATCATAATCAGCAAGATGCTCCTACCCCTGATGCGCCCAGTTGTGCTCCGATAGATAAGCTTGCTCAGTATCGAGCTTATACATAGTGAGGAGAAACCAGAGGATGCAGAGTATTGGTTAGAATGTACTACTCAAATTCTGACCAAGCAGCTCCATTGTTCGGACGAGCACAAGCTAGAGTGTGTCGTAGCCCTGTTGGCCGATGAAGCTCTGAGTTGGTGGGAAACCACTACATTGACTGCCCCGGCGGAAGCTGTTACATGGAAATTCTTCTTCGAGGAATTTAAGAAGAAATATATCAGTGAGCAATATCTAGCCGAGCGCCGGAAGAAGTTCTTGTATCTAAAACAAGCCAACCGGCCGATCGAGCAGTATGTGGCCGATTTCTGCAAATATTGTAAGTATGGCTTCGAGTACATTAAGATCGAGGAAGAAAAATGCCGGAAATTCACTGATGGTCTTAACGATGAGTTGAGCCTAATGTTTACGGCCCTTGGGATTACCGACTTCCAAAACTTGGTGAATCGGGCCATTGCGATAGAGGCAAAGATGAAAGCTTCCGAGAAACGCAAGGGTGGTAGTTCTTGGAAGGACAAACGAGCCAGAACTGATGATAGGCCTCAGTGGAAGAACAAGAAGTCAAAGAAGACCAAGGAGTCTCCTTCTGGCTATACCTTTGTTCAGAGAGATGGATACATACCGAAGCCTCAGACAGTATCTAGGAACACAGCCCCGGTCATTTCTGTGGATAGCACAGGGAATTCTAATAGAGGCACTCAGTATCCTGCTTGCAAGTTCTGCCAGAAACATCATCCGGGTCAATGTAGGACTCAGTAGAATCTGTGCTACTTGTGCGGAGTTTCCGATCACTATATCAGGAACTGTCCTCAGAATCCCAACAAAGTTCCTGCTAAAGCTTCTGTTATGGACAGTGCTTCTCCGTATGCCAGAAACAAGGGTTCCAGACAGGCTCAATCTGGTAGTCAGGGAAAGAATAAGGGTCAGCCTTCTAGTGCCACACACCAGGAATCTCGGGCTCCTGCATGGATCTACCACATCAAAGGAAAAGACGATGAGGAATCTTCGGATGTAATCGCAGGTATGATCGAATTAAATTCGAGTCTTACATATTCTTTGATTGATTTTGGGTCTACTCATTCCTTTATTTGCTCTACTATGGTTGCAAAAGCAAGTCTGAAACCTGAGGTAGTAACTAGGGGTCTTGTAGTGTCAAACCCTATAGGAGGTTTATTGAATATTAATCTTGTTTGTAAGAGCTCCCCTGTTACAATTCAAAATGTCCCTTTCCGGGTTAACTTGTTTGTGCTACCGACATGTGAGTTTGACTTGGTTCTGGCTTGGATTGATTTCCAAAATCAGAGACTCTACCTTCGGGGTTTGGGTAAGGAGTCTATCTTACTCATTGACAAGAAACCGGCGTCAGTGTTTGCTTCCATGGTATTACAAGATGAGTATGACTTCGGGTTGCCTACTATTCCGGTTGTATCCGAGTTTATTGATGTTTTTCCTGAAGAACTCCCTGGTCTTCCTTCGAACAGGGAAGTGGAATTCGGAATTGAGGTCCAGCCTGGGATAAGTCCGGTGTCCATCATTCCCTATAGAATGGCACCGATAGAGTTGAAAGAGCTAAAGAAGCAACTCCAAGAACTGCAAGATAAGGGTTTCATTAGACCTAGTTCATCTCCCTGGGGTGCTCCAGTCTTATTTGTGAAGAAGAAAGATGGCTCAATGAGACTTTTTGTTGATTATAGGCAGTTGAACAAAGTCACTATCAAGAATAAGTATTCTTTACCCAGAATTGAAGACTTGTTTGATCAGCTTAAGGATGCTGCAGTGTTCTCAAAGATTGACTTGCGGTCAGGTTACTATCAGATGAAGATAAAGAATGAGGATGTGCCTAAGATAGCTTTCTGGACTCGATATGGTCATTTCGAGTTCCTTGTGATGCCATTCGATTGACGAATGCTCCAGCTGCTTTCATGGACCTCATGAACCGCATGTTCAAGCCTTATTTGGACAAGTTTGTTGTGGTTTTCATTGATGATATACTTGTCTACTCCCGGAATAAGGAGGAACATTCTGAGCATCTCCGAATTGTCTTGCAAACTCTTTGAGAACGCCAGTTGTAACATCCCATTTTTGGAGTTATTAGTTTAGGCTTAGTTAGGAGAATTCGATTCGGGTCGAATCGGGTTCTCCGGTTTATTATTCCGGGGAAAATAAAATAAGGATATTTTTAATTAAGAAAAATAATAATTTTGGAATATGGTTTAAAATATTGAAAATGTGCTTCAAGATTAAAAGAAAATAATTTGGATTTTATATTGATTTTTAATTATGCTTAATTATGCATAAGTGACCAATTTGTAATTTTTGGAAAAATTAGAGGACTTATTTAGTAATTTTTGGAAAATATGATGTTTTAGTGACTAAATTGAAAAGCAAGCTAAACTTAGAATCCTTAGAGGATCATAAACCCATTTCTAATTTTTAATAATGATTTATTCACCAAAATGTATTTTAATTATTTTAATTAGAGATTTTTAATCATTTTCTCTCAAAACTACTTTTTCCTCATTTTCTCTCATCTTTTTCTCTCATTTTCTCTCCACTTTTTCTCATCTTTTCTCTTCAATTACTTGCTGATTTTTGCATCTTTTTCCATAAAGATTACATCATTTTCATCATCTTTTCATCCTTTACAAAACCTAAGCATCAATTTCATCAAATCAACATCAAATTGCAAGGAATCAAGAAGAGAAAATTACATCTTTTTGGTGAATAGATCTTGAAGGTAATTTTCTGGATTTTTATTCTTTTCTAAGGTTCTTTATTGAAATTCCCAAGTATTAGCTTGCTAATCTTTGAATAAAAACTTAATTCTATGTTTTTAATGTTAGATCTAGTGTTTTTGTGAAAGATTTTGTGAAATATTTTTGGATCTCATTCAATGCTGGAATTAGATGGATTCAATTACGTTTTTATGTTAATTAAATGATTAATTGAGTCTTCATTTGATAGCACATTAATTTAATCCCGGAATAATGCAATTAGTGTAGTTTTAAGGTGCTTTTCGGTTGTTTTATGGGTGGTTTTAGATGCTTTAATGTTGCTGGAGGTATAAGGATGGTTTGGATGTGGTTTTGGTTCATAATTGAAGTGGATTAGATGTTAGATTCATTAGGTTTTGGGCTGATGTTGTTCGGATGCGTTTCGGCTTAGTTTACGGTCTTTTCGGCTAAGTTTTCGGTAGTTTTATGGTGATCGGATATGGCTGTTGGTTTGAGCATGGTATGATGTGAGAATGCTCTGTTTTTAATGTTGTAGAAGAGGTAAAAGAAGGTGTTTGATTGCTGGTGCATTGGCGCGATCATCGGATAGCGGCGAATGCTCGTTTCGCTTGTTGGTGAGTGTTTTCGGACTAAAAGCGAATCGCGTTTGGTACGGTTCTATTTTGGGGACTATGGAAGAGTGTGAAAACCTTCCATAGTTCAAGAGTAAGTAAAGTAAATGTTTTTGATAAACTGATATGAGTTTCGGCTACATTTGATAAAGGCACTATATTGGTAATGCAATGAGATTTATGGAAATGCATGAGCATGTTTTGAAATGGTGCATACATGAGAATTACTTGATGAAATGCATAGCTTATTTAGCATCCATGATTATGAAAAATTATGAGAAATGATTTGGGATACAATATGGTTATTTGCCTTAAATATGATGGTGCCTTTGGGCATGGCTTTTGGTTCATTTGTTGAACATATTATGCATGCATTATGAGCAGCAAGTTATATGATTTGGAATACAATATGGTTAATTGCCTTATATATATTGGTGCCTTTGGGCATGACTTTTGGTTCATTTGTTGAACATATTATGCATGCATTATGAGCAGCAAGTTATCATGCACATTTTGATTATGATATTGGCTTAGTGACACTAACTTTAGATTTGAATATGAATGACATGTCATTAGGATTGTCTTAAGTGCACTATAAACAAAATTGAGAATACAGAATATTGCCTACACGCAACAAGGGTGACTTTGTGTCCAACCATGCGTGGTAGAGCCGCCTACACGTAAACAAGGGTGACTTTGTGTCCAACCGTGCGTGGTAGAGCCGCCTACACGTAACAAGGGTGACTATGTGTCCAATCGTACGTGTTAGTGCTAATGGTGACTTCGTGTCAGGTCAATGGTGACTTCATGTCATGTCAATGGTGACTTCGTGTCATGACGGGACTATTGTCTCTAACAATGGATCCGTGTATTCGGTGAACTCAAGGTTCACATTAAAATGGTCACTAGAATGCCAATATACATACATGAATTTGAGAAGAAGATTGTGCATCATTTATAAATTGTTTTAACAAGGTTATGTAAACTCAAGGGTGCATATGGTTTAAAGATTATGAGCATGAGATGTTAGCATGCATATTTTGACAATGTATTGCAAATTATGGTTTCATCATGGTTTTAAATTGATGCATTGATGATTTGTGTAGAGCTTCCTCACTAAGCATGTTTGCTTAAGCTCTCTTTTCATCCTTGCAGAAAAATAAAGGCACTTGGGGCTTCGTTCGAGGCAAGGAAACCAAGCGGAAGAATCACTTTGAATTTGGTATATTTTTGGCAAACAAATTGGGCAAGGCAATGTGTAACCCAACCTATGTGAGGAGTGTGTGCTTAGGCTTTGGTTTATGTTGTAATAAGACCATTATTGTTTGATTGTTAATTGTTGAACTTTGGAATTGTTTGGATTGTTGAAGCATGTACTAGCATGATTGATATGTTGTTAATCATTTCCTAGGGAGCATGCCTATAGCTTGATTGATGTTTGTGTCGTTGTTGATTATGTGCCATATGTTACTAAATATGCCTAGGATTGATGCATTTAGTGGATCTAATTAATGGTTGAGTATTGAGTAATTGGTATGCACTTAGTGTAACGAAACTTTTAGTTTCAGACCTAAAATTTTGAAACCTTTGGGTGAAGGTTCTGAAACCTTTGTCAAATAGTTTCGAAACCTTTACAAGGTTTCGAAACCTTTCGAGCAATTTCAATTCTGGATAGCTATTGGACGCAAAAAGTTTCGAAACTTTTCAGGAAAGTTTCGAAACCTTTTTCAAAAAAGTTTCGAAATCTTTGGGAAGGTTTCGAAACATTTGATCACCAAGAATTGAAAGTTGCTAGAAATTATACTTTAGTCCCAGATATCTTCCTTTGTTCGATTAAAGTGCTTACCGATGTTATTTTGAGCTGAAATTTTGCATGCAAGTATAAAGTTGATTTAATTTCAATATGGTAATCCTAATTTGGATGAATTCCTTGTATTTTGGAAGATTTACATTTTGGTCCCTAAATTAGAAGAACATGCAATTGATGATGATAGAATGATCCGTTTAAGTTGAAATTTGCTATGAGGAACTCTTGTATGTTTAATTGAACATTGATGGAAAGAATTTCTACTTTATTAATTGAATTTAAAAGTTGTACATTTTAGTCCTTAATCTACTCAAATGTTTAATCGGATGTTTGTTTTTAGTTAATGTGTTACTAATAATGCTTTGTATGATACCTTGTCACGTAGGAAAAAGATTGTGCATCTAGGTAAGATAAAATAAAAAAATATAGCGGTTTTAGGGTTGTTTATCGAATCAACCCTTCGCGGGTTTGGTTTAATATTCCCCGTGTAACCCGTTAGTGCCGGTTCCATCTAGGCCGGGCTAAGGGGGTTACACCAGTTGTTTGCAAAGTTCTCAAAGTGTGAGTTCTTGTTATCGGAAGTTTCATTCCTTGGCCATGTCATTTCGGCAGAAGGAATCAAAGTGGATGCGAGAAAGGTACAAACCATTCTGAATTAGAGGCCTCCGAGGAATATCAGTGAGATCAGAAGTTTTCTCGGTTTGGCCGGATATTATAGGAGCTTCGTTAAGGGATTCTCGTCCATTGCTACTCCCTTGACAAAGCTGCTCCGAAAGGATGAGCCATTCGTTTGGTCAGAGAAACAACAGAGAAGCTTTGATCAGCTCAAGCAAACTCTTACTCATGCCACTGTTCTTATTCAGCCAGAATCAGGGAAGGAGTACATTGTGTATAGTGATGCATCGCAGTTGGGATTAGGATGTGTCTTAATGCAAGAGGGTAAAGTGGTGGCATATGCCTCACGACAGTTGAAACCCCATGAACTTAATTATCCCACTCATGATCTTGAGCTAGCTGCGATTGTTTTTGCACTCAAAATCTGGAGGCATTATTTGTATGGTGAAAGGTGCTACTTGTTCACCGATCACAAAAGCCTCAAGTATCTTCTGACTCAGAAAGATCTCAACTTAAGACAAAGAAGATGGATGGAGCTATTAAAAGATTATGATCTTGTCATCGACTATCATCCTGGCAAGGCCAATGTGGTTGCAGATGCTCTTAGTCGCAAGCCAATTCTTGCTCCTAATGCTATTAATGCTCATCTTCGAGTGTATCGAAGGCGAGGATTCTTGTCAGAACTTCATGTTCAATCTACTTTGATTGCTCGGATCAAAGACCTCCAACAAATTGATTCTGAACTTCAGGCTATCATGTCAAAGCCTGATTCAAAGGCCAATCAGGACTTCTCTATTTGTGATAATGGTATTCTGTACTTCAAAGATAGGGTTTCTGTCCCTAATGACGAAGAGTTGAAAAGGGAAATACTTCAAGAAGCCCACCAGAGTTCTTTATCGGTTCACCCTGGATCGGTAAAGATGTACAAAGATTTGAAACCATTGTATTGGTGGTCGGGCATGAAGTCAGCCATCACAGAGTTCGTGTCTAAATGTTTGACATGTCAGAGAATCAAGGCTGAGCATCAAGTCCCTGCTGGGTTGCTTCAGCCAATCGAAATCCCTTAGTGGAAATGAGAAAAGATCACAATGGACCTTGTGACAGGTCTTCCGTTAACTCCGAGAAAGAATGATGCCATATGGGTGATTGTGGACAAATTCACTAAGTCAGCTCACTTCATCCCGATCAGAGTAAACATGAGTTCAGATATCTTGGCTGAGTTGTATATTCGTGAAGTGGTACGTCTGCATGGAATTCCCACTTCTATCATCTCTAATTGAGACTCTAAGTTCACCTCTCGGTTCTGGAGATCATTACAGGAAGCTTTGGGAACTAGAGTACGTTTGAGTACAGTTTTCCATCCTCAGACTGATGGACAATCTAAGAGAGTTATTCAGGTCCTTGAGGATATGTTGCGAGCTTGTATTGTAGAGTTCGGAAAGAACTGGGAGAAATCCCTACCTCTTGTGGAGTTCGCATATAACAATAGCTATCAGGCTTCCATTCAAATGGCCCCGTTTGAAGCTTTATATGGTAGGAGGTACAGAACTCCTTTATGTTGGTCCGAGTTGGGTGAAAGCAAAGTTTTAGGGCCTCAGTTGCTTCGGGAAACTGAAGAGCAAGTCAAGATTATTCATGCAAGATTGAAACAGGCCTTTGATAGGCAAAAATCTTATGCGGATCTCAAAAGGAGGGATATTCAATATAGTGCGGGAGATAAAGTCTTTCTGAAAGTATCGCCATGGAAGGTGATCTTTCGGTTTGGGAAGAGGGGCAAGCTTAGCCCTCGTTTCATCGGGCCTTTCGAGATTATTGAGAGGATTGGTCTCGTGGCTTTCCGATTAGCACTCCCTGCTGAATTTGACAGGATTCACAATGTCTTCCATGTCTCAGTGCTCAGAAAGTATAGATCGGATCCCTCACGTGTTCTTGAACCTGAGGATGTGGAATTGAATCCGGACTTATCTTACGAAGAGGAACCAGTTCAGATTCTTGACCAAGAAATCAGAAAACTTCAAAACAAGTTTGTTCCTCTCGTGAAGGTTCTTTGGAGAAACCACAAGGTAGAGGAAGCCACGTGGGAACCGGAAGCGACTATGCGAGAGCAATACCCACACCTTTTTCCTTCAGGTATAAATTTGAGGACGAATTTTCTTTAAGGGGGGAGAATTATAATACCCTAAACATAGCCTAGAAGTTAAGAACTAAATAAACTAAATTAGAGCTTAATAAAATTCAAAATTTAGTGACTAAATTAAATGAATTTGAAAATTAGAGGCCAAATTGAAAAAAGACCAAAAAGTGAAGATTTTCTTGATTGCATATAAATTTTTAAGAAATTGGTGGCCTTGGACACATGGCAAGACACCATATGGCCGGCCACCCCCCCTTGTCCCCTAATTAAAGTTTTGTTTGAATTAAAAAAATAAGAAAAAGGGGAAAATAATGAAAATATGAGATAGTGGGATAGAGAAAATCCTAATTGTCATCCTGTTCACCCATTCCACTTCTCTTGGCCGGCCATGGGAGAAAGCTTGAGAGAAAAAATTTGTTTGCCTTGCATGTGAGGTTTTAAGTGAGATTTTGAAGGTTTGAAGCAAGATTCTTGATTAGGGAGGTCAAACAAGCAAGGTAAGGTATTTTTCTTCTTCTAAGCTTAGTTAAAAATGAAGTTGAAGGTTGTTAGCTTGAATTCCATGGTTGAAATTTTAATATATTGTTCATAGTTAGTTTATTTTTAAGTTAGAAGTTGAATACATGTTGTTGGAAAATTCATGTTGTTACATTTGTTAAGTTTTTGAGCTTAAGGACTAAGTTGCATGGGTTTGGAAATTATAGGGACTGTTTTATGGTTAAATGTAGGAAGAATTTTGATGTTAGGATGATTAAAATATTCATATGTGGACTGATTTGGGGTAAAAAGAAGCATGATAAACTGTTGCTAGGAAATTAAGTGATAAATGTAATTTTGGACTGTTTTGCAAGAATTGAGAAGTTGGTGGACATATTTGTTTTGGTTGAATCTGGAAATTTAGTATTTAATTAATAGGATAATGTTTTAAGAGTGAGGAAATTAAATTGTTGGTGTTTTGGTCGAAAAGATGAAGGAAAGGAAGTGTTAGAATTGGTAAAGTGCTTTGGACTAGCTTATAGGTGATATTTTGGTAGCTTCATGGATTGAGATGAAAACTCTGTTTAAACGCAAAATTAAAAATGTTTGTATAGGTAAAATATGCTTGAAATTGAGTCTACTAAAGTTTACAAGTGTTGGATGAGTTGAATTGGTGATAAGGTTGATGAATCTTGAGCTAGAATTGATGTAGGTGAAATCTGTCCAGAATAGGCCCTGTTCTGGACAGTAGCTTCAAAAAATTCCTTAGAATAATGTACAAGGAATTTAGGGCTGGAATTGAGCAGTATATAACTTGAATGAGTCTACTTTAATTAAAAAAAAACTCACCTCGTTTTCCCTTGTAAATTAGGAGATATAAAAGAAACAAAAAGATTGGTCCAGACTGTCCCGAAACAGCACTGCCTTGTCTTTAAATTGAAAACTGGTATTGATGGGTTCGTAGGAAAAATTCAAGCTTTATATGGTTCAAAATATGGTTTCGTTAGCTTTACAACGAGGTAAAGTGGGCAAATTTTGGACATGTGGATCAAAAGATAAAAATAGTTTAGTGAGCATTGTACAATATGTCCAGGAATGTAACCTTATTGTTTTGGTTGTTTTAGAGTTGTTAATTATGAAATGTGTAGTTCGAATGTATTTTGATGATGTGTAAGTGCTTTTGTGTGTTTTATAGGCTTCTAAAGAATTGGATAGTGAGGAAGAGTTGAGGCAAGAGCTTGCCAAAAGAAGGAGCAAGGGGCCAACCATCCATAATCCCTAGGAGTTTCGCTTGGATTGTTTGTGAGTGTGACTTTCTTTGGGGTTGGGACTAGGTCCTAACCCAATTCTGATTTTTGTTGTTTATGATTAAACCGGTATGAAACATGACTTAATACAAACTTGGCTAATCTTTAAGGGAAGAGTGAAATGCTATAAAAACTTGCTTGTTACCGTGTTATTTGTTAGCATGTTGATTGAATATGAATTGCTTGTTAAGTATTTGTTTTGGTTTGTTCATACCCATGATTGCATATGCCGAGGTATGAATGGCATGCTTAATCTTGGGATGCAAGGTACGTGTACACGCATTTGTTCCATACAATTAAAGTTCTGATTTTGCTTGTTCTTAGCATGTTTAATGTAATTTATATGAAATGACATAAAATGAATTCTTATGAGCCTAGGCACAATGGCCTAAGAGGCTTGGTCTATGAGGACCGTGTTATTGAAATGATATTGAATATTAGATTGATATGCTTAAATTGATAATCGACAACCTTGGTAGCTAGTTAGTTAGATAGGAGGGCATGCCTTAGAATCTAGAGCTCATTGTATCGGGTAGGACTTCGGTCCGGGGCAATTGGCCCTTATTGGCGACAGTAGGAGGGTTTGACCAGCACTATAGGTGCATATTGTGGCGACAGTTGGTTGGAGATTCGATTATCTTCTAGCTAAATACCAAGGTGGTTGTAATTATTTAATTAACTTGAATTTAAATTACACTATAATTGTTAGTTAAATACAAGCATGATTACTTGTTATGAAAATGCACTTGTTATTGGTATATTACTTATCGGATTGTCATATATTGAACATTGGATTGTTACATGTATTTGGATTGTCATATAGTGAACATTAAATTGATACGTGTAATCGGATTATCACATGTTGAACCTTGAATTGAATTGTTATACATTGAATTGTATGTGTACTCGACTTGGTATATGTAAACTTATTGGACTCATATATGCTCGATTGAATTTGGTTTATGTGTACTTGAACTTGGTATGTTATGGTATATGTGAACTTAACATGGCATATGATACATGTTTGGATTGTCTTGGATTGTTTTTTTTTTGTTACCTCACTAAGTACCTTATGTACTTACACCCGCTCCCTTCGCTCTTCCCAAATATTTCAGGTCGATCGATTTATAGCTTGGTCCCGGATTTCCGTCGTTCGAATCAGCAGCAACACAAGTCATGTATGTTTTTTTTTAAATCTCCTAGTGGTGGCTAGTCTTGTTTAGTTAGACCATGCATTTTGATTACTTTAGATGGTTTGTATATAGTGAATCATTTTGGTAGCTTGGGGCTTAGATTTGTATAACTTAAAAATGATGACATGTTTTGTAACCCCTTTAGCCCGGCCTAGACGAAACCGGCATTAACGGGTTACACGGGGAATATCAAACCAAACCCGCGAAGGTTCGATTCGATAAACAACCCTAAAACCGTAATATTTTTTTTATTTTATCTTACCTAGATGCACAATCTTATTCCTACGTGATAAGGTCTCATACAAAGCAACACCGGTAACACATTAATTAAAAACAATCATCTGATTAAACACTAACATGGATTAAGGACTAAAACGTAAAACTTTTAAATACAATTAGTAAAGTAGAAATTCTTTCCATCAATGTTCAATTAAACACCCAAGTATTCTTCACAGCAAATTTCAACTCAAACGGATCGTTCTAACATCATCAATTGCATGTTTCTCTATTTTAGGGACCAAAATGTAAATATTCCAAAATACAAGGTCTTCATCTAAATTAGGTTAACTATCTTGAAATTAAATCAACTTTAGTCATGCATGCAAAATTTCAGCTCAAAATAACATCTGTAAGCACCTTAATCGAACAAAGGAAGATATCTAGGACTAAAATATAATTTCCAGCAACTTTCAATTCTTGGTGATCAAAGGTTTCGAAACCTTCCCAGAGGTTCCAAAACTTTTTGTAAAAGGTTTCGAAACTTCCCTGGAAAGTTTCGAAACTTATCGCGTCCAGTAACTTCCCAGAATTGAATCTGCCCGCAAGGTTTCGAAACCTTGTGAAGGTTTCGAAACTATTTGACAAAGGTTTCGGAACCTTCAACCAAAGGTTTCGAAACTTTAGGTCTGAACCAAAAGTTTTGTTACACTAAGTGCACAACCACCACTCAATACTCTACCATTAATTACTACCACTAAATGCGTCAATCCTAAACATAATTAGCAACATACGACCCGACCCGTAATCAACAACGTCACGGACATCATTCAAGCTATAGGCATGCTCCCTAGGAAATGATTAACAACATATCAATCATGCTAATACACGCTTCAACAATTCAAACAATTCCAAAGTTCAATAATTAACAACCAAACAATAATGGTCTTATTACAACATGAACCAAAGCCTAAGTACACACTCCTCACATAGGTTGGGTTACACATTGCCTTGCCCAATTTCTTTGCCAAAAACATACCAAATTCAAAGTGATCTTTCCCCTTGGTCTCCTTGCCTCGAACGAAGCTCCAAGTGCCTTTATTTCTCTGCATGGATGAAAAGAGAGCTTAAGCAAACATGCTTAGTGAGGAAGCTCTACACAAATCATCAATGCATCTATTTAAAACCATGATGAAACCATAATTTGCAATACTTTGTTAAATCATCCATGCTAGTATTTCATGCCCAAATTCATTAAATCATATGAATCCTTGAGTTCACATAACCTTGCCAAAATAATTTATAAATGATGCTCAAACCTCTTCTCAATTTCATGTATGTATATTGGCTTTCTAGTGACCACTTCAATGTGAACCTTGAGCTCACCGAATACACGGATCCATGAGACCATTGTCTCGTCATGACACGAAGTCACCATTGACATGACACGAAGTCACCATTGACATGATACTAAGTCACCATTAGCACTACCACGCACGATCGGACACATAGTCACCGTTGGTACGTGTAGGCAGCTCTACCACGCACGGTTGGACACAAAGTCCCCCTTGTTACGTGTAGGCAATATTCTGTATTCTCAGTTTTGATTATAGTGCACTTAAGACAATCCTAATGACATGTCATTCGTATTCGAATCTAAAGTTAGTGTCACTAAGCCAATATCCTAATCAAATGTGCATGATAACTTGCTGCTCATAATGCATGCATAATATGTTCAACCAATGAACCAAAAGCCATGCCCAAAGGCACCATCATATATAAGGCAATTAACCATATTGTATTCCAAATCATATAATTTGCTGCTCATAATGCATGCATAATATGTTCAACAAATGGACCAAAAGTCATGCCCAAAGGCATCATCATATATAAGGCAAATAACCATATTGTATCCCAAATCATTTCTCATAAATTTTCATAATCATGGATGCTAAATAAGCTATGCATTTCAGCAAGTAATTCTCATGTATGCACCATTTTAAAACATGCTCATGCATTTCCATAAATCTCATTGCATTACCAACATAATGCCTTTATCAAATGTAGCCGAAACTCATATCGGTTTATCAAAAACATTTACTTTACTTACTCTTGAACTATGGAAGGTTTTCACACTCTTCCATAGTCCCCAAAACAGAACCGTACCAAACGCGATTCGCTTTAAAATCCGTAATCACTCACCAACAAGCGAAACGAGCTTTCGCCGCTATCCGATGATCGCGCCAACGCACCAGCACTCAAGCACCTTCTTGTACCTCTTCTACAACATTAAAAACAGAGCACTCTCACATCATAACATGCTCAAACAAACAACCATATCCGATCACCATAAAACCACCGAAAACTTAGCCGAAAAAACCGTAAACTAAGCCAAAACGTATCCGAACAACATCAGCCCAAAACCTAACGAATCTAACATTTAATCCACTTCAATTATGATCCAAAAACACATCCAAACCATTCTTATATCTCCAGCAACATTAAAGCATCTAAAACAGCCCATAAAACAACCGAAAAACACCTTAAAACTACACCGATTACATTATTCCGGGATTAAATTAATGTGCTATCAAATGAAGACTCAATTAATCATTTAATTAACATAAAAACATAATTGAATCCATCTAATTCAGCATTGAATGAAATCCAAAAAGATTTCACAAAAACATTCACAAAATTACTAGATCTAACATTAAAACATAGAATTAAGTTTTTATTCAAAGATTAGCAAGCTAATACTTGGGAATTTCAATAAAGAACCTTAGAAAAGAATAAAAATTCAGAAAATTACCTTCAAGATCTATTCATCAAAAGGATGTAATTTCCTCTTCTTGATTTCTTGCAAATTGATGTTGATTTGATAAAATTGATGCTTAGGTTTTGTAAAGGATGGAAAGATGATGCAAATGATGTAATCTTTGTTGAAAAAGATGCCAAAAATCAGCAAGGAATTGAAGAGAAAAGATGAAGACAAAGTGGAGAGAAAATAAGAGAAAAAGATGAGAGCAAATGAGAAAAAAATAGTTTTGAGAGAAAATGAATAAAAATCTCTAATTAAAATAATTAAAACATATTTTGGTGAATAAATCATTATTAAAAATTAGAAATGGGTTTATGGCCCTCTAAGGATTCTAAGTTTAGCTTGCTTTTCAATTTAGTCACTAAAACATCATATTTTTCGGAAATTACCAAATAGGTCCTCCAATTTTTCCAAAAATTATAAATTGGTCACTTATGTATAATTAAGCATAATTAAAAATCATTATAAAATCTAAATTACTTTCTTTTAATCTTGAAACATATTTTTAATATTTCAAACCATATTCTAAAATTATTATTTTTCTTAATTAAAAATATCCTTATTTTATTCTCCCTGGAATAATGAATCGGAGAACCCGATTCGACCCGAATCGAATTCTCCTAACTTAGCCTAAACTAATAACCCCCAAAACGGGATGTTACAACTCTCCCCCTCTTAAGAAAAATTCATCCTTGAAATTTACCTAAAGTAAACAAGTGAGGAAACTGCTCCTCCATGTTTTTTTCCTTGTCTCCCATGTTACCTCTTCGACACCTTAGTGTTTCCAAAGCACTTTAACCAAATCTATGGTTCTTCCTCGAAGAACTTTTGTATCTACATCCAAAATCCTCACTGGTTCCTTCTCATAACTCATATCCGTTATTAACTCAGTCTCCTCTACTAGAACAACATGAGAAGGATCTGAACCATACTTACGAAGCACCGATACATTAAAAACATAATACATCCAACTCAACTCCACCGGCAACCTCAACCGATAAATAACAAGACCAATTCGCTCTAACACCTCATATGGTCTAATAAAACGAGGGCTCAACTTACCCCTACGTCCAAACCCCATCACCTTCTTCCACGGAGAACCTTAAGAAACATTTTATCTCCAACAACATACTCTATCTCTCTGCGTTTTAAATCGGCATAGGACTTCTTCCTATCCGAAGCTTTCTTAAGTTTAGCACATATCAACTTAACCTTCCCATCTGTATCTTTAAAACTTGAGGCAAAGAAACATACTTCTGTCCAACTTCCTTCCAACACAAAGGTGTACGACACTTACTCCCATATAACGCCTCAAACGGTGCCACCTGTATACTCGTCTGAAAACTATTATTATAAGCAAACTCTACCAACGGCAATTGCTTCCCCCAAGAACCTTGAAACTCGATGACACAACATCCCAACATATCTTCTAAAGTCTGAATAACACGCTCAGACTGTCCATTCGTCTGTGGATGATAAGCCGTACTAAAGCTAAGCCTCGTACCCAAAGCTGTCTGCAAACTCCTCCAAAACTTGGATGTAAACCGCGGATCTCTATTTGATATGATCGACTTAGGAACACCATGCAATCTTACCACCTCAAAAACATACAAATCCGCCAACTTATCCATGGAGTACGTCGTATGCACGGTAAGAAAATGTGCACACTTCGTAAACCTGTCAACAATAACCCATATAGAATCCTTCTTGGACTCCGTCACATCTTCCTTTAAACCAATCCAAAAGTAAACACTTTTAAGATCCCTATACACTTTCACTCCACTCGGATGCATAGCAAACGGACTAGTATGTGCTCCTGCTAAAATAGCTTACCTCAACTCAACCTCATCCGGCATCACAATCTGACCCCTAAACCACAACATCTCCTCCTCATCAAAACGATACTCGTTCGGTCTACCCTTAAACATAACCTCCACAAAAGGTATCAATGTCTCATCCTCTAACTGTTTCACCTTATCATCTCAACCAAGATAGGCTTTACTTACAACTCCACCACTCCACCACCTTCCTTTGAAATACTCAACTTAGCAAACATCACTCTCAACTCAACTGTCGTCTTACGGCTCAAAGATTCAGCCATCACCTTAGCTTCCCCCGGATGGTATGCAACAGACAACCCAAACTTACCCTCTTTGGACAACCAACAAATTCTTTCCCCACACCAAATCAACAATGCACAAACCACCACACCATCTCAACCTCTAGAGAAAACATAACTCAAAAGAAAACCCCATAAGGTTGATAACCAACTCTTGATAACCGCAACGGTTTCCATACCATCACCACCGAACTAACCTGAATTGACATCCTCCCACATACCAGGTAACCAACTAAGCCTTTCACCAACCTCCACTCCACACAACAAACATCAGAATAACTTTACACGAAACTGTCAACATTGTCTTAAGCAAGCTCCACCACCAACAACAACTTCATTATGAGTCATATTAACCATATCACTATGTCACAACATATCATCCATTTACCTATGAATGATAAAACCCAACATCCAAACAACAACCTATGTCGGTCCTAAAAACTTTCAAATCTTATCATGTTATAGATACACTACACACACATCTTTCCAATGGAACTTAGGAACCCAAGAAAACCGTACTCCAACAAACGATTGATACAACAAACCTTATAAGAAAACTCTATACCATCGATAGAACTTACTACCAAACTTATGATGATTCTTCCCGACTTGAACCCTGGGCACCCTTACTACTAATAACCCAAAGAAAATTGATACTCATTCTTACCTTATCAGCAAGATAAACATTTTCATATGATTCAAACATAATCCAAAGCAGTTTAGTCGAAAACACATATTTTTCCCCAACTCCTACCACAACACTTACCATAAAACTCATGGAAAAAAGATTACCATAAGCCCTGCTCAAGATACCATACCATCTCGACACTTTCCGTAACAACCATGCGGTTAACATAACACAAAAAGATTCTGAACACAAAACTAAACCTTGCCAAGAACATATCCTTCACTAAACCCTCAACAAACACTTTGCCACGACTTGTCCCCGATTAACTTTACCAAGGTTGAATTTCACTCATAGATCCACCATATAACTAGGTCTCCCTATAGGTTAACCGAACATCTTCCCTTGTAACTCCACAACAACCCAGGCTTATCCCACATAACAAACTCCCATTGCAAGCACCCTTATGTAAGCCAAGTCATCCCCAGTTGCTAACATTCTACAAAACATATCATACAAGAAACTTAACAACTTTATGTCAACCTCAACATTATACTCATTATAACGATAATATCTCCAACTTGAGGTTTAGCCACCATAACCAACTCCACCAAGGTTCAAAATTTAAAATCTACACATCATTAAGTGCCTTGACACTTAACCTAAAACCCTTTTTTTTCAGTATCTACTCATCGACAAACCAACTCCTACATTAACTATACCACAATAAAATCCAAACTTGTAGAACCATTCCTTTCACTAGTTCCAACATCTCTTATTTTATAACCTTGCCAAAGCGGTAATCATAATGATGAAACATCCACAAACACGACCCCACCGAATACAAAACCTCAAAACACTTTTCGATAAAAGCAAACCCATAAGACTGAACAATCGATACAAACCATAAATTGTCCAACGATCCACATTACACCACTTCAGACATCATCAAAAACTAACTTTACCTGAAGTATATCCAACTTAACATCCTGTAAGCACAACGTGTACACTTTCCTCCATTATAGTACAACCAAACCTCTCAAGGTCACAACAATCTATGATTCAAACCCCCAATTTCACAACTCTCATACCAATATGTATCTCATATTTTACTTCCATCCTGACCATACCAGATCGGTCACAACCCCCGATCTAACTGCACACTAAACACACTTACAAAAAATTCCATGTAATTTCCACAAAATAATTTCACATCACTCAGAAAAACACCAACCCGCCTTATTCTACAAAACATGCTGCAACCTTGTTACAACCTCCAGATCTTAACTAGAAAGAATCCGCAAAACTCAGCCCTTCCTTTAGTAATGACCAACTCAAACTAACCATAACATAGTGTACTTACCTTGGTTTCAAACATTCACAACTCTGAGACTAACCACTCATTGTTCATCCAAGACTATTCCCTAACCAAAAGGGTAGCTTGCCCACTACACATTCAGCTTAACACCACAAGAAAGTTCCTTCAACCTTTTTTTTTCAATACCTTCCTTTAAAAGAACCAACCACACTCCACTTACACCCTCAAGGAGCTACTTGCATGTGTGAATAAATGTATGCATGATTTCCTGTATGTCCTCATAAATGCCTATGCAAGTGCATATGCATGTAAATGCAATTTCTAATGTCATGCTCAAGAATACATACATGTCCTACACTATATATAAATATATACATATATGTGCTCTTAATCTAAACATGGTTATTGTTCACACTCACAAATAACATCCTCAATTCCAACAACTTCAACTACCATCCTATTGACAACTCCCAAGTCAGATTAGCAACAGCCGTACCAGCTTCAGTAGACTAAAACACACCCAAAAGAACGGTGCAACACCACAAACTAACCTTCCGGTCAACCGAAGGCACACTTACAGAGGAGGAAGAATTTACTCTTCCCTAACAGTCGTTTCATCTTCAATCTTAACCATCAAAGTTCATACCAACAGTTTCTAGTGACCTACGTCTCAGAATCATATTCAAAAACTTTAAACATGCAGTTTAAAACATAATATTCAAATTAAACAAACTTACATTCGGGCAAGATCCAAGGGAAAACTGAAAGCATCTGAAAATATGTTGGCATTGCCAATGTGTAACCGATAACCCCATTTTAACCATCATTAATCAAAGTAAAATCATCAAGAATAGATTTTCACACTACAATAACATATCATGCTTAACCACACATATCATGATCAATCACACATTTAAGCACATAACTTAGCAATCCTATACATGCTTTAACCAACCAACTACACACTCTACAAACCAACAACACATTTTACAAACCTGGCTCTGATACCACCAAATGTAATCCCCTTAGCCCGGCCTAGACGAAACCGGCACTAATGGGTTACACGGGGAATATCAAACCAAACCCGCGAAGGTTCGATTCGATAAACAACCCTAAAACCGTAATATTTTTTTTATTTTATCTTACCTAGATGCACAATCTTATTCCTACGTGATAAGGTCTCATACAAAGCAACACCGGTAACACATTAATTAAAAACAATCATCTGATTAAACACTAACATGGATTAAGGACTAAAACGTAAATCCTAAACATAATTAGCAACATACGACCCGTAATCAACAACGTCACGGACATCATTCAAGCTATAGGCATGCTCCCTAGGAAATGATTAACAACATATCAATCATGCTAATACACGTTTTAACAATTCAAACAATTCCAAAGTTCAACAATTAACAACCAAACAATAATGGTCTTATTACAACATGAACCAAAGCCTAAGTACACACTCCTCACATAGGTTGGGTTACACATTGCCTTGCCCAATTTCTTTGCCAAAAACATACCAAATTCAAAGTGATCTTTCCCCTTGGTCTCCTTGCCTCGAACGAAGCTCTAAGTGCCTTTATTTCTCTACATGGATGAAAAGAGAGCTTAAGCAAACATGCTTAGTGAGGAAGCTCTACACAAATCATCAATGCATCTATTTAAAACCATGATGAAACCATAATTTGCAATACTTTGTTAAATTATGCATGCTAATATTTCATGCCCAAATTCATTAAATCATATGCATCCTTGAGTTCACATAACCTTGACAAAACAATTTATAAATGATGCTCAAACCTCTTCTCAATTTCATGTATGTATATTGGCTTTCTAGTGACCACTTTAATGTGAACCTTGAGCTCACCGAATACACGGATCCATGAGACCATTGTCTCGTCATGACACGAAGTCACCATTGACATGACACGAAGTCACCATTGACATGACACTAAGTCACCATTAGCACTACCATGCACGATCGGACACATAGTCACCCTTGTTACGTGTAGGCGGCTCTACCACGCACGGTTGGACACAAAGTCCCCCTTGTTACGTGTAGGCAATATTCTGTATTCTCAGTTTTGATTATAGTGCACTTAAGACAATTCTAATGATATGTCATTCGTATTCGAATCTAAAGTTAATGTCACCAAGCCAATATCATAATCAAATGTGCATGATAACTTGCTGCTCATAATGCATGCATAATATGTTCAACCAATGAACCAAAAGCCATGCCCAAAGGCACCATCATATATAAGGCAATTAACCATATTGTATTCCAAATCATATAACTTGCTGCTCATAATGCATGCATAATATGTTCAACAAATGGACCAAAAGTCATGTCCAAAGGCACCATCATATATAAGGCAAATAACCATATTGTATCCCAAATCATTTCTCATAATTTTTCATAATCATGGATGCTAAATAAGCTATGCATTTCAGCAAGTAATTCTCATGTATGCACCATTTCAAAACATGCTCATACATTTCCATAAATCTCATTGCATTACCAACATAATGCCTTTATCAAATGTAGCCGAAACTCATATCGGTTTATCAAAAACATTTACTTTACTTACTCTTGAACTATGGAAGGTTTTCACACTCTTCCATAGTCCCCAAAACAGAACCGTACCAAACGCGATTCGCTTTAAAATCTGTAATCACTCACCAACAAGCGAAACAAGCTTTTGCCGCTATCTGATGATCGCACCAACGCACTAGCACGCAAGCACTTTCTTGTACCTCTTCTACAACATTAAAAATAGAGCATTCTCACATCATAACATGTTCAGTCTTATGGGTTTTCTTTTATCGAAAAGTGTTTTGAGGTTTTGTGTTCGGTGGGTTCGTGTTTGTGGATGTTTCATCAATATGGTTACCGCTTGGGCAAGGTTATAAAGTAAGAGATGTTGGAGCTAGTGAAAGAAATAGTTTTATAAGTTTGGATTTTGTTGTGGTATAGTTAATGTAAGAGTTGTTTTTTCGATGAGCTGATAATGAAAAAAAAGTTTTGGGTTAAGTATCAAGGCACTTAATGATGTGTAGATATTAACGTTTGAACCATGGTGTTGAGTTGGTTGTGGTGGTTAAACCTTAAGTTGGAGATATTATCGTTATAATGAGTATAATGTTGAGGTTGACACAAAGTTGGTATGTTTCTTGTATGATATGTTTTGTAGAATGTTAGCAACTGGGGATGACTTGGCTTACATAAGGGTGCTTGCAATGGGAGTTTGTTATGTGAGATAAGCCTGGGTTGTTGTGGAGTTACAAGGGAAGATTTTCGGTTAACCTATAGGGAGACCTAGTTAAATGGTGGATCTATGAGCGAAATTCAACCTTGGTAAAGTTGATCGGGGACAAGTCGTGGCAAGGTGTTTGTTGAGGGTCTAGTGAAGGATA
Source organism: Abelmoschus esculentus (assembly GCA_035048815.1). Classification (NCBI taxonomy): domain Eukaryota; kingdom Viridiplantae; phylum Streptophyta; class Magnoliopsida; order Malvales; family Malvaceae; genus Abelmoschus; species Abelmoschus esculentus. The sequence continues at coordinate 7,552,745 of JAUCBN010000013.1, read as the reverse complement.
TGTTCTTGGAAAGGTTTAGTTTTGTGCTGAGAATCTTTTTGTGTTATGTTAACCGCATGGTTGTTACGGAAAGTGTCAAGATGGAATGGTATCTTGAGCAGGGCTTATGGTAATCTTTTTCCATGGGTTTGGTGGTAAGTGTTGTGGTAGGAATTGGGGAAAAACATGTGTATTTGACTAAGCTGGTTTGGATTATGTTTGAATCATATGTAAATGTTTGTCATGCTGATAAGGTAAGTGAGTATCAATTTTCTTTGGGTTATCGTTAGTAGTAAGGGTGCCCAGGGTTAAAGTCGGGAAGAATCATTATAAGTTTGGTAGTAAGTTCTATCGATGATATGGAGTTTTCTTATGAGGATTGTTGGATCAATCGTTTGTTGGAGTACGGTTTTCTTGGGTTCCTAAGTCCCATTGAAAAGATATGTGAATGGTGTATCTATAACATGATAAGATTTGAATTTTTTAGGACCGACATAGTTGTTGTTTGGATGTTGGGTTTTATCATTCATAGGTAAATGGATGATATGTTGTGATGTTGTGATATGGTTAATATGACTCATAATGAAGTTGTTGTTGATGGTGGAGCTTGCTTAAGACAATGTTGACAGTTTTGTGTAAAGTTAGTCTGAAGTTTATTGTGTGGAGTGAAGGTTGGTGAAAGACTTAGTTGGTTACCTGGTATGTGGGAGGATGTCAAAATTAAGGTTAGTTCGATGGTGATGGTATGGGAACTGTTGTGGTTATCAAGAGTTTGTTATCAACCTTATGGGGTTTTCTTTTGAGTTATGTTTTCTATAGAGGTTGAGATGGTGTGGTGGTTTGTGCATTATTGCTTTGGTGTGGGGAAAGAATTGGTTGGTTGTTCAAAGAGGGTAAGTGTGGGTTGTCTGTTGCATACCATCCGGGGAAAGCTAAGGTGATGGCTGAATCTTTGAGCCGTGAGACGGAGGTTGAGTTGAGAGTGATGTTTTCTAAGTTGAGTATTTCAAAGGAAGGTGGTTGAGTGGTGGAGTTGTAAGTAAAGCCTATCTTGGTTGAGATCATAAGGTGAAACAGTTAGAGGATGGGACGTTGGTACCTTTTGTGGAGGATATGGCTAAGGGTAGATCGACGGAGTATCATTTTGATTAGGAGGAGATGTTGTGGTTTAGGTGTCAGATTGTGGTACCGGAAGAGGTTGAGTCGAGGTAATTTTTTTTTTTTGCGGGAGCACATACTAGTCCGTTTGCTATGCATCCGAGTGGAGTGAAGGTGTATAGGGATCTTAAAAGTGTGTACTTTTGGATTGGTTTAAAGGAAGATGTGACGGAGTCCAAGAAGGATTCTATATGGGTTATTATTGATAGGTCTTCAAAGTCGCATAGTGTGCTTAAGTTGATCATATCGGATAGAGATTTGCGGTTTACATCTAAGTTTTGGAGGAGTTTGCAGACAGCTTTGGGTACGAGGCTTAGTTTTAGTACGGCTTATCATCCACAGACTGATGGACAGTCTGAGCATGTTATACAGACTTTGGAGGATATGTTGAGGTGCTGTATCATCGAGTTTCAAGGTTCTTGGGAGAAGCAATTGCCGTTGGTAGAGTTTGCTTACAATAATAGTTTTCAGACAAGTATACAAATGGCACCGTTTGAGGCATTATATGGGCGTAAGTGTCGTACACCTTTGTGTTGGAAGGAAGTTGGACAGAAGTATGTTTCTTTGCCTCAAGTGTTGAAGGATATGGATGAGAAAGTTAAGTTGATATGTACTAAACTTAAAGAAGCTTCGGATAGGCAGAAATCCTATGCCGATTTAAAGCATATGGAGATAGAGTATGATGTTGGGGACAAGTTGTTCCTTAAGGTTTCTCCATGGAAGAAGGTAATGAGGTTTGATCGTAAGGGGAAGTTGAGTCCTCGTTTTATTGGACCATATGAGGTGTTGGAGTGTGTTGGTCCTGTTGCTTATAGGTTAAGGTTGCCGGAGGAGTTGAGTAAGATGCATGATGTTTTTCATGTATCAATGCTTCGTAGATATAGATCGGATCCTTCTCATGTTGTTCCGGTTGAGAGATTGAGTTAAGAGAGGATATGAGTTATGAGGAAGAACCGGTGAGGATTTTGGATGTGGATACAAAGGTTTTTCGAGGAAGAACCATAGATTTGGTTAAAGTGCTTTGGAAGCACCGAGGTGGCGAAGAGGCAACTTGGGAGACAAGGAAAAAGTTTGGAGGAGTAATTCCTCACTTGTTTACTTCAAGGTAAATTTCGAGGACTAAATTTTCTTAAGAGGGGGAGAGATGTAACATCCCGTTTTTGGGGTTATTAGTTTAGGCTTAGTTAGGGGAATTCGATTCGGGTCGAATCGGGTTCTCTGGTTCATTAATTCTAGGAAAAATAAAATAAAGATATTTTTAATTAAGAAAAATAATAGTTTTGGAATATGATTTGAAATATTAAAAATATGTTTCAAATTTAAAAGAAAATAATTTGGACTTATTTTTGATTTTTAATTATGCTTAATTATGCATAAGTGACCGATTTACAATTTTTGGAAAATTGGGGGACTACTTTGTAATTTTCAGCAATTATATGTTTTTAGTGACTAAATTGAAAAGCAAGCTAAACTTAGAATCCTTAGAGGGCCATAAACCCATTTCTAATTTTTAATGATGATTTATTCACCAAAAAGGTATTTTTAATTACTTTAATTTGGTTTTTAATCATTTTCTCTAAAAACCACTTTTTCTCTTAATTTTCTCTCATTTTTTTCTCTTATTTTCTCTCCACTTTCTCTTCATATTTTCTCTTCAATTCCTTGCTGATTTTTGCATCTTTTTTCACAAAGATTACATCACTTGCATCATCTTTCCATCCTTTACAAAACCTAAGCATCAATTTCATCAAATCTACATCAAATTGCAAGGAATCAAGAAGAGGAAAATTACATATTTTTGGTGAATAGATCTTGAAGGTAATTTTCTGGATTTTTATTCTTTTCTAAGGTTCTTTATTGAAATTCCCAAGTATTAGCTTGCTAATCTTTGAATGAAAACTTGATTCTATGTTTTTAATGTTAGATCCAGTGATTTTGTGATGTTTTTGTGAAATCTTTTTAGATCTCATTTAATGCTGGAAATTAGATGAATTCAATTATGTTTTTATATTGATTTAATGATTAATTGAGTCTTCTTTTGATAGCACATTAATCTAATCCCGGAATAATACAATCGGTGTAGTTTTAAGGTGCTTTTCAGTTATTTGTGGGCTGTTTTAGATGCTTTAATGTTGCTGGAGATATAAGGATGGTTTGGATGTGTTTTTGGATCATATTTGAAGTGGATTAGATGTTAGATTCGTTCGGTTTTGGGCTGTTGTTGTTCGGATGCGTTTCGGCTTAGTTTACGGTCTTTTTGGCTAAGTTTTCGGTAGTTTAATGGTGATCGGATATGGCTATTGGTTTGAGCATGTTATGAGGTGAGAATGCTCTGTTTTTAATGTTGTAGAAGAGGTACAAGAAGAAGCTTGATTGCTGGTGCATTGGTGCGATCATCGGATAGCAGCGAAAGCTCGTTTCGCTTGTTGGTGAGTGGTTACGGATTTTTAAGCGAGTCGTGTTTGGTACGATTCTGTTTTTGGGACTATGGAAGAGTGTGAAAACCTTCCATAGTTCAAGAGTAAGTAAAGTAATTGTTTTTGATAAACCGATATGAGTTTCGGCTACTTTGATAAAGGCATTATGTTGGTAATGCAATGAGATTTATGAAAATGCATGAGCATGATTTGAAATGGTGCATACATGAGAATTACTTGCTGAAATGCATAGCTTATTTAGCATCCATGATTATGGAAAATTATGAGAAATGATTTGGGATACAATATGGTTATTTGCCTTATATATAATGGTACCTTTGGGCATGGCTTTTGGTTCATTGGTTGAACATATTATGCATGCATTATGAGCAGCAAGTTATATGATTTGAAATACAATATGGTTAATTGCCTTATACATGATGGTGCCTTTGGGCATGGCTTGGATTCATATGTTAAACATATTATGCATGCATTATGAGCAGCAAGTTATCATGCACATTTGATTATGATATTGGCTTAGTGACACTAACTTAGATTCGAATACGAATGACATGTCATTAGGATTGTCTTAAGTGCACTATAATCAAAACTGAAAATACAGAATATTGCCTACACGTAACAAGGGTGACTTTGTGTCCAACCGTGCGTGGTAGAGCTTGCCTATATGTAAACAAGGGCGACTTTGTGTCCAAACGTGCGTAGTGGGGGCTAACATGTATACAAGAGGGACTAAGTGTCAGACCGATGCATGTTGAGAAAAAAAGATCCGTGTATTCGGTGAACCCAAGGTTCACATTAAGTGGTCACTAGGAAGCCAATATACATACATGAAATTGAAAAGAGGTTTGTGCATCATTTATAAATTGTTTTGACAAGGTTATGTGAGCCCAAGATTGCATATGATTTATTGAACATGAGCATGAGATGTTAGCATGCATGATTTAACAAAGTATTGTAAATTATGGTTTTATCATGGTTTTAAATGAATGCATTGATGATTTGTGTAGAGCTTCCTCACTAAGCATGTTTGCTTAAGCTCTCTCTTTTCATCCATGCAGAGAAATAAAGGCACTTGGAGCTTCGTTCGAGGCAAGGGAACCAAGGGGAAGAATCACATTGAATTTGGTATGTTTTCGCAAACAAATTGGGCAAGGCAATGTGTAACACAACCTATGTGAGGAGTGCATACTTAGGCTTTGATCCATGTTGTAATAAGACCATTAATGTTGATTGCTATTGTTGAACTTTGGGGATTCTTTGAATTGTTGAAGCATGACCTATCATGATTGCTATGTTGTTAATCTCTTCTTAGGGAGCATGCCTATAGCTTGAATGAAGTCCATGACGTAGTTAATTATGTGCCATATGTTGTTAATCATGTTTAGGATTGATGCATTTAGTGGTTCTAATTAATGGTTGAGTATTGAACATTTGGTTTGTACTTAGTGAAATAAAACAATTGGTTCCAGACCCAAAGTTTCAAAACCTTTGATTGAAGGTTCCGAAACCATTGTCAAATTGTTTCGAAACCTTCATAAGGTTTCGGAACCTTTCGGGCAGTTTCAATTCTGGGAAGTTACTGGACGCGATAAGTTTCGAAACTTTCAAAGAAAGTTTCGAAACCTTTTTCAAAAAGTTTCAGAATCTCTGGGAAGGTTTCGAAACCATTGATCACCTAGAATTGAAAGTTGCTGGAAATTATATTTTAGTCCCGGTTATCTTCCTTTGTTCGATTAAGGTACTTGTAGATGTTATTTTGAGCTGAAATTTTACATGAACACTTAAAGTTGATTTAATTTCAAGATGGTTAATTTAATTTGGTTGATGTTCTTGTATTTTGGAAGATTTACATTTTGGTCCTTAAATTAGTGAAACATGCAATTGACGATGTTAGAATAATCCGTTTGAGTTGAAACTTGTTGCGAAGTATACTTGGGTGTTTAATTGAATATTTATGGAAAGAATTTCTATCTTGCTAATCGTATTTAAAAGTTTTACGTTTTTGTCCTTAAACCACGTTAGTGTTTAATCGGATGTATGTTTTAATTAATGTGTTACCGATAATGCTTTGTATGAAACCTTGTCACATAGGAATAAGATTGTGCATCTAGTAAAAAAAGTAACAGTTTTAGGGTTGTTTATTGAATCGAACTTTCGCGGGTTTGGTTTGATATTCCCCGTGTAACCCGTTAGTGCCGGTTTCGTCTAGGCCGGGCTAAGGGGGTTACAAGTAAGATAATACTTGGGAATTTCAATAAAGAACCTTAGAAACGAATAAAAATCCAGAAAATTACCTTCTAGATCTATTCACCAAAAGGATGTAATTTCCTCTTCTTGATTCCTTGCAATTTGATGTTGATTTGATAAAATTGATGCTTAGGTTTTGTAAAGGATGGAAAGATGATGCAAATGATGTAATCTTTGTTGAAAAAGATGCCAAAAATCAGCAAGGAATTGAAGAGAAAAGATGAAGAGAAAGTGGAGAGAAAATGAGAGAAAAAGATGAGAGAAAATGAGGAAAAAAGTAGTTTTGAGAGTAAATGAATAAAAATCTCTAATTAAAATAATTAAAACATATTTTGGTGAATAAATCATTATTAAAAATTAGAAATGGGTTTATGGACCTCTAAGTATTCTAAGTTTAGCTTGCTTTTCAATTTAGTCACTAAAACATCATATTTTTCGAAAATTACCAAATAAGTCCTCCAATTTTTCCAAAAATTATAAATTGGTCACTTATGCATAATTAAGCATAATTAAAAATCATTATAAAATCCAAATTACTTTCTTTTAATCTTGAAACATATTTTTAATATTTCAAACCATATTCCAAAATTATTATTTTTGTTAATTAAAAATATCCTTATTTTATTCTCCACGGAATAATGAACCGGAGAACCTGATTTGACCCGAATCGAATTCTCCTAACTTAGCCTAAACTAATAACCCCAAAAACGGGATATTACATGTTTGATACGTTTAATATGTATGTATATTTGCAATGGATTGCATGTTATGGAATGAAATGGAACGAACAATTGATATTGTTATATGAAATGGATAAATGAATCATAGAACTATTGAATGAACAATAGGTTTCGGGAATGTCTAGCAGTGAATATAAGTTGCTAAGTGATTTAAAGGCCTAGTAATAGGAAAAAGTTTTAATTTACTCCCTAAAATCAGTACTTTCAGGTTAAGTTGGTAAACCATTGCTCGGGCCGGGTTATCGGTGTGCTCAAGGATTGGTGACACCCCTTTCTTACCGGCCCGGGGTGGGGGTGTCACAGTAAAAACCTTAAAATTTGAGATTAATTTGGATAATTTTGTTCAAAAGCCCATAATTAAATATTTAAACTCATAAAATTTGATTTAATAACATTTGGTTGTCGTTTTGTTGGGATTAAAACGTGCATGTCCAAATGGGCTTTATAGAGATTCCGTTCTAATTTTAACCGAGTAAAATTCTGAAAATTTAAGATTAATCTATATAATTTTGTTCAAAAGCTAATAATTAAATATTTGAAATCATAAAATTTGGTTGTCGTTTTGATGCGATTAAAACTTGCATGCCTAAATGGGCTTTATAGAGATTTCGTTCGAATTTTAACTGAGTAAAATTCTGAAAATTTGAGATTAATCTGTATAATTTTGTTCAAAAGCTAATAATTAAATATTTAAAATCATAAATTTTGATTTTAATAAAATTTGGTTGTCGTTTTGATGCGATTAAAACGTGCATGTCTAAATGAGATTTATAGAGATTCCGTTCAAATTTTAACCGAGTAAAAAGCTGAAATTTATGATTAATCTGTATAATTTTGTTCAAAAGCTAATAATTAAATATTTAAAATCATAAAATTTGATTTTAATAAAATTTGATTATCGTTTTGATGCGATTAAAACGTGCATGTCTAAATGGGCTTTATAGAGATTCCGTTCAAATTTTAACTGAGTAAAAAGCTGAAATTTAAGATTAATCTGTATAATTTTTTTCAAAGGCCCATAATTAAATATTTAAACTCATAAAATTTGATTTAATAACATTTGGTCGTCGTTTTGTTGGGATTAAAATGTGCATGTCTAAATGGGCTTTATAGAGATTCCGTTCGAATTTTATCCGAGTAAATACCTTAAAATTTGAGATTAATCTGTATAATTTTGTTCAAAATCCCATAATAAAGTATTTGAACTCATAAAATTTGATTTAATAACATTTTAGTTGTCGTTTTGTTGCGATTAAAAGTGCATGTCTAAATATGCTCTATAGAGAATCCGTTCGAATTTTAACCGAGTAAAAACCTTTAAATTTTTGATTAATCTGTATAAATTTGTTCAAAAGCCCATAATTAAATATTTAAACTCATAAAACTTGATTTAATAACATTTGGTTGTCGTTTTGTTGGGATTAAAACGTGCATGTCTAAATGGGCTTTATAGAGATTCCGTTCTAATTTTAACCGAGTAAAATTCTGAAAATTTGAGATTAATCTGTATAATTTTGTTCAAAAGCTAATAATTAAATATTTAAAATCATAAAATTTGATTTTAATAAAATTTGATTGTCGTTTTGATGCGATTAAAACGTGCATGTCTGAATGGGCTTTATAGAGATTCCGTTCAAATTTTAACTGAGTAAAAAGCTGAAATTTAAGATTAATCTGTATAATTTTGTTCTAAAGCCTATAATTAACTATTTGAACTCATAAAATTTAATTTAATAACATTTGGTTTATCGTTTTGATGCGATTAAACCGTGCATGTCTATATGGGCTTTATAGAGATTCCGTTCGAATTTTAACCGAGTAAACAGCTGAAAATTTGAGATTAATATATATAATTTTGTTCAAAAGCCCATAATTAAATATTTAAACTCATAAAATTTGATTTAATAACATTTGGTTGTTGTTTTGTTGGGATTAAAACATGCATGTCTAAATGGGCTTTATATAGATTCCGTTCGAATTTTAACCGAGTAAAAAGCTAAAGTTTGAGATTAATCTGTATAATTTTGTTCAAAAGCCTATAATTAACTATTTAAACTCATAAAATTTAATTTAATAAGATTTGGTTGTCGTTTTGATGCGATTAATACGAGCATGTCTAAATGTGCTCTATAGAGAATCCTTTCGAATTTTAACCGAGTAAAAACCTTAAAAATTAAGATTAATCTGTATAATTTTGTTCAAAAGCCCATAATTAAATATTTAAACTCATAAAATTTGATTTAATAACATTTGGTCGTCGTTTTATTGGGATTAAAACGTGCATGTCTAAATGGGCTTTGTAGAGATTCCGTTCGAATTTTAACCGAGTAAATACATTAAAATTTGAGATTAATCTGTATAATTTTGTTCAAAAGCCCATAATAAAGTATTTGAACTCATAAAATTTGATTTAATAACATTTTAGTTGTCGTTTTGTTGCGATTAAAAGTGCATGCCTAAATGTGCTCTATAGAGAATCTGTTCGAATTTTAACCGAGTAAAAACCTTTAAATTTTTTATTAATCTGTATAAATTTGTTCAAAAGCCCATAATTAAATATTTAAACTCATAAAACTTGATTTAATAACATTTGGTTGTCGTTTTGTTGGGATTAAAACGTGCATGTCTTAATGGGCTTTATAGAGATTCCGTTCGAATTTTAACATAGTAAAATTCTGAAAATTTGAGATTAATCTGTATAATTTTGTTCAAAAGCCCATAATTAAATATTTAAAATCATAAAATTTGATTTTAATAAAATTTGGTTGTCGTTTTGATGCGATTAAAACGTGCATGTCTAAATGGGCTTTATAGAGATTCCGTTCAAATTTTAACCGAGTAAAAAGCTGAAATTTATGATTAATCTGTATAATTTTGTTCAAAAGCTAATAATTAAATATTTAAAATCATAAAATTTGATTTTAATAAAATTTGATTGTCGTTTTGATGCGATTAAAACGTGCATGTCTAAATGGGCTTTACAGAGATTCCGTTCAAATTTTAACTGAGTAAAAAGCTGAAATTTAAGATTAATCTGTATAATTTTGTTCAAAAGCCTATAATTAACTATTTGAACTCATAAAATTTAATTTAATAAGATTTGGTTGTCGTTTTGATGCGATTAATACGAGCATATCTAAATGTGCTCTATAGAGAATTCGTTCGAATTTTAACCGAGTAAAAACCTTAAAAATTGAGATTAATCTGTATAATTTTTTTCAAAGGCCCATAATTAAATATTTAAACTCATAAAATTTGATTTAATAACATTTGGTCGTCGTTTTGTTGGGATTAAAAGGAGCATGTCTAAATGGGCTTTCTAGAGATTCCGTTCGAATTTTAACCGAGTAAATACCTTAAAATTTGAGATTAATCTGTATAATTTTGTTCAAAAGCCTATATTAAAGTATTTGAACTCATAAAATTTGATTTAATAACATTTTAGTTGTCGTTTTGTTGCGATTAAAAGTGCATGCCTAAATGTGCTCTATAGAGAATCTGTTCGAATTTTAACCGAGTAAAAACCTTTAAATTTTTGATTAATCTGTATAAATTTGTTCAAAAGCCCATAATTAAATATTTAAACTCATAAAACTTGATTTAATAACATTTGGTTGTCGTTTTGTTGGGATTAAAACGTGCATGTCTTAATGGGCTTTATAGAGATTCCGTTCGAATTTTAACATAGTAAAATTCTGAAAATTTGAGATTAATCTGTATAATTTTGTTCAAAAGCCCATAATTAAATATTTAAAATCATAAAATTTGATTTTAATAAAATTTGGTTGTCGTTTTGATGCGATTAAAACGTGCATGTCTAAATGGGCTTTATAGAGATTCCGTTCAAATTTTAACCGAGTAAAAAGCTGAAATTTATGATTAATCTGTATAATTTTGTTCAAAAGCTAATAATTAAATATTTAAAATCATAAAATTTGATTTTAATAAAATTTGATTGTCGTTTTGATGCGATTAAAACGTGCATGTCTAAATGGGCTTTACAGAGATTCCGTTCAAATTTTAACTGAGTAAAAAGCTGAAATTTAAGATTAATCTGTATAATTTTGTTCAAAAGCCTATAATTAACTATTTGAACTCATAAAATTTAATTTAATAAGATTTGGTTGTCGTTTTGATGCGATTAATACGAGCATATCTAAATGTGCTCTATAGAGAATTCGTTCGAATTTTAACCGAGTAAAAACCTTAAAAATTGAGATTAATCTGTATAATTTTTTTCAAAGGCCCATAATTAAATATTTAAACTCATAAAATTTGATTTAATAACATTTGGTCGTCGTTTTGTTGGGATTAAAAGGAGCATGTCTAAATGGGCTTTCTAGAGATTCCGTTCGAATTTTAACCGAGTAAATACCTTAAAATTTGAGATTAATCTGTATAATTTTGTTCAAAAGCCTATATTAAAGTATTTGAACTCATAAAATTTGATTTAATAACATTTTAGTTGTCGTTTTGTTGCGATTAAAAGTGCATGCCTAAAGGTGCTCTATAGAGAATCTGTTCGAATTTTAACCGAGTAAAAACCTTTAAATTTTTGATTAATCTGTATAAATTTGTTCAAAAGCCCATAATTAAATATTTAAACTCATAAAACTTGATTTAATAACATTTGGTTGTCGTTTTGTTGGGATTAAAACGTGCATGTCTAAATGGGCTTTATAGAGATTCCGTTCGAATTTTAACCGAGTAAAATTCTGAAAATTTGAGATTAATCTGTATAATTTTGTTCAAAAGCTAATAATTAAATATTTAAAATCATAAAATTTGATTTTAATAAAATTTGGTTGTCGTTTTGATGCGATTAAAACGTGCATGTCTAAATGGGCTTTATAGAGATTCCGTTCAAATTTTAACCGAGTAAAAAGCTGAAATTTAAGATTAATCTGTATAATTTTGTTCAAAAGCTAATAATTAAATATTTAAAATCATAAAATTTGATTTTAATAAAATTTGATTGTCGTTTTGATGAGATTAAAACGTGCATGTCTAAATGGGCTTTATAGAGATTCCGTTCAAATTTTAACTGAGTAAAAAGCTGAAATTTAAGATTAATCTATATAATTTTGTTCAAAAGCCTATAATTAACTATTTGAACTCATAAAATTTAATTTAATAAGATTTGGTTGTCGTTTTGATGCGATTAATACGAGCATATCTAAATGTGCTCTATAGAGAATCCGTTCGAATTTTAACCGAGTAAAAACCTTAAAAATTGAGATTAATCTGTATAATTTTTTTCAAAGGCCCATAATTAAATATTTAAACTCATAAAATTTGATTTAATAACATTTGGTCGTCGTTTTGTTGGGATTAAAACGTGCATGTCTAAATGGGCTTTATAGAGATTCCGTTCGAATTTTAACCGAGTAAATACCTTAAAATTTGAGATTAATCTGTATAATTTTGTTCAAAAGCCTATAATTAAATATTTAAACTCATAAAATTTGATTTAATAGCATTTGGTTGTTGTTTTGTTGGGATTAAAACATGCATGTCTAAATGGGCTTTATATAGATTCCGTTCGAATTTTAACCGAGTAAAAAGCTAAAAATTTGAGATTAATCTGTATAATTTTGTTCAAAAGCCTATAATTAACTATTTAAACTTATAAAATTTAATTTAATAAGATTTGGTTGTCGTTTTGATGCGATTAATACGAGCATGTCTAAATATGCTCTATAGAGAATCCGTTCAAATTTTAACCGAGTAAACAACTTAAAATTTGAGATTAATCTATATAAATTTATTCAAAAGCCCATAATTAAGTATTTAAACTCATAAAATTTGATTTAATAACATTTGGTTGTCGTTTTGTTGGGATTAAAACGTGCATGTCTAAATGGGCTTTATAGAGATTCCATTCTAATTTTAACCGAGTAAATACATTAAAATTTGAGATTAATCTGTATAATTTTGTTCAAAAGCCCATAATAAAGTATTTGAACTCATAAAATTTGATTTAATAACATTTTAGTTGTCGTTTTGTTGCGATTAAAAGTGCATGCCTAAATGTGCTCTATAGAGAATCTGTTCGAATTTTAACCGAGTAAAAACCTTTAAATTTTTGATTAATCTGTATAAATTTGTTCAAAAGCCCATAATTAAATATTTAAACTCATAAAACTTGATTTAATAACATTTGGTTGTCGTTTTGTTGGGATTAAAACGTGCATGTCTTAATGGGCTTTATAGAGATTCCGTTCGAATTTTAACATAGTAAAATTCTGAAAATTTGAGATTAATCTGTATAATTTTGTTCAAAAGCCCATAATTAAATATTTAAAATCATAAAATTTGATTTTAATAAAATTTGGTTGTCGTTTTGATGCGATTAAAACGTGCATGTCTAAATGGGCTTTATAGAGATTCCGTTCAAATTTTAACCGAGTAAAAAGCTGAAATTTATGATTAATCTGTATAATTTTGTTCAAAAGCTAATAATTAAATATTTAAAATCATAAAATTTGATTTTAATAAAATTTGATTGTCGTTTTGATGCGATTAAAACGTGCATGTCTAAATGGGCTTTACAGAGATTCCGTTCAAATTTTAACTGAGTAAAAAGCTGAAATTTAAGATTAATCTGTATAATTTTGTTCAAAAGCCTATAATTAACTATTTGAACTCATAAAATTTAATTTAATAAGATTTGGTTGTCGTTTTGATGCGATTAATACGAGCATATCTAAATGTGCTCTATAGAGAATCCGTTCGAATTTTAACCGAGTAAAAACCTTAAAAATTGAGATTAATCTGTATAATTTTTTTCAAAGGCCCATAATTAAATATTTAAACTCATAAAATTTGATTTAATAACATTTGGTCGTCGTTTTGTTGGGATTAAAAGGAGCATGTCTAAATGGGCTTTATAGAGATTCCGTTCGAATTTTAACCGAGTAAATACCTTAAAATTTGAGATTAATCTGTATAATTTTGTTCAAAAGCCTATATTAAAGTATTTGAACTCATAAAATTTGATTTAATAACATTTTAGTTGTCGTTTTGTTGCGATTAAAAGTGCATGCCTAAATGTGCTCTATAGAGAATCTGTTCGAATTTTAACCGAGTAAAAACCTTTAAATTTTTGATTAATCTGTATAAATTTGTTCAAAAGCCCATAATTAAATATTTAAACTCATAAAACTTGATTTAATAACATTTGGTTGTCGTTTTGTTGGGATTAAAACGTGCATGTCTAAATGGGCTTTATAGAGATTCCGTTCGAATTTTAACCGAGTAAAATTCTGAAAATTTGAGATTAATCTGTATAATTTTGTTCAAAAGCTAATAATTAAATATTTAAAATCATAAAATTTGATTTTAATAAAATTTGGTTGTCGTTTTGATGCGATTAAAACGTGCATGTCTAAATGGGCTTTATAGAGATTCCGTTCAAATTTTAACCGAGTAAAAAGCTGAAATTTAAGATTAATCTGTATAATTTTGTTCAAAAGCTAATAATTAAATATTTAAAATCATAAAATTTGATTTTAATAAAATTTGATTGTCGTTTTGATGAGATTAAAACGTGCATGTCTAAATGGGCTTTATAGAGATTCCGTTCAAATTTTAACTGAGTAAAAAGCTGAAATTTAAGATTAATCTGTATAATTTTGTTCAAAAGCCTATAATTAACTATTTGAACTCATAAAATTTAATTTAATAAGATTTGGTTGTCGTTTTGATGCGATTAATACGAGCATATCTAAATGTGCTCTATAGAGAATCCGTTCGAATTTTAACCGAGTAAAAACTTTAAAAATTGAGATTAATCTGTATAATTTTTTTCAAAGGCCCATAATTAAATATTTAAACTCATAAAATTTGATTTAATAACATTTGGTCGTCGTTTTGTTGGGATTAAAACGTGCATGTCTAAATGGGCTTTATAGAGATTCCGTTCGAATTTTAACCGAGTAAATACCTTAAAATTTGAGATTAATCTGTATAATTTTGTTCAAAAGCCTATAATTAAATATTTAAACTCATAAAATTTGATTTAATAACATTTGGTTGTTGTTTTGTTGGGATTAAAACATGCATGTCTAAATGGGCTTTATATAGATTCCGTTCGAATTTTAACCGAGTAAAAAGCTAAAAATTTGAGATTAATCTGTATAATTTTGTTCAAAAGCTTATAATTAACTATTTAAACTTATAAAATTTAATTTAATAAGATTTGGTTGTCGTTTTGATGCGATTAATACGAGCATGTCTAAATATGCTCTATAGAGAATCGGTTCGAATTTTAACCGAGTAAAAACCTTTAAATTTTTTATTAATCTATATAAATTTATTCAAAAGCCCATAATTAAGTATTTAAACTCATAAAATTTGATTTAATAACATTTGGTTGTCGTTTTGTTGGGATTAAAACGTGCATGTCTAAATGGGCTTTATAGAGATTCCATTCTAATTTTAACCGAGTAAAATTCTGAAAATTTGAGATTAATCTGTATAATTTTTTTCAAAAGCTAAGAATTAAATATTTGAAATCATAAAATTTGATTTTAATAAAATTTGGTTGTCGTTTTGTTGCGATTAAAACGTGCATGTCTAAATGGGCTTTATAGAGATTCCGTTCGAATTTTAACCGAGTAAAAAGCTGAAAATTTGAGATTAATCTTTATAATTTTGTTCAAAAGCCTATAATTAACTATTTGAACTCATAAAATTTAATTTAATAACATTTGGTTGTCGTTTTGATGCGATTAATACGAGTATGTCTAAATGTGCTCTATAGAGAATCCGTTCAAATTTTAACCGAGTAAAAACCCTAAAATTTGATATTAATCTCTATAATTTTGTTCAAAAGCCCGTAATAAAATATTAAACTCATAAAATTTGATTTAATTACATTTGGTTGTCGTTTTGTTGGGATTAGAACGTGCATGTCTAAATGGTCTTTATAAAATTTGGTTATCGTTTTGATGAGATTAATCTGTATAATTTTGTTTAAAAGCTAATAATTAAATATTTGAAATCATAAGATTTAATTTAATAGCATTTAGTTTTCGTTTTGATGCGATTAATACGAGCATGTCTAAATGTGCTCTATAGAGATTCCGCTCGAATTTTAAACGAGTAAAAAACTGAAAATTTGAGATTAATCAGTATAATTTTGTTCAAAAGCCTATAATTAACTATTTGAACTTCTAAAATTTAATTCAATAACATTTGGTTGTCGTTTTGATGCGATTAATACGAGCATATCTAAATGTGCTCTATAGAGAATCCGTTCGAATTTTAACCGAGTAAAAACCTTAAAATTTGAGATTAATCTGTACAATTTTGTTCAAAAGCCCATAATTAAATATTTAAACTCATAATATTTGATTTAATAAAATTTAGTTATCGTTTTGATGCGATTAAAACGTGCATGTCTAAATGGGCTTTATAGAGATTCTGTTTCAATTTTAACCGAGTAAACAGCTGAAAATTTGAGATTAATCTGTATAATTTTGTTCAAAATCCCATAATTAAATATTTAAACTCATAAAATTTGATTTAATAACATTTGATTGTTGTTTTGTTGGGATTAAAATGTGCACGTCTAAACGGGCTTTATAGAGATTCCGTTCTAATTTTAACCGAGTAAAATTCTGAAAATTTGAGATTAATCTGTATAATTTTGTTCAAAAGCTAATAATTAAATCTTTGAAATCATAAAATTTGATTTTAACAAGATTTGGTTGTCGTTTTGATGCGATTAAAACGTGCATGTCTAAATGGGCTTTATAGAGATTCCGTTCGAATTTTAACCGAGTAAAAAGATGAAAATTTGAGATTAATCAGTATAATTTTGTTCTAAAGCCTATAATTAACTAATTGAACTCATAAGATTTAATTTCATAGCATTTAGTTGTCGTTTTGATACGATTAATATGAGCATGTCTAAATGTTCTCTGTAGAGATTCCGTTCGAATTTTAACCGAGTAAAAAGCTGAAAATTTGAAATTAATCTTTATAATTTTGTTCAAAAGCCTATAAGTAACAATTTGAACTCATAAAATTTAATTTAATAACATTTGGTTGTCGTTTTGATGCGATTAATACGAGCATGTCTAAATATGCTCTATAGAGATTCCGTTCGAATTTTAACCGAGTAAAAAGCTGAAAATTTGAGATTAATCAGTATAATTTTGTTCAAAAGCCTATAATTAACTAGTTGAACTCATAAAATTTAATTCAATAACATTTGGTTTTCGTTTTGATGCGATTAATACGAGCATGTCTAAATGTGCTCTATAGAGAATCCGATTGAATTTTAACCGAGTAAAAACCTTAAAATTTGAGATTAATCTGTATAAATTTGTTCAAAGCCCATAATTAAATATTTAAACTCATAAAATTTGATTTAATAAAATTTGGTTGTTGTTTTGATGCGATTAAAACGTGCATTTCTAAATGGGCTTTATAGAGATTCCGTTCGAATATTAACCGAGTAAAAACCTTAAAATTCGAGATTAATCTGTATAATTTTGTTCAAAAGCCCATAATTAAATATTTAAACTCATAAAATTTGATTTAATAACATTTGGTTGTTGTTTTGTTGGGATTAAAACGTGCATGTCTAAACGGGTTTTATAGAGATTCCATTCTAATTTTAACCGAGTAAAATTCTGAAAATTTGAGATTAATCTGCATAATTTTGTTCAAAAGCTAATAATTAAATTTTTGAAATTATAAAATTTGATTTTAATAAAATTTGGTTTTCATTTTGATGCGATTAAAACGTGCATGTCTCAATGGGCTTTATAGAGATTCCGTTCGAATTTTAACCGAGTAAAAAGTTGAAAATTTGAGATTAATCTGTATAATTTTATTCAAAAGTCTATAATTAACTATTTTAACTCATAAGATTTAATTTAATATTTGAAATCATAAAATTTGGTTGTCGTTTTGATGCGATTAAAACTTGCATGTCTAAATGGGCTTTATAGAGATTTCGTTCGAATTTTAACCGAGTAAAAAGCTTAAAATTTGAGATTAATCAGTATAATTTTGTTCTAAAGCCTATAATTAACTAATTGAACTCATAAGAGTTAATTTAATAGCATTTAGTTGTCGTTTTGATACGATTAATACGAGCATGTCTAAATGTGCTCTATAGAGATTCCGTTCGAATTTTAACCGAGTAAAAAGCTGAAAATTTGAGATTAATCTGTATAATTTTGTTCAAAAGCCTATAATTAACAATTTGAACTCATAAAAATTAATTTAATAACATTTGGTTGTCATTTTGTTGGGATTAAAACGTGCATGTCTAAATGGGCTTTATAGAGATTCCGTTCGAATTTGAACCGAGTAAAAACCATAAAATTTGAGATTAATCTGTATAATTTTGTTCGAAAGCCCATAATCAAGTATTTGAACTCATAAAATTTGATTTAATAACATTTTAGTTGTCGTTTTGTTGCAATTAAAAGTGCATGTCTAAATGTGCTCTATAGAGAATCCGTTCGAATTTTAACCGAGTAAAAACCTTAAAATTTCAGATTAATCTGTATAATTTTGTTCAAAATACCATAATTAAATATTTAAACTCCTAAAATTTGATTTAATAACATTTGGTTGCCGTTTTGTTGGGATTAAAACGTGCATGTCTAAATGGGCTTTATACAGATTTCGTTCTAGTTTTAACCGAGTAAAATTCTGAAAATTTAAGATTTATCTATATAATCTTATTCAAAAGCTAATAATTAAATATTTGAAATCATAAAATTTGATTTTAATAAAGTTTGGTTGTCGTTTTGATGTCATTAAAACGTGCATGTCTAAATGGGCTTTATAGAGATTCCGTTCGAATTTTAACCGAGTAAAAAGCTGAAAATTTGAGATTGGTCTTTATAATTTTGTTCAAAAGCCTATAATTAACTATTTGAACTCATAAAATTTAATTTAATAACATTTGGTTGTCGTTTTGATACGATTAATACGAGCATCTCTGAATATGCTCTGTAGAGAATCCGTTCGAATTTTAACCAAGTAAAAACCTTAAAATTTGAGATTAATCTGTATAATTTTGTTCAAAAGCCCATAATTAATTTTTTAAACTCATAAAATTTGATTTAATAAAATTTGGTTGTCGTTTTGATGCGATTAAAATGTGCATGTCTAAATGGGCTTTATAGAGATTCCGTTCGAATTTTAACCGAGTAAAAAGCTGAAAATTTAAGATTAATCTGTATAATTTTTTTCAAAAGCCTATAATTAACTATTTGAACTCGTAAGATTTAATTTAATAGCATTTAGTTTTCGTTTTGATGCGATTAATAGGAGCATATCTAAATGTTCTTAGAGATTCCGTTCGAATTTTAACAGAATAAAAAGGTGAAAATTTGAGATTAATCTTTATAATTTAGTTCAAAAGCCTATAATAAACTATTTGAAGTCATAAAATTTAATTTAATAACATTTGGTTGTCGTTTTGATGCGATTAATACGAGTATGTCTAAATATGCTCTATAGAGAATCCGTTCGAATTTTAACCGAGTAAAAACCTTAAAATTTGAGATTAATCTATATAATTTTGTTCAAAAGCCCATAATTAAATATTTAAACTCATAAAATTTGATTTAATAAAATTTGGTTATCGTTTTGATGCGATTAAAACGTGCATGTCTAAATGGGCTTTATAGATATTCCGTTCGAATTTTAACAGAGTATAAAGCTGAAAATTTGAGATTAATCTGTATACTTTTGTTCAAAACCCATAATCAAGTATTTGAACTCATAAAATCTTATTTAATAACATTTTGGTTGTCGTTTTGTTGCGATTAAAACGTGCATGTCTAAATAGGCTTTATAGAGATTCCGTTCGAATTTTAACCGAGTAAACAGATGAAAATTTGAGATTAATCTATATAATTTTATTCAAAAGCCCATAATTAAATATTTAAACTCATAAAATTTAATTTAATAACATTTGATTGTCATTTTGTTGGATTAAAACGTACATATCTAAATGGGCTTTACAGAGATTCCGTTCTAATTTTAACCGAGTAAAACCCTTAAAATTCGAGATTAATCTGCATAATTTTGTTTAAAAGCCCATAATCAAGTAATTGAACTCATAAAATTTGATTTTAATAAAATTTGGTATTCGTTTTAATGCGATTAAAACGTCCATGTCTAAATGAGCTTGATAGAGATTCCGTTCGAATTTTAACCGAGTAAAAAGCTGAAAATTTGAGATTTATCAGTATAATTTTGTTCTAAAGCCTATAATTAACTATTTGAACTTATAAGATTTAATTTAATAGCATTTAGTTGTCGTTTTGATGCGATTAATACGAGTATGTCTAAATGTGCTCTATAGAGATTCCGTTCAAATTGTAACCGAGTAAAAACCTTAAAATTTGAGATTAATCTGTATAAATTTGTTCAAAGGCCCATAATTAAATATTTAAACTCATAAAATTTGATTTAATAACATTTGGTTGTTGTTTTGTTGGGATTAAAACGTGCATGTCTAAATGGGCTTTATAGAGATTCCGTAAGAATTTTTTTTTTTTGAAAAGGGCCTTGTTAAAAAACCCCTATAGCCAACCCCCCGGGGGGAGGAAAGCCCCTATGGGGAAAAGAGTACCCAGGATCTTATTGCGAAGTGGAGGAGAACCTCTCAGAGTTTACAGAAGCCCGAATAAAATCGGGAAAGTCACAGGAGAAAAAGCAAGAAGAAAAGGAACGCAAAGCCCTAGAAGCTAAAACATGGGCTACAACATTAGCCTCTCTTGGTACATAACAAATCTTACAATCAGGCAAAGTACCAAGAATGGAACGGATACGAGACACCAAAGGTTGCACAGAGGAACGGTCCTAATAAAAGGGATCGTTGACCTTATTAGCAATGGAAGCGGAGTCAGTCTCGAAGACAACACGGGACCAGCCATTAGAAGAGGCAAGCTTTAGGCCTTCCAGGAGGGCAAGAGCTTCAGCAGATGCAGGATCAGGGCAGAGGAGAGGCAAAGAACAACCGCCAAGGACAATGCCAGAGGAATCCCTAACAATGACACCAGCTGCAGCTCCTTTTAACACAGGGTCGAAAGCACCATCCGTGTTAATCTTGACGCAACCAGGGTCTGGTTTCGTCCATCTAGCAAGAGCAAAAGTGGGCTCAGCTAGCCGGGAATGTAGACAGGAGGCAGTGTTTGCAGAGGTATAATCATGTAAAAGGCTGAAAGCATTAGTAACGGTTAACCAAACCGGTTGAAGATGGCTATTATGGACAAAGTCATTGCGACGGTTCCAGAGATTCCATAAGATCATAAGAAATAAAGAAAATTGCTGAAGAGAAAGAAAGCCAGCTGCCGCAGAGAGCCACTGATGAGGGGAGTTGTAAACAGGAGAAAGAAGTCGGGATGGGAGTCCTGCTAACTTAAACGCCTCCCTAGTGCAAGGGCAGTCCCTTAAAGCATGGATAGTGGTTTCAATGGCCAAATTGCATAAAGGGCAAATCCCCGAGCCTAGATTGGCCTGAAGGATTTTGTGACCAGACGGAAGTGCATTATGGCACAACCTCCAAGCAAAGGAGCGTACCTTGGGAAGAGTGGGTAATTTAGAGAGAATTTTCCAAAGTTTAGAGGGTCTATTAACTGGACCTGGCGGAAGCTGCAAAAATTGATAGCCCGATCGTACAGAATAAATACCAGAATCATGGTTACCCCAGAGGGTGGTATCCTTGGTATCATTAATAATAGGAACATTAAGGATGGTGTTAGCATCCTCATGTGTAAAGTAATTCCGAACTTTGGGTTCATCCCATCGGGGTAAGGTAGGTAACATAAAAGTGCCAGCGCGCAAAGGCACTTCATCATTGATCTCATAATCACCATAGAGGCGTAAAGGCTGAGAGCCTCTCCAATTGTCAAAGTGGATTTGGATAGAACTATTCATACCTGGACGTATAAAAAAACCCTCACGAAGTTTAGAGATAACTACACTGAGCCCTTTCCAAGCAAAGGAGGAACTCCGTGAAGAAACAGAGTCTAATAGAGAACCAGTCGGGTAGTACTTGCATTTGTAAATTTGACTAAGAAGGCTCCCCGGAGTACACACAAGGCGCCAAATCTGCTTACCGAGTAAAGCGATATTAAAATGATGCAGGTCACGAAAGCCGATACCCCCAGCCGCTTTTGGGAGACAGACAGTATCCCAGGAAGCATATGCCAACCTTTTTTGCCAGATTTTCCAGACCACCAGTAACGGCGTATGGAAGTAGTCATGTCATCAATAATGTTGAGTGGCAGAAGGTAGCAAGACATAACATATTGAGGCATAGATTGAAGAACAGATTTGATAAAGACTTCTCTCCCACTGAAAGAGAGGAGATGCTTGTCCCAACTGTTCATTCTGGCAGTCATTTTGTCTCTGGTAAAACCCAGAGCAGCAGTTTTATTCTTTCCAACGAGAAGAGGGACCCCTAAGTAAAGCCCAGGATCATTCACCTCCCTGACATGCAGTATGTCATTGATGGCTATGCGGAGTGACAAGGGAGTTTTCCGAGAGTAGAAGATGGTAGATTTCTCAAAGTTCACTGCTTGTCCAGACGAAGTGGCATAAATGTGCAGAACGTCCTGAAGGCGCTGCACTTCTGCCATATTGGTCTTGATAAAAACAACACAGTCGTCTGCAAAAAGAAGATGATTGACACGTGGTCCATTTCTACTAGCGCAAAGCCCCGGGAGAGCACCCGAAGATTTCTCAGCATTAAGCAAGGCAGAAAGACCCTGCGTACAGAACAGAAACAGAAAAGGGGAGAGAGGATCTCCTTGTCGTAAACCTCTAAAGGGCTTAAAAGGCCGAGAAAGAGAATCATTCACTCGAACTTGAAAGGTAACTGAGGATATACACCTCATAATAAGGGACACCCAGTTGGAGTTAAAGCCTAGACAAAGCATAATATGTTCTAGAAAAGTCCATTCAACACGGTCGAAGGCCTTTTCCATATCTAACTTTAAACTAGCCCCTTTCGCGATGGATGTAGCATCAGTATTAAGGGTATGAATGAGTTCATGGGCTATAAGAATATTATCCGTAATGTTCCTACCGTGAACAAAAGCAGCTTGGTTACCACTAATACAAATGGGTATGATAGATTTTAGCCGGTTAACCAGTACTTTCGAGACAGTTTTATAAATAACTGTACAGAGACTAATAGGTCGAAGATGACGCATTGTAGTAGGTTCATCAATTTTGGGGATAAGCACAATAATGGTACGATTGACCTCTTCCATATTAATGGACCCTCGAAGAAGCCCGAGGCAAAGAGATATAAATTCAGAACCAAGGATATCCCAATGCTTCCGGAAGAAACTGCTGGGAAAACCGTCGACCCCCGGGGCCTTCCTTGGATCAATATCACGAAAAGCAGTATGGATTTCATCTGGAGTGAAGTCCTTATTAAGTTCGTTATTCATTGAATCCGTAACAACGGTAGGAATATTATTCAAAATTGATGAATCTATTATAGGAGAGGATGATGCAAAAAGATTTTGGAAGTATGTAACCGCGGTAGTCATAATATCATTGGAATTAGTTTGCCAAATATTTTGACCGTTAAAGAGACCAACAATCTGGTTTTTCCTCCGACGGCTAGTCGCTCTGGCGTGAAAAAAGGAGGTATTTTTATCACCGTGTTCTAACCAGAGAGTTCGAGCTCGTTGAGCCCAATAGATTTCCTTCGCATTAAGTAAGCTATCGAGCTCGCGTTTAGCAGAGAGAAGGCCATTGATTTCAGAGTCGGAGAGATGGCGTGCGAGACACAGGTTAATGAAGTCATTCAATTGGGAGATACGCTTGTTGGACTTCAACCGTTTGTTAGTTTGCCAATTAGCAAGGAAGCGCCCGATATCGTGCAGTTTACTTAGAGTCGATCGAGATGGAGTAGACCATAGCTCTTTAATACGTAAAAGAACTTTAGGATTATCAGCCCAACAGTTCTCATAGCGGAACACTGTGCTGGGCCGCACAATTGGAGGACCCAGTACAGGCCTAGTGTCCATTAAAATAGGACAATGGTTAGAGCGCGCCTGAAAGAAAGAGATAGCTTGACAATTAGGGAAAGTATTGAACCAGGTTGAGTTACCAAGAAATCTGTCAAGTCTTTCCATAATGGTTACCGAGTTGCGTCCCGATCTGGTCCAAGTGAACCATCCAGAGTTTGGCTTGCAGTCGAAAAGATCATTATTATCAAGGCACTCTTGAAAATTGTTAATTTGTGAAGGAGCACGGCGAGAACCGCCTTGTTTTTCGTTGTCATAAAGGATTTCATTAAAATCCCCCCCTAGAAGCCAAGGAAGAGAGCTGGCTACATTCAGGGAGTCTATTAATTGCCAAATCTTGTGTTTGTTCGCAGTTTTAGGGAAGCCGTGTATGCCAGTAAAGTGGAATTGAAGTTTCTCAAATGTAACAAGAACATCAATATGTCGATCTGAATACGAAAGAAGATCAACAGAAGAATTGTTCTTCCATATGATGGCAAGTCCTGTACAGGAAGGCCTGGGATCAACGGCTAGACAACCATGCATGCCAAGTTTGAGCTTAATACGATCCATGTTTTGTCTATTTAATCTGGTCTCACATAGAAAAAGACAATCAGCATCATGCTTGGAGACAGCTCGTTTTAAAGCAAGAACTGCCTGGGCATTGCCAAGACCCTGGCAGTTCCAACATAAGATTTTCATTTCTCACGGCGGGGTTGATCACCATCAACCACCGCCGGAGAGTTGTTAACGTTGCTCATCCCAGCTAACCAATAATGTAAGTTGAAAGAAAATAGAGTAGGAAAGCAATTCCTCTTAAAAGGTAAAAAATACGTCAAAGTAGACGTTGGAGAGATCCCTTTCAAAGGGTGGTATATGGAATCGTAGAATAACATAAGTACTAAAGAAAAAGGAAAAGAAAAAAGAAGAGCAAAAAAGAATAAGAGTAGAGAAAGAGCCAAAGTAAAAAAACAAAGAAAAGAAAATATTATTAAACCAAAAGACAAACCTAAAAAGCGAAGCGAAAAAAGGAAACTGTCCTAATAAACTCAAGAAACTAAAAGCAACGAAAAAAGTAAAAAGATAAACTAAAGAGAGAACTTCCGTGGTATAGAAACCATGACAGTTCCAAAGAAGATCAATCATTTGGCTCGGCGGGGTTGACCACTGTCAACCTCCGCCGGAGAGTTGTTTGTGCTGCTCATCCCAGCTTTATCTGCAGATCCTTTAGGAGGTGGCCGAGGGCGTTTAGGGCGAGATCCCTCATCAGAAGGTGGAGTTCTTTTAGATCCCCTAGTAGCAACTGCACGAGCAATCTTTTTAGTTGGCGGCGCATGTTCAATCCAGTCAGCAGCCTCCTGAAAGGCGACATCATTGGCAAGCTCAAGCTCCAGATCTTGGAGTTCTGGTGCCGACAAGCTATCATTAGCATCACCATCCGGGGTCCTAGACCGAGTAGTTACATTGGGTTCCAAATCCGGAAAAACCGTTTGCAAGAGCTGAGTAGGGCCACGCCGAACAGAAAGTTTACTTGGAACAGTTGGAAGAGAGCGAGGGCCCTGCGAGAAAGCAGGCAGAGACTTAGAAGGAGGGGCGTTCTCTTGAGCTGAATGATCTGCCACAGGAGCTTTGCCTTTATCATTAGAGCCCATAGAAGGAGATGTTTGAGAACTCTACGAAATATAACGGATGCGTCCTTTCTGCATAGGTTGAGAACTCCTCTTCTTAGGGAGATAGCGAAGCCAGTCACCATATTGAGGTTGTTTAGGTCTCTGTTCAGCCGGGATAGCGTAAAAATCAATAGAGTGGCCATCACGGCCACAACAGTGGCAGAGAGTGGGAAGGCGTTCGTATTGTAGAGGACAAAAACGGGTAGAGGAACCCCCACCAATAGCAACACAACGTCGAACTGGTTTAGAAGCATTTAAAATTAATCCAACCCGAAGATAGTCAACCATATTGCGATCCATTTTCCTCGTATCAATCTTTGTCACAATTCCAATGAGAGCTCCAAGTGACTCACCAGTATTGTTAGCAGATTCTTCCGAAGCAAGAAGGATAGGCGGAATATTATAAATCCGCACCCACACATTCATTGTTAGGAAAGAATGATCATCAATGCTAATAGTAGGGTCATATTGAGTGAGAGAAAGCCACTCATCTTTGTATGTCCATGGTCCCCTAGATAGGATATCATCCTTAATCTTTTCATCCTTGAAGCAGAT
This sequence comes from Abelmoschus esculentus, assembly GCA_035048815.1. NCBI lineage: Eukaryota > Viridiplantae > Streptophyta > Magnoliopsida > Malvales > Malvaceae > Abelmoschus > Abelmoschus esculentus. Next base: position 7,526,952 of record JAUCBN010000013.1, on the reverse strand, counting down.
AAGAAACAGTCGTGACCGCAGTAAACGCATAGAGGAAAGTTTAGCCGGGGTCCAGATTCCGGTGAAAGCTTTAATAATAATCTGATCATCAAGATCCTTAGAGGTGATCATATTCCCTAGAAGGGTCGTATGAGAGTCAGCATCAGTTGCGTCCCAAGGTAGGTTGGTTTGAAAGATGGTAGATTGCTCTTCCTCAGTGAATTGAATATTCCCGAGCTGTTGGAGAAAAGTTTTGGAATCCATTAGGAGAAAGAAAGGAGAGGATGGGCGGCAATTGGAGTAAAGTATGGGAAAGAATAAAGTATGAAGAGGGCTTATGGTCTTATATAGAGGTGAAAAGTAAGGCAGAAGAGTTTTATCAAGATTAAAAAAGAGAATAAGAGTTTGAAAAGGAATAGGATATCTTATAAAGAAGAGATAATATCGCTGGAAAGAGAAGGCCAAAAACCTATTAAAAATAATAGAAAAGGTTGAAAAGAGATAAAAATTGTATTTAAAAAAAGAAATAAGAATTTGAAAAGGAGTGGAAATTATATTTTGAATAGAATAAAATAGGAGACCATAAAGAACAACATCATAGTATGGAAGGATTGTGAAGATCATTAGAATAACAATAATAGTTGGCATAAAAGTCTGGTGAGCAGACCAATGTCTAAGCAATACACCGTGAGAGGTGTTGGTATGAACCTTATAAAAGGTTGGTAAACAAAAGTGATCACAACATAACATTGATATTACTAATAACATTAACATAAACAGAAGCAGTACCAAGAACAAAAATAGTAAAGAAAATATAAAGAAGACAAAAACAAGCAATAAGGCAAGTGAAAAGACGATAATATATAAAATTCGATGAATCATAGGCTCTGTATATCGTAACCATGAAGAGAACAGTCGATAATATGTGAGTAAAAAAGGCACCATCAAGAAAATATCGAACATTTCTCGGCAAATAAGGGCGAAACGACGCCGTATTGGAGCTGAACCCGCCCTATCGTCATAATGAACGTGAGCAGTAGGAGCCGCATGCACGTACGTTGCATGGGCATCCAACAGTTGCTCACCCCACCCCTACCGATTCTCCCGACCAGCAAGCATCCAGCAACGAAGGGACCTGAACGGCCACTGGAAAGAAGAAATCTCGACAGGACTGGGCCACCGATGGTTGGGACAAATACTCCGGCGTCGAGGACATCCCTCGCAGGCGCGGCCAAGAACACCAACAAGAACCAGACGCGGCCAAGGTCGCAGCAGCAAAGACAGATCAGCGATGGAGAGGAAACAAAGCCACCATAGCCGTCGGATCGCGACCGACCCGAACGGCCACTGGAGAAAAGAAAACTCGACAGGACAAACGCACCGGCGTCGAGGACATCCCTCGCAGACACGGCCAAGAGCACCATCATGAACCAGACGCGACCAAGGTCGCAGCAGCAAAACCAGAACGGCGATGGAAAACCACCATAGCCGTCGGATCGCGACCTACAAAAACCAGGAAACGAACGTGGATGGTAAGGAGTTCGATCTAAACCAAAGCAGTAAGGAGAACCGCTGTTTCCGGCGTCGGTAGAACCTCTCGTCAAGATAGAGCAGCAACGAAAATAGTAACGAGATCCGGTACGTCTGGGAAGCGTTCAGAACCAGCACCGTAAAAAAGCGAGACTGAACCGGAGTATATACAGTGATACGCCAACGAGCCAGCATGTTGGGAGCCATCCTCTGGATCAAACAACGCCAAAATATGGAGGGAGAAGGGAGAAACACAGCAACGAACCAAGGAGAGAGCCACCTCATTCTCCACAACCAGTGGTAAGAAGAAACATAAGCAAAAAACTAAAGAATAATGATATATAGCAAGAGAAAAAGAAAACCATCCAGGAGTAGGACTCCGCACCAACCAAAGAAACCCAGGCTCGGGTTGGAAGCTGAGAAACACCAGAGAAGGACTGTCGAAAGTCTCGGACGGTAAGATGAAGAAATAATGAAAAAGTATAGGTTTTAGGCCCTAAAGAGGGTGGTAGGAGAGCCATAATGGCCATGGAAAGGCCGATCATCCCGACCACGGCAGATTCATCCTCCTTGTGACGCAGGATCCTACGGCCGATCGAGTCAACGTCCTCGACCAGTAAAACATGAGAGGAACATCGTCGACAATAAAGACGTGGTAAAATACCATCGAGAGTGGGATCACCTTCACCCCCAAGAAGCCAGGCACTGATCGGAAGCAACAAGGTGGAGTTCTGGCAAAAACAGAAACGAGGATGCGTCAAGAAACTGAACCGAGACCAAGAGATTGGCCAAGAATCCTCACACAAAGGTGGGTGGAATGCGAGTCGGAAAACGAATCCAAAAGGAGTCGTTGGTATAAAGAGCCGCAAAAAATCGGCTAACAAAAGGAGTATGAAAACCGGCGAGGGCATATCAGCAACAGAGGCTTCCGTCGTAAAGATGGCGGTGAGATCGACAAGAGATCCGTCCGTCTTGAGTGCGGTGGTAAGACCGGCGAATGTTCCTTCCTCTCTCAGGCGATGGTAGGGCGGAGAAAGATTGGTGAACGGCACGGCATGGGAACCGGTTGAGAAGGCGGCGACTAAGAGAACAAACATGAGAAGGAGATAGGAGAGAGAAGAGAGAAAAGGAAACATTCTTTAGGAGGAGATTCTGTAAGAATTTTAACCGAGTAAAAAGCTGAAAATTTGAGATTAATTAGTACAATTTTGTTCTAAAGCCTATAATTAACTAATTGAACTCATAAGAGTTAATTTAATAGCAGTTAGTTGTCGTTTTGATGCGATTAATACGAGCATGTCTAAATGTGCTCTATAGAGAATCCGTTCAAATTGTAAACGAGTAAAAACCTTAAAATTTCAGATTAATCTGTATAATTTTGTTCAAAATCCCATAATTAAAGATTTAAACTCATAAAATTTGATTTAATAACATTTGGTTGGCGTTTTGTTGGGATTAAAACGTGCATGTCTAAATGGGCTTTATACAGATTTCGTTCTAATTTTAACCGAGTAAAATTCTGAAAATTTAAGATTTATCTGTATAATCTTATTCAAAAGTTAATAATTAAATATTTGAAATCATAAAAATTGATTTTGATAAAGTTTGGTTGTCGTTTTGATGCCATTAAACCGTGCATGTCTAAATGGGCTTTATAGAGATTCCGTTCGAATTTTAACTGAGTAAAAAGCTGAAAATTTTAGATTAATCTGTATAATTTTGTTCAAAAGTCTATAATTAACAATTTGAACTCATAAAATTTAATTTAATACCATTTGGTTGTCGTTTTGATGCGATTAATACGAGCATGTCTAAATGTGCACTATAGAGAATCCGTTCGAATTTTAACCGAGTAAAAACCTTAAAATTTGAGATTAATCTGTATAATTTTATTTAGAATCCCATAATTAAATATTTAAACTCATAAAATTTAATTTAACAACATTTGGTTGTTGTTTTGTTGGGATAAAAACGTGCATGTCTAAACAGGCTTTATAGAGATTTCGTTCTAATTTTAACCGAGTAAAATTCTGAAAATTTGAGATTAATCTGTATACTTTTGTTCAAAAGCTAATAATTAAATATTTGAAATCCTAAAATTTGATTTTAATAAAATTTGGTTGTCGTTTTGATGCGATTAAAACATGCTTGTCTAAATGGGCTTTATAGAGATTCCGTTCGAATTTTAACCGAGTAAAAAGCTGAAAATTTGAGATTGATCTGTATAATTTTGTTCAAAAGCCTATAATTAACTATATGAACTCATAAAATTTAATTTTCGTTTTGATGCGATTAATACGAGCATATCTAAATGTTCTCTATAGAGATTCCGTTCGAATTTTAACAGAGTAAAAACCTTAAAATTTGAGATTAATCTATATAATTTTGTTTAAAAGCCCATAATTAAATATTTAAACTCATAAAATTTGATTTAATAAAATTTGGTTATCATTTTGATGTGATTAAAACGTGCATGTCTAAATGGGCTTTATAGAGATTCCGTTCGAATTTTAACCGAGTAAAAAGCTTAAAATTTTAGATTAATCTGTATAATTTTGTTCAAAAACCTATAATTAACTATTTGAACTCATAAAATTTAATTTAATAACATTTGGTTGTCGTTTTGATGCGATTAATACGAGCATGTTTAAATGTGCTCTATAGAGAATTCGTTCGAATTTTAACCGAGTAAAAACCTTAAAATTTGAGATTAATCTGTATAATTTTGTTCAGAAGCCCATAATTGAATATTTAAACTCAAAAAATTTGATTTAATAACATTTGGTTGTCTTTTTGTTGGGATTAAAACGTGCATGTCTAAATGGGCTTTATAGAGATTCCGTTCTAATTTTAACCCAGTAAAATTCTGAAAATTTAAGATTAATCTATATAATTTTGTTCAAAAGCTAATAATTAAATATTTGAAATCGTAAAATTTGATTTTAATAAAGTTTGGTTGTCGTTTGGATGTGATTAAAACGTGCATGTCTAAATGGGCTTTATAGAGATTCCGTTCGAATTTTAACCGAGTAAAAAGCTGAAAATTTGAGATTAATCTGTATAATTTTGTTCAAAAGCCTATAATTAACTATTTTAACTCATAAAATTTAAGTTAATAAAATTTGGTTGTCGTTTTGATGCGATTTATACGAGCATGTCTAAATGTGCTCTATAGAGAATCCGTTCGAATTTTAACCGAGTAAAAACCTTAAAATTTGAGATTAATCTGTATAATTTTGTTCAAAATCCCATAATCAAGTAATTAAACTCATAAAATTTAATTTAATAATATTTGGTTATCGTTTTGATGCGATTAAAACGTGCATGTCTAAATGGACTTTATAGAGATTCCGTATGAATTTTAACCTTGTAAAAACTTTAAAATTTGAGATTAATCTATATAATTTTGTTCAAAAGCCCGTAATTAAATGTTTGAACTCATAAAATTTGATTTAGTAACATTTTAGTTGTCGTTTTGTTGCGATTAAAACGTGCATGTCTAAATAGGCTTTATATAGAATCCAATCTAATTTTAACCGAGTAAAATTCGGAAAATTTGAGATTAATCTGTATAATTTTGTTCAAAAGCTAATAATTAATTATTTGACATCATAAAATTTAATTTAATAAAATTTGGTTATCTTTTTGATGGGATAAAACCGTGCATGTCTGAACGGGCTTTATAGAGATCCCGTTCGAATTTTAACCGAGTAAAAAGCTGAAAATTTGAGATTAATCTGTATAATTTTGTTCAACAGCTCATAATCAAGTATTTGAACTCATAAAATTTGATTTAAGAACATTTTGGTTATCGTTTTGTTGTGATTAAAACATACATGTCTAAATAGGCTTCATTGAGAATCCATTCTAATTTTACCTGAGTAAAATTCTGAAAATTTGAGATTTATCTGTATAATTTTGTTCAAAAGCTAATAATTAAATATTTGAAATCATAAAATTTGATTTTAATAAGATTTAGTTGTCGTTTTGATGCGATTAAAACGTCCAGGTCTAAATGGGCTTTATAGAGATTTCGTTCTAATTTTAACTAAGTAAAATTCTGAAAATTTGAGATTAATCTTTATAATTTTGTTCAAAAGCTAATAATTAAATATTTGAAATCATAAAATTTGATTTTAATAAAATTTGGTTGTCATTTTGATGCGATTAAAACATGCATGTCTAAATGGGCTTTATAGAGATTCCGTTCTAATTTTAACCGAGTAAAATTCTGAAAATTTCAGATTAATCTGTATAATTTTGTTCAAAAGCTAATAATTAATTATTTGAAATCATAAAATTTTATTTTAATAAAATTTGTTTGTCGTTTTGATGCTATTAAAACGTGGATGTCTAAATGGGCTTTATAGAGATTCCGTTCAAATTTTAACCGAGTAAACAGCTAAAATTTTGAGATTAATCTGTATAATTTTGTTCAAAGGCCCATAATTAAATATTTAAACTCATAAAATTTAATTTAATAACATTTGGTTGTCGTTTTGATGCGATTAATATGAGCATATCTAAATGCGCTCTATAGAGAATCTGTTTGAATTTTAACGGAGTAAAATTTTGAAAATTTCAGATTAATCTGTATAATTTTGTTCAACAGCTCATAATCAAGTATTTGAACTCATAAAATTTGATTTAATAATATTTTGGTTGTCGTTTTGTTGTGATTAAAACGTGCATGTCTAAATAGGCTTTATAGAGAATCCATTCTAATTTTAACCGAGTAAAATTCTGAAAATTTGAGATTAATTTGTATAATTTTGTTCAAAAGCTAATAATTAAATATTTTAAATCATAAAATTTGATTTTAATAAAATTTGGTTGTCGTTTTGATGCGATTAAAACGTGCATGTCTAAATGGTTTTATAGAGATTCCGTTTGAATTTTAACCGAGTAAAAAGCTAAAAATTTGAGATTAATCTGTATAAATTTGTTCTCAAGCCTATAATTATCTATTTGAACTAATAAAATTTAATTGAAGAACATTTGATTGTCGTTTTGGTGCGATTAATACGGGCATGTCTAAATGTGCTCTATAGAGAATCTGTTCGAATTTTAACCAAGTAAAAACCTTAAAATTTGAGATTAATCTATATAATTTTGTTCAAAAGCCCATAATTAAATATTTAAACTCATAAAATTTTATTTAATAACATTTGGTTATCGTTTTGCTGGAATTAAAACGTGCATGTCTAAATGGGCTTTATAGAGATTCCGATCTAATTTTAACTGAGTAAAATTCTGAAAATTTTAGATTAATCTGTATAATTTTGCTCAAAAGCTAATAATTAAATATTTGAAATCAGAAAATTTTATTTTAATAAAATTTGGTTTTCGTTTTGATGCGATTAAAAAGTGCATGTCTAAATGGGCTTTATAGAGATTCCGTTTGAATTTTAACCGAGTAAAAAGCTGAAAATTTGAGATTAATTTGTATAATTTTGTTCTCAAGCCTATAATTATCAATTTGAACTCATAAAATTTAATTTAAGAATGTTTGGTTGTCGTTTTGATGCGATTAATGCGAGCATGTCTAAATGTGCTCTATAGAGAATCTGTTCGAATTTTAACCGAGTAAAAACCTTAAAATTTGAGATTAATCTGTATAATTTTTTTCAAAAGCCCATAATTAAATATTTAAACTCATAAAATTTAATTTAGTAACATTTGGTTATCGTTTAGTTGGGATTAAAACGTGCATGTCTAAATGGGCTTTATAGAGATTCTGTTCTAATTTTAAGCAAGTAAAATTCTGAAAATTTGAGATTAATCTATATAATTATGTTCAAAAGCTAATAATTAAATATTTGAAATCAGAAAATTTGATTTTAATAAAATTTGGTTTTCGTTTTGATGCGATTAAAACGTGTATGTCTAAATGGGCTTTATAGAGATTCCGTTCTAATTTTAACCGAGTAAAATATTGAAAATTTCAGATTAATCTGTATAATTTTTTTCAAAAGCTAATAATTAAATATTTAAAATCATAAAATTTGATTTTAATAAAATTTGGTTGTCGTTTTGATGCGATTAAAACGTGCATGTCTAAATGGGCTTTATAGAGATTCCGTTCGAATTTTAACCGAGTAAAATTTTGAAAATTTCAGATTAATCTGTATAATTTTGTTCAAAAGCTAATAATTAATTATTTGAAATCATAAAATTTTATTTTAATAAAATTTGTTTGTCGTTTTGATGCTATTAAAACGTGGATGTGTAAATGGGCTTTATAGAGATTCTGTTCGAATTTTAACCGAGTAAACAGCTAAAATTTTTAGATTAATCTGTATAATTTTGTTCAAAGGCCCATAATTAAATATTTAAACTCATAAAATTTAATTTAATAACATTTGTTTGTCGTTTTGATGCGATTAAAACGTGCATGTCTAAATGGGCTTTATAGAGATTCCGTTTGAATTTTAACCGAGTAAAAAGCTGAAAATTTGTGATTAATCTATATAATTTTGTTCAAAAGCCTATAATTAACTATTTGAACTCATAAGATTTAATTTAATAGCATTTAGTTTTCGTTTTGATGCGATTAATACGAGCATGTCCAAATGTGCTCTATAAAGATTCTATTCGAATTTTAACCGAGTAAAAAGCTGAAAATTTGAGATTAATCTGTATAATTTTGTTCAAAAGCCTATAATTAACAATTTGAACTCAAAAAATTTAATTTAATAACATTTGGTTGTCATTTTGATGCGATTAATACGTGCATGTCTAAATCTGCTCTATAGAGAATCCATTCGAATTTTAACGGAGTAAAAACCTTAAAATTTGAGATTAATCTATATAATTTTGTTCAATAGCCTATAATTAAATGTTTCAACTCATAAAATTTGATTTAGTAACATTTTAGTTGTCGTTTTGTTACGATTAAAACGTGCATGTCTAAATAGGCTTTATATAGAATCCGTTCTAATTTTAACCGAGTAAAATTCTGAAAATTTGAGATTAATCTGTATAATTTTGTTCAAAAGCATATAATTAAATATTTGAAATCATAAAAATTGGTTGTCGTTTTGATGAAATTAAAACGTGCATGTCTAAATGGGCTTTATAGAGATTCCGTTTGAATTTTAACCGTGAAAAAAGCTTAAAATTTGAGATTAATCTGTATAATTTTGTTCAGAAGGCTATAATTAACTATTTGAACTCATAAAATTTAATTTAATAACATTTGGTTGTCGTTTTGATGCGATTAATACGAGCATGTCTAAATATGCTTTGTAGAGATTCCGTTCGAATTTTAACCGAGTAAAAACCTTAAAATTTGAAATTAATCTGTATAATTTTGTTCAAAATCCCATAATTAAATATTTAAACTCATAAAATTTGACTAAATAACATTTGGCTGTCATTTTGTTGGGATTAAAACATGCATTTCTAAATGGGCTTTATAGAGATTCCGTTCTAATATTTTAACCGAGTAAAATTCTGAAAATTTCAAATTAATCTGTATAATTTTGTTCAAAAGCTAATAATTAATTATTTAAACTCATAAAATTTGACTTACTAACATTTGGTTGACGTTTTATTGGGATTAAAACGTGCATGTCTAAATGGGCTTTATAGAGATTCCGTTCTAATATTTTAACCGAGTAAAATTCTGAAAATTTCAAATTAATCAGTATAATTTTGTTCAAAAGCTAATAATTAATTATTTGAAATCATAAAATTTGATTTTAATGAAATTTGGTTGTCGTATTGATGCGATTAAAAGGTGCATGTCTAAATGGGCTTGATAGAGATTCCGTTCGAATTTTAACCGAGTAAAAAGCTTGAGATTTGAGATTAATCTGTATAATTTTTTTAAGAAACCTATAATTAACAATTTGAACTCATAAATTTTAATTTAATAACATCTGGTTGTCTCGTTTTGATACGATTAATACGAGCATGTCTAAATATGCTCTATAGAGATTCTGTTTGAATTTTAACCGAGTAAAAACCTTAAAATTTAAGATTAATCTCTATAATTTTGTTCAGAAGCCCATAATTAAATATTTGAACTCATAAAATTTAATTTAATAACATTTAGTTGTCATTTTGTTGGGATTAAAACGTGCATGTCTAAATGGGCTTTATAGAGATTCCGTTCTAATTTTAACCGAGTAAAATTCTGAAAATTTTAGATTAATCTGTATAATTTTGTTTAAAAGCTAATAATTAAATATTTGAAATCAAAAAATTTGATTTTAATAAAATTTGGTTGTCGTTTTGATGCGATTAAAATGTGCATGTCCAAATGGGGTTTGTAGAGATTCCGTTCGAATTTTAACCGAGTAAAAAGCTGAAAATTTGAGATTAATCTGTATAATTTTGTTCAAAAGCCTATAATTAACTATTTTAACTCATAAAATTTAATTTAATAACATTTGGTTGTTGTTTTGATGCGATTAATACGAGTATGTCTAAATGTGCTATATAGAGAATCCGGTCGAGTGTTAACCGAGTAAAAACCTTAAAATTAGAGATTAATCTGTATAATTTTGTTCAAAACCTCATAATTAAATATTTGAACTCATAAAATTTGATTTAATAACATTTGGTTGTCGCTTTGTTGGGATTAAAACGTGCATGTCTAAATGGGCTTTATAGAGATTCCGTTCAAATTTTAATCGAGTAAAATTCTGAAAATTTTAGATTAATATGTATAATTTTGTTCAAAAGCTAATAATTAATTTTTTGAAATCATAAAATTTGATTTTAATAAAATTTGGTTGTCGTTTTGATGCGATTAAAACGTGCATGTCTAAATGGGCTTTATAGAGATTCCGTTTGAATTTTGACCGAGTAAAAAGCTTAAAATTTGAGATTAATCTGTATAATTCTGTTCAGAAGCCTATAATTAACTATTTGAACTCATAAAATTTAATTTGATAACATTTGGTTATCGTTTTTATGCGATTTATAACATCCCAAAAATCGGGATAGCAAAGTGATTCGAATAAGCCATAAATAAAACCGAACCATATGTTAATTGAATTAAGAAAGGGATCAAATTAAATGAGAAAAGGAATATGAGCCTTGGATGACAAAACTTGGATTCCATGAACCACCCTTACTAATAACATAAATTTAGGCAACTCATTAAGGGTAAAATAGGCTTTTCACCCTCATTTTATGAGGAATAAAATCAGCCAAAATTGGCTTCTCCCTCCCCATATCTCACGTGAACCACAAAGAGGAAGGGGGAGAAAACTTTGCCATCTTCTTGCTTCATCTCCATAGTTGGAAGAAGGAGGATCTTCAAGCCTTGCATGGTTAGGCAATTTGCTTAAGAAACCAAACACCATTAGCTAGGTAAGTTTTCTCCATCACCATGAAATTTGGGGGTTTTGAGTTTTTAGATTTTGAATGTTATAAGATGTTTTGGGGTAGATTAAGGTGATACAAAGCCTAATTTAGAACTAGTACTTGTTGGGTTGGATTTTGAAGTGTTGGTATCATGTTAGAAATTCTGGAAAAAAATTGATAAGATTGAACTCGGATTAAGATCGGACACTTAGAATGGAGGTTAGCCGAAAATAGTCTAGAATAGCTATTCCAAGTAGCCCTCTTTGAAAAATTCCCTAGCTCGGGATTTAAGGAATTTAGGGCTGAAACTTTAGACAATGATACTAATGTATACCTAGTTTTAGTGGAAATTTACGGGACCTTAATCCTCCAGTAGAGAAAGATATAAGTTGTTCCGTAAGGCTACCCGAGCAGTCCTGGAAATCCGGCCAGATCTGTTTCGGATGAATTCTGGGGCTGATCGATTAGGAATAAAGATGTAAGATTAATTGTAACTTGTAGAGGATTCTTCTAGCTTTCCAACGAGGTAAAATGGACTAAAATCGGACATCGGAGCTAGGAGATATGGTTGTTTCGCCAAAGGGTAGCGAAACAGTCCGTAATGAACAAATGTATATGTTTATATTGGTTATGCTTAAGAACGCTTGAAATAGATGATTGAAAATGTATTGATACATAGCTATTGTATATGAATTGTTAGATAACCCGAGAGAAGAAGTTGAAGAGCAAGAGAGGCTCGAAGCAACAAGGAAACGAGGCAAAGGGGTTGCGATCTACAACCTTTAATAGCTCGGAGGATTGGTGAGTGTGGCAAACCTTAGGGTTAGGACCTAGGGTCCTAACCATCCTTTGTTAATTGAAATTAATATGCCATTTAAATTGATTAATCCATATTCGGTAAAAAGGAAAGGAGGACTAATGTAAAAATAACTTGTTAATTGAATAACTTGCTTGCTAGAGTATTAGAACTAGCTTAGTACATATGCATTGCTTGGAAATGTCGAGGTAAGTAACGGCACGCGGCTACGAATGTCAGGTACGCAAACCATGCATGGAGCATGATTGTAATGATATGTTCATTGGTTGATAGCATGATATGCATGTTATTGTTATTATGATGTACATGTATTAGTGACATGTTATGGACATTTGATATTGTTAATGTGAATTGAATTGCTTAGAGGAAATGGTTGAAGCATGATAAATTGCCTTTACTATAGCTTGTATTGGATACTTGCTCATGATAATATGAACTTGTTTACATGATTTAAAAAGACAAAAATGATCAAATGGATATTGAAATGATATTGAGCCTTGGTCTATAGTGGTCATAGGTAGTACGGCATGCCTAGGGTCTTGAACTCATTGTTTAGTGCTTAGCACTCTTGTTTAGTACTTCAGTACTCTTGTTTGGTACTATGGGTACCGTGATTTGGTGGTTAGTCATCAATTGTTAGATACCTCGGGTATCTCTTGTTAGTATCTTACGATACTCTTGTTAGTACCTTTGTGGTACTCTTGTTTAGTGTCTTCGTGACACTCTTGTTGACCCGCTTACCTAGTTCTACTATACCAAGGCAATACATGGAACTAAGATGAGAAATTAAAGATTGAATGCAAATTGAAAGTACATGCATTGGAATGTGATTATTGCTATGAGTAGCACTTGATTGAGAAATAAAAATTGGTAATAAGATAGATGCATTGATTTTATGCTAGCTTGAGCATATTGAACATGACATTGATAGGTACGTTAGAAGTGTAAGCATGAAAGCATGTTGCCTATGAAATTGGTTATTGATGAACTTGTACATTGCAAGAACTAATGCCATGAATTGTTATATTTGATTAATTGAAGCATGCCACTTGATATGCCATGATCTTGATATGATGATTGAAATAAGTATGTTGTTTGTTATATGTTTCATGTCTAAATTGGTTAGACTTAGGCTACCTCACTAAGTACTTGTTAGTACTTACACTCTTTGTTTCCTCCTTCCCAACAATAGGTTTACGAGTTAAAGAGATAGATCAAGCTTAAGACGGAGCAAGGACACACGTAAAGCAAGCCGAAGTATGATATTTTGATAGCTTTTGTAACTCCAAACATGTGGTGGCATAGTGATCATGATAGACTAGTATATGCATCTTGTTAGCTAGCTCATGATTTGTGTATATCCATATGATCATTTTAGTTTTTGGTTTGTAAGCCATAAGGAATAACACTCATGGTAGGATTGTCTTGATTGTTAGAGCTTGGCTATGGTTGGCATGATGGCTTGGAAGCATGTATTTAGCATATGGTTAACTTGTTTTGGTGTTTAGGTCAATATGAACTTAGGACCTAACGTGATTGCTTAGGAGACCATAGTAAGGATAAGACTAGATGTTTGTCCTAAGTAGGGGATGACTTGAATATTGACATGCATAACAAATTGATTAAGATGAACAAGTTGGTGAATCGAAAGGGGTTATCTAAGCATGTATAATGATTCTTAAGGCTTAGGTTTGGGTTGAGGTCATCTAGAAAACCCTTTTTGAAACGTCTAAGTGTTAGGAAGCTTGAACTTGTCAATTTTGAGCAGGGGTATCGATACCACTAGTTGGGTATCGATACCACCCTTTGGCAGAAACTTTTGGTTCTGAAGCACGTTTCGATACTGGAGCTTCCAGTAGCTAAAATGGTTCGATACCCGTATCGATACTGGGGCTTCCAGTAGCCAAAATGGTTCGATACCCATATCGATACTGGGGCTTCCAGTAGCCAAAATGGTTCGATACCCGTATCGATACTAGGGCTTCTAGTAGCCAAAATAGTTCGATACCCGTACCGATACTGGAGCTTCTAGTAGCCAATTTGGTTCGATACCAGTTTCGATTCTGGTTACCCAGTTTTGGTCAATGAGTCAACACCAAGGACCGATATCGATACCTGGTTCAATACGCCTGTATCGATACCAATATTAGGGGTATCGATACCTCCTTACTTTCGGGTTCAAACTTAATACGGGAATTTGTTTAGTTAACCAGGCATAATTAATGATAGATAAATGAATACGGATTGATATAGAAGTTTAGGTCAAAATTAATTGAAGTTTTAATTGATTAATAAATGGTATATTAAGATTCGAGTTGGAAAATTGTTTAAGTGTTGAAAAAGATTTAAATTTGTCTCAATTTGTATAAGTAATACAAGAAATTGATCGGTAAGATAAGTAAAATTTATTAGAGATCGTCTTACAATGTTATATAATAATAATTTGTTTGAATTTTGATTACATTGTTCGAGTTTGTATGTACGGTCGATGCCCCCGTCTCCTAACTCAGGGCGAGGGTGTCCCACGATTAATACGAGCATTTCTAAATGTTCTCTATAGAGAATCCGTTCGAATTTTAACCGAGTAAAAAGCTTAAAATTTGAGATTAATCTGTATAATTTTGTTCAAAAGCACATAATTAAATATTTAAACTTATAAAATTTCATTTAATAACATTTGGTTGTCGTTTTGTTGGGATTAAAACGTGCATGTCTAAATGGGCTTTATAGAGATTCCGTTCTAATTTTAACCGAGTAAAATTCTGAAAATTTTAGATTAATCTATATAATTTTGTTCAAAATCTAATAATCAAATATTTAAAATCATAAAATTTGATTTTAATAAAATTTGGTTGTTGTTTTGATGCGATTAAAACGTGCATGTCTAAATGGGCTTTATAGAGATTCTGTTTGAATTTTAACCGAGTAAAAAGCTGAAAATTTGAGATTAATCTGTATAATATAGTTCAGAATCCTATAATTAACTATTTGAACTTATAAAATTTAATTTATTAACATTTAGTTTTCGTTTTGATACGATTAATACGAGCATGTCTAGATGTGCTCTATAGAGAATCCTTTTGAATTTTAACCGAGTAAAAACCTTAAAATTTGAGATTAATTTGTATAATTTTGTTCAAAAGCCCATAATTAAATATTTAAACTCATAAAATTTGATTTAGTAATATTTGGTTGTCGTTTTGTTGGGATTAAAATGTGCATGTCTAAATGGGCTTTATAAAGATTCCGTTCTAATTTTAACCGAGTAAAATTCTAAAAATTTCAGATTAATCTGTATAATTTTGTTCAAAAGCTAATAATTAAATATTTGAAATCATAAAATTTGATTTTAATAAAATTTGATTGTCGTTTTGGTGTGATTAAAACGTGCATGTCTAAATCGGCTTTATAGAGATTTCGTTCGAATTTTAACCAAGTAAAAAGCTGAAATTTGAGATTAATCTGTATAATATTATTCAGAATCCTATAATTAACTATTTGAACTTATAAAATTTAATTTAATAATATTTGGGTGTCGTTTTAATGTGATTAATACGAGCATGTCTAAATGTGCTCTATAGATAATCCTTTTGAATTTTAACCGAGTAAAAACCTTAAAATTTGAGACTAATCTGTATAATTTTGTTCAAAAGCCCATAATTAAATATTTAAACTCATAAAATTTGATTTAATAATATTTGGTTGTCGTTTTGTTGGGATTAAAATGTTCATGTCTAAATGGGCTTTATAGAGATTCCGTTCTAATTTTAACCGAGTAAAATTCTGAAAATTTTAGATTAATCTGTAAAATTTTGTTCAAAAGCTAATAATTAAATATTTAAAACCATAAAATTTGGTTGTCGTTTTGATGCAATTAAAACGTGCATGTCTAAATGGGCTTTATAGATATTCCGTTTGAATTTTAACCGAGTAAAAAACTGAAAATTTGATATTAATCTCTATAATTTTGTTCAAAAGACTATAATTAACTATTTGAACTCATAAAATTTAATTTAATAACATTTGGTTGTCGTTTTGATGCGATTAATACGAGCATGTCTAAATATGCTCTATAGAGAATCCGTTCGAATTTTAACCTAGTAAAAACCTTAAAATTTGAGATTAATCAGTATTATTTTGTTCAAACTCCCATAATTAAATATTTAAACTCATAAAATTTGATTTAATAACATTTTGTTGTCGTTTTGTTGGGATTAAAACGTGCATGTCTAAATGGGCTTTATAGAGATACCGTTATAATTTTAACCAAGTAAAATTCTGAAAATTTTAGATTAATCTGTATAATTTTGTTCAAAAGCTAATAATTAAATATTTGAAATCATAAAATTTGATTTTAATAAAATTTAGTTGTCGTTTTGATGCGATTAAAACGTGCATATCTAAATGGGCTTTATAGATATTCCGTTAGAATTTTAACCGAGTAAAAAGCTGAATATTTGATATTAATCTCTATAATTTTGTTCAAAAGGCTATAATTAACTATTTGAACTCATAAAATTTAATTTAATAACATTTGGTTGTCGTTTTGATGCGATTAATACGAGCATGTCTAAATATACTCTATAGAGAATCCGTTCAAATTTTAACCTAGTAAAAACCTTAAAATTTGAGATTAATCTGTATTATTTTGTTCAAACTCCCATAATTAAATATTTAAACTCATAAAATTTTATTTAATAACATTTTGTTGTCGTTTTGTTGGGATTAAAACGTGCATGTCTAAATGGGCTTTATAGAGATACCGTTTTAATTTTTGAGAAAAGGGCCTCATTAATAACCCCCTATAGCCAAACCACCCCGAGGGACGGGAAGGCCCCTATGGGGAAAAGAGTACCTAAGATATTATTGAGAAGGGGAGGAGAACCTCTCCGAGTTTACAGAAGCCCGAATAAAATCGGGAAAGTCATAAGAGAAAGAGCAAGAAGAAAAAGAGCGCAAAGCCCTAGTAGCTAAGACATGGGCTACCACATTAGCCTCTCTAGGTACATAACAAATCTTACAGTCAGGCAAAGTACCAAGAGTGGAACGGATACAAGACACCAAAGGTTGCACAGTGGAAAGGTCTTGGTAAAGGGGGTCATTGACCTTATTAGCAATGTAAGCTGAATCAGTCTCGAAGATAACACGGGTCCAGCCATTAGAAAAGGCAAGCTTCAGACCTTCGAGGAGGGCAAGAGCTTCAGCAGAGGCAGGATCCGGACAGAGAAGAGGCAACGAACAACCGCCAAGGACAATGCCGGAGGAATCCCTAGCAATGACACCAGCTGCTGCTCCTTTTAACACGGGGTCGAAAGCACCATCCGTGTTAATCTTGACGTAACCAGGATCAGGTTTCGTCCATCTAGCAAGAGCAAAAGTGGGCTCAGCTAGCCGGGAATGTAGACGAGAGTCATTGTTGGCTGAAGTATAATCATTAAAAAGGCTAAGAGCATTGGTAACGGTTAACCAAACCGGTTGAAGACGGCTATTATGGACAAAGTCATTGCGACGGTTCTAGAGATTCCATAAGATCATAAGAAATAAAGAGAATTGATAAGAGGGAGAAAGCCAGCTGCCGCAGAAAGCCACTGAAGAGGGGAAGTATAAACAGGAGAAAGAATTCGGGAAGGAAGTCCTGCCAACTGGAACGCCTCCCTAGCACAAGGGCAGTCCCTTATAGCATGGAGGGAGGTTTCAATGGCCAAATTGCATATAGGGCAAATCCCCGGACCTAGGTTAGCCTGAAGGATTTTATGACCAGAAGGTAGTGCATTGTGGCACAACCGCCAACCAAAAGAACGTACCTTGGGAAGAGTTGGTAATTTAGAAAGAGTTTTCCAGAGCTTAGAAGGCCTGTTAACTGGACCTGGCTGAAGCTTCAAAAATTGATAGCCCGAGCGTACGAAAAAGATACCAGAATCATGGTAGCCCCAGAGGATGGTATCCTTTGTATCATTAATAATCGGGACATTAAGGATAGCATTAGCATCTTCATACGTGAAGTAATTCCTAACTTTGGATTCATCCCATCGGGGTAAATTAGGGATCATAAAAGTGCCAGCACGTAAAGAGACTTCATCATTGATCTCATAGTCACCATATAGGCGCAAAGGCTGAGAGCCACCCCAATTGTCAAAGTGGATCCGGACAGAACTAGACATACCTGGACGTGTAAAAAACTCATCACGAAGTTTAGAAAGAGCTACACTGAGCCCTTTCCAAGCAAAAGAGGAATTTCGTGAAGAGACAGAATCTAGTATAGAACCTGTCGGGTAATACTTGCATTTGTAAATTTGACTAAGAAGGCTCCCAGGAGTACACACAAGGCGCCAAATCTGTTTACCAAGCAAAGCAATATTGAAATGGTGAAGGTCACGAAAGCCTACTCCCCCAGCCGCTTTGGGGAGACAAATAGTATCCCAGGGAAGCATATGCCATCCTTTTTTATTAGATTTTCCAGACCACCAGTAGCGGCGTATAGAAGTAGTCATGTCATCAATAATATTAAGTGGCAAAAGGTAGCAAGACATCACATATTGAGGCATAGATTGTATAACTGATTTGATGAAGATTTCTCTCCCACTAAAAGAGAGGAGATGCTTGTCCCAGCTGGTCATTCTGGCAAGCATTTTATCTCTGGTAAACCCTAGAGCAGCAGTTTTATTCTTCCCAATGAGAAGAGGGACACCTAAATAGTGCCAGGATCATTCACCTCCCTGACATGCAGTATATCATTGATGGACAGTCGAAGTGAAAAAGGGGTTTTCCGAGAATAGAAAATAGTAGATTTCTCAAAATTCACTGCTTGCCTGGACGAAGTGGCATAAATGTGCAGAACATCCCGAAGGCGCTGCACTTCTGGCATTTTTGTCTTAATAAAGACAACACAATCATCTGCAAAAAGAAGATGATTGACACGTGGTCCATTCCTACTAGCACAAAGCCCCGGGAGGTTACCAGAGGATTGCTCAGCATTGAGCAAGGCAGAAAGGCCCTATGTATAGAAAAGAATCAAAAAAGGGGAGAGAGGGTCCCCTTGTCGTAAACCTCTAAAGGGCTTAAAAGGCCGAGAGAGAGAATCATTCACTCGAACTTGAAAAGTAACGGAGGATATACACCTCATAATAAGGGAAACCCAATTGGAGTTAAAGCCTAGACGAAGCATAATATGTTCTAAAAAAGTCCATTCAACACGGTCGAAGGCCTTTTCCATATCTAGTTTTAAACTAGCCCCTTTCGCAAGGGATGTAGCATCAGTATTAAGGGTATGGATGAGTTCGTGGGCTATAAGAATATTATCCGTAATGTTCCTACCGTGAACAAAAGCAGCTTGGTTGCCACGAATACAAAGCGGTATAATAGATTTTAGCCTATTTACAAGCACTTTCGAGACAGTTTTATAGATAACTGTACAGAGGCTAATAGGTCGAAGATGATGCATTGTAGTAGGTTCATCAATTTTAGGGATAAGCACAATAATGGTACGATTGACTTCTTCCATATTGATGGACCCTCGGAGAAGCCCGAGGCAGAGAGACAAAAAGTCATGTCCGAGGATATCCCAGTGCTTTCGGAAGAAACCACTTGGAAAAACGTCAATTCCCGGGGCCTTCCTCGGATCGATATCACGAAAAGCAGTATAAATTTCATCTGCAGTGAAATCCTTAGTAAGTTCAGAATTCATTGAATCAGTAACAACTGTGGGAATGTTGTTCAAAATTGATGAATCTATTATAGGAGAGGATGATGAAAAAAGAATTTGGAAGTAAGTAACAGCTATAGCCATAATATCATTTGAATTAGTTTGCCAAATATTTTGACTGTTGAAGAGACCGATAATCTGACTTTTCCGCCGGCGGCTAGTTGCACGGGCGTGAAAGAAAGAAGTGTTTTTGTCACTGTTCTCTAACCAAAGTGTTCGAGCGCGTTGAGCCCAATAGATTTCCTTCGTATTAAGTAAACTATCGAGCTCGCGTTTAGCAGAAAGAAGGCCACCAATTTCAGAGTCGGAGAGATGTCGCGTGAGACATAAATTAATGAAGTCATTCAACTGGGAGATACGCTTATTGGAATTCAAACGTTTGTTGGATTGCCAAGTAGCAAGGAAGTGTCTAATATCGTATAGTTTACTTAGAGTCGAACGAGAAGGGGTAGACCATAGCTCTTTAATACGTAAAAGAACCTCCGGATTATCAGCCCAGCAGCTCTCATAGCGGAACAAGGTGCTAGACCGCACAGTTGGAGAGCCCAGTACAGGCCTAGTATCCATTAAAATAGGACAGTGGTCAGAGCGCGCCTGGAAGAAAGAGATAGCTTGGCAATTAGGGAAAGTAGAGAACCAAGTTGAATTACCAAGAAATCTGTCTAATCTTTCCATAATGGTGACCGAGTTACGTCCCGACTTGGTCCAAGTGAACCATCCAGACTTTGGTTTACAGTCGAAAAGGTCATTATTAGCAAGGCACTCTTGAAAATTGTTAATTTATGAGCGAGCACGGCGAGAACCACCCTGTTTTTCATTGTCGTAAAGAATTTCATAAAGTCCCCCCCTAAAAGCCAAGGAAGAGAACTAGCTGCATTCAAAGAATCTATTAATTGCCAAGTTTTATGTTTGTTCACAGTTTCAGGGAAGCCATGTACGCCAGTAAAGTGGAATTGAGTTTGTCCAAATGAAACAAGAACATCAATATGTCGGTCTGAGTACAAGAGAAGGTCAACAGAAGAATTTTTGTTCCATATGATGGCAAGTCCTGTACAGGAAGGCCTAGGATCAACGGCTAGACAACCATGCATACCAAGTTTGAGTTTAATACGATCCATGTTATGTCTGTTTAATCTGGTTTCACAAAGAAAGAGACAATCAGCATTATGCTTGGAAACAGCACGTTGTAAAGCAAGAACTGCCTGGGTGTTGCCAAGACCCTGATAGTTCCAACATAAGATTTTCATTTCTCTCGGCGGGGTTGATCATTGTCAACCACCGCCGGAGAGTTGTTAAAGCTGCTCATCCCAGCTAGCCAATAATGTAAATTGATATGAAGTAGAGTAGGAAAGCAATTTCTCGTAAAAAGTAAAGATACGCCAGAGTAGACGTTGGAAAGATCCCTTTTGAAGGGTGGTATATGTAATCGAAGAATAACAAAGGTACTAAAGAAAAAGGAAAAGAAAAAAGGAGAGCAAAAGAAAATAAGAGTAGATAAAGAAACAAAGTAAAAAAACATAGAAAAAGAAATATTATTAATCCAGAAAACAAACCCAAAAGGAGGTGCAAAATAAAGAAACTGTCCTAATATACTCAAAGAACTAAAAACAACGACATATATAAAAAAATAAACTAAAGTGGGAACTGCCGTGGTATAGAAACCATGAAAGTTCCATAAAAGATCGATCATTTGGCTCGGCGGGGTTGACCACTGTCAACCTCCGCCGGAGAGTTGTTTGTGCTGCTCATCCCATCTTTTTCTGCGGATCCTTTAGGAGGTGGCCGAGGGCGTTTAGGCCGAGAACCCTCATCGGATGGCGGAGTTCTTTTAGAGCCCCTAGTAGCAATTGCACGAGCAACTCTCTTAGCTGGCGGTGCGTTTTCAATCCAGTCAGCAGCCTCCTGGAAGACGGCGTCATTGGCAAGCTCAAGCTCCAGATCTTGGAGCTCTGGCGTCGACAAGCTATCATCACCATCACCATCAGGGATCTTAGATCGAGTAGTTACATTGGGTTCCAGATCCGGAAAGACCGTTTGCAAGAGCTGAGTAGGCCCACGCCGAACAGATAGTTTACTTGGAACAGTTGGAAGAGTCTGAGGGCCTTGTGAGAAAACAGGCGTAGACTCCGAAGGAAGGGCGTTCTCCTGAGCTGATAGGTCTGTCACAGGAGCCTTGCCTTTATCATTAGAACCCGTGGAGGGAGATGCCTGAGAGCTTTGCGAAATGTAACGGATGCGTCCTCTCTGCATAGGTTGAGTAACCTTTTTCTTAGGGAGATAGCGGAGCCAGTCGCCATATTGAAGTTGTTTAGGTCTCTCCTCAACTGGAATGGTGCAGAAATCAAGAGAGTGGCCAACACGACCACAACAGTGGGAGAGAGTGGGAAGACGTTCATACTGTAGAGGACAAAAACGTGTAGAAGAGCCCCCACCGAGAGCAACACAACATCGAACTGGTTTAGAAGCATCCAAAGTTAACCCTACTCGAAGATAGTCAACCATATTAAGATCCATTTTCCTCGTATCAATTTTTGTAACAGTTCCAATGAGAGCCCGGAGTGATTCACCAATATTATTAGCAGATTCCTCCGAAGCAAGAAGGATAGGTGGAATATTATAAATACGCACCCACACATTCATTGTCATGAACGAATGATCATCAATGCTAATAGTAGGATCATATTGAGTAAGGGAAAGCCACTCATCCTTGTAGGACCATGGTCCCCTGGAAAGGATATCCTCTTTAATCTTTTCATCCTTAAAGCAGATTAGAAACAGCCGTGGTCGCAATGAGCGCATAGAAGATAACTTAGCCAGAGTCCAGATTCCGGTGAAGGCTTTAATAATAATCTGATCATCAATATCTTTGGAGGTAATCATGTTCCCCAAAAGAGTTGTATGTGAATCAGCATCAGTAGAGTCCCAAGGTAGGCTTGTTTAAAAGATAGTGGATTGTTCTTCCTCGGTAAATTGAATATTCCCGAGTTGTTGGAGAAAAGATTTGGAATCCATCAAAAAAAGAAGAAGAGAGTAAGGGCGGCAAGATGAATGAAAGATGAGGAAGAATAAAGCATGAGTAGAATATATGATCGTATATATAGGTGAAGAGTTCATATGAATGTAAGATAGAAGAATATCACTAGGAGTAGAATAGAGGAGAAGAGTCTGGAAAGGAATAGAACATCTTTTAAAAAAGAAGATAAGATAGTTGGAAAAAAGAGACCAAAAAACTATTAAAAAAGGTATAGGAGTTGGAAAAAGAATAAATATTGTATTTTTAATTAAAAGGAGAAAGAGTCCAAAATTGAAAAAGATTAGAATAAAATAAAAGATGAGACACAAAGTAGTAGTTGGTATAAAAGTCTGATAGTCAGACCACTGTTTTAAGAGGACACCATGAAAGGTGTTGGTATGAACCTTATATAAGGTTGGTAAACAACAAGAGAATATGTAGTTATCACAAAGTATGAGAAAAAGCCACAAAAGAACTAGATAACACATCAGTATTAACAGTAAAGTAAATATAAAAAAGAAAACAACAACAGCAAAAGAAGATAGGTAGATAAAATAACGATACATAGCAGAGCGACATGTAATTTGAAGAGCCATAGACACTTTATACCGTAACCAAGATGAGAACATTTGATAATTTGGAAATATACCGTACCTAACATAATAATACGAATCCAGATGGATAGTACAGCATCCAACCAGGCCAGAATAGCCTTTCGATGCCGCTCTTTCACCAGTAACCCCAGTCATGCAAAGGACCAAGCCCCAATACATGCAGGAACAACGTAGCGCTGGTTGTAGTTGAAACACAACCAGGGAATAGGGAGTGAACGTAGCACTGGAACCGAACCCCCACCCTGACCAGATAACAGACGAGCATAGCCGACGAAGCAAGCACGACGACCAGCAATGCCGGCAAGCATAAGAAGACTCCATTAGGTATCGGCGAAGCAAGCATGGCGACTAGCATTGCCGACGAACGTAAGAAGACTCCACCACTATCGATACATAGCGAGACCCATTCCTCCATAGTAGACTCCATAGTAAACAGGTCGGAGACGAGAGCCGGCGGTCACCCGAGCATGGCCAAAGCTGCAGTAAAAAGCAGGAGAAACAAACCCGAACACGGAACCACCACTGTCGACATTGGTGAGGTCCCTCGTTAGGGGTAGGAAGCACACGTTCGCCGTCGGGCCAGAAGGTGGCCGAGCGAAACCTAGATCTCCAGAAACGACCAGGAAAGGATAGCCTGAGCCAGCAGTTGAAGATGAACCATAGTACCGGAAAATCTCTAACGCAAGGGAGAAGAAGATCAAAGAAAAGAGAAACACCAGAACTGGTTCGAAGGGCGGCCAGGCATGGCCAAGACCGCAAGAAACAAAGCGGAGAGCCGGCAAGGTAAAGAGAAACACTCCGAACACAGAAACACCAGTACCGGCGCTGATAAAAGTCCTCATTGAGGCCGCCGGTCGAACGCAGCCAATCCTGCAGAAGCCGAGAGTAGATCGGAAACAAAAAAGATGAGAACCGAGAGCTACCCTCCTTGAACCACAGAACTAAGGCACAGTCAAGAACCCTAAGGAACCTACGAAGAGAGGAAAGACTCCTTATCCCATTTCGAAGATCATGATCACCGGGAGGGGTAAAATAGATAACATAGAAACCAATCCAAACCAGGGGTCGGAGAAGGAGAACCCTTGCTGAATATAAAAACAAGAGTTTAATAGAAAGAGGGAACCAATCCAAGCCAGAGAGACCTCGATCCTGGGTAGGAAACAGAAAGGAGAAAGATGTGGCGAGCGAGTCACGATCAAAACATCGTGAGGGCAGTCGGGGAGACCCCGACGATAGTAGCTTCCAGGAAGGAGCCAAAAGACACATCGGAGCCAAGAAAACTGACCCGCATGGAAGTGGTGATGGCCACCATCGCTGGTGTTGGTAAGATCCCTCGTTGAGGGTGGAAAGCAAGACGGTAGACGAATTGGAAACAAACCTGGGCAGAACTTTGCCAAGATAGGTGCCGGTCGACTAGAAGAACGATGGGGATGCCATCCTCACAAAGGAGGTTGAAAGTAGCAGATCATGGATCCTTCCTCTCCAAGGACGGTCGATGGTGAAGACGCCATGGGAGAGGCAGTTCCTCCAAAGGCGGTTGAAGGTGAATAAAAGCTTGATCCTCCAGCGGCGAGAGAAGCTGCACCCATGAAGACGGCCTCCAGAAACAAGAAGGAAAAGAGGAAGTGCGTAAAGGAGAGAGGGGAGGAGAGGAGAGAAAGGATCCATAATAATCCGTTCGAATTTTAACCAAGTAAAATTCTGAAAATTTCAGATTAATCTGTAGAATTTTGTTCAAAAGCTAATAATTAAATATTTGAAATCATAAAATTTGATTTTAATAAAATTTGGTTATCGTTTTGATGCGATTAAAACGTGCATGTCTAAATGGGCTTTATAGAGATTCCGTTCGAATTTTAACTGAGTATAAAGTCGAAAAATTTGAGATTAATTTGTATAATTTTGTTTAAAAGCCTATAATTAACTATTTGAACTCATAAAATTTAATTTAAAAACATTTGGTTGTCGTTTTTATGCGATTAATACGAGCATTTCTAAATGTTCTATATAGAGAATCCGTTCGAATTTTAACCGAGTAAAAACCTTAAAATTTGAGATTAATCTGTATAATTTTGTTCAAAAGCCCATAATTAAATATTTAAACTAATAAAATTTGATTTAATAACATTTGGTTGTCGTTTTGTTGGGATTAAAACGTGCATGTCTATATGGGCTTTATAGAGATTCCATTCTAATTTTAACCGAGTAAAATTCTTAAATTTTCAGATTAATCTGTATAATTTTGTTCAAAAGCTAATAATTAAATATTTGAAATCATAAAATTTGATTTTAATAAAATTTGGTTGTCGTTTTGATGCGATTAAAACGTGCATGTCTAAATGGGCTTTATAGAGATTCTGTTCGAATTTTAACTGAGTATAAAGTTGAAAAATTTGAGATTAATCTGTATAATTTTGTTTAAAAGCCTATAATTAACTATTTGAACTCATAAAATTTAATTTAATAACATTTGGTTGTCGTTTTGATGCAATTAATACAAGCATTTCTAAATGTTCTATATAGAGAATTCGTTCGAATTTTAACCGAGTAAAAACCTTAAAATTTGAGATTAATCTGTATAATTTTGTTCAAAAGCCCATAATTAAATATTTAAACTAATAAAAATTAATTTAATAACATTTGGTTATCGTTTTGTTGGGATTAAAACGTGCATGTCTAAATGGGCTTTATAGAGATTCCGTTCTAATTTTAACCGAGTAAAATTCTGAAATTTTCAGAATAATCTGTATAATTTTCTTCAAAAGCTAATAATTAAATATTTGAAATCATAAAATTTGATTTTAATAAAATTTGGTTGTCGTTTTGATGCGATTAAAACGTGCATGTCTAAATGGGCTTTATAGAGATTCTGTTCGAATTCTAACCGAGTAAAAGAATGAAAATTTGAGATTAATCTGTATAATTTTGTTCAAAAGCCTATAATTAACTATTTGAACTCATAAAATTTAATTTAATAACATTTGGTTGTCGTTTTGATGCGATTAATACGAGCATGTCTAAATATGCTCTATAGAGAATCCGTTCGAATTTTAACCGAGTAAAAACCTTAAAATTTGAGATTAATCTGTATAATTTTGTTCAAAAGCCCATACTTAAATATTTAAAATCATAAATTTTGATTTAATAACGTTTGGTTGTCGTTTTTTTGGGGATTAAAATGTTCATGCCTAAATGGGCTTTATAGAGATTCCGTTCTAATTTTAACCGAGTAAAATTCTGAAAATTTGAGATTAATCTGTATAATTTTGTTCAAAAGCTCATAATCAAGTATTTGAAGTCATAAAACTTGTTTTAATAACATTTGGTTGTCATTTTGATGCGATTAATACGAGCATGTCTAAATGTGCTCTATAGAGAATCCTTTCGAATTTTAACCGAGTAAAATCCTTAAAATTTGTGATTAATCTGTATAATTTTATTCAAAACCCCATATTTAAATATTTGAACTCATAAAATTTTATTTAATAGTATTTGGTTGTCGCTTTGTTGGGATTAAAATGTGCATGTCTAAATGAGCTCTATAGAGAATCCGTTCGAATTTTAACTGAGTAAAAACCTTAAAATTTGAGATTAATCTGTGTAGTTTTGTTCAAAAGCCCATAATTAAATATTTAAACTCATAAAATTTAATTTAATAACATTTGATTGTCATTTTGTTGGGATTAAAACGGGCATATCTAAATTAGCTTTATAGAGATTCCGTTCAAATTTTAACCGAGTAAAATTCTGAAAATTTCAAATTAATTTGTATAATTTTGTTCAAAAGCTAATAATTAAATAATTGAAATCATAAAATTTGATTTTAATAAAATTTCGTTGTCGTTTTGATGAAATTAAAACGTGCATATCTAAATGGGCTTTATAGAGATTCCGTTCGAATTTTAATCGAGTAAAAAGCTAAAAATTTGAGATTAATCTGTATAATATTGTTCAGAACCCTATAATTAACTATTTGAACTTATAAAATTTAATTTAATAACATTTGTTTGTCGTTTTGATGCGATTAATACGAGCATGTCTAAATGTTCTCTATAGAGAATCCTTTTGAATTTTAACCGAGTAAAATCCTTAAAATTTAAGATTAATCTGTATAATTTCATTCAAAACCCCATATTTAAATATTTGAACTCATAAAATTTTATTTAATAACATTTGGTTGTCGCTTTGTTGGGATTAAAACGTGCATGTCTAAATGGGCTTTATAGAGATTCCTTTCGAATTTTAACCGAGTAAAATTCTAAAAATTTTAGATTAATCTGTATAATTTTGTTTAAAAGCTAATAATTAATTATTTGAAATCCTAAAATTTGGTTTTAATAAAATTTAGTTGTCATTTTGATGCGATTAAAACGTGCATGTCTAAATGGGCTTTATAGAGATTCCGTTCGAATTTTAATCGAGTAAAAAGTTGAAAATTTGAGTAAATCTGTATAATATTATTCAGAATCCTATAATTAACTATTTTAACTTATAAAATTTAATTTAATAACATTTGGTTGTCGTTTTGAGGCGATTAATACGAGCATGTCCAAATGTCCTCTATAGAGAATCCTTTTGAATTTTAACCGAGTAAAAACCTTAAAATTTGAGATTAATCTGTATAATTTTGTTCGAAAGCCCATAAATAAATATTTAAACTAATAAAATTTGATTTAATAACATTTGGTTGTCGTTTTGTTGGGATTAAAACGTGCATGTCTAAATGGGCTTTATAGAGATTCCGTTCTAATTTTAACCAAGTAAAATTCTGAAAATTTCAGATAAATCTGTATAATTTTGTTCAAAAGCTAATAATTAAATATTTGAAATCATAAATTTTGATTTTAATAAAATTTAGTTGTCGTTTTGATGCGATTAAAACGTGCATGTCTAAATGGGCTTTATAGAGATTCTGTTTGAATTTTAACCGAGTAAAAAGCTGAAAATTTGAGATTAATCTATATAATTTTGTTCAAAAGCCTATAATTAACTATTTGAACTCATAAAATTTAATTTAATAACATTTGGTTGTCGTTTTGATGCGATTAATACGAGCATGTCTAAATGTGCTCTATAGAGAATCCGTTCGAATTTTAACTGAGTAAAAACCTTAAAATTTGAGATTAATCTGTATAATTTTGTTCAAAAGCCCATAATTAAATATTTAAACTCATAAAATTTGATTTAATAACATTTGGTTGTCGTTTTGTTGGGATTAAAATGTGCATGTCTAAATGGGCTGTATAGATATTCCGTTTTAATCTTAACCGAGTAAAATTCTGAAAATTTTAGAGTAATCTGTATAATTTTATTTAAAAGCTAATAATTAAATATTTGAAATCATAAAATTTGATTTTAATAAAATTTCGTTGTCGTTTTGATGCGATTAAAACATGCATGTCTAAATGGGCTTTATAGAGATTCCGTTCGAATTTTAACCAAGTAAAAAGCTGAAAATTTGAGATTAATCTGTATAATTTTGTTCAAAACCTATAATTAACTATTTGAACTCATAAAATTTAATTTAATAACATTGGTTGTAGTTTTGATGCGATTAATACGAGCATGTCTAAATGTGCTCTATAGAGAATCCGTTCGAATTTTAACTGAGTAAAAACCTTAAAATTTGAGATTAATCTGTATAATTTTGTTCAAAAGCCCATAATTAAATATTTGAAATCATAAAATTTGATTTTAATAAAATTTGGTTGTCGTTTTGATGCGATTAAAACGTGCATGTCTAAATGGGCTTTATTGAGATTCCGTTCGAATTTTAACCGAGTAAAAAGCTGAAAATTTGAGATTAATCTATATAATATTCTTCAGAATCCTATAATTAACTATTTGAACTTATAAAATTTAATTTAATAACATTTGTTTGTCGTTTTAATGCGATTAATACGAGTATGTCTAAATGTGCTCTATAGAGAATCGTTTTGAATTTTAACCGAGTAAAAACCTTAAAATTTGAGATTAATCTGTATAATTTTGTTCAAAAGCCCATAATTAAATATTTAAACTCATAAAATTTGATTTAATAACATTTGGTTGTCGTTTTGTTGGGATTAAAACGTGCATGTCTAAATGGGCTTTATAGAGATTCCGTTCTAATTTTAACCTAGTAAAATTCTGAAAATTTCTGATTAATCTGTATAATTTTGTTCAAGAGATAATAATTAAAAATTTGAAATCATAAAATTTGATTTTAGTAAAATTTTGTTGTCATTTTGATGCGATTAAAACGTGTATATCTAAATGGGCTTTATAGAGTATCTGTTCGAATCTTAACCTAGTAAAAAGCTGAAAATTTGAGATTAATCTATATAATTTTGTTTAAAAGCATATAATTAACTATTTTAACTCATAAAATTTAATTTAATAACATTTGGTTGTCGTTTTGATGCGATTAATACGAGCATGTCTAAATGTTCTCTATAGAGAATCCGTTCGAATTTTAACTGAGTAAAAACCTTAAAATTTGAGATTAATCTATATAATTTTGTTCAAAAGCCCATAATTAAATATTTGAAATCATAAAATTTGATTTTAATAAAATTTGCTTGTCGTTTTGATGAGATTAAAACGTGCATGTCTAAATGGGCTTTATAGAGATTCTGTTCGAATTTTAACCGAGTAAAAAGCTGAAAATTTGAGATTAACTTGTATAATATTATTTGGAATCCTATAATTAACTATTTGAACATATAAAATTTAATTTAATAACATTTGGTTGTCGTTTTGATGCGATTAATACGAGCATGTCTAAATGTGCTCTATAGAGAATCCTTTTGATTTTAACCGAGTAAAAACCTTAAAATTTGAGAATAATCTGTATAATTTTGTTCAAAATCCCATAATTAAATATTTAAACTCATAAAATTTGATTTAATAACATTTGGTTGTCGTTTTGTTGGGATTAAAACATGGATGTCTAAATGGGCTTTATAGAGATTCCGTTCTAATTTTAACCAAGTAAAATTCTAAAAATTTCAGATTAATCTCTATAATTTTGTTCAAAAGATAATAATTAAATATTTGAAATCATAAAATTTGATTTTAATAAAATTTGATTTTAATAAAATTTAGTTGTCGTTTTGATGCGATTAAAACGTGCATGTCTAAATCGGCTTTATAGGTATTCCGTTCTAATTTTGACCGAGTAAAATTATGAAAATTTCAGATTAATCTGTATAATTTTGTTTAAAAGATAATAATTAAATTTTTGAAATCATAAAATTTGATTTTAATAAAATTTGGTTGTTGTTTTGATGCGATTAAAACGTGCATGTCTAAACGGGCTTTATAGATATTCCGTTCGAATTTTAACCGAGTAAAATGCTAAAAATTTGAGATTAATCTCTATAATTTTGTTCAAATGCCTATAATTAACTATTTGAACTCATAAAATTTAATTTAATAACTTTTGGCTGTCGTTTTGATGCGATTAAAACGAGCATGTCTAAATGTGCTCTATAGAGAATCCGTTCGAATTTTAACCTAGTAAAAACCTTAAAATTTGAGATTAATCTGTATTATTTTGTTCAAAAGCCCATAATTAAATATTTAAACTCATAAAATTTGATTTAATAACATTTGGTTGTCGTTTTTTTGGGATTAAAACGTGCATGTCTAAATGGGCTTTATAGAGATACCATTCTAATTTTAACCAAGTAAAATTCTGAAAATTTCAGATTAATCTGTATAATTTTGTTCAAAAGCTAATAATTAAATATTTGAAATCATAAAATTTGATTTTAATGAAATTTGTATAACATCCCGTTTGGGGGGTTATTAGTTTAGGCGTAGTTAGGTCGAATCGGATTCTCCGGTTCATTATTCCGAGAAAAATAAAATAAGGATATTTTTAATTAAGAAAAATAATAGTTTTAGAATATGGTTTGAAATATTAAAATTATGTTTCAAAATTAAAAGAAAATAATTTGGATTTTTATAATGATTTTTAATTATGCTTAATTATGCATAAGTGACCGATTTGTAATTTTTGGAAAATTGGAGGACTACTTTGTAATTTTCGGAAATTACATGTTTTAGAGACTAAATTGAAAAGCAAGCTAAACTTAGAATCCTTAGAGGGCCATAAACCCATTTCTAACTTTTAATAATGATTTGTTCACCAAAATGTATTTTTAATTACTTTAATTAGATTTTTAATCATTTTCTCTCAAAACCACTTTTCTCTCATTTTCTCTCATCTTTTTTCTCTCATTTTCTCTCCACTTTCTCTTCATCTTTTCTCTTCAATTCCTTGCTGATTTTTCCATCTTTTTCAACAAAGATTACATCATTTGCATCATCCTTCCATCCTTTACAAAACCTAAGCATCAATTTCATCAAATCAACATCAAATTGCAAGGAATCAAGAAGAGGAAATTATATCTTTTTGGCGAATAGATCTTGAAGGTAATTTTCTGGATTTTTAATTCTTTTTTAAGGTTCTTTATTGAAATTCCCAAGTATTAGCTTGCTAATCTTTGAATAAAAACTTAATCTATGTTTTTAATGTTAGATCTAGTGATTTTGTGAATGTTTTTGTGAAATCTTTTTGGATCTCATTCAATGCTGGAATTAGATGGATTCAATTGTGTTTTTATGTTAATTAAATGATTAATTGAGTCTTGATTTGATAGCACATTAATTTAATCCCGGAATAATGCAATCGGTGTTGTTTTAAGGTGCTTTTCGGTTGTTTTAGATGCTTTTATGTTGCTGGAGATATAAGGGTGGTTTGGATGTGTTTTTGGTTCATAATTGAAGTGGATTAGATGTTAGATTCATTTGGTTTTGGGCTGATATTGTTCGGAAGCGTTTCGTCTTAGTTTACGGTCTTTTCGGCTAAGTTTTTGGTAGTTTAACGGTGATAGTATATGGCTGTTGGTTTGAGCATGTTATGATGTGAGAATGCTCTGTTTTTAATGTTGTAGAAGAGGTACAAGAAGGTGCTTGATTGCTGGTG
Source organism: Abelmoschus esculentus (assembly GCA_035048815.1). Lineage (NCBI taxonomy): Eukaryota > Viridiplantae > Streptophyta > Magnoliopsida > Malvales > Malvaceae > Abelmoschus > Abelmoschus esculentus. The sequence goes on along the minus strand of JAUCBN010000013.1, from coordinate 7,495,005 downwards.
CGTTGTTGCGATCATCGGAGAGCGGCGAAAGCTCGTTTCGCTTGTTGGTGAGTGATTACGAATTTAAAGCAAATCGCATTTGGTACGTTCTGTTTTGGGGACTATGGAAGAGTTTGAAAACCTTCCATAGTTCAAGATTAAGTAAAGTAAATGTTTTTGGTAAACCGATATGAGTTTCGGCTACATTTGATAAAGGCATTATATTGGTAATGCAATGAGATTTATGAAAATGCATGAGCATGATTTGAAATGGTGCATACATGAGAATTACTAGCTGAAAATGAATAGCTTATTTAGCATCCATGATTATGAAAAATTATGAGAAATGATTTGGAATACGATGTAGTTAATTGCTTTATACATGATGGTGCCTTTGGGCATGATTTTTGGTTCATTTGTTGAACATATTATGCATGCATTATGAGCAGCAAGTTATCATGCACACTTGATTATGATATTGTCTTAGTGACACTAACTCTAGATTCGAATACGAATGACATGTCATTAGGATTGTCTTAAGTGCACTATAAACAAAATTGAGAATATAGAATATTGCCTACACGTAACAAGGGTGACTTTGTGTCCAACCGTGCTTGGTAGAGCCGCTTACACGTAAGAAGAGTGACTATGTGTCTGATCGTGCGTGGTAGTACTGAAGGCGACGTCGTGTCATGTTAATGGTGACATTGAGTCATGTCAATGGTGACCTCGTGTCATGTCAATGGTGACTCCGTGTCATGTCGAGACAATGGTCTCTAACAATGGATCTGTGTATTCGGTGAACTCAAGGTTCACATTAAGTGGTCATTAGAATGCCAATATACATACATGAATTTGAGATGGACATTGGGCATCATTTATAAATTGTTTTGACAAGGTTATGTAAACTCAAGGATGCATCTGGTTTAAAGAATATGAGCATGAGATGTTAGCATGCATGATTTGATAATGTATTGTGAATTATGGTTCCATCATGGTTTTAAATAGATGCATTGATGATTTGTGAAGAGCTGCCTCACTAAGCATGTTTGCTTAAGCTCTCTTTTCATCCTTGCAGAAAAATAAAGGCACTTGGGGCTTCGTTCGAGGCAAGGAAACCAAGGGGGAGAATCACTTTGAATTTGGTATGTTTTAGGCAAATAAATTGGGCAAGGCAATGTGTAACCCAATCTATGTGAGGAGTGTGTGCTTAGGCTTTGGTTTATGTTGTAATAAGGCCATTATCGTTTGGTTGTTAATCGTTGAACTTTGGAATTGTTTGAAATGTTGAAGCATGTACTAGCATGATTGATATGTTGTTAATCATTTCCTAGGGAGCATGCCTATAGCTTAATTGGTGTCCGTGTCGTTGTTGATTATGTGCCATATGTTTCTAATTATGCCTAGGACTGATACATTTAGCGGTTCTAATTAATGGTTGAGTATAGAGTAATTGGTGTGCACTTAGTGTAACGAAACTTTTAGCTTCAGACCTAAAGTTTCGAAACCTTTGGATGAAGGTTCTGAAACCTTTGTCAAATAGTTTCAAAACCTTCATGAGGTTTCGAAACCTTGCGGGCAGTTTCAATTCTGGGAAGCTACTGGACGCGATAAGTTTCGAAACTTTCCAGGAAAGTTTTGAAACCTTTTACAAAAAGTTTCGGAACCTCTGGGAAGGTTTCGAAACCTTTGATCACCAAGAATTGAAAGATGCTAGAAATTATATTTTAATTCTGAATATCTTCTTTTGTTCGATTATGGTAATTACATATGTTACTTTGAGCTGAAGTTTTGCATGCATGACTAAAGTTGATTTAATATTAAGATGGTTAACCTAATTTGGATGAAGTCCTTGAATTTTAGAAGATTTACCTTTTGGTCCCTCAATTAAAGAAGCATGTAATTGATGATGATGTTGGAATGATCCGTTTGAGTTGGAATTTGCTGTGAAGAATACTTGAGTGCTTAATTGAACCATGATTAAAAGAATTTATATATTATTAATAGGACTTAAAAGTTTTACGTTTTAGTCCTTAACCTATGCTAGTGTTTAATCGAATGTTTGTTCTTAATTAACGTGTTACTATTAATGCTTTGCATGAGATCTTAACACGTAGGAGTAAGATTGCGCATCTAGACAAGAATAAATAAAAAAAATATAATGGTTTTAGGGTTGTTTATCGAATCGGACCCTCGCGGGTTTGGTTTGATATTCCCCGTGTAACTCATTAGTATCGGTTTCGTCTAGGCCGGGCTAAGGGGGTTACATTTGGTGGTATCAGAGCCAGGTTTGTAAAGTGTGTTGTAGGTTAGTAAAAATGTGTTGTTGGTTTGTAAGGTGTGTAGTTAATTTGTCAAAATACGTATTGGTTTGCTATGTTTTGTGGTTGGTATGTTAGAATGTTAGATTGAACATGATATGTTGTTGCTGTATACATACCTATACATTGTGAGTGTACCTAGAATGACTATGAGTAAGAGAGGTGGTCGGTTACACATTGCCAATGCCAACATGTTTTTGGATGTTCTTCGGTTTCCCTTGGATCTTGCCCGAATGTAAGTTTATAATGTCTTGATATTATGTTTTTAAAATTGCATGTATGAAGTTTTTGGATAATGCCTCCGAGACGTGAAATACGTGCTAGCGCAATCTTGATCACTGATGGTCAGGCAGAGGGAGAGGCGATTGTGAGGGAGGAACTGCGCTTCCACCTCCTCCACCAACTGGCGTGCCACCCGCTGGTGTGCCTCCGATTCCAGTAGGAGGCCAGTACGGAGAGTTTGCACCGTTCATACAGGCTATGACAGGTGTGTTTCAGGCAGTTATGGCTGGAGTTCATGTACCGGCTCCCGCACCTGCCGTTGTGGTTACCTCAGGGCTACCGCTAGAGCGATTGCGTAGATTGGAAGGTGTTGAGTTCCGTGGATCTGACCCGAGTTCGGCTGAGGAGTGCTTGGCTAGCATAGAGAGGATTTTAGATCAGATGGACTGTCAGGATGCCCGGAGGTTGGGTTGTGTGGTCTCTCTGCTTCAGGGGGGATGCTTATAGATGGTGGAATACCACGAGAGCGGGTGTAGCGGTTGCTAACCTGACGTAGGAGTACTTCAGGACCGCTTTTGTACGGAAGTTTTTGGGTCCACAGTATGGGGATACGCGGAAGAGGGAGTTTATGTCCTTGGGTGCAGGGAACTATGAGTGTGGCTAACTATGAGATACAGTTTATCAGATTGAGTCACTATGCTCCTGAGTTGGTTCCTACGGAGCGTAAGAGATATGATAGGTTCCGATATGGTTTGGATTCGGAGATCAAGACATACTTGTTGGCTGCGGAGTACACTTAGTTTGATGTGCTCGTGAGTAGCGCTAAGGATGTTGAGGAGTCCCTGAGAGAGGTTAGGAAGTCTTCCGATGTCGGAAAGAGGCCTGCTGAGGCTAGCACTCAAGGTGGTAAGGGTAAAAGGTTTCGGGATAACCGATACAGAGCTGATCGGCGCCGAGGTGATTATGGACACGGCGGTCATGCTCAGCAGTTTGGTAGAGGTGGTGGTGATATGGCAGTTTGTAATGTGTGTTCTAGACGCCATCAAGGAGAGTGTTGGTGGGCCACTGGTGCCTGCATTGGTTGTGGATCTAAGGATCACAAGAAGAGGGATTGTCTGAGGTTTGTTGGTGAGGTTGGTAACCGAGCTGAGGCTGCTGTGGTACCTGGTAGAGGATGCAGTGGAGGTAGAGGTCCTTTTCAGAGACAGGGTGATGGCCGTAGAGTTTATGCTTAGCGTGGGACCCATAATGCTACGGATGTGGTTGCAGGTACTTTTTCTTTACGAAATGTACCGTTATTTTCTTTGATAGATTCGGGATCTACACATTCTTATGTTTTGAGTGAGCATGCATACATGTTGGATATCCCTGTTGATGTTTTAGATGTGGGAGTTGTGGTTACTAGTTCCTTGGGTGAGACGGTGACCGTAAAAAGGTTATATAGGAGATGTCCGTTGGAGGTGCAAGGGTATGTCTTTGAGGTTGACTTGATGGAGTTGTCGTTTCATGGTTTTGACCTTATCTTGGGGGTTGATTGGTTGATAGAGCATAAAGCTGTGGTGGATTTTGAAAAGAAACGGGTTACCTTGAGGTTGTTAGATGGTAGCGAGGTTGTGGTTAAGAGTGAGTATACCGGATTCTTATCCAATGTAGTTTCGGCTTTACAAGCGGAAAGGTTGATGCAACATGGTGGTATGGCATATTTAGTATATGTAATGAACCCGGGGATAGGAGAGGTTCGGGTGCAGGACATTCGAACAGTATGTGACTTTCCGGAAGTTTTTCTTGAGGAGTTACCGAGATTACCTCCCGATCATGATGTAGAGTTTAGTATCGAGACTTATGCTGGTACTAATCCGGTGTCCATTGCTCCTTACCGCATGGCACCTAAGGAGTTAAAAGAGTTAAAGATGCAGTTGCAAGAGTTGCTTAACCGTGGTTTTATACGACCGAGTGTATCGCCTTGGGGTGCACCGGTGTTGTTTGTGAAGAAGAAAGATGGCACAATGAGGATGTGCATTGATTATCAGTAACTGAATAAGTTGACCGTGAAGAATAAATATCCTTTGCCGAGGATTGACGATTTGTTTGATCAGTTTCGAGGAGCAAATGTGTTCTCGAAGATTGATTTGAGATCGGGGTACTACCAGTTGAAAGTGAAAGAGGAGGATGTGTTGAAAATGGCTTTTCGGACAAGGTATAGTCATTATGAGTTTTTGGTGATGACGTTTGGTTTGACAAATGCCCCTGCTGCTTTTATGGGTATGATGAACCGGGTGTTTCATGAGTATTTGGATCAGTTTGTAGTAGTGTTCATAGATGATATCCTCGTGTATTCACATACCGAGGAGGATCGTGATCAGCATTTACGGATAGTGTTGCAAGCGTTGAAAGAGAACCAGTTGTATGCTAAGTTAAGTAAATGTGAGTTTTGGTTAAAAGAGGTGATGTTTCTTGGTCATGTGGTATCGGAAAAGGGTATTAGTGTTGACCCAAAGAAGATAGAGGCTTTTATGGGTTGGAAGCAACCGAGGTCGGTGTCGGAGGTTCAGAGTTTCCTAGGTTTGGCTGGGTATTATCGTAGATTCGTTGAGGGTTTTTCGAGCATTGCTGCTCCTATGACCAAGTTGTTACAAAAGAAAGTTCCATTTGAGTGGAAAGAAAGTCAACAAAAGAGTTTTGAGAAGTTGAAAGAAGTGTTGACTAGTGCACCGGTGTTGGTTCAACCCGAATCCGGTAAGGATTTCATGGTTTATAGTGATGCATCATACGTTGGTCTCAGGTGTGTTTTGATGCAAGAGGGGAAAGTTGTAGCTTATGCTTCTAGACAGTTGAGGATACATGAAAAGAACTATCCGACTCATGATTTGGAACTGGCGGCGGTGGTTTTTGCTTTGAAGATTTGGAGACATTATTTGTATGGAGAGAAGTGTACTATATACACTGATCATAAGAGTTTGAAGTATCTCATGTCACAAAAGGATTTGAATTTTAGGCAACGAAGATAGATGGAGTTGCTTAAGGATTATGATTTATCTATTGAGTATCATCCGGGGAAAGCCAATGTAGTAGCCGATGCTTTGAGCCGTAAAGCGGCTGTTGAGTTGAGAGCAATGTTTGCTAGATTGAGTGTTTCTAAGGAAGGTGGTTTAGTGGCGGAGTTGCAAGTAAAACATGTTTTGGTTGAGATGATCAAGGTGAAATAGTTAGAGGATGAGGCTTTGGTACCTTTTGTGGAGGATATTGCGGAGGGTAGACCGACCGAGTATCGTTTTAATGATAATGGGGTGTTGTGTTTTAGAGATCGGATTGTGGTGCCGGATGATCAGGAGTTGAGGCAAGCTATCTTGGTGGAAGCTCATACTAGTCCGTTTGCTATGCATTCGGGTAGTGTGAAGATGTATAGAGATCTCAAAAGTGTGTACTTTTGGGTTAGTTTAAAGAGAGATGTGACGGAGTTTGTTTCTCGTTGTATGGTGTATCAGCGGGTGAAAGCTGAACATCAGTTCCCTACAGGTTTGTTACAACCGGTTCAAGTTCCGGAATGGAAATGGGAGAGAATCACCATGGATTTTGTGACGTGGTTACCTTTAACACCGTCCAAAAAGGACCCTATATGGGTGATTGTTAACAGATTTATGAAGTGTGCACATTTTCTTGCCGTGCATACGACGTACTCCATGGATAAGTTGGCGGATTTGTATGTTTCAGAGGTGGTGAGATTGCATGGTGTGCCTAAGTCGATCATATCGGATAGAGATCCGCGGTTTACATCCAAGTTTTGGAAGTGTTTGCAGACAGCTTTGGGTACGAGGCTTAGCTTTAGTACAGCTTATCATCCACAGATGGATGGACAGTCTGAACGTGTTATTCAGACTTTAGAGGATATGTTGAGATGTTGTGTCATCGAGTTTCAAGGTTCTTGGGAGAAGCAATTGCCGTTGGTAGAGTTTGCCTATAATAATAGTTTTCAGACAAGTATACAGATGGCACCGCTCGAGGCGTTATATAGGCGTAAGTGTCGTACACCTTTGTGTTGGAAGGAAGTTGGATAGAAGTATGTTTCGTTGCCTCAAGTGTTGAAGGATACGGATGAGAAAGTTAAGTTGATATGTACTAAACTTAAGGAAGCTTCGGATAGGCAGAAGTCCTATGCCGATTTAAAGCGTAGGGAGATAGAGTATGATGTTGGGGACAAAGTGTTTCTTAAGGTTTCTCCATGGAAGAAGGTAATGAGATTTGGACGTAAGGGTAAGTTGAGTCCTCGTTTTATTGGACCATATGAGGTGTTGGAGCGTGTTGGTCTTGTTGCTTATAGGTTGAGGTTACCAGAGGAGTTGAGTAAGATGCATGATGTTCTTCATGTATCAATGCTTCGTAGATATATAGATTGGATCCTTCTCATGTTGTTCCGGTTGAGGAGATTGAGTTAAGAGAGGATATGAGTTATGAGGAAGAACCGGTGAGGATTTCGGATGTGGATACAAAGGTTCTTCGAGGGAAGACCATAGATTTGGTTAAAGTGCTTTGGAAACACCGAGGTATTGAAGAAGCAACTTGGGAGACAAGGAAAAGCATGGGGGAGCAGTTTCCTCACTTGTTTACTTCAGGTAAATTTCGAGGACGAAATTTTCTTAAGAGGGGGAGAGTTGTAACATCCCGTTTTTGGGGTTATTAGTTTAGGCGTAGTTAGGAGAATTTGATTCGGGTCGAATCGGGTTCTTCGGTTTATTATTCTGGGAAAAATAAAATAAGGATATTTTTAATTAAGAAAAATAATAGTTTTGGAATATGGTTTGAAATATTAAAAATATGTTTCAAAATTAAAAGAAAATAATTTGGATTTTTATAATGATTTTTAATTATGCTTAATTATGCAAAGTGACCGATTTGTAATTTTTGGAAAATTGGAGGACTACTTTGTAATTTTTGGAAATTACATATTTTAGTGACTAAATTGAAAAGAAAGCTAAACTTAGAATCTTTAGAGGGTCATAAACCCATTTCTAATTTTTAATAATGATTTGTTCACCAAAATGTATTTTTAATTACTTTAATTATATTTTTAATCATTTTCTCTCAAAACCACCTTTCTCTCATTTTCTCTCATCTTTTTTCTCTCATTTTCTCTCCACTTTCTCTTCATCTTTTCTCTTCAATTCCTTGCTGATTTTTGCATCTTTTTCAACAAAGATTACATCATTTGCATCATCTTTTCATCCTTTACAAAACCTAAGCATCAATTTCATCAAATCAACATCAAATTGCAAGGAATCAAGAAGAGGAAATTACATCTATTTGGTGAATAGATCTTGAAGGTAATTTTCTGGATTTTTAATTCTTTTCTAAGGTTCTTTATTGAAATTCCCAAGTATTAGCTTGCTAATCTTTGAATAAAAATTTAATCTATGTTTTTAATGTTAGATCTAGTGATTTTGTGAATGTTTTTGTGAAATCTTTTTGGATCTCATTCAATGCTGGAATTAGATGGATTCAATTGTGTTTTTATGTTAATTAAATGATTAATTGAGTCTTGATTTGATAGCACAATAATTTAATCCCAGAATAATGCAATCGGTGTAGTTTTAAGGTGTTTTTCGGTTGTTTTAGGGGCTGTTTTAGATGCTTTTATGTTGCTGGAGATATAAGGGTGGTTTGGATGAGTTTTTGGTTCATAATTGAAGTGGATTAGATGTTAGATTTATTAGGTTTGGGGCTGATGTTGTTCGGATGCGTTTCGGCTTAGTTTACGGTCTTTTCGGCTAAGTTTTCGGTAGTTTAACGTGATCGTATATGGCTGTTGGTTTGAGCATGTTATGATGTGAGAATGCTCTGTTTTTAATGTTTTAGAAGAGGTACAAGAAGGTGCTTGATTGCTGATGCGTTGGTGCGATCATCGGAGAGCGGCGAAAGCTCGTTTCGCTTGTTGGTGAGTGATTACGAATTTAAAGCGAATCGCGTTTGGTACGTTCTGTTTTGGGGACTATGGAAGAGTGTGAAAACCTTCCATAGTTCAAGATTAAGTAAAGTAAATGTTTTTGGTAAACCGATATGAGTTTTGGCTACATTTGATAAAGGCATTATGTTGGGAATGCAATGAGATTTATGAAAATGCATGAGCATGATTTGAAATGGTGCATACATGAGAATTACTAGCTGAAAATGCATAGCTTATTTAGCATCCATGATTATGAAAAATTATGAGAAATGATTTGGAATACGATGTGGTTAATTGCTTTATACATGATAGTGCCTTTGGGCATGGCTTTTGGTTCATTTGTTGAACATATTGTGCATGCATTGTGAGCAGCAAGTTATCATGCACACTTGATTATGATATTGGCTTAGTGACACTAACTCTAGATTCGAATACGAATGACATGTCATTAGGATTGTCTTAAGTGCACTATAAACAAAATTGAGAATATAGAATATTGCCTACACGTAACAAGGGTGACTTTGTGTCCAACCGTGCGTGGTAGAGCCGCCTACACGTAACAAGAGTGACTATGTGTCCGATCGTGCGTGGTAGTGCTGAAGGCAACGTCGTGTCATGTTAATGGTGACTTTGAGTCATGTCAATGGTGACTTCGTGTCATGTCAATGGTGACTCCGTGTCATGTCGAGACAATGGTCTCTAACAATGGATTCGTGTATTCGGTGAACTCAAGGTTCACATTAAGTGGTCACTAGAATGCCAATATACATACATGAATTTGAGATGGACATTGGGCATCATTTATAAATTGTTTTGACAAGGTTATGTAAACTCAAAGATGCATGTGGTTTAAAGAATATGAGCATGAGATGTTAGCATGCATGATTTGATAATGTATTGTGAATTATGTTTCCATCATGGTTTTAAATAGATGCATTGATGATTTGTGAAGAGCTGCCTCACTAAGCATGTTTGCTTAAGCTCTCTTTTCATCCTTGCAGAAAAATAAAGGCACTTGGAGCTTCGTTCGAGGCAAGGAAACCAAGGGGGAGAATCAGTTTGAATTTGGTATGTTTTAGGCAAATAAATTGGGCAAGGTAATGTGTAACCCAATCTATGTGAGGAGTGTATGCTTAGGCTTTGGTTTATGTTGTAATAAGACCATTATCGTTTGGTTGTTAATCGTTGAACTTTGGAATTATTTGAAATGTTGAAGCATGTACTAGCATGATTGATATGTTGTTAATCATTTCCTAGGGAGCATGCCTATAGCTTGATTGGTGTCCGTGTCGTTGTTGATTATGTGCCATATGTTTCTAATTATGCCTAGGGCTGATGCATTTAGCGGTTCTAATTAATGGTTGAGTATTGAGTAATTGGTGTGCACTTAGTGTAACGAAACTTTTAGCTCCAGACCTAAAGTTTCGGAACCTTTGGATGAAGGTTCCGAAACCTTTGTCAAATAGTTTCAAACCTTCATGAGGTTTCGAAACCTTGCGGGCAGTTTCAATTCTGGGAAGCTACTAGACGCGATAAGTTTCGAAACTTTCTAGGAAAGTTTCGAAACCTTTTACAAAAAGTTTCGGAACCTCTGGGAAGGTTTCGAAACCTTTGATCACCAAGAATTGAAAGATGCTAGAAATTATATTTTAATTCTGAATATCTTCTTTTGTTCGATTATGGTAATTACATATGTTACTTTGAGCTGAAGTTTTGCATGCATGACTAAAGTTGATTTAATATTAAGATGGTTAACCTAATTTGGATGAAGTCTTTGAATTTTAGAAGATTTACCTTTTGGTCCCTAAATTAAAGAAGCATGTAATTGATAATGTTGGAATGATCTGTTTGAGTTGGAATTTGCTGTGAAGAATACTTGAGTGCTTAATTGAACCATGATTAAAAGAATTTATATATTATTAATAGGACATAAAAGTTTTACGTTTTAGTCCTTAACCTATGCTAGTGTTTAATCGGATGTTTGTTCTTAATTAACGTGTTACTATCAATGCTTTGCATGAGATCTTGACACGTAGGAGTAAGATTGCGCTTCTAGACAAGAGTAAATAAAAAATATAACGGTTTTAGGGTTGTTTATCGAATCGGACCCTCGCGGGTTTAGTTTGATATTCCCCGTGTAACCCATTAGTGTCGGTTTCGTCTAGGCCGGGCTAAGGGGGTTACAATTTGGTTGTTGATTTGATGCGATTAAAACGTGCATGTCTAAATGGGCTTTGTAGAGATTCTGTTCGAATTTTAACCGAGTATAAACCTTAAAAATTTGAGATTAATCTGTATAATTTTGTTTAAAAGCCTATAATTAACTATTTGAACTCATAAAATTTAATTTAATAACATTTGGTTGTCGTTTTGATGCGATTAATACGAGCATTTCTAAATGTGCTCTATAGAAAATCCGTTCGAATTTTAACCGAGTAAAACCCTTAAAATTTGAGATTAGTCTGTATAATTTTGTTCAAAAGCCCATAATTAAATATTTAATCTCATAAAATTTGATTTAATAACATTTGGTTGTCGTTTTGTTGGGATTAAAACGTGCATGTCTAAATGGGCTTTATAGAGATTCCGTTCTAATTTTAACCGAGTAAAATTCTGAAAATTTTAGATTAATCTATATAATTTTGTTCAAAAGCTAGTAATTAAATATTTGAAATCATAAAATTTGATTTTAATAAAATCTGGTTGTCGTTTTGATGCGATTAAAATGTGCATGTCTAAATAGGCTTTATAGAGATTCCGTTCGAATTTTAACTGAGTAAAAACCTTAAAATTTGAGATTAATCTGTATAATTTTGTTCAAAAGCCCATAATTAAATATTTAAACTAATAAAATTTGATTTAATAACATTTGGTTGTCGTTTTGTTGGGATTAAAACGTACATGTCTTAATGGGCTTTATAGAGATTCCGTTCTAATTTTAACCAAGTAAAATTCTGAAAATTTCAGATTAAACTGTATAATTTTTTTCAAAAGCTAATAATTAAATATTTAAAATCATAAAATTTTATTTTAATAATATTTGGTTTTCATTTTGATTCGATTAAAACGTGCATGTCTAAATGGGCTTTATAGAGATTCTGTTCGAATTTTAACCGAGTAAAAAGCTGAAAATTTGAGATTAATCTGTATAATTTTGTGCACAAGACTATAATTAACTATTTGAACTCATAAAATTTAGTTTAATAACATTTGGTTGTCGTTTTGATGCGATTAATACGAGCATGTCTAAATATGCTCTATAGAGAATCCGTTTGAATTTTAACCGAGTAAAAACCTTAAAATTTGAGATTAATCTGTATAATTTTGTTCAAAAGCCCATAATTAGATATTTAAACTCATAAAATTTGATTTAAAACATTTGGTTGTCGTTTTGTTGGGGTTAAAATGTGCATGTCTAAATGGGCTTTATAGAGATTCCGTTCTAATTTTAACCGAGTAAAATTCTGAAAATTTCAAATTAATTTGTATAATTTTTTAAAAAATCTAATAATTAATTATTTGAAATCATAAAATTTGATTTTAATAAAATTTGGTTGTCATTTTGATACGATTAAAATGGGCATGTCTAAATGGGCTTTATTGATATTTCATTCGAATTTTAACCGAGTAAAAAGCTGAAAATTTGAGATTAATCTGTATAATATCTTTCTGAAGCCTATAATTAACTATTTGAACCCATAAAATTTAATTTAATAACATTTGGTTGTCGTTTTGATGCGATTAATACGAGCATGTCTAAATATGCTCTATAGAGAATCCTTTAGAATTTTAACCAAGTAAAACCCTTAAAATTTAAGATTAATCTGTATAATTTTGGTCAAAACCCCATAATTAAATATTTGAACTCATAAAATTTGATTTAATAATATTTGGTTATCGTTTTGTTGGGATTAAAACATGCATTTCTAAATGAGCTTTATAGAGATTCCGTTCGAATTTTAACCGAGTAAAATTATAAAAATTTCAGATTAATCTGTATAATTTTGTTCAAAAGCTAATAGTTAAATATTTGAAATCATAAAATTTGATTTTAATAAAATTTGGTTGTCGTTTTGATGCGATTAAAACGTGTATGTCTAAATGGGCTTTATAGAGATTCCGTTCGAATTTTAACCGAGTAAAAAGCTAAAAATTTGAGATTAATCTGTATAATATTGTTCAGAAACCTACAATTAACTATTTGAACTCATAAAATTTATTTAATAACATTTGGTTGTCGTTTTGATGCGATTAATAAGAGCATGTCTAAATATGCTCTATAAAGAATCCTTTCCAATTTTAACCGAGTAAAATCCTTAAAATTTGAGATTAATCTGTATAATTTTGTTCAAAACCCCATAATTAAATATTTGAATTCATAAAATTTGATTTAATAACATTTGGTTTGTCGTTTTATTGGGATTAAAACGTGCATGTCTAAATGGGCATTAAAGAGATTCCGTTCTAATTTTAAACGAGTAAAATTCTGAAAATTTCAGATTAATCTATATAATTTTGTAAAAAAGCGAATAATTAATTATTTGAAATCATAAAATTGGATATTAATAAAATTTGGTTATCGTTTTGATGCGATTAAAACGTACATGTCTAAATGGGCTTTATAGATATTCCGTTCAAATTTTAACCGAGTAAAAATCTAAAAAATTTGAGATTAATCTATATAATTTTCTTCAAAAGCCTATAATTAACTATTTCAACTCATAAAATTTAAGTTAAAAAAATTTGGTTGTCGCTTTGATGCGATTAATACGAGCATGTCTAAATATGCTCTATAGAGAATCCATTCGAATTTTAACCGAGTAAAACCCTTAAAATATGGGATTAAACTGTATAATTTTGTTCAAAATCCCATAATTAAATATTTAAACTTATAAAATTTAATTTAATAACATTTGGTTGTCGTTTTATTGGGATTAAAACGTGCATGTCTAAATGGGCTTTATAGAGATTCCGTTCTAAATTTAACCAAGTAAAATCCTGAAAATCTCAGATTAATCTGTATAATTTTGTAAAAAAGCTAATAATTAATTATTTGAAATCATAAAATTTGATTTTAATAAAATTTGGTTGTTGTTTTGATGCAATTAAAATGGGCATGTCTAAATGGGCTTTATAGAGATTCCGTTTGAATTTTAACCGAGTAAAAAGCTGAAAATTTGAGATTAATCTGTATAATATTGTTCAGAAGCCAATAATTAACTATTTGAACTCATAAAATTTAATTTAATAACATTTGGTTGTCGTTTTGATGGGATTAATATGAGCATGTCTAAATGTTCCCTATAGAGAATCCGTTTGAATTTTAACCGATTAAAAACCTTAAAATTTGAGATTAATCTGTATAATTTTGTTCAAAAGCCCATTATTAAATATTTAAGCTCATAAAATTTGATTTAATAACATTTGGTTGTCGTTTTGTTGAGATTAAAACGTGCATGTCTAAATGGGCTTTATAGAGATTCCGCTCTAATTCTAATCGAGTAAATTTCTAAAAATTTCAGATTAATCTGTATAATTTTGTTCAAAAGCTAATAATTAAATATTTGAAATCATAAAATTTGATTTTTATAAAATTTGGTCGTCGTTTAGATGAGATTAAAACGTGCATGTCTAAACGGGATTTACAGAGATTCCGTTCGAATTTTAACCGAGTAAAAAGTTGAAAATTTGAGATTAATCTATATAATATTGTTCAGAGGCCTATAATTAACTATTTGAACTCATAAAATTTAATTTAATAACATTTGGTTGTCGTTTTGATGGGATTAATATGAGCATGTCTAAATGTACCCTATAGAGAATCCGTTCGAATTTTAACCGAGTAAAAACCTTAAAATTTGAGATTAATCTGTATAATTTTGTTCAAAAGCACATTATTAAATATTTAAGCTCATAAAAATTGATTTATTAACATTTGGTTGTCGTTTTGTTGGGATTAAAACGTGCATGTCTAAATAGGCTTTATAGAGATTCCGTTCTAATTCTAATCGAGTAAAATTCTAAAAATTTCAGATTAATCTGTATAATTTTGTTCAAAAACTAATAATTAAATATTTGAAATCATAAAATTTGATTTTAATAAAATTTGTTTGTCGTTTTGATGCGATTAAAACGTGTATGTCTAAATGGGCTTTATATAGATTTCGTTTGAATTTCAACCGAGTAAAAAGCTAAAAATTTGAGATTAATCTGTATAATTTTGTTCACAAGACTATAATTAACTATTTGAACTCATAAAATTTAATTTAATAACATTTGGTTGTTGTTTTGATGCGATTAATACGAGCATGTCTAAATGTGCTCTATAGAGAATCCGTTCGAATTTTAACCAAGTAAAAACCTTAAAATTTGAGATTAAACTGTATAATTTTGTTCAAAACCCCATAATTAAATATTTAAACTAATAAAATTTGATTTATTAACATTTGGTTGTCGTTTTGTTGGGATTAAAACGTGCATGTCTAAATGGGCTTTATAGGGATTCCATTCTAATTTTAACCGAGTAAAATTCTGAAAATTTCATATTAATCTGTATAATTTTTTTCAAAATCTAATAATTAAATATTTGAAATCATAAATTTTGATTTTTATAAAATTTGGTTGTCGTTTTGATGCGATTAAAACGTGCATGTCTAAATTGGCTTTATAGAGATTCCGTTCGAATTTTAACCACGTAAAAAGCTGAAAATTTAAAATTAATCTGTATAATTTTGTTCACAAGCCTATAATTAACTATTTGAACTCATAAAATTTAATTTAACAACATTTGGTTGTCATTTTAATGCGATTAATACGAGCATTTCTAAATATGCTCTATAGAGAATCCGTTTAAATTTTAACGGAGTAAAAACCTTCAAATTTGAGATTAATCTGTATAATTTTGTTCAAAAGCGCATAATTAAATATTTAAACTCATAAAATTTGATTTAATAATAATTGGTTGTCGTTTGGTTCGGATTAAAACGTGCATGTCTAAACGGGCTTTATAGAGATTCCGTTCAAATTTTAACCGAGTAAAATTCTAAAAATTTCAGATTAATCTGTATAATTTTATAAAAAAGCTAATAATGAATTATTTGAGATCTTAAAATTTTTTTTTAATATAATTTGGATGTCGTTTTGATGCGATTAAAATGGGCATGTCTAAATGGGCTTTAAAGATATTCCGTTCTAATTTTAACCGAGTAAAAAGCTGAAAATTTGAGATTAACCTGTAAAATATTGTTCAGAAGCCTATAATTAACTATTTGAACTCATAAAATTTAATTTAATAACATTTGACTGTTGTTTTGATGCGATTAATACGAGCATGTCTAAATGTGCTTTATAGAGAATCCTTTCGAATTTTAACCAAGTAAAACCCTTAAAATTTGAGATTAAACTGAGTAATTTTGTTCAAAATCACATAATTAAATATTTAAACTCATAAAATTTAATTTAATAACATTTGGTTGTAGTTTTGTTGGGATTAAAACGTGCATGTCTAAATGGGCTTTATAGAGATTCCGTTCTAATTTTAACCGAGTAAAATTCTGAAAATTTCAGATTAATCTGTATAATTTTGTTCAAAAGCTAATAATTAAATATTTGAAATCATAAAATTTTATTTTTGTAAAATTTGGTTGTCGTTTTGATGCGATTAAAACGTGCATGTCTAAATAGGCTTTATAGTGATTCCGTTCGAATTTTAACCGAGTAAAAAGCTGAAAATTTGAGATTAATCTATATAATATTGTTCTGAAGCCTATAATTAACTATTTGAACTCATAAAATTTAATTTAATAACATTTGGTTGTCGTTTTGATGCGATTAATACGAGCATGTCTAAATGTGCTCTATAGAGAATCCTTTCGAATTTTAACCTTGTAAAACCCTTAAAATATGAGATTAAACTGTATAATTTTGTTCAAAAGCCCATTATTAAATATTTAAGCTCATAAAATTTGATTTAATAACATTTGGTTGTCGTTTTGTTTGGATTAAAACGTGCATGTCTAAATGGTCTTTATAGAGATTCCGTTCTAAATTTAACCGAGTAAAATCCTTAAAATTTCAGATTAATCTGTATAATTTTGTTCAAAAGCTAATAATTAAATATTTGAAATCATAAAATATAATTTTAATAAAATTTAGCTGTCGTTTTGATGCGATTAAAACGTGTATGTCTAA
The DNA here is from genome assembly GCA_035048815.1 of Abelmoschus esculentus. Lineage (NCBI taxonomy): Eukaryota > Viridiplantae > Streptophyta > Magnoliopsida > Malvales > Malvaceae > Abelmoschus > Abelmoschus esculentus. The sequence goes on along the minus strand of JAUCBN010000013.1, from coordinate 7,478,355 downwards.
ATGGGCTTTATAGAGATTCTTTTCGAATTTTAACTGAATAAAAAGCTGAAAATTTGAGATTAATCTGTATAATTTTGTTCACAAGCCAATAATTAACTATTTGAACTCATAAATTTTAATATAATAACATTTGGTTTTCGTTTTGATGCGATTAATACGAGCATGTCTAAATATGCTCTATAAAGAATCCGTTTAAATTTTAACCGAGCAAAAACCTTAAAATTTGAGATTAATCTGTATAATTTTGTTCAAAAGCCCATAATTAGATATTTAAACTCATAAAATTTGATTTAATAACATTTGGTTATCGTTTTGTTGGGATTAAAACGTGCATGTCTAAATGGGCCTTATAGAGATTCTGTTCTAATTTTAACCGAATAAAATTCTGAAAATTTCAGATTAATCTTTTTAACTTTGTAAAAAAGCTAATATTTAATTATTTGAAATCAGAAAATTTGATTTAATAAAATTTGGTTGTTTTGATGCGATTAAAACGTGCATGTCTAAATGGGCTTTATAGAGATTCCGTTCGAATTTTAACCGAATAAAAAGCTAAAAATTTGAGATTAATCTGTATAATTTTGTTCACAAGCCAATAATTAACTATTTAAACTCATAAAATTTAATTTAATAACAATTGGTTTTCGTTTTGATACGATTAATACGAGCATGTCTAAATGTGCTCTATAGAGAATCCGTTTGAATTTTAACCGAGCAAAAACCTTAAAATTTGAGATTAATCTGTATAATTTTGTAAAAAACCCCATAATTAAATATTTAAAATAATAAAATATTATTTATTAACATTTGGTTGTCGTTTTGTTGGGATTAAAACGTGCATGTCTAAATGGGCTTTATAGAGATTTCATTCTAATTTTAACCGAGTAAAATTCTGAAAATTTCATATTAATCTGTATAATTTTTTTCAAAATCTAATAATTAAATATTAGAAATCATAAAATTTGATATTAATAAAATTTGGTTGTCGTTTTGATGCGATTAAAACCTGCATGTCTAAATTGGCTTTATAGAGATTCCGTTCGAATTTTAACCCCGTAAAAAGCTGAAAATTTGAAATTAATCTGTATAATTTTGTTCACAAGCCTATAATTAACTATTTGAACTCATAAAATTTAATTTAATCGAGGAAAAAACTTAAAATTTGAGATTAATCTGTATAATTTTGTTCAAAAGACCATAATAAGATATTTAAACTCATAAAATTTGATTTAATAACATTTGGTTGTCGTTTTGTTGGGATTAAAACGTGCATGTCTAAATGGGCCTTATAGAGATTCTATTCTAATTTTAACCGAATAAAATTCTGAAAAAATTCAGATTAATCTGTATAATTTTGTAAAAAAGCTAATATTTAATTATTTGAAATCATAAAATTTGATTTTAATAAAATTTGGTCGTTTTGATGCGATTAAAACGTGCATGTCTAAATGGGCTTTATAGAGATTCCGTTCGAATTTTAACCGAGTAAAAAGCTAAAAATTTGAGATTAATCTGTATAATTTTGTTCACAAGCCTATAATTAACTATTTGAACTCATAAAATTTAATTTAATAACATTTGGTTGTCGTTTTGATGCGATTAATACGAGCATGTCTAAATATGCTCTATAGAGAATCCGTTCTTATTTTAACCGAGTAAAAACCTTAAAATTTGAGATTAAAATGTATAATTTTGTTCAAAACCCCATAATTAAATATTTAAACTAATAAAATTTGATTTATTAACATTTGGTTGTCGTTTTGTTGGGATTAAAACGTGCATGTCTAAATGGGCTTTATAGAGATTCCATTCTAATTTTAACCGAGTAAAATTCTGAAAATTTCAGATTAATCTGTATAATTTTGTTCAAAATCTAATAATTAAATATTTGAAATCATAAAATTTGATTTTAATAAAATTTGGTTGTCGTTTTGATGCGATTAAAACGTACATGTCTAAATTGGCTTTATAGAGATTCCGTTTGAATTTTAACCGCGTAAAAAGCTAAAAATTTGAAATTAATCTGTATAATTTTGTTCACAAGACTATAATTAACTATTTGAACTCATAAAATTTAATTTAATAACATTTGGTTGTCATTTTGATGCGATTAATACGAGCATGTCTAAATATGCTCTATAGAGAATCCGTTTGAATTTTAACCGAATAAAAACCTTCAAATTTGAGACTAATCTGTATAGTTTTGTTCAAAAGCGCATAATTAAATATTTAAACTCATAAAATTTGATTTAATAACAATTGGTTGTCGTTTGGTTCGGATTAAAACGTGCATGTCTAAATGGGCTTTATAGAGATTCCGTTCAAATTTTAACCGAGTAAAATTCTGAAAATTTCAGAATAATCTGTATAATTTTGTAAAAAAGCTAATAATTAATTATTTGAGATCTTAAAAATTTCATTTTAATAAAATTTGGTTGTCGTTTTGATGCGAACAATATGGGCATGTCTAAATGGGCTTTAAAGATATTCCGATTGAATTTTAACCGAGTAAAAAGCTAAAAATTTGAGATTAATCTGTTTAATTTTGCTCACAAGCCTATAATTAACTATTTGAACTCATAAAATTTAATTTAATAACATTTGGTTGTCGTTTTGATGCGATTAATACGAGCATGTCTAAATATGCTCTACAGAGAATCCGTTCTTATTTTAACCGAGTAAAAACCTTAAAATTTGAGATTAAACTGTATAATTTTGTTCAAAACCCCATAATTAAATATTTAAACTAATAAAATTCGATTTATTAACATTTGGTTGTCGTTTTTTTGGTATTAAAACGTGCATGTCTAAATGTGCTCTATAGAGAATCCGTTTGAATTTTAACCGAGTAAAAACCTTAAAATTTGAGATTAATCTGTATAATTTTGTTCAAAACCCCATAATTAAATATTTGAACACATAAAATTTGATTTAATAACATTTTGTTGTCGTTTTGTTGGGATTAAAACGTGCATGTCTAAATGGGCTTTATAGAGATTCCGTTCTAATTTTAATCGTGTAAAATTCTAAAAATTTCTGATTAATCTGTATAATTTTGTTCAAACGCTAATAATTAAATATTTGAAATCATAAAATTTGATTGTAATAAAATTTGGTTGTCGTTTTGATGCGATTAAAACGTGCATGTCTAAATGGGCTTTATAGAGATTCCGTTCAAATTTTAACCGAGTAAAAAGCTGAAAATTTGAGATTAATCTGTATAATTTTCTTCAAAAGCCTATAATTAACTATTTGAACTCATAAAATTTAAGTTAATAAAATTTGGTTGTCGTTTTGATGCGATTAATACGAGCATGTCTAAATGTGCTCTATAGAGAATCTGTTAAAATTTTAATCGAGTAAAAACCTTAAAATATGAGATTAAACTGTATAATTTTGTTCAAAATCCCATAATTAAATATTTAAACTTATAAAATTTAATTTAATAACATTTGGTTATCGTTTTGTTGGGATTAAAACGTGCATGTCTAAATGGGCTTTATAGAGATTCCGTTCTAAATTTAACCGAGTAAAATCCCGAAAATTTCATATTAATCTGTATAATTTTGTTCAAAAGCTAATAATTAAATATTTGAAATCATAAAATTTGATTTTAATAAAATTTGGTTGTCGTTTTGATGCGATTAAAACGTGCATATCTAAATGGGCTTTATGGAGATTCCGTTCGAATTTTAACCGAGTAAGAAGCTGAAAATTTGAGATTAATCTATAAAATTTTGTTCAAAAGCCTATAATTAACTTTTTGAAAACATAAAATTTAATTTATTAAAATTTGGTTGTCGTTTTGATGCGATTAATACGAGCATGTCTAAATGTGCTCTATAGAGAATCCATTTGAATTTTAACCGAGAAAAACCCTTAAAATTTGAGATTAATCTGTATAATTTTGTTCAAAACCCCATAATTAAATATTTGAATTCATAAAATTTAATTTCATAACATTTGGTTGTCCTTTTGTTGGTATTAAAACGTGCATGTCTAAATGGGCTTTATAGAGATTCCGTTCTAATTTTAACCGAGTAAAATTATGAAAATTTCAGATTAATCTGTATAATTTTGTTCAAACGCTAATAATTAAATATTTGAAATCATAAAATTTGATTTTAATAAAATTTTGTTTTCGTTTTGATGCGATTAAAACGTGCATGTCGAAATAGGCTTTATAGAGATTTCGTTCGAATTTTAACCGAGTAAAAAGCTGAAAATTTGAGATTAATCTGTATAATTTGCTTCAAAAGCCTATAATTAACTATTTGAACTCATAAAATTTAAGTTAATAAAATTTGGTTGTCGTTTTGATGCGATTAATACGAGCATGTCTAAATGTGCTCTATAGAGAATCCGTTTGAATTTTAACCGAGTAAAACCCTTAAAATTTGAGATTAATCTGTATAATTTTGTTCAAAATCCCATAATTAAATATTTAAACTCAAAAAATTTAATTTAATAACATTTGGTTGTCGTTTTGTTGGGATTAAAACGTGCATGTCTAAATGGGCTTTATAGAGATTCCGTTCTAATTTTAACCGAGTAAAATTCTAAAAATTTCAGATTAATCTGTATAATTTTTTTCAAAAGCTAACAATTAAATATTTGAAATCATAAAATTTGATTTTAATAAATTTGGTTTTCGTTTCGAGGCGATTAAAAGGTGCATATCTGAATGGGCTTTATAGAGATTCCGTTCGAATTTTAACCGAGTAAAAAGCTGAAAATTTGAGATTAATCTGTATAATTTTCTTCAAAAGCCTATAATTAACTATTTGAACTCATAAAATTTGGTTGTCGTTTTGATGCGGTTAGTACGAGCATATCTAAATGTGCTCTATAGAGAATCCGTTTGAATTTTAACCGAGTAAAAACCTTAAAATTTGAGATTAATCTGTATAATTTTGTTCAAAACCCCATAATTAAATATTTGAACACATAAAATTTGATTTAATAACATTTGGTTGTCGTTTTGGTTGGATTAAAACGTGCATGTCTAAATGGGCTTTATAGAGATTCCGTTCTAATTTTAATCGAGTAAAATTCTAAAAATTTCAGATTAATCTGTATAATTTTGTTCAAACGCTAATAATTAAATATTTGAAATCATAAAATTTGATTTTAATAAAATTTCGTTGTCGTTTTGATGCGATTAAAACTTGCATGTCTAAATGGGCTTTATAGAGATTTCGTTCGAATTTTAACCGAGTAAAAATCTGAAAATTTGAGATTAATCTTTTAATTTTCTTCAAAAGCCTATAATTAACTATTTGAACTCATAAAATTTAAGTTAATAAAATTTGGTTGTCGTTTTGATGCGATTTATACGAGCATGTCTAAATGTGCTCTATAGAGAATCCGTTTGAATTTTTTTTTTGAAAGAAAGGGCCTCATTAAAAAAACCCTATAGCCGACCACCCCGAGAGGTGAGAAGGCCCCTATAGGAAAAAGAGTACCCAAGATATTATTGAGAAGAAGAGGAGAACCTCTCCAAGTTTACAGAGGCCCGAATGAAATCGGGAAAGAAACAATCAAAAGAACAAGAAGTAAAAGAACGCAAAGCCCTACTAGCCAGAGTATAGGCAACAACGTTTGCATCTCTATGCACATAACAAATCTTGCAATTAGGCACAGTACCCAGGGTGGCACGAATTCGAACTATCAAGTGCTGCACTGTGGAAAGATCTCGAGACGGAGCATGATTAATTTTGTTGGCAATGGATGCAGAGTCAGTTTCCAGAACCACATTAGACCATCCGTTGGCGGCAGCAAGCCGTAAGCCTTCCAAAATAGCAAGAGCCTCAGCAGAGGCAGGATCCGGACAAAGGAGGGGCATGAAGCAGCCACCAAGCACGAAGCTAGAAGAATCGCGAGCAATAACACCAGCAGCAGCTCCTCTCAAGACAGGGTCAAAAGCCCCATCCGTGTTAATTTTGATAAAACCTAGAGCCGGTTTCATCCATCTAGCTGGAGCAAGAGTGGGCTCAGCTAGCCGAGAGGATTGGCGGGCCTCATAATTAGAGGATGTATAATCAGTGAGTAGTTTTTGGGCAGAGGCAACAGTTAACCAAATCGGTTGAATATGATTATTATGAACAAAGTCATTACGGCGGTTCCATAGGTTCCATAAAATTGTGATAAGAAGAGAGAATTGGTGTAGGGAGAGGAAACTAGCAGCATCAGAAAGCCACTGAAGGGGAGAGGTATAGACAGTAGACAACAACCTATGGGGAAGTCCTGCCAAGAGGATCGCCTCCTTAGCACTATGACAATCACGCATAGCATGGATAGAGGTTTCGACAGTCATGTTGCAAATAGGGCAAACTCCAGGGCCAAGATTAGCCTGCATAATTTTTTGACCGGAGGGTAACGCATCATGACATAAACGCCAACCAAAGGAACGAACTTTGGGCAGAGTAGGCAACTTAGACAAGATTTTCCACAGTTTAGAAGGCCTGTTAACAGGCCCTAATTGCGACTGCAAAAATTGATAGCCAGAGCGAACCGTGTAGATACCTGCATCATGGTAACCCCAAAGAGTAGAGTCATTGAAGTCATTAATAATTGGGACGTTAAGGATGGTATTAGCATCTTCATGGGAAAAATAACCTCTCACTTTAGCCTCATCCCAACAGGTTGAATTATGGATCATGAAAGAGCCTGCACGAAGAGGGACTTCGTCATTCATTTCATAATTACCATAAAGGTGAACGGGCTGTGAGCCACCCCATCTATCAAAATGAATCTGAACGTTACTAGACATGCCAGGACGTTTGAAAAATCCGTTACGAAGTTTAGAAATAGCAATGCTTAGACCTTTCCACGCAAAGGAAGAACTCCGCGTATGAGCGGAATCTAGGACGGAGCCCGTAGGATAATACTTACATTTATAGACCTGACTAAGAAGGTTATCAGGCTCGCAAATTAGCCGCCAAATTTGTTTGCCTAGCAAAGCGACGTTAAAATGGTGAAGATCACGAAAACCTACACCTCCAGCAGCTTTAGGGAGGCAGAGAGTGTCCCAAGGGAGCATATGCCACCCTCGTTTGCCAGCTTTCCCCGACCACCAATATCAGCGCATTACGGTAGTCATATCATCAATAATATTTTGTGATAAAAGGTAACAAGACATGACATATTGAGGCATAGATTGTATAACCGCTTTAATGAAAACTTCACGACCACTGAAGGAAAGGAGATGTTTATCCCAAGTATTTAGGAGGGCATTCATGTTTTCCCTGGTGAAACCTAAGGCTACAGTTTTGTTCTTTCCAATAAGAAGAGGAACCCCCAAATAAATACCAGGGTCATCCACTTCTCGTACACGAAGAATGTCATTAATCTCCGCCCAGAGCAAAGAGGAAGTTTTCCGTGAGAAAAAGATAGTAGACTTTTCAAAGTTCATCGCTTGTCCCGACGAGGAAGCGTAGGTCTGCAAAACATCTTTAAGTCGCTAAGCCTCTGTGGTTGTATTTTTAATAAAGACAACACAGTCATCCGCAAAAAGAAGATGATTGATGCGAGGGCCATTCCTACTGGCACGGAGACCAGGGAGGTGACCAGTGGCTTGTTCAGCATTGAGCAAGGCCGAGAGGCCTTGAGTGCAGAAAAGAAACAAAAAGGGAGAGAGGGGGTCACCTTGCCGCAACCCTCTACTGGGTTTAAAAGGCCTTGAAAGGGAGTCATTGATGCGAACTTGATAAGATACCGAGGAAACACATCTCATAATAAGAGAAACCCAGTCTGAGTTGAAGCCTAGATGAAGCATAACTTGTTCAAGAAAAGGCCATTCAACCCGGTCAAAGGCTTTTTCCATATCCAGCTTTAGGCTGGCACCTTTGGCCAAAGAAGTAACATCAGTGTTGAGAGTATGGATAAGCTCATGAGCGATAAGAATGTTATCAGAAATATTCCGCCCACGAATGAACGCAGCCTGATTACCACTAATGTATAAGGGCATGATAGATTTTAGCCGGTTGACTAAAACTTTCGAAACAGTTTTATAAATGATTGTGCAAAGGCTAATAGGTCGGAGATGTCTCATCGTAGTGGGGTCGCTTACTTTAGGAATAAGAACAATAATGGATCGATTGACCTCTTCTAAATTAACAATCCCTCGTAAAAGTTCGAGGCAGAGATTTATAAATTCCTGACCAAGAATGTCCCAATATTTTCGAAAGAAGCCACTCGGAAAGCCATCAACACCAGGAGCTTTCCTCGGGTCAATGTCGCGAAAGGCAGCATAGACTTCATCTGCTGTGAAGGCCTTATTAAGGTCATTATTCATTGAATCAGAAACAATAGGGGAAATGTTGTCCAAGATGGAAGACGCAATAGTAGGAGAGGAAGAAGCAAAGAGATGTTGAAAGTAACTAACAACAATAGACATAATGTCAGGCGTATTAGTTTGCCATAGATTCTGATTATTAAAAAGCCCAGCAATATGATTCTTCCGTCGCCGGTTGGTTGCCCTTGCATGAAAAAAGGAAGTATTCTTATCACCGTGAATTAACCAGTGTGCCCGAGCACGTTGAGCCCAATAAATTTCCTTCTCATTAAGTAAGCGATCAAGCTCACTCTTAGCAGCAAGGAGGTTATGAGCATCCGTATCCGAGAGTTGACGTTGAAAACACATATTGATAAAGTCAGTAAGCTGAGTGATGCGTTCATTAGATTTAATACGCTTATTAGATTGCCATTTAGTCAAAAAGTGTCCAATCTCTTGAAGCTTCTGAAGAGTCAAACAATAGCAGTTAGACCAAACCGCAGTAATTCGAGAAAGAACCTCTGGGTTGTCAGCCCAACAGTTCTCGTAGCGAAAAGGAATGTGAAGGCGCGTAGAACGTAGAATTTGAGAGGGGTTCGTATCCATTAAGATAGGGCAGTGATCAAAACGCGCTTGAAAGAAGGACATAGCTTGACAATTAGGGAAAGCATGAAACCAAGCGGAGTTGCCTAGAAAACGATCAAGATGTTCCATGATGGTTTCGGCAACACGACCCGATCGAGACCAAGTGAACCAACCAGATGATGGTTTGCAATCAAAAAGATCATTCTTATCGAGACAGTCCCGAAAGTTATTAATTTGTGATCTTGCGCGTCGAGGGTCGCCTTGCTTTTCATAATCATAAAGAATTTCATTGAAATCCCCCCTAAAAGCCAGGGTAGAGTTGAGTTGGAATTGAGAGAATCTATTAGCTGCCAAGTTTTATGTTTGTTGGCAGTTTCAGGGAACCCATGTAACCCAAAAAAGTGAAAAGACACTGCACCATAAGAAAGGATGACATCAATATGACGATCGGAGTAAGAAAGCAAGTCAACTGAGACTTTGTTATTCCAAATAAAGGCAAGCCCAGTACAAGAGGGCCTGGAATCAACAGCTATGCATCCATGCATGCCAAGTTTGTGTTTAATTCTATCCATATTGGATTGATTCAATCTCGTCTCACAAAGAAAGACACAATCAACATCATGCTTTGAAGTAGTACGTTGAAGTGCATGAACTGCCTGGGTGTTGCCAAGACCCTGACAGTTCCAACATAAGAGTTTCATTTATCTCGGCGGGGTTGATTCCTATCAACCTCCGCCGCAGAGTTTTTAATGCTGCTCATCCCAGCTAAGTATAAACTGGCCCAGTTCGAAGGACAAAGCCTAATAAGTGTAAGTGTTGGAGAAGATAGAGAAATCGAATGAAAAGAAGTATAATACCCGAGAAATCGCAGGCATAAGCCGAAAATAAAGGTAAGGAATCGGAGAGGAACGACATCAATAGAGATGTTAGAGAATTCCCTAAAAAAGGGTAGAATAGTCAAAGTAGATAAAGACTCCTTAAAAGGTAGATAGCAAACAGAATAAAGAAGTAGAGGAAAAATAATCGGACGTATCGCAATAAAAAAGTCCAGAAAAATAAAGGAAAACGCAACAAAGAAACATGAAAAGTAAAAAAACAAAGCAGAAAGGATATTATTACTCCATAAAACAAAAGACAACAAAACCTGAAAAACAAAACTAATACAGCCAAAGGCTCCTAACATAAACGGAAAATGAAGAAAACTAAAACAAGGAAAAGAAAAAACAAAAGATAATATTTTGATGCGATTAATACGAGCATGTCTAAATGTGTTCTATAGAGAATCCGTTCGAATTTTAACTGAGTAAAAACCTTAAAATTTGAGATTAATCTGTATAATTTTATTCAAAAGCCTATAATTAAATATTTAAACTCATAAAATTTGATTTAATAACATTTGGTTGTTCTTTTGTTGGGATTAAAACGTGCATGTCTAAATGGGATTTATAGAGATTCCGTTCTAATTTTAACCGAGTAAAAAGCTGAAAATTTGAGATTAATCTGTAAAATATTGTTCAAAAATCTATAATTAACTTTTTGAACTCATAAAATTTAAGTTAATAAAATTTGGTTGTCGTTTTGATGCGATTAATACGAGCATGTCTAAATGTGCTCTATAGAGAATCCGTTCGAGTTTTAACCGAGTAAAAACCTTAAAATTTGAGATTAATCTGTATAATTTTGTTCAAAACCCCATAATTAAATATTTGAACACATTAAATTTGACTTAATAACATTTGGTTGTCATTTTGTTGGGATTAAAACGTGCATGTCTAAATAGTCTTTATAGAGATTCCATTCTAATTTTAACCGTGTAAAATTTTGAAAATTTCATATTAATCTGTATAATTTTGTTCAAAAGCTAATAATTAAATATTTGAAAACATAAAATTTGATTTTAATAAAATTTGGTTGTCGTTTTGATGTGATTAAAACGTGCATGTCTAAATGGGCTTTATAGAGAGTCCGTTCGAATTTTAACCGAGCAAAATGCTGAAAATTTGAGATTAATCTGTAAAATTTTATTTAAAAGCCTATAATTAACTTTTTGAACTCATAAAATTTAAGTTAATAAAATTTGGTTGTCGTTTTGATTCGATTAATACGAGCATGTCTAAATGTGCTCTATAGAGAATCCGTTTGAATTTTAACCGAGTAAAAACCTTAAAATTTGAGATTAATCTGTATAATTTTATTCAAAACCACATAATTAAATATTTAAACTCATAAAATTTGATTTAAAAACATTTTGTTGTTTTGTTGGGATTAAAACGTACATATCTAAATGGGCTTTATAGAGATTCCGTTCTAAAAATTTCAGATTAATCTGTATAATTTTGTTCAAAAGCTAATAATTAAATATTTGAAATCATAAAATTTGATTTTAATAAAATTATATTGTCGTTTTGATGCGATTAAAACATGCATGTCTAAATGGGCTTTATAGAGATTCTGTTTCAATTTTTTTTTTGAAGGAAAGGGCCTCTTTAAAAAACCCCTATAGCCGACCACCCCGAGAGGTGAGAAGGCCCCTATGGGGAAAAGAGTACCCAAGGTATTATTGAGAAGAAGAGGAGAACCTCTCCAAGTTTACAGTGGCCTGAATAAAAATCGGGAAAGAAACAATCAAAATAACAAGAAGAAAAGGAACGCAAAGCCCTACTAGCTAGAGTATGGGCTACAACATTTGCATCTCTAGGCACATAACAAATCTTACAATTAGGTATAGTACCCAGAGTGGCACGAATGCGAGTTATCAAGTGCTGCACTGTGGAAAGATCTCGAGGCGGAGCATTATTAATTTTGTTGGCAATGGACGCAGAGTTAGTTTCCAGGATCACATTGGACCATCCATAGGCGGCAGCGAGCCGTAAACCTTCCAAAATAGCAAGAGCCTCAGCAGAGGCAGGATTCGGACAAAGAAGGGGCATGAAACGGCCACCAAGCACGGTACCAGAAGAATCACGAGCAATAACACCAGCAGCAGCTCCTCTCAGAACAGGGTCAAAAGCCCCATCCGTGTTAATTTTGACAAAACCGGGAGCCGGTTTCATCCATCTAGCTGGAGCAAGAGTGGGCTCAGCTAGCCGGGAGGATTGGCGGGCCTCATCATTAGAGGATGTATAATCAGTTAGAAGTTTTTGGGCATAGGCAACAGTTAACCAAATCGGTTGAATATGGTTGTTATGAACAAAGTCATTACGGCGGTTCCAAAGGTTCCATAAAATTGTGATAAGAAGAGAAAATTGGTGTAGGGAGAGGAAGCCAGCAGCATCAGAAAGCCACTGATGGGGAGAAATATAGACATTGGACAACAATCTATGGGGAAGGCCTGCCAAGAGGATCGCTTCCTTAGCACTAGGACAATCACGCATAGCATGGATAGAAGATTCGACAATCAGGTTGCAAATAGGGCAAACTCCAGGACCAAGGTTAGCCTGTAATATTTTTTGACCGGAGGGTAACGCATCATGACATAAACGCCATCCAAAGGAACGAACTTTGGGCAGAGTAGGCAACTTAGCCAAGATTTTCCAAAGTTTAGAAGGCCTGTTAACAGGCCCTAATTGCGACTGCAAAAATTGATAACCAGAGCGAACCGTATAGACACCTGCATCATAGTAACCCCAAAGAGTAGAGTCATTAAAATCGTTAATAATTGGGACGTTAAGGATGGTATTAGCATCTTCATAGGAAAAATAATATCTCACTTTTCCTTCATCTCAACGGGGTAAATTATGGAGCATGAAAGATCCTGCACGAAGAGGGACTTCGTCATTTATTTCATAATCACCATAAAGATGAACGGGCTGAGAACCACCCCACCTATCAAAATGAATCTGAACGTTACTGGACATGCCAGGGCGTTTGAAAAACCCGTAACGAAGTTTAGAAATAGCAATACTTAGACCCTTCCAAGCAAAGGAAGAACTTCGCGTATAAGCGGACTCTAAGACGGAGCCCGTAGGAAAGTACTTACATTTGTAGACCTGACTTAGAAGGTTATCAGGTTCACAAATTAACCGCCAAATTTGTTTGCCTAGCAGACCGATGTTAAAGTGGTGAAGATCACGAAACCCTACACCTCCAGCAGCTTTAGGGAGGCAGAGAGTGTCCCAGGGAAGCATGTGCCACCCACGTTTGCCAGCTTTCCCCGACCACCAATATCGACGTATGACGGTAGTCATATCATCAATAATATTTTGTGGTAAGAGGTAACAGGACATGACATATTGAGGCATAGATTGGATAACCGCTTTAATGAAGACTTCACGACCACTGAAGGAAAGGAGATGTTTATCCCAAGTACTCAGCCGGGCATTCATATTTTCCCTGGTGAACCCTAAGGCTGCAGTTTTGTTCTTCCCAATGAGGAGGGGAACCCCTAGATAAATACCAGGGTCATCCACTTCTCTTACACGAAGGATATCATTAATTTCTGCCCTGAGCAACGCGGAGGTTTTCCGTGAAAAAAAGATAGTAGATTTTTCAAAATTCACCGCTTGTCCCGACGAGGTAGCGTAAGTCTGCAAAGCATCCTTGAGTCGCTGAGCCTCTGTGGTTGTATTTTTGATAAAGACAACACAGTCATCCACAAAAAGAAGGTGGTTAATGCGGGGGCCATTCCTACTAGCACGGAGACCAGGGAGATGACCAGTGGCTTGTTCAGCATTGAGCAAGGTAGAAAGACCTTGAGTGCAGAAAAGAAATAAAAAAGGAGAGAGGGTCTCCTTGCCGTAACCCTCTACGGGGTTTGAAGGGTCGTGAAAGGGAATCATTAATTCGAACTTGATAAGATACCGAAGAGACACACCGCATAATGAGAGAAACCCAGTTGGTGTGGAAGCCTAGACGAAGCATAACTTGTTCAAGAAAGGGCCATTCAACACGGTCGAAGGCTTTTTCCATATCAAGCTTTAGACTAGCACCTTTTGACAAGGAAGTAACATCAGAGTTGAGAGTATGAATAAGCTCATGAGCGATAAGGATGTTATCAGTAATGTTTCGCCCGCGAACGAAAGCAGCCTAATTACCACTAATGCACAAGGGCATGATAGATTTTAGCCGATTGACTAAAACTTTCGACACTGTTTTATAAATGACTGTGCAAAGACTAATAGGTCGGAGATGTCGCATAGTAGTAGGGTCACTAATTTTAGGAATAAGAACAATAATGGAACGATTGACCTCTTCTAAATTAACAGACCCATGTAAAAGCCCGAGGCAGAGATTAATAAAATCTGGACCAAGAATATCCTAATATTTTCGAAAGAAACCGCTCGGAAAGCCATCAACACCGAGTGCTTTCCTCGGGTTAATATCACGAAAGGCAACAAAAACTTCATCTTCTGTGAAAGCCTTGTTAAGATCAGTATTCATGGAATCGGTAACAATAGAAGGAATGTTATCCAATATGGAAGACGCTATAGTAGGAGAGGAAGAAGCAAAAAGATGTTGAAAATAACTGACAGCAATAGACATAATGTCATGCGAATCAGTGTGCCAGAGATTCTGATCATTCAAAAGCCCAGCAAGATGATTCTTCCGTCGCCGGTTGGTTGCCCTTGCATGAAAAAAGGAAGTGTTTTTGTCACCATGTGCTAGCCAGTGTGCCCGAGCTCGTTGAGCCCAATAAATTTCCTTCTCCGTAAGTAAGCAATCAAGCTCGCTCTTAGAAGCAAGGAAGTTATGAGTATCCGTAGCCGGGAGTTGACGCTGGAGACACATATTGATAAAGTCATTAAGCTGAGTGATACGTTCAGAGGATTTAATACGCTTATTAGATTGCCATTTATCCAAGAAGCGTCCAATCTCTTGAAGCTTCTGAAGAGTCGAACGATTTCGGTTAGACCAAACATCAGCAATTCGAGATAGAACCTCTGGATTGTCAGCCCAGCAACTCTCGTAGCGAAAAGGAATACGAAAGCGCGTAGAACGTGGAATTTGAGAAGGGTTTGTATCCATTAAGATAGGGCAGTGGTCAGAACGTGCTTGGAAAAAGGACATAGCTTGACAATTAGGGAAAGCAAGAAACCAAGCTGAATTTCCGAGAAAACGATCAAGTCGTTCCATAATAGTTTCCGTAACACGTCCTGATCGAGTCCAAGTGAACCAACCAGTCGTAGGTTCACAATCGAAAAGATCATTCTTGTCGAGACAATCCCGAAAACTATTAATTTGTGATCTAGTGCGCCGAGGGCCACCTTGTTTTTCATAATCATAAAGAATTTCATTAAAGTCCCCCCCTAAAAGCCAGGGGAGGGTTGAATTAGAATTAAGAGAATCTATTAGCTGCCAGGTTTTATGTTTGTTGGCAGTTTTAGGGAACCCATGTAACCCAGAAAAATGAAACGGTACTGCCCCGTAAGAGATAACGACATCAATATGACGATCAGAGTAGGAAAGCAAGTCAACTGAGACCTTGTTATTCCAGATTAAGGCAAGCCCAGTACAAGAGGGCCTAGAATCAACAGCTATGCATCCATGCATGCCAAGCTTGTGTTTAATTCTATCCATATTGGATTGATTCAATCTCGTTTCACAAAGAAAGACACAGTCAGCATCATGCTTCGAAGTGGCACGTTGAAGTGCATGAACTACCTGGGTGTTGCCAAGACCCTGACAGTTCCAACATAAGAGTTTCATTTATCTCGGCGGGGTTGATTCCCATCAACCTCCGCCGTAGAGTTTTTCATGCTGCTCATCCCAGCTAAGTATAACCTGGCCCAGCTCGAAAGACAAAGCCGAGTAAGTGTAAATATTACAGAAGATAGAGAAATCGAATGAAAAGAAGTATAATACCCGAGAGGTCGCAGGCATAAGCCGAAAAAGGTAAGAAATCGGAAAGGAACAACATCATTAAAGATGTTAGAGAATTCCCTAAAAAAGGGTGGAATATTCAAGGTAGTTAAAATCTCCGTAAAAGGTAGATAGCAAACAGAATAGATAAGTAGAAGATAAATAGTCGGACGTGTCAAAATAAAAATGACCATTAAAATAAAAGAAAACGCAATAAAGAAACATAAAAAGTAAGAAAACAAAGCAGAAAAGATATTATTATTCCATAAAGCAAAAGACAACAAAACCTGAAAAACAAAGCAAAAACAGCCAAAGGTTTCTAACATAAACAAAAAACGAAATAAACTAAAACAAGGAAAAGAAAGAATAATAGATAAAAAGGCAACAAGCATGAAGCTAGCAAAATGTAGAACCGGAACTACCAGAGCGTTGCCCAAGCCCAGACAGTTTCAAAGTAGATTGATCATTTTGCTCGGCGGGGCTGATCAGAATCAACCTCCGCCGTAGAGTTTTTAGCGCTGCTCATCCCAGCTTTCTCCATCAGTGCCGTGCTAGCTCGTGGTCGTTTGACCCTAGTAGATTCATCGGAAGGAGTTCTTTTAGCACCTCGACTTGAGGTTGGTCGGGCAGTACGCTTAGGCGTTGGCGCAGAATCTAACCAATCGGCTGCTTCCTGGAAATCATGATCATTTGCGAGATCAGCCTCAAGCTCTTGGAGATCAGGATCAGAAAGACTCACCTCTCCTCCATTGGCGTTGGATTGTTGCCTAATAGTAATATTAGGGCCTTCGTCAGGAAGGATCATTTGCAGCGACTACGAAGGATATCGATGAGCAGAGAGCTTGCTAGGAACCGTTGGGAGTTGGCGAGGGCCATTGGGAAGTGGGGGCTCAGTAATCGATATGGGCTCATTGCCATTGGTCGGAAGAGATGTCGAAGAAGCTTTAGATTTACCCTTATCAACGCTGGCATTGGTGTTGGATGTTTGGGAGGACGAAGGCACTTGCTGAGCATTATTATCATTGGTAATGTAGCGGATACGGCCTCTTTGGGTGGGTTGTGAATCTTTCTTCTTGGGAAGAAACCATAACAGTCACCAAAAGGAAGTTGTTCAGGACACGATTCTTCCGGGATGGAACAAAAGTCGAGAGAATGGCCAATACGGCCACAACAGTAGCAAATTAGAGGCAACCGTTCATATTGGAGCAGATAGAACCTTGGAGAAGGACCACCCCCAAGAGCAATACAGCGCCGAATTGGTTGCGTGGCATCAATCGATAAGCCCACCCGCAAGTAGTCAACCATGTTAAGATCAATTTTCCTCGTGTCAATTTTTGTTACTGATCCAATAATGGTTCCAAGGGACATGCCAATATCATTAGCTGAATCCTCTGTGGCCAGAAAGATGTGCGGGATGTTATAAATACGCACCGATGTTCATTATAGAAAAGGAATGTTCATCAGGAGTGAGAGCAGAATTGTATTGAGTGAGAGCAAGCCATTCATCTTTGTATGTCCAAGGACCTCTAGAAAGTATATCATCCTTTATTTTTTCATCCTTGAAACAGATAAGAAACATATGTGGCTTCAAGATTCTCATAGAGACAAGTTTGGACGAAGTCCAAATGCCAGTGAACGCCTTGATAATCACTTGATCATCAATCTCATCTGAAGTAATAAGCTTCCCAAGAAGAGAAGATTGTGTATCTTCTTCTGATATACCCCAAGACATAGAGGGTTGGAAGATGGTTGCCTGTTCATCAGCGGTAAAGTGAACATTGCCAAGTTGTTGTAGGAATGACTTAGAATCCATTGTAAAAAGTTTGAAAAGACCAAAAGAAAAACTGAGAGAGAGACAGAGAGAATGGCGTGTGAGGAGAGTAGGGAATGAGAAAATATGGAGCTTAGGATCAAATTTATATAGGAAGGGAAAAGTTTGAAATAAAATAGAATTACAGCTGAAAAGGGTAAACAAAGAGAATAGATAAAAGAGGTAAAGATTAATATAAATTAAAGGAGAGATAGACAGAGATAGCTTATCACTGATAAAAATAAATAAATTAGGATAATAAAAAATAGATAAAGAATAAAACTGGCAGAGTTTGAAAAGAGGTAAAAGTAAGAGATTATAAAATATTAAATAAAAAATTGTCAAAAATATCATGACCCTCATAGAAGGAAACAATTGAGGATTAGGATAATAGAGAGGAGAATGGTTTAGGAGACGAATAAACTCATAGAGAGTCAAGCTATAAAAGATGGAGCTATGGAACCGAAAAACGGTTAGGAAGAAAAAAACACCAGTAAAGGTGTTAGAGAAATCCCCAAAGAAGGGTGGTATATGAAGAGAACTAAATCGTAAAGTAATGTCAAGGAATAAAAGAAGCAGCCCTAACATACCATAACAAGACGAATAAAAAAAGCTGGAACCGAGAATCATAGAATAACATGAAAAACAGTACACGAAAAGGAAGGAACCGAATGCAGTAACGATACTAACCCAAAGTAAAGCAGCAACCAGAGCGAACGGGATCATCCTTGCACCAAACGAACAAAGAAGAGGAGGAAAGAGCATGTAATAGCAGCAGTAGAGGTCGACACCAAGGGGGGTAGAGTCGGAAGGAAAACCTCACAAGGAAAAGGAGGTCGAAGCTCCAAGACCCAGCAGCGACCAGTGAATAAGCAACAAGATTCGACCCCAACGCCGAGATCGGAGAGAAACGTGGAGCGAGCAAAGCACCGTACCCCTAGCAAACGACCAGGAGACTGACGACACCAAACCAGAATGATTCCAACGTCGAATATGAAAGAAAGCACACAGAACAGGGTCTCGAACAAGAAGAAGGGAGCACAGCCGTAGCCGACGAGCAAGATACGTTTGGGAGACGTTCAAAACCAAGACTGTAGAAAGACGAGACCTTATCGGAGTATATACAGTGACACACAGGTTGTTTGCACCATAGAAGAAGTAGCGAAGAACCCAACAGCGAGATGGTATACTGGGTATAATAAAGAACGAAAGAGAAGACCACAAAGGGACAACTATGGTGCCCCAAGAACGAGACCGACGAACCAAGCCAGACAACATGCGAAGAGCCCTTCTCTGGACCAAGCGTCGCCATGACGTAAAGGAGAAAGGGAGAAGCCATGCACCGGAAGTGAAGAAGGGGGCACCTTGACAAAAACGAGTCCCAGATGATAACAAGAAAGCATAAGAGGAAGAAGACGGCAGAGATGTTCGGTAAACAGCAACGAACCGAGGAAGGAGCCACCTCGTCCGTCCACTACCAGTGGCAAAGAGAAGCATAAACAAACAACTAAAGGATAAAGAAATATAACAAGAAAAAAAGAAATCCTCCCAGGAGTGTGACTCCGCACCAAACAAGGAAGCCCAGGCTCGGGTAGGAAGCTGGGAAACACCAGGGAAGGATTGTCGATAGTCTCGGACAGTAAGGCTAAAGAACAAAGAAAGAGTATAGGTTTTAAACCCAAAAAAGGGTGGTAAGAGAGCCATATTGGCCATGGAAACACCGGTCATCCCGGCCATGGCTGTTTCATCCTCCTTGTGACGTAGGAAGGAGTGGAAGAACCAGCGAGATAAAGCTCCAGAAAACAGAGAACAGGAGAAGATCAACAGAAAAACCCTACGGCCAATCAAGTCAGCAGCGCAGTCGTGGAAGGAACGTCATCGGAAGAGACATGGAATGATACCGTAGAGAGTGTGGTCGCATTCGCCCCCAGGAAACCGGGCATGGTTATCGCTCATCGGAGGCATCAAGGTGGAGTCCTGCCAAAAACAGTAATGAGAACACTTCAAGAAGCTGAAGGAGAGCACCAAAACACCAGAAAAGAGCGACATCTCCTGATGCTGAAACTCTAACCCAGACTTAGATCTCAAAGTCCGGGAAGGAAGGTTCTTGAAGCCAAGAAACAACGTCGGGAGAAACCGAGACCAAGAAGGCCCCTGGAAACAAGAATCCACACACAACGGTGGGTGGAAACTGAATCGGAATACGAATCCATAAGGATTCGTTGGTATAAAGAAATGCAAAAGAAAAGGAACCACCAAAGTGGTAGTCGAGAGGAGAAAGAACCAGTCGGCCATTAAATTTAGTATGAAAACCGAAGAGATCATACCAGCAAATTTGGCTTCCATCGTAAAGATGGTGGTGAGATCGACAAAAGTTTCGTCCGTCGTGAATGCGGTGGTAAGAACGGCGAATGTTCCTTCCTCTCTCAGGCGGTGGTAGGGTGGAGGTAGACTGGAGAACGGCGCAGCATGGGAACCGGTTGTGAGGAAGAAAGCAGCGGCTAAGAGAATCCGTTCGAATTTGGTTGTCGTTTTGATGCGATTAATACGAGCATGTCTAAATGTGCTCTATAGAGAATCCGTTCGAATTTTAACCGTGTAAAATCCTTAAAATTTGAGATTAATCTGTATAATTTTGTTCAAAACCCCATAATTAAATATTTAAACTCATAAAATTTGATTTAGTAACATTTTGTTGTCATTTTGTTGGGATTAAAACGTGCATGTCTAAATGGGCTTTATAGAGATTCCGTTCTAATTATAACCGAGTAAAATTCTAAAAATTTCAGATTAATCTGTATAATTTTGTTCAAAAGCTAATAATTAAATATTTGAAATTATAAAATTTGATTTTAATAAAATTTGGTTGTCGTTTTGATGCGATTAAAACGTGCATGTCTATATGGACTTTATAGAGATTTCGTTCGAATTTTAACCGAGTAAAAAGATAAAAATTTGATATTAGTCTGTATAATTTTGTTCAAAAGCCTATAATTAACTATTTGAACTCCTAAAATTTAAGTTAATAAAATTTGGTTTTCGTTTTGATGCGATTAATACGAGCATGTCTAAATGGGCTTTATAGAGAATCCGTTCGAATGTTAACCGAGTAAAATCCTTAAAATTTGAGATTAATCTGTATAATTTTGTTCAAAAGACCATAATTAAATATTTAAACTCATAAAATTTGACTTAATAACATTTGGTTATCGTTTTGTTGGGATTAAAACGTGCATGTCTAAATGGGCTTTATAGAGATTTCGTTCTAATTTTAACCGAGTAAAATGCCCCTCTCTTCGAGTGCATGTCATTATGAACAGTTCCTTTCTTATAGTGTATACCGTGATGGATGACCCCTCTATTTGAGTGTATGTCACGGTGAATGACCCCTCTCTTTGAGTGTATGTCATAATGAATAGATCCTTTCTTAGGGCGTATACCGTGATGGCGGACTTCGCTCTTTAAGCATATGTCGCGTTGAATGCCCCATCTCTTCAATCGTATTTCATAATGAATAGTCCCTCTTTAGCGTATGTTGCGATGAATAACCCCTATTTTCGAGTGCATGTCATAATGAACGGTCCCTCTCTTTGAGCGTATACTGTGATGGACGACCCCTCTTATGGAGCCTATGTTGCGATGAATGACCACTCTCTTCGATAGCATTTCATAATGAACGATCCATCTCTTTGAGGGTATACCGTGATAGACGCTGCCGCACTTTGAGCGTATATCGCGAATAATGACTCTACCCTTCGAGTGCATGTCATGAGGAACGTTCCTCTCTTTGAGCGTATACGGTGATCGATAACCCCTCTCTTTGAGCGTATATTGCGATGAATGACCTATCCCTTCTTGAGCATGTCATAATGAACGGTCCCTCTATTTGAGCTTATACCGTCATGGACGACCGCTCTCTTTGAGCGTATACCGTCATGTACGACCCCCTCTTTGAGTGCATGTCATTATGAATGGTCCCTTTCTTAGAGCGTATACCATGATGGATGACCCCCCTATTTGAGTGTATGTAACGGTGAATGACCCCTCTCTTCGAGCGTATGTCATAATGAACAGTCCGTCTCTTTGAGCGTATGCCGTGATGGACGACCCCGCTCTTTGAGCGTATGTTGCAATCAATGACCCCTATATTCGAGTGCAAGTCATAATGAACGGTCCATCTTTTTGAGTGTATGTCGTGAGGGACGACCCCTCTCTTTGAGCATATGTCGTGATGAATGACCACTCTCTTCGAGTGCATGTCATAATGAACAGACCCTTTCTTAGAGCATATACCGTGATGGACGACCCCTCTCTTTGAGAATTTGTCACGATGAATGACCCCTCACTTCGAGTTTTTGAGTATATTTTGCGATGAATGACCCTTCTATTCGAGTGCATGTCATGGTGAGCGGTCCCTCTCTTTGAGCGTATACCTTGATGGACGACCCCTCTCTTTGAGTGTATATCGCGATGAATGACCCCTCTCTTCGTGTACATGTTATAATGAATATTCACTTTCTTAGAGCGTATACCGTGATGGGGGACACTTCTCTTTGAGAGTATGTCACGATGAATGACCCCTCTCTTCAAGCGTACGTCAAAATGAACGATCCTTCTCTTTGAGTGTATACCATGATCGATGAACCCTCTCTTTGAACGTATATTACAATGAATGACCCCTCTCTTTAAGTGCATGTGATATGAGCCGATCTTGTTGATGATGCTGAACGGTACACTTTGATTGTAGGACCTAGGGAGGAAGCAAGTCTATCACAAGAAAGTGTCTGCAAAATAAAGAATTAAGGATAAGGAATGAAAGTAATAGGTGAAATGAATAAAAAGAATAATTTAGGGACTGATATGGACGCGGAAGGATGTGTGGTGTTGATAAGGGTGAATGGATGTTTAGGACATTTTGTGGGGATGACAAATGATTGAGAATGATAAGTGGAATGAGAGGAAATGTAAGGAATGGTGAAATGGAAATAGTATCTTGAAGATACTCAAGGAAGAAACTAGGTTATAGAAAACCTAATCCTGAACATTATATCGATCTTTTAAGGGGTGGAGATAATGGACTTTGACCCTTTTAGTATATTGAACTAAAAGAACCCGAAGTATCAAGATGGATAGAAAAGGGGTGACGCCACAAGTACAAAATTACTTGATAAGTCGATAAAGTTCTAAGAAGAACTAAACGAGAGAAAATTCTCCAAAGTAATTTTAAATAATCTGAATGGTGTGTTTACAAAATAAAATTCAAGTACTATTTATAGTTTTCTAAGGTGTTTGGATGAAATGGTGTTTAACTATTCGGATAACCATTCATTTGAATGGTGTCTCCCTCCAAAACTATTCGAAAAGATGTAACTTCTCGGTCCAGCCGGCATTGTCTTCAGTAATTTGGCCATATCTCGAGCTCCTGATATCGGATTAATGTGATTCAACATCGTTAGAAAGATAAGAGATAGGGGAACAATTTTTCATGAAGACACCGAAACCCAATTCTGCTTGTATCCTGCTCGAAAATGGAAAACAAGTGGACCATTATAAATCTGTCCAATGAAAAGTGCTATCTCTTTGTTTTGGCGCCCACTTCCTTTCCCTCCATGATCTTGGCTCCCAATGTGGATAATAGACATACATGATTCTTGGTGAAGGGTAGGTGACTTTCGGGTGTTGAGCTGGGAGTGATAGCTAGAGTTGAGGTGAGCTGGATTGAACTGAGCTATCTAGCTAAAAGACTTAGCTAAAGTTTGAAGCTGAAATAAGCTAATCCGAGCTGTCTTTAGCAAAGTGAGCTGGTCCATGAGGTTCCTTATACTCCCTTCTAGTGTGAGGAGTGTTTTGGAGCTAATCCGAATCTCCTAAGGCCTCGTTTCGAATTATGCTTCATTTGAGCTCGTATGGGACTTGTGAGCTAACATGGAGCTATCCTTTATTCCTTTAAGTACTGTAGGAGTGTTCCATGTATTTCTAAGCTATTCTGAAGTTAGCTCCTTGTGTTTCTAGCATTACCTTCCGTTTAGCTTAATTAATATAACTTAATATAAATTTAGATCTAAGCTAAAACTTAATAATGTGGCCATATTGACTATTCATGTTTATAGCTTAATTAATATAACTTTTAAGTAGTTTACTATAAAGTATATAAAAGTAATAAATACTAAGATCGGTAAAATAACTCCTCTTTGATCCCATGCGTGAAATGAAGCATGAAAGCATGAGATACATGAGTAGAAATGTGCACACATCAGCATGTCAGGGTGAACGGTCCAATTGTTAGAGCGTATACTATGATGGACAACCCTTCTCTTTGAGTGTATGTCGCGGTGAATGACCCCTTTCTTCAAGCGTATGTCATAGTGAACAGTTCCTCTCTTTGAGCGTATGTGGTGATGGACGACCCCTCTCTTTGAGCGTATGTCACGATGAATGACCCCTCTCTTCGAGTGCATGTCATAATGGATGACCTCTCTCTTTGAGTGTATACCGTGATGTACTTCGCCGCTCTTTGAGTGTATGTCGTGATGATGACCCCTCTCTTCGAGTGCATTTCATAATGAACAGTCCCTCTCTTTGAGCTATACTGTGATCGATGACCCTTCTCCTTGAGCGTATACGGTGATGGACGACCCCTCTCTTTGAACGTATATCGCGATGAATGACCTCTCTCTTTGAGTTCATGTCATAATGAATAGTCCCTCTCTTTGAGCGTATACCATGATGGACTCTGCCTCTCTTTGAGTGTATGTCGCGATGAATGACCCCTCTCTTCAATTGTATGTCATAATGAATGGTCCATCTCTTTGAGCGTATACCGTGATGGACGCTAACGCAATTTGAGCGTATACCGTGATGGACGCCGACGCACTTTGAGCGTATATCGCGATTAATGACCCCTCTCTTTGAGTGCATGTCATAGTAAACAGTCCTCTCCTTGAGCACATACCATGATCGATGACCCCTCTCTTTGAGCGTATGTTACGTTTAATGACACTTCTCTTCGAGTACATGTAATGGTGAATGGTTCCTCTCTTTTAGCGTATACCGTGATGGACGACCCCTCTCTTTCAGAGTATTTTGTGATGAAGGACCCTTCTATTCGAGTGCATGCCATAATGAACGGTCCCTCTCTTTGAGCATATACCGTGATCGATGACCCCTATCTTTGAGTATATGTTGCAATGAATGACCCTTCTCTTCGAGTGCATGTCAAGCTGAACAGTCCCTCAATTTGAGCGTATACCTTGATGGACTACCCCTCTCATTGAGCGTATGTCGCGATGAATGACCCCTGTCTTCGAGTGCATGTCATAATGAACACTCTCTTTCTTAGAGCGTATACCGTGATTTACGACCCTTTTATTTGAGCGTATATCGCGATGAATGATTCCTCTCTTCAAGACTATGTCATAATGAATGATCCTTCTCTTTGAGTGTATACCATGATCGATGACCCCACTCTTTGAACGTATATTGCGATGAATGAACCCTCTCTTTGAGTGCATGTCATGGTGAACAGTCCGTTTCTTAAAGCGTATACCGTGATGAACAACCCTTCCATTGAGCGTATGTCACGTTGAATGACCCCTCTCTTCAAGCGTGTGTCATAGTGAACGGTCCCTCTCTTTGAGCGTATTCGGTGATGGACGACCCATCTCTTTGAGCGTATGTCGCGATGAAGGACCCCTTTCTTCGAGTGCATGTCATAAGGAAAAGTCCCTCTCTTTGAGCGTATACCGTGATGGCCGCCGCCACACTCTGAGCGTATATCGCGATTAATGACTCCTTTCTTCGAGTGATGTCATAATGAACGATCCCTCTCTTTGAGCATATGTTGCGATGACTGACACATCTCTTCGAGTGCATGTAATGGTGAACGGTCCCTCTCTTTGAGAGTACATCGTGATAAATGACCACTCTTTTCAAATGTATGTCATAATGAATGGTCCCTCTCTAAGAGTGTATACCGTGGTTGATGACCTCTTTCTTTGAGCGTCTGTTGCGATCAATGACCCCTCTCTTCGAGTGCTTGTCATAGAGAATGATCCTTTTCTTAGAGCGTATACCGTGATGGACGACCCCTCTCTTTGAGTGCAAGTCATAATGAAAAGTCCCTTCTTCGAGCATATACCGTGATGGACGACCCCTCTCTTTGAGCATATGTCACGGTGAATGACCTCTCTCCTCAAGCGTATGTCATAATGAACAGTCCCTCTCTTTGAGGGTATGCTGTGATGGAAGACTCCTCTCTTTGAGCGTATGTCGTGATGATTGATCCTTCTCTTTGAGTGCATGTCAATGTGTACGAACCCTATCTTTGAGCGTATACCGTGATGGACAACTTCTCTCTTTGAACGTATGTTGCGATGAATGACCCCTCTCTTCGAGAGCATGTCATAATAAACTATCCCTTTCTTAGAGCGTATACCGTGATAGATGACACCTCTCTTCGAGCGTATGTCGCGATGAATTACCCCTCTCTTCGAGTGCATGTTATAATGAATGGTCCCTCCCTTTGAGCGTATACCGTGATGGATAACGACACTCTTTGAACATATGTCGTGATGAATGACCCCTCTCTTCGAGTGCTTGTCATAATGAACAGACCCTCTCTTTGAGCATATACCGTGATCGATGGCCCCTCTCTCTGAGCATATGTTTCGATTAATGACCCTTCTATTCGAGTGCATGTCATGGTGAACGGTCCCTCTCTTGGAGCGTATGTCGCGATAAATGACCCATCTCTTTGAGTGCATGTCATAATGAATGGTCCCTTCCTTAGAGCGTATACCGTGATGGACGACCCTTCTCTTTGAGCGTATGTCATGATGAAAGACCCCTCTCTTCGAGTGCATGTCATTATGTACAGTCCCTTTCTTAGAACGTATACTGTGATGAAGCACCCCTTTATTTGACCGTATGTCGCAGTGAATGACCCACATCTTCGAGCGTATGTCATAATGTACGGTCCCTCTCTTTGTGTGCCTGCCGTGTTGGACGACCTTTTTCTTAGAGCATATGTCGTGATGATTGACCCCCTAAATTCGAGTGCATGTCATGGTAAACGGTCCCTCTCTTTGAGCGTATGTTGCGATGAATGACCCCTCTCTATGAGTGAATGTCATAATGAACGGTCTCTTACTCAGAGTGTATACCGTGATAACTGACCCTTCTCTTTGAGTGTATGTCACGATTAATGACCCATCTCTTCGAGCGTATGTCATGGTGAACGGTCCCTCTCATTTAGCGTATATCGTGATGGACGCTCCCACTCTTAGAACGTATACCGTGGTCGATGACCCCTTTCTTTAAGCGTATGTTGCAATGAATAAATCCTCTCTCCGAGTGCGTGTCATAATGAATAGTCCCACTCTTAGAACGTATACCGTGATAGATAACCCCTCTCTTTGAGCGTATGTCGCAAAGAATGACCTCCTTTCGAATGCGTATTATAATGAATAGTCCCGCTCTTTTGGCGTATACTGTCATGGATGACCCCCTCTCTTTGAACGTATGTCGTGACGAATGACCCCTCTCTTCGAGTGCATGTCTTAATGAACGGTCTCTTTCTTAGAGCGTATAGCGTGATAAATGACCCCTCTCATTGAGCGTATGTCGCGGTGAATGACCCCTCTTTCGAGCGTATGCCATAATGAACGGTCCATCTCTTTAAGCGTGTGTCACGATGAATGACCCCTCTCTTCGTGTGCATGTCATG
The DNA here is from genome assembly GCA_035048815.1 of Abelmoschus esculentus. NCBI lineage: Eukaryota > Viridiplantae > Streptophyta > Magnoliopsida > Malvales > Malvaceae > Abelmoschus > Abelmoschus esculentus. The sequence continues at coordinate 7,451,163 of JAUCBN010000013.1, read as the reverse complement.
GTGAACGGTCCCTCTCTTTGAGTGTATACCGTGATGGACGACCCATCTCTTTGGGCGTATGTCGCGATAAATGATCCATCACTTTTGATGTGAGCACATCATGTCAAGTTCAACAGGTTGATCCGGAGGTCTTACCATCAGGACCTATCACACGTTCTAAGGCAAAGAAATACAGGGAAGCTCTTCTCCTTACTTGTGCTAACATTTCAGATTCATTTGAGAATGTTCATGCCTTAGAATATGTTGTTTATAATGTGTTGCATGCTGATATGTGACATATTTAGTTATATATATTAGTATGTGTGTTTACTTATGTATATACTATGTTAATTTTGTTTGCATTTGGTTTTAAGTGTGTTTGTGTGGTTAAAATAAGACTACAAGGCTTTTTAGATGTGTTTGCCTTGTTCTAATATAGGTACTTAGGAGAACCTTAGCTCAAGTGGGCATACCCAGCTCATCTCCAGCTCAGGAGAGCGTATGCAGTTCAATACCAGCTCAAGTGGATTATATTTAGCTCAGAAGAAGCTCAATGGTGTGCACGCAGCTCACCTTAGCTCGGGGCAGCTCAGAGGCTTAGCTCCCAGCTCCATGTAGCTCCTAACACTCTTAGCTAGTTCGTTTCAGCTCATCTCCATTTCCAGCTCAACTCAACTCAAGTTGAAGTGACCTACAGCAGCTGAAACCTATCGTACACGAAGAGCAGGTGTCCTACGCATGTGCCATGCATGTGGGGCCCACATAGTACCCTTTTCCACAAGTTTGGGCGTCCAAAAGCATGCAAGTCAAACAAGGCCCTTGCTTTGAAGACCAATCAGCAACATTGGATAAGAATGAGTGGTTTCTTATTCAAATTCAAACATTAAACACATGTTTAATGTGTTTTAAGTGCCAAAACATGTGGCTAAGGATATTAGGAGCCTAGGAGAAGTTATTTGAGCATTTAAATTTTAATTTTCGTTTGAATTAAGGCCACAAATTCAAATTTGGCCAACTTCTCCTTTATTCCTATATATTTACTTAATTTTGTAAAGAAAAGGTTAGACATTTTATGAATAAAATCACTTGTGAGATTTTCTCTCAATTTCAGTTCTTCATTGAACTTTTCTTGACAAATTTAGACTTTGTTTGAGTGTGTCAAATCCTTGATACTTCGGGTTCCTAGATCGCTATCTAGAGGGTCCAAGTCCGTTGACGAAGAACGTATTCGATTCGGGTCCACTCAGTATATTGTTCGGGTTCTTTCGAGTTCAACGTCGTTGTTATTTCCCAGCAACTTAAACATCCAATTCTGCCATTTTGGACGTTTTAATGCTTCCATGAAAGCCCTCGGAGCATTTCATCTTCATTAACCTCCAGAAACTACCAGAATTCCTTCATCCCTTTTCTTCTTTGTTTTAGTTTTTTTTTTCTTTGTTTTCTTATTGTTTTAACATCATTCTAACATCCATAATATTGTGTTTATTGCAGAGACTTGCTTGCTATTATCCTAGATCCGTTTCAAACAAGGATCGTTGTTTTTGAAGCAACGAAACCCCAATATCATATGGTAATTAGAGCTTTGGTTGGATATTAGCACTTTCTGCACTACATATATCAAAAACAAAAAAAAAGGAAAAAAAATTCGAAATTCTGCAAAAAAAAAAGAAAGTCAAAGTCAAAGTTTGACCAAAAAAGTCAAAGTCAACAAAAGAAATTCGAAAATTTTGAAAAAAAAAATCACATTTGAATATTTAGTGTATTTTCATGTTTATATGTGCTGTTTGACCATAAAAATGATGAAGGATGCTTACGTTTACCATGGAATGCTTCTAAATCACTTAAAACGACGTGTTCTTGTTTGTTCGGTGATAGGATTATGGTAAGCATTTCTAATGTAGTAAGTACTTCATTTCCAGCCTTAATTCACTTTGTTCTTCATTAATTCCAGCCTTATTTTTGTTTTCCTTTTGTTTTTTTTCAGCCTTGTTTTTCTTTCTTTTTTACTTTCTAGCATTGTTTTTCTTTTGTTTTACTATCCAACCTTGCTTTTTGTTTGTTTTCTTTATTTTCCAGCCTTTGTGTCATCTAAACAGACCCTAAATTTTAACTCTTGTTTGTACCACCGTTACATATATCTTGGAGTTTGACACAGATAACAAGTTTGAAGGATCAGATTAGTTCCTTAAAGAGCTATTTGCAAGAGAACGAGTGGAAAAGGCATTTGAGAGTGTGAGCACAGAAGGGGAATCAAAAGAGTCATTCAAGTATTCTCGAGTGAAACACGAGCGCTGAGTGTTACTTTGCTGAGTGCATTGTTCTTTTGGAGTGATCTGCGAGAATTTGTTGTGTGTGCAGTGAGGGACTTTAAAATTTCGTTTATTTAACATAATAGTTTTCTTTTCTTGTTTTTCGTTGCTGCAATGACAGATAATGACGATCGTAGTCCCGGTGGAAGTAATCCACCAGATTTGCAAATGCAGGCTTTTACTCGAACCTTACAGCGTCTTTTAGACCAAGCATTGGAGCCTATTCAGTCTCGTTTGGATAGAATAGATGGGGGTGGTTCCCAATCTGTCCAAAATGAGAATCTTGATGAAAACGACGTCGAACAATCACCACGGACGAATCAACGACCAGGACGTGCAGTTGATGATAATATTTCTAACATAAAAGTTGCTATACCTTCTTTTCAGGGACGTTCGGATCCAGATGCTTATCTAACATGGGAAAGTAAAGTTGAACACGTTTTCGAGTGTTACAATTACTTGGAACAAAAGAAAGTACGACTAGCAACTTTGGAGTTTGTTGACTATGCACTATTGTGGTGGGATCAATTACTGGTTAGTCGACGACGTGCGGGTGAAGGACCAGTGAGAACATGGGACGAAATGAAGCGTATCATGCGGAAACGGTTTGTTCCTTCTCACTATCATCGTGATTTATTTCAGAAATTACAAACTTTGAAACAGGGCAATAGGAGCGTCGAGGACTATTCCAAGGAAATGGAGATGTCCATGATGCGTGCAAACATAGTTGAGGATCGTGAGGCGACTATGGATCGGTTTATGGTAGGTTTGAATTCTGAAATTGCTAACGTTGTTGAATTGCAGCATTATGTCGAATTGGATGACATGGTGCATATGGCGATGAAAATTGAGCGACAACAACGTAGAAAAGTTTCTACTCGAGGTAATACTACTCCATTTAAATCTTTTACGAATCCATTATATACCCCTAACCATGCTAGGAAACAAGCACCACAAGCGCCACTTCGGATTCAAGAACAAGGCGAGTCCAGCAAGCCAAAGCCTCCCGTTGCTGATAATGGGCATGGTAAACAAAAAGTGGTTGTACGAGAGAGATCGAGAGATATTCAATGTTTTAAGTGCCTTGGTCGAGGACATGTTGCTAGCCAGTGTCCTAATCGTAGGGTTATGTTGATGCGAGAAATGGTAGAGATAGTGTCTTTGTTGTGGTTGATAGATTCTCTAAGATGGCACATTTCATTGCATGCCATAAGACTGATGATGCTGTTAATGTGGCTAACTTATTCTTTAGAGAGATTGTTCGATTACATGGTATTCCTAGGTCAATTGTTTCTGACAGGGATGTTAAGTTTCTGAGTCATTTCTGGAGGACTCTTTGGAGCAAAATAGGTACAAAACTCATGTTTTCTACTACTTGTCATCCCCAGACTGATGGACAAACTGAGGTTGTTAATCGTGTTTTATCTACTTTGTTGCGTTCCATCATTAAAAAGAACATTAGGACTTGGGAAGATTGTTTGCCACATGTTGAGTTTGCGTATAGTCGTGCTATACATTCTGCTACTAAGAGGTCGCCATTTGAGGTTGTTTATGGTTTTAACCCTATTACGCCTCTAGATTTGTTACCTTTTCCACAGGAACAAGTGACGAACAGAGACGGTCAAGCGAAAGCAGAATATGTGAAGAAGTTGCATCAACAGGTGAAGGAGAATTTAGAACGAAGGACTCAACAGTATGAAAAGCAAGCAAATAAGGGAAGGAAGTGAGTCACCTTTGATGTTGGTGATTGGGTTTGGGTTCACTTCCGAAAGGAACGATTTCCAGCCCAAAGGCGGTCTAAGTTGTTACCGCAAGGAGATGGTCCTTTTCAGGTGTTGGAGAAAGTGAATGACAACGCCTACAAGATAGACTTACCGAGCGAGTATACTGTAAGTGCCACATTTAATAAACACCATCTATCCCGCTGATATTGGGGTTTCGTTGCTTCAAAAACAACGATCCTTGTTTGAAACGGATCTAGGATAATAGCAAGCAAGTCTCTGCAATAAACACAACATTATGGATGTTAGAATGATGTTAAAACAATAAGAAAACAAAGAAAAAAAAACTGAAACAAAGAAGAAAAGGGATGAAGGAATTCTGGTAGTTTCTGGAGGTTAATGAAGATGAAATGCTCCGAGGGCTTTCATGGAAGCATTAAAACGTCCAAAATGGCAGAATTGGATGTTAAAGTTGCTGGGAAATAACAACGACGTTGAACTCGAAAGAACCCGAACAATATACTGAGCGGACCCGAATCGAATACGTTCTTCGTCAACGGACTTGGACCCTCTAGATAGCGATCTAGGAACCCGAAGTATCAAGGATTTGACACACTCAAACAAAGTCTAAATTTGTCAAGAAAAGTTCAATGAAGAACTGAAATTGAGAGAAAATCTCTCAAGTGATTTTATTCATAAAATGTCTAACCTTTTCTTTACAAAATTAAGTAAATATATAGGAATAAAGGAGAAGTTGGCCAAATTTGAATTTGTGGCCTTAATTCAAACGAAAATTAAAATTTAAATGCTCAAATAACTTCTCCTAGGCTCCTAATATCCTTAGCCACATGTTTGGCACTTAAAACACATTAAACATGTGTTTAATGTTTGAATTTGAATAAGAAACCACTCATTCTTATCCAATGTTGCTGATTGGTCTTCAAAGCAAGGGTCTTGTTTGGCTTGCTTGCTTTTGGACGCCCAAACTTGTGGAAAAGGGTGCTATGTGGGCCCCACATGCATGGCACATGCGTAGGACACCTGCTCTTCGTGTACGATAGGTTTCAACTGCTGTAGGTCACTTCAACTTGAGTTGAGTTGAGCTGGAAATGAAGATGAGCTGAAACGAACTAGCTAAGAGTGTTAGGAGCTACATGGAGCTGGGAGCTAAGCCTCTGAGTTGCCCCGAGCTAAGGTGAGCTGCGAGCACACCATTGAGCTTCTTCTGAGCTAAATATAATCCACTTGAGCTGGTATTGAACTGCATACGCTCTCCTGAGCTGGAGATGAGCTGGGTATGCCCACTTGAGCTAAGGTTCTCCTAAGTACCTATATTAGAACAAGGAAAACACATCTAAAAAGCCTTGTAGTCTTATTTTAACCACACAAACACACTTAAAACCAAATGCAAACAAAATTAACATAGTATATACATAAGTAAACACACATACTAATATATATACCTAAATATGTCACATATCAGCATGCAACACATTATAAACAACATATTCTAAGGCATGAACATTCTCAAATGAATCTGAAATGTTAGCACAAGTAAGGAGAAGAGCTTCCCTGTATTTCTTTGCCTTAGAACGTGTGATAGGTCCTGATGGTAAGACCTCCGGACCAACCTGTTGAACTTGACATGATGTGCTCACATCAACTTTGAGTGTATGTCATGGTGAACGGTCCCTCTCATTGAGCGTGTATCGTGATGGACGATCCCTCTCTTTGAGCATATGTCGCAATGAATGACCCCTCTCTTCGAGTGCATGTCATGGTGAACGGTCCTTCTCTTTGAGTGTGTACCGTGATGGATGACCCTTCTATTTGAGCGTATGTCACAATGATTGACCCCACTCTTCGAGTGCATGTCATAATGAACGGTGATGGATGACCCCTCTCATTGAGTGTATGTTGCGGTGAATGACCCCTCTCTTCGAGCGTATGTCATAATGAACTATCTCTCTCTGTGAGCGTATACCGTGATGGACGATCCCTCTCTCTGAGCGTATGTCGCGATGGATGACCCCTCTTTGAGTGCATGTCATGGTGAACGGTCCCTCTCTTTGAGCGTGTACCGTGATGGACTACCCCTCTATTTGAGCGTATGTTGCGATGATTGACACCACTCTTCGAGTGCATGTCATAATGAACGATGATGGATGACCCCTCTCATTTAGCGTATGTTGCGGTGAATGACCCCTCTCTTCGAGTGTATGTCATAATTAACTGTCTCTCTCTTTGAGCGTATACCGTGATGGACGACCCCTCTCTCTAAGCATATGTCACGATGAATAACCCCTCTCTTCGAGTGAATGTCATGGTGAACGGTCCCTCTCTTTCAGCGTGTACTGTGGTGGACGACCCCTCTCTTTGAGCGTATGTCACGATGATTGAACCCTCTCTTCGAGTGTATATCTTAATGAACAGTGATGGATGACCCCTCTCTTTGAGCGTATGTCACGAAGAATGACACCTCTCTTCGAGTGCATGTCTTAATGAATAGTCCCTCTCTTGGAGCGTATACCGTGATCGATGACCCCTCTCTCTGTTCGTATGTTGCGATGACTGATACTTGTCTTCGAGTTCATTTAATGGTGAACGGTCCTTCTGTTTGAGTGTATACTGTGATGGATGACCCCTCTCTTCGAGCGTAAGTCGCGATTAATGACTCCTCTCTTTGCGTGCTTGTCATAATTAATGGTCCCTTTCTTAGAGCGTACACAGTGATGGACGACCCCTCTATTGGAGCGTATGTCGCGATAATTGACCCATCTCTTCGAGTCCATGCCATAGTGAACGATCCTTTTCCTATAGCATACACCGTTATGGACGACCCCTATATTCGTGTGCATGTCATAAAGAACTGTACCTCTCTTTTAATGTATATTGTGATGGACGACCCCTCTCCTTGAGTGCATGTCTCGATGAATGACCCCTCTCTTTGAGTGCATGTCATAATGAACGGTCCCCCTCTTTGAGCGTATGCTGTGTTGGACGACCCCTCTTTTTGAGTGTTTGTCACGATGAATGACCCCTCTCTTAGAGTGCTTGTCATGGTGAACGGTCCCTCTCTTTGAGCATATACCGTGATCTTTGACCCCTCTATTTGAGCATATATTGCGATGGATGACCCTTCTCTTCGAGTGCATGTCATGGGAAACGGTCCCTCTCTTAGAGAATCCATAATTAACTATTTGACCGTTAGAATTTTATTTGAGTAAAAAGCTAATTTAAGATTAATCTGTATAATTTTGTTTAAACGCCCATAACTAACTATTTGAACTCATAAAATTTGATTTAATAACATTTGGTTGTCGTTTTGTTGGGATTAAAACGTGCATGTCTAAATGGGCTTTATAGAAATTTGTTAGAATTTTAACCGTGTTAAAAGGTGAAAGTTTGAAATTAATCTGTATAATTTTGTTCAAACGCCCATAATTAACTATGTAAACTCATAAAATTTGATTTAATAACATTTGGTTGTTGATTTGTTGGGATTAAAACATGCATGTCTAAAAGGGCTTAATAGAGAATTCTTTCGGATTTTAACCAAGTAAAAAGCTGAAAATTTGAGATTAAACTATATAATTTTGTTCAAACGCCCATAATTAACTATTTGAACTAATAAAATTGATTTAATAACATTTGGTTGTCGTTTTGTTGGGATTAAAACGTGCATGTCTAAATGGACTTTATAGAGAATCCATTAGAATTTTAACCGAGTAAAACGTTGAAAATTTGAAATTAATCTATATAATTTTCTTTAAAATCCCATAATAACTTTTTGAACTCATAAAATTTGATTTTAATAACATTTGGTTATCGTTTTGTTGTGTTTAAAATGTGCATGTCTAAATGGGCTTTATAGAGAATCCATTCGGATTTTAACCGAGTAAAAAGCAAAAAATTTGAGATTATTCTATATACTTTTATTCAAAAGCCCATAATTAACTGTTTAAACTCATAACATTTGATTTAATAACATTTGGTTGTCGTTTTGTTGGGATTAAAAACATGTTTGTCTAAATGGGCCTAATAGAGAATCCGTTTGAATTTTAACCGAGTAAAAAGCTTAAAATTTTAGATTAATATGTATAATTTTGTTCAAACGTCAATATTTAACCATTTGAACTCATAAAATTTGATTTAATAATATTTGATTGTCGTTTTATTGGAAGTAAAACATGCATGTCTAAAACAGCTTTACAGAAAATCCATTCGAATTTTAACCGAGTAAAAAGCTAAAAATTTGAGATTAATCTGTATAATTTTGTTCAAACGCCCAAAATTAACTATTTAATCTCATAAAATTTGATTTAATCTCATTTGGTTGTTGCTTTGTTAGGATTAAAACATGCATGTCTTAAAGGGCCTAATAGAGAATCCGTTCGATTTTTAACTGAGTAAAATGCTGAAAATTTTAGATTAATCTGTATAATTTTTTTAAACGCCTATTATTAACTATTTGAACTCATAAAATTTGATTTAACATCTGTTATCGATTTATTGCGATTAAAACATGCATGTTTAAATGTGCTTTATAGTGAATCCGTTCAAACTTTAATTGAGTAAAAAGCTAAAAAATTTAGATTGATACGAATCCGGTTGCGGAATATCCGAATTTGTATTTGTGATTGCCCGATCGTGATTCTAGTAACTAAAATGAAAAATAGGAATTTTGAAATGAAACTTACAAGATGATATGAAATGGATGGAAAGTATGGTGAAATGGAATGATGATAAGATGGTTGTTGTGTTTAGGAGAAATATGGAAAATAAGGATGTATGGATGATGGAAGTGAAGAGATGAAATGTAATTGATGGTGCAGTGTAAACATAGGAGGAACCAACATTAAAAGTGAAGACCCGTTCCTTAAGATTTTTTTAAACTGTGACTTGGGTTAAAGGTTAATGGTTTGTGACCCTCTAGTTGTAAGAACTAAGAACCATCAATATAAAAAATGAATAAGGATGAATTCCACAAGAAAAATCTTGCAAGCCGATAAAGTTCAAAAAGAACTATAAAAAAGAAACACACTCAAGTTGTAATATATGCCAAAAGTTGTATCTTTTTCAATGGAATGAGTGCCTATTTATAGGTGTAAGACAACAAATTGATTGACCTAGATAAATATTAAAGACTAATTATTATAGTCCCTTTCTTAGAGCGTATACCGTGATGGACGACCCTTCTCTTTGATCCTATGCCGTGATGAATGACCCCTCTCTTTGAGTACATGTCATGGTGAACGGTCCCTCTCTTTAAGCTTATACCGGATGGATGAGCCCCCTCTTTGAGCGTATATCGTGATAAATGACCCCTCTCATATAATGCTTATCATAATGAATGACCCATTTCTTACAGAGTATACCGTGATAGACGATCCCTCCCTTTGAGCGCATGTCCCGATGAATGACCCGTCTCTTCGTGTGCATGTCATTGTGAATGGTCCATTTCTTAGAGTATATACCGTGATGGACGACCCATCTCTTTGAGCGTATGTCGCGATGAATGACCCCTCTCTTTGAGTGCATGTCATGGTGAACGGTCCCTCTCTTTGAACGTATATCTTGATGGACAAGCCCTCTCTTTGAGCGTATGTAGTGATGAATGATCCCTCTCTTCGAGCGTATGTCATAATAAACGATCCTTCTCTTTGAGCGTATGTCGTGAAGGACGATCCCTCTCTTTGAGCGTATGTCACGATGAAAGACCCCTCTATTCGAGTGCATGTCATGGTGAACGGTCCCTCTGTTTGTGCTATAACATGATGAACGACCCCACTCTTTTAGCGTATGTTGCTATGAATGACCCCTCTCTTTGAATGCATGTCATAATTAGTGGTCCCTTTCTTAGAGCGTATACCGTGATGGATGACCTCTCTCTTTGAATGTATGTCGCGAAGAAAGCCCCCTCTCTTCGAGTGCATGTCATGGTGAGCGGTCCCTTTCTTAGAGCGTATACCGTGATGGACAACCCCTCTCTTTGAGCGTATGTCGCGATGAATGACCCCTCTCATTTATCTCATTCTTTCATGCTTCATTTCACGCATGGGATCAAAGGCGAGTTACCTTACTGATCTTAGTATTTATTACTTTTATATACTTTATAGTAAGCTACTTAAGAGTTATATGAATTAGGATATAAATATGAATAGTCAATATAACCACATTATTAAGTTTCAGCTTAGATATAAATTTATATTAAGTTATTTTAATTATTCTCATTATTTCTATTATTATGTTTTCTTCATAGGACTTACCTACAGCTCAAGGAGTAAATATTAACTCGGTGTCAGCTCAGTCAGCTCAGAAGAAGCTAAACGAAAGGTAATCCTAGAAACACAAGGAGCAAACTTCAAAATAGCTTGGAAATGCATGGAGCACTCCTACAGTACTTAAAGGACCCAAGACGAGCTTCATACGAGCTCAAATGAAGTATAATTCAAAACGAGGATTTAAGAGATTCGGATCAGCTTCAAAATCACTCCTTACACTAGAAGAGAGTATAAGGAAGCTAATTGATATAAAATATGCAGTGGAGTAGATGGTGGTGGTGGTATGATGTTGGATCGATTTGTCCTTGGCACCCTCCTAATCGCAATTCAATAGGCAAACA